>CM039673.1:125573100-126944350 GCA_022496015.1 Hordeum marinum | reverse complement strand
TGTCAACTGTGATGTACAAGTACTCAAAGCTCCTGGAAGCACGGGGAAAAGGACCCAAGATGTCGAGCCTCCAGACAGAAAATGGCCAGGAGAGAGGGATTGTTTGAAGAGCTTGCGCTGGTTGATGCAATTTCTTCAAATGAAACTGGCATGCTTCACACTTGGTTACTAGCGCAGTTCTATCCTGGAGGGCAGTGGGTTAAAAGAAACCTTGCCGGAATGCCTTACCGACAAGCACTCTTGATCCTATGTGGGAGCCACATATGCCTCCATGTGTCTCCGCCAACAGCTCTAGTCCATCTTCTCGAGGAATGCACTTACGTTTCACACCATTCGACCTTTTTCTGTACAGGACATTGTCCACGAACTGGTACATATTAGACTAGCGGGCTACTTTCTCTGCTTCTTCTTGTTCCTCAGGGAGTTCCCCTGTTTGAAGGAAATGGACGATGTGTTGTCTCCATGCTGGAGCCTGGGGCTCGACAACAAGGACTAAAGGCGTATCCTCTACCGGGGAATCATTTGTCTCAACGGCAAGGACTCGAGGCCCTGCCGGAGCCCGTTGCCCCCCGGCAAGCTTGGAGGGAGCGTGTGCTTCCACGGCAAGAGCCCGAGGCCTTGCCGGAGCATGACGCTCACCGGCAAGCCAGACATCGTTCCCGACAACCTCCTCGCCGGCGGCTTCTGGGAGCTCTACCGAGAAATACTTGTCGGAACTCAACTTTCTTCTTTTCTCTTGTCCAATTGATGGTGTGACGGATGGTTGAGTCATTCAGAGCACAAAAGTTCCTGGTTCCACAGGGAACTTAAGGGCAGCACACTTTGACAGGCCATCAGCAACACTGTTCTCTGACGAGGAACGTGCTCCATTTGCAGACCGTCGAAATGTTCTTCCAACTTTCTTACTTCATCTACATAGGCTTCCATCAATGGAATCTGATAATCCTTATTTACCTTCTTGACAACGAGCTGAGAATCACCCTGATAATAAGTTTATTAATCCCAAGTTCTGCCACGATCCTGAGACCGACAAGCAGCCCTTCGTATTCTACAGTATTGTTCGCTGACCTCTCCCGGGGAAACTACATCTGAATCACATATTTGAGGTGCTCTCCAGTGGGTGCGACAAGCAGCACTCCAGCACCGGCACCTTGCAGTGAGAAAGCCCCATCAAAAAATACATGATCCATTCTTGGTTTGTTTCCTTGTTGGGGAGAGTTGACTCTAGAACTTCTTCATCTGGCGTTGGGGTCCATTCCACAATGAACTCTGCCAAGGCTCTGCTTTGGATAGTCAAAGTACTTTCAAACTTGAGACCAAAGCTTGATAGTTCCAAAGCCCACTCCACAATCCTGCCAACAGCATCTGGGTTCTGGAAAATCCACTTCAACGGGAAGCGAGTGATAACAGTGATGTCATGTGCCTCAAAGTAATGGTGCAGCTTCCTTGAGGCCATAAGGAGGCCGAAGAGCAACGTTTGCACGCTAGAATATCTTGACCTAGCCCCCTGCAAAAGGGAGCTAACAAAATAGACTGGGTGATGCACCATCTTCTTGTTCTGAATTGTTTCATTCGACTGCGTAGATCCTGCTTTGTCGACACCAAACCCTGTCGGGGAATATCCTAGCTTGTCGCTTGGTGGTCCTACCGCTGCCACTTCTTCTTCGTCAACTTCTCTTTCAGCCGCTAACGCAGCACTCACCTCTTGATTTGTTGCCGCTAGATATAGCAGCAACGACTCTTGTGGTTTTGGCGCGACTAGGACCGGTGGACAGGAGAGGTACTTCTTCAAATCGTGCAGCGCTGCCTTCGCTTCCACAGTCCATTCCATCAGACCTGCCTTCTTCAAGATTTTGAAAAAGGGCAGGGCATGCTCAGCAGATTTTGAAATCAACCTACTCAGAGCGGCAATAGAGCCGACAAGACGACGCACATCCTTGACATGTCTTGGCGCTTTAATTTGCTCAATTGCTTTGATCTTGTCGGGATTTGCTTCAATTCCACGTTGAGATATAAAGAATCCGAGAAGCTTGCCGGATGGGATGCCAAACACACACTTCTCAGAGTTGAGCTTCAAGTTGATCTAGCACATATTTGCAAATGTTTCTTCTAGGTCTGATATGAGCATAGCCTTGTCCTTGGTTTTCACCACTATGTCATCCATATAAGCCTCCATATTTCTATGTAGTTGGGGCTCAAAACCAATCTGGACCACTCTTGCAAATGTAGGACCAACACTTTTCAACCCAAAAGGCATACGCAAAAATTAATGCATACCACATGGGGTGATAAATGCGGTCTTCTCTTCGTCTTCCTTGGCCATCAAAATCTGATGATAACCTGAATAGGTGTCAAGGAAAGACAACAAGTGGCAGCTGACGGTGGAGTCCACAATCTGGTCGATGCGCGGCAAGGGAAAAGGATCTTTGGGGTAGGCTTTATTGATATCTGTGTAATCAATACATAGCCTCCATTTCCCATTCACCTTGATCACTACAACTGGATTGGCTAACCATGTTGGATGAAGTACTCCTCTAACCAAGCCAACCACTTCTAATTTCTTGATTTCTTCGGCGATAATCTATTGTCGCTCCAAAGCCTGCTTCCTAGCCTTTTGCTTGACGGGCCACGCGTGTGGACAGACGACAAGGTAGTGCTCAATCACCTTCCTGGGAACACCGGGGATATCAGATGGTTGCCACGCAAACACATCGACATTCGCCCGCAGGAAGGCAATGAACGCACTTTCCTATTTGTTGGCAAGGGTGGAACTTATGGTGAAAGTTCCTCCCGTACCATCCTCCTTGAAGAGCACCTTCTTAGTCTTTGGTGGAGCTACCTTGGACTTCTTGCTCTTGATGGTGGAACTCTCTGTCACGTCTTCAACAGTAGCCCAATAGTCTAAGGAAGTGCGCTTGCCGAAGTCTGTGCGTGAGGTCTTGCCCTACTTCTTCCTCCCGGGAGTTTCAACGACAGGAGCAAGTGCCTTGGCAGCAAATGCTGCAACTGCCTCGCAGTAGAGTTGATCGGCGTAGATAAGCGCATCCTTCTTGTCGGACTTGACAGTGATGACGCTCATCGGCCCGGGCATCATCAATACATTGTAGGCATTGTGCAATGCCTCCATGAACCTGGCTAACGCTGGACGGCCAAGGATCCCATTGTATGGCAATGGAATCTTGGCGATGTCGAAAACAACTTTCTCCGTCCTGAAGTTCAGATTGCTACCAAATGTTACCGAAAGCGTGATCTTTCCCTTGGGCTGGCTCCTTCCTGGATTGACCCCGTGAAACGAGCCCGTTTCCTTGAGATCTCCATCAGGAATTTGCAATCTCTTGATCACCTCGGGCGAGATCAAGTTCAAGTCGGCCCCACCGTCAACTAACATTTTCGTCACTTTGAGGTTATGATTTTTTGGTGAGACCAACAATGACAAACACCCAACCGCAGTTACACGATCAGGGTGATCCTCAATGTCGAAAATGATAGGCGTGTTGGAAGATTTCAAAGGCTTCCAGGCGCCGACAGATGGCTCGGTCGCATTAACCTCACGCGCCCACTATTTAAGTTGGCGGTGGGAAGAATGCAACGAGGCACCTCCATCGACGCACATGGCGTCTGTAGCTCTCTAGAATCTTGCTCGCTAGACTCATCATCCTCTTCAACGTCCTTCTATTGCTTGGCCTTGACGCAACGACCTCCTCGACCGCCGCGCTTCTTGTCGGACCCCTCCGCACCATCCTGGCCCTTATCCTTGTCTCGCCTCTCGTATTCGGATTTTTTGCTTCTCGACAAGCTTCTCAACTTGCCGACAGTCCTGGAGATCGTGGCCTTTGGTGCGATGGATCTTGCAATACTGCTTGACGGAGCCTTCCGGCTTGTCGGCAGCCGCCAAAGCCTGACAGGAGGCGCACCCGGCAACATCCTTGCTGGGTTCATTAACCTTTGCCTTCTTGGCGGTGCCGGGGTTGCCGGATCCCTAGATGGTAAGCCCGTCCTTGCCCTTGCGCTTCCTGTTATGCTGCCGACCCTTCTTTGCTGGGGCGGCGGTGTCCTCACCCTCAGAGTCAACCCTTGCGCCAGCGTCCTTGTCGGGGAGCCTCCTCCCTTCTTTAGCTCAAGCACATTTGTCTGCCAGATCATAGAGCTTGGCAACATCCCTGACCTTGTTCAACGCCAACTCTTCCCGCATCATGCGGTTGTGCACGTTCTGATGGAACACACTGATAACAGCGACAGGATGAACGTCTGGTATGTTGTGGTGTGTGTGGCTGAACCTCTAGATTTACTTGCGCAATGTCTTGCCCTCCTTTTGGGTGAAGAGATGTAAATAACTTTCGTGGCCAGGAGCTTTATGACCCCCGGTAAAGGCGCCAAAAAACTCATGGCATAGATATGCCCAGGAAGAAATGGATCCTTCTGGTAAGTGCATCAACCATGACCTAATGTTGGGCTTAAGCACCAACAGGAAGTAGTTGGCTAGTATCTTGTCATCGCGAGCCCGGCAGCTTGCACCGCAATGGTGTAGATGCTCAAGAACTCTGACGGGTGAGTCTTGCCATCATATTTATCTGGGACCTTCGACTTGAACCTGCAGGAATTGGGCCATTAGACTCGCCGCAGCTCACGAGTAAATGTTGGACAACCCACCTCGTAAGGTAGATTGACTGGATACCCCGACGCTAGTTTGTCTACATTAGGTCCTGCGCGCTTGTCGGACTGATAGCGCGCTTCCCGCTGCCGCTTGATGGTAGATTGAGCGTCTTCCTTGCCTCGCTCCTAAAGAACTTGACGCTGGTCGCGGCAAGTTTGTGGATCGGACGACGCCATGGAATCGTCATCATGAGTGTCGATCCGACGAGTCAGCGATCGCTGCTGCCGCTGTGAAGGAGAGTACACCGTAGTTGTACCACCTCCAGTCTTCTCGCCATCGGCACGTGTCAGCTCAAAGGACTGTCGCCATGAAGGCTCCGCCTGCTGTGGCTTATCTTCATTGGCGAGGCCAACGAGGCTCTGAATGGCAGCTCTCCATTCTTCGAGCTTGTCCGCAGCAGGAGGAAATTTGAGGAGAAACTGTGCTCGGTGCAGTGCTTCTTCTCGCGTTGGCGGCGGCGACAGGTGCGAGGAACGTGAGGTGCTCTAACTATGTTGGAAGGAGCCACATCACGGTCCCACGGCCGTACACCGCTTCCACTAGCATGTGGACATGCATGTTGGTCTCACACATTCCGAGGATGATGCTTAAGAGATTTTCCATGAGGATGCCCGGACCCAGCAACATCACGACGATGCTCATCACGCGCGCCCTGAGAATGCCACGACATGTGCGCCGGTGTGGGTGTATTGGAAGGCGCCCTTCCATCTCTAGAGTTCGTTGCACCGCCTGCTGGCAGTACAACGCCGTCCTTAGACATAGCGGTGCGGACAATGCCGCTCGCGTGGCTATGATCATCGGAACGTCACGGAAACTCTGAACCTCCGCCTCCTCCACCCATGTCTACATCGTCGCCAATTTGTGTAGCTATAGGGACAACGGACGTGGATGGACCAACCACCGTCAAACCCTTCCTCTTGGGGGCCATGGTGATGATGATTATGAAGGAACTGGCATGCTACTCACCAGATCAAGTCCAAGCGACCTTTCCCCCTACCCGACGTGCCAAAGATGTCGGGGAAACGACACCTACGGGATCGGAAGGATCCCTTTATGATTCGACAGGGGAGAAGGCTCACACAGAGAGCAGATCTTATGATTAACACGCGGGATTTTACCCAGGTTCGGGCCGCAAAGATGCGTAAAACCCTACTCCTCCTTGGTTGTATTGGATGAGTTCTAGCTCAGGTTCTGGGAGCGCTACAGTACACATATGCTACTCATGCATAATCGGTCAGAGAAGATCCCCCTATAGTTGTGCCTTGGGCCTCCTTTTATACCCTTAAAGGGGTCATCAATAGTGGCGTACAACGCATACATGAGGTGTAAAGTGCTACGGTGTTATCGTACCTAATACTGATGGTGTAAGAAAAACACATTTAATGCTCCGCCAGGTGTCCTGACCTGCTACAGGACGGGACAGGAGCCCATCCCATCGGCACCGCTTGGCCTCCTCCATTCCCGGCGCCTCGACACGTACCCAGGTGGGATGACACCTGGTCTTTGCGCTGGCAAGATGGCGAGGCCTTGGAGGGTGCACTTCTTGCCGAGCCTCAGCAACCAGCCCGAGAAGATCTTGCCGGGCTCCTAGCCTTCGGTCTTCCGACTGTTGACTTCAATGTCTTCTCGATGTCGCTGTGTTTGCTCTTAGTTGCTCCCCGATAGGCCTTGCCGCTGGTATGGCCATAACTGTCTGTGCACAAGTACGGGGTACTAAAAAGCTCATACTTTAGTACACCGCACATTACAAATGCCGGGCCGGCTAACTTTCTCGTAGATGAGTGTGATTAATACTATCTCCTTACATATTCCTCTGTGCAAAAAAAATATTTCACAAAAACGCCCGGTGCTCGTGATACGCTTCGATTTACATGCAACACCTTATGAACTACCACTTGATGAGTTTTCTGAGATATGCTTGCTTCCCTTTGACGGGGAAATGGGTCATTCTAAGCCTAACACTACAGGAATCAGGTTCTTTGCTGTCTGCCATGGCAGACGACAAAGGCACAACCACGGACGACAAAAGTTTGGGCTGAATAAAATTCGGCAAAGAGGTTCTTCGCCGTCTGCCTTGGCACAATGGACGGCAAAGATTCTTTGCCATCAGCCTGCAGACGGCAACGAGCCTGGACGACGTGCTAACGACCCCCACCAAACCCTTTCCTGTCAGCCCCTGGACGGCAAACACTCAGTCCTTTGCCGTCTGCCTCCTGACGGCCCCGCCTAGTCCTTTGCCGTCCGCCCTTGACGGTTTGCCGCCCAACCCTTTGTCATCCACCTCAGATAGCAAAGAAGCCAAATAGCCCCAGGCCTGGCGCTTTGAGGTTTAACAGGTGGTTGTCACGTGCCCTCTTTGCCGATGGTGGCCGTCGGCATAGCGGTATTTGCCGTTCGGGGCAGACGGCAGAGAAAATGGCCCTAGGACTGGTGCTCCCAGGTTTAACAGGTGGCTGCCATGTGCCCTCTTTGCCAATGGTGGCCGTCGGCATATAGGTCTTTGCTGTCCAGGGCAGACGGCAAAGAGGTTGTATTGCCTCTTTTCTGATTGTTTTTGTTATATTCAACAATTTTCATAGGCAAATATATGATATGTATATATATGGTTCACAGAAACAATATCCCTGCCATATGGATATGATCAACCAACAATTATACCAAATTAAAAGTATCAAATGTCACATTATTCACCATATTACATTAGTTTCATCTATACATACATAGTCTCATACATAGGTAGAAAGTTTCACGTAAGTTCATCGATACAAAATGAAAACAGAAAGTAAACACTAGCACTACATCAAAGCAAGCTGCAACAAACTCAATCAAATCTGCAAAATTGGAAATAAGAAAGTTAGAATAAGAATACTAGAAGAAGTAGAAGAAGATCTAGAAGTAGAAGAAGATCTAGAAGAAGAAGATGATGAAGAAGCATTTTTCTTCTCTCTCTTTCTCCTCTTGTTTTTCTTCTTCTTATGGCTTATTTGTGTCATTTTAGAGATAACCTAGGTAATTATCACATTTTTTACCTAACTAAGCTTATTGTGTCATTTTGCAAGAAAAGCTTAAGTCTATGTCATCTATGAGGTTACCATGTCTATTATGCCATTTTGAGTTAACTAAGCTTATTATGTCATTGTGGAGGAAACAATGCTAAGTGTAGGTCATTTTAGAGCTAACTTAGGTACAATATGTCATTCTGGAGGTAAGTAAGCTTACTATGTCTGTTTAGAGGAAACATAGCTAACTTTGGTAAAATATGACATTTGTATAAGTGCTAAGTTTGCCTTTGTGCTAAGTTTGTTTTGGTTTGAGAAAATGAGCCAAGTAAGTGGCATATTACGGCTTACCGTCCTCGTCATCACAGAGGTGAAGCATCGGGGTTGCTCGGGCTAGTGTCACCTGGAGAAGGATCGCGTGATGCGGCTCGGGAGTTATGCTGCACCAAAGATCATTTGCGTTAGCATGTGATACATCTCCATCGTATCCACTTTTCCAAACTATTTTGCCCCTTTTTGGACTCTAATTTGCATGATTGAATGGAACTAACCCGGACTAACGCCGTTTTCAGCAGAATTGCCTTGGTGTTATTTTTGTGTAGAAATAAAAGTTCTCGGATTGTCCTGAAAATTTACGAAGAATATTTTTGGATTTAATAAAAAATACTGGCGGAAGTATCAACCATAGGGGGGCCACCTGCAGGCCACAAGCCTGCTACGTGCGGCCACCCCCTGGCAGCGCCTAGCAGGCTTGTGGGGCCCCTGTGGCTCCTCCAACCTCATCTCCAACTCCATATAACCCTATTCACGGAGAAAAAAAATTAGAGAGAATATTTCATCGGGTTTCACGATACGGAGCGGCCGCCACCTCTTGTTCTTCCTCGGGAGACCAGATCCAGAGTCCGTTCTGGGCTCCGGAGAGGGGAAATCGACGCCATCGTCATCACCAACCATCCTTCATCACCAATTCCATGATGCTCTCCGCCATTCATGAGTAATCCAATCATAGGATTGCTGTACGATGATGGGTTTGATGAGATTTATCATGTTATCGAGTTAGTTTTGTTAGGATTTGATCCCTAGTATCCACTATGTTCTGAGATTGATGTTGCTATGACTTTGATATGCTTAATGCTTGTCACTAGGGCCCGAGTGCCATGTTTTCAGATCTGAACCTATTATGTTTTCATGAATATATATATGTGTTCTTGATCCTATCTTGCAAGTTGTAGACTCCTATTATGAGTTATGATCCGCATCCCCTAGGGTGACAATAACTGGGACTCTTTCCGGTGATTACCGTAGTTTGAGGAGTTCATGTATTCACTATGTGCTAATGCTTTGGTCCGATTCTCTATTAAAAGGAGGCCTTAATATCCCTTAGTTTCCATTAGGACCCCACTACTACGGGAGGGTAAGACAAAGGATGTCATGCAAGTTCTTTTCCATAAGCACGTATGACTATATATGGAATACATGCCTATATTACATTGATGAATTGGAGCTAGTTCTATGTCACTCTATGTTATAACTGTTGCATGATGGATGCTATCCAATATAATTATCAATCACCGATCCATTGCCTACGAGCTTTCCACATATTGATCTTTGCTAAGTTACTTCTCCGCTGCTACTGCTACAATCACTGTAAAACTGCTACTGTTACTTTTGCTATCGTTACCGTTACTTCCATACTACTTTGCTACTAAATACTATGCTACAGATATTAAGTCTTTCAGGTGTGGTTAAATTGAAAACTCAGCTGCTAATACTCAAGAATATTCTTTGGCTCCCCTTGTGTCGAATTAATAAATTTGGGTCAAATACTCTACCCTCGAAAACTGTTACGATCCCCTATACTTGTGGGTTATCAGCATGATGACACTGAAATGTTAAGACTACTAACTAATGAAAATTGAAATGAAACTCACCGTTCCAGCCATGGTAATGTCTGCATCGACGAAGGGGTTTGGCTGGTATTCTTGCAAAAAGACTGCACATTTGGTTTTGACAAGTCAACCATATTGGTTATTAATGAAACGAACATGTAGTGCATGATTTGGCTAATATGGAGAAGAAACTTGCCACGAGGGGCTCGTACATGGCCTGGTGAGACGCATCATTCCGTGCCCTCTCCTCCTCCAACAACCTAGCCATCCTCTCCTCCAAATCCCTCTTCTCCCCCGCCACCTGCCGGGCAGGTTCCGCCAGAAGCGCCTGGGTTGCCTCTCTCTCTTTGTGCAGAGCAGCCTGCAGCACAACTCCTCGTTAGCGAGTTGTGCACGGAGGCTGCCAAGAAGGAACGCTTCATGGAAGGACTTCAGCAAGTTCTGCAGTATCAGCTCATCATCTGCGAGTGTCGCACCTTCTTCGACTTGGTGAACAAGGCCCTCATGCTGGAAGACAAGCGTCATGCCATCGACGACACTCGCAAGCGCAAGATGATCAGCAAAGGAAGCTCAAGCAACCAGAAGCCTCGCCCATGGCAGCTAGCCCCAGCCAAACCAACCTATCAGCCACAGCAGGATAGACCTCCTGCGCCCCATCCGAGCTACCAGCCTCAGCAGTATGCCAATCCCAGGCCAGCTTTCAACAACAACCCCAATCACAACAATTGTGGCAGAAACTTCAACAGCAACCCTAGGCAAGTCACTTGCTTTGGATGTGGTCAGTCTGGACACATCTCTAAGCTTTGCCCCAATAGGAAGCCAGATGCACCGCACCCCAATGCGCCAGCTCAAGGTCAAGCCCGTGGAGCACCGCCAAGGAACCCAGCTCCCCGCAACCAGCCCAGCAATGGCAAGGGTCGTGTGAACCACATCACCGCAGAGGAAGCCTAGGAAGACCTGGATGTCATACTGGGTACGTTCTTCATCAACTCAACCCCAGCAACAGTATTGTTTGATTGTGGGGCTTCGCATTCTTTTGTCACCCAAAAGTTTGCACTAGAGAGTGGCATGAAACCTACACCCCTAGGTAGTCGTATGCTGATACAAACCCATGATTTAGTTATGAAGTCTGGGATAGGGTGTAAGGGAGTGAAGATTGACATCAACGGGGTAGACTTCCTAGAAGACCTTATAGTTCTGGATTCACCTGGCTTGGATGTTATCCTTGGCATGAATTGGTTGACTAAACACCAAGGCTTTTTAGACTATGCCAAGAGGATTGTCACCATGACCAACAACCAAGGAGTGGAAGTCAAGTATGTCCCCAACCCTGCCTCCACTCAAGCCTTTCAAGTTAACTATCTGTCGGGATTTGAGTTGGATCAAGTGCCAGTGGTATGTGAATACCAGGATGTGTTTCCTCATGAGCTGCCCAGAATGCCTCCTGACCGCGACATCGAGTTCATCATTGAGCTTATGCCCAGATCAAGGCCCATCTATAAGAAGGCCTACATGATGGGATCCGAAGAGTTGGCGGAGTTGAAGAAGCACCTGGCAGAGTAGCTCAGAAAAGGTTTTATTCGCCCTAGTGCCTCTCCTTGGGGACCGCCTGTTCTATTCATGTCAAAGAGGGATGGGACTATCAGACTTTGCGTCGCTTACCGTTCTCTCAATGAGATCACAATAAAGAACAAGTTCCCACTCCCCAAGATCGAAGACTTGTTTGATCAGTTGAACGGAGCCAAGGTGTTATCCAAGATCGATCTCAGGTGTAGGTACTATCAGCTGAAGATCAGACCCCAGGATATCCCGAAGATGGCATTTGTGACCCGGTATGGCCTGTATGAATACATGGTCATGTCGTTCGGGTTGACTAATGCCCTGGCCTACTACATGTACCTCATGAATAAAGTCTTCATGGAATACTTGGACAAGTTCGTTGTTGTCGTCATTGATGACATCCTTGTCTTCTCCAAAGTCTGAAGAGGAAACATGAAGAGCACTTGAGATTGGTCCTAGAGAAGCTTCGAGAGCACCAGCTTTATGCCAAGTTCAGCAAGTGTGAATTCTGGCTACATAAAGTTGGATTCTTGGGTCATGTGTTGACTGTAGAAGGATTATTAGTGGATCCTGCTAAGATTGAAGCCGTGACTGAATGACAGACCCGAACAACTATGAAGGAATTCAGGAGCTTCCTCGGACTCGCGGGATATTACCGCGAGTTCGTGGAAGGGTTCTCAAGCATTGCCCGACCCATGACCCAGCTTCTGAAGAAGGACAAGAAGTTCGAATGGACCGCTAAGTGCGAGGAAAGCTTCCAGGAGCTCAAGAAGAGATTGACCACAACCCCTATTTTGGCCACCCCCGATATTCACAAGGAGTTTGTGATTTATTGTGATGCATCGAGAACCGGACACGGAGGTGTTCTGATGCAAGAAGGCAGAGTCATAGCATATCTATCCGGACAGCTACGTCCTCATGAAGAGAACTATGCAACTCACGATCTCGAGTTGGCAGCCATGGTTCATGCCTTGAAGACATGGAGGCATTACATTCTAGGGAAGCGATGTGAGATATTCACAGACCACAAGAGTTTGAAGTATATCTTCACTCAAAGGGAGTTGAACATGAGGCAGCGAAGATGGTTGGAGTTGATCAAGGATTACGACCTCAGTGTTCAATACCACCCCGGAAAGGCCAATGTGGTAGCTGACATCTTAAGAAGAAAGGTTTGTTCCTCGAATGCTATGATTAAGGAAAGGCTGCCCGCCTTGTATGAGGAACTAGAGAGCTTCGGCTTGGAACTAGTCGCACCAGGATTCCTCGCCAAACTCGGAGCGAAGCCTACCTTGATGCATGATATCAAAGAAGCCCAGAAGGGACACGAGAGCATTGAAGGCATCAAGAGGAAGATAAAGGCAGGCAAAGCCCCAGGATTCTCAGAGGATGAACAAGGAGTTGTATGGTTTGGGAATCACATTTGCGTACCCAACAAAGAGGAGCTCAAGAACCCGATCCTGCAAGAAGCTCATGACACTCCCTACTCCATCCATCCTGGAGGAACCAAGATGTATCAAGACCTCAAGAAAAGATTGTTAGTGCATCTAGTGCCCCTTAGTGATTTTGGTGTATTGAAGACTTATAGGTTAAGGTACTAATGTGTTTGTGAGTGTACACAGGCTCTATTAGTCGACAAGGAGTTTGATACATTCGGAAATTATCGACCCCTCAAAATGTATGTCTTCAAGTGAAGATTTTGCTGAAGACTTTCTAAAGACTTTGGTGAAGACTCTGTGAAGACTTTGTGATTGAAGAAGATGGTGTGACCTTGAAGATATGAACGAGGACTACGATACGTGAAGACTTGTTTTCATAGTTTCATTTCCTTTACATGAGCCATAGGAAACACCGTACTATTAAAGCGGGCCGAGGTAATACTAAGGAATTTTCCAACTGATGCTCAACTCCAAAATACTCAACCTATACAATCCTTCGAGTGAAGCCTTTGGAAATCTCTTACGGCTCAATCAAGTTCTCTAGTGACAGAGACGATGTTTTTCTGGTCTTTGAGGAAATTGATCTGACTCAGGAGTTAGGATTTCACTAGTGTGAACTGCCTACAAGTGAGGAACGTGATATGTCTGAGGAATTTCATAGTTCGAAAATCCAAACATTGCTGCGCTTAGCGCCAGCTGTCCCCATTCACAACTATCCACATAACGGTCATATGATTGGGGGCATTTATGTCATATCATGTCGGGTTGCACCCTGGCTATAAATAGCCGACCCCCATAACCACTAACTGGTTGGCTGCTCTGAGAGAGAACTAACACTTGTCAATTGAGAGCATCCCATCCTCACAGGACTTTGAGAGAAAAATCATCAGTGAGGAAAAACCCACAACCAAACCACCAAACCCATAGTGATTGAGCATCACTGAAGAATTTCCTGTGTGGAACCGACGTTTGTTACCTTTGAGGACTGTACATCCTCCAGACGGTTAGGCGTCATGGTCTAGTGCTCCTGCAGTCAATTGGGGACCACGAAGTGACCTTGGTCTAGAGCATCCAGCAATAAATTGTGGATCGCCGGGTGACCTGTTTTTGAGGGTTTTGGAAGTCTACCCTGAATACTTACCACGAGTGTTGGCGAGGACTGTGTGACCTTAGCTCAAGGAGAATACGGTAAGGACTGTTTGTCCTAGGACTGTTTGTCCTAGGACTGTGTGTCCTCCGGTTTAAATACCAGGCCGCTCCAAACCAGACGTACGACTATCACAGCAGTTGGAACTAGGTCATCAAACCACTGTCTTCATCGAGCTCTCTGGTTCCATTTCCTCAACCCTCTTATTCCTCATAAACATGTTGATGAAATTGCTTGTTACTGTTTGAAGAATTTGATTGAAGACTTTCACAAATTCCTCATATCAAATTCTTCAAGTTACCTTGTTCGTCACTACTTATCCTGTATCACGCTACTCATAATCTGTGCATGTTTCATTTCGTCATGATGACTATGCTGTTACTCTGTCTCACATGCACTTGAGTACTTATTCTGCTGTAGTTATTCATCATATTTCAAATTCTTCAAAGTTGAAATTCCTCAAGTGATGAATTTGTAAAAATCACCTATTCACCCCCCTGTAGACGATATAACGCACTTTCAATTGGTATCAGAGTAGGTACTCCCTGTCTCTGTGTGATTTTGGTTTAACCACCTGGAGTTCTAGTTATGTCGACTACAGGTATGATCAAGGTTTCTACGGGATGTCCTACCTTTGATGGGATGGACTACCCCTACTGGAAGAACAAGATGCACATGCACCTTGAAGCTATTGACAACGATCTCTGGTATGTTGTGGAAAATGGTGTGTCTGCTGTCTCTCCCACTGTTACTGCTGCTGATGTGAAGATATTCAAGCAACTTGACTCTCAAGCAAACAATATCATCTGTGGCCATCTGAGCAAAGGTTAGTATGGAAGAGTGAGTGCGTTGGAGTCTTCTAGGCTTATCTAGGGTAGGCTGTCCAAAGTCAACGAAGGTGTCTCCACTCAATGTGACTCTCGTGTTGATGTTCTTCGCAACCTTTTCAACCGCTTCAAGAGGCTTGACAATGAAAATGTCCAACAAACGTTGGATCGCCTCACTGATATTTCCAATGAACTTCAAGCATTGGATGCCACTGATATCACTGACCATGAAGTGGTGAAGAAATTGCTAAGATCACTCGACCCCTCATTCGATACTCTGGCTTTGATGATTCAAGAACGTGGAGACTACAAAGCTCTTGATCCTGCTGATATTCTTGAAAGGCTCAATACTCATGAATTCCAACAAGCTGAAAAGAGAGACCTCTACGGACCAAGCTATGGAAGATCTCGTGCTCTGAAGGCAAAAGAAATTTCCTCATCTGAAGAAGAAGATTCTGACAGCAGCCTTGGTGATCCTAAAGAACTAAGTCAGGAACTAGCTATGCTCGTGAGGAAATTCTAGAAGTTCTCAAGGAGAGGCGGATTTGGAAAGTCATCAAAAACTGGCTTGAGGATATTAGATTCCATAGAAGATTACAAGAAGAGAACATGTCAACATTGCAAGAAGCCAGGCCACTTTATCTCTGACTGTCCTCTCTGGGAAAAAGACTCAAAGAAGAAGAAGCAATACAAGGATGATAGTTCTGATGACTCGAAGAAAAAGAAGAAGTCTTCAAAGTCCTCATCTGCAAAGTCCTCATTTTCAAAGTCCTCATGGCAAAAGAAGAATGGTTCCAGAAAGGCTCGAGCATTCATTGGCAAGGAAATGGATTCTGAGGAAGAATCCGAAGAATATGAAGAAGAGGAAGAATCTAAGGAGGAATCAGAATCTGGTGTTGCTAGTCTTGCTCTCGCTACTACTTTTGTCAGCAAGTCCATCTTCAATGATGAAGAATCACACTAAACGAATGACTCTGACGTCAGCAATGATGACTATGCTCCCACTTATTGCTTCATGGCAAAAAGGATCAAAGGTACAAAAACATCATTCCTCTTATGAATCAAGTGAAGGTGAATCTGATGAATATGTGAAACCTAGCTATGCTAAACTTGTTAAGCTTGCCACTACACAACAAAGTGCACTTGAAAAGCTTGAGAAAATGCTAGACAAAAGCGATGACCTGTTAAACCATGAAGTGGATCAGACTCAAACTCTGTCTGTCGATCTCAAAAGTCTTCAAACAAAGTATGATAACCTACAGTGTCATCATAATAACCTCTTAGCCGATCATGAGAAGCTTTCTTATGAATTTCTTCAAAGAAAGGATGATGTTGAGAAACTGAGGTTGTCACATGAGGATCTCCAAAGGGAAAACGATTCCTTACTGGCTCAACAGATCAGTACCGCTCAGGAAGAATTTGTTCCACCTTGTTTGAAATGCATCGAACGTGAAACTGCTAATTCTTCACCTAAATGTTCAAATGCTTCTATTGCTCCAAATTCTTCAACTATTCCAGTGGTTTCAAATTCCTCATCTGAGGATACCACAAGTATCATTGATGACAATGCAGGGTTGAAGGAATTGTATGTGGCAGGCATGTACAAAAGTCTCAAAGGGCATCAAACCCTTTGCGATGTCCTCAAAAAGCAGATTCTGAACAGGAACCCTAGGAAAGAGGGTATTACCTTTGTGAGGAAACTCAACGCTGATGGATCATATTGGACGCCTGAGCAGTACCCCAAAACCTCATGGGTTGCTACAAAATGTTCTCCTGTAGATCCATCTACTTTATCAGGCTTTACATGTGAAACTTCATATTCCTCTGATGAGTCACTTGACGCCAACTTCAAATTCTTCAAAAATCATAAAGGTGAAGTATTTGCTAGATTTGTTGGTACTAACTGCAGGAATGGCTCTCCATTCAAGAAAATCTGGGTTCCCAAGATCTACCTACAAAATCTTCAAGTGAATGTCCTCATGACACCACTCTTGAAGAAAAGGAACCCCAGATCAAATTCCTCAAGTAGATCAAAGTCCTCACTTGGACCAAATTCCTCAAATAGTCAAAATCATGATTCTCGTGCTAATGCCTCTTTTTCGTAGGGAAAACCTGAGAGTTATGAATATGTGCATTATTCTTCAAACCATTATGTTCATAAGTCCTTGAAGAATTTGTCTGCTTATTCATATGAATATTCTAACCCTCGCCCTGTGAAACAAAGTGCACTTGCTTCAATGCCTCCCTTCTCATATGGTGCTCGCAGAATGATGAACTCTTTGCCACCCCTTGAGATGTGGGTCCTGAAGAAATCGAACTAATCTTTTAATGTAGGGTTAGGTCTCCAGATGAATTTGAACATCTGATGAACTTGTTGAAGACCTGAGGAAATGCTTGAAAGGACGCAAGCTAACTATGTAGAAATGAATTCCTCATTTCTCACATCCTCACATTATTTGCTTACTACCTTGTGTGATGAAATAGTATCTGATGAAATTGATGTCATATTATTCACTCTGAAGCATATGAGTTTGGATGTTGTACTAATTCATCTACATGATGATACTCCAAAAGCTACTGAGTGGGTCCTCGATAGTGGATGCACAAACCACATGACTGGTGACAAGAGTCTTCTGATGAATTTCCCACTTGCTCCATCTCATCTGAAGCATATCACCTAGGCTGACAAAGGAAAAAGCAAGGTATTGGGACTTGGTAAGGATATCTCAAAGGACCGAACCATGGATAAGGTGATGCTTGTCGAATCCCTTGGGTTCAACCTCATGACTGTCTCACTGCTTTGTGATCTTGATATGGTTGTAGTATTTGGAAAATATCGTTGTGTTGTCATCATGGAATCTAAAAATTACAAAGTCTTCGAAGGCTTTAGGAGAGGAGACTTGTATATTGTTGATTTCTCTACAGGACCTCAGCCTGCCACATGCCTACATGCAAAGTCCTCAGAAGGTTGGCTGTGGCATCAACGACTTGGTCATGAGGGTATGAGGAACTTGCACATGCTCGTGAAGAATAAGCATGTCATTGGCATCGAGGGTGTCAAATTCCTCAAGGACCACCTTTGTGGTGCATGTGAATCTGGAAAGATGACTAGATCCAAGCATCCCTCGAAGACAATCATGACCACTACACGACCCTTTGAATTACTTCACATGGATCTCTTTGGTCCCACTCAGTATTCCGTACTAACAAATTCTTCAAGTTTGTATGGATTTGTCATTGTTGATGATTACTCTCGCTACACATGGGTGCATATCATTTTGTACAAAAATGAAGTGCAGGATGTCTTCAGACGCTTTGCTTCAAGGGCCTCCACCAACTTTGTCGTCAAAATCAAGCATATCAGGAATGATAATGGGACTGAGTTCAAGAACACTAATCTTGATGAATATCTTGATGAGCTTGGTATTACTCATGAGTTATCTGCCCCTTATACTCCTCAACAGAATGGCGTCGTGGAACGCAAGAATAGGACTCTTGTTGAGATGGCTCGAACCATGCTTGATGAATACAAGACTCCTCATCGCTTCTGGCCTGACGCAATTGATACTGCATGGCACATCATCAGCAGGGTATATCTTCACAAATTCTTCAAGAAAACTTCATACGAGCTTATGACAGGCAATAAACCCAATGTAAGTTATCTCAAAGTCTTCGGTGCAAAATGCTGGATAAGAGATCCTCACCACAGTTCTAAGTTTGCACCGAAAGCACATGAAGGTTTTATGCTTGGTTATGGAAAGGACTCACACACCTACAAAGTCTTCAACACCTATCACCACAAGGTTGTTGAAACTGTAGATGTGCGGTTCGATGAAACTAATGGCTCGCAAAGAGAGCACCTCCCTTCTGTGATAGATGAACAGTCTCCTGAGGAATCCATCAAGCTGAAGGCAACTGAAGATGTCATACCCACTGAGGAAATCATTCCAACTAGTGAAGACTCTCATGCTGAGATACCTGAAGAAAATGGTGCTGATGAAAGTCCTCAGCCATGTCAACCTGCACATCCAAGAGTAGCAAATGAAGTTCAGATTGACAAAATCATCGATGACATCAATGCACCAGGTCCTCTCACACGCTCAAGGGCTTCTAGTTTAATTAACTTTTGTGGGCACTTTGATTTTGTCTCTATCATAGAGCCCACCAAAGTTGATGAAGCATTCAAGGAGCCTGAGTGGATTCAAGCTATGCAAGAGGAATTGCATCAATTCAAGCTCAACAATGTGTGGGAACTTGTTAAGCGGCCAGATCCTTGCAAGCATAACATTATAGGTACCAAGTGGATCTACCGCAACAAGCAAGATGAAAATGGCCTTGTGGTGAGGAATAAGGCTCGACTTGTAGCACAAGGCTACACACAGGTTGAAGGAATTTATTTTGATGAAACTTTTGCACCTGTTGCTAGACTTGAAGCTATTCGAATATTTCTTGCTTATGCTAACCATCACAATATCATCTTATATCCAATGGATGTGAAAAGTGCATTACTCAATGGTAAGCTTGAGGAAGAAGTATATGCTGCTCAACCCCTAGGTTTTGAAGATCCTAAGCATCCTAACAAAGTCTTCAGACTCAACAAAGCCCTCTATGGCCTCAAGCAGGCTCCTCGGGCGTGGTATGACACTCTGAAGGAATTCCTCATGAAGAAAGGCTTCAAACCCGGTTCACTTGACCCAACTCTTTTCACAAAATCCTATGACAATGAACTGTTCATATGTCAAATATATGTTGATGATATTATCTTTGGATGTACTGACAAACGTTACAGTGATGAATTTGCCTATATGATGAGTGACGAATATCAAATGTCTATGATGGGAGAATTGTTCTTCTTAGGTCTTTAAATTCGTCAGCAAGACAACGACATCTTCATCTCACAAGAGAAATACCGCAAAGATGTTCTGAGGAAATTCGACATGCAAGATTGCGAAGGCGTCAAAACTCCAATGCCTTCAAATGGACACCTCTACACTGATGAAAATGGTAAATATTTCGATCAAAAGGTATACCGCTCCATGATTGGCTCGTTATTGTATCTATGTGCATCTAGGCCTGACATAATGCTAATTGTTTGCATTTGTGCTCGATTCCAAGAAACACCGAAGGAATCACACCATAAGGCTGTGAAACATATTCTTCGATACTTAGCTCACACACCAACACTTGGATTGTGGTATCCCAAGGGCTCATATCTTCACCTCGTCGGATACTCTGATGTTGACTATGCTGGAGATCGCGTGGATCGCAAGTCAACCTCAGGCACATGTCATTTCCTCAGATGATCCTTAGTCTATTGGTCCTCGAAGAAGCAGAACCGCGTTTCACTCTCCACAGCTGAAGCTGAATACATTGCTGCTGGCTCGTGTTGTGCTCAGTTACTATGGATGAAGCAAACTTTCAAGGACTACGGCATCAAGTTGAAGAATGTGCCTCTCTACTGTGACAACGAGAGTGCCATCAAGATAGCCTACAACCCAGTTCAGCACTCCAAGACCAAGCACATCCAGATTCGTCATCACTTTCTTAGAGATCATGTACTCAAGGGCGACATCTCCATCGACCACATTCCCACTGAAGAACAACTGGCTGATATCTTCATAAAGCCCTTGGATGAAAAGAGATTTTGCAAATTGCGGTGTGAGCTAAATATCTTAGAATCTTCAAATGTTCTTTGAAGAAGAACACACACCCTAACACTTATGCAAAATTGATGACTTAGATGTGCAACACACGTAGTAACGTTTTTCTTCAATCAATGAAGAATAACTCTCTAAGTGTGAAGAAATTAACGAAGAATTTGGTTCTCAGAACCCTACGACAATTGTACGCGGTGTCTGAAATCATCATTCTTATACGGTGGGTCATGCCACCAACCAAAAGTTGAAATTCTTCAAAATTGAGCATTTCCTTGTCTTTGCAAATTCTTCAAACTTGCAAATTCCTCAAGTTTTCAAATTCCTCAAGTTTTCAAATTCTTCAAAACTTTGAGACTCTTATTTTTCATTGACTATATATGAGTTTTCAATGTCCTTAACAACATTCACTTATTGCTAATTCTTCAAGTTGATTTTCATCTAAGTGAATGTGATCGGACCCTTGCCTCATCTATGCTAAACTCAATCCAGTTTGTTCACAAATTCTTCATATGTGTTCTACTTTGAAACTCGTTCAAAGTCTTCACTATGTCCTTGACAGCTGAAGAATTTGCGAACGAAAACTTTAAAATCTTCACTACCAAAATTTTTGGCGGTTCCCGCTCAAAATGTTCCTAAGTCTTGCGCCTGGATAACCCTCGACCCCCAGTATTGCAACTATTGAGTTCGTGGGTGACACCTGTCGCGTGGAGAGCAAGGGTCAGGTGTAAACCTGTCCAAAATCTTCGGGTGGATCGGTTTTCACTCCATCTATAAATACGCCCTCCCCTACAACAGAGCTCGGTTACTCCTCATCTCATACCTCTCCCGAGCTCCTGCCTAGCGTCGCCGCTAAAGTCAGCGTCGCCGGTGAGGAAGAGCTTCACTGCCTCAACCTCGTCGTCGCCGTACTCACACCGACCGCGGAAGTCTTCATCCCTCCGCCGCTGTAGCTGTCTCCCTTTGCCAAGCTAGGGCGTGGGAGATCTGAACGGACGAAATTCCCCATTTCATCTCTGTGTTCGTCGTGTTCATCCTTAGGGTAATTAAAATTTATTTTTACTGCCCTAGTTTGATCCTCAACTACTTTTACTATTCCTCAAAAGGTGTTTATACATTATAAATCCAATTCTCAAGCACCTTACATCTCCTCATACTTGATGTTTTTTCCTAAGTAATGATTTTCTTCAAGATTCCTCAATTTTGCGAATTCCGAAATTTGCACAACTCTGGAACCTGAGACAAAGAACACTTAGTGAAACTCCTCAAGACATCCATGGTCAAATTCCTCAAACCTATTTTTCTTCAAATTTCTGAGAACGCATATGACCTCTTCAAATTCCTCGCACCTATACTCTGTTCACAGGTACAACATGTCCGCTGATGAATCACTAGGTTCTTATCAACTTAACTCATTTGCAGCGCTACTTGAAGAAAAACTGTGTACCTCTCTAGAGTCTTCAAGAGTTCATATTCCTCAAGTGAAGAAAATGTCTGATGGAAAGAAACCTCAGAAAGGAGGAAAGAAGCCAGTTGTGCAGACTGCATTCGAGATCCCTGAGGATATATATGATGAATATTGCACACCTGATGAAGAAACACATGGAAAGGAGATGACCAAGCAGAGGAAAATCTGTCTGCAAAAGATTGAGAGGAGATGGGCCAAAGAATGGAGAGAATATCATTATGTAACTCCAAAGTACATGATGAAATTCGCTGTGAAACTACCTTGCAGCAGGCCTCCTCTTGCTCAGAATCAGATCGCTGATCCCTCAAGCCTCAAAACTGGTGAGGACTTTCCTCTTCTTTGGGAGAAGCAACAAGCCAAGTTGGCAAGGAAAGCCAAGGAGGCTGTGAAGAAATTCAACGAGGATTCTGCTGCTGCTGCCGCCTCTGCCGGAGCTTCTGCTAGTGCTCTGAAGAAAATGGTGAAGAAATATGCTCTGAAGATTGGTTCTTCAACGTCAAAATCCTTAATGCAAATTCCTCAAGGTCAAAGGCCTCAGCCCAGAAAACCTTCAGCACCTGGAACTGTTGCTGCTCAGTCATCTGCTGCAGCTACAAAGTCCTCAAGCCCAGTGCATCTGGCAACATGCAAGAGGACTGAAGGTTTCACAAAGGTTCCAAAGCTCACAACCAACCCCTCCACTACAACAAAGTCTTCAACGAGTCCCTCTGCACTAAAGCTGAAGACAACGGCCGGACGAGGTCAAAGACCAAGTCCTCACACCAGCAAGGCTGTGGTCACCATTCCCTCAAGTTCTTCAGAGGGCAATGATGAAGATGATGATGAAGCTGCTGATGAGGAATTGGAGGAAATCATCAGACAAAGTCAGCAAAGGGCTGCCATTGCAAAGGGAAGTTCCATCCCTCTTCTGTTGGATCCCAAAACCATCCTGAATTTCATCGATATTTGGCATGAAGATCCCAACACCCCACTCTCCTCACTGAATCTGCCTCTGGGCATAGATCATGTCCTCACCCATTTCATTTCTGAGGAAAAATGGAAGAGAGAGCAAGTTCTAAGAGCAAGAAGAAACAGAGCTCGCAAAGAAAAGTTCTTGTGTGATAATGTGATGAACCTGACTCCCAAACAGTTACTCACAATTCAATCAGAGATCTGTACTCTCTCTAAGGATCAAGAGAGATACGATGAAGAATGGAAAGATATTAAGGATAGATTTGTCAAGGCTGCTAAAGCTGCAGTGAAGGACCACAATTCCAGGGTTGCAGCTCGATCGCAACCACAAAAGCCTTAGTCTGAAGAAATTGCTCAGACTGCAGATGAAACTCCTCAGGCAGCTGATGAAAATGCTCAACCTGATGAAACTGCTCCAGGAAACACTTCTGCACTAGAAGCCACTACCAGTGCTGCTAAGGAAACTCAGACCACTGATGAACATGCCAGGGCAACCTCCAATGTTGCGCCTGAAGAAACTGCTATGCCATCAGGCACTTTTGTTGTACCTGAAGAATCTGAGAGGCCAGCTGAAGAATATGATATGCCTGAAGAAACTAAACCACCCAGGGCGGCTGCATCAGTCGTTCCTGAAGAAACTGCTACTGCTGAGGAAAATCCTCTCAAGAGAAAAACATCAACTTCTGATGCCCCTGTGTTGAAGAAGATGAAAACTTCATCAAGTTCCTCAGTAACTCCAATTGATGCAACTCCAATTTCCTCGGCACCAGCTTATGCTATTGTGTCCTTCAGGGAGGAGTATGTTATCCCTGTAGAAGAAGACAATCATTCGGCTGCTTCCACAGAGCCTATTGATGAGGAAATGGTCATTGATGAAACTGCATCCACCCCCAAGGTATCATCGCCCCAGCTTCTGTTAACTGCTGAAGAAGCTGGCGTTGAAGAAATAGATGAAGAAGTTGACATTGGTGACACTACTCCAGTCATCAATGATGAATATTGGGAATCTGCACATCCCAACTCACCAATGACAACTCCTCTGATGTTGATTCCTCAGTCGCCTGCACAGACTGAAGAAATTCCCGAAGACTCTGCTCATCTGTACCTTCCAGAAAGTGAAGAAATTCCAGCTGCAACAGTTGAGGAAAGTGATGCTCTGGCTACTGTTGAGGAACCAGTTCTTCAGGTCACTCAGTCTGCTATTCCTCCCATGACAACGGAGATCAAGGGGCGGCCACGAACAAATCTTCAAACCAAGCCAAGACTGCCTTTCAAAGGCACTGCTCGGCCAAAATTCCTCAAGAACAATTTCTTCGAGGAACACATGTTATTCTTTGGACCAAACCCCTGTAACTCTGCTAGGGCTGGTCGTAACAAATTCTGGACTGCCACTCAACTGAACTATTATGCCTCAGTCCTATATGAGAAGAAGAAAGTCTTCGAGCACCATCAGATTCCTCACGCTGACATGGAAAGTCTTCCATCATTCACTCCCGTGCTCCAAGTTCTTTCTAATGCTGGACTTCTTCCATTTTGTGTCGACATCTGTGATTGGAATGAGGAAATCATCATTCAATTCTATGGCACATTGCATATCAGCGGGAATTCCTCAGACGTCAACTCATGGATATTGGACTGGATGACTCGCACAACACACTTCACTACTCAAGCCTCTGAATTGCTTCAGTGTGTCCCAGTCCCAATACCCTCAGATGTATCCCGCAAGCTGTTTGATGAACCTCCTCTATCTAATCAGCTGATGAATGTGCTGATGAAGAAACTGCCACATGGTCAGCCTCAACGCACAATCTTCTTGGTGAAGGACCTGCTATATGTGCCAAGAACTGTCTATCGCATTCTGACAAACACGCTATGTCCTCAGAAAGGCCATAACTCTGAGGAAGAAGAAGTTGAAGGAGTCATGAAGAATATGCTCTTCAATATCATACATGGTATTCCCACTAACTTGCATGATTTCTTCATGAGGACTCTGGCCTGTGCTGTTGTCGCTCATTTTGAGTAGAAGTCCTATGCACCATGGATCATGAAGTTCATCAGAGACAAGTCCTTAGTACACTACAAAGCTGATTTCCAGAACCACTTCAGTTTCCTGCCACCAATTGAAGTCATCAAAAGTACAATTTCTTCAGTTGAAGGGAAAGGCAAGTCGGCTATTGATGAAGGAACTCGTCCTCTAGATGGACAATTTCGCAAAGCCGCCGCCTTTTCAACAAATGATGACACAGCCACACAAGACTCAGATGCAAAAGCATTAGGTCAAAAGCATCAAGAGTGTGCCCCTCGTTTGATGACTGATCACGAACTCCTCATAAGTCTTCATCAGAAGGTTGATCGCAATCATAAGTGGGTAAAGCGTCAACTTGGATATATTGTGCAGAACACGGTCAAGAGGAACCACTATTATGCACATGAAAACCTCAGACGCTCTTGGGCTGTGCTAACTCACATTGTGTCTTCTGATGAATTGGATGAGCTGGATCTTGAAGAATATCCTAACTTCGCTCGTTGTCTTCAGAAGAAATTCAAGAAAGTTCAAGTTCCTCTGATGGTCACCAGTTCATATTCTTCATCCCGCGAGCGCAATCACGATGAAGACAGTGAAGATACTGCTGCTGGCCCTGCTTCAACAAACAACCTCGACAACGCTGGTGCTCCTTCCTCACCAACAAGATGAAGTTCTTCAAAGGGGCGTTAGTCATCACTTTTTCTTCCCTTTTGGTCTTCGATGACAAAGGGGGAGAAAATTTGAGTTAGTCTTCAAGCGGGTGTATATATATATGGTCTGGTTTTGTTTAAGTTACAACTCTCGCTCTTCCGAAACTTTTTTTAATTGAGTTGTAAACTTAAGTCCGATGGTGGTCTGACACTTTTGAACTATTTCCTCGCATGTTTATCTCCTCAAGTACCTTAATGCATACATGCTGAATTTTGTCAGACACCATTTTCCTCACACATTTCAAATTCTTCATATCATATGTTCAAATGCGTGTATGGATTACAAGATATAGGGGGAGTTCTCCATGTTTTAACCTGCCATGTGCATTTGCAGTCCAAAGCAAATTCCTCAAATATGCACATCTTCAGGGGGAGTTCTTCTATATCTTGCAATCAAATTCCTCAAACTCTGTACTTTCACCTTATATGTTAATCCCCATTGAAAACTTAACCTGTTTGTCATCAATCACCAAAAATGGGGAGATTGTTAGTGCATCTAGTGCCCCTTAGTGATTTTGGTGTATTGAAGACTTATAGGTTAAGGTACTAATGTGTTTGTGAGTGTACATAGGCTCTATAAGTCGATGAGGAGTTTGATAGATTCGGAAATTATTGACCCCTAAAAATGTATGTCTTCAAGTGAAGACTTTGCTGAAGACTTTCTGAAGACTTTGATGAAGACTTTGTGAAGACTTTGTGATTGAAGAAGATGGTGTGACCTTGAAGGTATGAATGAGGACTATGATACGTGAAGACTTGTTTTCGTAGTTTCATTTCCTTTACTTGAGTCATAGGAAACACCGTACTGTTAAAGGGGGCCGAGGTAATACTAAGGAAGTTTCCAACTGATGCTCAACTCCAAAATCCTCAACCTATACAATCCTTCGAGTGAAGCCTTTGGAAATCTCTTACGGCTTAGTCAAGTTCTTTAGTGACAGAGACGATGTTCTTCTGGTCTCTAAGGAAATTAATCTGACTGGGGAGTTAGGATTTCACCAGTGCGAACTGCCTACAAGTGAGGAACGTGATATGTCTGAGGACTTTCATAGTTCGAAAATCTGATCGTTGCTGCGCTTAGCGCCAGCTATCCCCATTCACAACTATCCACATAACGGTCATATGATTGGGGGCATTTATGTCATATCATGTTGGGTTGCACCCTGGCTATATATAGCCGACCCCCACAACCACTAGCTGGTTGGCTAATCCGAGAGAGAACTAACACTTGTCAATTGAGAGCATCCCATCCTTAGAGGACTTTGAGAGAAAAATCATCAGTGAGGAAAAACCCACAACCAAACCACCAAACCCATAGTGATGGAGCATCACTGAAGAATTTCCTGTGTGGAACCGACACTTGTTACCTTTGAGGAATGTGCATCCTCCAGATGGTTAGGCGTCATGGTCTAGTGCTCCTACAGTCAATTGGGGACCACGAAGTGACCTTGGTCTAGAGCATCCAACAGTAAATTGTGGATCGCCGGGTAACCTGTTTGTGAGGGTTTTGGAAGTCTACCCTGAAGACTTACCACGAGTGTTGGGCGAGGACTGTGTGACCTTAGCTCAAGAAGAATACGGTAAGGACTGTTTGTCCTGGGACTGTGTGTCCTCTGGTTTAAATACCAGGCCGCTCCAAACCAGACGTACGACTATCACAACAGTTGGAACTAGTTCATCAAACCACTGTCTTCATCGAGCTCTCTAGTTCCATTTCCTCAACCCTCTTATTCCTCATAAATGTTGATGAAATTGCTTGTTACTATTTGAACAATTTGATTGAAGACTTCCACAAATTCCTCATCTCAAATTCTTCAAGTTACCTTGTTCGTCACTACTTATCCTGTATCACGCTACTCATAATCTTTGCATGTTTCATTTCCTCATGATGACTATGTTGTTACTCTGTCTCACATGCACTTGAGTACTTATTCCGCTGTAGTTATTCATCGTATTTCAAATTCTTCAAAGTTGAAATTCCTCAAGTGATGAATATGTAAAAATCGCCTATTCACCCCCCTCTAGCCGATGTAACGCACTTTCAAAGATTCTGGTGGCATGGCATGAAACGGGAGATAGGCACATTCATGGCTAAGTGTGACATATTCCAGAGGGTCAAGGCTGAGCATGAGCGACCTGCTGGGCTACTGCAACCCCTCAAAGTGCCCGAATTGAAGTGGGACAAAGTCGGGATGGATTTCATCACCATTTTACCAAGTCAAGCAAAGTACATGACTCCATTTGGGTCATTGTTGATCACCTAACCAAGGTAGCCCACCTCATCCCAGTCAAGACGACCTGCGATGGGAACCAGTTGGCGAATCTCTACATCAACCGCATTGTGAGTCTTCACGGAGATCCAAGGAGATCGTTTCAGATCGAGGAACCCAGTTCACCTCAAGATTCTGGAAGAAGTTTCAGGAAGCTATGGGAACCAAGCTCTCCTTCAGCACTGCTTTTCACCCTCAGACTGGTGGGCAAACGGAACGAGAAAACCAGATACTCGAAGACATGCTCCGCGCTTGTGTTCTGCCATATGGAGCCAAGTGGGAAGATTGCTTACCCTTTGCTGAGTTCTCCTATAACAACAGCTATCAGTCGAGTCTTCAGATGGCATCGTTTGTGGTGTTGTATGGACGCAAGTGTCGTACTCCCCTCAATTGGTCGGAGACCGGAGAAGGATTAATATTTGGACCGGATATCCTCCGCGAAGCCGAGGAGAAAGTTCAACTCGTCCGCGAGCGCCTCGAGACCGTTAAGTCAAGACAAAAGAGCCACGCCGACTCTCGCCGTCGAGAAGTGAACTTCTGTGTCGGTGATCATGTCTACCTCCGGGTCACGCCACTCAAAGGAACCAAGCTTTTCCACGTCAAAGGAAAGCTCGCGCCAAGATACATTAGCCCCTTCAAGATCACCGCAATGCGAAGAAGTTGACTACGAGATGGAACTACCTTCCGAGCTGTCGGATGTGCACAATGGCGCAACTCCGGAAGTATCTGCAAGTTCCCAACCGTCCCGATCTCTACAAGGACATCGACCATCAAGCCATCGATCTTCAACCAGATCTCACTTATCGTGAAAGGCCAGTTCACATCTTGGATGAAGCCGAGCGCTGCACTCGAAGCCGCACTATCAAGAACTTCAAGGTCCAGTGGAGCAACCACACGGAAGCAGAAGCAACCTAGGAGCATGAAGACTATCTTAGATAGGAGTTTCCTTATCTTTTTAGCGCTTAGCCTAGGAATCTCGGGGACGAGATTCTTGTAACGGGGGAAGGTCTGTGACACCCTGTGTTTGTAGCACATTGTCATGATTTGGTTTATAAAATTTGGAACCAATTAAAACTTTTTGAGTGCATGCTTGTTTGAAATGAATGCTTGATTGATTGCTTCGATGATCATGTTTGGCACTCTTAGGTTCTACTCCTCTCCACCTTCATATTCCTTGATCCAAACTCCTTGCCCTATGATCATGCCATGTGAATAGTACTCAAAACTATTTTTATAAAAATTTATTTTCACCAAAAAGGATTTAATCAATTTAAGTTTACTAAAACCCCTGAATTGAGGTTTGTACTACAAGTCCTCAATTTGGGTGGATCCTTTCTTCCCAAATGCTTTATTTAAGATCTACTATATATATGACTTCTCAAAACCACCCAAAAGTATTTTTAAAGATTATTTTCAAATTTTATTTAAAGGCTTTTTCTTAAGGCCAGAAATGGCTTTTCCTAAGGAAAACTTATTTAAATGCTTTGAAAATATTTGAGAAAATTTAGAGGAACTCAGTGGACATATTTTTTCCATATATATGAGTGTCAACACAAGGACTTGATCATATCATGGGCAAAACCCCTCAAAACCCTTCCTGTTTAGATCAACATTTTGGAATGTTTATATAAGAAATATTCTCAAAAAATTCCAGGAAACTTCTAGCTAGTCAACACTATCATAAGTAATGACCTTGCAAAGTTTCATCTCAGTCCAAGTTGGTTTGCTTCATCAAACCAACCCAAAACCATTCCTGTCCAGAATCAAATTTGAGCAACTTTACATTGTGAAGTGTCTCCCCTTGGCCTCAAACTTTGTGGACATGCTCAAGACACTAAATAATGATGCTACACTAAGTGGTGCATCAAGGGTAAAAGCTTAGCATGTCTATATCTATAGAAATCTGAATCTGTTGATTTCTAGGTTTTCCCAAAGCCCCATTGTGAACTTTCTTCAAAACTTCTCAAACTTGGTGATCATGCTTGTTTTCCATCACCCCTTGATCTTGTCAAATCTCATGGCAATCTAAGTTCATTTGCTTGCCGTAAACATCATCAAACACCTTCTGGTTGATTTGTAAAACTGGCTTTTTCACCTCTTAACCTTTTACCCTTGGCCCCAACTTTTTACCACAGCCTCATCTAGGAACATTTCACCTCCAGTAAAGTTTGCATGGCCATAGCCCAAGTGTAAAATGGTGAAAACCCCATTTACCCTCCTCGACAGCATCTCTTCTTACCCCTCTTCCCTATTTCTTCTACCCCAAGGCTACTCCAGAGCCCTACCTAGCCCCTCCTAGCCGTTGGGCATCTCCTAAAGCCCCAAGACACTACAGGACACGCAGGGGGCATAAAGAAATGCCATGCATGCCATATGGTCGCTCTGGAGCGCGCTACAGTGTGCTCCCGCACTGTAGCCGCCCTTGCCTGGCGCTACCAGGCGGCCTTGGGCCTCTCTCGCTTGTTCCTTGGGTTGGCCTCGACGTCCGCGACCCTGCGGACGGTCAGCCCTCTCTCTCCCCTCTCTCTCCTTCCCTCCCCTACGCACGCACGCCACCGCCTGAGCTGGCCAGTGGCCGCGCTCACACGCGCTCCCCTCTGGGCTCCCCTCCAGCTGTCTTTCCTCTCCCTAGGCGCGGACTAAGTCCACAAAGCCCCCAGGCATGGCCAGGACCACCCTGCTGGCCCGTGGCGACGCCCTAGCCCTCGCTGGCGCACCACGACCATGGTGGACCAGCGGCCCCCTATAAAGAGGCCTCCCTGGCCTCCATCTCCCCCTCCTAGATCCTCCTCTCTCTCCGCTCCTCCCCCGTGCCCAGCACTCTCCAACCCGTGGTCGGGAGCTCTCTCCCGACCCAAACCCTCGCCGCCATCGCAGTTTCTTCGTCGCCTGCGAGACAAGGTCTCCCTAGCGTCCCCTCCACCTCCTCCTGAACGGCGGCAGTCCCCGGAGCCCGTTGCCGCTCCCCGCTCCCCTCGCCGTGCCGTAAATTGCCTTCGGTGAGCCTCCCCGCACCCTGGTCGAGAGGAAGGAGTTGACAGGCGGGCCCCACCTGTCATACTCCCCTGCCCCCCTGTGCCACCGATAGGTAGGGCCCGCCTGTCGGGTTCAACCGTTGGCTGCGTGCACAGCGCCTCGCCCTGGGCCGATTCCCTCCCTGGGCCGGCTCAGGCCGATTCCCTCCTTTTCCTTTTTCTGAAATCTTTCAAAAAATCCATAGCTCGAAATAAAATTCCTATTTCAAATATTTTTCCACCAAAATTCCTACAATAATGTGTAGTATTTAACAGTTCCATTTGTAGATTTATTGAAAAACCTTTTCTGTATAGATTTAAATTAAACCCTCTTTTAGGCATTTTTAGCCTCTGTTATAAATAGTTTTTAAATAAGTTTTCACCCCAAAAACTTAGGAAAGTATTTTTTAGGATTGTTGTTAGGATTTTTCAGAATAGGGTAATATTTTTGTAGTGGCTTTTGTGCTCTGTTCTTACTATGATGCTTATTATTATCGTTCTTTTTGCGACGGTAGATTGCGCTATTGACGAAGAAGTTGGACCCGAAGACTTCGAAGACCCCGTAGAGTTTGCTGAGCCAGGCAAGCAACCCTTTGACCATGTCAAGAAACCATTTTCATTGCATGTCGTATAGCACTTTACTACTGTCATATTTCATCATTTGTTGTGGTATTCCCCTCTCGAAGGGATGCCTTCGGTACCTTTCCATTGACACTTGCATCGTGCATGACCCTACCACCTTATGAGGGTTGTGCGGGTGTGAGTAGTTAGGTTGCTATTAGACGCTACGCAAAGTGGGATGGGACTCGTGCATAGTGAAGGCAAGAAAGGAAGGATTCTTTCAAAGACTTTTCGAAAACCCCGTCGGGGGCCACTAATGCCCGAGGGAGATAACGATAAAGATGGGTGACCACTTGAGAAAGAAGTGGTGTGCCAGAACAAGTGAGTGTGTGTGTTTTCAAAAATGGAGGGCTTAAGATTTGTTGACCGTGGGACCGGGCTTTGTTGATTACTATGGTTGGTGCTAGCAAGGATCCCGCATTACTAGTGGCAAGAGTGAAGTGGTCACTCTTGAGACTGGGTCATGCGCTGTCTTTACAGGCACCGGGCACACTGTTGCGTGCCCTCATGGATGATACGAGTGATGTATATCATGAGGGATGGCACCAACGAGTGGACTCTTTGTTTAGTATCACCATGGGAAAGGCATTGTTCGGGTTCTTACCTCGGGTATGTTATATACCGCGAGTCGTGGATGACACGGAAGTTCCCCGAGTCTTGTGGGTAAAGTGTGCAACCTCTGCAGAGTGTAAAACTATTCGAATAGCCGTGTCAACTGTCAAGGACAGTTGGTGGTGCTGCTTATGCCACGTCCGGATGTTTTCGTGAAACTTGGCCTGACTATGGGTGTGATGGTGACAAGAAGTCACATGAGCTAAGTCTGAAGACTTAGCATGAGGAATGAACTAAGTCCAATGACTTAGCATGAACATGAGATGTTCAATTGATACTTATGATGGTGTCTGGAATTTTTTTCACATGTATACCTGCTAGTTGTTGACGCATGCTCACTAATCACTTGATCATGACAATTGCATACAAAATTAGCTTTCCGCCAATTTACCTACATAGTACTATATCATGCATTCATTTGTTATCTCGTTCCACACTTGGGTTGCTTGCGAGTACATGCAAAGTACTCATTGGCTTGCCATTGGTTATTTAATTAGCCATGCATGGAAGAACAGGAGTTTGTTGAAGAGTTCGTTAGAGACGAACATGTGAGCTAGGACGCTTCCCAGTCAGAATGCATGTAGGTTAAGGCAGATGGCATGGGTTCACGCTTTCAACCAAGATTTCCGCTGCTTGTTCGAGTTTAAGTGTTTGGCCCGTGTGGCCCTATCTATGTAAGACTAAGACCTTCGTGGTCACCATTTGTGCAAGACATTAAGTGTGGATGTAAGACTCTTGTTATTCATCTTTTGTGTGTTCAGTGAGCATTGATCTCTAGGATCACTGTACACGTGCATTTGGTGATCTCGACTTATGAGTCGGGGTCCCCATAATTACCTTACCCGGTGTACCTAACTCGCGGCGAGTTGCCTGAGGACGAGACTCTAGCACAGAAAATTGTGAGGCGATCTAAGTCCATGACCATCGTTAATGGCGAGTTACATAAGTGTAGCGTTACCGGCGTCTTCTAGCGTTCTGTCTCTCCTGAAGAGGGTAGGGAGATTTTAAATGAAATACACGTCGGTGCTTGCGGTCATCACGCTGACTCAAAATCCTCAAATATTAAACCAAGGTTATCGAACCAGTAGGAGAACCAAGGAACACAACGTAAACAGCCCCTGCACGCAAACAACAAATACTCGCAACCCGACGTGTTAAAGCGGTTGTCAATCCCTTCCAGGGTATGGCGCCAGAAAGGCACGGAGACGGGAGAAAGATTTGTAGATGTTGATAGATCGAACGCCAAATAAAATAAAGTGCAACAAGGTATTTTTGGGTTTTTGGAAATATAGATCTGAAAATAAAAGCAAAGGAAAAGTAGATCACAAAGGCAAATTATATGAGAAAGAGACCCGGGGGCCATAGGTTTCACTAGTGGCTTCTCTCGAGAAAAATAACAAACGGTGGGTGAACAAATTATTGTTGCGCAATTGATAGAACTTCAAATACTCATGATGATATCCAGGCAATGATCATTACATAGGCATCACATCCAAGATTAGTAGACCGACTCCTGCCTACATCTACTACTATTACTCCACACATCGACCGCTATCCAGCACGCATCTAGTGTATTAAGTTCATGGAGAAACTGAGTAATGCAATAAGAACAATGACATTATGTAGACAAGATCTATCTATGTAGAGATAGGCCCCATCTTTTTATCCTTAGTAGCAACGATCCATACGTGTGGTTTCCCTTTCTGTCACTAGGATCAAGCACCGTAAGATCGAACCCACTACAAAGCACCTCTTCCCATTGCAAGATAAATAGATCAAGTTGGCAAAACAAAACCCAAATATCGTAGAAGAAATAAGAGGATATAAGCAATCATGCATATAATAGATCAAAGAAACTCAAATAACTTTCTTGGATATAAAAAGATAGATCTGATCGTAAACTCAAAGTTCATCGATCCCAACAAACACACCGCAAAAGAGTTACATCATATGGATCTCCAAGAGACCATTGTATTGAGAATTCAGCAAGAGAGAGAAAGCCATCTAGCTACTAAGTACGGACGTGAAGGTCTACAAAGAACTACTCACACATCATCGGAGAGGCACCAATGGAGGTGGTGAACCCCATCCGAGATGGTGTCTAGACTGGATCTGGTGGTTCTGGACTCTGCGGCGGCTGGATGGATATTTCATCTGTCTCTCTAGGGTTTCTGGAATATTGGGGTATTTATAGAGCAAAGAGGCAGTCCGGGGGCACTCGGGGTGGGCACAACCCACCAGGGCCCGCTTGGGCCTCCTAGCGCGCCCTGGTGGGTTGTGCCCCCCTCGGGGCACCCCCAGTCGTAGCCAGGGCCCGTTGTGTTCCTTCTGGCCCATAAAAAATCATCGGGAAGTTTCGTGGCATTTGGACTTCGTTTGGTATTGATTTTCTATGATGTAAAAAACATGGAAAAAACAACAACTGACACTTGGCACTGTGTTTAGTACCAAAAAATTATATAAAATGATTATAAAACATCCAAGATTGATAATATAACAACATGGAACAATCAAAAATTATAGATATGTTGGAGACGTCTCAATGGCCACTCTCGTTAGTGGAGACGGATCAACTTTAGGGGCAAAGAGTGGCTTACAGTGTGTAGGGATCTAGTCCCTAGCTTCAAAGGTTGGGCAGCGCAGCCGTTGATTATTGGCATCATAAGCCGCCTGATAGGAGGTCAGATCCATCTCGTCGACAAGGGTAGATACAAGTATTCAAGAGGACCTTATGCATTTGGCATAGTCAGCTTCATTAAAGTCTGAGCCGTCATCCTTTTTGGATGGGAAGCCGTTCATCATTTCCTCGATAGTTAACTCGGGAGCAAAGGCCAGGGACCAGCTTAGAGCAGCTATTGCCCCCTTCCTCGCGGATGATTGCCTTAACTCTTCAATCTGCTTGGGAAGAGTGGATAAGACTTCTATGACCCCTTCATGAATTTGGGAACATATTTGGCAGTCATCATGGCTTTGATGGTATAGAGGGCTCCATTATACAGCTGTTCTGTCAAAGTGTATACTGCTTTCAATTTCATTAAACTATCAGAAGATAGTTGGCGGATTCTCTCTTCTGCAAGGAAAATTTAAAAGTGATAAGTCGCCTAAAAGGTTTTTTCGATACGACCGGAAAAAAATAAGTCATGCATATTTACCAAAAATTGGGGCAGTCATCTTAGATATATGGCCCTTGAGAGTTTTCAATTCTTCTGATGTAAGCTTAAGCTGCTCCTTAGTGTCATTTGCGCGCTTTGACAGGGCGGCTTGTTCAGATTCAGGAGTCTTCTTAAAAGTAGCAAAGTCGGCTTCAACCTTCTCAGGTTTTTCAATAGCCACCCATAACTTCCCTTCTACTGTAGCTCGGACGGTCTGTTGAGTGGTAAGATTTCCCCTTAAGTCGGCCTGGTTAGACTTGGCTGCATCTAATGCCTCCTGCATTGTACAAGTAAAAGATCATAAAGGTTAAGTCGCCAGGATGAAGCAATAATGAAGCTACTGACACAAGTCCCAAGCAGATTACAAGAAATATACTTGGCACTTGGGGGCTAATGTCTGTGTTTTCTCTCCAACTCTACAATGAAATTCCCGCTCATCATTCTCATAATGACCCAGACTTGGGGGCTACACCCGGCGAGCTTCTAAACATGGAAATTCCGGCTCATCATTCTCATAATGACCCGGATTTGGGGGCTACACTTGGATGTAATTTTCAAATTTGAAAGACCTGGTCTACTATTTGCAATATTAAACCAGCTCTTGGGGGCTACATAAGGGTATAAGGAAAAAATCAAGGGAAGAAGGGTACCTCATATTTTTCTTCATTAATCCAACAAGCTTGGATTCCATGTTGCGGCTGGCAGAAAGGCGATTCAAGTAGCCAACATGCGGGTCATCAGCATTCATTTTCTCTAACACGGGGAATTCGAAATCAAGCTTCTCTGAAAACAAGTGTCAATTTTGCTGGTGTGTTTTGTCAACACATGAGGAGTAGGAGATTGGTAACCCGTCCCAGTGATGGTAACTTTGGGATGAGACGAATCTTCGACGACTATTGAAGGACTGGGCGGCTTAGGGTCAGTCATTGGACTTTCAGGAGTTTCCATGCGGTGATCCTCCGGCTCAGAAGGTGGAGGAGTGCGCTCAAGTGCATCCTTATTAACATCAGAAGGTTTAGCGTGAGTGGAAGGAGAGTCCGGCTTAGCATTCTCTGGTTTTAGGGCGGTAGGAGGGACGGTAGGCCCGCCTGTCTTCCTTCGTTTTGCTTGAGCCCTAGAAGTAAAAAAGATTCATTACACATCACAAGGACAATACTGATAATATACACACTCGAAGGTAAAAGGCATACTCTGGGTTGAACTTCATAGGAGGAATCTTGGAGGCAGTTGAGTCGCTGCACGAAGGGGGTGACTCCTATAAAATTGAGACAATAAAGCACAAGAGTAAGGTGACAATACAGGAGTATAAGGTAGATGTTAGACTTGGTGAAAATTGTACCTTAGCAAATCATTTCCGGGGAGCCGGCGAGTTTGGTAAACCGTCCATAAGATCTTCAGAGCCGGTACTCCGGGTCTGACGGCGAGAGTCGATTTGTTGCTTTTCAAAGAAAATTCGGGATCTAAGTAAGCCAGAGGATGTGAAAATGGAACTTTTCGGATGACCCGCCGTACTTTTTCTCGCGGTAAGACTTCTGAGTTGGAGGAAATTTAAGTTACCTCGGGGGCATTGGCGTGACTCGTTTCCGTTTCCTCCTGTATACAATCGTCGTTAATAAAGTTGCATAAAAAGATAGCCAAGGGAATCAAGTTCTACCTCTGAATCGTCTAGTTCAAGTAGTTCTTGAGCCGATTGTTTCTTCTTACGGCCACGGGCTTTAACCGCATAAGACTTCTTCATGGGGGAGGGGGGTATATTTTTTCTTCTAGAAGCTAGAGCCGGCTAGTACGAAGAGCCGCCAAAAGGGTTAGAGGTGACAGGTGCAAGGTCAAGATAGGAACAAGCAGTTTTGTGAAGAAGGTTTTTCTTACATCCGAAGCTGGGTTGTTGATGCAGAAAGGTTTTAACCCGGTTGTATTGCAAGCCTCCTGGGTTTCACGAAGAAGTGATTTGACAGCAAACTTAACATCTTCTTCTGTCAGAGGGGTGTGGATGAAAAAGAGAGGATCATTCATGTTGCCTATATATTCACACTAAGCCGGTCACGTCGGCTTAGTGGCAAGATTTTCCATGAGACCCAGCACCCGGTTATGTCGACTCCAGTTAAGCCGTTTGCCAAAAGGGCCTTGATTTTTGCAAAAGTTGGAGCATACTTCGCTCAGGCCTTGATTTTTGCAAAAGCTGGAGCATACTTCGCTCGTTTTGTGGTGGACATCCAGTCCGGAAATTTAGTGGAAGTGTAGAGCCGGGTAGGGAGACAACCCGGCAGTGGATTTTCTCCTTGTGGAGAGGTGTCCTTGCAGTAAAACCTAGTTTTATTCCAATCCTTGGGGTGGCTTGGCAAGAGGGCAGCCGGATAGGGCAGATCTCTACGTCTCTAGATGGAGACGCCACCGAGCTCCAAGCTTGGTCTAGCGGCCACGTTAGTTTGGCGGTTGATGTAGAAGTAGTCATAGAAGAGGTCGACGGACGGCTCTTCTTGTAGATAAACTTCACACAGGACTTGGAAATGGCACATGTTGGTAACAGAGTTTGGGGCAATGTCTTGAGGGTGAAGCTTGAAAAAGTGGAGAACGTCTCGGAAGAATTTTGACCCGGGCGGGCTGAAACCATGGAGAAGGTGATTAGTGAATATGACAACCTCCCCCTCCTTAGGGGTGGGTCTGATTTGTGGCCCAGGAACCCGCCAGTGAATGACATCCTGAGCCGACAATGACCTCATCTCTATGAAATCAAGCAAAAATTGCTTAGTCTGTCTGGAGCCGACCCAATCATAGGATGAGGGTGCTCGTGACATGGTGGAGGCTCAAATTGTGAGAAAGTGCAAGGTATGGTGAGTTAGGAAACCTAAAAAACCAAAACAGCTATGGTCAGCATGATGGAGGAAAGCTAAGCCGCCATAATGTTTTATCAAAGAGCCAACAAAGCAACGACGAGTTAAGTTGACAGGATGATGCCAGAAATATTACCAAGTGTGAAAAAACAGTTTCGCATGGTATGATCGCGGTTATAAGATCTACAGGCGATGGAAAATAGAATATAATTCAAGACCTAGAAAGGTGCCATGGAAGAACAGGCAGCTATCGTGCAGAGGGTAGCAAGAAGTGGATCTACAATAAATAAGCGTCGGCCTCAGATGAACAACCGCAATGGATTAATAGCGATATGAAGTTCGAGAGATTCCTTACTAATCTACATTACGAGGGGCAGTATGACGAACAACGATGAACAATGATGAGCGCTGAAGAAACTCGACGAACTCGGGGGGATCCTACGTGAGAGGGATTCAGATGAAAGAGGATGAAAGCAGTACCTTGTGGTCGTGGATGATCTGGTGGAGTTCTGGATCTAGTCACATTAATGCGATGGCCAAGGTTGGTGACGACGGCAAGATCCAGTCATCGCGGCGGAGATCTAGAAGCACAAGCGTCGGAAGGAGGAAGAAGGTAGTTGTGGCGGAGAAAGAGAAAGAGACCCCTCATGTCCCTATTTAAGAGATGGGATAGCGAACAGTGCGTGAGGGAATCGAGGAGGTAAAATGATGATTGACCGAAGGGGGTGACTCTATTTTCTGGCTGACTGTTTAGTGAGATAGACCGTTACAGATGTCACGGAATCTTTTTGGCATATCCACAGGTGAAGGCACGGCGGGTTATGAATTTTCTTCTTTCAGGTGACAAGGATGTGGGACTCGCGGCCAAAAGAAATGGAAGATTGACATGGACAAGCTCAAATCAATCTGGGGCCTAATGTTGGGGATATAACCCCATGGTAAGACCCGCCCAAGAGGGGCCGGGTCATACCTGGCGGCTCGCTATCAAGTGGACCAGAAGAGGAAGGCTAGGCCGTGTGGCAGCTTGCCAGATGGGCTGGGACGGAGGCCCAGAGATATAAGATAGTGTAAGACCTAGGCGGGAGAGCCCCCCAGAGACGGCTTGCCAAAGGAGGCAAGGTGGCTTAGAGACAAGACCAGATACGGTGTAAGAGTCGGTTTGAGAGTCATGTAACCCGGGGCCTTGACCTCCTATATAAAGGCAAGACCCGGGGCGGTTTAGACAGAAACCAATCAAATGAGAGCTAGGTCAAGCGAATACGCTCCCTTGTAATCGTGTCATGCCCAAGATGCGCGCCTATCCATTTTAAGGCACGGGAGCCTCGGAAGGGATAGATGTGCATGTTGTCGTTCGCAAGTATAGTATCATTACATCATACATTACAGAAGATAAGAGTATAAAAGTTTGGCTTACACTCACCACATACTAAATTACAATTCCACATAGAGTTCAAACATCAAGATGAAGACATGGTCTGACTACGGACGAAATCAAACGATAAAACAGATGCAAATGACACTATCTCTCTATCCCGAAGATCACGACCATGGTCCTCTACTCATCCCGGTAAGTCATGTACATCCTGCCTCTTTCCTCGTCATATTCCCACTGGAGCTGGGTCAGATCATCCTGCACGTACTCATCTGTACTTGTACCTGGAGTGTTGTAGTAAACTGTGAGGCACAAGGACTCAACAATCATGCACCCGGGTACCAAGACTATTCAAGCTTAAAGGTTGGGATGTGGTAAGTGTATATTTTGCAGCAGCACTAAGCATTTATGGTGGCTAAACTTACGTAACAAGAATGTAAATGTGAGTGGCCTACGTTGAACGGTCGAATCTAGAATGACCTCTATGAGATCCTGAACACTTACTTAAGTCAATCATAACCCCACCGTGTTCTCTCTCGGATCATGTTCACGAGCAGAGACGATCACGGTTACTCACACAGTTGGTGTATTTTATTAGAGTTTACTTCAAGTTTACTATAACCGAGTGTTAAACAAATATCCAAGTTGCCACATAACCGCGGGCACAGCTTCTCGAAAAGATTTAACCCTGCAAGGGTGATCCAACTAGTCCATCACAAATTAACCGCACTCTGCGGGAATAGCCTCGACCACGGATCTCGTGATCATCATAGGTAACTCCAAAGGACTTCCAACACCTCGAGATAACCGAAAGAAATTCAGAGTCCACACGCAAGACACTCGATAAAGGTAAAACAAATCCAGCAAGACCACCCGACGTGTCGACAACCCAATAAGAGCCACGTATCTCGTTCTCAGGACATGACAGATGGGACTAGCTACAGGGAAAACCAATCCTCAAGTTGCCTCGAGGTGGCCCCACAGGCAGCCCGTTTTGGACCAACACTCATGAGGAGCACTGGCCCGGGTTGTCGATTAATTATCCATGGGGTAGCTAAGCCCTATGCAATTTTATTAAGTTGTTGAGAAAATGTAGTACCAATGTTGGATCTTGCCAGACAAGTTTTAATCTCAACCGAATAAACAAGGGGGTCCCCATAACAACCCCGAGCATGTTAGGAGCGCAAAGTATGGAAAACATAACACTGGTACCAAGAAAGTAAGGCGGTAACATCGGAACAAAACACCTAGCAAAAGGCCAAGCCTTCCACCAATACCAAGATATATATGTGCATTAAATTAAATAATAGTTATATTGTGATATGCCAAAACCATGTTGACACATGGAACAACCTGCACCTGCAACTAAGAACGCTATTAGAGGGGCTGAGCAGCGGTAACTTAGCCAATCAAAGGTTGCTAGGATGTGGAGGGTTAGAGGCTATCATGGAAATTAGGAGGCTGATATCAAGTGGTAAGTAGCGCAATTGTAACGATAAGATAGAGACACTATCAAGCAAAAATAGTATCGGGATCCGGGCACGATCATCTTGCCTGTTGGTTCTTCAGTGGAACAAGTAGCGGGATCTTCGTAGTGGTACTCTCCTGGGTCCTCGTACTCAGTATCAACACTCTCATCTACCCAAAAGAAACAGCAAAAATAAACATCCAACCAAGGTGCAATGCACAACCAATATGATGCATGATTCATTTATGAAGAATTAAACATGGCAATCCAAAACTAGTCAAGTTTCACATGCATTGGTTGATTAGTTTCCATTCTGTACAGAACCTCATATTAAGTTATTTAAACATGCATGAACATGGCAAATATGTATGCATCATGCAAAATTGATAGAAATGCATATAAAGAACGTAAGAAACGGAGTTACGGTTCTCACGATACGCTCACGACAAGGTACGAAGGCAAAACTCAAGACAATCAAGGCCATGGGCTAATTCTTGGCATTCCAAGGTAGCCACTAGTTAGTCAATGAAGAACCAACCATAATAGAACCAAATATCAAGCAATTCCATGGAGTATAGCTCCCAGAAGTCACAAAACAATAAAACAAACAATCTGCCACAAAACAACAACATAGCAACTTTCACAGCCCACAAATTGAGCTACAGGAATCCTACAGCCACAAACAAGGTATTGACAGAAACTACATAACATGCTTATCAAATTATCCAACTACACAATCTGCAAAGGAGGCACACATCAATAAGCATGAGGCTATCAAGTTGGCATGATGAAACAGTTTTCTGGGACTATGAAAATAACGGTTTTCTAGAATCTGAGTTAATCTGGTAGCATGTTGACAGCAGAAGTTAAATGGGTTAGAGACCAACTCTTGGCATGAAAATTAACAGGGTGGTAGTAGACAACATCTACTTCAAAATACTAACACAAAGCATGAGCTAATTCTCAACATATCACAAGATGTCAACCACTCTTCATGGCATAAAAATAACAGCAGATTCTCAGACTTGGAAATATTTAGCATGGTGAAAATAGAAACATCAAGTTAGCTACTTTGCATCAAGTTTTCCACTTATATGGGTGATTCTCATGTTAGACAAAAATACCATGGCATAATAGACATAAAACACTAGCACTTCCATGTTGGCACATGCCCCAAAGCAAGCATGGATTAAATCATGCAAAAATGACAAAGTAGCATCACAGCTGAAAATGACAGTTTTATAAACTTGCTTAAAAGTGAAATCTAAAAGCACCAATGGATTCATTGGCTATTTCTACCCCAAAAACATGTGTCATACTCATATGTTCATGTGAAGCAACATGTCACAATATACTAGCAAACAACCATCCACTCTCTTATAAGTTAAAACTTACTCTAAATGGACATGACCATAAATGGACATAAGCAGATTTGGAAACTTAGTTTAACATGGAAATGAACTAACAAACCTACGAACATGCATAAACAACAAAGGGTATGGCAAGTGGGGGAAAGGACCCACTTGTCACACTCACTCACACACACCCCTACACACACCACTACATGGCATACACACACATGCTCCATATGCCTAAGGGCATATGAGCACAACCCTCTCATGAACATACCACCTATGAGGGGTTTTCATCCTCACACACTCACATGCACCATATATGCATAATGCATATGGCACAAACACACCACCACACATGCACAAGTGCACATGGGCACACACTCTCAAGAACACACATGCTCATGTGTGTGGGTGTGCATGCACACACATATGCACATATATGCACAATGCATATATGCATATGCATATGACACACTCACACTCTCTCTCACACACTCTCACCTACACATGCATATATACATGTCACATACATGAAACACACCTACACATACACCACCTACACACACAAGTGCACTCAGCCCACACACATACACTCATATAACAACAGAAAATAAAACACCTACACATGTAGGTGTTGCATCTGCACACACATATATATGCATACTCACATGCACACACACATACATATGTGCACACACACACTCTCACATACACATGCACATATGTATGTATGCACTAAGCACACACACATAACACTCTACACATATACATATGACAGAAAAGGAAATAAAAACAAACATGCTGGTTTTTTTATCTACACACCACATACATATAACAAGAGGGAAAACAATAATCAAAAGAAAATAAAAACCAAAAAATGGGGGTAGGGGTTCGGGCTCGAACCCTCGACCACCTGGTCGATCCCCGAGCCGGTTGCCACTCGGCTACGGCTGCGAACGTTAACAGAGGAGGGGCACCGGTTCACTAATACACACATGCGCGCGCGCTTCTCTTTGACGAAACTGAATCATAGAGAATACGGCGACAGGCAACGACGGCGACGCTACACGGCGGCACAGGGGCTTCCGGCGAGGCAAACGGGCACTCACGCGAGAGGGGTCTACGGGGAGGTGTTCCCTTGCTTGCCTCACGACAAGGGGAACAGAGGCAAGCCCTCAAGGCTCTGCCTTGCGGAACGGCGACAACGAGCAGCTACGGCGACGGCGCGCTAGGAAACGGCAATAGGAGGGCATCACGGCGGCTCACCGAGGGGAGACGAGAACGAACGGGCGCGACGAAGGGGAAGGAGAGGCGGAGACGAGGCGACGACGAAGAGGAAGGAGGCTAGCGACAACCCGCTCCCTTGCGGACGACGGTGACGGCAGTCGGCACCGCGGGGAGGTGCTCCTCACCTCCTAGCGACAGGAATGGAACGCGGGGACAATCCTCGAGCTCCACACCATATCCACCGGGGACAAGGCCCACCGGAGACGCGGAAACGGCGGCGAAGACGACCGGCGGGGACTCTGCTTGTCTCTGAAACTCACTGTGCTCTGAATTCCATACCTGACAGAGAAAAAGAAGAGAGGAAGGAGGGAGATGGAGGGGGAGAATGGAGCTGTGGTGGCGCGAGGGGATAGAGGAACCCTAGCGGAGGGGGCATGCACGCCGAGGGGGGTCTAAATACCCTCGGGCTGACGGCGACGGGCGACGGAAAAGGAGACAACGGAGGCGCACTCACTCTCTGAACCTAACGACGACGACGGACGGAGCAGGTAGCCGTTCCCTCGCATGGGCTGGGCCGCGGGGGAAGGCAAGGCCCACTCAGGCGCTTTCTCACAAAACAATTAAAACAAACAAGTTTTTATCTTTTCAAAACACCACATCACAAGAAAAAAAACCCAGATAAAATAAAGGATTTTTGGTGCAAAACAAAAATACTTTTGCAATAAAAATAAAACGCACTATTAACTAAAAATATCAAAATGATTTTAGGACAATTAATTTAAATACTTTTTAAAATAGCAGCCCCTGTTATTTAAATACCCCAAATGCATGAAATCTCAAAACAACAAAAGACCAACACTCACATGCTCAAAAAAAATTAGGCTAACACTTGAACATTTTTAAACAATTTTTAAAGCAAGTTAAATCTATTGATAAAATAACATGAAGAAAAAAAAGGTATTGGAAGGGTTTGTTTGAAAAGGGAAATGAGGGGGAAAGGAAGGAGATGCACCCATACATAGACCAACCACATCACACAACACAAGCCACACTCACAAACAAGGTCACTACAAAAGCAAGACATGGCTTGATGGCTGCATGATGCATGATGCATGATGCATGAATGCAAGAACAAGACATGGTATGACAAGTGCAAAATCATCTCATAACACATGACCCAAGGTTCATACAAGAGATTACATGCCATAAAAGGTAGGGACAACACTTGGACTGTCACAAATCGATACTCCAATAAATATACACAAAGCAGGATGTAGTCTTTTACCTCTTCTCGAGGGGCCGAACCTAGGTAAACCCATGTCTTTCGTCCCGATCAACCCCTTTGAGTCCACCGGCTTAGCGATGGCCTCGAACCTAAGTCTTCGGACATCTGTCGTGACAAAACCACGACATAAATCGTATATTGCAATGGAAACTTCTTTTTGATTTTTTTCTCTGAGAATAGGAATTTAGAGTAGTGTAATTTGGGTCGAGGGGGCACGTGGGCCCCATAAGCCACCAAGGCGCTCTTAGGTGGGTGGGCATGCCTTGTTGGCTTGTGTCCCATAGGAAGGCCCCCTCTAGTGGATCTTCGCTCCATAATTTATTATATACTCCACAAATAATTCACAAAAAGTTTGGGAACTTTTATTTCTGCACAAAAATAACGCCAAGATAGTTCTGTTGCAAACATCGTCAGTATGGGTTAGTTTCATTAAAATCATGAAAATTAGAATCCAAAACAAGAGTAAGAGTGTTTGTGAAATTAGACACATTTGAGATGTATCAATGCCCTACCGCTAGGGTATGCCAGGTGATCTCATCGCTTTCCCGTCCGTCTTCTAGCCTCCTCCCGAACCTTCTAGGGTATATTTTGGTCCATAAAAAATCACCAAGAAGTTTCATCGTGTTTGGACTTCTTTTTGTATTGATTTTTTGAAAAGTCAAAAAACAAGCAAAAAAACAGGAAATGACGTTGGGCACTGGGTTAATAGGTTAGTCCCAAAAAATTGTACAAGATAACATACCATTGCATATAAGGTATCCAAGATGGATAATATAATAGCATGAAATGATAAAAAATTATAGATGCATTGAATATGCATCGGTGACATAAAATTGAAGCAACAGGAGTTTCCTCAAGCCCGGATTACCCATGAGAAAAGGTATCACAATTATGAAGCTCACGGTCTTGCTAGAGATGTTGTAACTTTAAGTTTCGATTGTGATGTGTGTCTATTATCTAAGCCAAACTTCTCGTTTCTCCCTGACATTGTTTCTTGAGAAATGGAGTTTATTTACCACTCAAAAAACTCGAGAGGAGGGCGGCACCCAAGGGTCAAAACGAGATGCCTCTTCTGCTCCCCCTCCCACCTACCTTTGATTCTCCATCCCTATATTCATAGTTCATGTGTAATCGAGACATCGAATCCTCCCAACCTCAATCATAAGATATAGACCGGGGCTACTTGTAACATTACAATTTTCAATTTGGATGTTTATATATATATCCCATTCATATGCATTCATATTTTCATGCATTTGAAATTTTACTTCCTTTTCATAATGAAATGATTCGACACTTTGCTGCAACTCAATCATCATGTGAGTGAAGATAACATGACTTCTTCAAAGTTATATAGAGAAGGTGTTGAAAGACTTTTAAATCAAATTTGAAAGTTCACCAAAATTGGAGTTTCAAATCTTTTCCATTTATTCAAATCAAATAAAGGGAGAAGAAAATATGTCTTCTTAAAATTAGAAATAAAAGGATGGAAAATACATTTGAAAGAAAATTTCTTTTATTTCAATTTTATTTGCAAATTTATTTTTATTGCAAATTCAAAAGCCTAGCAAAAATATTCATTTTAAAATACTGCATTTAGGCTAGAAAACTACTTCAGATCGTCCTATATAAGCCCGTATAGCTACCTGAATTTTCTCAAAATTTTCTTTGAATTTTTCCTATTTGTTTTCAAATGTTTTTTGCCTTTGAGAATTAATAAATAGGAAATGTTATTGTTCAAAACATTCCATATGCTAGGCCAACTCCAGCCTAGATGACAAAAATGGCCCACAACCCATACCTACATCACCTACTTCCTCCCCACAGAACACCCGAGTCTGCCCTGGACACGACAAGGTGCCCCATTCCTATCAGAATCCTTGGGGATTTCATCCCGAGGCTTTACCCTTGGCCACGAGTGGTCTACTATAAATATTAGATCCCCTACTTTCGTTTCCATCAAACAAATTCACCCAGGACCACCACTGCCGCACACCCTCACCGCCAGAATCTTGCCGCTTGTCGCGACTTCGCTGGACATTTCGGCGCCGATTGATACATCTCCAACGAATTTATAATTTTTGATTGTTTAATGCTCTTATATTATCAATCTTGTATGCTATATATGCAATTTTATATCATTTTTGGAACAAACCTATTAACTCAGTGCCCAGTGCGTGTCCCTATTTTCTACTTGTTTTTTTTTGCCGAATAGCCATACCAAACAAGTCCAAACAAGATAAAGTTTACAATAATTTTTTCTAGACAAAGAGGGACCCTGGAAGCTTCGGGGGGTGGCTAGAAGATGTACGAGAGGGCCACAAGCACACACGGCATGGCCTCAAGGGGGCGCCACCTAAGCTTATGGGCCCCTCGTAAGTTCCCCTAACCTAATTCCAGCACTATAAATTGACAAATGTTTCAAAACCCTTGGAGGGAGACCCAAAACAATTTTATCTCCGCAGCAAGCCTTTATTCTTTCGTGATCCCATCTGGAGGCCTTCATCAGTACTCTGTCAGAGGGGGAATCAATCACGTAGGCCGTCTTCATCAACCTTGCTGCCTCCATGATGATATGTGAGTAGTTCCCAAAGGACCTACGGGTGCATAGCAGCAGCTAGATGGCTTTCTCTCTCTCTCTCTCTTGTTTGATATTCAATACAATGATCTCTTTGGAGACCTATTCGATGTATTCTTTGCGGTGTGTTTGTTGGGATCCCATGAATTGTGGGTTTATGATCAGATTGTTCATTGAAAGTAATGGTTTCTTTTTGAGGTTTATTATGTGTGATTTCATAACTATGTATTTCTTTCTGATCAATGAGTTTACTTTGGCCAAGTTGATGAGTAGATCTTCGATGGAAGTGGCCTGGTGCATAGTAGTAGGTTCAATCTTGAGGTGTCCTTACTCTGTCACAGAGGAGTAGCGAGGCACGTATTTGTATTGTTGCTACTAAGGATAAAATGACACGGTTCTAACATATTATTTTGTAGTTATCTACATTATTCATCAAGCTCCAAGCATTACTGTGTTTGTTATGAACTTAATACTATAGATACATGCTAGATAGCGATCGATTGGTGGAGTAATTCTAGAAGATGCGGAATTGTTTGGTATACTTGTCTTGGATGTAATGCATATGTACTAATCATGCAATGAATATCGTCATAATTATTATTTTTATATCAGTTGTTGATATGTCCATTTTGCATCATGTTTTTCTACTGTTATTTATAATGTTTTTGATCAATACTTTACTTTATGATGCAATTCTTTTATCTTTTCTCTCTTAATTTGCAAGTTGTACCTGGAGAAGGAAATTGTTGGCAGATGACATTCTGGACATGAAAAAACTACAATGCAGATAGATATTCTCTGGAGCTCCAAAAGATATGGAAATTGATAGTGATTTATTTTGGAATAAATAAAAAATACTGGAATAATAATCATCGGGAGAGGACCCACCAGTGAGCCACAAGTATAGGTGGCGCCCCCCTAGGACACACCATGTGAACTTGTGGGCCCACCATCAGGCCTCCACGACCCTCCTTCTTCTATATGATGTCAATTTTCCCTTGAAAAAAAATCAAGAGAATACTTTCGGGATGAAGTGTCGTCGTCTCGAGGCGCAAACTAAGCAGGAGCACTTTTGCTCTTCGATGGAGCGATTGGAAACCTCCCTCTGGGAGGGGGAAATCGAACCTTTGCCATCACCAACGTTCCTCTCATCATGCGAGGACTCATCCCCATCAACACCTTCACCAGCACCATTTCATCTCCAAACCCTAGTTCATCTCTTTTAGTCAATCCTTTTTCCAAACCTCACATTGGTACCCATGGGTTGCTAGTAGTATTGCTTAGATCTTGTAGTTGACCCTAGTTGGTTTATGTGGTGGAAGATCATATGTTCAGATTGTTAATCATATATTTATCTCCTCTCATCATGAACATGAATATGATTTATGAGGATTTCTGTTTGTTCTTGAGGATATGTGGGAAGTCTTGCCATAAATTATCATGTGAAGTCGGTATTTATTCAATATTTTGATGGCATGTATGTTGTTCTTCCTCTGGTGGTGTCGTGTGAATGTCGACTACACAACACTTCACAATATTTAAGCCTAGGGGAAGGCATTGTGGAGTGGTAACTAGATGATGGGCTTCGAGAGTCGGAAGTTCAATCCCTAGTTTATGCACTATTCTGTAACGGATGATTTGGATCCAAATGTCTCATGCTATGGTTAGATTTATCTTAATTATTATTTTGTAGTTTCGGATGCTTGTGGGAGGGGGTAATCAATAAGTGGGTTGTTTGTTCAAGTAAGAACAACACCCTAGCGCCGGTCCACCCACATTACAATTTATCAAAGTGGTGAATGCCAATCAACTAAAACATGATGATCATGGCTAGACAAATTTATTATGCGTCCTTGAGAATGCTTCACTCCTTGTAAGAACCACTCTTGGCTCGCCTTTGAAAAATAAGGATTGGGCCACCTTGCTGCACCTTGTTACTTTGGTTACCTGTTACTCGCTACGGATTATCTTGCGACCAAACAATCTATTACCACTCTTTTACAACACTTGCAGAGATTACCTTACCAAAACCTCTTATCAATTCCTTATTGCCTCGTTGCATTCAACACTCTTACTTACCTAAAGGACTATGATTGATCCCTTATACTTGTAAGAAACTATGCTAGTAAGACCTTGGACACCGCTTAAAGAAACTATGCTAGTACTGAGAATTTTTAGTAGTTGTGTTTGCTTGTGATAAGTTCAGACCTTATATTGTTTTCCTAAACCCTAACCCTAGGATATATATTACCCGCCCACTCCACCTACTCTCATAGAGAGCAACCAAGATGAAGAAAGCTCTTGCCATGTCCATTTTTGAGAGAAAACCACCTACACTTGTATTGAGGTCAAGGCATTCCATTCCAACCATATGATCCTTGATGTCTAGCCTTCCCAAGTTGCTTTACACTCCAATCCTTCTCCTACTACCAAGCCAAATCTTTGAGAGAGTGATTGGGTGTTGAGGAGACTATCTTTTGAAGCACAAGTGCAAGGAGTTCATCATCGACAACATCTCTTTCGGAGAGTGGTGTCTCTTAGATTGGTTAGCTGCCACTTGGGAGCCTCCAAATTTTGTGTAGTTGAATCGAGGAGTTTGTAAGGGCAAGGAGATCACCTACTACATGAAGATCTACCCCGAGTGAGACCAGTCCTTCGTGGACGTAAGTCATGGTGGATTAGACAAGGTTGCTCCTTCGTGGGTGGAGCCCTTCGTGGACTCGCATGGTCGTTACCCTGTGTTGGTGGAAGTCTCCATTAACGTGGATGTACGGTAGCACCACCTATTAGAACCACGCCAAAAATTACAATGTCTTCATTGCGTTTGATTTCTCAAATACCTCCTTTACATTCATATGCAATGTATCTACTTTCCGCTGCCTACTATCTAGACTTGCATATGTGGTGTGTTACTTGACTCATGGAAATCGGTAAAACTTGCCTACAACTAAAGTTGTGAAAAGGTTAATTTTTTTGTGGTCAAGTAATCCGATCACCCCCATTGAGACCTACTTGCAATCCTATAGTATACCTACCTCGGTGCATCGATCCCCACTTGAGAGCGATGACCTCTTCACATATATGTTGCTGATGCACCATAAGAGGGTACAACTCCGAGCACCCTTTGCTATGAGGTTCTTAAAACAGTGCCTGGTGGCAAGTCCATATACACACCGGGAATTTCTTGTGATCCGGGTGTATATATGGAGCATTGAAGCCTAACTAGATGGCTCTAAATAAAGTTCTATCGGGAGGAAGATTAGAAGTAAGTAGTAGTCTTTAATAGTTTTGAGTCTTTTTAGGTAAGTTTGCATTCATATTTTTGCATTGGCTCTACACACTAATTTCTAATAAAGTTGGTTTGTGTTGACACATATTTTGACACGGAAAATAAAATGTTATTAAGATGGATTCAAATGAAGAAGTGCTCTACACGAAAATGTTCCATACTGTTGACATGAACATCTTCGAAGTTTGGGCCATCACTGTCTGATCTCACCTCGAAGGCCGAAAATGTGCTCAAAGTATTCATATCTAGAGTACTCTTCAGACGATTAAGCCCCCAACACAACCTCGTATGTGAAAATGTGTAACACAGATTGTCTTCGCCTCGTCGAAACAATCGATTTTGATATAAAAATCATCTCAATCTGAGGTCGTATGCTAATGTTAGAGACATCGGAGCACGGCCCTAACATGAGGCCAAAAGTGGCGCGCCCAATCAAACACATGTCTGATAGGTAGTGCCACCGATTGCTTCCTGGACCAAAAGCTAAAGACGGGCCCAAACGACTATCCGAATGACCTAGTATGGAAAACTGTCCAACATGAAAGTTGTGCATGTCGTCGAAATGGTCAACTTTTCTGTTGGTGTCATCATCATATGAGATAAAATACGACATGCAAAATCTCTACAAAACTCGGACAACCTAGTTAACTACAGGACGGAATCCGACTGGAAGTTAAAGATGACCTCGTAAAGTATTCAAGATGACCTCGTAAAGTTAAAGATGACGTGTAAAATCTGAACTACTATTGAATAATATATTCAGCAATGATAATGATTTTACCATCTCAAACCACCTCCAAAGCCAACTCTGAGGAAAAGAGGTATCCTATTTCTCGGTCCTGAAGATATGTAAGAGGCAAAGAAATCTATGAAAGAAAAAGGTATTAAAGTTGAAGTTGTTAAGAATTTACCACCTATTGAAGAAATACATGGTCTTGATAACTCGACACAGGTAATTCTCTTTATAGATTTGACGAAGGTGACATTCCTTATAATAAGTCTGCTAGTCAATGCTTGGATGAATTTGATAACTTTATTGTTTAACAAGAAAATTCCAATGCTTATGTTAGTAGATAATTGAAACATAATGCTTACATGCTTGATTGCTTACGTAATTATATGAGCAGAATGGTTAATGATCTTAAGCTTATTAGTAAACATGCTTTCATGGTAACTAATCAAGTAGAACAAGTACTTAAGGCACAAAATGATTTGCTTAATGAGATGAATGGTAAGAACAATGATCATTCTATTAGAGTTGTGACTAGAGGTGGTAAAATGACTCAGGAACATGTGTATCCTGAGGGACATCCTAAGAGAATTGAGCAAGATTCTAAGAGAATTAATACTGATGCACCTAGTCGTCCAAGTAATAAAAGGAAAAAGAATGATGATAGGACTTTGCATGCTGCTGGTGAACCTGTTATAGATACACATGAAAACCCTAATGATATTTCTATTTCTGGTTCTGAAACACAACTTGGTGATGAACATGAACTGGGTGATAATGTTAATAATGATGTTCATGTTGATGCTCAACCTAGTAATGATAATGATGTGGAGATTGAACGTGCTATTGATCTTGATAACCCACAATCTAAGAATAAAAGATATGATAAAAGGGACTTCATTGCTAGGAAGCATGGTAAAGAAACTGAACCTTGGGTTCAGAAACCCATGCCATTTCCTCCAAAGCCATCCAAGAAAAATGATGATGAGGATTTTGAGCGCTTTGTTGAAGTGCTTAGACCTGTCTTTTTGCGTACGCGCTTGACTGATATTCTGAAAATGTCTCCTTATGCTAAGTATATGATGGATATCGTGACTAATAAAAGAAAGACACCAGAAGCTGAAATTTCCACCATACTTGCAAATTATTCTTTTAAGGGTGGAGTACCAAATAAATTAGGATATCTAGGAATACCAACTATGCCACGCTCCATTAAAATAAACAATGTTAAAAATGCTTTATGTGATTTTGGAGCCGGTGTTAGTGTTATGAATTTCTCTTTATATCGTAGACTTGATTTGAATAAGTTGACATCTACTGAAATCTCTTTGCAAATGGCTAATAAATCAACCGCTTTGCCCATCGGTATTAGCGAGGATGTGCCTATTGTGGTTCCAGACGTTACTATCTTAACAGACTTTGTTATTCTTGATATTCCCAAGGATGATTGTATGCCGATCATCCTTAGTAGACCCTTTTGAACACTGCAGGGGCTGTTATTGATCGCAACAAAGGCAATGTCATTTTTCATGTTAATGGTAATGAGCATATGGTGCACTTTCCGAAGAAACAACCTCAAGTTCATAGTATCAACTCTATTGGAGAAATTCCAACAATTGCTATTGGAGGTTTTAAATTCCCTCTCCCTACTGTCAAGAAGAAATATGAAATAATCATGGTTGGGGACATGCCTGTCCCTATTGAGGTAATTTAGTGCTATTCAAAAATTATCCGGTTTCATGTTACTCGAAACAACTTTGTTAATAAGACTTGATCAACCTTGTTAATGAATTCCTTTGACGGGCATGAGATGGATAAATTTAGAAAGCACAACCTTCTATACCGAACTTTTACTTTCTGATGTTTAGAATAAATAAAGCAAAAATACTATTATACTTCTGTTTTCTAAATTGTCCATACAACAAAAAATGACATGGAAATAAAAGTTGTCCAAATGCCCTGAAAATTTAGTATGATTTTTTTAGAATATTTAAGAATATTTGGCAGCGAGAACACACCAAGGGGCTGCACAAGTGGGCCACAAGCCCAGGGGGCGCGCCCTGGTGGCTTGTGGGTCCCACGTGGTCCAATTAGTTTTTGTTCTAGTGCTTTATATATTGCAAATTTTTGCTGTTGTGGTGACCCTGTTCTTGAGATGCATGTCAAAGTTATATGGTCCCAAGTGGTTTTGATGCATGATATAGCTTCTAGGCACTTATGTGAGTAGTTGCTTTAAATCTTGTTGAGTTTTTGTTCATTTTTATTTTGAGACACTAAAATTTTAAAATAATTCTAGAGGAAGAAATGTTTAGGAAGATATACCAAGGTGGTTCCTCGAGGAAGGAAGCCCCAAGGCTCGCGAGACGTGAGCCGGACCTTGAACCACCAAGAGAAGCTCAAGTATTGCCTTGCGAATGGTCGTTGGATCAATTCATGGTTCATGCAGGTTTCAAGGATGAATTTTATGCATACGTACAAAATGCTGGCCTTGAGGATTTCGTGTCAGATAAGTGTCGACGGTACTATCACCCCACTCATTCATTTGTGCGAAGATTTAAATTTACATCCTAGTGCAATACTCATTATGTCATGTTTGATCTTTATGATAAATCATATACCATGGACCTAGAAGATTTTAATGATGCATGCAAAATCCCACAATGAGGCATTCATAGTGAGGCTCGCAAAACTAAATTTACCGATTTTGTTGCTAGCATCACTTAGGGAGAGAGTAGAAACATCACACAAGCTACCATAGGGAGCATTCATTTTCCTGCCATACACTATTTTGCTCTCTTTATAGGTAGATGCATTAATGGTAAACATAATCATTGCCACCTTTGTGCATGAGATCTTAGTATCCTCAAGTATGCGGTAGTGGATGATAAATGATATAGCTTGGGGGCTATTATTGCCAGGAGGTTACATCTTAACGCTAAGGATGGAGATTTCTTTGGTGGGATTTATGCCACCCAGTTAACTAATTGTCTTAGGGTACCCATAAGAGGGAATGATATTGAGTTACCACCTACTTTTCTTCATTATAATGCTATGGTACGCTACTAGTTTCTTGAGAGTAACGAACAGTCCCTCCTTTACCAACTAATCTTTGACAGGCAGCATGCTGTCCATATTACCCTTCTTGCTCCTGCTTTCTTTAACTTTCAGGTAAAACCAAGATATTTTATAACTGGAGAGGAGGCCAACGAGTATGAGAGAGAGGTGGAGGCCGCTCGCCTCCATGTTGCAGCCCTTCAGGCAGTAGCTGTCGCATCCTAGTACGTATCCGACTATAACTTTGGGTATCCACCATGCTAGTCGTGGCCATAGACCAACTTAGGCCAAAAGCCTAAGCTTGGGGGAGTACGTATTTCTCACCGACATTACATTCATGTTTAACACTCATTCCAGTTGTCGGTGTTCATACTTTTTCATTGTATTATCCATGTTAGTTTATTTCTTTTTCTCGCTTTCTTCTTGTGTGTCGGAAAAACCTTAAGAAAACAAAAAAATTAGCTCTAGTTTTACTTTCTAGTATGTTTAGCTGTAGTATTAAAAGAAAACCCAAAAGGATTTCTAGTTCTTCTTTTGCTTGTTGGGACCTTTCCTGTGTAAATAGTTTTTCTCGTTCTTGTTTTAATATTCTTTTCTTTGGGTCGAGAGGAGAAGACCACGATGAAAATATTGAGTGGCTCTCATATGCATTGTTGTTTATCTTACAGGGAGCACATATTACCTTGTCTGCTTCTTTAAATAATTTTTTGTAGATTCCAGCTTAGTCCAATGCACGTGCACTCTTATTATTATTCACACCTTTTGGTAGTGCAAGTGAAAGGCAATAATGATGATATATGATGAAGTGATTAAGGTAGAGAAAAGCTGGTACAAACACAACCAATTTTGTTTTTGTAAATATGATTAGCTCGTCATTCTGGATTCAGCTCATTATGGATGAAACATGTTTGCAATGACAATTAGAGATTATAGTTACTCATGCGATGCTTAATTAGCTAAGAGTGTATAGTGGTTTGTCTTGAGTGCCAACATGCATTTTAAAATGGTTGTGATGTAGTATGATAGGATGGTATCCTCCTTTGAATGATTCAAGTGGCTTGACTTGGCACATGTTCATGCATGTAGTTGAAACAAAATCAACATAGCCTCCATCATATTTATGTTCACGGTGATTTATATCCTACTCATGCTTGCATTCAATGTTGGTTAATCTCAATGCATGTTTATGACTGTTGTCGCTCTCTAGTTGGTCGCTTCCCAGTCTCTTGCTACCCTTCACTTGTACTAAGCGAGAATACTACTTGTGCATCCACATCCTTAAACCTAAAATTGTTCCATATGAGTCCACCATACCTACCTATATGCGGTGTTTACCTGCCGTTCCAAGTAAATTTGCATGTGCCAAACTCTAAACCTTCAAATAATATTCTGTTTTGTATGCCTGAATCGCTCATACAGTGACTAGGGACTGTCAGTATCTTCCATGCTAGGTAGGTTATTCTCCCGATGAGTGTTTATTCACTTGTCATTCACGAGAAAGTGGCTGGTATTCAGGATGCCCAGTTCCAAGATCAAAAATCAAATCAAAATATAATGAAACAAAACTCCCCCAAGATTGTTGTTTGTATGGATGGTTCCCGTGGATTTGGCAAGTCGTGGAGTGTGTTTGATTGGTGGAGGGGGAGTAAAAACTTTATCATTCTGTTTGGGAACGGCCTATAATGTATCTAGCATGGAAGATACTGAGATCTCTTGGTTGTTATGTTGACAATGAAAGCATACCGCTCAAAATTTTATTCATCTCTGTTTTAGAATCTCGAGCTCTGGCACCTCTACAAAATATGTTTCCCTCTACGAAGGGCCTATGTATTTACTTTATTGTTGAGTCATCGTCCTCTTATACAAAGCACCAGTTATAGAGCACCACCATCATTTGTATGCATTGTTATTCATTGATATTGAGTATGACTGTGACTGGATCTCTTTTACCATGAATTACAATGTCTAGTCAGTCCTTGATCTTTAGGGGTGCTCTGCATTTATGTTTTGCGGTCTCAAAAAGGGCTAGCGAGATACCATTTTGTTATATCATATCATGATTGTTTTGAAAAAGTGTTGTCATCCGAGACTTATTATTATTGCTCGCTAGTTGATTATGTTATTGATATGAGTAAATGTGATACCTAAATGTTATTATGAATATGGTTAGTTCACAATCTTTGTTGAAAGCCTGAATGATGGCTATACATATTTACAACAACAAGATGAAACAGTGTTTGTAAAAGTTTTTCTTTGTCATTTTCGGTTTGTCAACTGAATTGCTTGAGGACAGCAATGGGTTAAACTTGGGGGAGTTGATACGCCTCCATTGTATGTACTTTTCCAAACTCTTTTGCCCTTGTTTTGGACTCTAATTTGCATGATTTGAATGGAACTAACCCGGACTGACGCTGTTTTCAGCACAATTGCCTTGGCGTTATTTTTGTGCAGAAATAAAAGTTCTTAGATTGACCTAGAAATTTATGGAGAATATTTTTGGAATTAATAAAAAATATTGGTGAAAGAATCAACCTGGTGGCTTGTGGGTCCCACAAACCTCCTGTGACCCAATTCCAACTCTATATATTCACAGCTGTGGAGAAAAAATAGAGGGGAAGAGTTCATTGTGTTACATGATACGGAGCCGCCGCCACCTCCTGTTCTTCCTTGGGAGGGCAGGTCTAGAGTCCGTTTTGGGCTCCAGAGAGGGGAAATCGACGTCGTCGTCATCACCAACCATCCTCGATCACCAATTTCATGATGCTCACCACCGTGCATGAGTAATTCCATCGTAGGCTTGCTGGACGGTGATGGGTTGGATGAGATTTACCATGTAATCGAGACAGTATTCGTTAGGGTTTGATCCCTAGTATCCACTATGTTCTGAGATTGATGTTGCTATGACTTTGCTATGCTTAATGCTTGTCACTAGGGCCCGAGTGCCATGATTTCAGATCTGAACATGTTATGTTTCCATGAATATATATGTGTTCTTGATCCTATCTTGCAAGTTGTAGAGACCTATTATGTGTTATGATCCGCATACCCCCAAGGTGACAATAATTGGGATTCTTTCTGGTGATTACCATATTTGAGGAATTCATGTATTCACTAAGTGCTAATGCTTTGGTCCAGTTCTCTATTAAAAGGAGGCCTTCCCTTAGTTTCCATTAGGACCTCGCTGCCACGGGAGGGTAGGACAAAAGATGACATGCAAGTTCTTTTCCATAAGCACATATGACTACATACGGAATACATGCCTACATTACATTGATCAATTGGAGCTAGTTCTCTATCACCCTAGGTTATAATTGTTGCATGATGAATGCCATCCGACATAATTATCCATCACTGATCCATTGCCTACAAGATTTTCATGTATTGATCTTTGCTAAGTTACTTTTCCGTTACTATTGTTACAATCACTACAAAACTGCTACTGTCACTTTTGCCATCGTTACCGTACTTCCATACTACTTTGCTACTATATATTTTGCTGCAGATATTAAGTCTTTCAGGTGTGGTTGAATTGACAACTCAGCTGTTAATAGTTGAGAATATTCTTTGGCTCCCCTTGTGTCGAATCAATAAATTTGGGTTAAATATTCTACCCTCGAAAACTGTTGCGATCCCCTATGCTTGCGGGTTATCAGTCGCCTGCATTTCCCGAGGCTTCGAATTATGAAAATGATGTTTCTTAGCTTCATAGTGTGTTGTCATGAAGTTTGTCGCCTCCTCGGTAATGAATGCCTCGGCCATCGATGCTTCAATTCAACGTTTATTTTTACATTTTGCTTGAAGCGTGTTATGCACCCTCTTAGTTCGTAGCAGCAATGATTTTGCATGCCCCCCCCAATATTGCCTCGGTCAGGAGATGCAAAATCAAATGGTGCATTGGATTAAAGAAGCCTGGTGGAAAGATCTTCTTTAACTTGCACATCAACTCTAACGCCAACTCTTCCAGTTCATCTAGCACGTCAAGTGATAGTTCTTTCGCACAAGGAGCATGGAAGAAATAGCTCAGCTCTGCCAGTACTAGCCATTCATCCTCAGGGATAAAGCCACGCAACATCACCGGCATTACCCGCTCAAGCCATATGTGCCAATCATGACCCTTGGGACCAAATATTTCAATTTGTCAAGACTCGCTCCCCTCTTTAGATTCATTGCATACCCATCAGGGAACATCAGCTGCATTTTCACTCACAAGATCATTTCCCTCATAGCTGGCCTTCCAAGATTGAACCATGCATTTGGCCTCGTCCAGTTCTTCTTTCCTTTTGGTTGTCGCATGTTTTGTAACGGTCTATCACATAGAGCCTCTTGATCGATTCTAGCCTTAGGATTATCCTTTGACTTCCCCTTTATATCGAACAATGTACCAAAAAGGGCCTCAGCAATATTCTTTTTAGTGTGCATCATGTCGATGTTGTGTGGGCAAAGGAGGTCTTTGAAGTAAGGAAGATCCCACAAGCATGTCTTGTGAGTCCAGGTGTGTTCCGAATTATACTCTTTGAAAGAACCTAGACGCTCTGGATCAAGCTCGAGAGCGTTTAACTGATCCAGGGTATGTTGTCCTGTCAAGGCTGGTGGTGCAGAGTTTTTGACAACTCTGCCTTTGATGAAATTCTTCTTGTCTTTGCTGAACTTATGGCGAGGATCCAGGAACTGTCTATGCAACTCAAAGCAAGAAAACTTGTGACCCTACAGCCAACGAAACAGAAGAGTTCCCTTGCAAGTGGGGCATGGGAACCTTCCATGCAGACACCAGCCAACGAATAGTGCATACGGCAGAAAGTTATGCATCGAGTACATGTACCACACATGCATTGAGAAGTTTTGTTTTTTAGCAGCGTCATATGTCTTGATCCCATTATCCAGAGCTTCTTGCAATTCATCCTTAAGCGGCTGCATGTATACATTCATATTCTTCCCTGGATAGTTGGGCCCTGGAATTATCAACGTCAGGAAAATGTTCTTTCTTTGCATAATCTTTCTGGGGGAGATTCAGTGGAATGACAAATACAGGCCAACAACTATATTGGGTTGCCGTCATACCAAACACATTGAACCCATCCGTGCTGATGGCGACTCGAGGATGCCTTGGATCTGCCACTTTATCCTTATGTAATGCATCGAAGTGCTTCCACGCAAAAGCGTCCAAAGTGTGTACCAACATCTGATTCCCATCTGCATCTAGTTCGATTCTTTTGCCCAATTTGCAACACCAGCACCTGCTAGTAATTCTGATATGTCACAAGTAATTGATAATGCCACTTCTCCTATGCTTGATAACATTGTGCCTTTGGATGAATTTCTTGATGAACAACTTGCTAGGGTTAGAGATAATGAGATCACTGAAACTGATGATATTTCTAAAACTGATGAAATTATTGAAACTGAACACTTTTAGACACATGTTAGACATAGCTCTCCTAGATATGAATTGCCTGTTATACCTGAGGGTTATGTTATGGATGGAGAGGTAGCTAGGGACTTTCTTGCTTGTAAAGATAGAGATGATCTTAAGAAATTACTATGCAAGTGGAAAGAAAAATCTTGGAATGCTAGAATGCAATATGATCCTAAGTTTTCTACTTCACCTATCTTTCTTACTGATAATGTCGTGGATTTGTCACGGCAGATGTTTGGGTGAACGGACTTAGGTTCGGGGACGGTCGCAACTATGTGGCGCCCTGAAGGGGTTGGTCGGAATCGAGATACGCGAGTTTACCCAGGTTTGGCCCTCCGATGGAGGTAAAAGCCTACGTCCTGCTTGTCTGGTATTGATCATGAGGAAGATCTCTCAGTTACAAGGGTCTTGTCTAATCTATAAAACTTGTAGCTTGCCTATTGAGATGTCTAAAAACTTGTCCCTCTTGGGGCGCCTTACCCCTCCTTATATAAGTGGAGAGGGTAGGTTTACATGTAGACACCTACTCCCAGTAGGACTAGGACTAGTCTTTCACGAATCCTAATCCAGGTCTTGTTCATCTTGTAAGGGAATCCTCTCTTCTTCAGGCCTTCTCTTGTGAATAGCCTGGCGCCGGCTTACACGTCGGGTCTTGGGCCTGGTCGTCCTATGACCCGCCTACAGGGTTGTCAATAAAACGCCATGTCTTGACCGGGTCTCATGTGAGTCGCCAAGTCTTGGCCGGGTCATACTTCCGGCCGGGTCATACCGCGGGGTATATCCTCGACATTAGCTCCCAGGTTAGCTTGAATTTATTCATGGTAACCTCTTGAAATAGGAATAGTAAATATGTTAACTAGCCGGCTTGCTCCTTTGGCCGGCTTATGAAGTGGCTCCTCAGAAATCCGGGTTTCTTCTTTATATGAATGAGCCATCCTGAAAATTGTCTTGCTTGTCAGTGTCCTTTGAAAAATATTGGGAATAAAATACCCATATACCATTGAGTTGGCTTCCAATACTTTGGTTTAATGAAAATCTTGAAAATAAGAAATCCTCATGACATAGATCCGGAATTCCATTGTTGTGACACAGGGCGGATTATGTAAACTCTGGCGGGTTATGATCTTTTGATAACACCGGGTCATGAATGTTGATGACGTCGGGTCTAACAACTGAACTCCATAATTAACATCTTGAAAATTCTCCTCAAAGTTTTTGATATGTCCATATTACCTGTAGCCCCCAAGCTCCGAGATTATCCATGATAACTTGGCGCAATGTAATAATATTTGTGGTTGTGTAGCCCCAAAGTACCAGGTTGTCTTATCTGCAGCAGCCTGGGACTTATAGTTGTCTTATACCTTATGAAACTTCAGTAGGTGTAGCCCCCAAGGGCCGGCTCATCAGAATGTGATGCGCCTGGTCTTCAATTTGATCCTCATACTCTATTTGAACATCTGAATACTGTAGCCCCCAAGTGTCGGGTCGCATGCCTGCAGCGACTTTGGACTTTGAAAATTTTGAACTGAACGGTGTAGCCCCCAAGTGCCGGGTCAGTTAGATTTACTGGGCTGGGACTTAGAAAAATATAGAAAGGCCGGCTCATATCCTTGAGATAAAAGGGCCTTGATGACAATGTAATGATTTGAAAACCGGCTTGCGTTAGCCCCCAAGTGTCGTGGTGCGTGCTTGCAGCAACATGGGACTTGCATACTTGATATAAACTGGACTTGGATAATGCAGCCCCCAAGGCCAGGGCGCACGCCTGCGAAGACTCGGGACACAGAGCACAATTGACGAAATCAGAGAGCCAGTCAATTAGATGACACGGCATTATATATGATAGGGCGGCTCATCAAGAATAATCAACTTTCCAATCTGGCTTGAAAAAGCCCCAATCACTTATTACTAGTTATGATAAACCATGATGAAGATCCAACCATTTTGGCTATCAAAGATCTATTTGTTCCTGCAGAAATTCTTTCATCATACTTTAACGATGGCTCATCTTAAAAGACAAGACCTATAAAAATAAACAAGACAGAATGTGTTCTGCATTGCTGTAAGGGCGGCTTGAAAAAGCATAACCCGAAGATCTTAACATAACCTTGCTTCATCTTTCACAATCTTGCTCTGGCCCGACTTATAACATGAATGCAATGTATGATGCAATATATGATGCAATGTATGATGCAATATGTATGATGCAATATGTGATGTTCTTGCTTTTACTTCCTTTTATTTTCTTATATGATGGTTATTCTGAGTGGACTCGATGCTTGAACTCATACCAGTGTAGGGTCTCTAATGAGAGTGGCCGTCAACTCCTTTGAGCGGCTCATGGTCTCTAGACGAGATTAACTGACAGGAGTGCGACAAACCAGAAAGAGAAACATCCACCGGTTCTTCTGGGTGGACTCGCTGCTTGAAATCATAACAATACTCGGTTTCCATACGAGATTAAAGAGTGTAACGAACCAGAAAGAGACACGAACACTGGTTCTTCTGGGTGGACTCGCTGCTTGAACTCATAACAATACTCGGTTTCCAGGCAAGATTGAAGAGCGCAACGAACCGGAAAGAGACGTAGTAGGGCATGAGACCCTTAGGGTCCATAAGCTACTTCTCACGTGACACAAATCTGTCGTTTGAACCTTAAACAGTACAGGGTCTTTAAAAGAGTAACTGTTTAAGAGTACGAATGGGCCACATAGCGGAGAGTCAGCAGCAGATGGGTGATTTTGTCCTTGCTTTCCGTAAGCCGACCCTCACGTGACAAGAGCCGCTGGTGTAACCTTGACTAGTATAGGGTCTCTAGCGAGAGTGACTGCCAAATATGTTTGAACAGCTCAGGTTCTCTAATCAAGATTAACTGGCAGGAGTTCGGCAGGTCACATAGCGGAGCAGCAGCAGCATACACGCAGGTTTAGCTCAAACTTGCGGTGGCTGAAGAGCCGATCAAGAGGGTGTGTAATCTAAACCCGGTGGGTTGGAAGCCCCCAAATGACCTTATTGACGGATTCAACTTTTGGGTATACAACCCGCCTTACGGTGGCTGAAGAGCCTGATCGAGAGGGTTGAAGCTTAACCCGGTGGGCTGAAAAGCCCCCAAATGACCTTGTTGATAGAGTCAACTTTTTGGTATACAACCTGCCTTACGGTGGCTCAAGAGCCTGATCGAGAGGCTTGAAGCTTAACCCAGTGGGTTGAAAGCCCCCAAACGACTTTGTCGATGATATCAACTTGTGCACCATCTTGTAAGTCACCATCTTGTAAGCCGCCATCTTGTATGAAGAAACGGCAGAAGCCTCCAAGTGACTTTATGATGATCCAATATATCCGAGCACCCATGTTTGAATGATGTATCTCGGTGGTTCGTCCTCTTGGGCAACTTTTTAATTCTTCCGCCAATAATGCAATAGCCCCCAGGATTGGGTTTTCTCTTGCAAAGACCGGGGTTCTCTTTGAAAAAGACCAAATGTGTTTCGTCATGTCTGTAGCCCCCGAGTCTTAAGTTGACTCAAAGAGGCGGATTGCGAATCTCCATTGAAGGTTGAGGTTGATCATGTCGGGTTATAGGGGATCATGTATGAACTGCTTCAGTAATCCGGTCGATGGTTCGTCTCGGCTAGTTGTTGAAGTTAACCAAACTGCAGTGGTGGTGACTTGTGCGCCTATCCGTCGGGCGGCTTGTGCAAGAAAACACCACACTGATATGTTGATGTAGATTGGACCGCATGACGGCAATTCAGAACCGTCTGTTGGGCAGCTTGTTCTGGTGTATGCAGCCCCTGGCGTGTTGACGTAGACGTAGAAGTCAACCATGGTGTTGTAAGCTGGCTCGGCAGCGAGAGACGGCCACGGCATTATAAGCCAATGTGGTGGCGAGAGATGTCCACGGTGTTGTAAGACGGTGCGGTCGCGAGAGACGGACGCGACATTGTAAGCCGGTGCGGTCGCAAGAGGCGACCACGACGTTGTAAACAGGTGCGGTCGTGAGAGACGACCGCGGAACTGTAAGCCGGTGCGGCCACGAGAAGCGGACGGACACTAGTCCAGACTGATGTTGGCATGCCTCCGTCTCCATGGTATAATGCCGCTTGAATAATTACCCTGCATAAAAATATTGCAGACCAAAGTAACTGTTCTCATATGGGATAATAAAATAGATGGAACGGATTGCACCTAATATTTTTATTTTGCATAGAACATGCATATCATTGGAACTGCCCACCTATATTCACCATGAGAAAATAAGAATATGGGAAGTCATTTTCTCTCAGCTTGTGATAGTATTTTCATGGCTAATAGAAACCAAAAAAATCAATGACAGGTCTCCACTGGACTATCTTCACATCCCTGGTTGTTCCTCTCATATCCATATAACCTTGTCCCAGGCGATTTTGCGAATAGCAAGCTGGACTGATAGAGTGCTCATAAATCTTGCCCGTTCGGACCAAAAGGAGTGGAGGAGAAGGAGAAGGAGGCGGCATGGTGGCCGCTGGAAGCGGCTACGCTCGGCGATTCAAGACCATGGCATCGGGGATGGCCAGTTTGAGGCGAGGGGAACCATGTCAGAGGCGGGCGCATTGGCTGCAGCGCAGCGGTGGCTAACGCTGTGGTGGCTCAGAGCGCGGCGAGGCCGTGGAGGCAAAACCACGGCGGGGCGAACCACGGCGGGTCATGGCCGGCAGCTCGCACAGGCGGAACCGGCCCGCGGGGCGTGGCGTGAGCGGGCCAAGGCAGCAGGTGCGGCGGAGGGGAGCAAACGAGATGAGGCGAGGTGACGGTGGTGTCTTGGCACGGGAGAGCCGGAGGCCATGGGCGGAGCCGGAGACTGTAGCAGGGGATGGGGGCCGTTGGAGGAGCTGGAGGCCGCGGCGTCTTGGGTTCGACGAGGTGCCGCGCCGGCTCCGACGCAGTGGGGAGAGGTAGGCGTGGTCAGCTCGGATGCGCGGCCTAGTAGCCATTGGAAGCGCCGGTGGAGCAAGGACACGACGGAGGTGGCGAGGCAGACGTGGAGCGGAGTGGCCGGGGGCGGCTTTGTGCGGTGGCGGCGGCGACTCGGAGACGAAGCCTGCGGAGACTGTGGCCAGGGTCGGCGAGGCAAGGCCACGACAGAGGCACCCCCAAGAGGCACCATTCAAGGCTGATCATGGCGGTGGCGGCGGCTCGGAGAATGGAGGCAAAGCCGTTCGGGCGTAGGCACGCGCAATGGCAAGGCTAGACGGGGCCAGTTCGGAGAGACGCTGGTGAAAGTGGGGTGCTGCCAAGACGGGGTCGGCTTGGAGAAGTGCCAGCTAAGGCGGTGTGAGGTGAGGTGCTCGAGGGTAGGCGTGGCAGCTGCCAAGGCATGCGAGGCAGGTGTGAAGCCACAACAGCGGGCCGGCTCGATGGCCAGGCAAGGACAGAATCCTGGGGGCGATGTGGAGGTGAGCGGCTTGTGGCGCGGACGTGAAGTAGGAGAGGCGAGGCCAACCACGGCGGCTTCGGCGAGTTGGACTGGCGAGCCGCGGCTGCAATGGAGAGGAGGCAAGGCCGTAGCGGAGGTGATGAGAGGCAGCGAACCATCCGACCAAGGTGCAGTGGAGGTTGGTGTCGCGAGAATGGAGCTCGTGTAGCAGGGCGACAACTCGGTGGCTTCGACGCCACGACGGCTACGGACACGCCGTGGGCCCAAGGAGGCGGGCCTCAACGGCGGCTCGAGGTAGAGCCAGCAGCAGCGGACGAGGCCGTGGTGAGTCGAGCTCGTGGCGCAAGGCAAGGTTGGCCGGGGTGAGACCGAGACCACCTGAGCCACGGCGGCGGCAAGTTGAGGCGGAGCGGAGCCGTCACGGTGCAGCAAGAGAAGCGACATCCAGGTTGACCAGGGCACGGCGCGGGCCGTGGATGCGAGCCAGCTAGGCAAAACGACATCAACGGAAGTGTGCTGCCGGAGTCTAAGTCCGCGTTGATGTCAGCTTCCGGATCGGGATCGTGATGTGCTGGTTTTCGTTTGCTCTTTTCTCCCGTGAATCCTCATGGATGTTCAATTTGTGGTCGTGAACTAAACTCTTAGTAGCCGGTCAACACGATGGCTAATGGATGAGAGCCAGAGATCACTACAACATCTTTGCTTTTCATTTGAATCAATCTCATTTTCGTCTCGATTTTGATAGAGGCTGCTGCAGTGAAAATTAATCTTGCTCGGATTGGCGAATCAATCGGAACACGCGACAATGCGCACAGAGCCCTGGCAACCAAAAAACATAGAACATGGCCTGCACTGTCATCCTGGCGGATTGCAGGATGGCGGCTAAGTTGATGCCCCTGCTTCCGTTACAAAAACTGCAAATTCCTTTATTGATCGCCCGGCACCGAGTCAATCTCCTTTCGATCTCGGTGATCACAAGTCGTGGAGATAACTCACCAACGCAAAACCAATTTCCCTTGATTTCAAATCTTGAATATGTCGTTTTGAGTGTCGGTTGACGATGTCATCTTCTGCGCCAGGGTCTTCTTCATCCGGTATATTGCTAACTTCTCGATTCCTAAAGAAATCCCTTCAAAATACATAACATCACCGTGCGCTGCCCCACGGTGGGCGCCAAATGTTGGGGGGATGACCCCTGGGTACCCCAAAGACGGCGAGTCGGACGGGGTGCGTGCCCTCCTGGCTGGCTGCTCCGACTCACACCCATGGTTGGCTGTTCTTACCAGCCGGCTGCGCCCGCCAACTGGTAGCCCGGAGCCAACTACGATGTCCCTTCAGATACGCGCGGACCAGACGGACATATCTTGTGGCCGTGCACTAGTTGCGAGCGATAGTGTTGGGACCCTGATCCTAAACCATATGAATCCAGGTTGTAACCTATCACATCACTTTGCGGCCTCACGCACGGTAAGCTCCACAGCTGCAGCCTTACCTTGGCCGGGACCGTTTGCGTCTTTTGGCTCACGTATGTGTACATGTCGCTCGCAATCACACAACAAAGAACCCGGGCCGACATGACTAGTCATAGAACCCAAGTGGCACATCCGTACGGAAACAGGCATACGTAACCCAGCAATGCAGGTGTCGATCTCTAGCGTGTGTAGACGAGTCATAGCAAGCTACAAGGACTCCATTACATCGTGAGACATGAATGCCATGACCGCACATAGGCGAGTCGTAGTAGGCTACAGGGACTCCATTACACTGCGAGACATTTCCCTGAAGGGACAGATACAACAACAAAGAAGGATACATGTCGATCAATCAATGTGTCCGGAGCAGTAGCAAGCTACCATGGCTCGATGGAAGCACAAAGAGGAAGTTTCCCGTAAAGAGTACTACTAAAGGCACAGAACTAGGTGTCGGATCCCATACATACCATTGCACATCACACGTATGCATGACATGCCCGATATGCATAGATACAACCATGGCATCACAACATAACCATACAACAACATGACTTTTATTTAAGAGGGTCAGACGGGCCTTGCATAATATGTTCTTACAGATAGGGGTCACATGACCCGGCACTCAAGTCATACAAACACATTCATACAAACCAAGCGGAAGGTTAAAGCTGTCTTGGTACAGACAGATGAAAGGGGTAAAAAGGCACATGGCCTGACTATCTACAGCCCGCCACAGGGCAAGGTCGTAGCTGGGACACCAGCTATTCGGCATCGTCAACATCTAGAAAGAACCCACCTGATGGGTCCTGGGTCTCATCTGCAACATTTATTAAGAAAACGTGAGTACAAACGTACTCAGCAAGTCTTTAAAACTGACCTAGTATATTCATGCTCATGTATCGACAGGGGGGTGGTGGAGTTTATGCAGCAATGCCAGCTTTGACTCATGGCTAACCTATACTACTCAATTTTAACTCTTTGTTACAATTTTAGATATCGCACACGAGTCCACTACCTTCATCACAATACACCGCCATGGATTCACTTTCCCCTTCCGGGAGAGTGCCATCCACGGTACTCACACTTGTCTTGATATTTTTATGAGTATCCATTTGATTATCTATGAACAACATAAGTTTCATACCCTGCAGGGGTGTACTTCTTCACACACGCTCTCGCCACTTATCGCTGTGTGCTCATAAAACCATGCATCTCGGCAACCTTCAAGCGGATGCCCAGCGAGGGAGTCGGCCACGACCGTCAATCACATAAGAACTCTAGTCCAGGCTATCGCCTATTTGAGACTAAACCCGCACGGAAGTCCGGCCGAAGTTTCTGCTATGGCCTCAAACGATGTGCGCATGGTTCCCAAGCCCACCATTCGGGTGACCCTTGGTACACCGTGCCATTGCCTACCGCGTCGTAACCCACCCCTAGGGTTAGCGCTACGGACGGCCTCCAACATGCTATAAACACCAGAAACTACTTGCAACTCCGGGACTGAGGACTAAGCGAATGATTAGCCGAGCGGGGTCATATTCAGGGCCCAGCATGTGGTAGTATCTAGTCTTGGATCACAAACACAGAACAGTTCCTAAGAACGGTTCCAATGAGACAACCCGCTATGTACTCCTACATAGCCTCTCATCGCTACCTTTACCAAATCATATTCAACATATGAACATCACATTGGACAACATTGTTTCACTCAGTTCATCACCCAGATGAATCAGACCTGACACAACTCTAAGCATAACAAGCATGGGAGGCAAAGTAAGCTAAGCACATCATGGCAAAAGCATCTACCAGGTATGCTAGGTTGCAAGGTTTAACTATTTACTGTGATAATGACAGGTCATCTAGCAGAATAGGATCATCTACCGTGTATGATTGACATGTGATCGTTTGTCCTAATGCAATAAACAAGAGAAGGAGCGAGAGAGTGGGACATTATCGGAATGATCACAGGGGTTGCTTGCCTTGCTGGGTAGCGGGAAGGTTCTCCCCTTCGACAGAATACTAAGGGATATCCTCGGAAGCAGGGCCTACCGCGATGTAGGTAAGAGGCAATCAATACACGCAAGTGCAATAATATGATGCATGATCATGGCATGATAGAATGTATGGATGAGCTAATGCAACTAGTGATCATGTTGATTTGAAATGGGTTTGAATATAGGTTGAAAGTTGTTCTTCATTTTGAATTACATATATTAACCTATTAGTAAATGTCCATGTTCACCTATTTATATTGCTCTATCATGCATGAAAATAGCACCATTGGATTCATTGGATTTTTCTGATAAATTTTCATATATAAATTATTTTCATCCAATTTACACATTAATTTATATGAATTTTTGAAGTTTTAACTATTTTCTAGAATTATTTTTAAACTGGAAATGGTTTAATGGCGTCAGCCTGACGTCATCATGGCGTCAGCTGGTCGGCTGACTAGTCCCAGGTCAAACCTGACATGCGGGGCCCGCACGTCAGTGACAGGGGCTTAACCTCCGCGCTGACCAGGGGTTTGACCCACTCTGGGCCCACTGGTCAGTGTCAGGGGCTAAACTAATTAGGGGGATTAGCCTCCTAATTACGGCCACGTCGACGCACACCGGAGCGGGGCTGGCGGCGACCATCCGACACGGCGGAGACTCGCCGGAATGCGCCTTCGGCGACCAAACGGACGACGGAGGGCACCAATCGAACCCACACTCATGCGCGCGTCCATTCCGGCACCTCCCATGGTCGGAATCGACGCCGACGATGAGCTTGGCGGCGACCGGAGCTCGGGAGAGCACGGGCCCATCGAACCAAGGCGCAACGCGACTTCTATTTAGCACCTATGGCATCTACGCAACCTCACGAGAATGACGGTGGCCTTTGATGGACCAGCGGGTCACCTGTGCATGGCCGGCATCGAGCTCGAGGGCGGAGCGCTTCGGACCTCAATGGAATCTGGTGCTGGAGCGCACAATCAAAGGGGGGAAAGGGGGAAAAGGAGTAGGAGCTCACGGCGGTTGCAGGGGCGTTAAGAGCGGGCTCGGGGGAGGGCTAGAGCGGCGGCGGCCTTCACTTCCCTTCCGGCGACCCGAGGTTGAAGACGGCGGCGATGTCGGTGATGGGGAGCTCCCGGCAGTGTGTGGCTCAGCTAGAAGGACGAGGAGGTCACGGCGGAGCTTTTGGCTGGCTCGGAAAGGTGCAGGGTGGCTAGAACGGTGGTGCTACGGTGGCGAGCAGCTCGGCCATGGCGAGTAGAGGGAGGAGAGAGCGAGCGGCGGGCGAGAGACAGGGAGAAGGGGCGATGGGGACGGCTCTTCGAGCCTATCCTCGTCGCGCTGGCGAGGGGGAGGTAGGCAGGCAGGGAGCTGTGTGGCAGCTCCGGCGAGCGCGCGCGGTGAGCACACGCCCATCCCCCTGGCCGCCAGGAGGACGACGACCTCCTGGGCCAGGTGGGCCGGCCTGGCCTGGGCCTCTTCCTTCTTTTTTTTTAAATTTTCTTTCTGATTTCTATTTCTGACATTTGTTTTAATTCTTATTCAGGTACAAATGTTTTTATAAAATATCCCAAATATTTTATATATTAAAGTTTGAATATTTCAAACTTGTCTGAAAAGTTTCAGGATATTTGGAGAAATAAAATAATGATAATGCTTTATTTAGTATTTTCAGAGGCTTTATCCTTTATTTTTAAAATGTTTTGGGTGTTCAAATAATTGGAATGGTCCCTGATGTATTCATGTCCATAATTATGAGACATAGGGAACATTTTTAAAGGGTATTTTGGATTTGTTGAAATTTTCACCAAATTGAATTGTTTTGGATTCAAAGTGAGCTTGGGGTTTCTTTTGGTCCCCATTTCTTGTTGATGCAAAATGAAACATGATGCAACACACATGCTTACCCTATGACATCTAACAAGGGTTGTGACAACTCACCCCCACTCAAAAGAATCTCGTCCCGAAATTTTGAAGTCGTCGGGAAGAGCGCGGGGTACTCTAGTCGAAGATGATCTTCTCTTTCCCATGTGGCCTCTTTTTCAGAATGATGTGACCACTGAACCTTAAGAAACACTATGTTCCGGCGCCGACTAGTACGCTCAGCTTGATCAGGAATACGAACAGGCTATTCTCGATATGTAAGGTTATCTTGGAGATCAAGCGCTTCGTGGTCTACTTCGCGGACAGGGTCCGAAAAGCAACGCCTAAGTTGTGAGATGTGGAAGACATCATGAATCTTGGAAAGATGTGGCGTAAGTTCCAATTGGTAGGCAACCTCTCCTCGTTTATCAAGAATGCGAAAGGGTCCAATGTAACAAGGAGACAACTTGCCTTTGATACCGAATCGATGGGTACCCTTCAGAGGTGTAACCCAAAGGTAAGCCTTCTCGTCAACTTCATAGGTCACAGACTTATGATGGCGGTCATATTGACTCTTTTGACGGGATTGGGCTGTTTTCACCTTTTCACGAATAATACGAACTTGCTCCACTACATCCTGGATCATATCCGGAACAAAGAGTTGCCTCTCTCCGGTTTTTGACCAGTTAAGAGGTGTTCGACATCTTTGTCCATAGAGAACTTCAAAAGGGGCTTTGCCCAAGCTTGATTGATAACTATTGTTATATGCAAATTCGGCAAATGGAAGGCATTTCTCCCAGTTCATGCCAAAGGATATAACACAAGCTTGGAGCATGTCTTCGAGAATTTGATTGACTTGCTCAACTTGACCACTTGATTGCGGGTGGAAAGCAGTGCTAAAGGATAGATGAGTCCCCATAGCGGTTTGAAAAATTTCCCAGAATCGGGAAGTAAAGATACTTCCACGATCTGAGTTGATCTCCAAAGGAACGCCATGAAGAGAAACTATTCAAGAAACATACAACTCTGCTAGCTGGCTAGCAGCAATGCTCTCCCAAACAGGAAGGAAATGAGCCACATTGGAAAGGTGGTCAATGACCACAAATATAGAATTATTCCCTCTCTTGGTCCTGGGAAATCCGGTGATGAAATCAGGAATAGCTAAAGGTTGAAGGGTGCCAGCAGGCCTTTGATGTTCTGCTTTTACGCGACGACAAACATCGTAGTTGGCAACGAACTGAGCAGTTTCTCTCTTCATCCTAGTCCACCAGAACCTCTGGTGTAGGTCCTGATACATCTTGGTACTACCTACATGAATCATGAGCCTCCTTAAGAATCAACTACCTAAGATGTTGGCTCTTGGGAACCACCAACCGGTTCTGAAAGAACACCACACCTTGATCATCAATAGAGAAATCCTTATCGAGGCCGCTAACGAGGTTCTCTTTGATCTGGGAAATACCCTTATCATGCTTTTGGCTAGCTATAATTTGATCCTTAAGAGTAGGTTTCGCCGCGAGGTTGGATACGAATCCTTGAGGAACAATGTGAAGGTTAAACTTCTGAAATTCCTGATAGAGAAGTGGTTGACCTTGTTGTAACATCAGATTGTTACAATAAGACTTACGACTTAGTGCATCAGCCATGACATTGGCTTTCCCCGGGGTGTAAGTTATCCCTAAGTCGTAATCTATAATCAGCTCTACCCACCGTCTTTGCCTGAGATTCAAATCCGGCTGGGTGAAGATATATTTCAGACTTTGGTGATCAGTGTATATCTCGCAATGATTACCTAAAAGGTAATGTCGCCATGCTTTCAGTGGATGGACTACAGCTACAAGCTCAAGATCATGTGTTGGATAATTATCCTCATGTGGACGCAACTGTCGAGATGCGTAAGAAATCACATGGAGATCTTGCATGAGAATGCAACCTAATCCTTGTCGCGAGGCATCGTAGTAGATAACAAGGTCCTTAGAGAAATCTGGTGGCACCAGAATGGGAGCAGAGGTCAGACGTCTTTTCAACTCCTGGAAACTGTGCTCGCATTGTGGGGTCCACTCGAATTTTTTATCTTTCTTGAGGAGTATAGTCAGAGGTTTCGCAACCTTGGAGAACTTCTCAACAAAGCGGAGACAATAGCTCGCTAAGCCAAGGAAACTCTGAACTTGCTTAACCGATTCAGGTTGAGTCCAATCAAGGACGGCCTGAACTCTCTCGGGATTGATAGCAATACCTTTACCAAACATCACGTGAACCAGATAGGTCACTTCTGGCAACCAAAATTCAAACTTGGACAATTTGGCATATAGACGGTGCTCTCGAAGTTTCACAATACCAGCCTTAGATGCTTTACATGTTCTTGTTTGTTCTTTGAGTAGATAAGTATATCGTCAAGGTAATCGACAACGAACTTATCCAAGTACTCCATGAAGATCGAATTCATTAAGCGAGAGAAGGTGGCTGGGGCATTGGTTAAACCGAAGGACATGACGGTGTACTCATATTGGCCATAACGAGTAACAAAAGCCGTTTTTGGAATGTCCCTATTTCTAATTCTGATTTGATGGTATCCCAACCTCAAATCCATTTTGGAAAAGACAGAGGATCCAACGAGTTGATCATACAAATCGTTGATCCTGGGGAGCGGATACTTGTTCTTGATGGTGAATAGATTCACTGGTTGATAATCCACAACCATCCGATCCGATCCATCCTTCTTCTTGACAAAGAGGACGAGACAAGCCCAAGGAGAAGAGCTAGGACGGATGAAACCTTTCTTCAAAGCCTCATCGAGTTGGATTTTTAGCTCGGCTAGTTCTAAGGGTGCCATCTTATAGGCTCTTCTGGCTATTGGGACTGTCCCTGGAATGAGCTCTATCACAAACTCAACATCTCTGACAGGTGGAATACCTCGCAGTTCTTCTGGAAAGACATCCGGAAAGTCACAGACTACCGGAACATCTTCTAACTCTAGAAGAGGGCTAGCATTGAGGGAATAGAGTTGGCGCTTGGTTACTCGAGTGGAGACATTAACTATCTCACCCGATGGATGTGTAAGTTGAACATTCATAGAATGAGTATCAATCTTGGCATAGTGGGCTTTCATCCAATCCATACCAAGAATGATATTAAGGTCCGAAGACTTAAGAGCTATCAAGGATGCTAGGAAGACTAATCTATCCAGCAGAATTTCACCGTCATGGTACTCTAGAAGTTTGCCATTTTGAACCAGGAGTCTGAACTACGAAAGGAGTAGGCATGTCACAGAAAGAAATGTTATGAAACTGTCCATAACTTTGTGAGATGAAAGAATGAGATGCCCTAATATGTAATAGAACAGAGGCAAGATGGCTATTGACAAGAAGCGTACCTAGGATAACATCAGGATCCTCAAGGGCTTCCTCAGTAGAGACATAGTTCATTCGTCCACGAGCAGGAGCTGGCTTCACATAAAAGGCTTTTCCTGGCTTCCCTCGTCCAGCAGGCTTAATGTTGTTCTGAGGACTATCAAGAGAGTAATGTCCTGCTTCTCCACACTTGTAGCACAACACGGTGGCATGGGGTGCAACATTTGCAGATGGTCCTCCAGATGGTCTGATTGGAGGATTGGGCTGAACTGGGCGAGGCGCTTGGAAGGATGGCCTCGCGGTGTATCTTGGCGGTAAAGCTGCATCGGGCACCCACACTCGGCGCTTGTTGGAGCCGGAACCAGATGCAGGGTTGAAGTCACGGTTATGCTTCCTCGTGGACTCATAGTCAGTCAGTCTGGACTCGGCATTGATCGCCTTGTTGACAAGAGCCTGGAAGGTGGTGCACTCATGCAGGCATAGATCTCGACGAAGCTCAGGATTATGTCCCTTGCAGAACCTAGACTACTTCTTGGCATCAGTCGGAATTTCTTCTAGAGCATAGCGAGCAAGATTGCCGAACTCGCCGCTATAAGCATCCACTGATAATCTGCCCTGGGTGAAGGCACATAATTCCTCTCTTTTGCGATCCATCAGCCCTTCTGGGATGTGATGGGTACGAAATGCTGCACTGAATTCTGCCCAAGTTGGTGCAGGTCCTTCGGGACGCATAGCTTTATAACTCTCCCACCACATATTGGCGGGTCACTCCAGAAAGTAAGTGGCAAAGGACACCTTATTGGCCTCGGACACGTTGGCGGCCCAAATCTTATGGAACATACTAGTCAGCCAGTCATCCGCATCGAGGGGGTCGATCGAATGATGATACTTGGGCGGGCACAGCTTGAAAAAGTCACCAAGTGACACTCCATCGTTGTGATCATTGCGGGGAGCACGAGCTGTGTTCTGCTCAATTCTTTCCAGCAGCCTGTTGGTCTCCCTCTTGTTTCGTTCGGCTTCTAGCATCACTTTTGCCAAAGATGGCGCATGAGGCAGATTCTCTTTCCTTGGCTGGCTTCCTCGCCCTGCTCAGGATCAGGCACGGGGTTGTTCCTAGTTGCCACCATCCTGGGAAAAACAAACCCACAGCTTATACATAGAGGACATCAACTCTAAGACATGAGATAAGGGAATGTACTGGACAACATGGCATGCAGGGTAAACACCAATCAACATGGTAAGACAACTACCATATGAACATTAGGTTTCATACACACCATGACATAGTTCAGTACAAGCCCAAGCTGAAAACAACTATGGGGAGACGACACAACTCATCGGAGGCATTACAAGCTTCCTACACATTATCTATCTACACCTCCGGAACTCAACTCTCAACCTTGGTCATATCCCACAAGACACGCAGGACTGTGGTGATACGACTACTACCAAACTAGAACTAACATCCACGCACTCAAACATTGCCATACAATGCCTCATACAGATTAGCCCCGTGACCCGGGAGCTGAACCTGAGGATCTGGAAACACTCTAGCCTGGGATCCCTAGAAACCATAAGGACACGGATGTGGCCTTGGTCCCCTTGTCAGCGGCAACAGTGGTCCTCGAAGAGGGGTGATGCCTCCAACATCAGGCCAGTCTACGTGTTCTGGCAAATGAGTCCGCGATGGGGTCAGCATCTCCAAATCTCCATAGCCTGTCTGCACGACAGGTGCCAACTGCGTCAGGGCTGTCCAAAGACGTGCACAGGTAGAATAAAGCTCCATGCAAAGGGCACGTGCATCTCGATCCCTCTTCTCCAACATCTGAGCGGTCACCTACAGCCTAGGATCCTCATCAGAATGATCATAGTAGGCTACACTAAGATAGCCATCCTCTCCTCCCATGGATGCAGGAACATAACAGAACTCTGTGTTTTGTAGCAAACCATGGTGAAACCTCATGATAGTCAGCATGGTGTAGGCGGCCTCCTGAACTGCCATATCTATGGTGACACCTAATCCATAAGTCCAGTGAAGCGGCTCTGCAGCTCCAGGATATGAAGGATATATCCTGACAATACACAGATACTGACTCTGGTTGAAATCTCGATAGTGCTCGTCCACTGTGTACTCTGGGTACCAACAGTAGCCAGTCTCCATCATAAATCTAACCAACATGGCCGTGTGACCCGGTACATCGATGCACCTGGTCAGATGGACCACCTGACGGGAAGGATGAGGGGGCATCTGAAACAGAGAATGATGCAAAGACATTACAGATCCTAGCAGAAATTGGACAGCATATCGGCTGTAATTGCTCAAAAGGGATTTTGAGACAACTGCGAAAGATTGGAAAGGCATAACCACTCGACTGTCTAGACTCAATTCTCTTCTCCATCTGTTTGTCACACCAACAACACTCAAATACCACATACACTTGCAAACAGGCTAGTTAGTGGTCATTTGTTGGTAACTCGTCATCCTAAGAATTAGATGAGAATCCTAGTTCTTATCCCCGTAGAAAAGATGAGAATGACTCAGAATAGAGTAACTTGGGAAGAGGAGTAAAAAGAGCCTTACCTTCCCTTCCACAATCAATTCCCCTACTTATCTATAGTGTTTCTAGACTAAACTTCGACCGGTTTAGCTTGGTAGTCCTACACTCAGTCAGGCTCTGATACCAACGCTGTCGGGACCCCGATCCTAAGCCATATGAATCTAGGCCGTAACATATCACATCACTTTGCGGCCTCACGCACGGTAAGCTCCACGGCTGCAGCCTTACCTTGGCCGGGACCGTTTGCGTCTTTTGGCTCACGCATGTGAACATGTCGCTCGCAATCACACAACAAAGAACTTGGGCCGACATGACTAGTCATATAACCCAAGTGGAACATCCGTACGGAAACAGGCATACGTAACCCAGCAATGCAGGTGTCGATCTCTAGCGTGTGTAGACGAGTCATAGCAAGCTACAAGGACTCCATTACGTTGTGAGACAGTAATGCCATCACCGCACGTAGACGAGTCGTAGCAGGCTACAGGGACTCCATTACACTGCGAGACATTTCCCCGAAGGGACAGACACAGCAGAAAAGAAGGATACATGTCGGTCAATTAATGTGTCCGAAGCAGTAGCAAGCTACCATGGCTCGATGGAAGCACAAAGAGGCAATTTCTCGTAAAGAGTACTACTAAAGGCACAGGACTAGGTGTCGGTTCCCATACATACCGTTGCACATCACATGTATGCACGACATGCCCGATATGCATAGATACAACCATGGCATCACAACATAACCATACAACAACATGACTTTTATTTAAGAGGCTCAGACGAGCCTTGCATAATATGTTCTTACAGATAGGGGTCACATGACCCGACACTCAAGTCATACAAACACGTTCATACAAACCAAGCGGAAGCTTAAAGCTGTCCGGGTACAGACAGATGAAAGTGGTAAAAAGGCACATGGCCTGACTATCTACAGCCCGCCACAGGGCAAGGTCATAGCTGGGACACCAGCTATTCGGCATCATCAACATCTAGAAAGAACCCACCTGATGGGTCCTGGGTCTCATCTGAAACATTTATTAAGCAAACGTGAGTACAAACATACTCAACAAGTCTTTAAAACAGACCTAGTCTATTCATGCTCATGTATCAACAGGGGGGTGGTGGAGTTTATGCAACAATGCCAACTTTGACTCATGGCTAACCTATACTACTCAATTTTAACTCTTTGTTACAATTTTAGATATCGCACATGAGTCCACTACCTCCATCACAATACACTGCCATGGATTCACTTTCCCCTTCCAAGAGTGCCATCCACGGTACTCACACTTGTCTTGATATTTTTATGAGTATCCATTTGATTATCTATGAACAACATAAGTTTTCCAAGTAGTCCATATCCGAGGACGCGGCTATTCGAATAGTTTCATACCTTGTAGGGGTGTACTTCTTCACACACGCTCTCGCCACTTATCGCTGTGTGCTCATAAAACCATGCACCTCGGCAACCTTCAAGCAGATGCCCAGCGAGGGAGTCGGCCATGACCGTCAATCACATAAGACCTCTAGTCCAGGCTATCGCCTATTTGAGACTGAACCCGCACGGAAGTTCGGCCGAAGTTTCTGCTACGGCCTCAAACGATGTGCGCAGGGTTCCCAAGCCCACCATTCGGGTGACCCTTGGTACACCGTGCCACTGCCTACCGCGTCATAACCCACCCCTAGGGTCAGCACTACGCACGGCCTCTAGCATGCTATAAACACCAGAAACTACTTGCAACTCCTGGACTAAGGACTAAGCGAATGATATGCCGAGCGGGGTCATATTTCAGGGCCCAGCATGTGGTAGTATCTAGTCTTGGATCACAAACACGGAACTCAGTTCCTAAGAACGGTTCCAATGAGACAACCCGCTATGTACTCCTACATAGCCTCTCATCGCTACCGTTACCAAATCGTATTCAACATATGAACATCACATTGGACAACATTGTTTCACTCAGTTCATCACCCAAATGAATCAGACCTGACACAACTCTAAGCATAGCAAGCATGGCAGGCAAAGTAAGCTAAGCACATCATGGCACAAGCATCTACCAGGTATGCTAGGTTGCAAGGTTTAACTATTTACTGTGACAATGACAGGTCATGCAGCAGAATATGATCATCTACCGTGTATGACTGATATGTGATCGTTTGTCCTAATGCAATAAACAAGAGTATGAGCGAGAGAGTGGGACATTATCGAAATGATCAAAGGGGTTGCTTGCCTTGCTGGGTAGCGGGAAGGTTCTCCCCTTCGACGGAATACTCAGGGGTATCCTCCGAAGCAGGGTCTACCGCGATGCAGGTAAGAGGCAATCAATACAGGCAAGTGCAACAATATGATGCATGATCATGGCATGATAGCATGTATGGATGAGCTATTGCAACTAGTGATCATGTTGATTTGAAATGGGTTTGAATATAGGTTCAAAGTTGTTCTTCATTTCAAATTCCATATATTAACCTATTAGTAAATGTCCATGTTCACCTATTTAGATTTCTCTATCATGCATGACAATAGCACCATTGAATTCATTGGATTTTTCTGATAAATTTTCATATATAAATTATTTTCATCTGATTTACAGATTAATTTATATGAATTTTTGAAGTTTTAACTATTTTCTGACATTATTTTTAAAGTGAAAATGGTTTAATGGCGTCAGCCTAACGTCATCATGGCATCAGCTGGTCGGCTGACCAGTCCCAGGTCAAACCTAACGTGCGGGGCCTGCACGTCAGTGACAGGGGCTTAACCTCCACGCTGACCAGGGGTTTGACCCATTCTGGGGCCTAGTGGTCAGTGTCAGGGGCAAAACTAATTAGGGGATTAGCCCCCTAATGACGACCACATCGACGCCCACTGGAGCGGGGCCGGCGGCGACCATTCGACATGGCGGAGACTCGCCGGAACGCGTCTCCAACGACCAAACGGACGGCGGAGGGCACCAATCGAACCGACACTCACGCGCGCGTCCATTCCGGCAACTCCCATGGTCGGAGATGGTCGGAATCAACGCCAGTGATGATCTTGGCGGCGACCGGAGCTCGGGCGAGCACGGGCCTGTTGAACCAGGGCGCAACGTGACTTCTATTTGGCACCTACGATATCTACGCAACCTCACGAGCACGACGGTGGCCTCTGATGGACCAGCTGGTCACCGGAGCATGGCCGGCGTCGAGCTCGAGCGGCGGAGCGCTTCGGACCTCGATGGAATCCGGCGCTGGAGCGCGCAATCGAAGGGGGAAAAGGGGGGAAAGGAGCAGGAGCTCACGGTGGTTGCAGGGGCGTCGAGAGCGGGCTCGGGGGAGGTCTGGAGCGACGGCAGCCTTCACTTCCCTTCGGACGACCCGAGATTGAAGACGACGGCAATGGCGGCGATGGGGAGCTCCCGGCGGTGTGTGCCTCGGCTAGAAGGACGAGGAGGTCGCGACAAAGCTTTTGGCTGCCTCTGTAAGGTGTGGGTGCGGCTAGAACGGCGATGCTACGGCGGCGTGTGGCTCGGCCATGGCGAGTAGAGGGAGGAGGGAGCAAGCGGTGGGCGAGATAGAGGGAGAAGGGGCGATGGGGATGGCTCTTCGAGACTATCCTCGTCGCGCTGGCGAGGGGGAGGCAGGCGGGCAGGGAGCTGCGTGGCAGCTCCGGTGAGCTCACGTGGTGAGCACACGCCCGTCCCCCTGGCCGCCAGGAGGACGACGACCTCCTGGGCCAGGTGGGCCGGCCTGGCCTGGGCCTCTTCCTTCTTCTTTTTTTAAATTTTCTTTCTGATTTCTATTTCTGACATTTGTTTTAATTCTTTTTTTAGGTACAAATGTTTTTATAAAATATCCCAAATATTTTATATATTAAAGTTTGAATATTTCAAACTTGTCTGAAAAGTTTCAGGATATTTGGAGAACTAAAATAATGATAATGCTTTATTTAGTATTTTCAGAGGCTTTATCCTTTATTTTTCAAATGTTTTGGGTGTTCAAATAATTGGAATGGTCTCTGATATATTCATGTCCATAATTATCAGACATAGGGAACATTTTTAAAGGGCATTTTGGATTTGTTGAAATTTTCACCAAATTGAATTGTTTTGGATTCAAAGTGAGCTTGGGGTTTCTTTTGGTCCCCATTTCTTGTTGATGCAAAATGAAACATGATGCAACACACATGCTTACCCTATGACATCTAACTAGGGTTGTGACAGATAGTGTACTGTACGCGTGTCGCACAGTACTATCTACAGTGTAACCTGTCCCCTGGAAACTGACTTCTAAAATGTACCAGGGGACAGACATAGCATAGCCCACAAGCTACACGTGGCTTACTTGTAAGCTACTCATGGTAGCTTACACCTCAAGATGCTTCGGATGTAAGCTACCCTCTATGGCTTACATCCCAAGCTACCCGTCCATGCCTATATAAAGGCCCCCTCTCACTCTCTCAAGGGGGTTGGCTGCCCTCACATTCTCTCTTCCCCACTCTCACGTGCTCACACGTACACACACATGAGGCAAGCAGCCTCATGGCTCTCCTCTTCCATACAGTTCCAGGAGAAACCATGTACCAGATATTCCACTAATATACAGTTATGCAGGAGTAGGGGTATTATCTCTCCAGAGAGCCCCGAACCTGGGTAAACCACTGCGTGCTATTCGCATATCCGTCCCGGATCATCCATGGCAGCCTTGCACTCACCTCGATAAGCCACCCCATGGCATCTACCGTCTCGCATGACCTCCCATGAGAAAACGACGATAGTTGGCGCCCATCGTGGGGCCGTATGCGACGCCGGTCGGATTCATGCTCCGGGCGGGACCATTCGCCATTCCCCGCTGTCGCCGCACATACAGGCGAAACCGCAGGCTCGTGGGGCTTGCTCCGGCATGCCCTGTGGGCAATTCCATCAGCCTGACGACCGACATTGATGCGCTCACCGAGCGCTTCAGCAGGATCAGCGTCATCGAGACTCCGACCACTAACGAGTACCCCGCGCAGGTGCTCGTCTATGTCGGTTCGCCCACGGCCGTGGGCGCACTCGCTTTGACTCAGTCCAGCGGCTCTCACAGTCACGTGTGAGTAATGGCCATCACTTCCTCCACCGCTTCCGGACGAGCACGGGTCGCGGCTAACGCTGTTGTTGCCCGCGTCGGCACGTTCGACCCTCTCGGCACGGCCCTCCGGGGCTTGAGCACTCCGATCGCCTTGATGGCGAACCCCGACACCGCCGCGGCCAATCTCGAGGCGGCTCGTCGCGTCATGCTCGAGGACGCCACCGCCCTCGTGGCCACGCGGCTTCGCATGGAGGCGGCACAGGGTGAGTACGCTTCTACCTACGGACTCACCCCAGCTAGCACGGATCCTGGCCGGTGTGGGGTTGTGCGCGACCGCGGTCGCGTGGTCGCCGAAATCCTCGGCGGCAAGATGCCCATCTACGACACCCTCGCAGCCAATCTGCGGGCTCTCAAGGTGGCCTACGAGGAATTGGCCACCTTGGAGGGCAAACAGTGTACCGCCCAAGAGCGCCACACCAAGGAGCTCATTGATGCTACTGATGCGCAGCAGCATCTGCTCGCGCCAGCTGAGAAGGAACCCCTGCTTGTTTACATCGCAGAAACCACCTGCGTCATCAGCGTCGTCCTGGTGGTCGAGCAGCCGGAGGAGGGCAAGTCCCTGCCGGTCTAGCAACCCGTCTACTACCTCAGCGAGGTCCTCTCCGCATGCAAGCAGAACTAACCCCACTACGAGAAGATGTGCTACAGCATATACTTCGCCCCCAAGAAGGTCAAGCAGTAGTTCCAAGAACACGCCATCACCATGGTGAGCACGGCCCCGCTCGACAAAATCATGAGCGGCTGGGACTCCACCGGCCGGATCGCCAAATGTGTCATCGCCCTCGCCGATCACGAGATCTGGTAGGAGTCAAGAACTGCCATCAAGTCAGAGGTGTTGGCTGACTTCCTCATCGACTAGGCGGAGATGGAGTTCGTGCCGCCTCCCCTGGATTCCACGCATTGGCACATGCATTTCGACGGCTCGAAAATGAGGACCAGCCTGGGTGCCGGCATAGTCCTCTCCTCCCCGAAGGGCGACTAGCTCAAATACGCTCTCAAGATCCACTTTGACGCCTCCAACAACGTGGCCGAGTATGAGGCCATCGTCCATGGCCTCTGGCTCGCCAAGCAGATCGACATCAGGCGCATCCTCTGCTTTGGCGACTCCGACCTCGTGGTGCAGCAAGTCTCTGTCGAATGGGACGCCAGGTATGCCAACGTGGCCAACTACCGCTTCCTCGTAGAATAGCTCACCGGCTCCTTCGAGGGCTGTGAGTTTCATCACGTCCCACAAGCGGACAACAAGGCAGCGGATGCGCTAGCAAAGATCGGCTCCAGCCGGCAAGCCATCCTAACCGGCGTCTCCCTTCAATGGCTGCTCAAGCCATCGATCTTGCCCTCCCTGGAATCAGAGTCGATCTTCGTGCCAGTGGGTGGAGCTGGCCCATCGATGGCCCCGGCCGCCTCTCCGGCACCTTCACCACCGGCTCCCAAACCGTCGACCGCCCAGCCGGCTCCAATTGAGCCGGCGGCATTCGAGGCGGCCGGCTCCAACAATGCGATCGTCATGATGACCATCGACCAGCCGGCCCTAGGGGCTGGCGAACTGGTCCCGAGGACTATTCATCTAGTCCCAGGGGCTCCCGAGAAAGTCCCGGGGGCTGGCGCGCCGGTCCCGGGGGTTGGTCATCTGGCCCCGGGGGCTCCCGAGCCGTCCCCGTCATGGCCCCCTCATGGGCCCAACCTATCCTGGCATTTCTTCTACGAGGCGAGCTGCCCCCGGATGAGGCTTTGGCAAGGCAAATCCAACGCCGGGCCATGGCCTACGACATCATCAACAACGAGGTCGTCCACCACAGCACCACCGGCGTCTTCCAGCGATGCATCGAGACGGAAAAGGGTCTGGAGATCCTCCACGACATCCACCAGGATGAGTGCGGGCACCATGCCGCCTCCAGGACCCTGGTGGCCAAGGCTTTCCGCCACAGTTTCTTCTCGCCGACTGCTCTCGTGGCAGCCAAGAAATTGGTCGACGAATGCGAGGGTGGCCAATGCTTCAGCATGCAGAGCCACCTGCCGACAACAGCCCTCCAAACCATCCCCCTCTCGTAGCCCTTCACCATTTGGGGGTTGTACATGATTGGCCCATTCAAGACCGCTCGAGGCGGCATGATGCACTTGCTGGTGGCTTTCGACAAATTCACCAAGTGGATCGAGACACGGCCAATCAAGAAGCTAGACGGCCCCACGACCGTCCGGTTCATCGATGACATCACGGTGCGGTATGACATCCCCCATAGCATCATCACCAACAACGGCACGAACTTCGCCAAGGGTGCACTCGCGTGTTTCTGCTCCAAGCAAGGAATCCGGCTTGACCTGGCCTCCATCGCTCATCCGCAGTCAAACGGCCAGGTCGAGAGGGCGAACGGCCTCATATTGTCTAGCATCAAGCCCCGGCTCGTGACGCCGCCGGTGAGGTCGGTCGGCTGCTGGATCGAAGAGCTACCAGCCGTCCTTTGGAGTCTCAGCACCACCCCGAACCGTTCAACTGGCTACACTGCCTTCTTCCTTGTGTATGGGTCCGAGGTGATCATCCCGATCGACATCGAGTTCGATTCGCCTCGGGTCGCCCTATACACGGAGAAGGACGAAAAGGAGGCAAGAGAAGACGCCGCCGACCTACTCGAGGAAGCTGGCGAATTGGCCTTGAGTCGGACAGCAATCTACCAGCAGAAGCTTCGGCACTACCATAGCAAGTGGATCCGGACACTCTCCTTTCGCGAAAGGGACCTGGTCCTCAGGCGGATCCAGCGGACAGCCGGACAACACAAACCGTCCACCCCATGGGAGGACCCATTCATCATCAGCAAGGCACTGCACAACAACGTGTACTACCTAATAGACGCCTAGAAGCCGCAGAAGCGCAAGAGAGATGCCTCTGGTGAGGAGACGGAGCGCTCGTGGAACGTGGCACTCCTATGCTCGTTTTACTGCTGAGAAAAACCAATGTATGTATGTATCCCCACCCTTTTGGGCTTATGAATGCAATGGGCACCCCAGGCCGACACTTGGGGTGCGCCCCGTTTCGTTTCCCTCAAAAGTTCCCTCACTCACTAGCTCCTTGACTCAACTCCCGGGCCCGGGGGCTAACCGGTTGGACCTAGAACGCTTCTCTAGAAATTGGCTAAGTAATGTGAGCCGGCCAAACCTCCCCACCCTTACCAGCTACAGAACCGTCTCCCAGCTGTCCGGCTGATGGGGCCTCGGGGTGGCAAGGTTTGGCTCACACGAAAGGTCAAACAAAGGGAGACCCCGACTAGGCCCAGCCGGAGCATCGCTGCGTCTCTACCACTCTACTTATCCCGAAAAGCCCTCGTGATTCCTAAGTTCTTATCTGGCTCTCCTGAGGCAGACGCCCCGACCCAGCCACAGACCGGCTCCCAACTGTCGGGCTGGCGGGGCCAAAACCAAAGGGGAAAAGGAGAAGGACCGAAGAAAGTCAAGCACGCAAGAAAGGATAAGAACTAGTCGATATGAGCAACAAGGCAAAACACGCCAAATATTCATGGCGTAAATGTTAAGACAAAACTGGCTCACGGCTAGCATACTTCGTTACATCAAACACCCCTAGTGGGTGGATTCGAGCCTAATTTGCAAGGAGAAAAAAATAAAAAGATAAATAACGCCCGGGGCTCAGGCCACCGGCGCGTCGCTGGGCGTCTCGGCTATCGCCTCGGAGGTGGTCGCGGCCTTCGAGGCGGGCTCCTTGGTTTCGGCTGTCTCGCCACTCGAGTCGGTGCTCTCGTCGGCAACCTCATCATCTGCCGAGCCTTGGGGCAAGCTGAAGGAGTCCTCGGGCAGCGGCTCGCCATCCTCGCCGAGGGCCGACAGGAACTCGTCCGCGTCTACATACGACGCGAGCTTGTTGGCCCGGTGGATAAGGGACGACTCACGAGCCTCCCGCTCCGTGGCCAGCACGTCCCGCTTGGCCGCCAGCCGGCCTAGATCCACGCCGTGATACCACGACGTTACGAACCGGAAATTATTCTCTTTCTAGGAAATTATTCCATGACCTTCTTTAATGGAAATTGAAATTTAATATTCCCTTCCTTCATATCAATAACAGCACCAATAGTCCTAAGGAAAGGTCTACCAAGAATAATGGGGCATGTAGAATTGCAATCAATATCGAGCACAATGAAATCTATGGGCACATAGTTCCTATTTGAAATAATAAGAACATCATTGATCCTTCCCATAGGTTTATTAATAGTAGAATCCACAAGGTGCAAATTAAGAGAGCCCTCATCCATCTCATTGAAACCTAGAACATCACATAAAGATTTTGGAATTGTGGAAACCAAATCACACAAAGCATGGCATTCATAATTTTTAATCTGTATTTTTATAGTAGGTTCCCACTCATCATGAAGTTTTCTAGGAATAGATATTTCCAACTCAAGTTTCTCTTCAAGAGATTTCATCATAGCATCAACGATATGTTTGGTAAAAGCCTTATTTTAGCTATAAGCATGTGGAGAGTTTAGCATGGATTGCATCAAGGAAATACATTCAATCAAAGAGCTACTATCATAATTAAATTCCTTGAAATCCAAAGTAGTAATTTCATCACTATTCAAAGTTTTGACATCCTCTACTCCACTTTTGGTATTTTTAGCATCAAGATAAATAGACTCCGAATCACTGGGGCGTTTCTCAACCAAAGTGGATTCACATCCAGCCCCATTAGCATTAAGATTGACATTAGAAAACAAGAATTCAATAGGAGTCACACCAAGCAGTTTAAGATATTCGTGATCCTCATCACATATTTCAGGTTTAGCAGCCATTTTATTGACTAAAGTAGCTTGTTTATCAGAAATCTGGCCTACCAATTTTTCAAGACGAGCAAATTGAGAATTTAACGCAAGGAATTCTTTGGCCAAATTGTCAACCTCTTTATTCATATATGCCATAAAAGAATTTTCCTCCCTTAGTTCTCTATGAAAGTAACTATTATGCTCAAACTGTGTAGACATGAAGCTTTTGACACTAGTTTCAATCTCTTCCAACTTTTTATAGTAAGCATCATAATCATTTGGTTGGGTCATGAGGATAAATAAGATAGCACACACGAGCAAATAGAAAGCAAGCGAAAGAAAAGGGCGAACGAAAAAGGCAAATAAAGAAAGGCAAATATTTTTGTAATTTTTGTTTTAGAAGTGGGGGAGAGGAAAACGAGAGGCAAATAGCAAATAATGTAAATGCAAGAGATGAGTTTGTGATAGGTACTTGGTAGATATGCTTCACTTGAATACTCCCCGGCAACGGCGCTAGAAATTATTCCTGCTACTTCTTGAGCTTGCATTGTTTTTTCCCTCGAAGAGGAAAGGGTGATGCATCACAGTAGAGATAAGTATTTCCCTTAGTTTCAGAACCAAGGTATCAATCCAGTAGGAGTATCAAGATGAGGCACCAAGTCACCTACACAAAAGCAAACAAACTTGCACCCAACGCGATAAAGGGGTTGTCAATCCCTTTACGATTACTTGCAAGGTGAGATATGATAGTGATAATAAGTAGATTTAAATAAATAAATAAAAGTGCAGCAAGGTATTTTTGGTGTTTTTGTATGAAGACCTGAATATATAATGTGTAAAATAGACCCGAGGGCCATAGTGTTCACTAGAGGCTTCTCTCATGATAGCAAGTATTACGGTGGGTGAACAAATTACTATCGAGCAATTGGTAGAATCGCGCAAAGTCATGACAATATCTAAGGCAATGATCATACATATAGGCATCACGTCCGAGACAAGTAGACCGATACTTTCTTCATCTACTACTATTACTCCACACATCGACCGCTATCCAGCATGCATCTAGTGTATTGAGTTCATAACAAACAGAGTAATGCTTTAAGCAAGATGACATGATGTAGAAGGATAAATTCATGCAATATGATATAAACCCCATCTTTTTACCCTTGATGGAAACAACACGATGCGTGCCTCGCTACCTCTTCTATCACTAGGTGAGGACACCGCATGGTATGAACCCAAAACCAAGCACTTCTCCCATTGCAAGAATTATAGATCAAGTTGGCCAAACGTAACCCATAACTCGAAGAGACTTACAAGGATATGAAATCATGCATATAAGAAATCAGAGGAGACTAAAATAATATTCATAGATAATCTGATCATAAATCCACAATTCATCGGATCTCGACAAACACACCGCAAAAGAAAGTTACACCGGGTAGATCTCCATGAAGATCATGGAGAACTTTGTACTGAAGATCAACGAGAGAGAAGAAGCCATCTAGCTACTAGCTATGGACCCGAAGGTCTGTGGTGAACTACTCATGCATCATTGGAGAGGCAATGGTGTTGATGAAGATGGCCACCGGAGATGGATTCCCCTCCGGCAGGGTGCCAGAACGGTCTCCCTATTGGTCTTTGGTGGCTACAGACGCTTGCGGCGGTGGAACTTTTGATCTAGGTTTAGTTCTGGAGGTGTCCATATTTATAAGACCAGGTGGCGTTACAAGTCAGGAGGACCCACGAGGGAGTCACGAGCCCCTTAGGCGCGCCCAGGGGGAGGCCGTGCCTCCCAGGCTCGTGGCTTCCTCGGGACTCCTCTACGGTATCTTTTTCTTCTGGTATTTTTGATATTTTCCATAAAAAATCACGGAAAAAGTTTTATTCCGTTTGGACTCCGTTTGATATTTCTATCTGAAAAAGGTCAAAAACACGGAAAAAAACAGAAACTGGCACTAGGCACTGAGTTAATAAGTTAGTCCCAAAAAATGATATAAAATAGCATATAAGTGCATATAAAACATCCCAAGTTGATAATATAACAACATGGAACAATCAAAAAATTTAGATATGTTGGAGACATATCAACGATCAATTTCATTAATAAGTATACATGGAATAAGGGGGTTGCGGAAATAGAACCATGTAGCTCGATGATGACAATGGTTTGATGACCTAGTTCCAACTGCTGTGACAGTCGTACATCTGGTTTGGAGCATCCTGGTACTTAAACCAGAGGACACACAGTCCCAGGACACATGGTCCTTACCGTATTCTCCTTGAGCTAAGGTCACACAGTCCTCGCCCAACACTCATGGTAAGTCTTCAGGGGAGACTTCTAGAACCCTCACAAATGGGTCACCCGGCGATCCACAATTTATTTCTAGATGCTCTAGAGCAAGGTCACTTCGTGATCCCCAGTTGACTGCAGGATGCACCAGACCATGACGCCTAACCGTTTGGAGGATGCATAGTCCTCAAAGGTAACAAGCATCGGTTCCACACAGGAATTTCTTTAGTGATGCTCAATCACTTTGGGTTTGGTGGTTTGGTTGTGGGTTTTTTCCTCACTGATGGTTTTCTCTAAAAGTCCTCGGAGGATGTGTTGCTCTCAAATGACAAGTGGCAGTTCTCTCTCGGAGCATCCAACCAACTAGTGGTTGTGGGGGTGGCTATTTATAGCTAGGGTGCAACCTGACATGATAAGACATAAATGCCCCCAATGATATGACCGTTATGTGGATGTTATGATTGGGGACAGCTGGCTCTAAGCACAACAACGATCGGAATTTCAAACTATGAAAGTCCTCAGGCATATCATGTTCCTCACTTGTAGGCAATTCGCACTGGCGAAATCCTAACTCCTCGGTCAGATCAATTTCCTCAGAGACCAGAAGAACTTCGTCTGTGTCACTGAAGAACTTGACTGAACCGCAAGAGATTTCCAAAGCGTTCACTCGAAGGATTGGATAGGTTGAGGATTTTGGAGTTGGGCATCAGTTGGAAATTTTCCTTAGTATTACCTTGGCCCCCTCTAACAGTACGGTTTTTCCTATGACTCAAAGAAAGGAAATGAAACTACGAAAACCAAAGTCGTCACGCTTCATAGTCCTTGTTCAAATCTTCAAGGTCACACCGACTTCTTCATTTTCAAAGTCTTCAGGGAATACCAAAGTCTTCAGCAAAGTATTCACCAAAGTCTTCAGTTGAAGACATACATTTTTAGGGGTCGATAATCTCCGAATATATCAAACTCATCATCGACTTATAGAGCCTGTGTACACTCACAAACACGTTAGTTCTTTAACCTATAAGTCTTCAATACACCAAAACCACTAAGGGGCACTATGCACTAACAATCTCCCCCTTTTGGTGATTGATGACAAATAGGTTAAGTTTTCAACGGGAATAATACTATGAAGTGTAAATACTGAGTTTGAGGAATTGGATTGCATGATATAGAAGAACTTCCCCTGAACATGTGCATATTTGAGGAATTTGCTTTGGACTACAAATGCACATGGTAGGATAAAAACATGGAGAACTCCCCCAATATCTTGTAATTCATACACGCATTTGAACATATGATATGAAGAATTTGAAATGCATGATGAAAATTGAGTTTGACAAAATTCAGCGTGCATGCATTAAGGTACTTGAGGAAATAATCATTTGGAAAGTAGTTCAAAAGAGTCAGACCACCATCGAACTTAAGTGTACAACACAATCAACAAAAGCTTCAGAAGAGCGAGAGTTGTAACTTAAACAAAAACAACCCATATATAGAGACCCGCTTGAAGACTAACTCAAATTATCTCCCCCTTTGTCATCAAAGACCAAAAGGGACGAAAAAGGGAGGACTAGCACCCTTTGAAGAATTTCGTCGTGTTGGTGAGGAAGGAGCGCCAGCATTGTCGGGGTCGTTTGTTGATGCAGGGCCTGCTGCGGTGTCATCAATGTCCTCAGCTTCATCCGTCTCACGCGATGAAGAATATGAACTTGTGACCATCACAGGAACTTGAACCTTCTTGAATTTCTTGTGTGGTTGACGAGCCTAGTCAAGATTTTCCTCAAGATCCAGCTCCTTCAGTTCTTCACGAGTCTTGAGGTGAGACAATATACCCCAAGTGCGGTTGAGGATTTCATACACATAGTAGTGATTCTTCTTCATAGAGTTCTGCGTCACAGTCATGTTTTGCATAATGTAACCAAGCTAACGCTTCACCCACTTGTGATTGTGATCGACCTTCTAATGAAGACTTATGAGAAGCTCTCGAGCAGTCATCACACGAGGGGAACACTCTTGAGGTTTTTGCGTTGAGGCTTTTTCTTCAGAATCCTGAGTTGCAATGTCATCATTGGTGGAGAAGGAAGCAGCTTTGCGAAATTGTCCATCCAATGGACGAGTGCCTTCATCAATGACAGCCTTGCCTTTTCCTTCAACTGAGGCAATTGTGCTCTTGAGGACTTCAGTCGGGGGCAAGAAGCCGAAATGATTCTGAAAGTCCGCCTTGATGGGAACTGAAGACTTTGATCTGATGAACTTTATGATCCAAGGTGCATAAGGCTTCAGTTCAAATGGGGCAAGACCAGCATTCGCCAATATCCTCATGAAGAAATCATGGAAGTTGATGGGAATCCCATGAATGATGTTGAACAGCATATTCTTCATTACTCCCTCGACCTCCTCTTCTTCAGGGTTGTCGCCCTTGTGAGGACATAGAGTATTGGTGAGAATGTGGTAGACCGTCCTGGGCACATAATGCAGTAGACCGTCCTGTGAGAATGCGGTTGTCCTCTAAGGCTTTCCAGGAGCCAAAGGCTTCATCAGTACTTGCATCAGTTGATTTGGAAGAGCAGGTTCATCAAACAGTCGACGAGCTTCATCTGAAGGAATTGGCACTAGGACAGACCGAAGTAATTCAGATGCTTGAGTAGTGAGATGAGTTGATCCTGTCATCCAGTCCAAGACCCAGGAGTTGATGTCAGAAGCATCACCTCTGATGCACAGAGTGGCATAAAATTGAAGAATGAGTTCTTCATTCCAATCGCAGATGTCCACACACAATGGAAGAATTCCTGAATTGTGAAGAACTTGGATCACTCGCGTGAATGATGGAATTGTTTCCATATCGGCATGAGGATTTGATGGTGCTCGAAGACTTTGTTCTTGTCAAACAGAACTGATGCATAGTAATTCATCTGAGTGGTAGTCCAGAATCTGCTTCAACCGGCCCTTGCTGAGTCATATGGATTGGGACCAGTGAAGAAAATGTGCTCCTTGAAGAAATTGCTTTTGAGGAATTTGGGGCGCGTAGAGCCTTTGAATGGCATTCTGGGCTTCGATTGAAGCGGCCCTTGATCTCCTTTGGCATGGGAGGAATTTCTTCAGACTGGGGATTTTGTGGAGCGGTTTCCTCAGTGGTAGGTGGAACAACAAAGTCATCAACTGATGCATCTGGAATTTCTTTAGTGGCAGGAGCGGCCAAGTCATCAGATTTCTTCATGAATCTCTTCAGTCTGGGCTGGTGACTAAGGAATCTGTGACAGAGGAGTGGTCATTGGAGAGTTTGGGTGAGCAGCTTCCCAATATTCATCATTGATGATAGTTGTGGTGTCGCCAATGTCCACGTCCTCATCAATTTCTTCAACTCTAGCCTCTTCAGCAGTGAACTGAGGTTGGGGTGATGATACCTTTTGAGTTGAAGCATTTTCCTCTACTTCAATTTCTTCATCAAACTGCTCTGTCGAAGCAGCAGAATGATCTTCTTCATCTTCATCATCTGGGATGACATAGTCAATGCCAAATGGAATCATCTGATATGTTGGTGCTGAGGAGATTGGAGTGGCATCTATTGGTTCAATTGAAGAACTTGGCAAAGTCTTCAACTTCTTCACGGCTGAGGAATCTAAAGTTGAAGCTTTTCTCTTTAGAGCCATCTTCTCAACAGCCTTAGTCTTCTTCACTTCTGATGCAGAAGGAAGGTTGATTATCTTCACCTTTGATGATTTTGCTGTTTCAACTGAAGGTGAGGGTGGTGCATTTTCTTCAGGCATGACTGATGCAGTCGTCCTTGTGGGTTCAGTTTCATCACGCGCACCAGTGGAGGGTGCCCTAGTAGGTTCTTCAACGTTCTGGCTTTCTTCAGCAGCGTTGGTAGTTTCCTCAGTAGGCTAAGCAGTTTCCTCAGCCTAAGGAATTTGTTGCTGGGAGCGAGATGCAACCCTTGAGTTGTGATCAGTGATGACTTTGTCAGCAATGTTGACGAAGCGAACCTTGGCGCCTTGCCAATCAGCATAGTATGAACTGAATTCCTCACTGAGGCCTTTGTTTTTAGACTGCACCTTCACAAGTTCCTCAGGAGACAGATTCAGAACATTCTTCTTCAAGTAATGCTCCTTCTTGTACTGAGCCTTCTTGGTTTGTCTAGCCTTCTCATATTTCCATTTTTCTTTAGCTATGAAAGATGTGAGGACATGATCGGGACCAGGAGGCAGTTTCAAGTCATCAATGGGCGTCTTGGGATCCTTGTGCCAGATATCAATGAAGTTAAGCACCTGTTTTGGATCAAGAAAAATAGGAATTGAGTGCCCTTTGCTTGAGCCACTCGTTCTTGCTTATTCCTGATGATTGCTTCTAGTTCCTCATCATCATCTTCATCTGGGGATTCTGATGGTATTGTGAACGCCACCTTCTTGGGTTGAGGACTTGGTCGAATGCCTCGTCTAGCAGTTGCTTTCATTTTCCTCAGAGAATAACCACTTGAGGAATGTGCTTGGGCTGAAGAACTTGCTGATGCCCCTGAAGCAATTGAGAATCCTTCAGTCCTTTGGCATGAGGCAAGATGCATAGGCATTGAGGACTTAGCACCAGCAGCTGAGGACTGAGCAGCAACCATACTAGTAGCTGAGGCCTTTGAGGGCTGAGGCCTTTGAGCTTGAGGAATCTGTTGTGATGATATTGAAGATGAAGAATTTGGCTACAAAGCAGATTTCTTCATCATTGATTTCTTCGGAGCCCTTGCAGAGGCTCCGGCAGTGGCAGCAGCAGTAGAGTCTTCATTGAATTTCTTCACTGCAGCTTGGGCAGTTCTATGAAGTTTGAGTTGACACTTTGCCCACTCAGCGGGAAAGTCTCCACCACGAGCAACACTTATGGGATCTACGTCTTGATCATCAGGACGAGGCGCCCTATTGCAAGGGGGTTTGAGAGCAAATTTCTTCATATATTTGGGAGTAACATAGCGATACTCCTTCCATTCCCTCACCCACCTCCATTCAATCCTCTGAATTCTAATCTTCCTCTGTTCTTTTATCTCTTTGCCATGTATGGATTCATCGGGTGTACAGTACCCAACATACAAATGTTCAGGAATCTCAAAATCAGTATTCTGTTCAGCTTTCTTTCCACCTTTCTGTGGCTTCTTCCCATCAGCCATTTTCTCCAGCTGAGGATTTTGAACTCTTGAAGATTCTGAAGAAGTGCACAATTTTTCCTCAAAAAATGCTGCAAATGAGTTAAGTTGATGAGAACCTAGTGATTCATTAGTGGACATGTTTGTACCTGTGAACAAAATATAGATGCGAGGAATTTGAAGAGGTCATATGCGTTCTCAGAATTTTTTCAATAAAATCAGGTGTGAGGAATTTGACCATGGGTGTCTTGAGGAATTTCACTAAGTGTTCTTTGTCTTAGGTTTTAGAGTTGTGCAAATTTTGAGGATTCACACGATTCAGGAATTGTTAGTGCATCTAGTGCCCCTTAGTAATTTTGGTGTATTGAAGACTTATAGGTTAAGGTACTAATGTGTTTGTGAGTGTACACAGGCTCTATAAGTCGATGAGGAGTTTGAGATATTCGGAGATTATCGACCCCTAAAAATGTATGTCTTCAAGTGAAGACTTTGCTAAAGAGTTTGTGAAGACTTTGTGAATACTCTAAAAATGAAGAAGTTGGTGTGACCTTGAAGATATGAATGAGGATTACGAAGCATTAAGACTTTGTTTTCCTAGTTTCATTTCCTTTCCTTGAGTCATAGGAAACACCGTACTATTGAAGGGGGACGAGGTAATACTAAGGAAATTTTCAACTGATGCTCAACTCCAAAATCCTCAACCTATACAATCCTTTGAGTGAAGCCTTTGAAAATATCGTACGGTTCAGTCAAGTTCTTCAGTGACAGAGACGAAGTTCTTCTGGTCTCTGAGGAAATTGATCTGACTGAGGAGTTAGGATTTTGCCAATGTGAATTGCCTACAAGTGACGAACATGATATGTCTGAGGAATTTCATAGTTCAAAAATCCGACTGTTGTTGTACTTAGCGCCAGCTGTCCCCAATCACAAATATCCACATAACGGACATATCATTGGGGGCATTTATGTCATATCATGTCGGGTTTCACCCTGGCTATAAATAGCCAACCCCCACAACCACTAGTTGGTTGGCTGCTCCGAGAGAAAACTGACACTTGTCAATTGAGAGCAACCCATCCTGCGAGGACTTTGAGAGAAAACCATCAGTGAGGAAAAACCCACAACCAAACCACCAAACCCAAAGTGATTGAGCATCACTAAAAAATTCCTGTGTGGAACTAACGCTTGTTACCTTTGAGGACTGTGCATCCTCCAGACGGTTAGGCGTCATGGTCTAGTGCTCATGTAGTCAATTAGGGATCACGAAGTGACCTTGGTCTAGAGCATCCAACTATAAATTGTGGATCGCCGGGTGACCAGTTTGTGAGGGTTTTGGATGTCTACCCTGAAGACTTACCATGAGTGTTGGGCGAGGACTGTGTGACCTTAGCCCAAGGAGAATACGGTAAGGACTGTGTGTCCTGGGACTGTCTGTCCTCTGGTTTAAATACTAGACCGCTCCAAACTAGACGTACGACTTTCACAACAGTTGGAACTAGGTCATCAAACCATTGTATTTATCAAGCTACCTGGTTCTATTTCCTCAACCTCCTTATTCCTCATAAACTTGTTGATGAAATTGATTGTTATTGTTTGAAGAATTTGACTGAAGACTTTCACAAATTCCTCACCTCAAATTCTTCAAGTTACCTTGTTCATCACTTCTTATCCTGTATCACGCTACTCGTAATCTGTGCATGTTTCATTTCATCATGATGACTATGTTGTTACTTTGTTCTTCATGCACTTGAGTATTTATTTCGCCGCTAGTTATTCATCACATTTCAAATTCCTCAAAGTTGAAATTCCTCAAGTGATGAATTTGTAAAAATCGCCTATTCACCCCCCGCCTCTAGTCGATATAACACACTTTCAATTGGTACCAGAGCAGGTACTCCCTCGCTCTGTGTGATTTTGGTTTAACCAACTGGAGTTCTAGTTGTGTCGACTTCAGGTATGATCAAGGTGTCCGCAGGCAGTCCTACCTTCGATGGGACGGACTACCCCTACTGGAAGAACAAGATGCGTATGCACCTTGAAGCTATTGACAATGATCTTTGGTATGTTGTGGAAAATGGTGTGCCCTCTGTCACTCCCATTGTAACTGCTGCTGATGTGAAGAGATTCAAGCAACTCGACTCTCAAGCGAAGAATATCATCTGTGGCCATCTGAACAAAGGTCAGTATGGCAGAGTGAGTGCTTTGGAGTCTGCTAAGCTTATCTGGGATAGGTTGTCCAAAGTCAACGAAGGTGTCTCCACTCAACATGACTCTCGTGTTGATGTTCTTCGCAATCTCTTCAACCGCTTCAAGAGACTTGACAATGAAAATGTTCAACTAACTTTTGATCGCCTCACTAACATCTCCAATGAACTTCAAGCACCGGGTGCCACTGATATCACTAACCATGAAGTGGTGAAGAAACTGCTAAGATCACTCGATTCCTCATTTGATACTCTGGCTTTGATGATTCAAGAATGTGGAGACTACAAAGCTCTTGATCCTGCTGATATTCTTGAGAGACTCAATACTCACGAATTCCAACAAGCTGAAAAGAGAGACCTCTATAGACCAAGCTATGGAAGATCTCGTGCTTCGAAGGCAAAAGCGATTTCCCCATCTGAAGAAGAAGATTCTGATAGCAGCCTTGGTGATCCTGAAGAACTAAGTCAGGAACTAGCAATGCTTGTGAGGAAATTCCAGAAGTTCTCAAGGATAGATGGATTTGGAAATTCATCAAAAGGTGGCTTGAGGAAATCAGATTCCTCAGAAGATTACAAGAAAAGAACCTATCATCGTTGCAAGAAGCCTGGTCACTTTATCTCTGATTGTCCTCTCTGGGAAAAAGATTCAAAAAGAAGAAGAAATACAAAGATGATAGTTCTGATGACTCGAGAGAAGAAATCTTCAAATTCCTCATCTTCAAAGTCCTCAAAGCACAAGAAAAATAGGTTCCAAAAAGGCTCGAGCATTCATCGGCAAGGAAATGGATTCTTAGGAAGAATCTGAAGAATATGAAGAAGAGGAAGAATCTGAGGAGGAATCAAAATCTGGTGTTGCTAGCCTTGCTCTCACTACTGCTTTCATTAGCAAGTACATCCTCAACGATGAAGAATATGAATGCTCCAACGACTTTGACGTCAACGATGATGACTATGCTCCCACCTATTGCTTCATGGAAAAAGGATCAAAGCTACACAAACATCATTCCTCTTCTTAATCAAGTGAAGGTGAATCTGATGAATATGTGAAACCTTTTATGCTAAACTTGTTAAGCTTGCCACTAAGCAACAAAGTGCACTTGAAAAGCTTCAGAAAATGCTAGACAAAAGCGATGAAATGTTGAACCACGAAGTGGATCGGACTCAAACTCTGTCTGACGATATCAAAAGTCTTCAGACAAAGTATGATAACCTTCAGAGTCATCATAATGACCTCTTAGCCGATCACGAGAAGCTTTCTTATGAATTTCTTCAAAGAAAGCAAGATCTTGAGAAACTGAGGGTGTCACATGAGGATCTCCAAAGGGAAAACGATTCCTTACTGGCTCAACAGATCAGTACCGCTCAAGACGAATTTGTTCCACCTTCTTTGAAATGCATCGAACGTGAAACTACTAATTCTTCACCTGAATGTTCAAATGCTTCTATTGCTGCAAATTCTTCAACTATTCCAGTGGTCTCAAATTCCTCATATGAGGATACCACAAGTATCACTAGTGACAATGCAGGGTTGAAGGAATTGTATGTTACAGGCATGTACAAAAGTCTCAAAGGGCATCAAACCCTTTGCGATGTCCTCAAAAAGCAGATTCTGAATAGGAACCCTAGGAAAGAGGGTATTGCCTTTGTGAGGAAACTCAACGTTGATGGATCCTACTGGACACCTCAGCAGTGCCCCAAAACCTCATGGGTTGCTGTGAAAGGTTCTCGTCTAGATCCATCCACTTTATCTGGCTTTACTTGTGAAACTTCATATTCCTCTGATGAGTCATTTGATTTCAACTACAAATTCTTCAAAAATCATAAAGGTGAAGTATTTGCTAGATTTTTTGGAACTAACTGCAGGAACGGTTCTCCTATGAAGAAATCTGGGTTCCCAAGAGCTACCTACAAAATCTTCAAGTGAATGTCCTCACGACATCACTTATGAAGAATAGGAACCCCAGATCAAATTCCTCATATGACCCAAAGTCCTCACTTGGACCAAATTCCTCAAATGGTCAAAAATATCATTCTCATGCTAATGCTTCTGTTTTGCAGGGAAAATCTAAGAGTTATGAATATGGGCATTATTCTTCAAACCATTATGTTCATAAGCCCTCAAAGAATTTCTCTGCTTGTTCATTTGAGTACTCTAACCCTCGCCCTGTGAAACGAAGCGCACTTGCTTCAATGCCTCCCTTATCATATGGTGCTCACAGAATGATGAACTCTTTGCCACCCCTCCATATGTGGGTGGTGAAGAAATCAAACTAATTTCTTATGCAGGGTCAGGCTCCAGATGAAATTGAACATCTGATGAATTTGCTAGAGACCTGAGGAAATGCTTGAAAGGACGCAAGCTAACCATGCAGAAATGAATTCCTCATTTCTCACGTCTTCACACTACTTGCTTACTATCTTGTGTGATGAAATATTGTCGGATGAAATTCATGTCATATTCTTCACTCTGAAGCATATGAATTCGTAAGTTGTACTAATTCATCTGCAGGATGATACTCCAAAAGCTACTGAGTGGGTCCTCGATAGTGGATGCACAAACCACATGACTGGTTACAAGAATCTACTGATGAATTTGCCACTCACTCCATCTCCTCTGAAGCATATCACCGATGCAGACAAAGGAAAAAAGCAAGGTATTGGGACTTGGTAAGGTTGCTATCTCAAAGGACCGAACCATGGATAAGGTGATGCTTGTCGAATCCCTTGGGTTCAACCTTATGTCTGTCTCAATGCTTTGCGATCTTGATATGGTTGTCGTATTTGGAAAATATTGTTGTGTTGTCATCATGGAATATGACAATTCCAAAGTCTTCAAAGGCTTTAGGAGAGGAGACTTGTATATTGTTGATTTCTCTATAGGACCTCAGCCTGCCACATGCCTACTTGCAAAGTCCACAGAAGGTTGGCTGTGGCATCGACGACTCGAACATGCGGGTATGACGAACTTGCACACGCTCGTGAAGAAGAAGCACGTCATTGGCATCGAGGGTGTCAAATTCCCCAAGGACCATATTTGTGGTGCATGTGAATCTGGGAAGATGACCAGATCCAAGCATCCCTCGAAGACAATCATGACCACTACTCGACCCTTCGAATTGCTTCACATGGATCTCTTTGGCCCCACTCACTACTCCGTGCTAACAAATTCTTCAAGTTTGTATGGATTTGTCATTATTGATTATTACTCTCGTTAAACTTGGGTGCATATTATTCTGTACAAAAATGAAGTGCAGGATGTCTTCAGACGATTTGTTTCAATGGCCTCCACCAACTTTGGCGTCAAGATCAAGCATATTAGGAGTGATAATGGGACTGAGTTCAAAACACTAATCTTGATGAATATCTTGATGAACTTGGTATTACTCATGAGTTATCTTCCACTTATACTCCTCAGCAGAATGGCATCATGGAGCGCAAGAACAGGACTCTTGTTGAGATGGCTCGAACCATGCTTGACGAATACAAGACTCCTCGTCGTTTTTGGCCTGAAGCAATTGATAATGCATGCCACATCATCAATAGGGTATATCTTCACAAATTCTTCAAAAAGACTTCATATGAACTTATGACTGGCAAGAAACCCAATGTAAGTTATCTCAAAGTCTTCGGTGCAAAATGCTGGTCCAGAGATCCTCACTACAACTCTAAGTTTGCACCGAAAGCACATGACGGTTTTATGCTTGGTTATGGAAAGGACTCGCACACCTACAAAGTCTTCAACACCTACCATCACAAGGTTGTTGAAACTGTAGATGTGCGGTTCGATGAAACTGATGGCTCTCAAAGAGAGCACCTGCCATCTGTGTCAGATGAACAGTCCCCTGAGGAATCCATCAAGCTGAAAGCAATCGAAAATATCATACCCACTGTGGAAGTCATTCCAACAAATGAAGACTTTCATGCTGATACACCTGAAGAAAATGATGATGATGAAAATCCTCAGCCACTTCAACCTGTTGATCCGAGAGTTGCAAATGAAGTGCAGATTGACAAAATCATCGATGACATCAATGCACCAGGTCCTCTCACACGCTCAAAAGCTTCACATTTAACTAACTTTTGTGGGCACTTTGACTTTGTCTCTATCATAGAGCCTACCAAAGTTGATGAAGCATTCAAGGAGCCTGAGTGGATTCAAGCTATGCAAGAGGAATTGCATCAATTTAATCTCAACAATGCGTGGGAACTTGTCAAGTGGCCAGATCCTCGCAAGCATAACATCATAGGTACCAAGTGGATCTACCGCAACAAGCAAGATGAAAATGGCCTTGTGGTGAGGAATAAGGCTCGACTTGTAGCTCAAGCCTACACATAGGTTGAAGGAATTGACTTTGATGAAACGTTTGCACCTGTTGCTAGACTTAAAGCTATTCACATATTGCTTGCTTATGCTAACCATCATAATATCATCTTATATCAAATGGATGTGAAAAGTGCATTCCTCAATGGTAAGCTTGAGGAAGAAGTATATGTTGCTCAACCCCCGGGTTTTGAAGACCCTAAGCATCCTGACAAAGTCTTCAGACTCAACAAAGCCCTCTATGGCCTCAAGCAAGCCCCTCGGGCGTGGTATGACACACTGAAGGAATTCCTCATGAAGAAGGGCTTCAAACCCGGTTCACTCGACCCTAGTATTTTCACAAAATCCTATGATAATGAACTATTCATATGACAAATATATGTAGATGATATTATCTTTGGATGTACTGACAAACGCTACAGTGATGAATTTGCCTATATGATGAGTGAAGAATATCAAATGTCTATGATGGGAGAGTTGAAATTCTTCTTAGGTCTTCAAATTCGTTAGCAAGACAATGGCATCTTCATATCACAAGAGAAATACCTCAAGGATGTTCTAAGGAAATTCGACATGCAAGATTGCAAAGGCGTCAAAACTCCAATGCCTTCAAAAGGCCACCTCTGCACTGATGAAAATGGTAAAGATTTGGATCAGAAGGTATTCCGCTTCATGATTGGCTCTTTATTGTATCTATGTGCATCTAGGCCTGATATTATGCTAAGTGTTTGCATGTGTGCCCGATTCCAAGCAACACCGAAGGAATCACACCATAAGGTTGTGAAACATATTCTTCGATACCTAGCTCACACACCAATACTTGGATTATGGTATCCCAAGGGCTCAAATCTTCACCTCGTCGGATACTCTCATGCTGACTATGCTGGAGATCGTGTGGATCGCAAGTCAACCTCAGGCACATCTCATTTCCTCGGACAATCCTTAGTGTTTTGGTCCTCGAAGAAGCAGAATTGTGTCTCATTTTCTACGGCTGAAGCTGAGTACATTGCTGCTGGCTCATGTTGTGCTCAGTTACTATGGATGAAGCAAACCCTCAAGGACTATGGCATCAAGTTGAAGAATGTGCCTCTCTACTGTGACAACGAGAGTTCCATCAAGATTGCATTCAACCCAGTTCAGCACTCCGAGACCAAGCACATCCAGATTCGTCATCACTTCTTCGAGATCATGTACTCAAGGGCGACATCTTCATCGACCACATCCCCACTGAAGAACAACTGGCTGATATCTTCACCAAGCCCTTTGAAGAAAAAAGAGATTTTGCAAGTTGCGGTGTGGGCTAAATATCTTAGAATCTTTGAATGTCCTTTGAAAAAGGACACAGATCCTAACACTTATGCAAAATTGATGACTTAGATGTGCAACACACGAAGTAACGTTTTTCTTCAATCAATGAAGAATAACCCTCTAAGTGTGAAGAAATTAACGAAGAATTTGATTCTCAGAACTCTACGACAATTGTACGCGGTGTCTGAAAATATCATTCTTATACGGTGGGTCACGCCACCAACCAAAAGTTGAAATTCTTCAAAATTGAGATTTTCGTCGTTTTTCCAAATTCTTCAAATTATCAAATTTTCAAATTCCTCAACTTTTCAAATTCTTCAAACTTTGAAAATCATGTTCTTCATTGACTACATGTATATATTTGAGTTTTCAGTGTCCTCAACAGTATTCACTTATTGCTAATTCTTCAAGTTGATTTTCACCTAAGTGAATGTGATCAGACCCTTTCCCCCTCTATGCTAAACTCAACCCAGTCTATTCACAAATTCTTCATATGCGTTCTACTTTGAAACTCGTTCAAAGTCTTCACTGTGTCCTTGACAGCTGAAGAATTTGCGAACGGAAACTTTGAAATTTTCACTATCAAAATTTCAGCGGTTCCCGCTGAAACAGTTTCGATTCCCGCGCCTGGATAACCCACGACCCCCACTATCGCCACCTCTAAGTACGTGGGTGACACATGTCACGTGGATAGCAAGGGTCAGGGGCAGTCTTGTCCAAAATCTTCAGGCGGATTGGTTTTCACTCCCACTATAAATACCCCCTCCTCTTCAACTGTGCTCGTTTACTCCTCATCTCTACTCTCTCCCGAGCTTCAACCTAGCGCTGCCGCTAAAGTCATCATCGCCGGTGAGGAAGAGCTTCACTGCCTCAAGCTCGTTGTCGCCTTACTCGCATCGGGCACAGAAGTCTTCATCCCGTCGCCGCTGTAGCTGTCTCCCTCTGCCAAGCTAGGGCGTGGGAGATCTGAACGGACGAACTTCCCAATCTCATCTCTTGTTCATCGTGTTCTTCACCAGGGTAAATAAAATTTATTTTTACTGCCCTTGTTTGATCTTCAAATGCTCTTCATATTCCTCAAAAGGTGTTTATTCTTCATGAACCTTATTCTAAAGCACCTTACATCTTCACATACTTGATGATTTTCCCTAAGTAATGATTTTCTTCAAGATTCCTCAATTGTGTGAATCCTCGAGATTTGCACAACTCTGGAACCCGAGACAAAGAACACTTAGTGAAATTCCTCAAGACACCCATGGTCAAATTCCTCACACCTATTTTATTTAGAAAAATTTCTGAGAACGCATATGACCTCTTCAAATTCCTCGCACCTATACTCTGTTCACAGGTACAACATGTCCGCTGATGAATCACTAGGTTCTCATCGACTTAACTCATTTGCAGCACTCCTTGAGGAAAATTGTGTACTTCCTTAGAGTCCTCAAGAGTTCAAATTCCTCAAGTGAAGAAAATGGCTGACGGAAAGAAACCTCAGAAAGGTGGAAAGAAGCCAGATGTGCACACTACCTTTGGGATTCCAGATGACGTGTATGTGGAATACTGCACACCCGATGAAGAAACTCATGGCAAGGAAATGACCAAGCAGAGAAAATTCGTCTGCAGAAGATTGAGAGGAAATGGGAAAGGGAATGGAAGGAATATCTTTATGTAACCCCAAAGTACATGATGAAATTTGCAGTGAAACCTCCTTGCAGCAGGCCTCCCCTTGCTCCAAATCAAGTTGCTGATCCCACAAGCCTCAAGAGTGGTGAGGACTTTCCTCACATGTGGGAGAAGAAGCAAGCCAAGCTGGCGAGGAAAGCCAAAGAGGCAGTGAGGAAATTCAATGAAGATTCTGCTGCTGCTGCCTCTGTCGGAGCCTCTGCAAGTGCTCCGAAGAAAACGATGATGAAGAAATCTGCATTGAAGACAAGTTCTTCAACCTCAAAACCTTCACGGCAAATTCCTCAAGGTCAAAGGCCTCGGCCTTCAAAGTCTTCAGTTGCTGGAACGGTTGCTGCTTAGTCTTCTGCGGCAGCTGTAAAATCCTCAACCCTAGTGCATCTGGCATCATGCAAGAGAACTGAGGGATTGTCAAGATTTCCAAAGATCTCAGCTAGCCCCTCTACTATAGCAAAGTCTTCAACAAGCCCTTCTACGTTGAAGCTGAAAAAAACTACTGGACAAGGTCAAAGACCAAGTCCTCACACAAGCAAGGCTGTGGTGACCATACCCTCAGGTTCTGAGGGTGATGATGAAGCTGAGGATGAAGAATTAGAAGAAATCATCAGACAAAGTCAGCAAAGGGCTGCTATTGCAAAGGGCAGTTCTGTTCCTCTCCTACTGGATCCCAAGACGATCCTCAACTTCATCGAGATATGGCATGAAGACCCAAACACCCCACTTTCTTCATTAGATCTGCCTCTTGGAGTGGATCATGTCCTCACCCACTTCATCTCTGAAGAAAAATGGAAGAGAGAGCAAGCTCTGAGAGCTAAGAGGAACAGGGCTCGGAAGGAAAAGTTTCTGAGAGACAACGTGATGAATTTTACCCCAAATCAACTCGTCACGGTTCAGTCTGAAATTCGCACACTCTCTGAGGATCAAGAGAGGTATGATGCGGAATGGAAGGGCACCAAGGTCAGATTCGTCAGGGCTGCTCAAGCTATAGTAAAGGATCACAACACCAGGGTTGCAACTCGATCGCAACCACAAAATCCTCCGCCTGATGAAATTCCTCAAGCCACTGATGAAATTGCTCATCGTGATGAAACTACCGATGGAAATGCTTCTGCACTAGAAGCAACTGCCAGTGTTGCTGAGGAAACTCAGATCACTCATGATCATGCTAGGACAACCATCAGTGTTGTGCCTGAAGAAACTGTTAGGCCAGCTGAAGTTTTTGTTGCGCCTGAAGAAACTAAACCCACCAGGCAATTGCATCAGTCGTTCATGAAGAAACTGTCACTGCTGAGGAAAGGACTCTCAAGAGAAAAGCAATAGATTCAGAAGCCCCAGCTTTCAAGAAGTTGAAGACTATGCCAAGTTCTTCAACTGGACCTATTGATGCAACACCAAGTTCCTCAGCACTTGCATACGAAATTGTGCCATTTGGGGTGGAATATGTAATCCCAGATGAAGATGAAAATCATTCTGCTGCTTCGACAGAGCAGATTGATGAAGAAATTGTTGTTGAAGACACTGCTTCAACCTCGAAGGTATCATCACCCCAGCTTCAGTTCACTGCTGAGGAAGCTGGTGTTCAAGAAATTGATGAGGAAGTAGACATTGGTGACACTACTCCTGTCATCAATGATGAATATTGGGAATCAGCACACCCAAATTCACCAATGACTACTCCTCTGAAGCAGATTCCTCAGTCGCCTGCTCTGACTAAAGAAATACCTGCAGAATCTGCCAATCTGAACATCCAAGTCACTCAAGAAATTTGAGCTGCTACAGCTGATGATCTTGATGCTCCCGCCGCTGCTGAGGAACCTGTCCTCCAATTTGTTCGGTCTAAAGTTCCTCCCATGCCAACAGAGATCAAGGGGCGCCTCAAGACAAATCTTCAACCAAAGCCAAGAATGCCATTCAAATGCTCTGTCCGCCCCAAATTCCTCAAGAGCAATTTCTTCAATGAACGCATGTTCTTCACTGGTCAAAATCCCTATGACATTGCAAGGGCTGGATGCAACAGATTCTGGATGGCAACACAGCTCAACTACTACGCATTAGTTCTTTTTGAGCAGAAGAAAGTCTTCAACCACCACCAAATTCCTCATGCTGACATGGAAACCCTTCCATCGTTCACACTGATGCTACAAGTTCATGATGCAGCCATTCTCCCATTCCGTGTCGACATCTGCGACTGGAATGAAGAACTCATTCTTCAGTTCTATGCCACATTGCATATCAGCAGAAATGCTTCAGACGTCAACTCCTGGATATTGGAATGGATGATAGGATCAACACACTTCACAGCTCAAGCCTCTGAATTGCTTCAGTGTGTACCAGTCCCAATTCTCTCAGATGAAGCTCGCAAACTGTTTGATGAGCCTGCACTTCCAAATCAGCTGATGCAAGTACTGATGAAGACATTACCTCCTCGAAAGCCTCAACGAAAAACCTTCCTAGTGAAGGATCTGTTATATGTGCCCAGGATTGTCTACTGTATACTCACGAATACGCTATGTCCTCAAAAGGGTCACAACTCTGAAGAAGAAGAAGTTGAAGGAGTCATGAAGAATATGCTCTTCAACATCATACATGGGATTCCCATCAACTTGCATGACTTCTTCATGAGGACGTTGGCCAGTGTTGCCTTAGCTCCATTTGAACAGAAGCCCTATGCGCCATGGATCATGAAATTCATCAGGGCAAAGTCCTCAGTTACCTTCAAGGCCGATTTTCAGAACCATTTTGGTTTCCTCAAAGTTGAAGGAAAAGGCAAGTCTATCATTGATGAAGGCACTCATCCATTGGATGGACAGTTTCGCAAAGCCGCTTCTTTCTCCACCAATGATGACACTGCCACTCAGGACTCTGATGCAAAGCCATCTGCTCACAAATCTCAAGAGTCTGCCCCTCGTGTGATGACGGACTACGAACTACTAATAAGTCTTCATCTAAAGGTCGATCGTAATCACAAGTGGGTGAAGTGTCAACTTGGTTACATTGTGCAGAACATGACTGTGACGCAAAATACTGTGAAGAGGAATCACTATTATGCGCATGAAAACCTCAATCGCTCTTGGGCTGTACTGTCTCACCTCATGTCTTCTGAAGAACTGGATGAGCTAGATCTTGAGGAACATCCTGACTGGGCTCGTCGACCTCAGAAGAAATTCAATAAAGTTCAAGTTCCTCTGATGGTCACAAGTTCATTCTCTTCATCTCGAGAGTGCGATGACGATGAAGACATTGACGACACTACCGCAAGCCCTGCATCGACAACCGACCCCGACAACGCTGGCGCTCCTTCCTCACCAACACGATGAAATTCTTCAAAGGGACATTAGTCCTCACTTTTTCATCCATTTTGGTCTTTGATGACAAAGGGGGAGATTTTTTAGTTAGTCTTCAAGCGGTTCTCTAAATATGGGCTATTTTTGTTTAAGTTACAACTCTCGCTCTTTTGAAACTTTTGTTGATTGAGTTGTAAACTTAAGTCCGATGGTGGTCTTGAAAGTGCGTTATATCGACTAGAGGGGGGTGAATAGGTGATTTTTACAAATTCATCACTTGAGGAATTTGAAATGTGATGAATAACATGCAGGGGAATAAATACTCAAGTGCATCAAGAACATAGTAACAGCATAGTCATCATGATGAAATGAAACGTGCACAGATTACTAGTAGCGTGATACAGGATAAGCAGTGATGAACAAGGTAACTTGAAGAATTTGAGGTGAGGAATTTGTGAAAGTCTTCAGTCAAATTCTTCAAACAGTAACAATCAATTTCATCAACAGGTTTATGAGGAACAAAAAGGTTGAGGAAATAGAACCGGGTAGCTCGATGAAGACAATGGTTTGATGACCTAGTTCCAACTGCTGTGACAGTCGTACGTCTGGTTTGGAGCGGCCTGGTATTTAAACCAGAGGACACACAGTCCTAGGACACACAGTCCTTACCGTATTCTCCTTGAGCTAAGGTCACACAGTCCTCGCCCAACACTCGTGGTAAGTCTTCAGGGTAGACTTCCAAAACCCTCACAAACTGGTCACCCGACAATCCACAATTTACTACTGGATGCTCTAGACCAAGGTCACTTCGTGGTCCCCAATTGACTGTAGGAGCACTAGACCATGACGCCTAACCGTCTGGAGGATGCACAGTCCTCAAAGGTAACAAGCGTCGGTTCCACACAGGAATTTCTTCAGTGATGCTCAATCACTTTGGGTTTGGTGGTTTGGTTGTGGGTTTTTTCTCAGTGATGATTTTGTCTCAAAGTTCTCGGAGGATGGGTTGCTCTCAATTGACAAGTGTCAGTTCTCCCTCTGAGCAGCCAACCAACTAGTGGTTGTGGGGGTTGGCTATTTATAGCCAGGGTGCAACCTGACATGATATGACATAAATGCCCCCAATGATACGACCATTCTATGGATAGTTGTGATTGGGGATAGCTGGCGGTAAGCACAGCAACAGTCGGATTTTTGAACTATGAAAGTCCTCAGACATGTCATGTTCCTCACTTGTAGGCAATTCGCACTGGGGAAATCCTAACTCCTCGGTCAGATCAATTTCCTCAGAGACAAGAAGAACTTCGTCTCTGTCACTGAAGAACTTGACTGAGCCATAAGAGATTTCCAAAGGCTTCACTCGAAGGATTGTATAGGTTGAGGATTTAGGATTTGAGCATCCGTTGGAAATTTTCCTTAGTATTACCTCGGCCCGCTTTAACAGTACGGTGTTTCCTATGACTCAAAGGTAGGAAATGAAACTATGAACAAAAGTCTTCACGCTTCATAATCCTCGTTCATATCTTCAAGGTCACACCGACTTCTTCATTTTTAAAGTCTTCACAAAGTCTTCACCAAAGTCTTCACTTGAAGACATACATTTTTAGGGGTCGATAATCTCTGAATATATCAAACTCCTCATCGACTTATAGAGCATGTGTACACTCACAAACACATTAGTACCTTAACCTATAAGTCTTCAACACACCAAAATCACTAAGGGGCACTAGATGCACTAACAATCTCCCCCTTTTTGGTGATTGATGACAAATAGGTTAAGTTTTCAACGGGGATAAACATATGAAGTGAAAGTACAAAGTTTGAGGAATTTGATAGCAAGATATAGAAGAACTCCCCCTAAAGATGTGCATATTTGAGGAATTTGCTTTGGACTGCAAATGCACATGGTAGGTTAAGAACATGGAGAACTCTCCCTATATCTTGTAATTCATACACGCATTTGTACAGATGATATGAAGAATTTGAAATGCATAAGGAAAATGGGGTCTGATGAAATTCAGCATGTATGCATTAAGGTACTTGAGGAAATAAACATGCGAGGAAATAGTTCAAAACTGGTAGACCACCATCGGACTTAAGTTTACAACTCAACCAACAAAAGTTTCAGAAGAACTAGAGTTGTAACTTAACAAAAATATCCCATATAACGAGACCCGCTTGAAGACTAACTCAATTTTTCTCCCCCTTTGTCATCGAAGGCAAAAAGGGATGAAAAAGTGAGGACTAACGCCCCTTTGAAGAATTTTCATCATGTTGGTGAGGAAGGAGCGCCAGAGTTGTCGGGGTCATTTGATGATGCAGGGCCAACGGCAGTGTCATCAACGTCTTCATCGTCATCGCGCTCTCAAGATGAAGAAAAATAACTTGTGACCATCAGAGGAACTTGAACTTTCTTGAATTTCTTCTGAGGACGACGAGCAAAGTCAGGATGTTCTTCAAGATGCAGCTCATCCAGTTCATCCGAAGACATGGGGTGAGATAGTATAGCCCAAGAGCGGTTGAGGTTTTCATGCGCATAATAGTGATTCCTCTTCACAGTGTTCTGCATCACAGTCATGTTCTACACAATGTATCCGAGTTGATGCTTCACCCACTTGTGATTGCGATCGACCTTCTGATGAAGACTTATTAGAAGTTTGCGATCAATCATCACACGAGGGCTAGACTCTTGAGATTAGTGACCCGAGGCCTTTGCATCGGAGTCTTGTGTGGCTGTGTCATCATTTGTGGAGAAGGAAGCGGCTCTACGAAACTTTCCGTCCAATGGACGAGTGCCTTCATCAATGACAGACTTGCCTTTTCCTTCAACTGAAGAAATTGTACTTTTGATGACTTCAATGGGAGGCAGGAAGCCAAAGTGATTCTGAAAATCAGCCTGGAAGGGAACTGAGGACTTTGCTCTAATGAATTTCATGATCCATGGGGCATAGGGCTTCTGTTCAAATGGATCTACTGCAGCACTTGCCAATGTCCTCATGACGAGATCATGCAAGTTAATGGGAATACCATGTATGATATTAAAGAGCATATTCTTCATGACTCCTTCAACTTCTTCTTCTTCAGAATTGTGACCCTTCTGAGGACATAGCGTATTTGTGAGAATACAGTAGACTATCCTGGACACGTATAGCAGATCCTTCACCAAGAAGATTGTGCGTTGAGGCTTTCCAAGAGGCAATGTCTTCATCATCACTTGCATCAACTGATTTGGAAGTGGAGGTCCATCAAACATCTTGTGGGGTTCGTTTGAGGGAATTAGGACTGGGTCACACTAAAGTAGTTCAGAGGCTTGAGCGGTGAAGTGTGTCATCCCTGTAATCCAATCCAATATCCAAGAGTTGACGTATGAAGCATTTCCGCTGATATGCAATGTGGCATATAACTGAAGAATGAGTTCTTCATTCCAGTCGCAGATGTCCACACAGAATGGAAGAATGCCTGCATCATGAAGAACTTGGAGCACCGCTGTGAACGATGGAAGAGTTTCCATGTTAGCATGAGGAATTTGATGGTGCTCGAAGACTTTCTTCTTCTTATACAGAACTGATGCATAGTAATTAAGTTGTGTTGCAGTCCAGAATATGTTGTGTCCAGCCCTGGCAGAGTCATAGGGGTTTGGACCTGTTAAGAACATGTGTTCATTGAAGAAATTGTTCTTGAGGAATGGGGCGAACTGTGCCTTTGAATGGAAGTCTTGGCTTTGGTTGAAGATTTTTTTTGATGCACCCCTTGATCTCCGTTGGCATGAGAGGAACTTCAGACTGAATAATTTGGAGGACAGGTTCCTCAGCTATGGTGGGAGCATCAATTTCCTCAACTGTTGCAGCTAGAAGTTCTTCACTGACTTGAATGTTCAGATTTGCAGATTATTTAGGTATTTCTTCAATCGGAGCAGGTGACTAAGGAATCAGCATCAGAGGAGTAGTCATTTGTGAATTTGGGTGTGCAGATTCCCAATATTCATCATTGATGACTGGAGTAGTGTCACCAATGTCTACTTCCTCATCAATTTCTTGAACACCAGCTTCCTCAGCAGTGAACTGAAGCTGGGGCGATGATACCTTCGAGGTTGAAGCAGTGTCTTCAACAACAATTTCTTCATCAATCTGCTCCATAGAAGCAGCAGAATGATTTTCTTCTTTATCTAGGATGACATACTCCACCCCAAATGGCACAATGTCGTAGGCGGAGCTGAGGAAATTGGTGTTGCATCAAATGGTCCAGTTGAAGAACTTGGCATTGTCTTCAACTTCTTCAAGACTGGAACTTCTAAAGGTGATGCTTTCTTTTGAGGGTTTTTCCTCAGCAGTGACAATTTCTTCAGGAATGACTGATGCAGCCGCCCTCGTGGGTTTAGTTTCTTCAGGCACAGCAAAATCTTCAGCTGGCCTATCAGCTTCTTCAGGTGCAACAGGAATATCAGCTGGCCTTTCAGTTTCTTTTGGCACAACATTGGAGGTTGCCCTAGCATTATTATCAGTGGTCTGAGTTTCCTCAGCAGCACTGGCAGTTGCTTCTGGTGCAGAAGCATTTCCATCAGCAGTTTCATCAGACTAAGCAGTTTCATCAGCTGCTTGAGGATTTTCATCTGCAGTCTGAGGAATTTCATCGGAATGAGGATTTTGTGGTTGCCATCGAGCTGCAACCCTAGTATTATGATCCTTCACGGCAGCTTGAGCAGCCCTGACGAATCTGACTTTGGTGCCCTTCCATTCTGCATCATATCTCTCTTGATCCTCAGAGAGAGTACGAATGTCAGACTGAACTATGACAAGCTATTTTGGAGTCAAATTCATCACATTGTCTCGTAGAAACTTCTCTTTGCGAGCTCTGTTCCTCCTTGTTCTCAGAGCTTGTTCTCTCCTCCACTATTCTTCAGAGATGAAGTGCGTCAGGACATGATCCCCTGCAAGAGGCAGATCTAGTGAAGAGAGTGGGGTGTTTGGGTCTTCATGCCATATGTCGATGAAGTTGAGGATCGTCTTGGGATCCAACAGAAGAGGAACAGAACTTCTTTTTGCAATAGCAACCCTTTGCTGACTTTGTCTGATGATTTCTTCCAATTCCTCATCATCAGCTTCATCATCATCATCCTCAGAGCCCGAGGGTATGTTCATCACAGGCTTGCTTGTGTGAAGACTTGGTCTTTGACCTCGTCCAGCTGTTTTCTTTAGCTTCAACGCAGAAAGGCTCGTTGAAGACTTTAGTGTGTTGGAGGGGCTTGCCATGATCTTTGGAACCCTGTTGAAACCCTCAGTCCTTTTGCATGTTGCCAGATGCACTTGGGTTGAGGACTTTGTAGCTGCCGCAAAAGACTGAGCAGCAACTGTTCCAGGAGCTGAAGACTTTGTACGCCGAGGCCTTTGACTTTGAGGAATCTGTTGTGAAGGTTTTGATGGTGAAGAACTTGTCTTCAAAGCAGATTTCTCCAACATTATTTTCTTCGGAGCACTTGCAGAGGCTTCGGCAGAGGTAACAGCAGCAGAATCTTCATTGAATTTCTTCACTGCCTCTTTGGCTTTCCTTGCCAGCTTGGCTTGTTGCTTCCCCCACAGATGAGGAAAGTCCTCACCAGTCTTGAGGCTTGTGGGATCAGCATATTAATCATGATCTAGGGGAGGCCTGCTGCAAGGTGGTTTCACTGCGAATTTCATTATGTACTTTGGGGTTACATAACGATATTCCCTCCATTTCTTTGCCCATCTCCTCTCAATCTTTTGAAGATGAATCTTTATCTGCTTGGTGGTCTCTTTCCATGTGTTTCTTCATCAGGTGTGCAGTATTCATCATACACATCCTCTGGAATCTCAAAGGCAGTGTGCACATCTGGCTTCTTTCCACCTTTCTGAGGTTTCTTTCCGTCAGCCATTTTCTTCACTTGAGGAATATGAACTCTTGAGGACTCTAAAGAGGTACACAGTTTTTCTCCAAGAAGTGCTGCAAATGAGTTAAGTTGATGAGAACCTAGTGATTCATCAGCGGACATGTTGTACCTGTGAACAGTGTATAGGTGCGAGGAATTTGAAGAGGTCATAGGCGTTCTTAGAAATTTTGAAGAAAAATAGGTGTGAGGAATTTGACCATGGATGTCTTGAGGAATTTTACTAAGTGTTCTTTGTCTCAGGTTCCAGAGTTGTGCAAATTTTGAGGATTCACACAATTGAGGAATCTTGAAGAAAATCATTTCTTAGGGAAAGTCATCAAGTATGAGAAGATGTACTGAGCTTTAGAGTAAGATTCATGATGAATAAAAACTTTTTGAGGAATATGAGGAGCATTTGAAGATCAAACTAGGGCAGTAAAAATAAATTTTAATTACCCTGGTGAAGAACACGACGAACTCAGAGATGAGATTGGGAAGTTCGTCCGTTCAGATCTCCCACGTCCTAGCTTGGCAGAGGGAGACAACTACAGCAGCAGCAGCATGAAGATTTCCGCGGCCGATGCGAGTACGGCGACGATGAGGTTGACGCAGTGAAGCTCTTTATCACCGGCGACGATGACTTTAGCGGCGGCGCTATGCAGAAGCTCGGGAGAAGTATGAGATGAGGAGTAACCGAGCTCAGTTGTAGGGGAGGGGGTATTTATAGAGGGAGTGAAAACCGATATGCCCGAAGATTTTGGACAAGATTACCCCTCACCCTTACTCTCCATGCGATAGGTGTCACCCACGTACTCAACGGTGGCGATAGTGGGGGTTGTGAGTTATCAAGGCGCGGGAATAGGAACTGTTTGAGTGGGAACCGCCGAAAATTTGGGTAGTAAAGATTTCAAAGTTTTCGTTCACAAATTCTTCAGTTGTCAAGGACACAGTGAAGACTTTGAACGACTTTCAAAGTAGAATGCATATGAAGAATTTGTGAACAGGCTGGGTTGAGTTTAGCATAGAGGGGCAAAGGGTCCGATCACATTCGCTTAGATGAACCGCAAGAGATTTCCAAAGGCTTCACTCGAAGGATTGTGTAGGTTGAGGATTTTGGAGTTGAGCATCGGTTGGAAATTTTCCTTAGTATTACCTCGCCCCCCTTTAACAGTACGGTGTTTCCTATGACTCAAAGAAAGGAAATGAAACTACGAACAAAAGTCTTCACGCTTCATAATCCTCGTTCATATCTTCAAGGTCACAATGACTTCTTCATTTTCAAAGTCTTCACCAAAGTCTTCACTTGAAGACATACATTTTTAGGGGTCAATAATCTTCGAATATATCAAACTCCTCATCGACTTATAGAGCATGTGTACACTCACAAACACATTAGTACCTTAACTTATAAGAGTATGAATATGTAAGGTGCTTTAGAATGAAATTCTTGAAGAATAAACACCTTTGTGAAGATTTAGGAGAACTTGAAGATCAAACAAGGGTAGTAAAAATAAATTTTATTTACCTCGGTGAAGAACATGACAAACTATGAGATGAGATTGAGGAAGTTAGTCCATCCAGATCTCCCACGCCCTAGCTCGGCAGAGGGAGACAGCTACAACAGCGGCAGGGTGAAGACTTCCACGGCTGATGCAAGTACGGCGACGGCGAGGTCGAAGCAGTGAAGCTCTTCCACACCGGTGGCGATGATTTTAGCGGCAACACTAGGTCAGAGCTCGGGAGAGAGTAGAGATGAGTAGTAACCGAGCAAAGTGAAAGGGGAGGGGTATTTATAGTGGAGGTGAAAATCAATCCGTCCGAAGATTTTGGACTAGATTGCCCCTGACCCTTGCTCTCCACGCGACAGGTGTCACCCATGTTCTGAGTAGTGGCGATAGTGGGGGATCGTGGGTTATCCTGTCATGGGAATCGGAACCGATTGAGCGGGAAACGCCGAAAATTTCGATAGTTAAAATTTTAACTTTTCGTTCGCAAATTCTTCAGCTGTCAAGGACACAGTGAATACTTTGAACGTGTTTCACAGTAGAATGCATATGAAGAATTTGTGAACAGACTGGGTTGAGTTTAGCATAGAGGGGATAGGGTCCGATCACATTCACTTAGATAAAAATCAATTTGGAGAATTAGCAATAAGTGAATACTATTGAGGACATTCAAAACTCAAATATATATATATATGTATAGTCAATGAAGAACATGAGTTTCATAGTTTGAGGAATTTGAAAAGTTGAGGAATTTGCAAACTTGAGGAATTTGAAAATTTGAAGAATTTGCAAGATGGCGAAAAACTCAACTTTGAAGAATTTCAACCTTGGGTTGGTGGCGTGACCCATCGTATAAGAATGATGACTTCAGATACCGCGTACAATTGTCGTAGGGTTCTGAGAATCAAATTCTTCATTAATTTCTTCACACTTAGAGGGTTATTCTTCATTGATTGAAGAAAAACGTTACTTCGTGTGTTGCACATCTAAGTCATCAATTTTGTATAAGGGTTAGGATGTGTGTCCTTTTTCAAAGAACATTCGAAGATTCTAAGATATTTGGCTCACACCGCAACTTGCAAAATCTCTTTTCATCCAAGGGCTTTGTGAAGATACTGGCCAGTTGTTCTTCAGTGGGAATGTGGTCGATGGAGATGTCGCCCTTGAGTACATGATATCGAAGAAAGTGAGGACGAATCTAGATGTGCTTGGTCTTGGAATGCTAAACTGGGTTGTAAGCAATCTTGATGGCACTCTCGTTGTCGCAGTAGAGAGGCACATTCTTCAACTTGATGCCGTTGTCCTTGAGGTTTTGCTTCATCCACAGTAACTGAGCGCAACATGAACCAGCAGCAATGTACTCGGCTTCAGTAGTAGATAGTGACACACAGTTCTGCTTCTTCGAGGACCAACAGACTAAGGATCGTCCAAGGAAATGACATGTGCCTGAGGTTGACTTGCGATCCACATGATCTCCAGCATAGTCAGCATCAGAGTATCCGATGAGGTGAAGATTTGAGCCCTTGGGATACCATAATCCAAGCATTCGTGTGTGAGCTAAGTATCAAAGAATATGTTTCACAACCTTATGGTGTGATTCCTTCGGTGTTGCTTGGAATCGGGCACACATGCAAACACTCAGCATAATATCATTCCTAGATGCACATAGATATAATAATGAGCCAATCATGGAGCGATATACCTTATGATCGAAATCTTTACCATTTTCATCAGTGCAGAGGTGGCCTTTTGAAGGCATTGGAGTTTTGACGCCTTTGCAATCTTGCATGTCGAATTTCCTTAGAACATCCTTGAGGTATTTCTCTTGTGAGATGAAGATGCCGTTGTCTTGCTAACGAATTTGAAGACCTAAGAAGAATTTCAACTCTCCCATCATAGACATTTGATATTCTTCACTCATCATATAGGCAAATTCATCACTGTAACGCATGTCAGTACAACCAAGATAATATCGTCTACATATATTTAGCATATGAACAATTCATTGTCATTGGACTTTGTGAAAAGAGTTGGGTCGAGTGAACCGGGTTTGAAGCCTTTCTTCACGAGGAATTCCGTCAGAGTGTCATACCACGCCCGAGGGGCCTGCTTGAGGCCATACAGGGCCTTGTTGAGTCTGAAGACTTTGTCAGGATGCTTAGGGTCTTCAAAACCTGGGGGTTGAGCAACATATACTTCTTCCTCAAGCTTACCATCGAGGAATGCACTTTTCACATCCATTTGATATAAGATGATATCATGATGGTTAGCATAAGCAAGCAATATGCGAATAGCTTCAAGTCTAGCAACAGGTGCAAAAGTTTCATCAAAGTCAATTCCCTCAACCTGTGTGTAGCCTTGAGCTACAAGACGAACCTTATTCCTTACCACAAGGCCATTTTCATCTTGCTTGTTGTGGTAGATCCACTTGGTACCTTTGATTTTATGCTTGCGAGGATCTGGCCGCTTGACAAGTTCCCACACGTTGTTGAGCTTGAATTGATGCAATTCCTCTTGCATAGCTTGAATCCACTGAGGCTCCTTGAATGCTTCATCAACTTTTGTGGCCTCTATGATAGATACAAAGGCAAAGTGCCCACAGAAGTTAGTCAAATGTGAAGCTTTTGAGCGAGTGAGAGGACCTGGTGCATTGATGTCATCGATAATTTTGTCAATCTACACTTCATTTGCAACTCTTGGATGAGCAGGTTGACGTGGATGAGGATTTTCTTCAGCACCATTTTCTTCAGGTGTGTCAGCATGAATGTCTTCATTCATTGGAATGACTTTCTCAGTGGGTATGGTGTCTTTAGTAGCCTTCAGCTTAATGGATTCCTCAGGAGACTGTTCATCTAACACAGAAGGGAAGTGCTCTCTTTGCAAGCCATCAGTTTCATCAAACCACAGATCTATAGTTTCAACAACCTTGTGGTGGTAGGTATTGAAGAGTCTATAGGTGTGCGAGTCCTTTCCGTAACCAAGCATAAAACCTTCATGTGCTTTCGGTGCAAATTTAGAACTATGATGAGGATCTCTAATCCAGCATTTTGCACCGAAGACTTTGAGATAACTTACATTGGGTTTCTTGCCAGTCATAAGTTCATACGAAGTCTTCTTGAAGAATTTGTGAAGATATCCCCTGTAGATGATGTGGCATGCAGTATCAATTGCCTCAGGCCAGAAGCGACGAGGAGTCTTGTATTCATCAAGCATGGTGCAAGCCATCTCAACAAGAGTCCTGTTCTTGCGCTCCATGACGCCGTTCTGCTGAGGAGTATATGGGACAGATAACTCATGAGTAATAACAAGTTCATCAACATTGGTGTTCTTGAACTCAATCCCATTATCACTCCTTATATGCTTCATCTTGACATCGAAGTTGGTGGAGGCCCTTGAAACAAATCGTCTGAACACATCTTGCACTTCAGACTTGTACAGAATAATATGCACCCGAGTGTAACGAGAGTAATCATCAACAATGACAAAGCCATACAAACTTGAACAATTTGTTAGTGTGGAGTAATGAGTGTGGCCAAAGAGATCCATGTGAAGCAATTCAAAGGGTCAAGTCGTGGCCATGATTGTCTTCGAGGGATGCTTGGATCTGGTCATCTTCCCAGACTCACATGCACCACAGAGGTGGTCCTTGAGGAATTTGACACCTTCAATGCCAATGACATGCTTTTTCTTCACGAGCGTGTGCAAGTTCCTCATACCAGCATGTCCAAGTCGTCGATGCCACTACCAGCCTTTTGAGGACTTTGCAAATAAGCATGTGGCAGGCTGAGGACCTGTAGAAAAATCAACAATATACAAGTCTCCTCTCCTAAAGCCTTCGAAGACTTGGGAATTGTCAGATTCCATGATGACAACACAGCGATATTTTCCAAATATGACAATCATATCAAGATCACAAAGCATTGAGACAGACATAAGGTTGAACCCTAGGGATTCGACAAGCACCACCTTATTCATGGTTCGGTCCTTTGAGATTCCAACCTTACCTAGACCCAATACCTTGCTTTTTTCCTTTGTCTGCATAGGTGATATGCTTTAGATGAGATGGAGCAAGTGGCAAATTCATCAGAAGACTCTTGTCACCAGTCATGTGGTTTGTGCATCCATTGTCGAGGATCCACTCAGTAGATTTTGGAGTATCATCCTGCAGATGAATTAGTACAACTTACGAACTCATATGCTTCAGAGTGAAGAATATGACATCAATTTCATCAGACAGAATTTCATCACACAAGATAGTAAGCAAGTAGTGTGAGGACGTGAGAAATGAGGAAGTTATTTCTACAAAGTTAGCTTGCGTCCGTTCAAGCATTTCCTCAGGTCTCCATAAAATTCATCAGATGTTTAAGTTCATCTGGAGACCTAACCCTGCATAAGAGGTTAGTTCAATTTTTTCACCACCCACATCTGAAGGGGTGGTAAAGAGTTCGTCATTCTACGAGCACCATATGAGAAGGAAGTCAATGAAGCAAGTACGCTTCGTTTCACAGGGCGAGGGTTAGAGTACTCATATGAATAAATAGAGAAATTCTTCGAGGACTTATGAACATAATGGTTTAAAGAATAATACACATATTCATAACTCTTGGATTTTCCCTACGAAACAGAGGCATTAGCACGAGAACGATATTTTTGACCATTTGAGTAATTTGGTCCAAGTGAAGAGTTTGGTCCATATGAGGAATTTGATCTGGGGTTCCTGTTCTTCATATGTGGTGTCGTGAGGACATTCACTTGAAGATTTTGTAGGTAGCTCTTGGGAACCCAGATTTTCTTCATAGGTAAACCGTTCCTCTACTTAGTTCCAACAAATGTAGCAAATACTTCACCTTTCTGGCTCTGATACCACTGCTAGGTTACGCAGCAGAAAATAAAAAAATTCCGACCTACGCACCAGCCCAGGACCACTATGGAGACTACATACAAGGTTTGATCATTTTCGTTATCGACTCGTAGCGCAGCGGAAGTAGAGTCGATGACGAACGGCGGTGCAGATCCCCGCAACTAAGATTTTACAACCTCCCAACCGCGAGGATGTATACCCTTATCTGCCCCACGGACAGCCCTCTGGGAGGCGGTCGGACAGTCCTCCGGATGGTGTCGCAGAGAGCCCTTCGAGAGGACCTTCGAAACTTGGACTGTCAGTCGGACAACCCTTCAGGAGGAACTCCAAAACTCGAACGGTCACGCAGACAGTCCTTCGGGAGGCACTCTCGAACTAAGACCAAAACTACGATCTCTCTATAGAGTTGCACACATACGGTGTCATCTATCCGGCAGGGCTTCTCGTCCAGAACTAGTTCCCATCGGAACCCAGACAGCCTTTCGGCTCTACAAAACTCTTTTCGTGGGAGGGAGAGAAGAAGCCAGATAATGCATGGCATGTGTATGAGAGTTCAAGGATGAAGATATGGCATCCCACATCTCCTCTATTTATAGGAAAACCAAGGGGTAGGGTGGGACTTGAAAATACCAAACTACCCCCACTTTATGTCACACATAAAAAATCACAAGAAGGAAAAGGGGTGCCATGTGGAGCTCCATGGAGGAGCTCCACCCTTGGCCGGCCAACCCTTGGGGGGCCCCATGAGGAGTTACCTTGCTCCCCAATCCCTTCTAGAAGCCTTTTTGGAAATATCCAAAAAGGTGCTTTTCCATAAATATCCAAAAAGCACTTTCACTATTCACGACGACATTTTTCAGCGTCCGATCGAACTGAAAATATTTATGTGGGCTTAGAACAATTCTAGTACCCCACTAAAATAATTTTTAATGCGATCCGGAACAATTCCGGAATAGTGATTTTCATCTGCGAAAAGCATCTGAAGCGGTTCCGGCAGCTCCGGAACATTTCCGGTTTTTCTTCCGGAAAATTCCCAGAAGTTTCCAGAATGATTCTGACACCCTCGAAGAATTATCAAGCATGTGCCGAAACCAATCTGAATTAATGGTATCCCCTAGAACTACTTTTTAGTTTTACCGGAAACATTCCGGTGTTCTGTCTGCGGAACTTTTCCGCTGTCTGAAACTTTTCGGTGTCCGAAACTTTTCGGTGATTTTCTCTCAAACTCCCTGTCTAGTATTCAACAGATAGATGACCCTTAAGCGTGTGACCATATAGGTTCGGTGAAGCATAGACATGACCCGGAACCCTTCCGATCAATGATCAACATCGGAGCCGTGGACACCCATATTGACCCCTATACCCACACGAATTAATATTCGAGTGAACCTCCAGTTGTCGTGAGCTATTCCTGTTGCTTCGCGATATGTTACAAATACCCGAGGTGAGACATGTTGGCATCCCTGTGGACCAACAACTTGTCCACTATGCCAGTTACCTCGTTACCGGTGTTGTTCTCTTTTCTCGTTCCCGTGTTCCGGCATCCCCGTGATCAAATCACAAAGTGTCTGGCCAGACGATGATGGATATCGTAACACCGAGAGGGCCCAGAGATATATCTCCATCGTCGGAGGAGCAAATTCCAATCTTGAGCTATCAAGTTACTTGACATACTTTTCCATGAACCCGTAAGCCGCCGTAATAGCCGCCCATTTACGGATGACGTTTAACAAACCCCAAAGTTCATGAAGCAAGCATGAAGAAACTCGATACTCCCATGGTCTAAGGAATTATGCAAGCATTAACTTCTATGTGTTATTAACCATTAACTTATGACGAATGTATCTCATAGCATAACATCAATTCGGGTCGATTCAACACAAATGTTCTTCTAACATTGTGCCCTCAAAATTGCCGGCATAGCCATGCCCATGATCAGGAAAACAGGATCATCATACAATACTTGAGCCAGTCTTAGAGGCCAGACTAGGAATTCAATTTACCGTTTATTATTCCACACGTGCATATGAGTCTTCCTTCAAGCCTCGTGGTTATTGTAGACTCGAGAACCATAGCAGTTATAGCATGGAACATAAACCTAAATATGAACAGGGAGATAATCAATAACATTTATTATTGCCTCTGGAGCATATCTCCTACAGACTCCCACCTGCACTAGAGTCAATAATCTAGTCAATGCTAATGCACTTTACACCTATGGCATACTGGTGTAAAATATGCTTCGCTTGTGGTATAGCCTGATGTCCAACGGATCTGACAACTTCAGCTCCGTGTGTAATTATGCATATTCTCGCATTTTCACGCTATCACAAAATTCATATTTTGTGTGAACTTGGCTTTGCATAGTGTGAATCATTGGTCGAAACTTGATTCCTTAGACTGAGCTATGGAGCAACTATCTGCAATAGTGTCTCATAGACCAAAGCCATCTTGGAACCATACTAAGTTCATGAATGAACTATATGATTCAACAGCTTCTTTCTCGCTTCCAAAGCATCAACATACTTAGCCTTTGTTATAGAATTCGCCACAGTATCTTGTTTGGAACAATTTCCAACTACCGTGCCACCATATTGTGTATTAAACAAAACCCTTAACTTAAATCGAAAATTGCATGGAGCATTGATTGAGACTGTATCGATGTAATTACTTACAACGAGCACTTCATAATCTCTGCTTGCGAGAAAACATGTCATCAGCACTACTCTAGTACTTAATGACATCTTTCACTATTGTCCCATGATCAGTGCTTTGATCACTTTGGTATCTATACTCGCAACAACTTGGGAGTATCGGACATATCTGGTTGTTTTTACATACCATGGAATACATGATTAATCCAAACACTAGAGTGTGTGGAATCTCCATCATGTATTTTACTCGTCAGTGTTTTGGGACACTGAGTCTTGCAAAAACTCTTTCTATGTGACTTTGGCAAGAATCACTCATTGGCGTTTTTAAATGCTAAAAGGTTTTAGCACCTTGTCAATATGTATTCATTGCTTAGCCCCATTAGGTAAATCTGTCTCCATAGATCATCATGCCTAATATGGAGGCTATTTAGCCTAAGCACTTCATCGCAAAACTATTTTCAAATGAAGTACTAATTCGTGTCAAGAAATTTATTTCCAATTAACAATGTGTCAAGCACACAACGTTTTTAGAAATATTATTATGCTCCCACTTACTTTCTTGAATCACAAGCATCTTCATTACCATTGATGAAGTCAAAAACCCTTTTGACCATTTCATCAAACCACGAAGATTCCAACTCCATTTTGCTCTCTTCTGTCCATTGCTGGAACTCTGAAGTTTGCATACTTACTAGCATCCTCTGGATGGACAAATTACTTTGGACTGTATCACATACAAGTCCTAGGTTTCATTTCCATCAGATGGATATCATTTTGTCATCCAGGTTTCATATCTCATGATTGATATATGTATTAATTGCTAGTTTAACCCGAACCGACCTTAAGCATCGCTACGGTGAAACAACCTCATCGTAGTCAACTCCTTGAACTTGTTATTTCAACAAGTCGAGATTTATGGATAAAACATTTTTATCTGTATCAGTTTTAGTTCCATAAATATTCATTAGACTTTAAGTCCTCTGAAAGGTGTATCAAGGTTTTAATCTTGAATCACTTATATGGAAACTATCTCGGACTGTATTGGCATTTAGCCAATCCCGGAGTCAGGGCCCATCAATGCTTCCTTGTGTATTGTAGGTATACTGTTGTCTAACAACAATATCTCGTTTGCACACCTGATAGGTTTGCACGAGCTTTGTCTACGTGGTTCAGCTGCACGTTCGACCGAAGTCCATACATTTTATTGTAGAGACTTCTGTATTAGTCGTAGTAGGAAACAACGGAATCACTTCAAGGGTTTCTTTCCTTTGAACTGATGACGAAGATACTGCTTATCTCGTGGAGTTGCACTGTCCTCCCACTCACCTTTTGTAAGAACTATTCTCATTAAAAGCATACTGTTTTGTGGCAAAACCCTTTGCCTCAGTATAGTGGTGGGGGAATACCCAATGACTTGGGATAACCATACAAATTAGCACTTGTTTGATTTGGAATAGGTTTGTAACCTTTTACACAAGCCCCATATTCCAAATGTTAAGAAAAGATATAACATGGTTGGGCGTACCATACCATGGCGTCATTTCAACAGACCTGATGGATCTCTTTTCAGTGTAAAAGCCGCAGTCTCTAAAGCATCACTCTATAAAAGGGATAATGGCAAATCTATTTATGTCATATTTGATCTTACCATGTCATAAATGGTTCGATTACATCTTCACGGACTTTCCACTTACAGTGGTGTTCCAGGAGGTGCAAGTTATGAAACTATTTTCACAACTCATCAGACATTCGTTGAACTTGTAACTCAAATATTCTTTTCCGCAATCAAATTGCAGAAACATAATTTTTTTTGTACAATAACTTCCACTTCATTTTTGAAAACCTTTCGAATGATTTCAAAAGATCCAGCCTTACATCTCATCAAGTAAATATCCTTATATCTACTTGAGTCATTTTTGAAGGTAGACAAATCCACTGTTTGCAACAATATTTATCGGACTACATACATCAAATGTATGATTACCAATAAGTTCTTTGCTTGTCCTTATGGCTTGTGAACGGTATTTTAGTTAGTTCACCTTTTGGAGGAAAGTTGCAAGTATTAGATGATTCAAAATCAAACGACTTCAAAATCTATCATAATGGAATTTTCCATGCGGGTTTCTCCAATGTGACCAAATGCAGTGCCACACATATGTGATATTCTTTTAGTCTTGCGACATTTAGCGTTAGTGTTATGGATGTATCATATTTCCATCAATATTCATAACATACATCCCATCTAGGATGGAAGCATGGCCCTTCATGTTATTCATAATACTGAACAACAATTGTTGTTTTTATGAACAACTCTTTTGCAACGAAGATTATGCAATGGGCTATAGTGTATGAAACTCTAAAATGAATTATAAAAGTAAACCCAAAGGTAATGTATTATTACCAATATTCATAACATATGTCTCATTCATAATGGAAGTATGGCCCTTATGTTATTCATAACACCGAACATGAAAAGTTCTACTATGAACAACCTTCTTGCAAGATACCTTATGCAAAGGGCTAGAGTGTGAAACTCTAAAAATGAATTATGAATCTTAATACATAGGGAATACACCGACGGAAGGCATAGTAACATTTACTATGTTCTCTGCGTGTATCTAAACCTCATCCCTGGCTAGTCTTTTAGGCCATAGTAGTTCTTACATCGAGTTGCAACAGAATGCAATCGAGCGGGTATCTTTGTGACCAACTCACAATACCCAAGAATTAGTGATTAACATGTTTAACCATAATTCCCAAGTACTATATCTTTGACCAGCCTTCTATACATCAAAAACTTGTATGGCATTCATACATGAGCTGGATATTCCAGTCTTCTTTCCTTTTGCCATTATACTTCTAACAGTTTAACTTTTTAGTATTTCTCCTACTCTCAGAAGATGCACCCAACTTTAGAGTGGCGTTAGCCCCGGACTTCCTAGGCGTGAAAGTCTTACTAACACCCTTCGGACACTTCCTTTCTCTTTAAGTTGTTGTTTTATTCACCTTTCATCATATGACAGGCATTCTCCTGGATCCCTCTCTTACCAGTCTAATGCATACTAAACTCCTTTACTAATAGTTTGCAAACAAACATTGCTTTGGATATCTCATATGTTTTAGCTTTTGTCTATCTCTGAAAATGATTTTCAGATTCCATGAATATCACATAATCAAGTGACTCATCAGATGAATATGAAGTTTCACAAGTAAAGCCAGATAAAGTGGATGGATCTACAGGAGGTCCTTTTGCAGCAACCCATAAGGTTTTGGGGTACTACTCAGGTGTCCTGTAGGATCCATCAATGTTGAGTTTCCTCACAAAGGCAATACTGTCTTTCCTAGGGTTCCTGTTCAGAATCTGCTTTTTGAGGACATCGCAAAGGGCTTGATGCCCTTTGAGGTTTTTGTACGTGCCTATCACATACAATTCCTTCAACCCTGCATTTTCGTCAATGATACTTGTGTTATCCTAAGATGAGGAATTTGAGACCACTGGAATAGTTGAAGAATTTTCAGAAATAGAAGCATTTGAACATTCAGGTGAAGAATTAGCAGTTTCATGTTCAATGCATTTCAAACAAGGTGGAACAAATTCTTCCTGAGCAGTACTAATCTGTTGAGCTAGTAAGGAAACGTTTTCCCTTTGGAGATCCTCATGTGACACCCTAAATCTCAAGATCTTGCTTTCTTTGAAGAAATTCATAAGAAAGCTTCTCATGATTGGATACAAGAGCATTATGATGACTCTTAAGGTTATCATACTTTGTCTGAAGACTTTTGATATCGTCAGACAGAGTTTGAGTCCGATCCACTTCATGGTTCAACATGTCATCGCTTTTGTCTAGCATTTTCTAAAGCTTTTCAAGTGCACTTTGTTTCTTAGTGGAAAGTTTAACAAGTTTAGCATAGCTAGGTTTCACATATTCATAAGATTCACCTTCACTTGATTCAAAAGAGGAATGATGTTTGTGTACCTTTGAGCCTTTTGGCATGAAGCAATAGGTGGGAGCATAATCATCATTGCTGACGTCAGAGTCGTTGGAGTAGTCATATTCTTCATCGTTGAAGATGGACTTGCCAATGAAAGAAGTAGCGAGAGCAAGGCTAGCGACACCAGATTCGGATTCCACCTCAGATTCTTCCTCTTCTTCAGATTCTTCAGATTCTTCTTCAGAATCCATTTCCTTGCCAATGAATGCTCGAGCCTTTCTAGAACCATTCTTCTTGTGCTCTGAGGACTTGGAAGATGAGGACTTTGCATATGAGGACTTTGAAGATTTCTTCTTTTTCTTCAAGTCATCAGAACTATCATCCTTGTATTTCTTCTTCTTCTTTGAATCTTTTTCCCAGAGAGGACAGTCAGAGATAAAGTGACCAGGCTTCTTGCAACGATGACATGTTCTTTTCTTGTAGTCATCTGTGGAATCTGATTTCCTCAAAACCACTCTTTGATGACTTTCCAAATCCACCTCTCCTTGGGAACTTCTAGAATTTCCTCACAAGCATTTCTAGATCCTGACTTAGTTCTTCAGCATCACCAGGGCTGTTTTCAAAATCTTCTTCTTCGGATGAGGAAATTGCTTTTGCCTTCAGAGCATGAGATCTTCCATATCTTGGCCCATAGAGGTCTCTCTTCTCAGCTTGTTGGAATTCATGAGTATTGAGTCTCTCAAGAATATCAACAGGATCAAGTGTCTTGTGGTCTCCACGTTCTTGGATCATCAAGGCCAGAGTATCAAATGAGGAGTCAAGAGATCTTAGCGGTTTCTTCACCACTTCATGGTCAGTGATATCGGTGGCAGCCAGTGCTTGAAGCTCATTGGAGATATCAGTGAGACGATCAAAAGTTTGCTGAACATTTTCATTGTCGAGTCTCTTGAAGCGGTTGAAGAGATTGCGAAGACAGCAACACGAAAGTCATGCTGAGTGGAAACACCTTCGTTGACTTTGGACAGCCTATGCCAGATAAGCTTAGTAGACTCCAAAGCACTCACTCTGCCATACTGACCTTTGCTCAGATGGCCATAGATAATATTCTTTGCTTGAGAATCGAGTTGCTTGAATCGCTTCACATCAGCAGCATTGATCGTTGGAGTAACAGAGGGAACACCATATTCCACAATGTACCAGAGATCGTTGTCAATAGCTTCAAGGTGCGTGCGCATCTTGTTCTTCCAGTAGGGGTAGTCCGTCCCATCGAAGGTAGGACATCCCGCGGAGACCTTGATCATACCTGCAGACGACATAACTAGAACTCCAGGTGGTTAAACCAAAATCACACGGAACAAGGGAGTACCTTGCTCTGATACCAATTGAAAGTGCGTTATATCGACTAGAGGGGGGTGAATAGGCGATTTTAACAAATTCATCACATGAGGAATTTCAACTTGAGGAATTTGAAGTGTGATGAATAACTGGCAGTGGAATAAGTACTCAAGTGCATGAGGAACATAGCAACAACATAGTCATGATGATGAAATGAACATGCACAAGTTACAAGTAGCATGATACAGGATAGGCAGTGATGAACAAGGTAACTTGAAGAATTTGAGGTGAGGAAACTGTGGAAGTCTTCAATCAAATTCTTCAAATAGTAATGATCAATTTCATCAACAAGTATACGAGGAACAAGGGGGTTGAGGAAATAGAACCAGGTAGCTCGATGAAGACAATGGTTTGATGACCTAGTTCCAACTGTTGTGACAGTCGTACTTCTCGTTTGGAGTGGCCTAGTATTTAAACCAGAGGACACATAGTCCCAGGACACACAGTCCTTACCGTATTCTCCTTGAGCTAAGGTCACATAGTCCTAGCCCAACACTCGTGGTAAGTCTTTAGGGGAGACTTCCAAAACCCTCACAAACTGGTCACCAGAGGATCCACAATTTACTGTTGGATGCTCTAGACCAAGGTCACTTCGTGATCCCCAATTGACTGCAGGATGCACTAGACCATGACGCATAACCGTCTGGAGGATGCACAATCCTCAAAGGTAACAAGCATCGGTTCCACACAGGAATTTCTTCAGTGATTCTCAATCACTTTGGGTTTGGTGGTTTGGTGGTTTGGTTGTGGGTTTTTTCCTCTCAAAGTCCGCAGAGGATGGGTTGCTCTCAAATAACAAGTGTCAGTTCTCTCTCGGAGTAGCCAACCAACTAGTGGTTGTGGGGGGTGGCTATTTATAGCCAGGGTGCAACCTGACATGATAAGACATAAATGCCCCCAATGATATGACCGTTATGTGGATGTTATGATTGGGGACAGCTGGCGCTAAGCACAGCTGAAGAACTTGACTAAACCGCAAGAGATTTCCAAAGGCTTCACTCGAAGGATTGGATAGGTTGAGGATTTTGGAGTTGAGCATGAGTTGGAAATTTTCCTTAGTATTTCCTTGGTCCCCTTTAACAGTACGGTGTTTCCTATGACTCAAAGAAAGGAAATGAAACTAGGAAAACAAAAGTCTTCAGGCTTCATAGTCCTTGTTCATATCTTCAAGGTCACACTGACTTCTTCATTTTCAAAGTCTTCAAGGAATACCAAATCTTCAAGGAATACCAAAGTCTTCAGCAAAGTCTTCACCAAAGTCTTCAGTTGAAGACATACATTTTTAGGGGTCGATAATCTCCGAATATATCAAACTCCTCATCGACTTATAGAGCTTGTGTACACTCACAAACATATTAGTTCCCTAACCTATAAGTCTTCAATACACCAAAACCACTAAGTGGCACTAGATGCACTAACAGTTGTTATGTTAACAATGAAAGCATACCGCTCAAAATTTTATTCATCTCTATTTTAAAAGCTCGAGCTCTAGCACCTCTGCCAATCCCTGTTTCCCTCTGCGAAGGGCCTATCTATTTACTTTATTGCTGAGTCATCATGCTCTTATACAAAGCACCAGTTAGAGAGCACCACTGTCATTTGTATGCGTTGTTATTAATTGATATTGAGTATGACTGTGACTGGATCTCTTTTACCATGAATTACAATGTCTAGTCAGTCCTTGATCTTCAGGGGTGCTCTGCATTTATGTTTTGCGGTCTCAGAAAGGGATAGTGAAATACCATTTTCTTATATCATATCATGATTGTTTTGAACAAGTGTTGTCATTCGAGACTTATTATTATTGCTCGCTAGTTGATTATGCCATTGATATGAGTAGACATGAGACCTAAATGTTACTGTGAATATGGCTAATTCATAATCTTTGCTGAAAGATTGAATGCTGGCTATACATATTTGCAACAACAAGATCAAACAGAGTTTGTAAAAGTTTTTCTTTGTCACTTTCAGTTTGTCAACTGAATTTCTTGAGGACAAGCAATGGGTTAAGCTTGGGGGAGTTTATACGTCTCCATCGTATGTACTTTTCCAAACTCTAATGCCCTTGTTTTGGACTCTAATTTGCTTGATTTGAATGGAACAAACTCGGACTAATGTTGTTTTCAGTAGAATTTCCTTGGAGTTATTTTTGTGCAGTAATAAAAGTTCTCGGGTTGACCCGAAAATTTACGAAGAAAATTTTCGAATTAATAAAAACTATTGGCGAAAGAATCAACCAGAGGGGGTCCATCCATTGGCCACAAGCCAGGGGGCGTGCACCCCCCCTAGGGCGCGCCCTTGCGGCTTGTTGGTCCTATAGACCTCCTCATTTGACCCTAATTCCAACTCTATATATTCACATCCATGGAGAAAAAAATAGAGGAGAAGAGTTCATTGCATTTCACGATACGGAGCCGCCGCCACCTCCTATTCTTCTTCGGGAGGGCAGATCTGGAGTCTGTTTTGGGCTCCGAAGAGGGGAAATCGATGCTGTCGTCATCACCAACTAGCCTCCATCACCAATTTCATGATGCTCACCGCCATGCGTCAGTAATTCCATCGTAGGCTTGCTGGACGGTGACGGGTTGGATGAGATTTACCATGTAATCGAGTTAGTTTTTGTTAGGGTTTGATCCCTAGTATCCACTATATTCTGAGATTGATGTTGCTATGACATTGCTATGCTTAATGCTTCTCACTAGGGCCCGAGTGCCATGACTGCAGATCTGAACTTGTTGTGTTTCCATGAATATATATGTATTCTTGATCTTATCTTGCAAGTTGTAGACACATATTATGTGTTATGATCCGCATACCCCAAGGTGACAATAATTGGGATTCTTTCTGGTGATTACCATATATTGAGGAGTTCATGTATTCACTAAGTGCTAATGCTTTGGTCCGGTTCTCTATTAAAAGGAGGCCTCAATATCCCTTAGTTTCCATTAGTACCCCGCTGCCACGGGAGGGTAGGACAAAAGATGCCATGCAAGTTCTTTTCCATAAGCACATATGACTATATATGGAATACATGCCAACATTACACTGATGAATTGGAACTAGTTTTGTGTCACCCTAGGTTATAACTGTTGCATGATGAATGCCATCCGACATAATTATCCATCACTGATCCATTGCCTACGAGCTTTTCACATATTGATCTTTGCTAAGTTACTTTTTTGTTGGTACGGTTACAATCACTACAAAACTGCTACTGTCACATTTTCCATCATTATCGTTACTTCCATACTACTTTGCTACTAAATATTTTGCTGCACATATTAAGTCTTTCAAGTGTGGTTGAATTGACAACTCAGCTGCTAATACTTGAGAATATTCTTTGGCTCCCCTTGTGTCAGATAAATAAATTTGGGCTAAATACTCTACCCTTGAAAACTATTGCGATCCCCTATACTTGTGGGTTATCAGTCGCCAGCATTGTACCGAGGCTTCGGATTATGCAAATGATATTTTTCGGCTTCGTAGTGTGTTGTCATGAAGTTTTCCGCCTCCTCGGTAATGAATGCCTCGACCATCGATGCTTCAATCTATGTTTATTTCTACATTTTGCTCGAAGCGTCTTCTGCATCCTCTTAGTTTCGTAGCAGCAATGATTTTGCATGCTCCCCTCTCCCCAATATTGCCTCGGTCGGGAGATGCAAAACAAATGTTCCATTGGATTAAAGAAGCCCGGTGGAAAGATCTTCTCTAACTTGTAGATCAACTCTAGCGCCAACTCTTCCATTTCATCTATCACATCAAGCGATAGTTCTTTCGCACAAAGAGGACGGAAGAAATAGCTCAGATCTGCCAGTACTAGCTGTTGGGGATATAACCCCACGGTGAGACCCGCCCTAAGAGTTCCATGTCACACCAGGTGGCTCGTACACCAGCCCAAGAGTGGGCTGTGAAGACTTAAGCCCAAGACATTTGGCGGCTTGACAAGATGGGCCGAAGCGTGGCCCGGACAAAGAAGACCCGGGCGAGTAAGCCGCCCGGAGGCAACTTGACCAGGAAGGCAAGATAAGGTAGAGATAGACTCATAGATGTATTGAGAGTCTGTTATGACTTGTATGACCCGTAGTCTTGACCTCCTATATAACGGTGAGACCAGGGGCAACTTAGAGATCGTACTATCGAGAGCTAGGTCAAGCAATAGCTCCCTTGTAATCGATACACCAAGTAATACAAACACAAGTAGGACGTAGGCTGTTACGTCGACTTGAGGGGCCGAACCTGGGTAAAGTCGTGTCCTTCGTCCCAACCAACCCCTTTTAGTCCATCACCTTATCCATGGCCTCGAATCCAAGTTTGTACACCCAGACATCTGCCCTAATAAAACCACGACAGTTGGCGCCCACCGTGGGGCCTGCGCTTGGTGGTGTTGAGTTCTCAAAGGGCTCTCTCCTAGGGATAGAGGGATACGTGGTCGGAAGGATGAATAAGAGTTGCCGCGGCCAACTCTACATCGACGACGCTGGCTGGGGGCTTGATGCCGGCTCTATGGAATATGGATTCCAGGTTCCTTTCGGCGGGATCCACGTCTTCATCAGCGGGATCGACGGATCTACGCCCGTGCCGGATGTATGCACCGACATCGTCGAGCCGGCTCGGTGCGCGCAACCCGCCCGTGATGTGCAGCCCGCCCAACCCGAGTCGGAAGCACGTCTTCATGGGCTTAACTCAAGGTATGGATCTGGAAGCTTCTGTGTCTCAGGAAACTCTTTCTATTCAGAAGACGGATCTTCGAGCGGAGAAACGGAGTCGATCTACCAGCTTCACAATGGTGGGCTTGGGGGCTACGACGAGCTTTACCCTGAGTCAGACCGTTCTGAGCCAGACGATCTTGGGCCGCCGGTTCATGCAACCGTGTCCATGGCGGGGTCGCCCCCAGGTGCGAGCAGCACAGCCGCTGGAGCAGCAACCTCGGGGGCTGACCCGCCGCCGCGCGCTCAAGTTCTTCTGGATCTGATGAACGAGCTCGCGGCCCTGATGGCCACTGAAGTTACACTAGATAACCAAGCCGCTCGGAACTTAGAGATTGTGAGGCTCAAGGACCATATGCTGGAGGAGCAACAGGGGATAGCTGAGCTAAAGGTCCAGATGGAGGAAGAGGCAGAACGTATTAAGACGGATGCCTTCCGCCTTGGGCTAGAACAGCAATCGGCGGCTGCGGTGCATTTGTTGAGACATCAATCCCGCTTACCAGAACATTATGAGGCTAGGAGTCTCTTCAACACGCTAGGAACGGGATGGGCAGCGGATGCACCTGGAAGCCGGCCGGCAGCTCGACCAACGCCACACCCGGCCCGACGAAACCAGGCCTCACCAGTGGTCTTTCCAACATCGGCGGGTCATTATTCCGACCTGGCGGAGAACATGGTGGACGCGGCCATTCGGCTCGAAATAATCCCTATTCCGGATGAAGCGCCTTTTGCGGACGAGGTGTGGAATGCCATTGGATACCTTTAGATGGCGATGGCCCAGCAGGAGAAGTATGCTCACAACCGGAGCCGCGTTCATTCAACCCCTCTCCCCTGCCGTAGCTTTAGACGCCGCTATGAGTCACCGGCGGTTTCCAGAAGCGATCGGCACAGAGGACCTCTGGGGATGATCAAGCGGCTTTAGATGCGCAAGCGTTCATAAACCGAGCAAGAAACCAGCAAGAAGCGGCAGCTTTGGCCACGGTGACTCACCAAGAGCCCGCGCCCTCTGTATCAGTGGAGCGGGAGTGACCACCATGGCCGTGGGAGTGACATGCTTAACACCGGCTCTGCGTAGTGAGCGGTTGCCGAAGGATTTCAAAGGACCTCGCAAAGTTCCGAATTACACTGCTGACTTACCTCCGGAGGCCTGGATCGAAAGTTATGAGCTGGCTATAGAGATGTTGGATGTCAGTGAGGCGGTGTGTGCTAAATACTTCATCATGATGCTTGAAGGTTCGGCTCACACGTGGTTAAATGGGTTGCCACCCAATCCCATCAATTCATGGGCTGGGTTGAGGGCAAGGTTCATCAAAAACTTTCAAGGGACTTGCAAACAGCCTATGACCATTGTGGATCTCGATCATTGCGTCCAGCAGGAGAGTGAGTCGGCTCATCATTGGGTCCGACGGGGGACGACCATCATCCTCTCATCTGAACAGATCACGGTGGCTCAAGCAGTACTAATCCTACAAAAGAACTATCACTTCATCCCTCTGAAGCAAAAGCTTGGCCGGCTCAAGCGTACGTGTCAGGACATGCGAGAGCTCATGATGGCTCTTACAAAGTACGTTGACTCTGATAACACGAAGGATCCAGGTTCTGATGAGGAAAAGGCCGGCCAAGGTAAGAGGAACAACCTGGTCAAGGGTGTGGTGAACAATGGTAACTAGAGTAAGTGGAAAAACCCGGATGGCGGGTCAGAACTGGTGGCAAATGCGAGCACCAGCCAGAATCATCCTAAAGGCAATGGGAAGTTCAGGCCGCCCTTTAACAAAAATAGGACTCCTTTCAATTTGGAGGAAATGCTCAAAAAACCCTGTTCGGAGCACAGCCGGCCCAATAAACCTTCAGCACACACATGGGGTGATTGCCATATCATGCAGAAGTTCAAGAATTACAACATGCAACAACACAACAACCATGGCGGTGGCCCGCCCAACGGCTCAGGACCAGGCGGGTCAAGAGCCGGATTTGGATCCAGCGACTCAGGGTCTGGTCATCATGGTCAAGGCAATCAAGGAGGACATCCACAGCACTCTGGTAACAGCAATCAGTAGCAGCATAACCAGTCTGGGTATCAGAGTAATCCAAAGCAGCTCAGTTTGGGCCAGTTTCATGTTTTCATGACCAGCCTTAACAAGCGGGATTAGAAGTTGCGCAAGCGAGCGGTTAATGTAGTTGCACCAGCTCTGTCACAGTACTTGAAGTGGTCTAAATATGACATAACGTGGATCCAGGAAGATCACCCGCTGCGGGTTGATGACCGGGGCGGCTGGCTTTGGTAGTTGCCCCCTAAGTGGGAGGATATATGGTAAATAAGGTACTCATGGATGGTGGCAGCAGCATCAACATCCTATATTATGATACCTTCCGGCGGATGAAGCTGCTTGACAAAGACCTTAAGCCCTCATCAACCATTTTTCATGGTGTGGTGCCAGGCAAGTCGGCTTATCCGATGGGCGGGATTTCTTTGGATGTTGCCTTTGGTGATGAATACAACTACAGGGTGGAGTCCTTGTGGTTTGAAGTGGTCAAGATCAAGAGCCCTTACCATGCGTTGTTTGGACGGCCGGCTTATGCTAAGTTCATGGCTAGGCCATGTTATGTCTACTTATAGCTCAAGATGCCCGAGTTAAAAGGTACGATTACCATTCATGGTTATCAGAATACGGCTATTGAGTGCGAGGAAGGAGAAGCGGCCTATGCGGAATCCAGTTGTGCTGAGGCGGAGCCTATGTTTTATAAGGAGAATGTTGACCCGGAGGATATGACCCCGCTGAAGAAGCCCACGACGGAGGTTGAGCCGCCCCTCAAATTTCGGCGGATGATACCAAGGCAATAGATTTCACTCTGGGTGACTCATCCAAACAGTTCATCATTGGGGCTAACATGGATCCTAAATAGGAAAGCACGCTCATCGAATTCATCCGTGAGAATCGGGACATCTTTGCATGGAAACCTTTTGACATGTCGGGTGTACCGAGAGAGTTCGCTGAGCACAACCTTAATGTGGATCCTAATTTTAAACCTGTCAAGCAGTTTCTACGGTGGTTCAATGACGAGAGACGCAAGGCCATTGGGGAAGAGGTTGCCCGGCTCTTAGAGGCAGGTTTCATTGTCGAGGTCTTTCACCCGGAGTGGCTTGCTAACCCAGTGCTGGTGCTCAAGAAGTACGGCACGTGGCGTATGTTCGTGGACTATACGAACCTTAACAAAGCTTGTCCGGCTGATCCTTTTGCTCTCCCTCGTATTGATCAGATCATTGATGCTAAGGCGAGTTGTGAAAGCCTATGCTTCCTGGATGCTTATTCAAGATATCATCAGATCAAGATGGCAGTTAAGTACCAAGAGAAGATGGATTTCATTACGCCTTTTGGAGCCTTCTGTTATGTGTCTATGCCTTTTGGGCTCAAGAGTGCCTAGGCGACTTATCAGCGTTGTGTGCAGAATTGCCTTCACAGTCAGATCGGACGCAACATTCACGCTTACGTGGACGATATTGTGATCAAATCAAGGAAGAAGGAGACCCTTCTGGACGATTTAAGGGAAACCTTTGACAATCTCTGTATCTATAAGATAATGCTTAACCCGGCGAAGTGTGTCTTTGGTGTTCCGGCTGGCAAGCTCTTGGGATTTCTGGTTTCTGAGCAACGCATTGAGGCTAACCCGGATAAGATCAAAGCTATCACCTCCCTGGCAGAGCCGGCTTGTATTAATGATGTCCAACGCCTGGTAGGGCGGATCGCCGCATTGAGCCAGTTCATAAGCCGCCTTGGTGAGAAAGCTATCCCTCTCTATCAGATGATGAAAAAGACAAACAATATTTTCTGGAGTGCGGCGGCGGGTGAAGCGTTTGAGGTGCTCAAGAAACAGCTCACTGAGCCGCCTGTATTAGCTACTACGGCTGAGAAAGAGCCTTTGCTCCTGTATGTGGCGGCTAACAACCAGGCTGTCAGCGCTGCAATTGTGGTCGAGCGCAAGGAAGCAGGGAAGGAATATCCGGTTCAGAGGCCGGTTTATTATATCAGTGAGGTCCTGACAGAGTCTAAGCAGAGATATCCACATTGGTAGAAGCTAGTGTATGGGGTATTCATGTCCAATCGCAAGTTAAAGCATTACTTCTTAGGGCACTAGATCACCCTGGTCAGCTCTGCTCCATTGGGGGACATAATTCAAAACAGAGAAGCCACTGGTAGGATTGCTAAGTGGGCATCGGAGCTGGGACCTCTCAATCTGAAATACGTACCTCGTATGGCTGTCAAGTCTCAAGCCCTTGTGGATTTCATAAACGATTGGATAGAGTGTCAAGCGCCCGAAGAAAAGCCGGATAACACATACTGGACTATGCACTTTGATGGATCCAAGCAGCTGGAAGGGTCAGGGGCATGAGTTGTTTTAACATCTCCCAAAGGTGATAAGTTCTGTTATGTGCTCCGGCTGATGTTCCCTTGCACCAATAATGCGGCTAAATATGAAGCCCTGCTTCATGGCCTCGGAGTAGCTAAGGAGATGAATTTGAGCCGGGTAAGGTGTTTGGGCGACTCAGATCTTGTGGCTCAGCAAGTTTCACGAACTTGGGACTCCAAGGACCCATGGATGGCGGCTTATCATCAGACGATGGATGTCATTGCTGGTCAGTTCAAAGGTTATCAGGTAGATCATATTGATCATCGCAGGAATGAGGCGGCTAATGCCTTGTGAAGGTTAGGCCCTCAACGAAAGCCGATGCCGCCCAATATTTTTCTGGACGTCTTACATCACCCGACTGTCAAGTTACCTTCAGAGGAAGATTTGGTTGTTCCTGACCCGGAGGGGCAATTGGTGGCGGCTCTACATGCTATTCCAGATTGAACTGTGCCTTACCTGGCATATTTGACTCGGGGTGAGCTACCTGATGATGAAAATCTGGCCAAACAGATCACCCGGCGGTCTAAGTCCATGACAATAGTTAATGGTGAGTTGCACAAGTGCAGCATTACCGGGGTGTTTCAATGTTGTATCTCACTAGAGGAGGGTTAGGAAATCTTGAATGAAATTCACGCTGGAGATTGTGGACATCACACCGTCTCAAAATCTCTAGTGTCCATGGCTTTCCGGCACGGTTTCTTCTGGTTGACGGCTCACAAGGATGCAGAGGATCTGATCCGCAAGTGTGACGGCTGTCAAAAATTCGGCCGGCATGCTCATGTTCCAGCTCAAGAATTGCACATGATACCAATTACTTGGCTGTTTGTAGTCTGGGGGCTTGATATGGTCGGGCCTTTCAAGAGATCCAAGGATAAGAAAACGCACCTCTTGGTGGTAGTTGATAAGTTCACCAAGTGGGTAGAGGCTGAGCCGGTCAGCAAGTGTGACACGGCTACGGTGGTTCAGTTTATTAAAAAGTTGATCTACCATTTTGGTTACCCTCAAAGTATCATCACGGACAATGGCACAAACTTGTCCAAGGGGGCTATGAAAAAATTCTGCGACTTGGAGCATATCCGGCTTGATGTTTCGGCGGTTGCCCATCCACAGTCCAACGGTCAAGCGGAGCATGCCAATCAAGAAATCTTGAGAGGTATCAAGCCACGGCTTATGGTTCCTTTACAACGGATGCCGGGTTGTTGGGTGGAAGAATTATCATCCGTCTTATGGAGCATCAAAACCACCCCCAATAGATCCACTAGGTATACACCTTTCTTCATGGTTTAGGTGCAGAGGCCGTGTTACCAAGTGACATTCGGCATGACTCGCCATGAGTGGCGGCTTACGTTGAGACGGACAATGAGACGGCGTGTCAAGATGTGTTGGATGCTTTGGAGGAGGAACGAGAGCTGGTGGTTTCCTGTTCGGCGATCTATCAGCATGACCTGCGCCGCTATCATAGCCGCAGGGTCAAGACCCGGACATTTGAAGAGGGCGACTTAGTGCTGTGGCTGATTCAAGACCAGAAAAATATGCATAAATTATCTCCTCCATGGGAAGGACCTTTCGTAGTCAGCAGAAATCTCAACAACGGGTCATATTATCTCATTGACATCCGGGATGACTGAGATACCTCGGGTCAGAAGACCCGCCGGCCGTGGAACATGGCGCATCTGCGGCCTTATTATACCTGAGTTACTGAGACTCGCCATTGTACACTATCCTTGTACATATCATATTTATATATGAATAAAAGAAGCATCCCTGCAAGCCGGGGCTTCTGCCATTTCGCATCCATGCAAGAGAAACCCAAAACTTTGGTTGTCGAAGGGGGCTTCCCACCTCCGGGTGTAGCTTATCTAACCATAACAACCGGCTTCCATGCCAAAAAAATGATGACAAGTCAACATTGGTTGTCGAAGGGGGCTTCCCATCTTCGGGTGTAGCTTATCTAACCCTAACAGCCGGCTCTTATGCCAAAAAAGTTGACAACTCAACTTTGGTTGTCGAAGGGGGCTTCCCACCTCCGGGTGTAGCTTATCTAACCCTAACAACCGGCTTTCAAGCCAAAAATGTTGACAAGTCAACATTGGTTGTCGAAGGGGGCTTCCCACCTTCGGGTGTAGCTTATCTAACCCTAACAGCCGTCTCTTATGCCAAAAAAGTTGACAAGTCAACTTTGGTTGTCGAAGGGGGCTTCCCACTTCCGGGTGTAGCTTATCTAACCCTAACAACCGGCTTTCAAACCAAAATTGTTAACCAGTCAACATTGGCTGCCGAAGGGGGCTTCCCACCTTCGGGTGTAGCTTATCTAATCCTAACAAACGACTCTTATGCCACAAAAGTTGACAAGTCAACTTTGGTTGTCGAAGGGGGCTTCCCACCTCCGGGTGTAGCTTATCTAATCCTAACAACCAGCTTTCAAGCCAAAAACTGTTGACAAGTCAACATTGGCTGTCGAAGGGGGCTTCCCACCTTCGGGTGTAACTTATCTAACCCTAACAGCCGGCTCTTATGCCAAAAAAGTTGACAAGTCAACTTTGGTTGTCGAAGGGGGCTTCCCACCTCCGGGTGTAGCTTATCTAACCCTAACAACCGACTTTCAAGCCAAAAACTGTTGACAAGTCAACATTGGTTGTCGAAGGGTGCTTCCCACCTTCGGGTGTAGCTTATCTAACCCTAACAGCCGGCTCTTATGCCAAAAAAGTTGACAACTCAACTTTGGTTGTCGAAGGGGGCTTCCCACCTCCGGGTGTAGCTTATCTAACCCTAACAACCGGCTTTCAAGCCAAAAAATGTTGACAAGTCAACATTCATTGTCGAAGGGGGCTTCCCACCTATGGGTGTAGCTTATCTAACCCTAAGAACCAGCTCTTATGCCAAAAAAGTTGACAAGTCAACTTTGGTTGTCGAAGGGGGATTCCCACCTTCGGGTGTTGCTTATCTAACCCTAACAACCGGCTCTCACGCCAAAAATGTTGACAAGTCAACATTTCCGTCCAGGGGGCTTCCTACCCTACGTGTGTAGCTTCTCAAACCCTATCGGTCGGCTCTTAAGCCAAGTAGTTGACTCCATCAACACGTTGGGAAGATACAACATCTTTGTGTCATGCTTTTAAGCCGCCCTCATAATGGTATAAAGATACATCTATTCTTGCAGGAAATTAAGCCGCCAAGAGCTAGCAAAACATGCAATGAGAAGCACAAGGAAGATGACATATATATATGTTAAGCCGGACTTTTCATATGTGCACGATAGCACAATTCAAAGAAAGAAAAAAGTTACTACCAGTCTATTACATATGCTCTCGGTGGAGCCCAAAAATATCTTAAAGTTTTTAATACCGCTCACGGAGGGTCACAAGATCCGGCTATCAATGGCGTTTATGACTCCTTTACATGGTCGGCGGGTTGCCCTGCTCCGGGTCTTCAACCTCCTTGATCTGAAGATGGTCCAAGTCCTAGTTGCAGTTGGTTAAAGCCACAAAGTTACCTTCCTCAAAGAAGGGTGACGGGTCAGGTTCAGAAGAAAAAATATGCTTACTGCGTGCGGGTGTCAGATCCTTGCTTTCAAAGACAGGGCCACGGATCCTTTTCTGATCTGAGTTGTAAGTCGCCTGGTAAGTCGCCAGATTAACCTCTTCTACTAAGACAGAGGCCAGGACTTTTGAATTCTTCATGCACCGTGCATAGTCAGCGTCCGTAAATTCGGATCCATCATCCTTTTTTGAGGGAAACCCGTCCATCATGTCAGCCGGAGTTAACTCGAGGGCAAAACCCAGTGCCTGGCTTATAGCTGCGATCGCCCCCTGACGGGCGGCTGATCTCCTCAACTCTATGATTTTCTTTGGCATCATGGACAGAAGCTCTAAGACCCCCTTGAGAGTTGAAGGGATAGCATCCTTGTATTGTACGGCTTTGATTGTACACACAGCGCCACAGTAGAGTTGTTCTGTCAAAGTATATATGGCCTTCAGGGGCAGCAGGCTGTCGGGGGCAAGTTGGCGGCTCCTAGGACCTACATAAGACGGAGGTCTCGTCATAAGCCGCCAGCGCAAGCACAATATACAAATTGAGTTAAGTCGTCAAATACTTACCAAAGAGGGCGGCTGTCATCTTCATGATGTGGCGCTTCAAGGACTACAGCTCATCGGATATAATCATAAGCCGCTAATCAGCATCATCCGCCTGTTTAGTCAAGGTGGCTTGTTCAGCTTTAGCGGATTCCTTGAAGGTTGCAAAGTTGGCCTTGATTTTGGTCAGCTCTTCAGAAAGGAGCCAACATTTCTCATCAGCTTCACTCCGGGCGGCTTGCTGTGTGGTTATATTGCTTTTTAACCCGGCCACTTCTGACCCGGCTTCGTTTAAAGCTTCCTACGACATATCAAAACATGGGATGAGCCGGCAGGAGGAGAAGTATAAGAATAAACTCAGCAAGTCTCAAACAGATTGCAAGCAATATGTATGACACTTGGGGGTTAATGTCTATTTGGTCTCCTAGATCAATGACAATTCCGAATCATCTTTATTCAGTTAACCCGGAATTTGGGGGCTACATACTGGTTTTTCAGGAGGTTCAGCATGAAAGTCCCAACTCAACTTCGACAAAATTGAGCCGGCCCTTGGGGGCTACATTTGGCTCTGTTACTCATTCTCAATAAAGTCCCGACTCAACTTTGGAAAAGATTGAGCCAGGCCCTCGGGGCTACAATTGGCTGTATTACCTATCTTCTATGAAGCTCCGGTTCAAGGTTATCAATTATTGAGACGGCCCTTGGGGGCTAACAACAATGGTTTGAGATCACATCTAAGTAAGTTGAGGCCTACATGTTAGATGTTTCTACTTCTACCAATATTTAAGAGCCGGATTATTATCAGCCAATATTGACCCGGCTCTCTAGGGCTACATAAGGGTATAAGGAGAAAAAAGAATACCTCATATTTTCTCTTCATTAAGTTAACAAGCTTGAGCTCCAGATCCCGGCTTGAAGACAATCGGTTCATATAGCTAGCAGGAAGTTCATCAGCTATCATTTTCTCGAGTGCAGGGAGCTCAAACTCCAACTTCCTGGAAGCTTCAGCCATCTCACTATGCTTTGTCAGCACGTGAGGTGAAGGAGAGTGGAAGTCGGCGCCGATAATCAGGACGTCCGGAACAGTGGTGTCATCAGCAGCCTTGGCAAGGCTCGTTGTCTTAGAATGGTGCCTCTACGGACTCTCTGGAATGATATCGTCAGTAGTCGGCTCTGCAGAAGCTGCTGAGGGGTTTGCATCCGGCATAGGTGCGTCCGTCTTGGCAAGCTCCGGTTCTTGAGCGGTAGGGCCAGGGGAGGGGTTCTTGGTCTTCCTTCGCTTGGCTTGAGTCCTAGAAAAGCATTAAAGTCAGAGTCCAAGGTTTACAGCCGCTAAAGAGTCGGACAAAAGGCTTGAAAAAACACATACAATAGATTAATCTTTGGAGGCGGCAGAGCAGTGGACGTAGAGTCGCCGGACGAAGGCGAGGCAATGTTGGAATTACAAAGGAAAAGCTAGTAAAACCAAACAAAGAAGAAATACATACCTCTGCAGGGTGCTTCTGGTGAGCCGGGGAGTTAGGTAACTCGGACATGAGATCAGTAGAGCCGGTGCTCTGGGTCTGGCGTCGGTCGGCTTGCTATCGCTTTTTCAAAAGAAATTGGGGATCCAAATAAGTAAGAGGATGAGTGATGTCTACTACGCAACCTTCTCCTTGTAGACGTTGTTGGGCTTCCAAGTGCAGAGGTTTGTAGGACAGTAGCAATTTTCCCTCAAGTGGGTGACCTAAGGTTTATCAATCCGCGGGAGGCGTAGGATGAAGATGGTCTCTCTCAAGCAACCCTGCAAGCAAATAACAAAGAGTCTCTTGTGTCCCCAACACACCCAATACAATGGTAAGTTGTATAGGTGCACTAGTTCGGCGAAGAGATGGTGATACAAGTGCAATATGGATGGTAGATATAGGTTTTTGTAATCTGAAAATATAAAAACAGCAAGGTAATTAATAGTAAAAGTGAGCACGAACGGTATTGCAATGCGTGGAAACAAGGCCTAGGGTTCATACTTTTACTAGTGGAAGTTCTCTCAACAATGATAACATAATTGGATCATATAACTAGCCCTCAACGTGCAACAAAGAGTCACTCCAAAGTAACTAATAGCGGAGAACAAACGAAGAGATTATTTTCGGGTACGAAACCTCCACAAAGTTATTCTTTCTGATCGATCTATTCAAGAGTCCGTAGTAAAATAACACGAAGCTATTCTTTCCGTTCAATCTATCCTAGAGTTCGTACTAGAATAACACCTTAAGACACATATCAACCAAAACCCTAATGTCACCTAGATACTCCATTGTCACCTCAAGTATCTGCGGGTATGATTATACGACATGTATCACACAATCTCAAAATCATCTATTCAACCAACACATAGAACTTCAAAGAGTGTCCCAAAGTTTCTACCGGAGAGTCAAAACATGTGCCAACCCCTATGCATAGGTTCCCAAGGTCACAAACCCGCAAGTTGATCACCAAAACATACATCAAGTACTCACATGAATATCCCATTGTCACCACAGATAGACACGTGCAAGACATACATCAAGTTTTATTAAAGACTCAATCCGATAAGATAACATCAAAGGGAAAACTCAATTCATTACAAGAAGGGAGAGCGGGAAGAACATCATAAGATCCAACTATAGTAGCAAAGCCCGTGGTACATCAAGATCAAGACATCTCAACAACACGAGAGAGAGAGATCAAACGCATAGCTACTGGTACATACCCTCAGCCCCGAGGGTGAACTACTCCCTCCTCATCATGCAGATCGCCGGGATGATGAAGATGGCCACCGGAGATGGATTCCCCCTCCGGCAGGGTGCCGGAATGGGCTCCCGATTGGTTTTTGGTGGCTCTAGAGGTTTGCAGCGGCGAAACTCCCGATCTAGGTCTCATTCTGAAGGTTTCTCTATTTATAAGACCGTGTGTCATCGAGAACAAGTCGAGAGGGGCCATGAGGAGGTCACGAGCCTCCCAGGCGCGGCCAGAGGGGGTGGTCGTGCCTCCCAGGCTCGTGGCTCCCTCAGGCCCCCTCTCCAGTATTTTTACCTTCAGGTATTTTTGATATTTTCCATAAAAAATCATGGCGAAAGTTTTATTCCAGTTGGACTCCGTTTGATAATCCTATCTGAAAAAGGTTAAAAACACGGAAAAAACAGAAACTGGCACTGGGCACTGAGTTAATAAGTTAGTCCCAAAAATAATATAAAATAGCATATAAATGCATATAAAACATCCGAAGTTGATAACATAATAGCATGGAACAATCAAAAATTATAGATACGTTGGAGACGTATCAAGCATCCCCAAGCTTAACTCCTGCTCGTCCTCGAGTAGGGAAGTGATAAAGAACGAATTTTTGATGTGGAATGCTACCTAACATATTTGTTCTATGTAACTTATTTATTGTGGCATGAATGTTCAGATCCATAAGATTCAAAACAATAGTTCAATATTGACATGAAAACAATAATACTTCAAGTATAATAGCAAAGTAATCATGAACTTTTGAAATATCAAGGCCAAAGAAAGTTATCCCTACAAAATCATATAGTCTGGCTATGCTCCATCATCCCCACACAACGAATTTAAATCATGCACAACCTCAATATTAGCCAAGTAATTGTTTTCGCACTCTTACTTTCTCAAACTTTTTTCAACTCTCACGCAATACATGAGCGTGAGCCATGGATATAGCACTATAGGTGGAATAGAGTGTGGTGGAGGTTGTGAGGCAAAAAGGAGGAGATGGTCACATCGAATCGGCATATCAATGGTCTATGGAGATGCCCATCAAATAGATATCAATGTGAATGAGTATGGATTGCCATGAGATGGATGCACTAGAGCTATAAGTGTATGAAAGCTCACAAATGAAAACTAGTGGGTGTGCACCCAACTTGCTTGCTCACGAAGACCTAGGGCAATTTGAGGAAGCCCATCATTGGAATATACAAGCCAAGTTACATAATGAAAATTCCCACTAGCATATGAAAGTGACAAAACAAGAGACTCTCTATCATGAAGAACATGGTGCTATTTTGAAGCACAAGTGTGGAAAAAGATAGTAGCATTGTCCCTTCTCTCTTTTTCTCTCATTTTTTGTTTGGGCTCTTTGGCCTCTCTTTTTTTATTTGGGCTCTTCGACCTCTTTTATTTATTTATTTTTTGTTTGGGCTATTTGGCCTCTTTTTTTATTTCCTCATATGGGACAATACTCTAATAATGATCGATCATCACACTTTTATTTACTTACATCTCGATACTTAGAACAATAATGACTCTATATGAATGAAAGTGATGGCACATGTCATGAGATGGAAGGGTGGAAGTTGCATGGCAATATATCTCGGAATGGCTATGAAAATGCCATAATAGGTAGGTATGGTGGCTGTTTTGAGGAAGGTATATGGTGGGTTTGTGCACCGGCGAAAGTTGCGCGGCACTAGAGAGGGTAGCAATGGTGGAAGGTGAAAGTGCATCTATACCATGGACTCACATTAGTCATGAAGAACTCATATACTTATTGTGAAAGTTTTATTAGTAATCGAAACAAGGTGCTAAACTCATACTCCTAGGGGAAGGGTTGGTAGGAGTTAACCATCGCGCGATCCCGACCGCCACACAAAGGATGACAATCAATAAATCAATCATGCTCCGACTTCCTAACATAGCGGTTCACCATACGTGCATGCTATGGGAATCACTAACCTTAACTTAAGTATTTCTAGATTCACAACACCCTACTATCATAACTCTAATATTACCATATCCATATCTCAAAACTAATTGCGAGGAATCAAACTTCTCTTACTAATCAATGCACTTGAATATGAAAATTTTTATTATATCCCTTTATGATGCCTATCATATTAGGACTAGTTTCATAACCTAAGCAAATTACCATGCTGTTTAAGACTCTCAAAATTATATAAGTGAATCATGAGAGTTCATCAATTTCTCTCAAGTATAAACATTGCAATGCTCTATAAGGATATAAGTGAAGCACTAGAGCAAAAGACAAACTACTCCAAAAGATATAAGTGAAACTCAATGAGTAGTTGAATAATTATTTGGCTATGTGAAGACTCTCCCACCTAAGAATTTCATATCTTAATTACCTTATTCAAACAAAATAAAATGACACTCCAAGGATAGCACGAATCATGTGAAGAAGCAAAAACTTAGGTTTAATCGATACTAACCGATAATTGTTGAAGAAGAAAGGTGGGATGCCAACCGGGGCATCCCCAAGCTTAGACGCTTGAGACTTATTGAAATATGGATTGGGGTGCCTTGGGAATCCCCAAACTTGAGCTTTTATGTCTCCTTAATTCCTCTCATATGACGGTTTCCGAAATCTTAAAAACTTCATCCACACAAAACTTAACAAGAACCCGTGAGATAGATTAGTATAAATCAATGCAAAAATTTATCATAATCTACTGTACAAAACTACTAAAATTATTATTTGACATTGCATACTAGATGCCTCTGCATATTTAAAACTCCCATCATCAAATGGAATCATTAAACAAGCAAACATATGCGAACAATGCAAACATAACAGCAATCTGCTTAAACAGAACAGCCTGTGAAGAATGCAGCAAGATCCATACTTAATTAACTCAAACAAATATGAGAAAATTCCACGCTGTATTTAATTTATAAGATCATACTGTGTCCAAATTTCAAGTTATTATGGCATACAGAAAATTCTATGGAATTTTTGCACTACAAGCAAACTTTTTGTTTTGGAACAGCAACTCCTATACTTGCAAATTAAGCATGGTAAAGGCTATCATTGACATTTTTATTGAAATAAATGATGAAAAACATTAAAATTAATATAACTAACATAAATTAAGTACTAATAAAATAAAATGATGCTCCAAGCAAAACACATATCATGTGGTGAATAAAAATATAGCCCCAAGTAAAGTTACCGATGGATTGAAGACGAAAGAGGGGATGCCTTCCCGGGGCATCCCCAAGCTTAGGCTCTCTGGTATCCTTGAATATGGCTTGGGATTTCTTGGGCATCCCCAATCTTAGTATCTTTCCACTCCTTGTTCCGTTGTCCATCCGAACTTTACCCAAAACTTGAAAACTTCACAACACAAAACTTAACGGAACTTCGTGAGATGGGTTAGTATATTAAAGACAAATCATTCACTTTGGTACTGTCAAGGCAAGATTCATAAATGTTTCCACACAATTCCTACCATATATTATCATTTACACAATCTATATCACTTAATATAATCTATGGAAACACTAAAACAAGCAAACTATGTATTGAAAACAGAATCTGTCACAAACAGAATAGTGTGTAATGATCTGAATGATAACCATACTTCTACACCTCCAAAAATTCTTAAAAATTCTTAAAATTAAGTAAATTTTTATATAAATCAGAATAAAAAATAATTAACTCAAAATCTCTCTCTGGATAAAATGAAAAATAATTTCGTGAGCACAAAGTTTATGTCTTTTTCAGCATGATCAAACAACTATCACCCAAACTAATCATGAAGGCTTTACTTGGCACTTTATTGAAATAAAATCTATAAAACATGATTAATACAGTAGCTTAATCATGTGAATGCACAAAAACAGTAAGGATACATATTGTTGTGTCTCCCAACAAGCACTTTTCATTAATGCCTTTCAAGCTAGGCATGATGATTTCAATGATGCTCACATAAAAGATAATGATTGAAAAATAATGGAAGCATCATGAAGCATATGACTAGCACATTTAAGTCTAACCCACTTACTATGCATAGGTATTTTGTGAAAAAACAACTTATTGGAGCAAGAATCATCTAGCATAGGAAGGCAAAGCAAGCATAGCTTCAAAAATTTCAACACATAGAGAGGAAACTTGACATTATTGCAATATGTAGCAGCATATGATCCTCTCTCATTATAATTTTAAGTAGCATCATGAATGAATTCCACAATATAACCAGCACATAAATCATTATTTTGATGATGCACAAGCATAGAAATTTTTTCACTCTCCTCATAAGCAGTTTTCTTCACATTCAAAATAGTGGGAGTACCGTTAAAGACTTGAGCACTACAAATTGTTTCCACATTAAAAGAGTGATGTTTAGCAAGAGGGTGCTCATAATTGTGATAAGTTTTATCATCATTATTCTTTATAGCATAAGTATCATCACAATAATCATCATGGATAGGGGGCATGCTTTCATCATAATAATGTTGATCATTCAAAGTGGGGGAACTAAAAAGATCATCTTCATCAAACATAGCATCCCCAAGCTAGTGGCTTTGCATATCATTATCATCATGGGTATTCAAAGAATTCATACTAACAACATTGCAACCATGCTCATCATTAACATATTTTATGCCAAGCATCCTATGTAATTCTTCTTCTAGCATTTGAGCACAATTTTCTTTTCCATCATTTTCACGAAAGACATTAAAAAGATGAAGCATATGAGGTAACCTTAATTCCATTTTTTTGTTTGCTTTCTTTAATAAATTAAACTAGTGATAAAACAAGAAACTAAAAGATTCGATTTCAAGATCTAAAGATATACCTTCAAGCGCTAACCTCCCCGGCAATGGCGCCAGAAAAGAGCTTGATGTCTACTACGCAACCTTCTCCTTGTAGACGTTGTTGGGCCTCCAAGTGCAGAGGTTTGTATGACAGTAGCAATTTCCCCTCAAGTGGGTGGCCTAAGGTTTATCAATCCGTGGGAGGCGTAGGATGAAGATGTTCTCTCTCAAGCAACCCTGCAACCAAATAACAAAGAGTCTCTTGTGTCCCCAACACACCCAATACAATGGTAAGTTGTATAGGTGCACTAGTTCGGCGAAGAGATGGTGATACAAGTGCAATATGGATGGTAGATATAGGTTTTTGTAATCTTAAAATATAAAAACAGCAAGGTAATTAATAGTAAAAGTGAGCACGAACGGTATTGCAATGTGTGGAAACAAGGCCTAGGGTTCATACTTTCACTAGTGGAAGTTCTCTCAAAAATGATAACATAATTGGATCATATAACTAGACCTCAACATGCAACAAAGAGTCACTCCAAAGTAACTAATAGCAGAGAACAAACGAAGAGATTATTGTCGGGTACGAAACCTCCACAAAGTTATTCTTTCTGATTGATCTATTCAAGAGTCCGTAGTAAAATAACACGAAGCTATTCTTTCCGTTCAATCTATCCTAGAGTTCGTACTAGAATAACACCTTAAGACACATATCAACCAAAACCCTAATGTCATCTAGATACTCCATTGTCACCTCAAGTATCCGCGGGTATGATTATACGACATGTATCACACAATCTCAAAATCATCTATTCAACCAACACATAGAACTTCAAAGAGTGTCCCAAAGTTTCTACCGGAGAGTCAAAACGTGTGCCAAACCCTATGCATAGGTTCACAAGGTCACAAACCCGCAAGTTGATCACCAAAACATACATCAAGTACTCACATGAGTATTCCATTGTCACCACAGATAGACACGTGCAAGACATACATCAAGTGTTATTAAAGACTCAATCCGATAAGATAACTTCAAAGGGAAAACTCAATTCATTACAAGAAGGGAGAGGGGGAAGAACATCATAAGATCCAACTATAGTAGCAAAGCCCGCGGTACATCGAGATCAAGACATCTCAAGAACACGATAGAGATATCAAAAACATAGCTACTGGTACATACCCTTAGCCCCGAGGGTGAACTACTCCCTCCTCGTCATGGAGATCGTTGGGATGATGAAGATGGCCACCGGAGATGGATTCCCCCTCCGGTAGGGTGCCAGAACGGGCTCCCGACTGGTTTTTGGTGGCTCTGGAGGTTTGCGGTGGCGGAACTCCCGATCTAGCTCTAATTCTGAAGGTTTCTCTATTTATAAGACCGTGTGGCATCGAGAACAAGTCGAGAGGGGCCACGAGGAGGTCACGAGCCTCCCAGGCGCGGCCAGGTGGGTGGCCGCGCCTCCAAGGCTCGTGGCTCCCTCAGGCCCCCTCTCCAGTAGTTTTTCCTTCAGGTATTTTTGATATTTTCCATAAAAAATCACGGTGAAAGTTTTATTCCGTTTGATATTCCTATCTGAAAAAGGTCAAAAACACAGAAAAAACTGAAAGTGGCATTGGGCACTGAGTTAATAAGTTAGTCCCAAAAATAATATAAAATAGCATATAAATGCATATAAAACATCCAAAGTTGATAACATAATAGCATGGAACAATCAAAAATTATAGATACGTTGGAGACGTATCAATGAGAAAGGGGAACTTTTCGAATGACCCGCCGTATCTTCTGGGGTAGCAAATATTCTGAGTCGGACGAAACATGAGTTACCTCAGGGGCGTTGGCGCGGCTCGTCTCTGCCTTGTCCTGTGAATGGCTGTTATCAGTAAAGTGAATAAAGAGATGGCAAAAAGTAGTCAAATTATACCTCTGAGCCGGATGATTCTGGCGGTTCAAACCATTCTTCTTGAGGAGTGGTCTTCTTCGTCCTCTTGGTCGGGGCCATCTTCTTGGTTTTCTTCAGAGGGGGAACAAACTTCTTCCAGAAGTCGTAGTCAGCCTGAAAAGATAAGCTGGCTAGTAGTGATGAATTTCCAAGACATAACTAAACAAAGAGAAGAGACTATGAAGAGTCGCCTTATCTGGGGCCGGGTTAATGACACAGAAAGGCGCCAGCCCAATGGCGCTACAAGCTCCTGACGTCTCGTGGACAAGACTCCGAATGAAAGTTGTAATATCATCTTCGGTTAATGTCGTCTGGCTGAAACAGAGGGAGTCATCGTACTGGCCCGGATATTCGCACATAAGGCGATTTCTCTGGCTCAAGGGCATAATCCTCCAAGAGATCCAGCAGTGGATCAAATCCAATCCTGTCAGTCCGTTGGCCATGAGGGCTTTAATCTTGGCGTGAGTTGGCTCGCGCTTCGCCCATTCAGCGGGTGACAGCCGACCGTGATGTTCAGAGATCATCTTGAGCCAGGATGGGCGGTAACCCGGCAACGAATGCTCACCCTCTAGGAGGTATCTTTACAATAAAACCAAGTCTTATTCCAATCTTTTGGATGACTCGGCATCTGAACAGCTGGAAAAGTTATGTCCCAGCACCTCTGAATGGAAATCCCACCGAGCTAAGCTTGGGCCAGCCTTCACTTCGGTCTACCGGTTCGCGTACAAGAACTCCCGGAAGAGACCAACAGACAACTCGGTTTACAGATAGACCTCGCTGAGCACTTGGAAGTTACATATGTTTGAGACAGAATTGGGGGCAAGGTCTTGAGGGCGCAGCTTGTAAAAATGAAGGACATCCCGGAAGAATTTTGAGATGGGGGGTACGAACCCACGTTCAATGTGATCTGAAAAGACAACAACCTCGCCCTCCTAAGGAACGGGCTTTAGCTCATTGCCCGGAACCCGCCAATGGATGACCTCTTTGGCGGGAAGAGTGCCCGCGTGCACAAAGTCCATCAGGAACTCTTCTCTGATGCAAGAGCTGACCCAATTGCATGAGTTGGATGCACGAGACATGGTGGCGGCTTAAACAACTTCGCAAGATAAGCAATGTGCGGCGAGTCAAGGAATGGCAGATGTCTACACGCAGTTACAAGCTTAAGATCTAAAGATTAAGCCACCAGGATCCGGTTGGTGAGAGCCGGAATACATGGCGGTTCAAGATTATGAAAAGACAAGGCAAAATTTGGCTAAGTCTGGAAAACAGGTTTCCCAAGGTATTGCTAAGATTGCAGATCTACAAAACAAAGGAAATATTTCTATTTCAGACCTGGAGACGAACTGGCGAAAATGGAGAAAGTTCAAAAACGGCAGGCGGAGTTGTTGCAAATCTGCGCAGTATTACTATCGGTCTCCTACATAACACCGCATTGGGACAAGATATCATCAAGTGTTCATGGGCTAAGCATGGCCGGCATTGAAGGAGGCTCCTGTTCTAAGCGGCGGGAGGAGCTCCATGAAACCCTACCGAACGGGCTACGGATCTAGAGGAAGAAGGACTCACCGGAGACGGCGTGGCGACGCGGAGAGAGCTCTAGAACGAATAGGTTGATGCAGCGGCCTCGTCGACGACGATGAGGAGATGGCGCCGGAGCGAGATGCGCTGGAGCGGAGGCGTCGGAAGGAAGGAGACGAAGAGCGAGCGGAGAGGAAGGCAAATGCTGCCCCTCGCGGTCCTATTTAATAGAAAAGGGCAGAAACAAGTGCGAAAATCCAGGCGTCGGATGTCATTTGACCGAGGTGGACGCCTCGATTCCTGGACTATCCATTTAATAAGGGAAGATTCATTGCGTGCGTTAGAGGATCTTTTTGACATAATCGACATCACGTCACAGCGGGTTATTATTTTCTAGGCGACTCGCCGAGGAGTAAGAAGGAGGCTGAAGTGAGCAAGCTCAAATCAACCTGGGCCTAATGTTGGGGATATAACCCCATGGTGAGACCCGCCATAAGAGTTCCGAGTCACACTAGGCGGCTCGTACACCAGCCCAAGAGTGGGCTGTGAAGACTTAAGCCCAAGACATTTTGCGGCTTGACAAGATGGGCCAGAGCATGGCCCTGATGGAGAAGACCCAGGCGAGTAAGCCGCCCGGAGGCAACTTGACCAGGAAGGCAAGATAAGGTAGAGATAGATTCATACATGTGTTGAGAGTCGGTTATGACTTGTATGACCTGTGGTCTTGACCTCCTATATAAAGGTGAGACCCGGGGTGACTTAGAGATCGTACTATCGAGAGCTAGGTCAAGCAATAGCTCCCTTGTAATCGATACACCAAGTAATACAAACACAAGCAGGACGTAGGCTGTTACCTCGACTCGAGGGGCCGAACCTGGGTAAACTCGTGTCCTTCGTCCCAACCAACCCCTTTGAGTCCATGACCTTAGACATGGCCTCGAATCCAAGTCTATACACCCGGACATCTGCCATGATAAAACCACGATACTAGCCATTCATCCTCAGGGATAAAGCCACGCAACATCACCGGCATTACCCGCTCAAGCCATATGTGCCAGTCATGACTCTTGAGACCAAATATTTTCAATTTGTCAAGACTCACTTCCCTCTTTAGATTCGTTGCATACCCATCGGGGAACATCAACAGCATTTTCACCCACAAGATCATTCCCTCATAGTTGGCCTTCCAAGATTGAACCATGCCTTTGGATTCGTCCAATTCTTCTTTCCTTTCGGTTGTTGCATGTTTTGTAACGGTCTATCACATAGAGCCTCCTGATCGATTCTAGCCTTAGGATTATCGTTTAACTTCCCCTCTATGCTGAACAATGTACCAAAAAGGGCCTCGGCGATATTATTTTCAGTGCGCATCATGTCAATGTTGTGTGGGCAAAGGAGGTCTTTGAAGTAAGTCAGATCTCACAAGCATGTCTTGTGATTCCGGGTGTGTTCCGAATTATACTCTTTGAAATACCGTGGACGCTATGGATCAGGCTCAAGAGCGTTTAACTGATCCAGGGTCTGTTGGCCTATCAATGCAGGTGGTGCAGAGTTTTTGACAACTCTACCATTGATGAAATTCTTCTTGTCTTTTCTGAACTCATGGCGAGGATCCAAGAACTGTCTATGGCAAGTCGAAGCAAGAAAACTTGTGACCCTCCTGCAGCCAACGGAAGTGAAAAGTTGCCTTGCATGTGGTGCACGGGAACCTACCATGCACACACCAGCCAATGAATAGCGCATACGGCGGCAAGTCATGCATCGAGTACATGTACCACACATGCATTGAGAAGTTTTGTTTTGTAGCGGCATCGTATGTCTTGATCCCATTATCCCAAGCTTCTTTCAATTCATCCTTAAGCGGTTGCATGTACACATTTATTCTTCCCTGGATAGTTGGGCCCTGGAATTATCAACATCAGGAAAATGTTCTTACTTTGCATAATCTGTCTGGGGGGAGATTGAGTGGAATGACAAATGCAGGCTAACAACTGTATTGGGTTGCCATCATACCAAACACATTTAACCCATCCGTGCTGATGGCGACTCAAGGATGCCTTGGATCTGCCTCTTTATCCTTATGTAATGCATCGAAGTGCTTCCACGCAAAAGTGTCTGAAGTGTGTACCAACATTTGATTGCCATCTACATCTAGTTTGATTCTTTCGCCCGATTTGTGCCACTCATCTGTCTGTCTGTCTCTTCGACCATGAAAAGACAGTGAAGTCTTGGTATGATTGACATATACCGAAGAACATTAACTGGGATTTTGGTCTGAATCTTCTCACCCATACTGTTGTCTACCACAACATATCTGGAAGGCATGCAAATGGGACGATAGTTCAAGCCCGCATACTCAAGCCTAAATAAGGCACATCCATTCTCACATGCATCTATCTTCTCATAGGTCATCTTAAGTACAAGAAGGATTTTGTACGACTGGTACAGGTTTGCAGACAATACGTGGCCTTTGGGTAGAAAGCATCCAAATATTTTCATCATCGCATCGTAGCATTCTCTGCCCAGGTTTAACTGAGCCTTCAGAGCCATTATTTGCGCGATGGCATCCAGCTGACAAAGCTCAGTGTGATCGTGGAGAGGATGTTTTGAAGACTCCAACATTTCATAGAAGGCCTTTGCAGATTCCTCCCTCTCATCGTCTAAATCCGGAGCACCATCAAAGTCTTGCACCATGACTTCGATCCCGGTACCATGCTCATCAGTGCAACGACGAACCACCTCAGCTTTAGCATGTTGCACAGAGTCACCATGAAATGTCCACACCATATAATCAGGCATACAACCGAACTTCTGTACGTGCTTACCCATTTCATCCTTTGTCCTCTTTTTATAGTTGTCACACCAGACACAAGGGCACCAGGTTTTTTCCTGGCCATTTGAAAACACGGCTCTCACATACCCCTCGGTTTTTGTTCACCACTCATTGGTCATGTCTTTCTGACTAGTGTGACCGGTGTACATCCATGCATGATCACTCATCTTGCATACCTACTAAACACACAAGAAATGTATATATATAATTCATCATATGTATTCATTATTTAATTAATTTTATCAATTTTATTACGCCCATGCAACCTACACGCTAATAGGTAAAGATAGGTCCAAATCCCACTCGAGTATGTGTAGATTGGGTTCATTTTCCCATGCTCTGCTCCGGCTCGGATGCAAAAATTTGGTACACCTCCCTGTTGTTCTCCTGATACACGTCTCAGCAATAAGTAGAGAGCCTGTGTACCCAGAGAACAACAGGGAGGCACTTACAAAATTCTGCATCGGATCCGCAGCAGAGAATATGGGAAAAACGAACCTAATATAGACATAGTCGGGCTGTCCATGGATAACGATGGACAATTCGAAAGGATGGCGGTTATAAATATGCAAAGACATGCATATTTGTATATGCCGCCCTTTCGAACGGGAGATGCATACTGGTCACGCATACTTATGATTGAGGACACGTATAGATAGCAAGTTTCATCGGCACGAAGACCGGAACAAAGCAAATTGAGGGGGATAAGATGTCATTTGTGCTCACCCACGAACGTAGGGGTGGAGCTCGTCGAACACCAGACCCTCGTAGTGATGAAGACAACTGCACATTTAAATCCAAAGATGAGTAACATAGCATTACTTTTTTCCATCAACCTAACTAAATATTTACAACAGGATGTCACTACCAAGTTGTACAAAAACAACTCACGTTGCTCGTTCCGTCCACGCGGAGGCACCCCTACCTAAAATATATGTCATTCAGGGTTCCGTCAATGTTGAGGCACCCCTAACCTATATAGATGTCATTTAGGGTTCCATTGACGCACGATCAACGAGGCAGCACGCCATCTCTTCCGGTTCTGGAGACCTCTCCTCTCTACCTCTCCTCTCCTCTCCAAGGATGCTCCTGATGAGGTTCGCCACCTCCCCTACTCCTTCACCTCCATGCTCCTTCGCAGCTTCACCTCCTCCTCCTCCACTTCATACGCCATCCGCTGACAGGACACCCTGGCCCTCTCTTCCCTATCCTCCTCCTCCTCCTCTTCCTCCTCCACTCACCACCTCGCCCCCTCCCCCTTTTTCCGGTAGCACCTGGACCGAGGAATTTTGGGCCTCGGCATCAGCACTAGACCGGCAGAACCCACCACCATCACTATCTATCCTATCTACCTGGTCCCCTCCACCTCTTTCTGGCAACACCCGGACCAGGGGAATCTCGGCATGGATGTCGGTGCCAGGACCGACGGGACCCACCACTATACATCTATCTATCTATCTATATTATCCACCCCACCATATACTATTTATTTATACTATATATACATGTATTAAAAATAGAAAAAAGAGGGACAAAGAGGGGGAGAGCCCTCTCGGGGAAGGAGCTCACCATAGGGGGGACGGGGCAGGGGGCGTCGAGCGGCCGACATCGGGGAAGCACCGTGGCGGGACTTCGGGGCAGAGGGCGCCGCGGCAGGGAGTCGGGGCAGAGGGTGCGGGGCGGCGGCAGCAACGGTGAGCGGCGGGGCGGGGGCGCGAGCGGGGTGGCGGCGGCGAGAGGGAGAGGGAGAGAGATGAGCGTGCGGGAGTGGGAGTGTGGGGAGCGGTAGGGCATGGGGTGACCGTTAAGGGTAATGCCCTCTTTATCGTCTGCTAGCAGACGGCTAAGAGGGTCATCCGTTAGGTTAGTCAACGGCGTGCTCCGGTGGCCCTCTTTGCCGTCTGCCTTGCCTTTCTTTGTCGTCTGCTAGTGGACAGCAAAGAGAAAGGAAAAGGAAAAGAGGTGACCTAGCCAACACCATGCCCTCGTGGGGCCCACCATTCTCTTTGCGTTTGTCATTGGTCTCTTTGTCGTCAGCTAGCTGACGGCAAAGAAAGAACAGATGGCATAATTGAATTTTGCCATGAGTCCTTTCTTTGTCGTCTGCTTTGGGAAAGTAGACAACAAAGTCTGTCTTTGCCATCAGCTGGCAGACGACAAAGAGGCAGCAGATGGCAAATTATTAGATTACAGTAGTGGGACATTTATAATTCACACGCACGCCATCATTCTTATGCTAAATCACCTCGCCAAGTTTATGCAGCTCCAAGAGAAACAAGCTGGCAACCATATATCAAAGACTGGCTCAATCAAGAGTCGGCCAGGAGCTCATGGAGGAGGAAGGAGGTGGTCAAGTAGGTCTACCAAGTAAAAACGAGATGGCTGCAATAATGTTGTTTCAAACCCGACTCCAAGTAACCAAAAGCCAGCTGAGTTGATGTTGGCTACAAAGGGAACGTAAGTGAAGCGAGTAACTTTCAAGGACCAAGTCGTCTAGTCTGGACAGGTCAAGCTGGGAGTGCCCAAAGTTATGAAAGAACTGCCAGTGTATAAAATAAGATCACATCCGGGATGCCCACTCGGCTATCACATTGGCAAGTATGGCAGCTGACGCGGCTAAGAGCCGAAGAGTTGGAGAAGAGGACCATGGTGTGGATCCCCAAGCGAGACTCTCAAGTCAAGAAGGATGCATCAGCTTCTGTTGCAAAGCCAGTAGGAATAAAGGAGGACACGTAGGAAGCCGATAGGCGAACTTGACAATTTTCGTCTCCCTATAGGAGACTCCATGCGGTGCATCATCCATGTTCTTCAATCGTACCATCGATGCTTTGTAATTTATCCCCTTGTGAAACATCTGATTTATTTCGGTTATTCACACTTTGGTGGATGGGTTCTCCAGGTCCTTTAAGATGAGGACGCATAGACGATATTTCTATATCGCCCTGAGAGTGCATCGTGTTGGCGAACCTGGCATCTGGCTGATGGCATTCTTCACAGTTTATCTCATACTTGAAAGCTGATGCTCAGTTTTACCAATACTTGTGAGGATGTCTTGACTATTCAGTCGGCCACTAACAATGAGATAGCACACTGGTGCCAACTGTAAGAAAAATATTGTCCTTATTTGCAGCATCCGAGTTGAGAAATCAGGCAGGTTGCACCACGGGATGCATCCATGGAGGTGCTTGTGTTATCAAGACAACAAATATATGCAGATGCCTTGTCCAGGTGACAGCCAGTCTAGCATTTGGCCGATATGAGGTTATCACCCTAAGCATATGAATGGCCAATGGAGTGTTGAGATAGTCTTGAGAACAAACGTGTAAAAGTTATTTTTCGGCACACAAGCTTTGTCGAAAAATAGGGGGCATGTGTTGACACCTGATTTTGACACGGAAGAAAACATTATTAAGATGGATTCAAGTGAAGAAGTGCTCTACACGAAAACATTTCATAGTCTTGACTTGAACATCTTTGTAGTTTGGACAATCGCTGTCCGATCTCATCTCGAAGGCCGAAACTATGCTCAAAGTATTAAGATTTCATATCTAGAGTACTGTTCACCATATTAAGCCCTCAAGACGACCTCGTATAAGAAAATGGTCAACACGGATTGTCTTTGTCTCACTGAAACGGTCGATTTTGATATAAAAATCATCTCAATCCGAGGTCATATGCAAAAGTTAGAGCCAATGGAGCGTGGCCCTACCACGAGGCCAAAAGTAGTGCACCCAATCAGACACATGTCTGATAGGTAGTGCCACCGATTGCTTGCCTGGCCAGAAGCTAAAGACGGGCTCAAACCACTATCTGGACGACCTTGTATGGAAAAATGTTCTACATGAAAGTTGTGTGTGTCATCAAAACGTTCAACTTTGCTTTCGGAGGTCATATGTACATTATGTTGTCCGCGCAAGGATCAAGACAAGAGTTTGGGCCAGATTTGGGTTGAATCCAAGTTAGACCAGGGATAGGACTCTAGGACATGAATTGATGTAATTTTTTTGTAAGTAAAGCCTAGATGAATCCTTTGCTTGTATGGGAAGTCCAACCGCCTCTTATATATAGTGGAGGTGACGGACGATTGAAACCACACACAATCAAACCAATGTATCAATTACACTTTCATGTTCATCTACTTTTATCTCTAACCCTTATATCTTATTACTCATTCTTCATTCGTTTTTCTCTTGGAGGTCAGTGATCCACAAGGCCCTAGGGGCAACCAGGTCGACCTAGGGCAGCCCATAGCCGCCGCATTCCCCAACGGGGTCCCTCTCGGGCATGTGGGGTTTCGGGTCCACAAAAGCACCCATCAGACTGCTTGTGTACCGCGCTACTGGATGAGTCTCCTGTGACATGAGCTATGGTGCATCACCGCCGGCGTCAAGGGTACACAGTGACGTGTTCGTGTGCGAACAGTTTGGTTTAAGTCTTTTGTGAAAATTTTCGTCTTCTCAAATTTTTATATGTGGTACCATTGCACTATTGGATCTTCTCAATATTTTCCAAGTACAAGTGTTGGAACTAACCCCATAGGAACTTTCGAAGAAAGCGAAGTTCCAGACAAAATAGATTAAAAGACTATGTTTCAAACGCCTGCCAATTGTTGTATGTGCGGTCGTATCACGCGAGGTAGGCACCAACAAAAACAACCAGAGGGAACATATCCAACAACATTGTATCATACGAGTGCAAGCTCTCATATGCACGGTCATATGGCTCCTCTAAGAAATCAAACAAATTTCTAGAGCCAAAGACGATGTCCCATAAATGCTTACATGCTCGTGTCATGCTTTGGCAGAAATAGCTAGAGATCCAGAGTACGAGACAGTGTATCATACAAGCGTGAGTGCTCATCCTCCGCTTGGATGTCTGGGTTCCAATGTTGTGTACCATGATAGAGCGAAAAACGGTGGACCGTACGACTGTGATCGGTCATACATACACTCGTATGAAGGTTAGAAAATGTCCATTTTGTTTATTTCTTCGAACCGAGGTTTGTGGGCTATATGTTAACCGTCTGTTTGTATTCTAACTTCAACTAGTTACCTTTGAAGCCTCTAAACCAACATTTTTTAGGTCTTCATGTTTTATTTTATTTCTTTTGCCCATGGGTATACAAACTACATTTGTATACCGAAATGTGTTCTTTTTATCTTTTGTGTTATTTCCACAGAGGTTTTGACCTAGTGTGGTGACATGTACAATAAGATTCCAACCATATGCTAATCCACACAAGCCACTCGGCCACTTCGATTCAACAGTCTTCAACTACAAATGTATGGTTCTACCAAACGATATGAAAGGTCTTCCAACGAAGCATAGCTCCATGTTCATCAAAGGAGAGGTTATTTGCACCTCATCAATAAAAAATTAATTACCCTTTCTTATATCTAAGCTTGGGGAGGTAATCACTATCCAACCCTCCTTTAATACTCTGCGCTTTCTTTTTTTGTTTCATTCCTAAGATTAGTTCTTAGAAAGTTCTAAGCTTGGGGTAATTATTTTTGCATGTGTAGAATCTTGTGCAGTGATCTCATCTGATAAAACTATGCAATCTTGTGTCCCACTATTTGACATGTTCCCTTAAGTATGATTGCTCTGTATTTCTATAAGGAAATCACTTGCTCAAGTTAATGTTTTTATGCACTTTGTTCAAGTTGTTGCTTAGCTTGAGAACAATCTTGTGATCCTGAAAGATATTGTCACAATCTCTACATAAATAAATGATGGTTGAATAAAAGGTTTTACACATGTTAGAATTTTTCTAAAAGAAATATTATGGAGTAGCTCAACCCCGTGGTATTTTATACATCAGACTCATCAGCCCTTGTAGGTAAAGTTGTACAAAGGAACTTAGCTGAAAGGCAGATGAGATTATATCAAAATCTATGTTACATGTTTACATGGTGCTTCACCTTCTCGATGGTGCTATATGGCCTTGCAATTCTATGCACGTGTATGTGTGTCAATGTGGCTTCGTCACCTTTCTTGATGTTATGCTGAGAACTTGGATGACCAATGAACGATCCACCAGAGTTTTGGCTTGGATTTTGGCTATTAGTTTGTTATTGTGCGTAGTGGCAACACTACATCAAATATTATTAAGTTTTCTCTTGAATGTCTGTGCATGTGAAAATAACCGAGTACTAATCACAAGAGCTCAAAAGAGACAACATATTAGTCCATAGTACTCAAGCTTAACGCATCGTGAAACCCATGCATGATCATCTCTTTGGCATGATCCCGTCACATGACACAAAAGTTTTAGTAAACGATGATTGAACTGAGTGCATGAGAGCCTTGACTTAAGAATGCTAGTGGGTAGTGATGAAAAACTCGATATCTCGACTTTTAGACAACTCTATGTGTTCAAATTTGTTTGAAAAGAAGAAAATATGAATTTAAATACATTATGACTATGCATATTTCAAGCCATCTCACGCCACTTGCATTTTTTATTGTCCGATCTGCACTTTCGACCATTTGTGGCCGTTCGATGTGGTTTCAATCACGCACAGGATTTTCCCGCAAAAACAGAGTGCTACATGGTTGGGTTGCTGCTCCTAGAACAATTTTGGAGCTTTTCTATTGTTTGGTCCTACGGGCCTTATGTCCATGATTTACCAAACTTTGGTACAATAACGTTGTTGCCAAAAAAGGTGGAGGTTGTTCGCATTGAGCAGTTCAGACCGATTTGTTTGCTTAATGTTACCTTCAATTTTTCTACAAAGGTTGGAACGAATAGATTGATGCAGATAGCTCATTCGGTAGTCCAACCGACACAGACAACGTTCATGCCTGGAAGACACGTCTTAGAGGGGGTTGTTGTCTTGCATGAAATGTTACATGAAATCCATACAAAGAAACTGGATGGGGTTATCTTTAAAGTGGATTTCGAGAAAGCTTATGATAAAGTCAAATGGCCATTTCTTCACCAGGCCTTGCGTATGAAGGGTTTCAACGAATCTTGCAGGGATCAGGTGGATGCCTTCATTCAGAAAGGTAGTGCGGGGGTTAAGGTTAATGATCACAAAGGTCATTTCTTTCAAACACACATGGGACTGAGACATGGTGACTCAATGTCTCCGATGTTGTTCAACATAGTAGCAGATATGTTGGCAATACTTATTGGTAGGGCTAAATAGAATGGCCAAGTAGGAGGACTTGTTCCACACCTTGTAGAGGGGTAGCGTCCATAGTACAATACGCGAATGACACGATCATCTTCATGGAACATGATATGCAAAATATAGGAATATGAAACTTGTTCTTTGCTTATTTGAACAGCTATCTGGGCTAAAAATTAATTTTAACAAAAGTGAATTGTTTTGTTTTGGGAAGGCAAAGGAGGAGCAGGATGCTTATAGGCAGCTATTTGGATGTGAAATGGGATCACTGTCATTTAGCTATCTTGGGATTCCTATTCATCATAGAAGATTGACGAATAAGGAATGGAAGTGTATCAAGGATAGATTTGAAAAAAGATTAAGTTGCTCGAAGGGCAAGCTTATGTCTTATGGAGGGAGGCTGGTGTTAATAAATTTGGTTTTAACAAGCTTGCCCATGTTCCTCTTGTCTTTCTTTGAAGTACCAGTAAGGGTACGCAAAAGATTAGACTTTTACCGATCTTGTTTCTTATGGAAAAATGATGAGGCTAAGAAGAAATACAGATTGACATGGTGGTATATAATATGCAGACCCAAAGACCAAGGGTGTCACGCCCAAGATGCGCGCCTATCCATATTAAGGCACGGGGGCCTCGACAAAGGATAGAGGCGCATCTTGTCATTCACAAGTATAGCATCATTACATCATACATTTAAGAAGAGATGAGTATATGAGTTGGCTTACACTCGCCACATGCTAACTTACAATTCACAAAGATTTCAAACATCAATATGAAGACAGGGTCTGGCTACGGACAAAAACAAACAATAAAAGCAAATGAAATGATACTATCTCACTAGTCCCGAAGATCATGACCATGGTCCTCTACTCATCCGGATAAGTCACGTACATCCTGCCTATTTCCTCGTCATACTCCCATTGGAGCTGCATCAGATCATCCTGCAAGAACTCATCTATACATGTACCTGGATTGTTGTAGTAATCTGTGAGCCACAAGGACTCAGCAATCATGCGCCCGGGTACCTATACTATTCAAGCTTAAAGGTTGGGATGGGGTATGTGTTTAGTTTGCAGCAGCACTAAGCATTGATGGTGACTAAACTTACGTAACATGAAAATAAATATGTGGCCTACGATAAACGATCGAATCTAGAATGACCTCTATGAGATCCTGAACACTTACTTACGTCAATCATAACCCCATCATGTTCTCTCTCGGATCATGTTCACGAGCAGAGACGATCACGGTTACTCACACAGTTGGTGCATTTTATTAGAGTTTACTTCAAGTTAACTATAACCGGGTGTTAAACAAATATCCAAGTTGCCACATAACCGCGGGCACGGCTTTCCGCAAGATTTGACCCTACAGGGGTGCTCCAACTAGTCCATCACAAATTAACTACACTCCACGGGAATAGCCTCGACCACGGATCTCGTGATCATCCTAGGCAACTCCAAAGGAATTCTAGCACCTCGAGATAACCCGAAGAAAGTTAGAACCCTCACGCAAGACACTCGATAAAGGTAAAACAAATCCAGCAAGACCACCCGACGTGTCGACGAACCCGATAAGAGCCGCGTGTCTCGTTCTCCGAACACAACGGATAAGCACAGCGTGCAATGGCCTAATAGAAATCTCCCGAGTTTCCCCGGGTTGGCCCCGCACATGGCTCTAGTTTGGACCAACACTCATGAGGAGCACTGGCCCAGGGGGTTGATTAATTATCCACGGGGTTGCAAAGCCCTATGCAAATTTTATTAAGTTATTAAGAAAATTTAGTACCAATGTTGGGTCTTGCCAGATAAGTTTTAATCTCAACCGAATAAACAAGGGGGTCCCCATAACAACCCCGAGCATGTTAGGAGCGCAAAGTATGGAAACATAACACTGGTAACAAGAAACTATGGCAGTAGCAGCAGAACAAAACACCTAGCAAAAGGCCAAGCCTTCCACCAATACCAAGATATATATGTGCATTAAATTAAATAACAAATAATATTGTGATATGCCAAATCCATGTTATCACATGGATACATCCTACACCTGCAACTAAGAATGCTATAAGAGGGGCTGAGTAGTGGTAACTTAACCAATCAATGGTTTGCTTGGATGTGGAGGGTTGGAGGCTATCATCGCAATTAGGAGGCTGACATTCAAGTGGTAGGTAGCGCGAAAGGAGTGATAAGACCGAGACAACTAGCAAGCGAAAATAGTATCGGGATCCGGGTACGATCATCTTGCCTGTTGGTTCTTCAGTGGAACAAGTAGCGGGATCCTCGTAGTTGTACTCTCCTAGCTCTTCGTGCTCAGGTTCAACGTTCGTGTCTACCCAAAAGAAACAACAAGAATAAACAAACAACCATGGTGCAATGGACAAGCGATAATGATGCATGCTTATTTGAAGAGTTTTAGCATGGCAATCCTAACTAGTCATATTTCACATGCAAAGGGTTGGTTATTAATGAATCTGGACAGAACCTTATGTTAAGTTATTTAGACATGCATGAACATGGCAATTATGGATGCATCATGCAAAAACGATACAAATGCATATGTAGAACATCAGAAATGGAGTTACGGTTCTCACGATACGCTCACGACAAGATACGAAGGCAAAACACAAGACAAGAAGGACCTGGGCTATTCCTTGGCATTACAAGGTATCCACTAGTTAGGCAATGAAAAACCAACCACAATAGATCCAAAGATCAAGCAATTCCATGGAGTATAGCTCCCACAAGTCACAAAACAATAAAACAAACAATCTGCCACAAAACAGCAACATAGCAACTTTCACAGCCAATAACTTGAGCTACAGGAATCCTACAACCACAAACAAGGCATTGAAAGAAATTACAAAACATGATTATCAACTTATCCAACTACACAAACTGGAAAGGAGGCACACATCAATAAGCATGAAGCTCACAAGTAGGCATGATGAAACAGATTTCTGGGACTTAGTGAAAATAGCAGTTTTCTGGAATCTGAGTTAACCTGATGGCAAGTTGACAACAAAAACTAATGGTGTTAGATACCACCTCATGACATGAAAATTAACAGGATGCTAGAAGACAACATATACTTCAAAACACTAGCACTGAGCTTGAGCTAATTCACAACATATCACCAGGTAGCAACCACTCTTCATGGCATAAAAATAACAGCAGATTCTCAGACTTAGAAATATTTGGCATCGTTGAAAACAGCAACATTTTAGTGGCTACTTTGGAGCATGGTTCCCACTTATTTTCAAGTGGATCATGACAAAGATAAATACCATGACATTCTACCCATCATAGACTATCATATTCATGTTGGCATAAACTTCATAGCATGCATGGATTAAACATAGCAAAAATGACAAAATGGCACAATAGCACCAAGGAATTCCTGGGATTTTTCTACCCCAAATTCATGTATCATACTCATATATTCACATGGAGCATCATGACAAAACTACATAACATGATCATCATCCACTCATATAAATGAAAACATGCCTAAAATGCACATGTGCAAAAATGGTCATGTCCAGATTTGGAATTACAGGTATTATTGGAAATGACCTAATTATTAGGCTAAAACAAAACACTCAAAATAATCTAGTGTATGACAAGTGGGGCATGTGCCCACTTGTCATACACACACTAACACACACACTACACAAGCACACACACAGACTCACATACCACTCAGCCACACATACACACACATGGATCTGGTTGCCACACCAGATCCACACACAGCTCACACACATAGGCACACACACACACACTATAGCCACACCAGATCTGCCATACACACAGCACACCGGATCTGGTCATCGCACCGGATCCGAACACCACACACGGATCCCAACAGTCCAAAAAAAGAAAAGCGGGGGGGAGCTAGGGATCGAACCCCCAACCTCCCGAACGCGCAGCGAGCCGGCTACCACTACGCTAACCACACGACTACGAGCAAAGGGAGGGGCGCTGAATAACTACTAACCGCCAGGACATAACCTGACGAAACTGAACCCGAATCCACACTGCGACAACGGACGGCGACGATGGAATTTCGACGATTATTGGCCTCTCCAGCGATGCGGAGCACCAGCGGGGAGAGTTGGGACTTGGGGGCACCCATCCCCGCACCTACGGTGCCTAAGCGCGGCGGCGGCGAGGCGCTCAAGCTTACGCTCGGCTTGGGGCATGGCGGCGGCAAACAGAGGCAGCACGGCGACACGGGCGCTTCACGCAACGGAGGGGGAAGATCGCGGCGGCTCACCGAGGGGAGGGCGACGACGACCGAAACGTGACATAGAGGAAGGAGAGGCGGAGACACGGCGGAGACGAAGAGGAAGAAGACCGGTGACAAAGAGGAAGAAGCCCGGCCCCCTGAAGCCTCCCGCGGCGCACTAACGGCGGGAACGGAGCGCGAGGGGGCGATCCATGACCTCCATGGCATCTCGAACATGGAGGAGACCCACCGGAGACACGAGGACGACGGTGAAGACGACCAGCGGTTCTCTGAACCTCACCTCTCTCTCTGAACTTACCTGAGAAGAAGGAGGAAGAAGAAGGAAGAATTGGAGGGAGAGGGGAGCGGCGGCGGCGCTAGGAGGAAGAGGGAACCCTAGGGGGTCGGCACGGACGCCGAGAGGGCCTAAATAGGCGAGGGCTGATGGCGAGGTGACGACAAAGGCTCACAGCGACGCTCTCTCGCACCCCTGCTCTCTCTCTGAACCTGACGGACGAAGGACGGGAGCAGGTAGCCGCTAGGCCACCTGGGCTGGGCCGCGCGGGGAGGAACCGGCCGAGTTGCCTCCCTCTCACTCATAGAACCCAAACCAGCAGTTTTTATTTTTATAAAAAAGGGAAACAAAACAAAGGCCCAGAGTAAAAGAAAAGGAATTTTGACAAAACAAAAATACTTTGCCACAAAAGGAATAATGCTCTATTTAAATAAAATACCAAGATGGTTTTTAAAGCAAGTAAATCAAATATTTTTATAAATAACAGCCCCTATTTTATTGCAAACCCCAAGAGCCCAAAGCTCAAACACCAAAGAGAGCAACGCATATAATCTCAAAATGATATTATCTACCCCATGAACATTTTTAAACAATTTTATTAGCAATGTAATTATGTTGATAAAAAGCCAATGGAATAAAAGTATTATTAGGTTGGGTTTGTTTGAAAAGAATAAGAGAGGGGGAAGGAGATAAAGCCCACTCAAACCACACATCCACAACAACACTCACATTACTACAACGTCAAGAAGCACATCACAAAACAAAGTGCATGGCCTGATGATGAATGATATGATGCATGATGCATGAATGCATGAGACAAGCCATTACAAGGAGCAAACTCATTTCATTAACTCATGACAACAAGGTTCACATAAGATACATGCCATAAAAGGTAGGGGCAGCACTTGGGCTGTCACAACGGGGTGTTGGCATTGAAAATCTAGAAGTGAAGAACAGATGCCTGCTTAGCAAATGGTTATATATGTTATCTATGGAGACCGAAGGGATGTGGATACAAATACTGAAGAATAAATACCTACAATCCAAAACATTGGCCCGGGTTACAGCTAGACCAAAAGACTCACCTTTCTAGAAGGGGTTAATGAAGGTGAAGGGAGCTTTCTTTCAGAGGGTGAAATTTGTAGTTGGTAATGGTTCCACTACAAGATTTTGGGAAGACACATGGCTGGGGGATACACCATTATCATTACAATATCCTTCCCATTATAATATTGCACAATGTAAGGAGGATTATGTGGCCACAGTATTAGAATTGATACCACTTAATATGCAATTCAGGCGAGCTATAGTGGGAGCACGCTGGAATTCATGGTTACACCTGGTCAGGCGACTAATGCATGTTCACCTTTTCGATCAGCTAGATAGTATTCGTTGGAATCTAGCTACGAATGGTATCTTTTTAGTAAAGTCCATGTACACGGATCTGATAAACATTGGGCCGCTCTTGAGATCATTACATATTTGGAGAGTTAAAGTGCCACTTAGAATTAAAATCTTCATGTGGTTTATACACAAGGGTGTGATATTGACCAAAGATAATTTGGCCAAACTAAGATGGGTAGGCAAGCCTAATTGTTGCTATTGTAACCAAAATGAAACAATAAGACACCTCTTTATAGATTGTCCCCTTGCAAAACTATTATGGCGAAATGTTCATATAGCCTTTAATGTTAACCCACCGACATGCATTAGTTTGTTATTTGGAACGTGCCTCGATGGAGTAGACGTTAATATAGCGAATCTTATTCGGATTGGTATATGTGCTATATTTTGGGCTATATGAAATACCAGGAATGATATGCTTTTTAATGGCAAGAATTTCAATAACTTTTCGCAGGTTATCTTCAAAGCAACATCTTGGATCCGTATGTGGTCGTTACTCAGCCATGCGAACTCCAGGGACGTTATGGCTACTGAGTGCAACCGGTGGGAGATGGTCGCACAAGTTATCTTCAACCGATTTGGATGGCGTGATAATAATAGCTAGGTGTACAGGCATCATAGTCCACTTTTAGTTCTGTCAGATGTGGTAGTTTATTTACCTTTTTCGTACTTTTTGTTCAGCGCATGACTTCCTAGTGGATCTAAGACCTTGTTTTGAACTTGATTAATAATATGGCTACATGCATCGATTGATGTAGAGAATGGGGGCTCGTTCCTCCTTTTCAAAAAAAATGTCCATGATTTACAAAAGTAGATGGAAAGTGCAGCCTTACTCGCCCTTCGGATCCCCTAAAAAAGCTCGACCTCCGAAAACAGGAAGGAAAAAACGTTGTGGACGTCCTCCAGCTCCGTACGATGCTAGCGACCTATGCCTCGCCGAGAGACATCGACCGCGCCTCTAGTCTATCTGATGCGTGCGACAGGGTCGCCCGAGGTGACGCCACGAGGTGGTGGCTGAAGTGTTAACTACGATTAAATCCCACTCACCGGTGATTGAGGGCGTTTCTGGAGGCCTTTATGGCAATCGATGTACGCCACTCATTTAGGAGCTATTACCGCATATCAGTTACAGTTCTGATTCATCTTCTTTATTGAATGAATAGCATAAAATGATCATAATTTGTTACACTGCTCCAAAAAACTACCAGATTTTTAATTGTGACTGATAGCTATCACTTTTCTCGTTGGTTGTCTCAAAAACCCAAAACGGCCGTCACTAAGAAACTAAACCGGTTTATGACAGGTCGGACCCGCATCTAAATGAACCGTGAGATTGACGGTTGTTTGACCATTACATGACATGCGGGGCCCACATGTCAGTGCCTCTTCTTCATAGAAAAGCAATCCGGTCCCTGTATTTTTTTGGAAAAAGCAATCGGGTCCCTCCCATGGCCCGACACTCGATCGGATCAGAGGGTGCACGGCGACCCGCAGCGCCGCAGGCACGCGGTCGTGGGGCGGAGCTGGTGGAAAGGCGGGGAGGCACATGCGCATCTGAAGTGGCGGGGCCGGGCTCTTGACGAGCGGTGATTGGGTAGCGCAGAGGAGCCTAAGGGGACGCGAGCTCGCGTGGGGGAGGGAACGGAATCCCCCCCCCCCCAACCGGAAGGTTGGGGTGGCCCCGAGGGTCATTGGCGCAGGCGACGTGGCGGCGGGGCCACCACCGCCGAAGGTGGTGACGGGCCTGGCGGATGCTCGGGCTCCGGATGCGTCCACCGCCTGCGGCTAACGCGCTCTATTCCGTGACGGCTGAGGACGCCACTCCCGTGTGCCCATGGCGGGTGCCAGGGCTCGACCTTGAGCTGTGGTGCGGGCTCCATCGCGGGCGAGGTTTTGGAGGGTCGGCATCACGGTCAACCATCATGGTCGGAGGAGGGGAGGAGAAAGGCGTCGGCACTGCGGAGATGGTGATGACCCCGGGCCACCTTGCCAGTAGAACCGGTTGCTTTTTAAAAAAACAGGGACCCAATTTCTTTTTTATGAGGAAGAGGCACTGACATGTGGGCCCCGCGTGTCATCTAATGGTCAAACAAACGGTCAAACTGACGGTCGTTTACATGCGGGTCTGACCTGTCATAAACGGTTTAATTTCTTAGCGACGGTCGTTTTTGGTTTTTTGAGACAACCAACAAGAAAAGTGGTAGGTATTAGTCACAATTAAAAATATGGTAGTTTTTTGGAGCAATGTAACGAAGTGTGGTAGTTTTATGCTATTCACTCTCATTTATTCGACGGGCGTGTATATAATCTCCACCCTCACTGCTTCTCTCCTCCGTTGGTCATGCATGCTTCTTGATATGTTTCTACTGCAGCATTCATTTCTCACATCTTCCATCTGGAAAGGTCAGGTTGCAATCGTCTCATCATTAACTCAGACCATATGGAGGTGACTGAGACAATGGAGGGCGGAGGATGATCTGCGGGTGCAGCGGCGGCAATTTTTGATGACTGTTTTCATCATGCGTGTGATTTTGTAGTCACTAAAGTCGAACATTGTAACACAGAAGCAACTAAAGTTGCTCATGAGCTTGCTACATTAGCTAGATTTTCTCACACTTCTGAATGGTTTGAAGAACCATTAGCTGAATTGTAACGTTACTCACAGATGATGTATTGGTTATCTCTAATGAATAAAGTTCATGTTTACTTTGAAAAAAACTCAGATCCTTTTTGATTGATGATACTGCTTTTTGTTGGTTCCTAATTCGTCGCAGAACACTCGTTCATTGGATCGGCTCGGGGAATCCTAAAGCCGACTTACAAACCTTTTCTTCTTCCACTGGTTTGGCTCCTTTTGGGCTCCTTTGATTTAAATGAATTTTATAGGGGTTTTGGAGGATTGAGATCCTTAGGAATTTTTCCTATATCGGTCCTTTGATTCATAGAATTTGATCCCATAGGATTTTTTCCTGTGAAATCTTTTCTACTACATTTCATAGGAAATCTAACATCCACTCCAACCTCTTTTTACGATTTCTTTGTTTTTCCTATGGCATCAAACACTTTTTACTAATCCTACAAGGTTTTAATGGACATGTCACTCCAGTCCTATACTTTTTCTATTCCCGCGTTTTCAAAGTCCTACGAATCAAAGAGGGCCTAGTTTGGTGCAGATGCTCTCATATGAGGTTGTGGAACCTGGTTACTACACGTGTACGTTATTATCAATGAACATATTTATGCTGATGATTTATAGAATTTGATGCTACTGACTGTGTGTTTATAATTTAGAGTCTCAAAGAATGCTATTGTGGAGTGTTGTTGTTATCGAGGATAAATTCTAAACAACATATATAATTTACTGATTCATAATAATTATGTGGTATAGGACTGAAGCTTACATAAATCACATAGCATGCCGAATGGAACGAGATTCCTACGATGAGCCAGATACATGAATGAGGAGATGGGGTTGGGGTTCGATTTAGAGAAGCTGGAGGACTTCTGAATGGAGCCTAAGGCAAGTTCTTTCGTGGATGAAGCCATTAGGAATAGGGTTAATTATCCGTTTGCCCTCAGTGGTCTCCATGTACTTAGTTTTGCCCTCAGTTGCGAATCATGATCACTTTTGATCCTAGTCTATGCGCAACTACTATGACGAGGCCAAATGACCAGATTTAAGTCCATTCCTTCCATTGACGTTAGTGGTAATGGGTCCGGAGCTTACACATGGGACCGCGTGGAAGTGGGTTCGGATCTTACACATGGGAGAGCGCAACGACGACAAGCCCTAGGGTCTAAACCGAGAACACCCGACGCCAATCTATCCTGTGCGCCGCCACCTGCTCCCAAACGACTGTCTTGCGGCGCCGCCACCACCTGCGCCCCTGTCGGTGTTTTGGGAATGGGGGTATCCAGACTTTCCTGCTTGCGGCCCAGGGCATGGCCGACATCATCAACCAAACGCAGCAAGATGTATCCCCACTCAGGACAAGGCCCTCGCGAGGGCCCAAGCCTCGCGAGGAGGAGCAGCATCGAGACCGGTAGGGGATGGGTCTCCCTAGGCCCCCTCCGGAGCGGCGGAGATTTCTATGCAAGGCCCAGCCTCGAGAGTCAAGGGTGGCGCAGGGAAGGTCAGGCGGGCGCTAGTGTGCCAGGCGGCGCAGTTTTGCCTTTGGTGCAAAGGCAGCAAGGACATATGCGGGTTCCCCAAGCACCCACCAAAGGTTTCCATTCCGCTGCAAGAAGACGGCAACCACCCGTCCCATGGGGTGGATGTCATCGCTGAGCTCATCCATGTGCTGTCGACAGTGACTTTGCAGGCGAAGACTGCCTTTGAGCAGGGCGAGCACGAACCCTTGTCCCCCTTTGAAATTGTCCGTTGTGGGATCCCTTCCTGCCATTGCGATAAGGGAAGAGGACCCGGGCCACCGCTATATATAGAGGGTAGGCTGCTTCGTAGGGGGGATCCCGATACGATCCCAACCGATACCAGATCGACCAACTCCACCACTCTCCGACCACCAAAACACAAGGAGCCTTGAACACCACCGAGAGCCCTCAGGTGGTTCAGAAACACTTTTCTTGTTCATCCACCTCACCTCCTTGAGAGGCACTCCACCAAAGCAGGAGTAGGATATTACGCTCCGCAATGGCCCAAACCTGGGTAAACTATTGTGTACATCTTCTTCCTCGTCATCGTGCACATTATTTGATGTGTTCATCGAGTAGCGAGTTAGGTTGGACAAGGCCGGGTGGGGATCTTCGCACACGCCCCTGTGTTCGAACCTTAAGAGTTTAGCGGAGCCTGAAATCCGACATTTGGCATGCCGGGTAGGGGGCGTGTTGGAGTCTCCCTCAAGCCAAGATCTTCTCCCACCTTGCCGCTTTGATGTCTGACACTCAACGAGCCCGCATCGAGCGCCACCCCACCTGTGTTGCCTAGACAGCACCGGTGGGCCATGTCGTTGCACACAGGCGTCACCTTCTAGCGCCTTCATCGAGCGATGCTCATGTCGTGCCTGCCGGGGCGCAGTGAGGAGCTGCAGGAGATGGTCGGACCAAGTGAAGGTTCCGAACCTTGGGAGGCGACGGACCCGTGAAGGTCGCGCTTGTGGAAGCGGGGATCGGGCAAAGATGGTGGCCTCGGCTCTTCAGCGGCATGGCCGCCATGTGACTCTTTGTTAGCTATTGCCAGGTAATTTTTTGGTTCACTCTATCCAAGGGTGCCCACTAGGCCACATGATCTTCAGGTGATAAGGACACGCCCCTGCCGTCGCTTCGTTTATGCATATTTCAATAGTTTCTCGTGCATCTATTCTATGTCCTAACGTTCTACCTTACTTGCATCGCTGGGCGGTCGACCCCTGCTTGGGGGCTCCGTCCACAGTGCGTCACATGGAGTCTCGGGAGGCCCCACGGCCTCTCGAGAGAGAAGCCGACAGGATGGAATGGGGGCCACTCGAGCGTCAAAGAGGGCTCCTAAGCATTGAGCCTCAAGAGCCTTACCGGTCATAATGCCACTCGGCCTCCTGATGTCGTCCTAGTTTTTGGTCGGCGTCAGGAGCGCCGGAGCCTCGCCCCATGAAATGCGTCCTTGGTTTCTGGTCGTACCTAACGGTGGTGGGGAAATGTGCAGCACCAGGACCTGTCGATGTAGAGCCGCTTGAACGTCAAAGGGGGATCCTCACGAGCCTTACTGGTCATAATGCCACTCGGCCTCCTGATGTCGTCCAGGTTTCCGGTCGGCGTCAGGAGCGTCAGAGCCTCGCCCCGTGAAGTGTGTCCTTGGTTTCCGGTCGTACCTAATGGCGGTGGGGAAATGTGCAGGACCCGAACTTGACGACGCAGAGTGCCAAGAGGGCTTCCAAACTACCTCACTCAAGAACAAGAACCAAGCAGGGTTTCAAATGGCCCCATCTACAAGAAGATTCAGGCACAAACCGCCTTTGAGGTAGGGACACTCGCAAGGCCAAAGCTCCTCGCGACCTCCCAGATACATGTTGGAAATATGCCCTAGAGGCAATAATAAAGTGATTATTATATTTCCTTGTTCATGATAATTGTCTATTGTTCATGCTATAATTGTATTAACCAGAAACCGTAATACATGTGTGAATACATAGACCACAACATGTCCCTAGTGAGCCTCTATTTGGCTAGCTCGTTGATCAATAGATGGTCATGGTTTCATGACCATGGACGTTTGATGTTGTTGATAACAGCATCACATCATTAGGAGAATGATGGGATGGACAAGACCCAATCCTAAGCATAGTACAAGATCGTGTAGTTCGTCTGTTAAAGCTTTTCTAATGTCAAGTATCATTTCCTTAGACCATGAGATTGTGCAACTCTCGGATACCGTAGGAATACTTTGGGTGTGCCAAACGTCACAATGTAACAAGGTGGCTATAAAGGTACACTACGGGTATCCCCAAAAGTAATTATTGGCTTGGCACGAATCGAGACTGGGATTTGTCACTCCGTGTGACGGAGAGGTATCTCTGGGACCACTTGGTAAGACATCATCATAATGAGCTCAATGTGACTAAGGAGTTAGCCACGCGATGATGTGTTAAGGAACGAGTAAAGAGACTTTCTGGTAACGGGATTGAACAAGGTATAAGGGATACCGACGATCGAATCTCGGGCAAGTGTCATACCGATGGACAAAGAGAATTGTATACGGGATTGATTGAATTCCCGACATCGTGGTTCATCCGATGAGATCATCATGGAGCATGTGCGAGACAACATGGGTATCCAGATCCCGCTGTTGGTTATTGACCGAAGAGGTGTCTCGGTCATGTCTACATGCCTCCCGAACCCATAGGGTCTACACACTTAAGGTTCGATGATGCTAGGCTTATAGGGGAATTGTGTACGTGGTTACCGAAGGTTGTTCGGAGTCCCGGATGAGATCTCAGAAATCACGAGCAGTTTAGGAATGGTCCGGGGGTGAAGAATGATATATAGGAAGTGAGGTTTTGGTCACCGGAAGTGTTCCAGGCATCACCGGTAACGTATCGGGACCACCGGAAGGGTTCCGGGGGTCCATCGTGAGGGGCCGCCGGCACCAGAGGCCTGCGTGAGCCGAGAGTGGGAAGGGACCAGCCCCAAAGTGGGCTGGTGTGCCTCCCACCAAGGCCCAAGGCGCAACAAAGGAGGAGAGGGGGCAAACCCTAGGTGCAGATGGGCCCTTGGCCCATCCTAGGGCTGTCACACCCCTCTCCCCTCTCTTGGTCGCCACCCCAAGGGCCATCTAGGGCCAGCCGCCTCCCTAGGGTGGGAACCCTAGGGGTGCACCCCTCTTCCTCCTCCCCATATATATGTGGGGTTTTGGGGCTGCCAACGATGGATCTCTCTCTCTCTCTCGGTGCAGCCCTACCCCTCCTCCTTCTCGTCCTCCGTAGAGCTCGGCGAAGCCCTGCCGGAGTACCACGCAGCTCCACCATCACCACGCTGCCGTGCTTCCGGAGCTCTCCCTCGACCTCTCCTTCTTCCTTGCTGGATCAAGGCATAGGAGACATCACCAGGCTGCACGTGTGTTGAACGAGGAGGCGCCGTTGTTCGGCGCTTAGATCGGAATCAACTGCGATCTGAATCGCTGCGAGTACGACTCCACCAACCGCGTTCTTGTAACGCTTCCGCTTTGCGATCTTCAAAGGTATGAAGATGCACTCCCCCTTTTCTTGTTTCTGGTTTCTCCATAGATTGTTCTTGGTGACAGGTAGGAATTTTTTTGATTTACTACTACGTCTCCCAACAATGGCGTCATGAGCTCGGTCTATGCGTAGAATATATGCACGAGTAGAACACAAGTTGTTGTGGGCGTTGATTTTGTCAATTTGCTTGTCGTTACTAGTCTTATCCTTATTCGGCGGTATTGTGGGATGAAGAGGCCCGGACCAACTTTACACATACGCTTACGTGAGACTGGTTCCACCGCCTGACATGCACTTGTTGCATAAGGTGGCTAGCAGATGTCTGTCCCCCCCCCACTCTAGTCGGATCGGATTCGATGAAAAGGGTCCTTATGAAGGGTAAATAGAAATTGGCATATCACGTTGTGGTTTTTGCGTAGGTAAGAAACTTTCTTGTTAGAAACCTATAGCAGCCACGTAAAAACTTGCAACAACAATTAGAGGACGTCTAACTTGTTTTTGCAGCATATGCCATGTGATGTGATATGGCCAAAGTATGTGATGTGATACATGTGATGTATGAGATTCATCATGTTCTTGTAATACGATTCACGACTTGCATGTCGATGAGTATGACAACCGGCAGGAGCCATAGGAGTTGTCTTAATTTATTGTATGACCTGCGTGTCAATCAAAAACGCCATGTAATTACTTTACTTTATTGCTAACCGTTAGCCATAGTAGTACAAGTAATAGTTGGCGAGACAACTTCAGGAAGACACGATGATGGAGATCATGATGATGTAGATCATGGTGTCGTGCCGGTGACAATGATGATCATGGAGCCCCGGAGATGGAGATCAAAAGAGCAAGATGATATTGGCCATATCATGTCACTATATGATTCCATGTGATGTTTATCATGTTTTACATCTTATTTGGTTAGAACGGCAGTAGCTTAAATAAGATGATCTCTCACTAAAATTTCAAGAAATGTGTTCCCCCTAACTATGCACCGTTTGTCGTGGTTTTGTCACGGCAGATGTCCGGGTTAACGGACTTAGGTTCAGGGCGAGACGCAACTACGTGGCGGCTTGAAGGGGTTGATTGGGATCAAGAAGACATGGAGTTTTACCTAGGTTCGGCCCCTCTGATGGAGGTAAAAGCCTACGTCCTGCTCGTCTGGTATTGATGATGATGAAGATCTCTCGGTTACAAGGGTGCTAATTGCTACCTCTAATCACGAGAGCCTCTAATCTCTTGTGTTGTCTAAACTTGTAGACTTGTGTCTCTTGAGAACTTGTCCCTCTAGGGGTGCTCTACCCCTCCTTATATAAGTGGAGAGGGTAGGTTTACAAATAGAGTCCTACTAGGAGTAGGATTAGGACTAGTCTCTCACGAATCCTACTCCGGATCTTATTTCCTTTAATAGAATCCTTCTCTCTTGTGGGCCTTCTCCTGTGGGCCTTCTCTTGTGAGTCGCCTGGTGCCGGCTCACCCGCCGGGTCTTGGGCTTGGTCATTCTGTGACTCGCCTGCCGGGTCTTAAATAAGAATGTCATGTCTTCGGTCGGGTCTCTTGTGAATCGCCAGGCTGGGTCATACCATGGGGTATATCCCCGTCATTAGCCCCCAGATTAGCTTTGAATTTATTCATGGTAATCTCGTGAAATAAGAGTAACAAATATGTTAAGTGGCTGGCTTGCTCCTTCGGCCGGCTTGTAAAATGGCTTTTCAAAAATCCGTGTCTTTTCTCCATATGAATGAGTCGTCTTGATAATCATCTTGCTTGTCAATGTCTTTTGAAAAATATTGAGGATAGAACACCCATATGCCATTGAGTCGGCTTCCAATACTTTTGGCGGGTCATCTCCGCCAGGTCATAATCATTTATGAGGTCGGGTCATTATCGTTGGTGACTCCGGGTTAAATAACTAGAATCCTGTTGACTTGATAAATATTGGGATGAAAATCCATCTGATGTAAAACCGGACTTCCATTGTTGTGAAGCAGGGCGGCTTATATAAAATCTGGCGGGTTATGATCTTTTGATAACACCGGGTCATAAGTGTTGGTGACGCCGGGTCAAATAACTGAACTCCATATTTAACATCTTGAAATTCCCCTCAAAGTTTTTGATATGTCCATATTACCTGTAGCCCCCAAGCTCCAAGATTATCCATGATAACTTGGTGCTTTGCAAATAACATTTTGGACTGTGTAACCCCCAAGTGTCGGGTTGTCCATGATAACTTGGTGCTTTGCAAATAAAATTTTGGACTGTGTAGCCCCAAGTGCCGGGTTGTCCTGCCTGCAGCAACCTGGGACTTATAATTTCTTTATACCTTTATAATGTTTCAGCGGGTGTAGCCCCCAAGCTGTGGCTCGCTAGAAAGCTTTGGCGGGTGTAGCCCCCAAGGGCTGGCTCATCAGAATGTGATGCGCCGGGTCTTTAATTTGACTCTCTTAATCTATTGGAACAGCTGAATACTGTAGCCCCCAAGTGTCGGTCGCACGCCTACGGTGACTTGGGACTTTTTAGAAAGTTTGATCTGAGTGGTGTAGTCCCCAAGTGCCGGGTCAGTAATAATTACTGGGCTAGGACTTAGAACAATATAGAAAGGCCGTCTCATCTTGAGAAAATATAAAAAGGTCGGGTCATCTCCTTGAGATAATATGGTCTTGCTGACAATGTAATGATTTGAAAACTGTCTTGCATTAGCCCCAAAGTGCCGCGGTGCATGCTTGCAGCGACATGGGACTTGCATAATTGATATAAAACTTGTATTTGAATAATGTAGCCCCCAAGTGTCGGGTCGTCTGCCTGCGGTGACTCGGGACTATGTGAGAGTAATATGACTCACCATAATTTATTGAATAAATCTTTGACAGTGGTTGTAATATAACCCGAAATGAATATCCTGGAATAATTCCTTTGTCCTTTGACATGAAATCCCTGCTCGTGGTTGCGACGCAACCCGGCAAATATATATTGGAGAAATCCATGAGTGTTGTAGATTACTACAGAGCACAATTGAAGAAATCCGAGAGCCGGTCAATTAGATGACATGGCATAATATCTGATAGGGCGACTCTTGAAAAATAATGAATTTCTCCGAGATGGCTTAAAAACCCCAATCATTTAACACTGGTTATGATAAACCATGATGAAGATCCAGCCATTTTGGCTATCAAAGATCTATTTGTTCCTGCAGAAGTTTATACTTTGACCCGGTTTGAAGACCGGTATGATATGCATGTATGATGCATGGTATGATGATGCAATGCAGAATGATGTATGTCTATGATAACTTCAATGAAACTAGCATGATAGCCACTGGTTTATCCTTGCTCTCCGTAAGCCGGCTCTCACATGACCCAATCGATGTTTTAACCTGGATTAAGTTCAGGGTCCAAATGGATTGACTTATCGAGAGTACACAAGGCCGGAGTAGCATCAAGCAGACAGGCAGGTTTAACCAAGTTTCAAAGAAGGCGGCTTAATAGCCTCTTGGAGTATCCTCACTTTCCGTAAGCAGGCTCTCACTTGACCCAATCCATGTTTTAACCTGGATAAGCTCAGGGTCCATGTGGATTGACTTATCGAGAGTACACGAGGTCGGAGCAGCATCTTGCAAACAGGCAGGTTTAACCAAGTTTTAGCCAATAAGGCAGGACACCCATGTTTGAACGGTCGCATCATGGCGGCCTCATCCTCTTGAGTGTTTTTAAATCTTCCTCCAATAGGGTAGTAGCCCCCGGGACCAGGTTATCTTCCCTGCAATGACCCGGGGTTCTTTGTTGAAAATGACCAAATGTGTCTCGCCATGCCTGTAGCCCCCGAGTCTTTAAGTTGACTCGAAGAGGCGGCTTGAGGATCACCACTGAAAATTGAGGTTGGCCGTGGCGGGTTATAGATGATCCCGTACGAATTGTTTCAATGATCTGGTTGATGGTTTGTTCTGGATGTTTGCTTGAAGTGAACCAAACTGTAGTGGCGGCGGCTTATGCGCTTGTCTGTTGGGCGGCTCGTATCGATGAGCACTGCACCGATATGTTGAAGTAGATCACGGTGTGGGTGGTGTCTTGCGCGCGTCCATTGGGCGGCTCGTAAAGGCGAGCACTGCACCGATATGTTGATGTAAACGTAGAAACCACTCGCGGCATTGTAAGCCGGTGCTGTTGTCAAAGACGCCATGGTGTTGTAAGCCGGCGTGGATGATGAAAGACGACCATGGCATTGAGAACCGGTGCGGGTGGCAAGAGTCGGCCATGGCGTTTATAAGCCGGCGCGGTAACAAGATACGGTCGTGGCATTGTAAGCCGGTGCAATGGCGAGGGAGTCCCTTGAGTAACACGACATGCACCACCACCTGTGCAGAATGACGTTGGCACGCCTCCATCACCACGGTATAATGCCCCTTTTGGCAATGACTCATTGTCCTGTGTCAAAAAATATTACAAAGACGAAGTAATTGTTCTTCGACAGAATCAAAAAGTATAGATAAAATAAATTGGGTGAATAGCACCTGTTTCATCTCGACGACGAACTGAGTCATCTCGTAACTTCAACAGCGATTGAGCCACTCTCGAAACCGCAGCGGAGGTGGCGACTTGGCCACGGCGGCTCGAAGACGGCGCTGGACCGGGGCGGTTCGGTAGTGACGGCGTTTTCGTCAAAGAAGTCCAGCGGGGCGACTTGAAATGCGATCGCACCAGGGTCAGAGCAGAGCGGCTCGAAACGGACCCTCCGGGTGATTTTTGTCCAATTTTTTTTGGCCTCCCACTTATCCTCTCACCGTGCCTCTACTTGGGTCGTCACAATATATACCTGAATGATCAGGTGAACTGAGCATGTTTGAACATTGGTCTTCCTTTATTGTGGGGTGAGGGAGGTGTGGTGGGGGGGAGCTTGAGCCGGTGGAGGGGTGGCAAGGCGGACGAGGCCGGCTTAGGCGCGGCGGCCGGTGCAAGGCCAGGGGCGGCACGCACGGGCGGGTGCCGGCCGTGGCATGGCGGAGAGTCGGAGGTGGCCTTGCTGCAGCAGAGTCGGTGGAGGGGCGGTAACAGAGGTTGGCGGAGGCGAGGCGGCCGGCGCAAGGCCAGGGGCGGCGCGCACGGGCGGCGGGCGGCGCAAGGCCAGGGGCGGCGCGCACGGGCGGCGGCCGGCGCAAGGCCAGGGGCAGCGCGCACGGCCAGGGGCGACCGGCGCAAGGCCAGGTGCAGCACGCACGGGTGGCGGCCAACGCAAGGCCAGGGGCGGTGCGCACGGCCAGGGGCGGCCGGTGCAAGGCCAGGGCGACACGCACGGGCAGCGGCCGGCACAAGGCCAGGGGCGGCGCGCACGGCCAGGGGTGACGCGCATGGGCGGCGGCCGGCGCAAGGCCAGGTGCGGCGCGCACGGGCGCAAGGCCAGGGGCGGCGCACACGGGCGGGTGCCGACGCACGGGCGGGTACCGGTAGCCGGCTCGGGCGTCCATGGTGAGGCGCAGGACGCGGTGGCGGGCAAGGTAGAGAGGAGCTACGGTGTAGGGATCGAGTCCGGGTCAGACCTCCTCTGCCTTCACTTCGGATCCGACTCCCTCTCATTTGTTTTCTATCTCGTGCTCAGGGGAGGCAAGGCGAGGTGGGGGTGGAGCCGGAGCAGCGTGGCGGGACGATCCGAGGCAGCTCGGAGGCACTCACGAACCATGTCCGAGTCCTTCTTCGCGTAATGATGGATCATCTTTTCCTTTACGTATGTAATTAGTAGTACTAGTTGGTTGATGGACCATTGATGGCTCGATGGAGACGTAGCGCAGGGGATCTCTGTGGATTTGATCCCCATATGTAAATAAGAAAACATGGTCGCGTTGGAACTCCTCTCGATCCCATGTTGTGTTTCAACCACTCATCGACGACATGATCCCTCTGCACCGGCTCTTCTTCCTCCCAATCGAATCTCGTTGTTCGGACTGTTCATCGATGACATACATCCTCTCGATCCTCTCGTGTTGTTTTCTTTTCTATCCGGCAGGTTGTAAGCTTCCCGATCCGAGGAGAAATTCCCTTCAAGAATCCAACACCACCGTGCTGGCCCCACGGTGGGCACCAACTGTCGTGGTTTTGTCACGGCAGATGTCCGGGTTAACGGACTTAGGTTCGGGGCGAGACGCAACTATGTGGCGGCTTGAAGGGGTTGTTCAGGATCGAGAAGACACGGAGTTTTACCCAGGTTCGGCCCCTCTGATGGAGGTAAAAGCCTACGTCTTGCTCGTCTAGTATTTATGATGATGAAGATCTCTCAGTTTCAAGGGTGCTAATTGCTACCTCTAATCACGAGAGCCTCTAATCTCTTGTGTTGTCTAAACTTGTAGACTTGTGTCTCTTGAGAACTTGTCCCTCTAGGGGTGCTCTACCCTCCTTATATAAGTGGAGAGGGTAGGTTTACAAATAGAGTCCTGCTAGGAGTAGGATTAGGACTAGTCTCTCATGAATCCTACACCGGGTCTTATTTCCTTTAATGGAATCCTTCTCTCTTGTGGGCCTTCTCCTGTGGGCCTTCTCTTGTGAGTCGCCTGGCGCCGGCTCACCCGCCGGGTCTTGGGCTTAGTCATTCTGTGACTCGCCTGTCGGGTCTTAAATAAGAATGTCATGTCTTCGGCCAGGTCTCTTGTGAATCGCCAGGCCGGGTCATACCATGGGGTATATCCCCGTCACCGTTGCTAAGGTTCGTTGTTCCGAAGCACCACGTGATGATCGGGTGTGATAGGTTCTAACGTTCGCATACAACGGGTGTAAGCCAGATTTACACACACGATACACTTAGGTTGACTTGACGAGCCTAGCAAGTACAGACATGGCCTTGGAACACGGGAGACCAAAAGGTCGAACATGAGTCGTATAGAAGATACGATCAACATGGAGATGTTCACCATTGATGACTAGTACGTCTCACGTGACGATCGGACACAGGCTAGTTGACGTGGATCATGTGTCACATGGATGACTAGAGAGATGTCTATCTAAGTGGGAGTTCATTAAATAATTTGATTATGTGAACTTAATTATCATGAACTTAGTCTAAAATAGTCTTTACAATCTATATTGTAGATCCAATGGCCCACGCTAATGTTGCCCTCAACTTCAACGCGTTCCTAGAGAAAACCAAGCTGAAAGATGATGGAAGTAACTATACGGACTGGGTCCATAGCTTGAAGATCATCCTCATAGCTTCCAAGAAACTATATGTCCTTGATGCACCGCTAGGTGATGCACCCATTTTCCCAGCAACTCAAGATGTTATACGCCTGGCAGTCGCGTTGTGATGACTACTCCCTGGTTCAGTGCGGCGTGCTTTACAGCTTAGAACTGAGGCTCCAAAAGCGTTGTGAGCAACACGGAGCATATGAGATGTTCCAAGAGCTGAGAATGGTTTTCCAAGCTCATGCCCGGGTCGAGAGATATGATATCTCCGACAAGTTCTTTAGTTGAAAGATGGAGGAAAATAGTTCTGTCAGCGAGCACATACTCAAAATGTCTGGGTTGCACAACCGCTTGTCTTAGCTGGGAGTTAATCTTCCAGATGACTCGGTTATTGACAGAATCCTCCAGTCGCTCCCACCTAGCTATAAGAGCTTTCTGATGAACTACAACATGCAGGGTATGGAGAAGTCCATTCCTGAGTTGTACTCGATGCTGAAATCAGCGGAGGTCGAGATCAAAAAGGAGCATCAAGTGTTGATGGTTAATAAGACCACTAGTTTCAAGAAAGGAAAGGGTAATAAGAACTTAAAGAAGGACGGCAAAGCAGTTGTCGCGCCCGGTAAGCAAGTTGCCAGGAAGAAGAACAAGAATGGACCCAAGCCTGAGACTGAGTGCTTTTATTGCAAGGGTACCGGCCACTGGAAGCAGAACTGCCCCAAGTACTTAGCGGATAAGAAGGCCGGCAATGTTAAAGGTATATGTGATATACTTGTTGTTGATGTGTACCTTACCAGCGCTCGTAGTAGCTCCTGGGTATTTGATACCGGTGCAGTTGCTCACATTTGTAACTCCAAGCAGGATTTGCGGAATAAGCAGAGACTGGTGAAGGACGAGGTGACGATGCGCGTCGGGAATGGTTCCAAGGTTGATGTGATTGTCGTCCGCACGCTACCTCTACATCTACCTTTGGGATTAGTTTTAAACCTTAATAATTGTTATTTAGTACCAGCCTTGAGCATGAACATTGTATCTGGATCTCGTTTGATGTGAGATGGCTACTCATTTAAATCTGAGAATAATGGTTGTTCTATTTAGATGAGAGAAATGTTTTATGGTCATGCCCCACTAGTCAATGGTTTATTTTTGTTGAATCTCAACGTGATGTTACACATGTTCATAGTGTGAGTACCAAAAGATGTAAGGTTGATAACGATAGTCCCACTTACATGTGGCACTGCCGCCTTGGTCATATTGGTGTCAAACACATGAAGAAACTCCATGCTGGTGGACTTTTGGAGTCTCTTGATTTGGAATCATTTAACACGTGCGAACCATGCCTCATGGGCAAGATGACCAAGACTCCGTTCTCCGAAACAATGGAGCGAGCAACTGACTTGGATAATACATACCGATGTATGTGGTTCTATGAGCGTTGAGGCTCGCAGAGGCTACTATTATGTTCTCACCCTCACTGATAACTTAAGCAGATATGGGTATGTCTACTTAACGAAACACAAATCTGAAACCTTTGAAAAGTTCAAGGAATTTCAGAGTGAGGTAGAGAATCAACGCGATAGGAAAAAAGTGCCTATGATCTGATCGTGGCGGAGAATATTTGAGTCACGAGTTTGGCACGCACCTAAGGAAATGTGGAATTGTTTCACAACTCACGCCGCCTGGCACACCTCAGCGAAATGGTGTGTCTGAACGTTGTAATCGCACTCTATTGGATATGGTGCGATCTATGATGTCTCTTACCGACTTACCGTTATCATTTTGGGGATATGCATTAGAGACTGTCGCATTCATTTCAAATAGGGCACCGTCTAAGTCCATTGAGATGACATCGTATGAATTATGGTTTGGAAAGAAACCCAAGCTGTCGTTTCTGAAAGTTTCGGGATGTGATGCTTATGTGAAGAAACTTCAACTTGAGAAGCTCGAACCCAAAGCGGAAACGTGCGTCTTCATAGGATACCCCAAAGAAACAGTTGGGTATACCTTCTACCTTAGATCCGAAGGCAAAGTCTTTGTTGCCAAGAATGGATCCTTTCTAGAGAAAGAGTTTCTCTCGAAAGAAGTAAGTGGGAGGAAAATAGAACTTGATGAGGTAATTGTACCTCCACTCGAACCGAAGAGTAGCGCAGCACAGGAAGTTGTTTCTATGGAGACTACACCATCTGGAGAGGAAGCTAATGATGATGATCATGAAACTTCAGATCAAGTTGATGTTGAACCTCGAAGGTCCACAAGGACACATTCCACACCAGAGTGGTACGGCAACCCTGTCATGGAGATCATGTTGTTGGACAACAGTGAACCTTCGAACTATGAAGAAGCGATGGCGGGCCCGGATTCCAACTAATGGCTTGAAGCCATGAAATCCGAGATAGGATCCATGTATGAGAACAAAGTATGGACTTTGGTGGACTTGCCCGATGATAAGCGAGCCAAAGAAAACAAATAGATCTTTAAGAAGAAGACTAACACGGATGGTAATGTGACCGTCTATAAGGCTCGGCTGGTCGCTAAGGGTTATCGACAAGTCCAAGGAGTTAACTACGATGAGACTTTCTCACTCGTAGCGATGCTGAAGTCCGTCCGAATCATGTTAGCAATTGCCGCATTTTATGGTTATGAGATCTGGCAAATGGACGTCAAAACGGCATTCCTTAATGGCTTCGTTAAGGAAGAACTGTATATGATACAGTATTTGTCGATCCTAAAGATGCTAACAAAGTATGCAAGCTTCAGCACTCCATCTATGGGCTGGTGCAAGCATCTCGGAGTTGGAACATTCGCTTTAATGAGGTGATTAAAGCGTTTGGATTTATACAGGTTTATGGAGAACCCTGTATTTACAAGAAAGTGAGTGGCAGCTCTGTAGCATTTCTCATATTATATGTGGATGACATATTGTTGATGGGAAATGATATAGAACTTTTGGAAAGCATAAAGGCCTACTTGAATAAGTGTTTTTCAATGAAGGACCTTGGAGAAGCTGCTTACATATTAGGCATCAAGATCTATAGAGATAGATCGAGATGCCTCATAGGTCTTTCACAAAGCACATACCTTGACAAGATATTGAAGAAGTTCAATATGGATCAGTCCAAGAAGGGGTTCTTGCCTGTGTTACAGGGTGTGATATTGAGTACGACTCAATGCCCGACCACGGCAGAGGATAAAGAAAAGATGAGTGTCATCCCCTATGCTTCAGCCATAGGATCTATTATGTATGCCATGTTGTGTACCATACCTGATGTGAACCTTGCCATAAGTTTGGTAGGGAGGTACCAAAGTGATCCCAGAGCAGAACACTGGACAGTGGTCAAGAATATCCTAAAGTACCTGAAAAGCACCAAGGACATGTTTCTCATATATGGAGATGCCGAAGAGCTCGTCGTAAAGGGTTACGTTGATGCTAGCTTCGACACAGATCCGGATGACTCCAAGTCACAAACCGGATACATGTATATTTTGAACGGAGGGCCAGTCAGCTGGTGCAGCAGTAAGCAAAGCGTCATGGCGGCATCTACATGTGAAGCGGAGTACATAGCTGCTTCGGAAGCAGCACAGGAAGGAGTCTGGATGAAGGAGTTCATCACCGACCTAGGAGTGATCCCCAATGCGTCGGGCCAGATGACTCTACTCTATGAAAACACTGGAGCTATTGCCCTTGCCAAGGAGCCCAGGTTTCACAAGAAGACTAGACACATCAAGCGCCGCTTCAACTCCATTCGTGGATATGTCCAGGATGGAGATATAGACATTTGTAAAGTACATACGGATTTGAATGTCGCAGATCCGTTGACTAAACCTCTCTCACGAGAAAAACATGATCAACACCAGAACTCTATGGGTGTTCGATACATCACAATGTAACTAGATTATTGACTCTAGTGCAAGTGGGAGACTGTTGGAAATATGCCCTAGATGCAATAATAAAGTTATTATTATTTTTCCTTGTTCTTGATAATTGCCTATTGTTCATGCTATAATTGTATTAACCAGAAACCGTAATACATGTGTGAATACATAGACCATAACATGTCCCTAGTGAGCCTCTAGTTGGCTAGCTCGTTGATCAATAGATGGTCACGGTTTCATGACCATGGACATTGGATGTCGTTGATAATGGGATCACATCATTAGGAGAATGATGTGATGCGCAAGACCCAATCCTAAGCATAGCACAAGATCGTGTAGTTCGTCTGCTAAAGCTTTTCTAATGTCAAGTATCATTTCCTTAGACCATGAGATTGTGCAACTCCCGGATACCGTAGGAATACTTTGGGTGTGCCAAACATCACAATGTAACTGGGTGGCTATAAAGGTACACTATAGGTATCCCCGAAAGTATCTCTTGGGTTGACACGAATCGAGACTGGGATTTGTCACTCCGTGTGACGGAGAGGTATCTCTGGGCCCACTCAGTAAGACATCATCATAAAGAGTTCAATGTGACTAAGGAGTTAGCCACGGGATGATGTGTTATGAAATGAGTAAAGAGACTTGCCGGTGACGAGATTGAACAAGGTATAAGGGATACCGACGATCGAGTCTCGGGCAAGTGTCATACTGATGGACAAAGGGAATTGTATACGGGATTGATTGAATCCCCGACATCGTGGTTCATCCCATGAGATCATCGTGGAGCATGTGCGAGCCAACATGGGTATCCAGATCCTGCTGTTGGTTATTGACCGGTGAGGTGTCTCGGTCATGTCTACACACTTAAGGTTCGATGACGCTAGGGTTATAGGCGAATTGTGTACGTGGTTACCGAAGGTTGTTCACAGTCCCAGATGAGATCCTAGACGTCACGAGGAGTTCCGGAATGGTCCGTAGGTGAAGAATGATATATAGGAAGTGAGGTTTTGGTCATCGGAAGTGTTTCGGGCATCACCGGTAACGTACCAAGACCATCGAAAGGGTTCCGGGGGTCCGCCGTGAGGGGCCACCGGCACCAGAGGCCTGCGTGAGCCGAGAGTGGGAAGGGACCAGCCCCGGAGTGGGCTGATGCGCCTCCCACCAAGGCCCAAGGCGCAGCAAAGGAGGAGAGAGAGTAAACCCTAGGCGCAGATGGGCCCTAGGCCCACCCTAGGGCTGCCGCACCCCTCTCCCCTCTCTTGGTCGCCGCCCCAAGGGCCATCTAGGGTCAGCTGCCGCCCTAGGGTGGGAACCCTATGGGGTGTGCCCCTCCTCCTCCCCCTATATATGTGTGGGGGTTTTGGGCTGCCAACGACGGATATCTCTCTCTCGGCGCAGCCCTACCCCTCCTCCTCCTCATCCTCCGTAGAGCTCGGTGAAGCCCTTCCGAAGTACCACGCAGTTCCACTGTCACCACGTCGTCGTGATGCCGAAGCTCTCCCTCAAACTCTCCTTCCCCCTTGATGGATCAAGGCATAGGAGACGTCACCGGGTTGCACGTGTGTTGAACACGGAGGCGCCATTGTTCGGCGCTTAGATCGGAATCAACCGCGATGTGAATCGCTGCGAGTACGACTCCACCAACCACGTTCTTGTAACGCTTCCGCTTTGAGATCTTCAAAGGTATGAAGATGCACTCCCCCTTTGCTCGTTGATGGTTTCTCCATAGATTGATCTTGGTGACATGTAGGAAATTTTTTGATTTACTACTACGTCTCCCAACAATTCACCTCCCAGTTCTACCGTGTCGGCCACGCGTACGAATTCTATGGGTTGTACACGCCCAGAGGCCCTCAAGGACGTGGAGGGGTCCCTTCCCATGCAATGTGGCAGCCATAGCCCAGCGCTAGCGGAGAAGTCAACACGGTCCACCAATGACTATGCCCATGTTGGGGAACGTTGCATGGGAAACAAAACATTTCCTACACACACGCAGATCTATCCATGGTGATGAGCATCTACGAGAGGGAGAGTTGATCTACGTACCCTTGTAGATCACTAAACGGGAAGCGTTAAGTAACATGGTTGGTGTAGTCGAAAGTCTTCACGAACCAAATCGTTGTGCGTCCCGCGATCCAATCACGACCTGTCCCGCAATCTAATCACTATCCGTCCTGCGAACTTGATCACGATCCTTCCGATCTAGCGCCGAACGGACGGCACCTCCGCGTTCAGCACACGTACAGCTTGATGACAATCTTTGCCGTCTTGATCCAGCAAGAGAGAGTGGAGATGTAGAAGAGTTCGCCGGCAGCGTGACGGCGCTCCGGCGATGGTGGTGGAGCAATTCCGGCAGGGCTTCGCCTAAGCACTGCAGAAATCCGATCTAGAGGAGAAACTAGGCACTAGAGGAACGGGTAGCACGTGGCTGAAAAAACTAGTGCAAAACCCTAGAAATCCACTAGTATATATAGGAGGAGAGTAGGAGAGGAGGCAGCCTTGGCTTCCAAGCCAAGGCTGGTTCGGCCGAATGAGGTGGAGGAGGTGGAGTCCACCTCCACTCCTAGTAGGACTAGGATTCACCTATTTTGGCCTTTTTTCCACCTTTTCTCTTGGGCCTTTTTTCTTCCAGCCGCATGGGCCTATTGTGGTTGTTCCACCAGCCCACTAAGGGCTGGTTTTCACTCTCCCACATCCCATGTAGCCTCTTGGGTCGAAATACCCCTCCCGGAGGTCTCCCGGTACACTACCGGCACACCCGGTACACTACCGATAAGCTCGGAACTTTTCCGGCGACCAAAACAGGACTTCCTATATATGAATCTTTACCTCCGGACCATTCCAGAGCTCCTCGTGACATACGGGATCTCATCCGGGACTCTGAACAAACTTCGGTCACCACCATACATAACTCTATACTACCGAAATGTCACCAAACCTTAAGTGTGCAGACCCTGTGGGTTCGAGAACTATGTAGACATGACCGAGACACCTCTACGGTCAATAACCAATGGCGGGACCTGGATGTCCACATTGGTTCCTACATATTCTACGAAGATCTTTATCGGTTGAACCTCTATGTCAAGGATTCAGTTAATCCTGTATGATGTTCCCTTTGTTCTTCGGTATGTTACTTGCCTGAGATTTGATCGTCGGTATCTCCATACCTAGTTCAACCTCGTTACCGGCAAGTCTCTTTACTCGTTCCGTAATACAAGATCCTGCAACTAACACTTAGTCACATTGCTTGCAAGGCTCATTGTGATGTTGTATTACCGAGTGGGCCCCGAGATACCTCTCCGTTACACGGAGTAACAAATCCCAGTCTTGATCCATGCCAACTCAACAGACACCCTCAGAGATACCTGTAGAGCATCTTTATAGTCACCCAGTTACGTTGCAATGTTTGATACACACAAGGCACTCCTCTGATGTCTGTGAGTTGCATGATCTCATGGTCATAGGAACACATACTTGACATGTAGAAAACAATAGCAATAAACTGACACGATCATATGCTACGTTTGTAGTTTGGGTCTTGTCCATCACATCATTCTCCTAATGATGTGATCCTGTTATCAAATGACATCTCATGTCAATGGCCTAGGAAACCTTGACCATCTTTGATCAAAGAGCTAGTTCACTAGAAGCATACTAGGGACAGTGTGTTCTCTATTTACCCACACATGTAATGTGTTTCCAATCAATACAACTATAGCGTGGATAATAAACGATTATCATGAACAAGGAAATATAAGAATAAACGGGTCTACAACATTTAGATCCGTGTGCACTTTGCAAATATTTATGTCCTTCTCCTCGATGTAACACCGAATGGAGTTGAAGCATCGCTTTATGTGTCTGGTCCTCTTGTGAAACCTTGGTTCCTTGGCTAAAGCAATGGCACCAGTGTTGTCACAGAACAGGTTCATTGGATTCAGTGCACTAGGCACTACTCCAAGATCTGTCATGAACTACTTCATCCAGACACCTTCCTTCGCCGCCTTCGAGGCTGCGATGTACTCCGCTTCGCACGTAGAATCAGCTACCACGCTTTGCTTGGAACTGCACCAGCTTACCGCTCCCCTGTTAAGAATAAGTAGGTATCCAGTTTGCGACTTAGAGTCGTCCAGATCAGTGTCAAAGCTTGCATCGACGTAACCCTTTACGACAAGCTCTTCATCACCTCCATAAACGAGAAACATTTCCTTAGTCCTTTTCGGGAACTTAAGGATATTCTTGACCGCTTGCCAGTGCTCCATTCCAGGATCACTTTGAAACCTTCCGGCCATACTTATGCAAAGGCTGACATCGGGTCTTGTGCACAGCATTGCATACATGATAGAGCCTATGGCTGAAGCATAGGGGATGACACTCATCTTTTCTCTATCTTCTGCAGTCACTGGGCATTGAGTTTTACTCAACTTCACACCTTGTAACACAGGCAAGAACCCCTTCTTGGACTGATCCATTTTGAAATTCTTCAAAACTTTATCAAGGTATGTGCTCTGTGAAAGTGCTATTAAGCATTTTGATCTATCTCTATAGATGCTCTGTGAAAGTGCTATTAATGCCTAATATGTAAGCAGCTTCTCCTAGGTCCTTCACTGAAAAAATCTTGTTCAAATATTCCTTCACGCTTTCCAGCATTTCTATATTGTTTCCAATCAGCAATATGTCATCCACATATAATATTAGAAACGCTATAGAGCTCCCACTCACTTTCTTGTAAATACAAGCTTCTCCATCAACTTGTATAAACTCAAATGCTTTGATCACCTCATCAAAGCGCTTATTCCAACTCCGAGATGCTTGCACCAGTTCATAAATGGATCGCTGGAGTTTGCAAACTTTGTCAGCATTCTCTGGATCGACAAAACCTCCGGGTTGCATCATATACAACTCTTCCTCAAGGAAACCATTGAGGAATGCCGTTTTGACATCCATCAGCAAAATTTCATAGTCGAAATAAGCAGCTATTGCCAACATGATTCTGATAGACTTAAGCATCGCTACGGGTGAGAATGTCTCATCGTAGTCAACTCCTTGAACTTGTGAAAAACCCTTTGCCACAAGTCGAGCTTTATAGACAGTGATATTACCGTCCGCGTCTATCTTCTTCTTAAAGATCCATTTGTTCTGAATGCCTTTCGCCCTTCAGGTAATACTTCCAAAGTTCATACTTTGTTTTCATACATGGATCCCATCTCGGATTTCATGGCCTCTAACCATTTCTCGGAATCCTGGCCCATCACTAATCCTTCATAGCTCGTAGGTTCATTGTTGTCCAACAACATGACCTCTAAGATAGGGTTGTCGTACCACTCAGGAGTAGTACGTGCCCTTGTCGACCTACGAGGTTCAATAGTAGCTTGATCTGAAGCTTCATGATCATCATCATTAACTTCCTCTTCTACCGTCGTAGGTTCCACAAAAACAACTTTCTACGCTGCGCTACTTTCTGGTTGAAGTAAAGGTTCAATAACCTCATCAAGCTCTATCTTCCTCCCACTCAATTCTTTCGAGAGAAACTCTTTCTCAAGAAATGTTCCGTTCTTAGCGACAAACACTTTGCCTTCGGATCTAAGATAGAAGGTATACCCGACTATCTCTTTCAGGTATCCTATGAAGACGCATTTCTTCGCTTTGGGTTCCAGCTTTTCAGGCGGAAGCTTTTTGACATAAGCATCACATCCCCAAACTTTACGAAACGACAACTTTGGCCTTTTCCCAAACCATAGTTCATATGGCGTCATCTCAACGGATTTTGATGGTGCCCTATTTAAAGTGAATGCAGCTGTCTCTAATGCATAACGCCAAAACGATAGTAGCAAATCAGCAAGAGACATCATAGAACGCACCATATATAATAAGGTTCGATTACGAAGTTCGGACACACCATTACGCTGTGGTGTTCCAGGCAGTGTCAACTGTGAAACGATTCCACATTGTCTTAAGTGACTGCCAAACTCATAACTCAGATATTCACCTCCTCGATCAGATCATAGGAACTTAATCTTCTTGTTACGATGATTCTCAACTTCACTCTGAAATTGCTTGAACTTTTCAAACGTTTTAGACTTGTGTTTCATTAAGTAAATATACCCATATCTACTTAAGTCATCAGAGAAGGTGAGAAAATAACGATATCCACCGCGCGCTGCAACATTCATTGGACCGCACACATCAGTATGTATGATTTCCAATAAGTCACTTGCCCGTTCCATTGTTCCAGAGAACGGCGTTTTAGTCATCTTTCACATGAGGCATGGTTCACATGTGTCAAGTGATTCAAAATCAAGTGACTCCAAAAGTCCATCAGCATGGAGCTTCCTCATGCGTTTTACACCAATATGACCTAAACGGCAGTGCCACAAGAAAGTGGTACTATCATTATCAACTCTACATCTTTTGGCATCAATGTTATTAACATGTGTGTCATCACTATCAAGATTCAATATGAATAAACCCCTAACATTGGGTGCATGACCATAAAAGATATTACTCATATAAATAGAAAAACCTTTATTCTCTGATTTAAATGAGTAACCGTCTCGCAATAAACAAGATCCTGATATAATGTTCATGCTTAACGCAGGCACTAAATAACAATTATTCAGGTTCATCACTAATCCTGATGGTAATCGAAGAGAGAGCGTGCTGACGGCGATCACATCAACCTTGGAACCATTTCCCACGCGCATCGTCACTTCGTCCTTCGCCAGCTTCGTTTATTCCGTAGTTCCTGCTTTGAGTTGCAAATGTGAGCAACCAAACCGGTATCAAATACCCAGGAACTACTACGAGAGCTAGTAAGGTACACATCAATAACATGTATATCATATATACCTTGTTTGTCGTTGGTCGCCTTCTTGTCAGCCAGGTACTTGGGGCAGTTCCGCTTCTAGTGACCAGTTCCTTTGCAATGAAAGCACTCAGTTTCTGACTTAGGTCCATGCTTAGGCTTCTTTGTAGGAGCAACAACTACTTTGCCATCCTTCTTGGTTTTACCCTTCTTGCCTTTGCCCTTTCCATTTTTCTTGAAAGTAGTGGTTTTATTGACCATCAACACTTGATGTTCTTTCTGGATTTCAGACTCAGCGACTTTCAGCATCACAAACAGCTCGGCAACTAACTTGTTCATCCCGTGCATGTTATAGTTCATTACAAAGCTCTTGTAACTAGGTGGCAGTGATTGAAGAACTCTGTCAGTGATTGCCTCTGGCGGAAGGGTAATTCCCAACTCCGCTAGACGATTTGAATACCCAGACATTCTGAGTATGTGCTCACTGATAGACTCGTTCTCCTCCATCTTGCAAGCATAGAATTTATCGGAGGTCTCATACCTCTCGATCCGGGCATTCTTCTGAAAGATAAACTTCAACTCCTGGAACATCTCGTATGCTCCATGACGTTCAAAACGTCTTTGAAGTCTCGGTTCTAAGCCATACAATATTGCACACTGAACTATTGAGTAGTCTCCAGCATGAGCCTCCCAAGCATTCTTAACGTCTTCGGAGGTCATGTCTTCTGGTTGGTTACCAAGCGGTGCATCAAGGACATATTGTTTTTGGGAAGCCGTGAGGATAATCCTCAGATTGCGGGCCTAGTCAACAAAGTTACTTCCATCATCTTTCAACTTAGCTTTCTCTAGGAGCGCATTAAAATTCAGGGGTGCTACTGCGCGAGCCATTGATCTACAACATAAATATGCAAAGGTTACTTAGACTATTGTTCAAGATAATGAGTTTAGTTAATCAAATTACTAAAGCTCCCACTCAAATTGACATCCCTCAGGTCATCTGAGTGTCACATGATCCAAATTCACCAACTCAAGTCCGATCATCACGTGAGTTAAGGTGGCTTCAATGGTGAACATCATTATGTTGATCATATCTACTATATGACTCATGTTCGACCTTTCGGTCTCTTGTGTTCCGAGGCCATGTCTGTACATGCTAGGCTCGTCAAGTTTAACCCGAGTGTTCTACACGTGCAAAACTGGCTTGCACCCGTTGTATGTGAACGTAGAGTCAAATCACACTCGATCATCACGTGGTGTCTCGACACGACGAACTTTCGCAACGGTGCACACTCGGGGAGAACACAATTTATCTTGAAATTAAGTGAGGGATCACCTTATAATGCTACCGTCGTTCTAAGTAAAACAAGGTGCATAAAAGGATTAACATCACATGTAAATCATAGGTGACATGATATGGCCATGATCTTGTGCTCTTGATCTCCATCATGAAAGCACCGACATGATCTCCATCGTCACCGGCATGACACCATGATCTCCATCAACGTGTCGCCATCGGGGTCGTCACGCCCAACATGCTTCTACTACTATTGCTACCGTAGCGATAAAGTAAAGCATTACATAGCGCTTAATGATTGACACACAGGTCATACAATAATTAAAGACAACCCTATGGCTCCTGCCGGTTGTCGTACTCATCGACATGCAAGTCATGATAATCTATACATCACATGATCATCTCATACATCACATATATCACATCATGTAATTGGCCATATCATATCACAACATACCCTGCAAAAACAAGTTAGACGTCCTCTAATTGTTGTTGCATGTTTTACGTGGCTGCTACGGGTATCTAGCAAGAACAATTCACATCTACGCAAAAACCACAACGGTAATACACTAGTTGCTTTTCAACCATCTCAAGGACCGCCTTTGTCGAATCCGATCCAACTAAAGTGAGAGAAACTGTCACCCACAAGCCATCTATGCAACAAGTTGCGGTTGAGGGAACCGGTCTCTCGTAAGCGTACGAGTAATGTTGGTCCGGGCCGCTTCATGTCACAATACCACTGAACCAAAATCCGACCAAGGGAGGAAGCAATCTAAGCATAAACGCCCACAAACCTTTTGTGTTCTACTCGAGATCTCATCTACACATAGACCTAGCCTCTGATACCACTATTGGGGAACATTGCATGGGAAACAAAAAATTTCCTACGCACACGCAGATCTATCCATGGTGATGAGCATCTACGAGAGGGAGAGTTGATCTACGTACCCTTGTAGATCGCTAAACGGGAAGCGTTAAGTAACGCGGTTGGTGTAGTCGAACGTCTTCGCGATCCAAATCGCCGTGTGTCCCGCGATCCAATCACAATCCATCCCACGATCTAATCACGATCCGTCCCACGAACTTGATCACGATCCGTTCCACGAACTTGATCATGATCCTTCCGATCTAGCGCCGAACGGCCGGCACCTTCGCGTTCAGCACACGTACAGCTTGATGACGCTCTCTGCCGTCTTGATCCAGAAAGAGAGAGCGGAGAGGTAGAAGATTTCACCGGCAGCGTGACGGCGCTCCGGCAATGGTGGTGGAGCAATTCTGGCAGGGCTTCGCCTAAGCACTGCAGAAATCTGATCTAGAGGAGAAACTAAGCACTAGAGGAATGGGTAGCACATGGCTGAAAAAACTAATGCAAAACCCTAGAAATCCACTAGTATATATAGGAGGAGAGGAAGCAGCCTTGGCTTCCAAGCCAAGGCTGTTTCGGCCGAAGGAGGTGGAGGAGGTGGAGTCCACCTCCACTCCTAGTAGGACTAGGATTCACCTATTTTGGCCTTTTTTCCACCTTTTCTCTTGGGACTTGTTTCTTCTAGCCGCATGGGCCTATTGTGGTTGTTCCACCAGCCCACTAAGGGCTGGTTTTCACTCTCCCACAGCCCATGTAGCCTCTTGGTTCGAATTACCCCTCCTGGAGGTCTCCCGGTACACTACCGGCACTCCCGGTACACTACCGATAAGCCCGGAACTTTTCCGACGACCAACACAAGACTTCCTATATATGAATGTTTACCTCCGGACCATTCCAAAGATCCTCGTGACATCCTGGATCTCATCTGGGACTCTGAACAAACTTTAGTCACCACCATACATAACTCTATACAATCGAAACGTCACCAAACCTTAAGTGTGCAGACCCTGCGGGTTCGAGAACTATGTAGACATGACCGAGACACCTCTACGGTCAATAACCAATGGCGGGACCTGGATGTCCACATTGGTTCCTACATATTCTACGAAGATCTTTATCGGTTGAACCTCTATGTCAAGGATTCAGTTAATCCCGTATGATGTTCCCTTTGTTCTTCGGTATGTTACTTGCCCGAGATTCGATCGTCGGTATCTCCATACCTAGTTCAACCTCGTTACCGGCAAGTCTCTTTACTCGTTCCGTAATACAAGATCCCGCAACTAACACTTAGTCACATTGCTTGCAAGGCTCATTGTGATGTTGTATTACCGAGTGGGCCCCGAGATACCTCTCTGTTACACGGAGTAACAAATCCCAGTCTTGATCCATGCCAACTCAACAGACACCCTCGGAGATACCTGTAGAGCACCTTTATAGTCACCCAGTTACGTTGCGACGTTTGATACACACAAGGCGCTCCTACGATGTCTGTGAGTTGCATGATCTCATGGTCATAGGAACACATACTTGACATGTAGAAAGCAGTAGCAATAAACTGACACGATCATATGCTACATTTGTAGTTTGGGTCTTGTCCATCACATCATTCTCCTAATGATGTGATCCCATTATCAAATGACATCGCATGTTAATGCCCTAGGAAACCTTGACCATCTTTGATCAACGAGCTAGTTCACTAGAGGCATACTAGGGACAGTGTGTTCTCTATTTACCCACACATGTAATGTGTTTCCAATCAATACAATTATAGCATGGATAATAAACGATTATAATGAACAAGGAAATATAATAATACACTTTATTTATTGCCTCTAGGGCATATTTCAAACAGCCCATGCAATGTGGAAGCCACGGCTCCGTGCTGGCGGTCGACACGGTCCACCAATGACTATGCCCACGCAAGGTGGAACCCCATGCCCGGTGCGGGGGGATAAACAACTGAGGGCGCCCCAGCGGCTGCATCGAACCTCGGGAAGGCCCCTAGCGGCCCCTTTCTTGCTGCGTCCCCCAGGGATGCACGTGTGAGGGGGCTGCACGGGGCTACTACCCGGCCAGGCCTGGTACACACCACCTTCCCAGGTCTGCCAAACCTGGTCTTCACGCGCCCATCTCTGGACAAGCTAGCGAGGAAAGGTATGGGAGACGCTCGTACGTCAAGGGGGACTCCTGAGCATCGCGACACAGGAGCCTAACTGGACCTGTAGCCCCTCACCCCTTGTAGCGTCCTTGGTTTTCGGTCGGCTCAACAGCGGATGAGATATGCGCGGGCCGAGCCCTGCCGACGCAGAGCCCAGAGTGCTCAAAAAACTGCTCAAAAATCTCTAGGAAGGATGCTGGAGCTCGCATGTCAAGGGGGGCTACTGAGCATCACGACTTAGGAGCCTAACTGGACTCGTAGCCCCTCACCCCTTGGACCGTCCTTGGTTTTCGGTCGGCCCAAGGGCGGTTGAGGTATGCGCGGGCCGGGCCCTGCCAACGCAGAGCACTGAAGGTGTTCGGAAGTTTCAAGTTATCTCAATCCTCACCATGTTCCCTTCATGAGGGCTGCTCGCACGTCAAGGAGGACTCCTAAGCATCGCGACTCAGGAGCCTAACTGGACCCGTAGCCCCTCACCCCTTGGACCGTCCTTGGTTTCTGGTCGGCCCAATGGTGATTGAGGTATGCGCGGGCCGGGCCCTGCCAAGGCAGAGCATCACAGCAAGCAAGAAGGAAACAATGCGAAGAAAGTTATCATGTAGTCCAATAGTTATTACAAGCATTAGAAGTTTTAGCAAACACAAATGAGTTTAATGCCTCCACGAGGCACGGTGTGCACTGCAGGAAAGGAGCAGGAGGAAGGAGTCAGGAGGAACCGTTGCCACCATTCGTCCCACCCTCAGAGGACTCGTCGTCGACATCGCTGATGTCGTCTTCCCCGCCAATATCCTCAGCAACATCCGAAGGCGGAGAAATCGTGACTCGGGTGAACCTCTTCACCAGCGTCTCCACGGCACCCTTCACCGCTGCCGCGGTGCCAGCGGGGACCTCAGGGGCGACCGGGAGGATCACAGAGTTGAAGTCAAACCCTGGCTCACAAAGATGAATATGGCTAAAGACGTGCGCCGCGGCTTTAGAAAAGAGGTCGCGGCACTCACTGTCCAAGACCCTATCCACCTTGACGATGGCGCCCTCCAGCGCCTCGACGAGCTTCGAAGCACACCACAGAGCTATCCTCTGGAGCGGACAGGGGCTCCATGAATCCATCTCGACACAGGGCGTGGAGCTCCTTGCGAAGCTTGAGCTCGACAGAAAGGAAGGCGCTCAGCTCTGCAGCCTTTTTCTCCTCGGCCTCGGCGATAACTTTCCCCTTAGTGTCAAGAAGGATCTGCCTCGAAGCAATTTCCTTCCCATGCGCGTCCAGGCGTGCCCGCTCTGGCTCCTGGTGGGTCGCCACCTAAGAAAGCTCAGCTTCCCGAGCGGCAAGCTTGGCCTCGCGTGCCTTGAGGTCTTCCGTTAGCTGACGAAGTTGCCCCGCAAGCTTGGCATGTTCCTCATGGAAGGTCTTCTGATGGGCCTCCACCTCTTTGCACACGGCGCGAGTGGCCACGGCTTCCTCCTTGCTCTTTGTCGCGGCAGCCACAGCCTGACCCCACATCACCACAGCGGCGGCGACGACCCAGAGCCACCCTAAGAGGACCTCTAGGTGTCCACCCGCAAGGCAATCACCGGCACTCCCGAAGGCATCACGAACCTGAAACAGAGCAGAGAAGGCCCTATCCAGGACGTCATGGACATGCATCGGAGGTGTCAAGGTCTCCCCCTGAGGATCCCCCATCACGGTCGCAGGGGGCGCCCTCGGGGAAGCGGCACCACGAAGGACAGGGGGCTCTGGAGGCAGCTCGGAGACTGTGGACACGGATGGATCGGCAGGCAGCGAGCCCTCGGGGGTTGGTCCTCCGGACGCCGGCGCCACCACGCCCCCAAGGGCAGGAGTGATCACGTCAACAGGCATCGGGGGCTCAGGGGGCTCGGCGATAATAGCTTGAGGGGGTGCCTCGCGAGCCCTCTCTTCTTTAGCAACAGGCGGCGGCGTGTCGGCAAGGGCAGGCGACGCACTAGGAGACGCCTTCGGCTTAACGCCCGCTTCTTCTTCCTCATCTTCAACGTAGCGACATCCCTGGTCACTAAGCAAGGGGAGGTCAGCAATGCACAAGCCATAGATATGTGAGCCAGGCCAAGACGGGTCGCTTACTCCTCGATGTCGACCCACTTCCTCTTCCTTTCCATCCTAGTAACAATGGGGTCCCTCAGCTCCCCATGGAGAGGGAGCTGCAACGCGGGGAAGCAGAGTCGCCGATAGCCGGGGCGCCCGCAGAAGAGATCATCATGGCCCCGTCCTCTCCCACCTTGCCTGTGGATTGCAATTCGGGCGGGGGCGACACCGGCGCCTCAATCGTCCTGCCAGCGAAGGCAGGGTGCGCCGAAGAAGACTCGGCTCCACGCTTCCGGGGAGTCGACACGCACGCGGACTACATGGCGATAGGGGATGGCCCTAGCCCTCTGAAGGCCTTAGCGGCGCGTGAGGAGCCCGCAGCAGAAACTTCACCAACGTCGTCGTCATCTCCAAGCTCGCGCAGGGTGGGACGCCCCTGTCGGGCCATCGTCGACGGTCCTCTCCAAGTCCTCCCCGCCCGAGGTATCGCCGGAAGACACCATCACCGGACAAGGGCCCTCAGCTGGGAATAGCCCCAGCTCATTTAAGGCAGGCATCATGGCAACTAGGTCGGGCCCGTTGTCACGGCAGTACAGCGGATCGTGAGCCTCGGGAAGGTCACCAGGATCACCACCGAGCAGGGTTGCCACAGCAGTGCTCAGCTCCCTGGGAGATATGCACGCGGGCTGAAGCCTGAGGTTGTTGTCGTTGCCCTAATAGTCCCATAAGGGTCTAGAATGGGCCTGAAGGGGCGCTAGGCGCTGCACCAAGAACTCCTTCACTATCATTCCACCAGTCAACTTCTTGGCACTGATATCACGGGTGAAGCGCTCCAGGACGGGCTCGGCCCGGGGGTCGGAAAGCTTCGCGGAGCTCCACACAAAAGTCTTCTACGACAACCCCTTCGGCATATCCAACCGAGAGTTGGTGTCCTTGAGATTCATGAGGACCCAGCGGTGCCTGAACTTCTCCACCTTCTTCCCGGCCTTCGGGAGCATGTTGCCGCTTTGAACCGTGACGAAAGAGACACACGCCGACCGTTGGGCGTCGTCATGCAAGCGCAAGAGAAAGAAATGACGAAAGAGGGCCACCGAAGGCCGCACGCCCACGATCCCACAGTAGAAGGTGAAGACGGACAAAAGCAAGATGGAATTGGGCTCGAGGTGAAGGGCCTGGATCCCATAGTGCTCAAGGATGGCGGTGAAGAACGCGAAGAAAAGGACGGAACGGCGCTAGATATGGGGAGGCACCTGCTAGAGTAGGAGACCAAGGAGGCAAGGGCAGGTGCGTAGGAAGAGAAAGCAATAATGGCCCAACGCTAGAAGTCAGGCTCTAGGCAACTCGAGCAAAGGCAAAAAGGGCGAGGGGCACCCTACATCATCCGCACAACACGCGCCAGGCCTGGCCCCCAGGTGTATGGGTCCCGTAGCGCTCCTGGCCGCCCTAAGGACAGCCCGAGAGCGCCGTGGGCCCGGGGGCTATTGTCGGCGTTCTAGGAACGGGGGTACCTAGATTTGCCTGCCTGCGGCCCAAGGCATGGCCCACATCATCAACCAAACGCGGCAAGGTGTGGCCCCACTCAGGACAAGGCCCTCCTGAGGGCCCAAGCCCCGCGAGGAGGAGCAGCATAAAGACCGGTAGGGGATGGGTCTCCCCAAGCCCCCTCCGGAGCGGCGGAGATCTCTATGCAAGGTTCGGCCTTGGGAGTCAAGGGTGATGCAGGGAAGGACAGGCGAGCGCCAATGCGCCAGGCGGTGTAGTTTCCCCGTTGGTGCAAAGGGAGCAAGGACGTACGCGGGTTCCCAATGCACAACCCAAAGGTTTCGATTCCGGTGCAAGAAGACCGCAACCACCCGTCCCGCAGGGCGGATGTCATCGCTGAGCCCATCGCTGCGCTGTCGACAGTGACTTTGCAGGTGAAGACCGCCTTTGGGCAGGGCGAGCACGAACCCCTATCCCCCTTTGAAATTGGTCCTTGTGGGATCCCTTCCTGCCATTGCGATAAGGGAAGAAGACCTGGGCCACCTCTATATAGAGAGGGTAGGCTGCTTCGTAGGGGGGATCCCGATCCGATCCCAACCCAAACCAGATCGACCAACTCCACCACTCTCTGACAACCAAACCACAAGGAGCCTTGAACACCACTAAGAGCCCTCGGGAGGTTCAGAAACACTGTACTTATTCGTCCACCTTGCCTCCTCGAGAGGCAATCTACCAAAGCAGGAGTAGGGTATTACGCTTCGCAGCGGCCTGAACCTGGGTAAACTGTCGTGTACATCTTCTTCCTCGTCATCGTGCGAGTTCTTTGTTGTGTTCATCGAGTAGCGAGCTAGGATGGACAAGGCCGGGGGGATCTTCACACATGCCCTTGTGTTCGAACATTAAGGGTTTAGCGGAGCCCGAAATCCAACAGCCCCCACCAGTTGCGTTGCCGCGATCGTCCTGTTCCACCACCACCTGCTCCACCGCTACTTGCTCTGACGCCACCTTCCTGCAACGCCGCAGGTGGGGTGCTCGTTCCGCCACTGCGCCCGCCACCTGCTCGACCCACGGTGGGGCCTCCTTCCATGCGCCCGGTCAGGGCGCTAATAGGTGGTGGGCTGGTGCACAAAGGGGAAGTAGGAGGGTGAACCCCAGGGCGAAATGGCAAGCGGTGGCGACCCCGAAGTACTTGGCGAGGAAGCCATCAGGCCGGAGACCCGCCGCATCCACGACCGGGTTCCCGAGGGGTAAATCATGCCACATATTCTCATTGAGCTTCCTTGTGAATTTCAACAGTTGATTCGAGTTGGTTTGTAGTTGATTTTGCTATTGGTGTGCTGATTGCGTCTTTGTTTTTTGTGGGTTAGGATGAAGTTGCGGTTTGCTTTCTTGGTGCACATTAGAAGGGATGGGTACATCCTGAATGCAAAGAATAAGAAGAAATTCCAAGGAGGTTTTGATGATCTGTTGCCAATGGCTTGTAATTGAAGTTGTGGCAAATTTGGGGAGCTAATTTATAGTCAATATCCTTGGGGTTTGCTTCATGAAGTGGCATACAAATACTACAATGGGGAAAATAAATGGGTGATAGTTAGTAATGATGAAGAGCTCGCTACCATGTTTGCTAAGCATAAGGAGAAAGAGAATTTTCATGTGAGGCTGCAAATTGATGTGTGTGTGCACGCATTCAGACCTAGGATGGTTGGTGTACCTTCTCGGGCAGAACCATGTCGTCGTAATGGCAGCTCCAGCAAGAACAATTCAGTTAGTGCACGACGACGTGGTGGCTCGACAAGTGTGGGCACCGGCAGAAGGGTCCCCATTGAAGTGGAGCCTGATGCCTACAATTCTAGGGTTGATGAAGAGAGGCTATATTCTGATGTTATTCAGAATTTACGACGGGCACCTCGGCTGAAAACCAAGATGAGGCTGACAATGACGTCCGTGTGGAGGATGACGCGGTGGGTGAGGACAAAGACCTTGGGGCTGTTGAATGGGACCCTTTGAACCCTCAGATGGAAGAAGGTTCTGTTTTTGCATCCATGAGTGAGTGTAGAAATGCACTTGTGACATACTGCATACAGAGTGCACTGTCCGAAGTATGTTACAGAGTGACCAAGTATGTTACAGAGTGCACTGTCCGACTGAGGGTTGTCCATGGAGGATGCTCGCATCTAAAATGCGAAATAGCACGAATATTCAGGTCAAAGTGAACCCTTTTGGGCACACATGCCAGGAATCAACCCTAAGGAAGGAAACAATAAGTAGAGCCAAGTCAAGATGGGTGGCGGAAGAAGTAAAGAAGTGAGTGGAACAAAATCGGCAAGTGGGTGCAAAGGAATTGCAGAAGAACATCAAAGACAAGTTCAAGATAGAGTTACAATACATGAGTGTGTTCAATAGTAAACAACATGCTATGGATTCTAAATATGGTATCTGGCAGGAAAGTTTTCACTTGTTGTATTCATTCAAAACTGAAGTGGAGAGGACCAGCCGAGGTAGTATTGTAGATATTGACCACCACACAGTGGAGTACACATTCAAGGGAGTCACAAAGACCAAGGAATGCTTTAGGACGTTTTTTTGTCTCCTTTGAGGCTTGTCGCCGGGTTTTTTTTGGCAGGATGCAAGCCGTATTTGGCTATTGATGCTACTTTTCTCACAGGGAGGTTTAAAGGACAGTTAGTAGCAGCTTGTCCAGTTGATGCACACAATTTCGTATTTCCAAGTGCGTATGGTGTGCTGGAGACAGAGTTTGAGGAGAGTTGGACTTGGTTTTTGCATAATCTGCGTCGGGCTATTGCACATCCCAATGGGTTGGTAATTCATACATATGTGTGCAAAGGTTTAGAAGTGGACTTGGACAATGTGTTCCCTAGAGTAGAGCATAGGGAATGCATGCGTCACCTTGCTGCAAATTTTGTGAAGAAATACAAAGGAAAGGTGTATACCGACAATTTATGGTCAGCATCTTTGACTTGTAGTGTGAAGAAGCACAACTACAACTTGAGGCAGTTATACACGAATGCCAAAGTGAAGGAATACTTTGAAACACACCACTCCAAGTTATGGGTCAGAAGCCAATTCAGTGAATTGAGCAAAGTTGACTATGTGCACAATAATCTTGCAAAGTCTTTCAACTCAACGATCCAGAAACTAAAAGGTCTTTATGTGGTGGATTTGCTTGACGAGGTAAGTATAGAATACATGCAGGAATTTCATTATCGTGCATGAATAGCCGTAGCAAAATTCATGGGCCACATTATCATCCCTTCTGTGATGAATGAACCGAAGAACAACAGGCTTGGAAATGAACATGACTCTTTGCTCGGTTACCATAGCAGAGGTATCATTTTTCGATAAAGAGAAGAGAGAATAGAGATATCCAGTGGATTTAGAAGCTAGAACTTGCAGTTGTAGGCAATGGCGGATAACTGGGTTGCCATGCATTCATGCCTTGTTTTTCATCACTTCTCTCTCAGGTCCAGCAGGGAACATACAGTAGTATGTGCATGATTACTACTCCGTTGCAAGGTTCAAAGCCACATATGCATATCCCTTACCTTCTTTGGAGGGAAAACAACAATGGGACATAGTGAACCATGGATTCAAGCTTTGCGCTCTAGTTTTGAAGAGAGCATCAAGTAGATCAAGGAAGAGTCGATTCAGACCTTGCAGCGAAGGAGCTGGACTTGGAGCAAGGATGCATAAGTGCACAAGGTGTGGTGGGTCTGGTCATTTCGGTATGTATTGTGATAACACAATAGATCTAGCATTTGGAGATTGTTTCGATGAAGGCTTCGATAAAAATGTTGGTCGTCAGTCGGTCGCAACAGCTGATGAAACGGATGGTCAACAGCCGGTTGCAACAGATGAGGATTTTGATGAGGTTCCAAATGATGATGGTCAACATCCGCATGATTTTGAGGATGATGATCCAAGTGAGGATCCAAATGGTGATCCAAGTGAGGCTCCAAATAATGATCCAAGTGAGGCTCCAAATGGTGATCCAAGTGAGGCTCCAAATGATGATCCAAGTGAGGCTCCAAATGGTGACCAACCTTCTGTCGTTGTGAGTTCTGCTAGGTATGTAGATCTTGCCAATACTACTATACATTTATCTCTTGACATGATCTCATTACCCATTATGTTTTGTATAGCTCTGCAGTAGGTTCGAAGAAGATGCTTAAGGTACAAACAACCAAGAGGAGAAGAGAAGAAACAATGAGCACAAGGAGCCAAGTGGTGGAGAGAAGCTCAAGGATCAAACAGAAGCTCCAATGCTATTTATGAAAAATTATGAAACATTATGAATGATGTTGTATTTCTATTGAATGATGTTGGAATGATGATGGTACATGTTTTGAATAAGTAATTGTTGACATGGATTTTGACCAAGATAAAATAAAATGCATAAATCACATTAAATATAAACGTAAAATAGCAAAAATCCGTTTTATAATAAAAATAAACAAATAAAAAACAGGTGTTGAAGCAGGAGAATGACTATTATCCAGAAGGCAAAAAGCAAGCCGCATGAAGCACGAGACGATTGTCTGACTAGTCGCGCCAGCCACACTCCTACGATCTCGCACGATCACACGATTAGGGGCTGCCAGGCAATTACCGATTAAAAATAGAGAAAAGGTAAAAGAGTCAGCCACGCTCCCATGATCTCGCACGATCACATGATCGAGGACGTGGGTGGGCGCATGCTCTACAACCAAAGCCTCCTTTGCTTCCAAAGGTAGGGTAAACAGCCTCATTTCTACGCAAGGTTATTTTTGACCTTGTCTAAATCAGCCAAATAACTTTTCTACACAGCTATTTTATATATACAAACTATGTGCGTAGGTTTTTCATTTTTTTAATTTGTTATGCTCATTTGAATTCTGGTCGAACCTAACTTTGACCCACATTTAGACAAGTTTAAAATATGAAAGTGAAAAACTAAGCATGGATCCTTCTTAGTCACTCCAAAATGAAGCTTTGGTGAGGTTTTCGAAAATTTCATCTTCCAAACCCCAAACCACTTCTCTTCACTTCATACAATAGAGTTTGAGATACCCTTGAGATATCACATGAGAAACATGAATTTTTTGTTTGAATGTATGTAGACCTTGTTTATCAACTTAAATCGTTAGTATATGACATAAGAAGACTATGTACATCGGTTTTTCATTTTTTTATTTTTTTGAATTTGTTATGCTCATTTGAATTCTGGTCAAACCTAACTTTGACCAATATTTAAACAAGTTTAAAACATGAAAATGAAAAACTAAGCCTAGATCCTTCTTAATCACTCCAGAATGAAGCTTTAATTTGGTGAGGTTTTTGAAAATTTCATGTTCCAAACCTCAAACCACTTCTCTTCACTTCATACAACAGAGTTTGAGATACCCTTGAGATATCACATGAGATACATGAAATCGTTAGTATATGACATAAGAAGACTATGTACGCAGGTTTTTCAAAAAAAAGTTAATTTATTATGCTCATTTGCATTTTGGTCAACCCTATCTTTGACTGACTCCAAACCCATCCCAAAACCAGCCGAATAGTGACCGTCGATCTAACCCTAGCGCAAAACAAGGACCATCGATCTAACCCTTCTAGAAGGAATCTGCGGGGAGGCGGAGGGCGATCCGCGAGATGCGATCTGATTGGCTATCCGCTACTGTCAAAAAATTAAGTTCTCTACTGTCGAAAAGTTTAGTTAGCTACGGTCACAATATTCATGTATGCCGACGGCCGCAGTCGGTATAGGTTTATTTTCTATCAGTTCTACACCAAATTCATGAATGCCGACGGTGGCCGTCAGCATAGGTTTATTTTCTGTTAGTCCTTAGTCTTCTTAGTGTCCAGTCATGAGAGTTTGGCTTCCTGCTAGTCTTCGGACACTTTTGTTTTTCTCAGTTTTAGGATCAGTTTGTAGGCTTTTCAGCTTTAAAAAACTTGTCATAGTTTACAAGAATTCTCAATAAAATGGAGTTAGCATATATGCATAAATTTGGTAAATGTTTAGTCCCTTGTATTTTGTTCAGAATTCACTTTCCTTTTTTAGGCATGATTTTTTTTCTTCATTCATCGTTCTCTCTTTGTTCGGTACCTTAGTTATCTTCAGTCCTTAGCCTTCTCTTCTTCATCTGTTGCTCATTTTCCACCCTTCTCATTTTTAGACAAATTATTATTTTTCGAACCGTTATATTAAGAAAACATGGGACAAGAACCCATAGAACACCACTCACACACGCTGCATTTCATTGATCAAAGTTTCTGAATTTCCCATTTCTTCTCCCTTTTTCATACAATTTCAAGCTTACAAATTCCTCCCAAATTCATGCCTTTCATACAATTTCAACATTGCACCCAGTCAATTACCATACCTAATGCCCAGATGTTATTGCTCAACCTCCTAAGCTCAATAGCTACCTCTCTGTCATTGTGTGCTCCGCCCTCCGTGTCATGCCCAAGATGCGGTCCTATCCTTATTTTGGCACGAGGGCCTCAACAGGGATAGAAGCGCATCTCGATGTGTTCGCAAGAATGGATATCATTACAAGTACATGTACAGAAGAGATGAGTATATGGAATTGGCTTACACTCCCACAAGCTACATCAGAGTCACATCAATACAATAACATCTCAAACATCATACATAAGAGCAGGGTCCGGCTACGGATGAAATCAAACGATAAAATGACATCCACCCTTGCTATCCCAGGCTGCCGCCTGGAACCCATCCAAGATTGATGAAGAAGAAGAAGTACTCCAAATCAAATCAAGTAAAGCGCTCACGTCAAATCATCGCATTACCTATACCTGCAACTGTTGTTGTAGTAATCTGTGAGGCACAGGGACTCAGCAATCTCATTCCCAAGGGTATCAAGACTATTAAAGCTTAATAGGTAAGGTATGGTTAAGTGGTGAGGCTGCAGCAAGCGACTAAGCATTTATTTGAGTGACTAACTTACGAGTACAGAAAGTAAAGTATGGTGGTCTACGCATAATGGTCGTGAACTAGTAATGATCACTAATTGATCCTGAGCACCTACTTACGTCAAACATAACCCCACCGTATTCTCTTTCGAATAAGGACTCACGAGAAGAGACAGTCACGGTTACGCACACAGTTGGTGTATTTTATTAGAGTTTACTTCAAGTTTGCTATGACCGGGTGTTAAACAAAGTATCCAAGTTTGCCACATAACCGCGGGCACGGCTTCTCGAAAAGATTTAACCCTGCAGGGGTGCTCCAACTCATCCATCACAAATTAACCACACTCAGCGAGAATAATCTCAACCACGGATCTCGTGATCTTCCTAGGCAACTCCAAAGGAAATCCGACACCTCGAGATAGCCCGAAGAAAATCAGAGTTCCTCACTCGAGACGTTCGAGAAAGGTAAAACAAATCCAGCAAGGCCGCCCGACGTGTCGACGAATCCGATAGGAGCCGCGTATCTCGTTCTCAAGACACGACCGGATAAGCTAGTGTACGGTGGCCTGATAGAAATCTCCCAAGTTGCCCCGGGTTGGCCCCGCATAGTGCTCTATTTTTGGACCAACACTCATGAGGAGCACTGGCCCGGAGGTTGATTAATTATTCATGGGGTAATTACTCCCTATGCAAGTTCATTAGTTATTAGGCAAATGTAGTACCAATGTTGGGCCTTGCCAGACAAGTTTTATCCCCAAAGGAAAATCAAGGGGGTCCCCATAACAACCCCGAGCATGTTAGGAGCACTCATTTATGGAACATAACACCGGTTCACAAGTAACAAGGGGCGGCAATAGTGGAACAAAACACCGAGCAAAAGGCCAAGCCTTCCACCTTTACCAAGTATATATGTGCATTAAATTAAATACCAGCTATATTGTGACATAACAAAAGAATGTACATATTGACACATGGAAGCAATTGCACCTGCAACTAGAAACGCTATAAGAAGGGCTAAGCAAGCGATAACATAAGCAAACAAAGTTTTGCTGGGATGTGAAGGGGTTAAAGGCTTTTCATGGCAATGTTGGGAGGCTTGTCAAACAAGTGGTATGTAGCGAGACATAACGATAAAAGACGAGACAACTAGCATGGCAATGATAATAATGCTATCCAGGGAAATGTGTCATCTTGCCTAAGATCCCGCTCGGAAGAAGATCGAGTCCATGAAGAAGACGAACCAACGTAGTCGAACGAATCCTCACACTCCAAACGCTTTCAAAACTCTATCGAAAAGAAGCAATCCGAAACAACAATCAACACAAGATTCACCACAACATATGCAAAACACGATGCACAAACAAATATGATGCATGTTCAGTTTAAATATGCAAGGCATGTCAAATCACAACAATCCAATTCTACACATTAAAGTGAAGCTCAATATGCAACGAGTTGCATATTGACGAAACTCCACATTCGAATATTTAGTTCAATCTCATTAGGTACACGACAATCTTAAATATTGTTAAACATGGCAGGAGGTGAAGTATAAGTAAACTAACTATCTAGGCATTTTAAATGAGGCCGAAAACAACTTATAGCATTTCCGAAACGACCCCATATGTTAATTTCGAAATTGGTCCAGATCTGAACTAATCATATTTTATATTTGTTAAACAGAAAAATAAATGTCACCATATTATTCTACACGTCATTCTAGTCGATTTACATATATGGAACATCTCAAACGGAGCTGGTCTAAAAGATATGAGCAATTCAAGATGCACATGCCATGAATGCAAATGCATGGGAAAAACCACCACAAATATTTCAAATCATGAATGCAACAAGTTATTATGATACTACATGAGATTCTAAGCAAGTTTCATATGCAACATGTTCAAAACGGAGCTACGGTTCAACAAATACAACCAACACAAGTTTTAGTTGAAATCTGCCCAAAACAGCAACTTAGCATTTTGCACGCATGAAAACAACAATTACACTATTCTAAAATGCACAAACTAAACATGGGGCAGTAGTATATAACACACACATCATTTTATCTTCACATATCATAAGCAAAACAAGCATGGATCACATAGTAGGAAGCTCACAAGGTGGCTACTTGAAAACAGTTTCAGACTTGGTGAAAATAGCAGTTTTTGACAGTGCAGTTTTTAATACGAAGGCATATTGACAGCAGTGAAACTATATGCTACAGAGCATATTATGGCATGAAACTTAACATCATACTAAAGGGCAATATCAACTATAAATAACTCAATTACATCAACCACAAAAGAGTTCTAGATCACTAGCAAATCACATGGCAAGACAGCAATAAAATATAACAGATTACAGACTTAGAAATATTTTGGACCCTCAAAATAGCAGAATTTTATAGCAAGTTGACAACACGAAAACAACACCTAAACATGCATTTCTATGACAAACAAAATGTCCAAGGGCTAGGACATATATCAACGGGCATTTCTCATGTTCAAACTTAATTCGAAACATACATGGATTAAATCCCACAAAATTAACAAAAAGGCATCACAGCATAAATGACATGGACACAAACATGCTCAAATGACAAAACTGAATGCACAGATAATTCCTATGAATTTTTCTACCCCGAAAACATATATAATATGTATAGGTTCATGTAAAAAATTAATCACAATTAAATATGCGAGTATTAGGCTTATTCTCGTTATATCAAATCATTAATGCAATTAATATGCAATCATCATGCCAACAATTTTATCAAGCATGAAAATGCGATGCCGATGACATGAACATTTTTAGTATATGGTTGAATTAATTCCGGTGCACTTTAATGAATATGCGAACATGCGAAATTATGACATATATGCAGGAAAATGCGAAATTATGACATATATGCAGGAAAATGACATGTAAACATATTAGGCATGGGTAAAAATGACATATTATTAATCTACATATTTTTTTAACCATTTTACATGTTCAAAGTATTTTCAAACGGTGTACGGATAAATATTTATCAACGTTTCTAAATACGCACAATAAATAAAATAAAATAAAAACAAGGGGGGAGGCTGGCTCACCCTAGGGCCAATTGGGCCGGCTGCAGAGGCAGAGGGAAACTGGGCCTGGCGCTGGGAGAGGAGGGAGCCGGCTGGGCCTTGGTCCACGCACAGACGAGCGAGCCGGTCAACGCAGCTCGGGCGAGCGCGTCGTCCTCCCGATCCTGATCGGGATCGAGGAAGACAAGGGCGGCGGCGCAGCAGCGGCGCAGGGCGGCGCTCGGGATCGGGGCAGGGCTGGCCGGACCTGGCCGCGGAGGCGGCCGGTGGCGGCTTGGAGCGCGGCGGAGCTCTCGAGCGCCATGGCGGCTCGACCTGCGGGAAAGAGAGCAGGGTGAGCGGGAGCTTAGTGGGAGAGGGGGAAGGAAGAGAAGGAAGGGGAAGGAGAGGAGGAGGTCCGGCCCGGCGGTTGCCGGCGGCGGCTGTCGGCTCCGGCGAAGCCGGACAGTCGGGCTGCTCCGGGAAGCTACGGGCATGACGCGGGGATGCTCTGCGGGAGCTCGGGCTGCACTGCGGTCGCTGGACATGTCCGGGTTGGCCGCCGGACATGTCCGGTAGGTGGGGGTTTTGGGCGAATCTGAGCCTCTAGGTCGCGATCCGAGGGCCAGATTTTGGCTGGGGCTAGGGTTGCGGGATCAGGAGGAGGAGGGCTAGCAGGTGGGGTTTCTCTAGGGGTGTGGCTGCAATTTTCCATGGGGGAAACCATAGAGAGAGTGGGAGCTCTCTTCATGGGGTTATATATAGGGAAGGCACTAAGGGCTGGGGTTGGACCTTGTCCGTCCGATCCCGATCCGATGACCGAGAACGGAGGAGGGGCTAAGGTGACTATGCAGATGGGCTCGGAGGGGAAGAGAGAGAGAGAATGGTGGTCCGTGGCACGAAGTTTTTAAAACACCAAGAAACGTTTGATAAACCGATGATCACACTGCTACGACTGACCGACGAGGTATCTAATGAGCTCAGAACGCGACGAAATTCGACGGGCGGTCTACCTACAATAAAACAAGACCGCGCGTCAAGTTTCAACTCGATCAGAGAATATTTTTGCGCGCACTTAAAAACAGTTCTATTTAAATGATGCCGCGGGCGCGTGCATGTGTGGCTGGTCTCAAAACGGGCAACAGCAAGAACGCAGAGAACCGGCAACTACGAATGAATGCAAGTTTCGAAAACAGGTGACGATGCTATGCAGATGATGCGAATGATGTGATGATGAATGCAACAGTCAGACGAAACACAGACAAGAATGGAAATAAAAGGGGAATCTTCTGGAATCTTTTGGAGCGTCGATCCCAAGCTGTCACACTCTGCCTCTTCTTCCGGAACACGTCATGCGGCCGTTGCCATTCGTGGTAGGATGGGCAACCATTCTTCGTGATCTTCTAGCATTTCATTCATCAATGTCTTGGCCAAAACATTGACCCAAAGGAAGAAACATTTCACTTGCATGAAAGTCAACCAGATCAACAATATTGCTCAAGGATCCTGACCACAAAAATGATGAAACTGCCCCGATTCTTACCCCATTCTCGTTGCACACGTAGAATGGACGATTATAGTTCTTCGATGTGCGTGAAACCTTTCGATCAATGTCATCTGGCATCGCGGACAGAGGAAGATCGGCATCTCCACGCGCGCTGGAATCTAGATCCGCGAGGTGGCGCGGGACCTAGAAGAAGACATTGAGCTCGATTTGCGACCGCTCGGAGCCGAAGGGGATCTCAACGCATCCGCACATGGCCCTATAGCTGTAGCAGACGACCGCGCCCTCCACAACAATCTTCCCACTGCCACCAGATGAAGGGGATCTCGACGCTACCCTCTCGGTCGCCCGCGCCTGGCTCCTAGCTACCAACAGGGGTCGCCGCCCACCTCTGCGTGTGTTCGCCTCCAACCCCGTCCCCCGCCCGCTTGATTGCTGCTCACCGCTACGAGCTCCGGGGGCGCGTTCCGCCCCCCGCTTTTATCGCACAGCCCGCGGCCAACAACGGTTCACTGTTGGGTCCCACAAGCCACGAGAGCAACGGCTCTTTACTGGGTCCCACAAGCAGCGGCCAGCAACGGTCTGATCGTGTAGCGCGTCTTTGCTCGCCGCCTGGTCCCACCTGTAAGTGCAAATACATTGACCTGACGGAGACGGGAATACTCACGGGACGAGTTCTTGCACACAAACTAGGGGCAAAACTGAGCATAATTCGCAACTGAGGGCAAAACTGAGTACATGGACACCACTGAGGGCAAACGGATAATTAACCTTTAGGAATAAGCTGGAGCTGGAATTGAAGGCCACTACAATAGTTAAAATATATGTATTGCTGAAATAAAGAAGTATAAGATTAATGTGGTCCATCTAATTCTCTGGATTTGGTTCTGAAAATATTAGCTTAGCTCTAGCAATTCGTACAAGTATATTCTCGGAGGAGGATGCATGAGATGTTGGTGTCGATGTGAGGTGTAGGTTTATGGTTAAAAGGTTTTGATGTGAGCTAAGTTCCATATATTACTGACAACAAGATGACATAGTTTCTGTAGATTATTATGCTCTGTATGTTGCTACTACGTAGAACATAACCTTGGGTATCTTTGTGGTCGAAAATATATAGTACCAGAAACTGGCGGAAAAAAAAATCTTGAATACAACAAAAAATAGTATCATCAATCAATTAGAATACTCCTTTTATACAGAATGGAGCGGGCGGGAATCGAACCCGCATCGTTAGCTTGGAAGGCTAGGGGTTATATAAGTTACTGTTATCCAGTTTGGTATTCTATTTGCAATGAAATCTTAGTTTTTACTGTAATTAACCTATGTTCCTTTGTTCCCTAGCTACCAATGTCATGCATTGACCAAATCCTATAGATTCAGTGCCTGCATTAAAGTTTGTGATTTTACACAAGGTTCACAAATTGATTAAAGTATTAAACAAAGCATCCATCCGAATTTGCTAAAAATACAATAAGATTGGTTTGCAGTGGTGTGGTATGACTGTTCATGTGTTGTATTAATTCACTTTTAAGGAGTTTGTTAAGGTCTGTTTTTTTTTGGTTTGTTAATGTATTTTCTCGCATGTAAATTTATATTAAGAGGTCATGTTTATTAAATTATTCATTGATGTCATTCTATATAGCCCTAAAATCTTTCTTTATATATCTACAAGTATATTTTTACAACAAATGTCAATTTGTATAGCGTTAGATTATTAAGTAGTCATATCCACTCCCTTTGAAAATTATTGTCGTTCTATTGTAAAAATAGAGGGGCCAGCAACGCGCGCCATCATTGCTCTAGTAATCTATTAAAAGGATCCAAGTATTTGTTTTCATGCTAGATTAAACTTTCACAAGGAGGATAGAAATATTTACTGAAGCTCTAGTGGTTTGGTTGTCAAAATGTATATATGTTACCGAGTTCGACATGTCCTACCTTGTAAAAATATGATCCATCTTCCCGTAAAAAAAATATGATCCATCTTGCTTATAGCTGGCAGAGAAGACAAAGATACTTAGATACGCCTACGACCAATAATGTTATTGACGAGTATGGTTTATAAACCTTTTTGCTCAAGGTCGAGCAAGGTATAGGCTTGGGGATGTTAATGAGTAGATTTTATGCATACTTTTTAGAGCATACTCTAGTGCAAAATCCCTCGTATCATATCTATCTAGCATTTATCCATGTCCCCAATGCATAGTTTTCGGTATTTACTTGTTTTACCGAGTTCATTGCACGATTTTTATTTTATTTAGTTTTTATAACTTTTCGTTTGTTTCGTGGTCTTTATAGGTGTGTTGATATGTTCATGGACTTGTGACATCAAAACAACCAAGCTGGGAGGGTCAAAGCGAAGAAGTTCCATGCACCAAATCAATGCCCTTTGGAGAGTTTGATGATTTGACATTTACCATAGTGTCCAAATGAATATCCAAGGCTTCCAATGCATCTTGTTTTTTTCCTTAGCAATTAAACAAGCCCAAAAACATCAGAACTGGAGTTCCATATGAAGAAATGGCAAACAAAATATGAAACGGCTCCCAAACACCGAGAGTATTTGACGGCCTTCCATACGAGCATAGCCGCTCGCATGGATGGTCGGATGACAGCCACGAAAATTGGCCAAAACCTTCCATATTTGGCTCTGATTTTGTCTCCATTTTTCTCTATGGGATCCTTGATGGCCAAGGCATGTATTGGACATGCATTTGGCTCTCCTAGAGCCCTTGGATGAAGGGGAGGAGGCTACATTAACGGAGGAGAGCCGAGGAGGCCTCGTATAAGAAAACCGCCAAACCTAGCCGCCAGATATCATCATCTCCATTCTCCACAAGTTCCATCAGCTACCAGCACACGTCCATTGCAGCAACTCCACCATAGAGAAAGACAAGACAAGAAAATGGAGGAGAGGAGGTGCCCCTACATCCAGTGCCAACCAGAGGGCCAATGCCCTCTCCGTCACCGCCGCCACCATGCTCCTCTCCATCTCCAGCATCATGTTGGCTTGTAACTTGTCCCTATCCTCTATGTCCTCTATGAATAACCTTTTCATGTATTGTTAATGTTCTTCGTGATGTTTGATGAAGTGCACCATCCAACATTTGCAAATTTTGAAAACAAGGACATTACTATCGGATGAAGCGGAGAGCAGAGAAAGCCGTGACAATGCAATCTCTAGGTAAGTGGAAGAGAAAATGTAGAAGTAGTAACCTTTACCTATCCTGTCTCTGCCAATTCTGTAGGGGAATAATATAGACCGCACATTGGTCATGTCCACGAGGACACTTAATCATTGTTGTCTTAACCTGCTAGGGGAAACGGTGGCGGCATGCGTGATATGGCTTACTACGCGTAGCACTGTATAATGTATGAGGCTCCGCCCACGAATAAATACATGAGAAGTGGCTTAAGTATTTATAGAACGTGCAGGTAGTAATTACTCAAGCGTACCTCCTTATTGTACTCATTGTTTTATTCACATTTCTACATTTGGTTAGTTGTTTAAACACAACTACCTTTATTATCATTCCGTTAGCAACCGATGAATACACTATTTTCAGATAATGCTCTAGGTGTGAATGTAACCAGGTAAGTGAGGATGTAGCTGCAATGTTGGTAGTTACCTGTGCAACTACTCCCTATGGGATCAACATACTCTACTTACGGCAAACTACAATAACCTTGTGCCCTTGCAGATCATCGATGTGTCATCTGTTGATGAGTGGGCAACGTTGCTTGGTTTTCTACCAAAGCGTGAGAGCTACATTGATGTTTATGATGAGTCACACATGAATCGTAACTCTATGGCCAACATGTACACATACATCTCTACCGAGGACCTTCCAAAACATAAGTTGAGTTATGTCTATTATGTGTTCCTATGGCTTGCCACCATCAACATCATTCTGAGATACACTTTCATGCCCAAGTCTGGAGATGAGAGGATGATTCAAAAATATTCCATTAACATGATGCATCACATTGACAAGGTTAGGAACTTCAATGTCATGATCCTATTATTGTAATTGTGAGGACTGCAGCTGACCAGAAGCACTCATGTGGCTATGCTCCCTATGTCCAGTTTCTCAACTCCAAGGTTGGTAGCAACATTTACTTGCTTGAACGCAAGAACTTGCCACTTCAGCCAGTGCTTGAGGATTGCACCGTGACCATGGATCCATCCCATCCGAGCTCTGCTGCTCAGTCGAGTAGACCCAGTACATCTACTTCCGAGATGCCCAAGACCAAGAGTGATCAAATGACATATCTACTCATAACTACCCATGGGATTGAGCAAGGCTTAGCACCCTTGCGGAGAATCAGGAGAGCCTAGCGGGGGTCGTGGAAACCAAGTTCCACTCTCTTGATGTCAAGGCAACAGAGACGGATACTTACTTAGAGAAACTCAAGGCAAATATAGAGGCACGAATGAGTGATTATGGTAAGCAGGCCACCACTTAGTATGAGGCTCAGTCTAGACCTACTCCTCTCTGTTGCCCCGGCTTCAGTTCTACCCCTCCACCATCATAAACATAGTCTCATGTCATCAAAAGCAAATCACCAAAGAAAGCTATGAGCAATGATCATCATTGTGAAGGAAAATGCAGTATAAACATAATCATTTTTTATGTTGATCAATGTATGGTTATCAATAACATGTGTATTAAATTTTCCATATTGATTAGTTCAAAATTCCCAACCAAATTATATTGAAGTTGCCATCCCAATGCCAAAGAGCAAAAATGTACTCCCTCCGTCTCGAAATAAGTATCATGGTTTGGTTTAAATTTAACTCAATCTGAACTAAAATCATGACATGACACTTATTTTGGGATGGAGGGAGTATGAAATTTGTCATGTTGATAAGTGTGAACTTGCCAACCAAGTTGTACAATGGTTGCAACCAGATCATAATGGAATTGCCAACCAGCAATGTGTCTACTATGTAATAAACAAAAAAGAAAGGTGTGAAGATGGTAAACTAACCCAAAGCTTGCCAAAAATACTTGTCAGCCTTCCTATCCGTCGCCAGAACAACTTTGATCGCACTGTCATTCCAAGCAACCGCAGGAAACTAATGAGGTGGCAACAGACCTTCAAACTTAATGAGATTCATAGCGCTGATATCGAGTTTGTCGACATATAAGCGATGAAGATAGCAACCAAGAAAAAAAAATAGGCATGTTAGAAAATATATGCAATGAAAACATAGAATAAAAGAGAAAGTTTTCATCAGGTGGAGACGGCGGCCTTTGTTGTAAATCTTTTTTGCAAAGACGGTTTTAAGGATTCCGACAATAAATTCGCACCAATTCATGTTTTTTATGTTGCCTATCTTGTTGTGAGAAAAGTCAGACAACAAACTAGTTACACTAATGTCAACTTAAATTGACAAACGAGATGTGCTATTGAAAAAGAAAGACCATTGACCATGCATCAACGCAGAAAATGAAGAACATCAAAAGTACATACCAAGATTTGGAAGCATTTGTTGAGGTAAAAATATTTCAAATAGTTTGCTTAACTTTTTGAGCTGCACTTGGCCTCTGTGCCAATTGGCGCAATGGGTCATCTAGTTAGTATGAACATGCCAAAGAGATGAAAAAGAAAAAATATTGTCATGTTGTTCTAAGTGAAATTACCAACCAAGTTATTAGATAATTGCCATGCCGATTAGAGTGAAATTGCGAGTGAGTGAATAATGATAATAATAATAATAATAATAATAATAATAATAATAATAATAATAATGCCATTCTAATCATGGTGAAGTTGACAATAAAAAATCCATGAAATTTTTTGTACTAATCATGCTCAAATTTCCAACAAGATTGTACTCCCTCTATCTCGGTTTATAAGGCCTTCACGTCATTTTAGGTTGATAATTTAACTAACTAAACATGTATTATATTTGATGAAAAGTATAAATTTAGAAACTACATCCGCTTAAGAATCCAATGATATATTTTTGATGACATATAACTCATATTTAGCTAGCCATATCGATGACCTAGAAGGCTAGAACTATGTGCGCGCCCTATAAACCGAAACGGACGGATATTAAAGTTCCAAACCTAATTACTAGGAGTATGCCCTAGATGATATATGAAAGTTGTCACGCTGATCTACATGAAACTGCCAACCAGATTACATAGATATGCCCATCCTAGTCAGAATGCATATGGCAAAAAAGCAGAAATGTATGAATTTGCTATGTTGATCTACATGAAATTGCCAACCAAATTACATTAAAATTATCAGTCTAATAAGAACTAAATGCCAATCATAGGTAGAACAATGCATATGTCAACTAGTTGTAGAACCGAAAAAAATAAAAATTTCATGTTGATCAATGTATGGTTACCAATAAAATATGTATTGAATTTTCCATACTCATTAGTTTAAAATTCCCAACTAAACTATATTGATGTTGTCATCCCTAATTAGTATCAACATGCCAAAGAGCATAAATGCACCCCCTCCATCTTGAAATGAGTCGACACTTATTTTGGAATGGAGGGAGTATGAAATTTTTCAGGTTAATAAGTGTGAACTTGCCAACCAAGTTGTATATAGTTACGATCTGATCAGAATGGAATTACCAACCAGTGATGTGTCTACTATTCAACAAACAAAAATAAAGGTGTGAAGATGGTAAACTAACCCGAAGCTTCACAAAAAACTTGTCAGCCTTTCTACCCATCGCAAGAACTACTTTGACCGCACTGGCGTTCCAAGCAGCTGCATCAACCTCATGAGGTGGTGGTAGACCTCCAAACTCAGACTGACAGTTTTGATATCGAGTTTGTCGACATATAAGCGGTGAAGATAGCAAGCAAGAATAAAGGCACGTTAGATTAATGGAGAAAATACACACAATAAAAAAATAAAAAGGGGAGTTGTCATCAAGTGGAGAGGGTGGCCTTTGTTGTAAATATTTTTTGCAAAGACGGTGTTAAGGATTCCGACAATAAATTTGCACCAATTCATGTTTTTTATGTCGCCTATCTTGTCCTGAGAAAAATCTAACAATAAACTAGTTACGATAATGGCAACACAAATTGCCAAATGAGACGTGCTACTAAAAAAGTAAGGTCATTGACCATGCATCAACTCGTAAAATGAAGGACATCAAAAGTACATACCAAGATTGGGAAGCATTTGTTACTCGGCTGCATCGAAGTAGTCGGAGCAAAGACTGATGAAATCAAGAACATGAGGAGTTTCCTCTTCCTCTTGAAGTCAAGGTCACTAGTTGCCATCCCCCCAAGCATGACACCAAGAGCAGTTGTTATCGGCATGATTTCCTTGCTCATAAACATCTCAACAAATAGTCGTGCTTCAACATCACGATTCACCTTGTAAGGCATGTCGAAGCCTCCACGTAGCACACCAAGGATGTTGAAGACATATTCCTTGTCCTACGAAATCCTGCCATGCCCAAGGATGACGAAACTTCTGGTCTCAACGTCATCAATCTTCCCAAGCTAGTCGCACACAGGGCCGTTTAGGTTTGTGCAACGGATGTTCATCAAGGAAACCATCCCCATATTTCGGGCAACATTGTTTTGATCATCATGAAAATTATGGTTGAGCTCCGTTAGACATTCATGTGAGCCCCTGTTGCGCTGGCTAGCCTGCATGAGAATTAGCAAAGTATAAAATGTCATGATATGAGAATGTAGCTTAAGTCCCCATAAGGTGGTTAAAGAAACTTGCCATGTTGTGCACTTCAAATTGTCATGGTATGAGTATGTAGCTGAAGATAAAGAGATCATATTTTTGAATAACATGTTATTTGAATACTTAAAAAGGAAAAAAACATAGGGGTGTTCAAGACCAAACCAGATGGGTGGTAGAAAATTGCCATGATGAACACACAAAAACAGAACTTGAGGAAAAAGTTTGACACCAAAAATACGAACAAGTAAAAACTAGAATACTTCATACGAAAAATAGGTGCCAATATCTCCTTATGAATCTGTTTACCAGCCGAGGTCATTCCGAGCCATGATGCAAAAAGCATCCGCACATGACAAATAGAGAACATTAGTGAAAGACACAAATTCTATGAAACAGAAAAGGAACAAAGGAAATTGCATTCTGGAACAACAGCCCCTCCTTCCACTCATGAAAAATAAAATAAAAAGGATGGAAATGACACTAATGTAATAAACCACATCATATAGTAGCACCGCAAAAATGCCAAACATTACTAGGGAAAATGGTAGGGTTGCAAGTAGTAAGCAAACCACATACACGATGGCATGGCAAACTTTTATATAACCAATTAGTGCATATATAAAACAACATGGAAAAACAGAAAAATAATCTAGAAAATATCACAAATATAAAATGGCATCACAGATTTGCACTGAAAAAGATAGTACATATATGATAACATGGGGGAAAGGTAAAGAAATCACAAAAACGTGTTGCCATGGCAAATATTGATTATAACAATCTTCTGCATGTGTAAGAGCATGGCAAGAAAGCTATACAAAATCACATATTTAAACATGAACACATGGCAAAATTTATAGAGAACAAATTTTCTGCATACAAGAAGAGCATGGCAACAAAGTACACAAATCACACAAGTAAAAGAAGATCACATTGCAAAAAAATTGGAAATGCAGAGAACTAATATATAACACAAATTGACATTGCAACGGTGGCATTGAACACATAGGACACATGAGCATGGCAACGTAGGTGTATATCATGCACAACTAAACATGGCAAAAGTAACCAATTTGCATAAGGGGGGCATGGCAAGAAGTATAATCAACATGCAAAATAGGCAGCATGCCAAGAGATGAGGTGAATTGCCCCCAATGAAGGCTAAATTGACATGGACGCTGAAATGCCCTGAGACAAGTCAGCATGGCAAAAGATGAGGGGAATTCCCTCCAATAACAGCAAAACTGTCATGGCGACCAAAATGCCATGATTGATGATCTTCGATTTGCGCGATGATGCTCGTTGCCGTATCACCAGAAAACCCCGACGGCCTACCGCGGTCGTTCCCTGCACCATCAACTGTTCCCCGTCCCGGCGACTACAATCACCAAAACCCTACATCGTGTCGTTACCCGCATATCGACGACACCAAACCGCAAAATTGTCGCAATCAAGCACTATGATGCAACCGCCGTCAAGCAGCCGTCTCGGCTATTAGCGTCGCTCGGCCTGTCGGAGAAAGCGAACTAGCACAAGGGAATTTGGTGTGTGCACAACATACCTCGAGTTCTCACGCAGTGGTGATGCGGTGATGCCGAAGGATAGCGCCAGTGATGGATAACTCGTGAGTCTCCGCCAACTACGAACACCTCACCAGTGGAAAGCGCCAGTGTGATGGAGCCGCAGGAAAGCGCTAGTGGAGGGCAACGCTTGAATCTCCACCGATTGTGAACACCTTGCATGCAGAACAATTGAATCTCCGCCGACTGCGAACAACTCGCCGGCGGAGCGCTTGAATCTTCATCGATTGAAAACCTTGTCGACGGAAAGTGCCAGTGTGGTGGAGATGCAGGAAAGCGTCAACGGTGGACAATGCTTGAATCCCGTTCGACTACGAACACCTCGCCGCCGATTGCTTGAATCTTCGCCGATTGCGAACACCTCACCGGCAGAAAGCGCGAGTCCCGTGGAGCCGCAGGAAAGCATCGGCGGCGGATAACGCTTGAATCTATGCTGACTGCAAACACCTCGCCGGCAAAGCGCTCAAATCTCCACCAACTGCGAACAACTCGCCGGAGGAAAGCACCGGTGTGGTCGAGCCACTGGAAAGCACCGTCGACGGGGCACTTGAATCTCCGTCGACTGCGAACACCTCGCCAATGGAAAGCGGCTATGTGGCGGAGCCACAGGAAAGCGACGGCAATAAACAACACTTGAATCTCCGCCGACTACGAACACCTTGCTAACGCAACGCGTGAATCTCTGCCTACTGCGAACACCTCACCGACAGAAAGCTCCAGTCTGGTGAATCCGCACGAAAGCACCGATGGCAAACAACGCTTAGATCTCCGTCGATAGCGGACACCTCACCGGTGGAAAGTGTCGGTGTGGTGGAGCCGCGGGAAAGAACCACCGGCAGAACGCTTAAATCCCACCGACTGCAAACACCTCGCCGGCGAAAAGCTCTGGTTTGGTGGACCCGCAGGAAAGCGTACATAGAGGACATCGCTTGAATATCCGTCGATTGCTAACACCTCGTCGGTGGAGCGCTTGAATCTCCGTCGGCAGTGAACACCTCGCCAGCGGAAAGCGCTTGAACCTCCGCCGACTGCAAACACCTCGCCAACGCAAAGCATTTGAATCTCTTTCGACTGCGAACACCTCGCCGGCGGAAAGCTCTTGAATCTCCACCGACTACGAACACCTCGCTGGCGGAAAGATCTTGTATATTTGCCGACTGTGAACACCTTGCCGACGGAAAGCGCTTGAATCTCCGTCGAATGCGAATACCTCGCTGGCGGAAAGCACCGGTGTGGTGGAGCCATGGGAAAGTTTAGGCGGCGGACATCGATTTAATCTCCGTCGACTGCGAACACCTTGCCGACGGAAAGCTCTTGAATCTCCACCAACTGCAAACACCTCGCTGGCGGAAAGATCTTGAATATTTGCCGACTATGAACACCTTGCCGACAGAAAGCGCTTGAATCTCCGCCGAATGCGAACACCTCGCTGGTGGAAAGCACCGGTGTGGTGGATCCATGGGAAAGTTTAGGTGGCGGACATCGCTTTAATCTCCGTCAACTGCAAACACCTCGTCGGCGGAAAGCGCCGGTGTGGTGGAGCCATGGGAAAGTTTAGGCGGCGGACATCGCTTTAATCTCCATCGACTATGAACACCTCGCCGACGGAAAGTGTCGGCGTTGTAGACCCACGGGAAAGTGCCAACAATCTCCGCCGACTGCAAACACCTCGCCTGCGGAAAGCGCCGATGTGGTGGAGCCAGTGGTCTTCCCTGGACTTCCATGGAATACCAAAAAATCCTACTCTGTAGGTATACTATTGCTAGTTTGCTATATATTTAACTGTCATATTGCTAGTGTGTTGTACAAATGAATACCAATGAATACCAAGAAAAAAATTCCTGGCTCCGCCATAGGGAGGAGCCATGGGAAAGTTTAGGCGGCGGACGTCGCTTTAGTCTCCATTGACTGTGAACACCTCGCTGGCAAAAAGCGTCGGCGTGGTGGAGCCATGGGAAAGTGCCGGCAATGCACAACGTTTTAATGTCCGCCGACTACAAACACCTCGCCGGCGGAAAGCGCTGGTGTGGTGGAGCTATGGGAAAGTTTAGGCGGCCGACATCGCTTTAGTCTTCATCGACTGTGAACACCTCGCCGGCAAAAAGCATCGGCATGGTGGAAGTGTCGGAGTGCACAACACTTTAATGTCCGCGGACTGCAAACACCTCGCCGGCGGAAAGCGTAGATGCGGTGGAGCCATGGAAAAGTTTAGGCAACGTGCATCGTTTTAGTCTTCATCGACTGTGAATACCTCGCCGGCAAAAAGCGTAGATGCGGTGGAGCCATGGAAAAGTTTAGGCAACGGGCATCGTTTTAGTCTTCATCGACTGTGAATACCTCGCCGGCAAAAAGCGTCGGTGTGGAGCCACGGGAAAGTGCCGGCAGTGCACAACGCTTTAATGTCCGCCGACTGCAAACACCTTGCCGGCGGAAAGCGTCGGTGCGGTGGAGCCGAAAGAAAGCGCTGACGGCGGACAACGCTTGAATCTCTGCTGGCTTTGAACACCTTGTCGAGAATCACAGCTCAGGCCCCTCTAGGGTGGGTGAGGAAAGAAAGCGGAGGAGAAATGACTCGATGTGTTGTTTTGCGCAAACCTGTTTTCGTTAACTAGATGTGGGTTTAAACTTTAAACAGGACCCGTCGTGCTTCTTCGCGGCCGACCAGGGACAGGTTTGTTGAAGTCGTCGGTGGCCACCAGCAAACGAAGAAGATCACCAGGATTGGGGCGTCCATATGGTGTTGCAGCCAGAGATCTGGAAGTTGGAGCTGAAGAAGCCAAATAACCAGGGTATGCATGTGCTTCAACAGCATTGAGAGAAAACCCCTTGACCGGGCAAATCTCTCCAGGAGCAGGCAAGCACTGCCTCACGGCGGGCCTCCGTAATGGAGGTTGAAGAGGGAGAAAATCAGCCAATCAAGAAGCGCATTGACAAGTGAGAGATTTCCTCCCTCTGGCGCATGAAATTGGAAGGAAGAACATCACCAAATGAGATGAGAGCCGATGGCATGAGATGGAGGAGAAAGAATGCATCGTCTCTGCTCCATCCCGCTCGAACGGGCTAAGAGAAGGGAGATGAAGAACCAGCAGAGTAACCACGTCGGTGGGGTCGGATTTTGATGAACAAATCCGACGAGGGAAGAACAAGAAAGCATGATTTTATTAGACACCAAAAATAAGAAAAGGATGCTAGTTTGGACGCACAATCCAATCCCCAGAGGCAAGCCCAAGAAGAGGAGAAGGAGGACAAACCAGCGGACACAAGACTAAGGAGTTGGTTATTTAATAGGATACTAGGCGAACTGAGACAAGACGATCGATCACCGGAACGGGCGCCGACGGCCAGAACCACCATTGACAGAACTGGAAGAAGCCTACAAATCCTCGAGTTGCTCGCAAGACTAACTAGGAAATCCTACACTGCTAAGCTACGCCCTACTCGCCGCCGGCAGAGGCCGGGGGGGTGGGGAGGGGCCAGCGAGATCTGGGAAGGGGACTCGGGAGAGAAGAGAGAGGCGGAGAGAGGGAGGCTGGAGAGAGTCGTTCCGACTCGATGCAAGTTGAGCGTGATCTTCGGCAATTCCACCTCTCGTCAGCAACTGCAAGCCCCGCAGCAGCAGGCGCATATAAACAGTCTACGAACGAAAAAGAGTGAAGGAAAACGTAACTGGCTGCCACCAACCAACCCGGACATGTCGTGGAGTAGGGAATTGGCAGGCCTCTAAATCTGGTGACTTGGCTGGCAATGGATCGCGTCGTGGTCTGCTAATAGCAACACCAAGTCACCAGATTAAATAAAAATAAAATAAAAACACAAGTCATCAGCGCATGCAAAATTGAAAGAGAAAAAACATCAAGATCAGCGGCAGCCAGTGGCATGTGCATATATCACATAGCCGGTAAAGGCACCTCGGATTAGAGCGTGCAGCTGGCTTTCACCAACCAACCGAGAAGCCAAAGAGACGCAGGTGCGTGTCGGCTTCGTCAGTCGTCACGCAGCATGCCTTTCAGTTCAGTCGCATGAAAAACAGTCGCAAACTACTCTGTAACGTGCAGCACAGTGCTAACGAGGCATTTGCTTGTTGTAAAAACAGTTAGGCAACTATACTCCCTGGTCTTTCCGTTGGTTGGGGATGAGGATGCTCCCAGGATTGCACTCGTCTTCAGCCCAACTAACTCTAACCGACCTCTTCCTCAAAACCTGCTTGACCTACGATCATTCAAAATTATCAAATCAAAACACCATCTACATGCAACCGGCTATTCAAATGTTTGGAAAGCCCTCATTTTGTGACAACTCTAGGCCAATCCAACCCTACTGCCTCTATATATATTTAATCAAATGGTAACAGGAATTATGTTTAAACCAACTCACCACCAGAATGGGTTATTCACCAGGCCTAATAAAGCTCACGTATAACAGAAATGAATACTATATTCATAAGTACTGGCCAAACTCATACCAACATCTGTACATTAACTGACTACCAATAATATTCTAAGTTCTCCCGTGTTAAACTCAGATTATCTTCACAACTTTATTATGACGTTTTTGTTGAATCTTCTCATTAGCTTGACTAGTAAGTTTAAAACATAATTGGAGAAGCTTGAAAAAATATGGCCCAATAAGCAAAATAAAATTAATCAATCATCTGAAGCATTGTATATTACGGTAAAACACCTAGGTGTTAGTTAAACTTTGAGACTGTTGGTATTTAGGATAAAGCATAAGTAGTGCATTCCAGGGAATTATTTCTGAATCATACATTTAGATAATCAGGAGCTATAGTGTAAATTCAGAATTAAAAATCAGTTAGCCAGTTTTTTGAAAACCACACCTTCCTTCTTCTTTGCTGCTCAGCAGAGTACCATCATCAACGCCAATAATAACTCTCAACTTCTCAAAAGCTGCACACACAAAAAAAACTGTTAGATCAAATCATGCCTATCAAAATATGTTGGAAACCCAAATAGTAATGCACCGATTTCGTTACATGGGTTGTCATCCAGCTGCCTAAGATGAAGTCTCAGAAGATTTGCTATGTTGGCTGCATCTTGTGGGCGCAGATCAAGACATAACTCATTTTTGAACTCATGTCTGCAGCAATACCTAAAGGTTGATTCCATCAATTCGGACTCGCATATTTCATCATATCAAATTCATATAACACAAATATAATCCAATAACTTTCAGCTCATACGAAAAAAGAAGCGCACTTACTTGGACTTTATGATCTCACCAGCAGAGTTTTCATCAGATAATTGAGCCATCCTATAATAGTTCTTTGCCTTGAAAGCCCAAAGAAAACTAATTTAGTACTTAAAACTTGAAAAACTTTCATCAAATTTTGTTCATCCCTTCAGTAGCTTGGCAATAATTATCCCTCGCCCAAAAAGACTAGTAACACTTACTTCCGTAAGAAGATACTCGGCTTCTTTGTTGTTACCCTCCCTAAAAGCATCAACAGCCTGTAATTTTCAGCATAATATCTTCAGTATAGATGAAAAACCAACAACAACTATATGTACAAAATAAAAAATAAAGTAAATCGTCAACATGAAGCACCCCTGACCTTCTCATAGTACTGCTTCATCATATCCCAGTGCTGCTTTGCAGCCTTATGATAATTGTGGTAATCATCCTCATCACGCACAACTGGTTCTACATGTACTCAAAGCAAATAAATGATCGCTAAATGAGGTTTCAACTGCTTCCTCGACACAAGGTAGAGCTCTTGTTCGGTGTGAATTTTCTGCTGCCTTACCAAACTGGGGAAGATTGATCTCGGCACTTGAGGACTGGAGATCAGTCAAGATATCTGCAGCTTTGTTGATATCACCTTTTGCATAGTTGTACGCCTTGGCTATATCTTCAAGTTGAAAGCTGCAGCTGAAAGCATCAACCAATGTTTTCAGTTCCATTTTTTCGTAGTCACTGGTTGATGTTGATGAACTTGGTTGATCCATTAAGCAGAAGTCATCTTGATATGCTTTATCATCAAACTGAGGAACACTGATCTCAGCACTTGAGAAATCTTCATTACCCTGGGGCATCGAAGATTGAAGATCGGTCAAAATACCCCAGCTTTGTTGACATCCCAATTTGATATGTGGAATGCAGTGCTTACATCTTCAACTGAAAAGGCGCCGCTGAAAGCATCAACCAATGTTTTCAGTTCACTTCTCACATTGTCACTGGTTGAAATAAATGAACTGGGATGGTCGATTTGGCTGAAAACATCTTCATCAAGTTTGTCATTAAGTCTAAGTTCAGTCCCAGAATCTTCATCTTGATTCGGTTGAGAGGATTCGGCCACCTCAACCATATCTTTGATACTCTCAGCAATATCTTGGCTTATCGCTAAGCCCTCAAACCGCACAGTGCATTCTTCCATCTCTTCAACATCTTCTTTGTCAGATGTGTTTGTTTCGCAAATTTTCTCATCCCTGCACAAAAACAGCATTTAGATAAGTTCTGATGAAGGTTAGTTGAATTAGTTGAGAGCTGACGCTTAATTCAGAATACTAACTCAGGAAAGACTCCGGTGAAGCCAGCTATACGCATTAAGATTTTACGAACATTCACAGCATGGTGCTTCAGTAGCATTATTTCACCGCCACAGAGATTCTCTAAGTTGATTCGTCCGTTGGGACCATAGGATCTAAACATGCCCTGGCACTTCTTGAACAGTTTCTTCAAGTGCCCCTCAGCTTGTTTTCTTCTGTTCCCGTGACGTGCCACGTCACGTGGGTCTTTCAGCAATCCCATATCCTCCTCAATCTCTACAAGAATCAGTTCTAGGATGTACTCTGAACCGTTACCCCATGAATGGGCTAAATTCTCCATAGCTTGTGTTGGACTCACAGGTTTAATACTTCACAAACCGTGCACAGTAAACATTTGCAGAATATAGAAGCAATGCCCTTCCCCACCAATAAAGATGAGCGTATCCACATATTTCTCACCATCCTCTGTTGTGGGTGGTGGCTTTCTCTTGTGTGGCTTGCGGTTCTGCGCCATATAGTTATTCCGAGTCTCAACTAGAAAATCAAGAATTGGGCGCAAAATTCCCTTTCGAATTTGGATTGACCGACTGTAAAGAGAACAGGAACATATTAATTACATATGTAGATACCAAAACTTAAGTTATGTATAGAAAATGCAAAGACAATGTATCTATCAGGTCTGTCATTTTAACAAGTATTTAAAATACACTAGAATTACATAACACATGCACAAATACAACGAAACTGACATGATAGGAATGGTTGCAACAAAGGGGCATATAGATAAATTCCAAAGGATCATATAAAGTAGCACGGAAAAAAAAGCTTCAGATCACTCACAATGATTTGTAGGAGAACTCATACTCTGTGTGCACCACATTTAAGAACAAATCCCTGGGGAGCTTGGAGTTCTTGAACTCAAACCATGGTTCTTGGTCACTGTCATAAGGTTGCAGCAAAATGCGCCAAGCCCCTACATAACCATCAACTTCCCGGACAGGGAGCTGGAGTAGAGTGCTAGTCTTCTCGTCCACAAATTGGATAATATGATACATATGCTAACAGAATATAAGTTGAGGCACAATTTAGCTACAGGAGTTCAGTCAGGGCATACCTTCATCTAGGTAAGAAGACGCAGTTAAGTTGTACAGACCTTTGAATCGTATGGGGGTGTGACCGGAACGCCTCTCAGGCCAAATGCTATGCCATTTACTGACGTTGATTGCACCTTTCTCATTCTCTCGTGAACTGCATGGTACATTTTCATCAGCCCAGGTACAGGCCTCTGAATAGAGACAGGGCCAAAGATCTCCAAGTCCTATTAAGAAATACCATGTATTGGTTACTGAGATATATTTTCCAATGGTTACTGATATCTTTTGAATTGGTTACTGATAGATACCGAGTATTTTCTTCTCCATCTTGCATCAGCAGTTGCTAACTCCTCAGCTTTCTTATTGGCATCACTCACAAGCCTGTCACAATTTTTCACCATTCTGAAAAAAAAAACAATAAATCGTAGGTAGGATGTTAAGAATCAACCAGCTACAGTACAGGCTAAATTTTGGCTAATTGATAAAATGCCCCAGATTTTTTCTGTTTTGCCAAAAAATAAACTGCCGATGATATATTCTAAAAGAAAAAAGGCATAAATGCAATCATACTAACTTTCAGTGGAACTACACAGGTGGCGAATCTGAGATATCTACAGCCTATAGTCATGCTAACTTTTTATGATCAAATTACGTGATAGTTCTAGATTTCTAGTGTTAGGAGACAATCCAAGACAATCGACTCCGTTCATAATATATCATCTGCAAAACCCTACGTCATCCTGCTGATGCACAAAACCCTAGAATAGAACACATGAGGAGGAGGGCGGAGACACGAACATTATATGTCCTCTCTCCCTCGATTCCGCGCTGCTGCTCGCCGTCGGGGACGGGTGCGAGCTGGGTGGAGCACAAGCGGATGCAGCGGCCGGAATGCAGGGGGCGACGGGGCCGCTTTGAGGAGGGAGCGGAGCGGGAGAGCCTCGCGCGGAGGAGAATCGGCGGGGGAGGCGGAGCAATACCTGAGTGCGGCAGGCCGGAAGAGCTCGGGCGGCGGAGCGAAAAGCGACGACGAGGGAACTGTAGCACGGTGATCGGGAAGGCTGGCTTCGAGCTGGAGCGTGGTGAAATGGAATCCCACTGGGGCGTGGTGTGGGCTTATGAGCATCGAGGCCCACTATTCCTCGACAACCTAACCGGAAAAAACTCATTCGCCACTTGTTGGGTGAACCTGTCGACGCAAGTACGCAACGCACAAACGAAAACCCGCAGCGCGAAAAATGGCCGGCCCACTTTACCATAGCTAGCCGGTTTTCCGGTTTCTTTGGGTCTTTTTTCTGTTTCTTTTAGGAGTAGTATTTATTTATTTTTCATATTTTCGTTACTTTTAAAATGTTTTTTCTTTTTTTCTTTTTTGTTTCTTTCTTATTTTTCAATATTATTTTCATAGAATAGATTTTGTAGAAAACTTCCATCCATTTTAACCTCATGGAAAGATCTTGCATTTTTTTTCTACACATGATCAAATGTCGTCTGACGAGAGCATAGGCCGTCAGGTTTACCCACCTGGTTGAGTGGGGGACATCAACAAAGGGAGGCCCCAAGATCCAAGTTCAAGTTCTCCGAAGGGTCATGGTTTTTCCTTATCGGTGTGAGCATGATACGTCCACTTTGCATCATGTTGTCCTATTGTTATTTATATTGTTTTGAAATTATATTTCATTTTATGATGCAATCCTGATGTTTTTCTCTCTTAAAATGCAAGATACATCAAAAGAGAGAGATTGTTGGCAGCTGGAATTCTGACTTGTAAAATGCTACAATAGAGATAACTATTTTCCAAAGCTCAAAATGACGTGAAAATTCATAGAGAATTATCTTGAAATATATAAAAAATATTAGAAGAAAGAAGTACCGGAGAATACCCTCGGTGGGGCCACAAGCCAGGGGCACCCTATCCCTAGGGCGCGCCAAGGTGGCTTGCGGGTCCCACATAGGCCCATTGATGTTGATCTTCTCCTATATGAAGCCATTTACCCTAGAAATAAGTAAGAGAAGACTTTCGGGACCTTCCACCGTCGTCTCGAGGCGAAACCGGAGGCAGGGAGTTTTCCCCGCGGAATCGCTTCGCCGCAGAGCAAAAGTGTTCAGCCTCTGGTTCCGTCGGCCAGGAAATCAAATATATCGTCATCACCAACTCTTCACTCATCTGGGAGGCTTCATCTCCATCAACATCTTCACAAGCGACATCTCATCTTCAAACTCTAATTCATCTCTTGTGTTCAATCTTTGTATCCAACCTCAAATTGGTACCGGGGGTGCTAATAGTGTTGATTACATCTTGTAGTTGATGCTAGTTGGCTTACCTGGTGGAAGATTATATGTGCAGATTATTAAACACATATTTATATCATATGATCATGAACATAATTATGCTTTGTTAGTAGTTTTATTTGTTCTTGAGGACATGAGAGAAGTCTTGTTATTAGTAATCATGTGAAGTTGGGTTGCAGGAGTGACTGAAATCTAAACCTCGGTTTATGATTTGTTTCGTGAGTGTCTGTTTTTGATCCATATGTTTCATGCTATGGTTGTTTTATCTTAATTACTTCTTTTGTATTTGTGAATGCTTGCATGATGGATGTAGCCATAAGTAGGTGTTTGTTCAAGTAAGAACAATGCCTTAGCTCCGGTCCATTCACATAACAATTTATCAAAGCAATAAACGTGAGTCAGTGAATCATGGTGAAAGTAACTATACGAAATTCACGTGTGTCCTCAAGAGTGTTTTAATCGCTAAAAAGAGTTACTCCGGCTTGTACTTAGCATTGATAAGAATTGGGACACCTTGCTGCACCTTGTTATTTTGGTTACTTGTTGCTTGATATCAATACTTTGCTATCAAGCTATCTATCAAAACTATCTTACAACACTTGCATAGAATATCTTGATGAAAACCGCTTATTGATTCTTCTGCTCTTTACTGGTTTTGACAGTCTTACTTATTGAAAGGACTACGATTGATCTCTTGTACTTCTGAGTCATCAAGACTCTTTTTTGACGTCGTTGTTAGGAAATGAAACGCTCTTCATAAGTGAAATTTGATAAGAAAACATTTATTATACATGCTGAATTTTATCCTCATTTGTTACTACAGAGAACAATCCTTTAAGGAGTGGTGCTTGGGTTGTGTTGTCCATAATGATCATGGTACCTTCCTGACGGCTAAAGCGGGCATCCTACAACATATCTCTGTACCATTACATGCAGAGGCGATGGCGTGTCTCAAGGCAACTGAGATGGCTGCCGAACTGGGTGTCCAATCGGTGCAGCTGGAATCATATTATCAGTGCGCTTAACCCTGACAAGTATGAGCAGACGATGACTGGTGTTCTTCTATCAGATACGTGCACTTTATGTTATGCAAAATTTGAGTTTTAAATTCAGTTTTGAAACCGTGAATGCAATAATGTATCCCACGAACTAGGTACTCATGGCTTCAGGATAGAAGTTGCTCTCTCGTGGATTGAGTAGGCTCCAGACTTTGCTTCTGGTATGGTCACCGGCGAGTCTGATGTGCGGGTCTAGTTATGAAATAAAATATTATAGGTTACAGAAAAAATTGGCATTCCATTTCACTCTTGTGTTTTCTATTCCGGTCTGGAAATTCCATCGGTTTTTAATTAACAAATCAATAATTATATAATATATTTTTTGAACCGAGGGAAAAGATTTGTCATTTTCATTGATTAAGAAGAAGAGAGTTGTTCGATTAATTAGAAGGGAACCGGACAAAAACCTATATTACAAACCCCCACCCAGGGCACACGCGGATGACTTGGTCACAAACAAGATCACAATACAACCAACGACACACCGTCGAGAGGAAGCACCGAGCAACAAAGCAACGCCAAACAGTCAACCGCGGCGTCGACACCATGCAGCTCCGATTTTGATGATGAGCTTCACAGGAGAAAGTTATGCCATGGAAAGGATCTGTCTAAGCATGAAAAATAGGAAGGACGCCAAGGAAAACGACATCTACACTTGGACGCTATTGAGCACAACGTCCAGGATTGGACGCCACTGCAAACAACGTCCCAGTTAATGGTCTGACCGGCTTCTCTAAATAGATTAAACCGAGTCATTTCTCTCTAATAGAAGTAAGTTTTATCTCCTGTAAACCCTAGTACGCATGGATTTGTCGCTCCTCGACCTCACCACGTGCTAAACCAACCTCCAGCACTCGACAGCCCCTATCATCACTGGATCTCTCTTGTTCTCTCCTCACCATTAGGATCCCCCAATCTATCTGGTGGTTGGCGCATGTGATTTGTGGTAAGGTCGTCTTGCATCTCTGTTCGTTTCGGTCTTTGTCCAATTGATTCAATGACTTGTAAGAAAATAGCATACAGATGATTTTGTTTCTATTCATATGGTGGTATGGCTGTAAATAGGTTTGCTTAGGAGAACTGATAGGTTGCGAAAATTCAACTTTGGATAGTCAGCAGTAGATCAAAGTAAGGTTGTGATATTTACTCCTTGCATGTTCATGTTAGCAAGTGAAGGCAGAGGCCGGGGAAGTGAAATTCTTCCCCATTTTTTTAAGCCCGAGGGCGACTCCTTTGATCCCTCCCCCTCCTCGTCGCCACCTGAGGGGATCCACGGGCAAGCCTGGCCGGTCGTCGATGAAGGTGGCGGTGAGGTGTTGCGTCGCTTCGTGCCCTCGCGAAGGACCCGAAAGCCGGGGCGGCGGCCTCGGACGGCGAGGCGGCGCTGCCTCCGCGACTGGCGACGCGCGTAGTAAGTGGTGGCCGGCATCCTCGGCTGCCAGGGCAGCGAGGATACGACGGGTGGTCGCGGCGCGGATTCCCTTCTGCGCCAGATCTGAAGGTCAGGCACCCTCCTCCCCTGCTCACTCCTCCCCTCCGGTCGTGCCCTTCTGCGACTTTGTCGCCAGATCCGGTGTTGGCGGGGTGCAGGTGCTCAGGTTTGAGCCCGGGGGAAACCCTTGGCCAGTCCTCCGGCCACAATGGCGGCGGCGCGTGTGCGCGTCGTGTACTTCCCTGGAGGCATCGTTGAGGGCCCTCGGGTTGGCCGCCGCCGGCGGCTAGCGCGTCGCGTCCTCCATGGAGGCGTCGTCTGGGGTGTCTGGTTCTTCGGGAGAGGGGCGATGTGGTTGGTGGGCGTCCGTCGGCTGCCTCATGGCGCGGCAGCGGCTGGCAGATCGGATCTCGGGGCGGCGACCAAGATCGGTGGCGCGCGGTGCGGCCTGCCTGGCGGGCAGCACCCACGGGTGCAGATGGGGGCCCTTCCACGGTTGCGTGGGCGATGTGGAGGCGGCGGCACTACGGCGGCTCCTCGATGGCCAACCAAAGTTCCATGGGAGATGTTGTCTCTGACTCGATCTACTCCAGTTCGGGCTGGCTATAGTACTTCGCGACTACGATCGACGCCAGTACGGCCTGCATGGATCTGGCGAGTGGGCATGGATCCGGGGGAAACTCCAGGACGGCGTGGCGGCCGCACCAAAGTCGACGCCCTCGGCGCCGATTCCCTTCCTGGAGGCTTCGGTGTAGATCCTACGCCCCCACCTCTGCCATGAGCACAAGCGAAAGCCTCTGTTCCCCTGTTTGGGCAATGATGGCACTTTGGTGTCGTGTTCCTTCCTGAAGCCGTTGACCGGGCACTGCTCAGGGTGGTGAAGTTGTTGGTAGTTCGGAGTCGACGCGAGATGGCATGTAGGTGGAGCGGTGTGGCATCAACAGTATCATCGACGGTGGGTCTCGGTGGCATGGCACAGTGGAGACTCGGCGTCTGATGCACGAAGATGGACTCGTGCGGGAGGAGAAATTTGTCTGGCGTCATGGTGGCGTTGATGGCAGAGAGGCCTGGCATGATCGGTGCATCAGTTCTGCTCTGAGGATGGACAGATGGAAGATGGAGGTGACAACCCTTGCAGCGTGCGGTGCTCACTGGGAGTGTGTCGGACCGGTGTGTGACCCAATCCAGGTAGTGGCTTGGATGGGACACCCGGCTTTAGATGTTAGGCTCTAGTGTGATGTCTGTTTGGTATTAGGCCCGGACTTTCGGCACACCTTCATCAATGGGATAGGAGTAGCAACAGCGTTGCCAAGATGGTGGCTTGACGCTTATTGATGTATCACCTTGTATGGTCTGTGTGAATAATTAATAATATCGCTGCATGCATCGTTCAGATGCAGAGGCCGGGGGTTCATGTTGGAAAGATGCCCTAGAGGTAATAATAAAATGGTTATTATTGTATTTCCTTGTTCATGATAATTGTATATTGTTCATGCTATAATTGTATTAACCGGAAACCGTAATGCATGTGTGAATACATAGACCACAACATGTCCCTAGTGAGCCTCTAGTTGGCTAGCTCGTTGATCAATAGATGGTCACGGTTTCATGACCATGGACATTGGATGTCGTTGATAACGGGATCACATCATTAGGAAAATGATGTGATGGACAAGACCCAATCCTAAGCACAGCACAAGATCGTGTAGTTCGTCTGCTAAAGCTTTTCTAATGTCAAGTATCGTTTCCTTACACCATGATATTGTGCAACTCCCGGATACCGTAGGAATAATTTGGGTGTGCCAAACGTCACAACATAACTGGGTGGCTACAAAGGTACACTACGTGTATCCCCAAAAGTATCTGTTGAGTTGGCATGAATCGAGACTGGGATTTGTCACTCCGTGTGACGGAGAGGTATCTCTCGGCCCACTCGGTAGGACATCATCATAATGAGCTCAATGTGACTAAGGAGTTAGCCATGGGATGATGTGTTATGGAACGAGTAAAGAGACTTGCCGGTAACGAGATTGAACAAGGTATAGGGATACCGATGATCGAATCTCGGGCAAGTATCATACCGGTAGACAAAGGGAATTGTATACGGGATTGATTGAATCCCCGACATCGTGGTTCATCTGATGAGATCATCGTGGAGCATGTGGGAGCCAACATGGGTATCCAGATCCCGCTGTTGGTTATTGACCGGAGAGGTGTCTCGGTCATGTCTACATGCCTCCCGAACCCGTAGGGTCTACACACTTAAGGTTCGATGACGCTAGGGTTATAGGGAAATAGTGTACATGGTTACCTAAGGTTGTTCGGAGTCCCGGATGAGATCCCGAACATCACGAGGAGTTCTGGAATGGTCTAGAGGTAAAGATTCATATATAGGAAGTGAGGTTTTGGTCACCGGAAGTGTTTCAGGCATCACCGGTAACGTACCAGGACCACCGGAAGGGTTCCGAGGGATCCACCGTGTGGGGCCACAGGCACCAGAGGACTGCATGGGCCGAAGGTGGGAGGGAACCAGCCCCAAAGTGGGCTGATGCGCCTCCACCAATGTTGGAAATATGCCCTAGAGGCAATATATAAAGTGTTTATTATTATATTTCCTTGTTCATGATAATCATTTATTATCCATGCTATAACTGTATTGATTGGAAACACATTACATGTGTGGGTAAATAGACAACACTCTGTCCCTAGTATGCCTCTAGTGAACTAGCTCGTTGATCAAAGATGGTCAAGGTTTCCTAGCCATTGGCATGTGATGTCATTTGAGAACGGGATCACATCATTAGGAGAATGATGTGATGGACAAGACCCAAACTACAAACATAGCATATGATCGTGTCAGTTTATTGCTACTGTTTTCTACATGTCAAGTATGTGTTCCTATGACCATGAGATCATGCAACTCACGGACACCGAAGGAGTGCCTTGTGTGTATCAAACGTCGCAACGTAACTGGGTGACTATAAAGGTGCTCTACAGGTATCTCCGAGGGTGTCTGTTGAGTTGGCATGGATCAAGACTGCGATTTGTTACTCCGTGTGATGGAGAGGTACCTCAGGGCCCACTCGGTAATACAACATCACAATAAGCCTTGCAAGCAATGTGACTAAGTGTTAGTCACGGGATCTTGTATTACGGAACGAGTAAAGAGACTTGCCAGTAACGAGGTTGAACTAGGTATGGAGATACCGACGATCGAATCTCGGGCAAGTAACATACCGAAGAACAAAGGGAACATCATACGGGATTAACTGAATCCTTGACATAGAGGTTCGAACGATAAAGATCTTCGTAGAATATGTAGGAACCAATATGGGCATCCAGGTCCCGCTATTGGTTATTGACCATAGAGGTGTCTCGGTCATGTCTACATAGTTCTCGAACCCGCAGGGTCTGCACACTTAAGGTTTGGTGACATTTCGGTAGTATAGAGTTATGTATGGTGGTGACCAAAGGTTGTTCGGATTCCCGGATGAGATCCCGGACATCACGAGGAGCTCCGGAATGGTCCACAGGTAAAGATTCATATATAGGAAGTCCTGTTTTGGTCGCCGGAAAAGTTTCGGGCTCATCGGTAGTGTACTGGGAGTAGGGATGAAAATGGAGCGGAAACGGACGGAACTGGTTGCTACTATATTTGTTTCCATATTTTTTTGCATAAGCGGAAACGAATACAAATACCCCAGAAACAAATATGAAAACAGATACTATCGGAAACAGAGACGGAGCGAATACAGAGCGGACACGGAAACAAAACTTTGTGTTGACCGGAACTTACAACACCCTTGAATCATAGAGAAATACACACAAAAACAAAACAATTTTATGGAATTGTTAACATGCCTACAAAATGATATGGTTGTGTTAGCAACATAGGGTAGTATTGTAGTAGTACATATAAATATTTCATATAGGGTGTGTATGGTAGTAAAAGATCCTCAAATGATCCATCATGCTCATTTTGCTCATTGTATCATTGTGTGTTGTTTGGTAGTTGAGCAACAAAGCAGCCATGGGTCTATAGTAGAAGCAGAAATTCCATATTCACGGACACGGAAAGTATCGTTTCCATGTCTGTTCCACCGAAAAACACAGTTCCGTCTTTGTTTCCGTTTCCGCATTAAAAATTCTGTTTCCATTTTCGTTCTGCAAATTTCCGTTTCCGTTTTCATATTTCCTCTCCGTTTTCATTTTATCACTGGAAAAGCAGAAACTTTCCACTCCATTTTCATCCCTAACCGGGAGACCACCAGGAGGGGTATTTCGACCCAAGAGACTTCATGGGCTGTGGGAGAGTGAATACCAGCCCTTAGTGGGCTGGTGGAAGTCCCACACAAGGCCCATGCGGCTAGGGAAGAAAAGCCCAAAGGGCAAAGGTGGCAAAAGGCAAAAAAAGGAGGAATCCTAGTCCTACTAGGATTGGAGGAGGAGTCCTCCTCTCCTCCCCACTTCGGCCGACCCAAAGGAGGCTTGGACCTTGCGCCAAGGCCTCTCCTCCCTTCCTCCTATATATACTTGTGTTTTTAGGGTTTTTGCACTAGATTTTCAGCCACGTGCTACCCGTTCCTCCAATGCATAGTTTCTCCTCTAGATCAGATTTTTGCAGTGCTTAGGCGAAGCCCTTCCGGAATAGCTCCACCACCATCGCCGGAGCACCGTCACACTGCTGGAGAACTCTTCTTCCTCTCTGCTCCCTCTTGCTGGATCAAGAAGGCGGAGATCGCCATCAAGCTATACGTGTGCTGAACGCGGAGGTGCCGTCCGTTCGGTGCTTGATCAGGACGGATCGTGATTGGATCGTGGGACGCTCGGCAATTTGGATCGCGAAGACGTTCGACTACACCAACCGTGTTTCTTAACGCTTCCAGCTTAGCGATCTAGAAGGGTACATAGATCCACTCTCCCCCTCGTAGATGCTCATCACCATGGATAGATCTACGTGTGCGTAGGAAAATTTTTGTTTCCCATGCAACGTTACCCAACAGTGGCATCATGAGGTAGGTCTATGAGTACATGAGAGCTCGAGTAGAACACAAAGAGTTTGTGGGCGTTGATGCTTAGATTGCTTCCTCCCTTGGTCGTGTTTTGGTTCAGCGGTATTGTGAGATGAAGCGGCCCGGACCAACATTACTCGTACGCTTACGAGAGACCGGTTCCCTCAACCGCAACTTGTTGCATAGATGGCTTGCGGGTGCCAGTTTCTCTCACTTTAGTTGGATCGGATTCGACAAAGGCGTTCCTTGAGAAGGTTGAAAAGCAACTAGTGTATCACCGTTGTGGTTTTTGCCTAGATGAGAATTGTTCTTGCTAGATACCCGTAGCAGCCACGTAAAACATGCAACAACAATTAGAGGACGTCTAACTTGTTTTTGCAGGGTATGTTGTGATGTGATATGGCCAATTGCATGATGTGATATATGTGATGTATGAGATGATCATGTGATGTATAGAATATCACGACTTGCATGTCAATTAGTACGGCAACCGGCAGGAGCCATAGGGTTGTCTTCAATTATTGTATGACCTGCGTGTCAATCATTAAGCGCTATGTAATGCTTTACTTTATCGCTAAATGGTAGAAATAGTAGTATAAGCATGATGAACTCAACAACCCCGATGGCGACACGTTGATGGAGATCAAGATGATGGAGATCATGGTGTCGTGCCGGTGACGATGGAGATCATGCCGGTGCTTTCTAGATGGAGATCAAAAGCACAAGTTCATGGCCAATACATGTCACTTATGATTTGCATGTGATGTTAATCCTTTTATGCACCTTGTTTTGCTTAGGACGACGGTAGCATTATAAGGTGATCCCTCACTTAAATTTCAAGAGTAATTGTGTTCTCCCCGAGTGTGCACCATTGCGAAAGTTCGTCGTGTCGAGACACCACGTGATTATTGGGTGTGATAGACACTACGTTCACATACAACGGGTGCAAGCCAGTGTTGCACATGCAGAACACTCAGGTTAAACTTGACGAGCCTCACATGTACAGACATGGCCTCGGAACACAAGAGACCGAAAGGTCGAACATGAGTCATATAGTAGATATGATCAACATGATGATGTTCACCATTGAAGCCACCTCAACTCACATGATGATCGGACTTGAGTTGGTGAATTTGGATCATGTGACACTTAGATGACGTGAGGGATGTTAATTTGAGTGGGAGCTTTAGTAATTTGATTAACTAAACTCATTATCTTGAACAATAGTCTAAGTAACCTTTGCATATTTATGTTGTAGATCAATGGCTCGCGCAGTAGCACCCCTGAATTTTTATGTGTTCCTAGAGAAAGCTAAGTTGAAAGATGATGGAAGTAACTTTGTTGACTGGGCCCATAATCTGAGGATTATCCTCATGGCTTCCCAGAAATCATATGTCCTTGATGCACCGCTTGGTGACCAACCAGAAGACATGACCTCCAAAGACGTTAAGAACGCTTGGGAGGCACGTACCGGAGATTACTCAATAGTTCAGTGTGCAATATTGTATGGCTTAGAACCGGGACTTCAAAGACGTTTTGAACGTCATGGAGCCGATGAGATGTTCCAGGAGTTGAAGTTTATCTTCCCAGATCGAGAGGTATGAGACCTCCGATAAGTTCTATGCTTGCAAAATGGAGGAGAACGGGTCTATCAGTGAGCATATACTCAGAATGTATGGGTATTCGAATCGTCTAGCAGAGTTGGGAATTACCCTTCCGCCAGAGGCGATCACTGACAGAGTTCTTCAATCACTGCCACCTAGTTACAAGAGCTTTGTGATGAACTATAACATGCACGGGATGAACAAGTCAGTCGCCGAGCTGTTTGCGATGCTGAAAGTCGCTGAGTCTGAAATCCAGAAAGAACATCAAGTGTTGATGGTCAATAAAACCACTAGTTTCAAGAAGAATGGCAAGGGCAAGGGCAAGAAGGGTAAAACCAAGAAGGATGGCAAAGCAGTTGCTACTCCTGTAAAGAAGCCTAAGCATGGACCTAAGCTAGAAACCGAGTGCTTTCATTGCAAGGGAACTGGTCACTGGAAGCGGAACTGCCCCAAGTACATGGCTGACAAGAAGGCGGCCAATGACAAACAAGGTATATATGATATACATGTTATTGATGTGTACCTTACTAGCTCTCGTAGTACTGCCTGGGTATTTGATACCGGTTCGGTTGCTCACATTTGCAACTCAAAGCAGGAACTACGGAATAGACGAAGGCTGGCAAAGGACGAGGTGACGATGTGCGTGGGAAATGGTTCCAAGGTTGATGTGATCGCCGTCGACACGCTCTCTCTTTAATTACCATTGGGATTAGTGATAAAACTGAATAATTGTTATTTAGTGCCTGCATTAAGCATGAACATTATATCTGGATCTTGTTTATTGCGAGACGGTTACTCATTTAAATCAGAGAATAAAGGTTGTTCTATTTATATGAGTAACATCTTTTATGGTCATGCACCCAATGTTAGGGGTTTATTCATATTGAATCTTGATAGTGATGACACACATGTTCATAACATTGCTGCCAAAAGATGTAGAGTTGATAATGATAGTACCACTTTCCTGTGGCACTGCCGTTTAGGTCATATTGGTGTAAAACGCATGAGGAAGCTTCATGTTGATGGACTTTTGGAGTCACTTGATTTTGAATCACTTGGCACATGTGAACCATGCCTCATGGGCAAGATGACTAAAACGCCGTTCTCTGGAACAATGGAACGGGCGAGTGACTTATTGGAAATCATACATACTGATGTGTGCGGTCCAATGAATGTTATAGTGCGTGGTGGATACCGTTATTTTCTCACCTTCACTAATGAATTAAGTAGATATGGGTATATTTACTTAATGAAACACAACTCTGAAACGTTTGAAAAGTTTAAGCAATTTCAGAGTGAAGCTGAGAATCATCGTAACAAGAATAATTTCCTGCAATCTGATCGAGGAGGTGAATATCTAAGTTGTGAGTTTGGCAGTCACTTAAGAAAGTGTGGAATTGTTTTACAGTTGACATCGCCCGGAACACCATAGCGTAATGGTGTGGCCGAACATTGTAATCGAACCTTATTAGATACGGTGTGTTCTATGATGTCTCTTGCTGATTTGCCACTATCGTTTTGGGGTTATGCATTAGAGACAACTGCATTCACTTTAAATAGGGCACCATCGAAATCCGTTGAGACGACGCCATATGAACTATGGTTTGGCAAGAGGCCAAAGTTGTCGTTTCTTAAAGTTTGGGGATGTGATGCTTATGTCAAAAATCTTCAGCCTGAAAAGCTGGAACCCAAAGCGGAGAAATGCGTCTTCATAGGATACCCGAAAGAGACAGTCGGGTATACCTTCTATCTCAGATCCGAAGGCAAAGTGTTTGTCGCTAAGAAGGGAACAATTCTTGAGAAAGAGTTTCTCTCAAAAGAATTGAGTGGGAGGGAAATAGAGCTTGATGAGGTTATTGAACCTTTACTTCAACCAGAAAGTAGCGCAGCGCAGAAAGATGTTTCTGTGGAACCTACGACGGTAGAAGACGAAGTTAATGATGATGATCATGAAGCTTCGGATCAAGCTACTATTGAACCTCGTAGGCCGACAAGGGCGCGTACTGCTCCTGAGTGGTACGGCAACCCTGTCTTGGAGGTCATGTTGTTGGACAACAATAAACCTACGAGCTATGGAGGAGCAGTGATGGGCCCGGATTCCGAGAAATGGTTAGAGGCCAAGAAATTTGAGATGAGATCCATATATGAAAACAAAGTATGGACTTTGGAAGTATTACCTCAAGGGCGAAAGGCCATTCAGAACAAATGGATCTTTAAGAAGAAGACAGACGCAGACGGTAATGTCACCGTCTATAAAGCTCGACTTGTGGCAAAGGGTTTTTCACAAGTTCAAGGAGTTGACTACGATGAGACATTCTCACCCGTAGCGATGCTTAAGTCTGTCAGAATCATGTTGGCAATAGCTGCTTATTTCGACTATGAAATCTGGCAGATGGATGTCAAAACAACTTTCCTCGACGGTTTCCTTGAGGAAGAGTTGTATATGATGCAACGAGAAGGTTTTGTCGATCCAGAGAATGCTGACAAAGTTTGCAAACTCCAGCGAACCATTTATGGACTGATGCAAGCATCTCGGAGTTGGAATAACCGCTTTGATGAGGTGATCAAAGCGTTTGAGTTTATACAAGTTTATGGAGAAGCTTGTATTTACAAGAAAGTGAGTGGGATCTCTATAGCATTTCTAATATCATATGTGGATGACATATTGCTGATTGGAAACAATATAGAAATGCTGGAAAGCGTGAAGGAATATTTGAACAAGAGTTTTTGAATGAAGGACCTAGGAGAAGCTGCTTTCATATTAGGCATTAAGATCTATAGGGATAGATCGAGACGCTTAATAGCACTTTCACAGAGCACATACCTTGATAAAGTTTTGAAGAAGTTGAAAATGGATCAGTCCAAGAAGGGGTTCTTGCCTGTGTTACAAGGTGTGAAGTTGAGTAAGACTCAATGCCCGGTGATTGCAGAAGATAGAGAAAAGATGAGTGTCATCCCTTATGCTTTAGCCATAGGCTCTATCATGTATGCAATCCTGTGCACAAGACCCGATGTCAGCCTTGCCATAAGTATGGCCGGAAGGTTTCAAAGTGATCCTGGAATGGAGCACTGGGAAGCGGTCAAGAATATCCTTAAGTACCTGAAAAGGCTAAGGAAATATTTCTCGTTTATGGAGGTGATGAAGAGCTCGTCGTAAAGGGTTACGTCGATGCAAGCTTTGACACTGATCCGGACAACTCAAAGTCGCAAACCGGATACGTATTTATTCTCAACGGAGGAGCGGTAAGCTGGTGCAGTTCCAAGCAAAGCGTGGTAGTTGATTCTACATGCAAAGCGGAGTACATCGCAGCCTCAGAGGCAGCAAAGGAAGGTGTCTGGATGAAATAGTTCATGACAGATCTTGGAGTAGTGCCTAGTGCACTGAATCCAATGAACCTGTTCTGTGACAACACTAGCGCCATTGCTCTGGCCAAGGAACCAAGGTTTCACAAGAGGACCAGACACATAAAGCGATGCTTCAACTCCATCCGTGGTTACATCGAGGAGAAGGACATAAATATTTGCAAAGTGCACACGGATCTGAATGTTGCAGATGTTGGGAGACGTAGTAGTAAATCAAAAAAATTCCTACGATCACCAAGATCTATCCATGGAGAAACCAGCAACGAGTGGGGAGAGATTGCATCTTCATACCTTTGAAGATCGCTAAGCGGAAGCGTTACAAGAACGCGGTTGGTGGAGTCGTACTCGCAGCGATTCAGATCACGGTGGATTCCGATCTCAGGGCCGAACAACGGCGCCTCCGCATTAAACACACGTGCATCCCAGTGACGTCTCCTACGCCTTGATCTAGCAAGGAGGAAGTAGAGGTTGAGGGAGAGCTCCGGCAGCACGACGGCGTGGTGACGGTGGAGCTACGTGAACTCCGGCAGGGCTTCGCCAAGCGCTACGGAGAACGAGGAAGAGGAAGGGTAGGGCTGCACCGAGAGAGAAAGAAGTCGTGTCTCAAATCAGCCCAAACCCTTGGGTATATATAGGAGGAGGGAGAGGGAGGGCTGCCTTGGCCCCTCCTCCAAGAAGGAGAGGTTCGGCCAAAGGTGGGGAAGAGTCCACCTCCCACAAGGGAGGTGGATCTCCTCCTTTTAAATCCTTTTGCCCTATATCTCTTTACCCCAGCCACATGGGCCTTTCTAGAAGGTCTTGGCCAACCCAAAAAGGGCTGGCACACCTCCTCTAAGGGCCCACAAAGTACTTTGGTCGTCACACCCCTCCCGGGGGTCCTCCGGCACCCTCCCGGCACTCCCGGTACACTACCGATGAGCCCGAAAACTTTCCGGTGACCAAAACTGGACTTCCTATATATCAATCTTTACCCCCGGACCATTCCGGAGCTCCTCGTGACATCTGGGATCTCATACGGGACTCCGAACAACCTTCGGTAATCACGTATACCATTTCCCTATAACCCTAGTGTCATCGAACCTTAAGTGTGTAGACCCTACGGGTTCGGGAGACATGTAGACATGACCGAGACACCTCTCTGGTCAATAACCTACAGCGGGATCTGGATACCCATGTTGGCTCCCACATGCTCCACGATGATTTCATCGGATGAACCATGATGTCAGGGATTCAATCAATCCCGTATACAATTCCCTTTGTCTATCGGTATGATACTTGCTTGAGATTCGATCGTCGGTATCTCTATACCTTGTTCAATCTTGTTACCGACAAGTCTCTTTACTCGTTCCGTAATACATCATCCCATGTCTAACTCCTTAGTCACATTGAGCTCATTATGATGATGTCTTACCGAGTGGGCCCAGAGATACCTCTCCGTCACACAGAGTGACAAATCCCAGTCCTGATTCGTGCCAACCTAACAGACACTTTCGAAGATACCCGTAGTGCACCTTTATAGCCACCCAGTTACGTTGTGACGTTTGGCACACCCAAAGCATTCCTACGATATCCGGGAGATGCACAATCTCATGGTCTAAGGAAACCATACTTGACATTGAAAAGCTTTAGCAAACGAACTACACGATCTTGTGCTATGCTTAGGATTGGGTCTTGTCCATCACATCATTCTCCTAATGATGTGATCCCGTTATCAACGACATCCAATGTCCATGGTCATTAAACCGTGACCATCTATTTATCAATGAGCTAGTCAACTAGAGGCTCACTAGGGACATGTTGTGGTCTATGTATTCACACATGTATTACGGTTTCCGATTAACACAATTATAGCATGAACAATAGACAATTATCATGAACTAGGAAATACAATAATAAAAAATTTATTATTGCCTCTAGGGCATATTTCCAACAGCAGACCCGTTGACTAAACCTCTTCCAAGGGCTAAACATGATCAACACCAGAACTGCATGGGTGTTCGATTCATTACCATGTAAATCACATAGTGATGTGAACTAGATTATTGACTCTAGTGCAAGTGGGAGACTATTGGAAATATGCCCTAGAGGCAATAAATAAATTGTTTATTATTGTATTTCCTTGTTCATGATAATCGTTTATTATCCATGCTATAATTGTATTGATTGGAAACACATTACATGTGTGGGTTAATAGACAACACTCTGTCCCTAGTATGCCTCTAGTGAACTGGCTCGTTGATCAAAGATGGTCAAGGTTTCCTAGCCATTGACATGTGATGTCATTTGATAACAAGATCACATCATTAGGAGATGATGTGATGGACAAGACCCAAACTACAAATGTAGCATATGATCGTGTCAGATTATTGCTACTGTTTTCTGCATGTCAAGTATATGTTCCTATGACCATGAGATCATGCAACTCACGGACATCGGAGGAGTGCCTTGTGTGTATCAAACGTTGCAACATAACTGGGTGACTATAAAGGTGCTCTACAGGTATCTCTGAGGGTGTCTATTGAGTTGGCATGGATCAAGACTGGGATTTGTTACTCCGTGTGACGGAGAGGTATCTCAGGGTCCACTCGGTAATACAACATCACAATAAGTCTTGCAAGCAATGTGACTAAGTGTTAGTTGCGGGATCTTGTACTACGGAACGAGTAAAGAGACTTGTCGGTAACGAGATTGAACTAGGTATGGAGCTACCGACGATCGAATCTTGGGCAAGTAACATACCGAAGAACAAAAGGAACATCATACGGGATTAACTGACTCCTTGACATAGAGGTTCGACCGATAAAGATCTTCGTAGAATATGTAGGAAACAATATGGGCATCCAGGTCCCGCTATTTTTTATTGACAGTAGAGGTGTCTCGGTCATGTCTACATTGTTCTCGAACCCTCAGGGTTTGCACACTTAAGGTTTGGTGACGTTTCGGTAGTATAGAGTTATGTATGGTCGTGACCGAAGGTTGTTCAAAGTCTCGGATGAGATCCCGGACATCATGAGGAGCTCGGGAATGGTCTGGAGGTAAAGATTCATATATAGGAAGTCCTGTTTTGGTCGCCGGAAAAGTTTCGGGCTCATCGGTAGTGTACCGGGAGTGCCGGTAGTGTACCGGGAGACCATCGGGAGGGGTATTTCGACCCAAGAGGCTCCATGGGCTGTGGGAGAGTGTTTACCAGCCCTTAGTGGGCTGGTGGAAGTCCGACACAAGGCCCATGCGGTTTGGAAAAAAAGGCCCAAAGAGAAAAAGTGGAAAAAGGCAAAAATAGGGTGAATCCTAGTCCTACTAGGATTGGAGGTTGTGTCCACCTCCTCCACCTGGGTCGGCCGACTCCTTGGAGTCTTGACCCTTGTGCCAAGCCTCCTCCTCTCTTCCTCTTATATATACTGGAGGTTTTAGTGTTTTTGCACTAAGCCACGTGCTACCCGTTCCTCCAATGCATAGTTTCTCCTCTAGATCGGTTTTCTGCAGTGCTTAGGCGAAGCCCTGTCGGAATAACTCCACCACCATCGCTAGAGCGCCATCACGTTGCCGGAGAACTCTTGCTCCTCTCCGCTCCCTCTTGCTGGATCAAGACGGTGGAGATCGTCATCAAGCTGTACGTGTGCTGAACGCGGAGGTGCCGTTCGTTCGGCGCTGGATCGGAAGGATCGTGATCAAGTTCGTGGGACGGCCCGTGATCAAGTTCGTGGGACGGACCGTGATCAAGTTCGTGGGACGGATCGTGATCAAGTTCGTGGGACGGATCATGATCAAGTTCGCGGGACGAATCGTGATTGGATCGCGGGACGGATCGTGATTGGATCGCGGGACGCTCGGCGATTTGGATCGCGAAGACGTTCGACTACACCAACCGCGTTTCTTAACGCTTCCTGCTTAGCAATCTACAAGGGTATGTAGATCCACTCTCCCTCTCGTAGATGCTCATCACCATGGATAGATCTGAGTGTGCGTAGGAAATTTTTTGTTTCCCATGCGAGTTCCCCAACATAGTACTCCCTCCGTCCCATAATGTCGGACGTTTTTTGACACTAATGTAGTTTGACACTAGTGTAGTGTCAAAAAATGTCCTACATTATGGGATGGAGGGAGTAACATATACATGTTACTACTCTATGTTACTTCCCATTGTGGGTAGTCTAATGAGAGTATCATAAGTAGTATCATTCATATCAACTAGGCATATCTGATGAGGTGGCATATAATTAAATGAAGAAAAAGATGGTTGAGTATCATATCATGATACCATATCATATTAAATGTTGTGCTACTATGTATCATGCATGACAATAAATGAATTATCCTATGATACTAGCATATGATACTATGCATTATGAATGTAATAACATACACTAGACCAGCCTAAGGGTCTCTTAGAGGCCAATTTTTTTATTAATATAATAGCAATTAATAATCAAGTAATTAGGAAATTAGGACAGGATTATTACAAATTTGAAAAATAGTAAGATGTTGGGCATTACAGCGTCCATGTGCGGACACTATTATAAGCAACATCAAAAAACATATGCTAGTATCAATCACTTAAATCATTAGGTTGGCCCCACATGTTAGGATATTACCCATACATTAGACCCGGTTACCTGGACTGGGTCTCAAAGAGCCGGAGAGCCTAAAGAGAGTCGGCCTATGAATACCAAGAGGCCTAAGACCGGATCATCCAGATCCTACATGGGTCGGGCCCCAATGGACCAATGGGCCTAAAGGAGACCTGGCCAAAGGAGGCCAAAGGACCAAGACCGGGTCTTAAAGAAGACACTAGGACGGGTCTTAATGGGCTGGCAAGAGTTGGCAAAACCCCGTTCATGGAGATCGTGCACAAATCGTAAGCTTCCTATCTTGGGAAGCACAAAAGAACTTACAGTAGACTTAGAACACAGTAGGACATGGAATCTGTTGTAACACCAAGAACCCGACCTATTATATAAAAGGGGTTCCTAGTTCATCCAAAGAAACCAAGTTAGAAGTTCTTGAGACATAGGTAGTGAAACAACACCCTTCTAATCGAGATCAATACATCCAATAAGCAAAACTAGCAGGGGTGGGCTTTTACCTCACCAGAGGGTCCAAACCTGGGTAAACTCGTCTCTCTCATTTTTGATCAACCCCATCCAAGGCTTCACCTCGTTGTTATGGCCTCACAACTAAGTTTTCCTATGAGAACACTTGTTTTGTCAAACCCATGAAAGTTGGCGCCCATTGTGGGGCATGTGCACAAAAGGGTCGTCATCTTGGATGGAGCACTTTCAGGGATCGAGAAGTTGGCAATCGGCCGACTGAAGAAGAGTCAGCACAGGAAGTTCTACTTCATCGATGACGCAGCCCGAAAGCCGACTCCCCCGAGTCAAGTTGTCGGTTTCCCTTTGGCAAGGTCAATGTCTTCATTGGTTTCATCGTTAGGTCCGATCAGAAGCCGGACCCGACCGACAACTCCATCTTGGGAGGTGCCATGCTTGTCCACTCGAAGAGCGAGTCATTTGTCGACGACAACAATTTTGACGGCGTCGAGTCCATCCTCCTGTTTTTTGATGAAAAGTTTGGTGGGTACTCAGATGAGGAAGAATACCCAGTCTCGCATGGGTTGTCGCGTCATGCAACTGTCTACGTGGCGGGGGGACAGCAACAACCACACTACGATGACAACGGGAACCTAGTCGTGACCTCATCAGGTGTGCAGGTACCCCTCTCAAGCCAGAACCCGCCTCCCACAACTGGCACGTGGCCGGTGCCGCCACCTAATAGCGGAGCCAGCGCTAGCATGCAAGGATTAGCTGCCATAGTTGCAGCACTCGACAAACTCCTTGCAGAGCCAATCACCATGGAGGATGTAGCAGTGCATGCGATAGAGATCGAGAAGTGTTGTCAACAACTTGTTAAAGTTCAAAAAGATATAACAACAGAAAGCGCACATCTTAGCAAGGCTCGGAATAATGTCCTCAAGGAGACCCGGTGTTTGGAGAACGAGGGGATTCATCTCAGCTTTTGCCAAGCGAAGTTTCCCACGGTTCAGCAGAGGAGGCACCAGAGCTGGTTTCAAGCTCAAGGAGGCCACCTGGATCCGCGGGCACTTTTTCAGACACCATAAGATTGCCCTGTCCAAACATCGTCGACATGTTGAGAGCAAAATCGATGAATACACTCACGAGCCCCTCATTCCAACCAATGTGTGGATGCTTAAACACTTATTTGATTGCTTTGTGGCGATCTGAAATAACACACGTGAACTTTCCAACACCAATTTGTAGAATATGTAGAATATGTAGGAACCAATGTGGACGTCCAGGTCCCGCCATTGGTTATTGACCGTAGAGGTGTCTCGGTCATGTCTACATAGTTCTCAAACCCGCAGGGTCTGCACACTTAAGGTTCGGTGACGTTTCGGTAGTGTAGAGTTATGTATGGTGGTGACCGAAGTTTGTTCGGAGTCCCGGATGAGATCCCAGACGTCACGAGGAGCTCCGGAATGGTCTGGAGGTAAAGATTCATATATAGGAAGTCCCAGTTTGGTTTCCGGAAAAGTTTCGGGCTCATCGGTAGTGTACCGGGAGTGCCGGTAGTGTACCGGGAGTGCCGGTAGTGTACCGGGAGGCCTCCGGGAGGGGTATTTCGACCCCAAGAGGTCCATGGGCTGTGGGAGAATAATAACCAGCCCTTAGTGGGCTGGGAAAACAGCCACAAAGGCCCATGGCGCAGGAGAGAAAGTCCTAAAGCAAAAAGTGGAAAATCAGCCAATAGGAGGCAATCCTACTCCAACTAGGATTGGAGGTGAAGTAGGATTGCTCCCACCTCCTATTTCGGCCGTCCCAAAGGCCTTGGCTGCCTCTCCTCTCCTCTCCTCCTATATATACTAGTGGATTGGGTGGTTTTTGGACAGAATTTCCGGCCACGTGCTACCCGTTACACCGGTGCATAGTTTCTCCTCTAGATCGGTTTTCTGCAGCGCTTAGGCGAAGCCCTGCCGGAATTGCTCCACCACCATCACCGGAGCGCCGTCACGCTGCCGGTGAACTCTCTCTCCTCTCCGCCTCCTCTCGCTGGATCAAGACGGTGGAGATCGTCATCAAGCTGCACGTGTGCTGAGCGCGGAGGTGTCGTCCGTTCGGCGCTAGATCGGAAGGACCGCGATCGAGATCGCGAGACGGTTCGTGATGTGATCACGGAACGGATCGTGATGAGTTCGCGGGACAGATCGTGATCAAGATCGTGAGACGGATCGTGATGAGTTCACGGGACGGATCATGATGTGTTCGCGGGACGGTTCGTGATTGGATCGCGGGACGCTCGGCGATTTGGATCGCGAAGAAGTTCGACTACACCAACCGCGTTTCTTAATGCTTCCCGCTTAGCGATCTACAAGGGTACGTAGATCCACTCTCCCTCTCGTAGATGCTCATCACCATGGATAGGTTTGCGTGTGCGTAGGAAATTTTTTGTTTCCCATGTGACGTTCCCCAACAGTGGTATCAGAGCTAGGTTGATGGTTCGATGAGATCTCGAGTAGAACACAAAAGGTTTGTGGGCGTTGATGCTTAGATTGCTTCCTCCCTTGGTCGTATTTTGGTTCAGCGGGATTGTGAGATGAAGCGGCCCGGACCAACATTACTCGTACGCTTACAAGAGACCGGTTCCCTCGACGCAACTTGTTGCCTAGATGGCTTGCGGGTGACAGTTTCTCTCACTTTAGTCGGATTGGATTCGACAAAGGCGGTCCTTGAGAAGGTTGAAAAGCAATCTATGTATCACCGTTGTGGTTTATGCGTAGGTGAGAATCGTTCTTGCTAGATACCCGTAGCAGCCACGTAAAACATGCAACAACAATTAGAGGACGTCTAACTTGTTTTTGCAGGGTATGTTGTGATGTGATATGGCCAATTACATGATGAGATATATGTGATGTATGAGATGATCATGTGATGTATAGAATTTCACGACTTGCATGTCGTTGAATACGGCAACCGGCAGGAGCCATAGGGTTGTCTTTAATTATTGTATGACCTGCGTGTCAATCATTAAGCGCTATGTAATGCTTTACTTTATCGCTACGGTAGCAATAGTAGTAGAAGCATGTAGGGCGTGACAACCCCGATGGCGACACGTTGGTGGAGATCAATATGATGGAGATCATGGTGTCGTGCCGGTGACGATGGAGATCATGCCGGTGCTTTCTAGATGGAGATCAAAAGCACAAGTTCATGGCCATATCAGGTCACTTATGATTTGCATGTGATGTTAATCCTTTTTATGCACCTTGTTTTGCTTAGGACGGCGGTAGCATTATAAGGTGATCCCTCACTTAATTTCAAGATAAATTGTGTTCTCCCCGAGTGTGCACCGTTGCGAAAGTTCGTCGTGTTGAGACACCACGTGATGATCGGATGTGATAGACTCTACGTTCACATACAACGGGTGCAAGCCAGTGTTGCACATGCAGAACACTCGGGTTAAACTTGACGAGCCTAGCATGTACAGACATGGCCTCGGAACACAAGAGACCGAAAGGTCGAACATGAGTCATATAGTAGATATGATCAACATGATGATGTTCACCATTGCAGCCACCTCAACTCACGTGATGATCGGACTTGAGTTGGTGAATTTGGATCATGTATCACTCGAATGATCGGAGGGATGTCAATTTGAGTGGGAGTTCTTAAGTAATATGATTAATTGAACTCATTATCATGAACATAGTCAAAGTGTCTTTGCAAATTATGTTGTAGATTACTAGCTCGCGCTGTAGCTCCCTTAAATTTTTATATGTTCCTAGAGAAATAGAGTTGAAAGATGTTGGTAGCAATATTGCGGACTGGGTCCGTGATCTGAGGATTGTCCTCATTGCTGCATAGAAGGCTTATGTCCTTAATGCACCGCTCGGTGCGCCACCCCCTCTAGCGTCGTCTATAGATGTTGTGAACATCTGACAGGCACGTTTCGATGACTACTTGATAGTTTAGTGCGTCATGCATTACGGCTTAGAATTGAGGCTCCGAAACGTTTTGAACGTCATGGAACATATGAGATGTTCTAGGAGCAGAGATTGTGATCTCAGGCTCGTGCCTGTGTTGCGAGATATGAGATCTCCAACAAGACTCTTTGCTTGTAAGATGAAGGAGAATAGCTCAATCGTTGAGCATGTACTCAGATTGTCTGGGTACTACAATCGCTTGAATCAAGTGGGAGTTGATCTTCCAGATAAGATAGTGATTGATATAGTTCTCCAAGTCACTGTCACTAAAGCTACTAGAACTTAGTGATGAACTATAATACACCAGGGATAGAAGTATTGATCCCTGAGCTGTTCGCGATGTTTGACACTGCGAAGGTAGAAATCAAGAAGGAGCGTCAAGTGTTGATGGTTAATCAAACCAGTAGTTTCGAAAAGGGCAAGAGCAAGGAGGGAAACTTCATGGATAGCAAGTGAGTTGCTGCTCCAATGAAGCAACCCAAAGTTGAACTCAAACCCGAGACTAAGTCCTTCTATTATGAGGTGAGAGGTCGCTGAAGCGGAACAACCCTAGATACTTGGTAGATAAGAAGGCTGGCAACATCGACAGAAGTATATTTGATATACGAGTTATTGATGTGTACCTTGCTAGTACTCCTAGTAGCACCTGGGTATTGGATACCGGTTTGGTTGCTAAATGTTAGTAACTCGAAATAAATGCTACGGAATAAACGGAGAACTAGCTAAGGGTGAGGTGACGATGTGTGTTGGAAATGTTTCCAAGGTTGATGTGATCAACATCGCACGCTCTCTCTACCTTCAGGATTAGTGACGAACCTAAATAAATGTTATTTGGTGTTTTGCGTTGAGCATGAACATGATTAGATCATGTTTGTTGCAATACGGTTATTCATTTAAGTCAGAGAATAATAGTTATTATGTTTACATGAATAATACCTCCAATGGTCATGCACCCAGTGAGAATGGTTTGTTGAAATCTTGATCGTAGTAATACACATGTTCATAACATTGATGTCAAAAGATACAAAGTTAAATAATGATAGTACCACATACTTGTGGCACTGCCGCAAAATGTCATATTGGTATAAAGCGCATGAAGAAACTCCATGGTGATGGATATTTGGACTCATTCGATTTCGAATCGGTTGAGACATGCGAACCATGCCTCTTGGGCAAGATGACTAAAGGACCCCGTTGGATGGAGCGGACAAGTGATTCATTGGAAATGATACATGTTGATGTATGCAATCTAGTGAGTCTTGTAGCGTGCAGTGGATATCGTTATTTTCTTACCTTCACTGATAATTTGAGTAGATATAGTGTATATTTACTTAATGAAACACAAGTCTGAATCGTTTGAAAGGTTCAAGCAAATTCAGAGTGAAGTTTAAAGATCATCGTGACAAGAAGATAAAAATGACTGCGATATGATCATGGAGGTGAATATCTGAGTCACGAGTTTGGCATACAACTTAAGACAATGTGAAAGTTGTTTCACAACTAAACGCCACCTGGAACACCATAGTGTGATGGTGTGTCCGAACATCATAGTTATGCTCTATTGGACATGGTGCGTGCTATGATGTCTCTTGTCGTTTTACTACTATAATCTTGGGGTTATGCATTAGAGACAACTACATTCACTTTAAAAAGGGCACCATCTAAATCCGTTGAGATGACACCGCGTGAATTATGGTTTGATAGAAACCTAACCTGTCATTTCTTAATGTTTGGGGCTGCAACGCTTGTGTGGAAAATGTTTTCACCTAATGAGGTCGAACCCAAGGCGGACAAATGCATCTTCATAGAATACCCTAAGATCAGCTGGGTGAACCTTCTATCTCAGATCCAAGTGCAAAGTGTTTGTTGCTTAAACGGATCCTTTCTCGAGGAAATGTTTCTCTCGAAAGAATTGAGTGGGAGGAAGATAGAACTTGATGAGGTTGTTAAACCTTTGTTCAACCAGAGAGTAGCACAACGCAAAAAGATGTTTCTGTGAAGCCTACGTTAGTTGAAGAGGAAGTTAATGATGATGATCATGAAGCTTCAGGATCAAGTTACTATCGAACTTCGTAGGTCGACAAGGATGTGTACTGCTCCTAAGTGGTACGACAACTCTGTCTTGGAGATCGTGTTGTTGGACAACGATGAACCTACGAGCTATGGAGAAGTGATGATGGGCCCGGATTCCGACGAATGGTTAGAGGCCATGAAATCCGAGATAGGATCCATGTATGAAAACCAAGTATAGACTTTGGTAGACTTGCTCGTTAGACGGCAGGTCGTTGAGTACAAATGGACCTTTAGAATGAAGACAGACACTGATGGTGAATGTCACCATTTGTAAAGCTCGACTTGTTGCAAAGTTGTTTGTGACAAGTTCAAGGAGTTGACCGCGATGAGGCTTTCTCACTCGTAGCGATGCTAAAAGTCTGTTGGAATTATGTTAGCAGTTGCTGCATTTTCAATTATGAAATCTGGCAGATGGATGTCAAAACATCGTTTCCTTAACGGTTTACTTAAGGAAAGGTTGTATGTGATACAACCAGAAGGTTTTGTCAGTCCTAAGGATGCTAAAAGATGAGCAAGCTTCAGTGATCCTTCTATGGACTGAAGCAAGCATCTCGGAGTTGGAATATACACTTTGATGAGCTGATCAAAGTTTCTGTAGTTTATACAAAGTTTACGAGAAACTTGTATTTGCAATAAAGTGAGTGGGAGCACTGTAGAGTTTCTGATAAGTATATGTGGTTGACATATTGTTGATCGGAAATAATGTAGAATTTCTGGAAGGCATAAAAGGTTGTTTGAAAAGTATTTTTCAAAGGAAGACCTGGATAAAGCTACCTAATTGTTGAGCATCAAAATCTATAGAGATAGATCAAGATGCTTGATGAGACTTTCAATGAGTGCATACCTTGACAAGATTTTGAAAGAGTTCAAAATGGATCAGCCAGAGAAATAGTTCTCGTCTGATTTGTAAGGTATGAAGTTGAGTGAGACTCAAATCTCAACAACGGCAGAAGAAAGAGAAAGGACGAATGTCGTCCCCTATGCCTTAGCCATAGGCTCTATATTATGCCATGTTGTGTACCGCACCTATGTGTGCCTTGCCATGAGTCTGTCAAGGGGTACAAGAGTGGTCCAGGAGTGGATCACTGGACAGCGGTCGGAATTATCCTTAGTAACCAGAGGACTAAGGAAATGTTTCTTGATTATGGAGGTGATAAAGAGTTCGTCGTAAAGAGTTACGTCGATGCAAGCTTTAACACCTATCCGGATGACTAGTAGTAGCAATCTGGATACGTATAGTGGAGCAGCCATTTGGAAATAATACCAAGTGGAGTGTGTTAGTAGTGTTTACGGTTTGACATAGAGATTTGCAAAGTACACACGGATCTGAATATCGTAGACCCATTGACTATAAGACCTCTCTCACATGCAAAGCATGATCGAGCCCCAAAACTCATTGGGTGTTAGATTCATAACAATGCGAATCACATGGTGATGTGAACTAGATTATTGACTCTAGTGCAAGTGGGAGACTGTTGGAAATATGCCCTAGAGGCAATAATAAATTAGTTATTCTCATATTTCCTTGTTCATGATAATCGTTTATTATCCATGCTATAATTGTATTGATCGGAGACTTAAATGCATGTGTGGATACATAGACAAAACCATGTCCCTAGTATGCCTCTAATGGACTAGCTCGTTGATCAAAGGATGGTTAAGGTTTCCTAGCCATGGACATGAGATGTCATTTGATAACGAGATCACATCATTAGGAGAATGATGTGATGGATAAGACCCAAACTACAAACATAGCATATGATCGTGTCAGTTTATTGCTACTGTTTTCTGCATGTCAAGTATATGTTCCTATGACCATGAGATCATGCAACTCACAGATATCGGAGGAGTGCCTTGTGTGTATCGAACGTCGCAACGTAACTGGGTGACTATAAAGGTGCTCTACAGGTATCTTCGATGGTGTCTGTTGAGTTGGCATGGATCGAGACTGGGATTTGTTACTCCGTGTGACGGAGAGGTATCTCGGGGCCCACTCGGTAATGCAACATCACAATAAGCCTTGCAAGCAATGTGACTAATTGTTAGTTGCGGGATCTTGTATTACAGAATGAGTAAAGAGACTTGCTGGTAACGAGGTTGAACTAGGTATGGAGATACTGACGATCGAATCTCGGGCAAGTAACATACCGAAGAACAAAGGGAACGTTACACGGGATTAACTGAATCCTTGACATAGAGGTTCGACCGATAAAGATCTTCGTAGAATATGTAGGAACCAATGTGGACGTCCAGGTCCCGCCATTGGTTATTGACCGTAGAGGTGTCTCGGTCATGTCTACATAGTTCTCGAACCCGCAGGGTCTGCACACTTAAGGTTCGGTGACGTTTCGGTAGTGTAGAGTTATGTATGGTGGTGACCGAAGTTTGTTCGGAGTCCCGGATGAGATCCCGGACGTCACGAGGAGCTCCAGAATGGTCCGGAGGTAAAGATTCATATATAGGAAGTCCCAGTTTGGTTTCCGGAAAAGTTTCGGGCTCATCGGTAGTGTACCGGGAGTGCCGGTAGTGTACCGGGAGTGCCGGTAGTGTACCGGGAGGCCTCCGGGAGGGGTATTTCGACCCCAAGAGGTCCATGGGCTGTGGGAGAATAATAATCAGCCCTTAGTGGGCTGGGAAAACAGCCACAAAGGCCCATGGCGCAGGAGAGAAAGTCCTAAAGCAAAAAGTGGAAAATCAGCCAATAGGAGGCAATCCTACTCCAACTAGGATTGGACGTGAAGTAGGATTGCTCCCACCTCCTATTTCGGCCGGCCCAAAGGCCTTGGCTGCCTCTCCTCTCCTCTCCTCCTATATATACTAGGAAATAATGAAAGAAAGCGAGGTCGATAAAGATTGAAATTACCGTTCTATCATAAAATACAAGTCCACGTATGATTGTTCTAGTGTATCTAGTGAGTTGTACACTTGAACAAGTCCATCCGCAAGGATAATATTTAGGAGGATATAGTGGTCTCTGCGCAGAAGTTTATATAATTAAGCAGGCAAGCATATAACTCATCAACTACACTTGACAACGAGCTAATATATCGATCTAGCTAGAACCCTAGCGCCCGACGAATATCGGGGTGGGTGGTGGACACCCAAAGAGAAGGAACCATCACAAGAGCATAGCTCTAGTGAGATCCCCGAAGAATCTGCCATGTATTGTCGGACTTGGCCTCCAAAGCTGCCATGTAGCGACGGACGTGCTCGTTCTCCTTGCTGACATGGTGTTGTACCACCTCCGCGGGGGACTCAAGCCTCCGAATCGTCCGTGGCCCATGCGGCCGCCACCACAGAACCTCCGGGTCGACGACGGGCTGGCTCCTCACCAAGCTCGTGCCACCAACCGGTACTAAAGAGGCACACGGGGCCCAAGTCTGACCAAAAGCCTGCCACACCCCCTTTAGTACCGGTTCGTGACACGAATCGGTACTAAAGGTCCCTTACGAGCCGGTACTAAAGGTCGCCCTGCTCCTAGTCGTTGGAGCCGGCACGAACCGGGACTAATAGCCTCTTTAGTACCGGCTCGTAACCAGACTGGGACTAATGCGTCAGACGAAAGGTTTGTTTTCTACTAGTGTGATGCACATGCCTTGGTTATGAATCATTATCCAAACTCTGGCTAGGTGCACCATCAGAATCATGCTCCTTATCCTCATCAATTTGTCCAATAAAATCTTCCTCGTGGTCGGTATCCTCCTAATAATATGGGTCTTCGCCAATAGTTGTCGGAAAATCATTTGATGCATTATGATGGTTGGTAGGTGCACTACTAGGGAAAACCTTATACACAGAGGTATATCAGTAGCGCTGGTTAGAACGGAGCGCTACTGCTAAATACTAGTAGCGCGTGTCAACACACAACGCTATAGCTATGGTTATAGCAATAGCGCGTCTTAGTAACAACGCTACTACTATAATTCCCACATTGTTGCCGGTAGGCTAGGAATAGTAGTAGCGATGCTCCAGAAAGAACGCTACCACTAAGTGCCTTGTAGTAGCGTGTTTCCTGTATAGAGCGCTACTGCTAAAAAAACAAAATAAAATGGACAAGAAGTAGAAAAGTAAATGAAAATAAAAGAAGTAGAAAAAGGAGAAATGAAAATAAAATAAAATATAAAGAAAAAAAAAGAAAAAAAAGGAGAAAGGAATAGCAGTAGCGCTTGTTGCCACAAAGCGCTGTAGTTACTATAGCAGTAGCGTGTTTTATAAGACCGCGCTATAGATACATTCCTTAGATAAAAAGAAAAGCAAAAGCAAAATAAATAACTACTTCCTATAGCAATAGTGCATTTTTGTAGAAAGCGCTATAGCTAACTTAGCTATAGCGCTTTCTTGCTACCAACGCTACTGCTATTTTGACTTAAACCCGCGCGGGCTCAAAATTTTGCTAAGTCCTTTCCACCAATTCCCCATCGATCTCCTCCATCCCCACCTCTCTCTCGCCACCCCTGCTCCCTCTCTGTCGTCATTCCCTCGTCGACCCTACCCCGCCGGAGCCGCACGCCGTCGCCGCCACCGGAGCCGTGCGCCCTCGACGCCCCTGCCTCCCTCGCCGCCACTGCTTCCCTCGTCCGCTCCTTGCCACCCCTGCCTCCCTCGCCACCACTACCCCCGTCGCAGCCAACAGAGTCGCGCGCCCTTGCCACCCTGCCTCCGTCGCCGAGCACCTCCCCGCCATCGTCCCTCCCCTCTCTGTAAGCCCCCCACCCCTCCTCTCTCTCTGCCTTGTTCTTTCTGCCATTTTTTTAGTAGTAGTAGTAGATGTTAATTAGTAGTAGGGTTCATAGATCATGTTTTTTAGTAGTAGTAGTAGATGTTAATTAGTAGTAGTGGTGGTACTAGTTAACTAGGGCAGTAGGGTTAATAGTAGAAGTTTTTTAGTTAGGGTAATAATAGATGTTAGGTAGTAGATAATGTAGATGTTAATTAGTTCAGTAGGGTTTAGTTTTTGAATTGAGTTTGTTTAACTAGATGTTAATTAGGGCAGTAGGGTTTAGTTTTTGAATTGATTTTGAGAGAGCATGAGATTTGTGTAGATTTCCTTAAAGTGTCAAACACTAGGAGATGCAAATTTGTTGTTTGCGGGGAATGATTCCAAGTGGCCTTTTGTTGTTTGTAGGGAATGATTCCGAGTGGCCTATGTTTTGCCGGAATGTGGATTCATTTCTGTTCCAGCAAATTTTTGGCGCTCTATTTGTCCAGTTTGTAGCAAAGGTCATGCCGAAATTTTCTGTGAATTTCGGCATGACTTGTGCTACAAACTAGGACATATCGAGTGCCCGAGATTTGCCGCAATGGGAATGAATCAACATTCCTACAAAACATTGGCCTTTTTTAATGTGACTATTCATTTTATTAGGTCTAGAATTAATTGACTAGATTTAATGGTAGGAAACATGGCTAGCAACGATGAAGGATAGGGTTCAGGTGATTGCAACTTCTACACGACGGCAGATGCCTATTTGAACCTTCTTGATGAGCAACGGTTGTTGCAAGGTCCACCTGTCACATCTGAGACTGAGACCGACATCGAGACCGGCGCTAAGACTGACATCGGCGCCGAGACCGGTGCTGAGACTGACACCGGCGCCAAGACCGGCATCGAGACTGGCAAAGCCGGCATAGAACCAAAACCAAAGAGGAACAACGCCCAAACCAGGTCATCACTACTAGACTGGTGGTCATTGTCGTGGTTTTATCATGGCAGATGTCCGGGTGGACGGATTTTGGTTCGAGGCCATCGCCAATGAGGTGGACTCAAAGGGGTTAATTGGGACAAAAGACACGGGTTTACCCAGGTTCGGCCCCTCAAATCGAGGTAACAGCCTACGTCCTGCTTGTGCTTGTATTACTTGCATATCGATTACAAGGGGCTAAAAGCTTGACCTAGTTCTCGATTGCCTGTACTCTAAGTCACCCCGGGTCTGCCTTTATATAAGAGGTCAAAACATCCGGGTCATTACAATTGCTAACCGACTCTCTCTCTATCTTCTTGCCCAAGCCGCCTGTGAGTCGGCTTGCACGCCCGGGTCTTCTCGGTACGGGCCGTCGTACGGCCCACACCATGAGCTGCCTATCTTCCTGGGCCACTTAACATTGCGACTCACCCTTGGGCCGGTTCACGAGCCAATATCATGACCCGGAGCCTGTTCGGCGGGTCATATCGCCAACATTAGGCCCCAGGTTGAACTGAGCTTGCTCACTTCACCCTTCTCTTCCACTTTTGGCGAGCCGCCCGGAAATGAACCGGCGTGACGTCATGAGATCTGCTGACTTGTCACCAAATCTTTCACTTAACTGTCATCCCGAGAATCGAGGCGTCCGCCTCGGTCGAACGGTGTCATTGCCTGGATTTTCGCGCCTTCCTTAACCCCCTTTTAAATGTGACCCGTGTGGGTCGGGGTTTCCATTCTCCTGCGTGTGCCTCTGTTTCTTCGTCTTCTTCCTGTCGCCGCCCCAGCGCCTTCGAGCTCTGCGCCGACGCCGTCCATACATCATCCCTGACCTTGGCCGCTGCATCACCCTGAACGTACCAAAGATCCATCCGCCTCCGCCGCGCCGTCTCCGGTAAGTTTTCCTGCTCCCTAGATGGTCACTGCCGTAGTAGGGTTTTCACCGGTGCTCCACCGCCGTCGTTTGGGCTCCAACACCATTACTGCCAGCGCATCACGCCGCCGCTAACGTCTTTAGGATGCGCTTTTGCTCCGCCGCCGCATGTGGGCCGGTCGCGTGTAAGGCACGGGCCTCGATGGCCCCAGTTCGTTTTCTTTTTCCTGCGCCATTCATCGCTACGTTAGAAATAAAATTCATTTTCTCTGCTTTTGTAGATCCGTAGATATAGTGACATCTTGCGGAATCTGTTTTTAGGACTTAGTCGATTTTTCGATCTTCCTTTTCCCTGTTTAGCCGCCGAACTCCTCCGGCTCTTACCAGCCGGGTCTTCAGCCTTATCCGTAGAACCCTTAAACTTTTAAGCCGTCAAAAATATTTGCTTGCGCTCCGACTCATCGCGCCTTTTATCTTGCACATCACTTAAGCCGCCAACATGTCTCGTGCGTCCAACTCATGCAACTGGGTTGGGTCATGCATTACGGAGGAGTTTTTGTCGGATTTTGTTCATGCGGGTACTCTTCCTACTAAGGAAGCCATTAGCTGGCGGGTTCTAGGTGATGAGACGCGGCCCAAACCTCAAGAAGGTGAAGTGGTGGTGTTCTCTGACCATATTGAATGAGGGTTCGTGCCTCCCGGCTCCAAATTCTTTCGGGACGTCCTTCACTGTTATAAGCTTCACCCGCAAGACTTGGCCCCCAATTCCGTCTCAAACATATGCAATTTCCAAGTGCTCTGTGAAGCTTACCTTCAAATCAAGCCATGGTGAGACTCTTTCGGGAATTCTTTTATGCTAACCGGCAAACTGAAGTGAAAGCCGTCCCGAGCTTAGAACCTGGAGGCATATCCATCCAACGGCGTAGGGATATCATCTTTCCAGCCACACAGATGCCGAGTCACCCCAAGGACTGGAACATGACCTGGTTCTACTGCAAGGACACCTCTCCTGAGAATGAGCATCCTTTGCCGGGTTATCGCCCTTCCCGGCTCACAACAACATTAGAGCTTCCTGGCCGGCTACCAGCTTCAGAACGCGCAAGATATGAGCCGGCTCATGCCAAAATCAAGGCTCTCATGGCCAACGGTTTAATCGGGCTGGACCTGATCCGCTACTGGATTTCATGGCGTATTATGCCTTTGAGCCATAGAAGCCGGCTCATGTGCAAATATAAAGGCAAGTATGACAGCTCATTATGCTTCAACCGATCTTCGTTAACAGAAACCAACATTACCCTCGCCATCCGGAGTCTTGTCCATGAAGCTTCCGGATCATGTAGCGAAATTGGCCTGGCGCCTTTCAGTGCTAACAATCCGGCTCCCGACGTAAGTTTAATCTCTTCCCTTCCGTCTCTCAGACGCTGTTTGCATTTTGCTAATTTGATATTCACTCTCCGGTTCATCCTTATAGGCCGACTCAGATTTCTGGAAGAGGGAATATGTTGCCCCTCCGAAAAAATCCAGGAAGAAGGTCCCAACCAAGAAGGCTAAAAAACATGTCCCGCAAGATAATTTGTTTGACCCGCCACCATCATCCAACTCAGAGGTAAAGTTTCAACTCTCTTGCTTGGTCTTTTACCTTCCTATTTTAACACTTACTTTACTCACAGGATGAAGTGGAGACCAGCCGTGCTAACGCTCCTGAGGTAAATTACTTTTCCTCCGGCTCAGAATGTTTCATCCCCCGAAAGCCGTGGCGGGTTATCATAAAAGTTCCTCTTTCTCACCCTTTTGCTTATCTGGCTCCCGATTTCCTCTTAAAAAAGCAACAACAAATCGAGCATCGACAGACTCGAAGCACCGGCTCTACCGAGCTTATGTCCGGGTTGCCAAATTCTCCGGCTCCCAAGAAATGCCCTGTCGAGGTTTGAACCCCTTATTTTCCTTTATCTTTCTCTTTGTAAACTTGATACTCTCTTCACCTTTCTGTTTTACTTTTTGCAGAAAACTCCTTCCTCTGGCGACTCTTCGGAGTCAATCATACCCCCGCCTAAAATTAATCCACTGTAAGCATCTTGATAGCCGGTTGTTACTATGATTAGCAATATCTTCAACCGCTGATTCTTCTTCCTTTTTGCAGTGCTCAAGCTAAACGTCGCAAGGCCAACAAGCGCTCCTCCGGCCCAGTTATTGAGGAACCGGAGCCCAAGCAGCTGGAAGAAACTCAACCGAGGAAAACCCGCCATCTGCCTCTGCTGAACCGGCTGCTGAAGATGTCATCATGGAGAGTCCTCCAAGGGCCCCTTCTAAGCCGACAACTCCTGCCAAGACCCCTGACACCCCGGATGTTGTTATCGCCGGGTTTGATCATCAAACGCCTCTGGCTCATGTGTTGACCAAACATACAGAGCCGGCTGAAGCTTCAAAGAAACTAAACTTTGATTCTTCATATGAGAGGATGACCATTGAAGAGCTACACGCTGGGTACATAAACCAGGTCACCACCAACCGGGACTTTGAACTTCAGTTGATCTCTTACATGAAGACAAAATATGAGGTAATTTTCCTTCTTTACTATATCCTTTCTTAGCCCCCAAGATCCGGCTTAACGTATCATCGTTGAGCCGGGTCTTTCTATGACCTCTTGCAGAGATTGTCATTCTTTTAACTTTGTACTGTAAGTAAAGTAAACTGCCAATCGTAGCCCCCAAGGGCCGTCTTAGATTATATTTGAGTCGGGCCTGTAATGTAGACAACTTGAAGATGTAATCGTAGCCCCCAAGGGCCGGCTCAATCTTGATCAAGTTGAGTTGGTGCTTCCATTATTAGCATATTGAAGAGCCATTATATAGCCCCCAAGTTCCGGATCAACTTTGAAGGAAATGAACCAGAACTACATACTTGCAAGATTAAATAGACATTAGCCCCCAAGTGTCAAATATATTGCTTGCAATCTGTTTGAGACTTGTATTTGCTTTTAACACCCGTCTTGCATTTTGGCGGCTTATCCTGCATTTTGATTTTTTATAGGAAGCTTTGAAGGAAATCGGGTCTCAGCTGACGGATCTGAAGGCCAACTTGGCAGCTCAGCAAGAAGCTCGAAGTATCGCAGATGAAAAATGCCGGCTTCTCGCAGAAGAACTGGCCAGTGTTACCGCCGAGCTCGCCTCTTTAAAAGAGACGGCTGAATCTGAAAAGGCCGCCTTAATCAAACGGGCGGACGATGCTGAACAGCGGCTTACAGCCGTGGCGGATGAACTTCAAGGTCTGAAACAGCATATTGCGAAGATGTCAGCCGCCCTATTTGGTAAGCTTCCTTTTTCACTTTGTCCTTTTTATCATTGCTAGTAAGAAAACTGGCGGCTCATTAATTTTATCTGACTCATCCAGGTCCCAGGAGCCGGCAGTTGGCTTCTGATAGCCTTCTGCCACTGAAGGCCATTTACACTTTTGTAGAGCAGCTATACTATGGCACCATCTTCACCATCAAGAGCGTGCAGTACAAGGAGAAGATCCCCACTGCTCTGAAAGGGGTCTTGGAACTCTTCTCTACAATGCCGAAGCAGATCCAAGAGCTCAAGAAGTCCGCTTTCCGTCAAGGAGCCATTGCCAGTTTTAGCCGGGCTCTTGCCTTTGCTCCCGAGCTAACGCTGGCTGAAATGATGGATGGCTATCCGTCTAAAAGAGATGCCGGCTCAGATTTTACCGAGGAAGATTATACCCGGTGTGTCAAAGAGTCGCGCTATTTGGCCTCTGTTTTGGCGGATGAAGCTGATTTGAAGACCTATCAGGCGACTTACGACCCAGAAGAGAAGAGAACCCGCGGGCCGCTCTACGAGTGGAAAGATCTGACACCCGCCCGCAGTAAGGATCTCTTTCCTTGTGAGCTTGACGCGTCTCCGTTCCTTGAGGGGTCATTTGCTGCTCTGGCTGACTGTAACTGGGACTTGGGCAATCTTCAGAAAAGCCAGCAGAAGACCCGGAGCAGGATGAGCCGCCAACAACTGAATTGTAATATCTTAGCCTTTCTAAGTGCAGATTTTATGTAATGACCCGCCGTGGGCGGCTGACAATGCTTTTGCTCCTTCTGAGAGTATCTTTTGTAATAGAGTAACCATGACTCTGCCACTTGGCGGCCATATATATTTGCACCTCTCTGTGTTTTGATGTGTTGCCGGCTCTACCTTTGAAATTTTCTGATGAGGGGCCTGTCCTTTAAGACGCCATTCCTTTCTCCAGAATATTACAGCCAGACAATCTCTTTGAAACTTTCAATTTTGTTGACCAAAGCCACATGGCTCCGGCTTTCATCGGACGGAGTTATTAAAGAGCCGGTTGTCTTTAGGATAATGTAAGCTATACCTGATGGTAAGAAGCCTCTATCGACAATTGCGGCTATTGATGAACTGGAACCTTTGATGAGAGTTCGGCTGTGTAGCCCCCAAGTGTCAGGTAGTTTCGCTTGTGGCAACCTGGGACTTATAATTGCCCGGCTTTGATAAGCCGGCATGATACCATATGCGATGATGATCTTTCCTTCCTCAAAAACTCATATGACGGCTCTTTTGCGTGGATCTGAATGGTTAAACTCATACCAGTTCAGGGTCTCTGTCGAGATTGGCCATCAATTATTTGAACCGGCTCAGGGTCTCTAGGCGAGATTGGCCGTCAATTTCTTGAACCGACTCAGGGTCTCTAGGCGAGATTGGCCGTCAATTTCTTGAGCTGGCTCAGGGTCTCTAAGTGAGATTGACTGGTAAGAGTATAGTGAACACCGGCTGTCGATGGGAGATGTAAGCTATACCTCAAGGCAAGAAGCCTCCATTGACAGCCGCAACCAATAATTAGCCTGAGATGGCATAAAGTCGACTGTTTGAAAGGATAAGTAAGCTATACCTGAAGGTAAGAAGCCTCTTTCAACAGCTATAGTTGATAAGCAACCAAATTTTGGCGTAAACGCCGGTTGTTAGGGTGAGATAAGCGAACCCGTCGGTAAGAAGCCCCCTTCGACAACGCGGTTAATAAGTAACTGGAAATGGCATAAAGCCGGCCATTAGGGTGAGATAAGCGATACCCGTCGGTAAGAAGCCCCCTTCGATGGCCGCAGTTGATAAGCAATTGGAATTTGGTATACACACTGTTGTCTTAGGTCACTGTAAGGTATACCAAAGGGTAAGAAGCCTCCGTTAACAATCAACGCTTAATGTATCCAAAATTTGCATAAAGCCAACTGTGCAAGGGAGAAGTAAGCTATACCCGGAGGCAAGAAGCCTCCTTGCAATAGTTTAATGGCAGCTGGCTGTGCAAAGGAGAAGTAAGCTATACCCGAAGGCAATAAGCCTCTTTGCAACAGCGTTTAATAAGGTGTAAAGCCGAAAGGTAGATCAGCCGTTTTGACGGCGAACAACCCTCTTTCACTCCAACTTTTTGAGCCGGAATTTTTTTATCTTGATCGTACAAAGGTATACATAAGAGCAGAGGCCTCAGTCTTGTGTGAGGATGCTAGATTTTACTGATGTGCTCATGATATATACAATGATAGTGACTTTCAACCCCTGTTAAGTAAAGTACGGTCGCAGATGTGCGACATTCCAGGGCCGCAACATCTCTTGTCCCGCGGTTTCCGACTCATCTCTGATATCCATGAGGTAATATGATCCGTTGTTAAGGTTCCTGCTGACCACAAAAGGCCCCTCCCATGGAGGTAACTTATGCATTCCAGATTGGTCTTGAATCAACCGGAGCACCAGGTCACCTTCCTGAAACGTCCGGGTCTTTACCTTGAGGCTATGATAGCATCGTAGGTCTTGTTGATAAATTGCCGATCTGGCTGCTGCTAACTCTCGTGCTTCATCCAAAGTGTCCAACGCATCCTGGCGGGCTACCTCATTGTCCGTCTCAACATAAGCCGCCACCCTTGGTGAGTCGTGCCGGATGTCACTGGGTAGAACCGCCTCAGCACCGTACACCATGAAGAAAGGTGTAAAACCTGTAGATCTGTTAGGTGTAGTTCTGATGCTCCATAAGACGGAAGGCAAGTCCTCAACCCAACATCTGGGTGTCCGTTTCAAAGGAACCATGAGACGTGGCTTGACACCTCTCAAAATTTCCTGATTGGCTCGCTCTGCCTGACCATTAGACTGTGGATGTGCCACGGCTGAAACATCAAGCCGTATATGCTCTTTCTCATAGAACGTTTTCATAGCGCCTTTGGATAAATTTGTCCCATTGTCTGTAATAATACTGTGTGGGTAACCAAAGCGATAAATCAGCTTCTTAAAAAATTGAACCGCCGTAGCTGCGTCGCATTTATTGACTGGCTCTGCCTCTATCCACTTAGTAAATTTATCAACCGCCACCAGAAGGTGCGTATTCTTATCCTTAGATCGCTTGAAAGGTCCTACCATATCAAGCCCCCAGACCGCAAACGGCCAAGTGATTGGTATCATCCTCAATTCTTGAGACGGAACATGAGCGCGCCGACCAAACTTCTGACAGCCGTCACACTTGCGAACTAAGTCCTCTGCATCCTTGTGAGCCGTCAGCCAGAAAACCCATGTCGAAAGGCTTTAGCCACCAAAGATTTTGACCCGGCGTGATGCCCACAGTCGCCAGCATGAATTTCACTTAATATTTGCCGGCCCTCCTCTGGTGAGATGCGATACTGAAAGATACCCGTCACACTACACTTATGTAACTCACCATTGATAATCGTCATAGACTTAGAATGGCGAGTGATCTTCCTGGCCAGATCCTCTTCTTGAGGCAATTCACCGCGTGTTAGATATGCCAAATAAGGAATAATCCAATCTGGGGTAGCATGTAGAGCCGCCACCAGCTCCGCCTCCGGGTCAGGAACAACTAGATCCTCCTTAGAAGGTATCTTGACAGTCGGATGATACAATACACCTAGAAAAACATTAGGTGGTACCGGCTTTCGTTGTGAACCTAACCGTGACAAGGCGTCAGCTGCCTCATTCCTGCGACGATCAATGTGATCCACCTGGTACCCTTTGAAGTGACTAGCAATGATATCCACCGCCTGTCGGTAAGCCGCCATTCGCGGATCCTTTGAATCCCAAGTGCCTGAAACTTGGTGAGCCACTAGATCTGAGTCGCCTAAACACCTGACCTGACTTAAGTTTATCTCTTTAGCGACTCTGAGACCATGGAGCAGTGCTTCATACTCAGCTGCATTATTAGTACAAGGGAACATTAACCGGAGCACATAACAAAACTTGTCACCCTTGGGGGAGGTGAGAACAACCCCTGCCCCAGACCCTTCTAGCTGCTTGGATCCATCAAAGTGTATAGTCCAATACGTGTTATCCGGCTTCTCTTCGGGGGCTTGACATTCAGTCCAATCATTTATAAAATCCACCAAAGCTTGAGACTTGATTGCTGTGCGAGGAACATACTTGACATCAAAAGGACCCAACTCTAAGGCCCACTTGGCAATCCTTCCTGTAGCCTCTCTATTTTGAATGATATCCCCCAACGGGGCAGAACTGACCACTGTTATTTGGTGCCCCAAAAAGTAATGCTTTAACTTGCGATTGGCCATGAAAACTCCGTATACTAACTTCTGCCAATGCGGATACCTCTGTTTAGACTCCGCCAAAACTTCACCGATGTAATAAGCCGGCCTTTGCACAGGGTACTCTTTCCCTGCCTCCTTGCGCTCAACCACAATTGCTACGCTAACCGCTCTGTTGTTAGCTGCCACATACAGGAGCAAAGGCTCTTTCTCAACCGGAGCGGCTAACACTGGCGGCTCAGTCAACTGCTTTTTAAGAGCTTCAAGTGCTTCAGCCGCTGCCGCGCTCCATTTAAACTTGTCTGTTTTCTTCATCATCTGGTATAAAGGAATAGCTTTCTCTCCAAGCCGGCTTATGAAGCGGCTCAACGCAGCAATCCGCCCTGCAAGGCGCTGAACGTCATTAATACACGTCGGCTCACCTAAAGAAGTGACGACTTTGATCTTATCTGGGTTAGCCTCAATGCCCCGCTTAGAGACCAAGAAACCCAGAAGCTTTCCTGCTGGAACACCAAAGACACACTTTGCCGGGTTAAGCATCATCTTGTAGACCCGAAGATTGTCAAAGGTTTCTTTCAAATCCTCTAAAAGAGTTTCCTTCTTTCTGGATTTAACCACAATGTCGTCTACATAAGCATGGACATTTCGGCCAATCTGACTGTGGAGGCAATTCTGCACACAATGTTGGTAAGTCGCCTGGGCACTCTTGAGCCCGAAGGGCATGGAGACATAGCAGAACGCGCCAAAAGTTGTAATGAATGCCATCTTCTCCTGATCCTTTACTGCCATCTTGATCTGATGATACCCTGAATAAGCGTCCAGGAAGCATAAACTTTCGCATCCGGCTGTTGCATCAATAATTTGATCAATACGAGGGAGCGCAAAAGGGTCAGCCGGGCAAGCCTTGTTAAGGTCCGTGTAATCTATGCACATGCGCCACGTGCCGTTCTTTTTTAGCACTAGCACTGGGTTAGCCAACCACTCCGGGTGAAAAACTTCCACTATAAAGCCTGGGGCCAACAGCCGAGCAACTTCCTCCCCAATAGCTTTACGTCTCTCTTCACTGAACCGCCGTAGAAACTGTTTGATCGGCTTAAACTTTGGATCCACATTAAGATTGTGCTCAGTGAACTCTCTCGGCACACCCGGCATGTCAGAAGGCTTCCATGCAAAGATGTCCCGATTCTCACGGATGAATTCGATGAGCGCGCTTTCCTATTTGGGATCCATGTGAGCCCCAATGATGAACTGCTTAGATGAATCACACGGATTGAAGTCTACTGCCTTGGTATCATCCGGTGAAAACTTGAGTGGCGGCTCAACTTCCGTCGTAGGTTTCTTGAGTGGGGTCATGTCCTCCGGATCAACATTCTCTTTGTAAAATTTCAGTTCCTCCTGAGCACAACTAGACTCTACATAAGCCGCATCTCCTTCTTCACACTCAAGAGCCGTTTTCCTATTACCGTGAACGGTAATTGTGCCATTTAAGCCGGGCATTTTAAGTTGCAGATAAACATAACAAGGCCTAGCCATAAATTTAGCATAAGCCGGCCTCCCAAATAGCGCATTATAGGGACTTTTGATTTTGACCACCTCGAACCACAAAGACTCCACCCTGTAATTATGCTCATCACCAAAATCTACTTCCAATGATATCCGGCCCACCGGGTATGCTGATTTCCCCGGGACCACACCATGAAAAACAGTGGAGGAGGGTTTGAGATCCTTGTCAAGCAACTTCATCCGCCGGAAAGTGTCATAGTAAAGGATGTTGATGCTACTACCTCCGTCCATGAGCACTTTATTCACCATATAGCCATTCACCCGAGGAGCCACAACTAGAGCCAGCCGGCCCGGATCATCCACCCGCGGCGGGTGATCCTCCCTGCTCCACATTATATCATATTCAGACCACGACAAATATCGCGGGAGAGCCGGAGCAACCGTATTAACCGCTCACCTCCGCAACTTCTCGTCTCGTTTACTGTGACCGGTCGTGAATACATGATACTGCCCAGAACTGAGCTGCTTCAGGTTACTCTGAAACCCGGAATGATTGCGCTGTTGCTGACTGTTGTTATTGCCGTTGTTACTAGGATGCTGTTGGTGCCCCCCTTGGTTATTCTGACCCGGATGCCCGTTTCCTGAACCGCCGGTGCCGAATCCAGCTCCTGACCCGCCATGCCCTGAGCCGCCGGGCGGGCCACCGCCCTGGTTATTGCGTGGTTGGGAATGCTGGTTTTTGAACCTCTACATGATAAAGCAATCACCCCACGCATGTAACGCCGGCTTGTCGGGCATGCTGTGCTCCGGACAAGGCTTCCTAAGCGCCTCCTCTAAATTAAAGGGCCCCCTATTCCTTGGCCTGAATCTTCCACCCCCTTGGGATGATTATGTCCTATGTTGGTATTCGCCACCAGCTCGGATCCGCCATCAGTGTTCTTCCGCTTATTCTGATTCCCATTGTTCGCAAAACCCTTTCCTTGATTATTTTTCTTCGCTTGATTGGCCTTCTCATCATCCGAACCTGGATCTTTTGTGTTATCTGAGTCGGCATACTTCGTCAAGGCCGTCATGAGCTCTCCCATATCCTGACACGTGCGCTTGAGCCGGCCGAGCTTCTGCTTCAATGTAACGAAATGACAATTCTTTTCTAAGATAAGCACCGCTTGAGCCGTTGTAATCTGCTCTGAAGAGTGAATAATGGTCGACACCCGCCGGACCCAATGATGGGCCGACTCATTCTCCTGTTGAACACAGTGGTCCAGATCGACAATAGTCATAGGCTGCTTACAGGTCCCCTGGAAATTCTTAATAAACTTCGCTCTCAGCTCCGCCCATGAGCTTATCGTGTTGGGTGGCAGACCTTTTAGCCATGTACGGGCCGGACCTTCAAGCATCATGATGAAGTATTTCGCGCATACCGCCTCACTGACATCCGGCGTCTCCATGGCCAGTTCATAACTATCAACCCACGCCTCCGGGGGTAGATCAGCCGTGTAGTTCGGAACCTTTCGAGGCCCCTTAAAGTCTTTGGGCAGCCGTTCACTCCTTAGGGCCGGACTTAAACATGGCACCCCTACAGCTCTGGTACTAGCTACTCCCATTGACACGGAAAGCACCGGCTCTGGACGGGCTGTAGCTACCTCCGCCTCTCGCCTGTCTCCCGCGTGGCCCATGATGGCTTGCGCATCCTGAGCCGCCCTATTATCCTCCGGTGGTCCGCGGCGGGGGTGACTACTGGAACACGCCGGTGACTCATAACGCCGGCTGAAACTTCGACTGGGGAGAGGGGTAGAGTGAACCCGGCTCCGGCTATGAGTATACTTCTCCTGTTGGGCCATGGTCGTCTGTAAATATCCAATGGCGTTCCGCACCTCCTCCGCAAAGGGCGCCTCATCTGGGATGGGGATCGTCTCAAGCCGGGTGGCCGCTGCTACCATGTTCTCGGCCGGGTTAGAATAATGACCCGCCGGTGTCGGAAAAGCCTTGGGAGAGATTTGGTTATGCTGGGGTGGATGAGTCATCGGGCGACTCTCTGGCACACCCATAGCCCACCCCGCACCAGGGGTGTTAAAAAGGTTCCTCGCTTTGTAACATTCTGGTAGACAGGATTGATGCCTCCTCCGGTGCACTGCGGCTGCTGACCTTTGCTCTAGCTCCAGTCGGAAAGCGTCTGCCTTGATACGCTCCGCCTCTTCCTCCATCTGGGCTTTCAGCTCGTCCATCCTTTGTCATTCCTCTGCCATCCGGCACTTGATCCGTGCTACCTCTAGATTCCTAGCTGCTTGATTATCTGGGGTTACCTCTGTGGCCATGAGAGCTGTAAGTTCGTCCATCAATTCCACTAGAACCTGAGCCGACGGCGGCGGGCTATCGCCTGTTGCGGCGGCTCCCGCAGCCATGTCACCGGCGGCTGAGGCTGATCCTGCCATGAATACCGCCGCATGAACCGGGGGGCTCATAGCATCCGTCTCAACGCCTTCTACCTTAGAATAGTCGTCGTAGTAGCCCCCAAGGCCACCATTGCTGAGATGATACACTGATTCTGTCTCCCCACCGGAAGACTCATCTTCCGAGCAAACGAGAGTTCCCTGCGACCCGGACGCTTCCAGATCTAAGCCTTGAGTGAAGCCCACAAGAACGTGCTTCTGACCCAGACGGGCACGGGCAGACTGTGTAACACGCGCAGATTGGAGACGCCGAGCCGGCTCGACGATGTTGGTGCAGACGTCCGGCCCGGGTGTAGATCCATCAACCTTTCCGATGAAAACCTAGATCCCGCCGAACGGGACCCGAAATCCATACTCCACAGAACCAGCATCGAGCCCCCAGCTGGCGTCGTCGATGTAGAGCTGGCCGCAGCGACTCTTGCTCATCCTTCCAACCGCGTATCCTTCGAGCCCTGGGAGAGAGCCCTTTGAGAACTCAACACCATCAAGCGTTAGCCCCACGGTGGGCGCCAACTGTTGTGGTTTTATCACGCCAGATGTCCGGGTGAACGGACTTTGGTTCCAGGCCATCGCCAATGAGGTGGATTCAAAGGGGTTAATTGGGATGAAAGACACGGGTTTACCCAGGTACGGCCCCTCAAATCGAGGTAACAACCTACGTCCTGCTTGTGCTTGTATTACTTGCGTATCGATTACAAGGGGCTAAAAGCTTGACCTAGTTCTTGATTGCCTGTACTCTAAGTCACCCCGGGTCTTCCTTTATATAAGAGGTCAGAACATCCGGGTCGTTACAATTGCTAACCGAGTCTCTCTCTATCTTCTTGCCCAAGCCGTCTGTGAGTCGGCTTGCACGCCCGGGTGTTCTCGGTCAGGACCGTCATACGACCCACACCGTGAGCTGCCTATCTTCCTGGGCCACTTAACATTGCGACTCACCCTTGGGCCGGTTCACAAGCCAATATCATGACCCGGAGCCTGTTCGGCGGGTCGTATCCCCAACAGTCACGGAGGTGGACAATGGCAATTTTGAGCCAAAAGAGCCTGCAGAAGCGCGCGCGTGCTACGACAATCAAATAGTCTGCATCCTATGGGCAACCGCCACCATCAACGATGCGAAACTATGGAAGATACCAGATATGAAGCAGTCCCTCCTAACGAAGCTGCACCAGGTGTTCTTGTTCCCGGGCCGGGATGAAAGCAAATATAAAAATCGAGATAAAGACCCGGCAATGAAGAAGATAAACAGACGCGCCATGGGCAAGTTTAGCGGCACGTTGTGCGCCTGGAAAGTAAGGGTGAAAGCAAGGATCATTGACAAAAAGGAATCCTACTCCGAGATTGTAAAGGATAATCCAACAATTACGGAAGATCAATTTGAAATATTCAAGGCGGCTTGCGTTGCCGAAGCTATCAAAGAAAAGTCGGAGTACATGAAGGGGCTTCAAGAGAGGAACATGGGGTGCCACCACCTCGGAAGCCGTGGTTATGCGGGGAAGAGGTCCATATGGGCCAAGAAGGACGTGGAACACAAAAGTCTGGGCATCCTAGACCCCTTGGCGGAGTTCACCGTCCCGCAGGAGCGTGACGTCGTTAGGGCCCCGTACCATTGGGACCCAGTCAAGAAGGTTTTCGAGACGGACGCGGTCATGACGGAGTTCATGAGACAGCTGGTAATTTTTAATTTACACCCTAATTTTAGCTTCTGATTAATATTTGTAAACGATCCTTGTTCCTTTTGCAGAGAGAGCATCACAGGATCACGGCTGTAAGCGACTCGCCATCTGAGACATTGGCGAGGCCCAAGTGGGACACCCCATTCAACCGGGCCTTGAACATATTGAAAGGACTCCCGATGAACACTCGACCGTCGTATGGACGCATGCACGGTGTCAAAGATGGCGCCACATGGAAGAAGTACTACCGTGAGACCACGGAGGAGAGAAAGGAAAGACGAAGGTTAAATGAAGAAAACATTGACAAGAAGGTTGCGATTACGGTCGCAGCAGCGGTAGCTGCCGCAAAACAGGAGATTGCAGCTTCGTATGGTGTCTTGGTTCCGAATATCGTCAGTTAGGGTAGGCAAAATCCAAATAAATAGGCAGCGGACTTTCCCCTTTCCAATTTCTTTGGGAGCATCTCGACTAGCGTTGCACCAGCACCTGCTCCTGCACCAGCTCCTGCACCGGATCCCCCACCTGCTCCTGCACCAGCTCCTGCATCGGCTCCCACACCTGCTCCTGCACCAGCTCCTGCACCGGCTCACGCACCTGCTCCTGCACTAGCTCCTGCACCGGCTCCCGCACGTGCTCATAGAGGCCCGTCCTCCATCTCGGACGTGCTCGGCGGTGCTTCGTCTTTGGCTGAGCTAGACGGCCTCACGGTACTTGTCACACCGGCCCTCTTCAATGAATGTGTAATCTCCCGTTTCTGTTGCCTTTTGGATGTCTCATGTCACAGACATGTCTTTGTAGGCCGACGTTACCCCGTGCACCATATTATACACCATCAGCGGCTAGAAGGTGGACATGGGGAAGGTGACGATAGTGAAGCCGAAGGAACAATTGTTCCACAGCCGGCCAATCCCCCCTGACGTCTTCAAGGTTTCCGTGGCCAGTGTCAAACTAGGCCACGAGAATTTGGCTCCTCCGGTACCAGGGGAGACGACGACGAGACCAGGTGGGTCCTGTTGTGTCCAAAGAGTCTGCTTCGTCTGGAGGTGGCCGGGAGCACACCCACGACCACGCAGCCTCAGCAAGGTATGAACATCAACACCCCACCTACCTAATTAGCATCGCTTGTCGTGCCAGGTGATAGCGGACGGGGTGAGGAAGAGGCTTCATTAGTGGTTGATGACATCGCCGCCGCCGAAGAAGCAATGCATGATATCGATGCCATCGATGAGGATGACAATGACACTCTATAGTATCTCGATATTGGCGCCTATGACGATGGTGGATTGATGGCTCAACAGTATGAGTACTCAGGGTTTGAGCGTCATGAGGTGGTGCCTGAATTGCCGCCTCTGGAGGCTGAATGTATTATAGACAACCTTCCAGTAGCAAAGAAGCATAGGAAGAGAGCGAGGAAAGGCAACAAAGCTGCTTCTATGATCCATCCGCCTCCGCAGCCTCGGGTTCAAGACCGTATACCCGTCATGGATGCGGCAAAATACTGTTGGAAATATTCCCTAGAGGCAATAATAAAATGGTTATTGTTGTATTTCCTAGTTCATGATAATTGTCTATTGTTCATGCTATAATTGTGTTAACCGGAAATCGTAATACATGTGTGAATACATAGACCACAACATGTCCCTAGTGAGCCTCTAGTTGACTAGCTCGTTGATCAATAGATGGTCACGGTTTCATGACCATGTACATTCGATGTCGTTGATAATGGGATCACATCATTAGGAGAATGATGTGATGGACAAGACCCAATCCTAAGCATAGCACAAGATCGTGTAGTTCGTTTGCTAAAGCTTTTCAATGTCAAGTATCGTTTCCTTAGACCATGAGATTGTGCAACTCCCGGATACTGTAGGAATGCTTTGGGTGTGCCAAACGTCACAACGTAACTGGGTGGCTATAAAGGTGCACTACGGGTATCTCCGAAAGTGTCTGTTGGGTTGGCACGAATCAAGACTGGGATTTGTCACTCCGTGTGACGGAGAGGTATTTCTGGGCCCACTCGGTAAGACATCATCATAATGAGCTCAATGTGACTAAGGAGTTAGTCACGGGATGATGTATTGCGGAACGAGTAAAGAGACTTGCCGGTAACGAGATTGAACAAGGTATAGAGATACCGACGATCGAATCTCGGGCAAGTATCATACCGATAGACAAAGGGAATTGTATACGGGATTGATTGAATCCCCAACATCGTGGTTCATTCAATGAGAACATCATGGAGCATGTGGGAGCCAACATGGGTATCCAAATCCCGCTGTTGGTTATTGACCGGAGAAGTGTCTCGGTCATGTATACGTGTCTCCCGAACCCATAGGGTCTCCACACTTAAGGTTCAATGACGCTAGGGTTATAGGGAAATGGTATACGTGATTACCTAAGGTTGTTCAGAGTCCCGGATGAGATCCCGGACGTCATGAGGAGCTCCGGAATGGTCCGGAGGTAAAGATTGATATATAGGAAGTCCAGTTTTGGTCACCGGAAAGTTTTCGGGCTCATCGGTAGTGTACCGGGAGTGTCGGGAGGGTGCCGGATAACCCCCGGGAGGGGTGTGATGAATATAGGACTTTGTGGGAACTTAGAGGAGGTGTGCCAGCCCTTAGTGGGCTGGACAAGACCTTCTAGAAAGGCCCATGCGGCTGGGATCAAGAGATAAAGGGCAAAAGGATTTAAAAGGAGGAGATCCACCACCCTTGTGGGAGGTGGACTCTTCCCCACCTTCGGCCGAAGCTCTCCTCCTTGGAGGAGGGGACAAGGAAGCCCTCCCTCTCCCTCCTCCTATATATATGCAAGGGTTTGGGCTGATTTGGGACATGACTTCTCTCTCTCTCTCGGCGCAGCCCTACCCTTCCTCTTCCTCGTTCTCCGTGGCGCTTGGCGAAGCCCTGCCGGAGTCCACATAGCTCCACCGTCACCACGCCGTTGTGCTGCCGGAGCTCTCCTCAACCCCTCCTTCCTCCTTGCTAGATCAAGGCATAGGAGACGTCATCGGGCTGCACGTGTGTTGAACGCAGAGGCGCTGTTGTTCAGCGCTGAGATCGGAATCCATCGCGATCTGAATCGCTGCGAGTACGACTCCACCAACCGCGTTCTTGTAACGCTTCCGCTTAGCGATCTTCAAAGGTATGAAGATGCAATCTCTCCCCACTCGTTGCTAGTTTCTCCATGGATAGATCTTGGTGATCGTAGGAAATTTTTGATTTACTACTACGTCTCCTAACAGTGGCATCATGAGCTAGGTCTATGCGTAGAATCTATGCACGAGTAGAACACAAAGCAGTTGTGGGCGATGATCTTGTTAATTTGCTTACCACTACTAGTCTTATCTTGATTCGGCGGTATTGTGGGATGAAGCGGACGGGCCGACTTTACACGTACGCTTACGTGAGACTGGTTCCACCGCCTGACATGCACTTGTTGAATAAGGTGGCTAGCGGGTGTCTGTCTCTCCCACCTTAGTCGGATTGGATTCGATGAAAAGGGTCCTTATGAAGGGTAAATAGCAATTGTCATATCATGTTGTGGTTTTGGCGTAGGTAAGAAACGTTCTTGCTAGAAACCTATAGCAGCCACATAAAAACTTGCAACTACAAATTAGAGGACGTCTAACTTGTTTTTGCAGCATATGCCTTGTGATGTGATATGGCCAAAGAATGTGATGTGATGCATTGTGATGTATGAGATTGATCATGTTCTTGTAATAGGATTCACGACTTGCATGTCGATGAGTATGACAACCGGCAGGAGCCATAGGAGTTGTCTTATTTTATTGTATGACCTGCGTGTCAATCATAAACACCATGTAATTACTTTACTTTATTGCTAAACTTTAGCCATAGTAGTAGAAGTAATAGTTGGCGAGACAACTTCATGAAGACACAATGATGGAGATCATGGTGTTGTGCCGGTGACAATGATGATCATGGTGCCCTGAAGATGGAGATCAAAGGAGCAAGATGATATTGGCCATATCATGTCACTATATTGATTGCATGTGATGTTTATCATGTTTACATCTTATTTGCTTAGAACGACGGTAGTAAATAAGATGATCTCTCAATAAAATTTCAAGAGAAGTGTTCACCCTAACTGTGCACTGTTGCTAAGGATCGTCGTTCCAAAGCACCACGTGATGATCGGGTGTGATAGGTTCTAACGTTCGCATACAACGGGTGTAAGCCAGATTTACACACGCGGAACACTTAGGTTGGCTTGACGAGGCTAGCATGTACGGACATGGCCTCAGAACACGGAAGACCGAAAGGTCGAACATGAGTCGTATAGAAGATACGATCAACATGGAGATGTTCACCATGGATGACTAGTCCGTCTCACGTGATGATCGGACACGGGCTGGTTGACATGGATCATGTGTCACTTGGATGACTAGAGAGATGTCTATCTAAGTGGGAGTTCATTAAATAATTTGATTATGTGAACTTAATTATCATGAACTTAGTCTAAAATTACCTTTACAATCTATATTGTAGATCCAATGGCCAACGCGAATGTCACCCTCAATTTCAACGCGTTCCTAGAGAAAACCAAGCTGAAAGATGATGGAAGCAACTATGCGGACTGGGTCCGTGGCTTGAGTGACGGGGATATACCCCATGGTATGACCCGGCTTGGCGACTCACAAGAGACCCGGCCGAAGACATGACATCTTATTAATGACCCGGCCAGGCAACTCACAGGAGACCCGTTAAAGACATGACATCTTATTTATGACCCGGCAAGCGGGTCACAGGATGACCAAGCCCAAGACCCGACGGGTGAGCTGGCGCCAGGAGACTCACAAGAGAAGGCCCACAGGAGAAGGCCCACATGAGAGAAGGATTCCCTTAAAGGAAATAAGACCCGGAGTAGGATTCGTGAGAGACTAGTCCTAATCCTACTCCTAGTAGGACTCTATTTGTAAACCTACCCTCTCCACTTATATAAGGAGGGGTAGAGCACCCCTAGAGGGACAAGTTCTCAAGAGACACAAGTCTACAAGTTTAGACAACACAAGAGATTAGAGGCTCTCGTGATTAGAGGTAGCAATTAGCACCCTTGTAATCGAGAAATCTTCATCATCATCAATACCAGACAAGCAGGACGTAGGCTTTTACCTCCATCGGAGGGGCCGAACCTGGTAAAACTCCATGTCGTCTCGATTCCGATCAACCCCTTCAAGTCGCCACGTAGTTGCGTCTCGCCCCGAACCTAAGTCCGTTCACCCAGACATCTGCCGTGACAAATCCACGACAGTTGGCGCCCACCGTGGGGCATGGACGGTGGTGTTGTGTTCTTGGAGGAAGCTTTTCTAAAGGATCGAGAAACTCAAAATGGATCATACAAACAAGAATCAACGTAGAAGGATCTACATTGACTCCAAATTTATCAGTCCAGATCGAAGAAACTTTTTGTGGCTATCCTGCATGTCGTCACGACCAGTTTGCTCAGATGGATGTACTCGATGGCAACTAGATCGTGTGTCGCGGCTATGACGATATCAACATCAACTTTGTTAATCAAGGTCAAGAAAAAAATCAGCCGAAGCCTCACGCAAAATATCCCTCGGTTGATGCACAACTTGATTCAGAGCAGGAGCAATTACAGACATCATGTGCGGTACAAAGCAAAAGAAAAAAAGAGGGGAAGAAGGCAAGGAAGTGGACACGGATATAAATTCATCAAGACCGGCCATAGCCTAGAGTCTGAGATGAACACGACTCGATTGGACTCGCGATTCCGCCGCGGCGGATTCATCCTAGGCCGCTGCCTTGCCGCACCTCGCCCGGACTCGGTCTCTGCCCGCACACTGCTCCGAGACCGACTCGGTTCGCACGCCTGCGACTGACAACAGGCTTCCGACGCCGTCGCCGGCTCGGAGCGGCAGCCCACCCTCACCGGAGTCGCTCGCATCCAAGTCGCCGTCCGCGCCTCTGCTCGCGCGCCAAGGACCCCGCATCGGCTGCTGCTGCGCCCCTTCCACCGGCTTTGCTCTGTCTCCTTGCCACTGTTGCGAGCGGCCGCCGGTGCCGAAAGCCGCCGCCTGCGCCATGAGCCACCCGACGCGAGCCTACCGGTTCCGCTTTGCCTCTGCCACCACGCCACGCCTAAAGCCGACGCCGGCGATCCGCTGACGTGAGCTCCGCCTCGTCTACAGCCTCGCGAGCCGCCCCGGTCGATTTCGCACTTCACCCGAGCGGATCCTCCACCATAGCTCCACCTCGCCTGGCACCGAGCCGGCCCGCCACTGTGTCGCCTCGCCGCGCCTCCGGTCTTTGTGTCGCCAAGTCGGTGCTCTGTGTCGCCTCGCCGCGCCTCCGGGCGGCCGACACCCTGCACTGCATTACTCACCGTTGACCTCGCCGGTGTGCTCTCGCATGGCCACCAGAACAACTCCGTCTCACGTGCGCGCGGCTGCACATGGGCATCCCACGGCCGCCTTACCTCCTCCTGCTTAGTTCCGTCGTACTACATCGGTGGCCCCCGTGTGATTCCAATCGGCCGGTGAAAGGAAAGGGGGCTGCCTGCCCGAAAAGAAACAGAGCATCCAGCCAAAAAAAATCACCCGGAAGGATCCGTTTCGAGTCACTCTGCTCTGACCCTGGTGCGATCGCGTTTCAAGTCGCCCCGCTGGACTTCTTTTGACGAAAACGCCGTCACTAATGAACCGCCCTGGTCCAGCGCCGTCTCCAAGACGCCGTGGCCGAGTTGCCACCTCCGTTGCGGTTTCGAGAGTGGTTCAATCACTGTTGAAATTACGAGATGACTCAGCTCATCGTCGAGATGAAACAGGTGTTATCCACCCCATTTATTTTATCTATACTTTTTTGATTCTGTCGAAGAACAATTACTTCGTCTTTGTAATATTTTTTGACACAGGACAATTAGTCATTGCCAAAGGGGCACTATACCGCGGTGATGGAGGCGTGCTCAAGGTGGTGGTGCGTGTCACGTTATTCAAGGGACTCCCTCGCCATTGCACCGGCTTACAATGCCGCGACCGTCTCTTGCCACTACGCCGGCTTACAATGCCGCGACCGTCTCTCGCGACAGCACCGACTTACCACGTCGAGGCCGACTCTCGCAACCCGTGCCGGCTTACAAATGCCATGGCCGTCTCTCATCATCCGCGTCGGCTTATAACGCCGTGGCATATTTGACAAACAGGGCCGGCTTACAATGCCGCGATTGGTTTCTACGGCTACATCAACATATCGGTGCAGTGCTCACCTGTACGAGCCCCCCAACGGGCCGCCCAACGGACACGTGCAAGACGCCACCCACACTGTGATCTACATCAACATATCGGTGTGGTGCTCGTCGATACGAGCCGCCCACAAGTCGCCACCACTACAGTTTGGTTCACTTCAATAACCAGCCAGAACGAACCCTCGACCGGATTATTGAAACAAATCATACGGGGTCATCTATAACCCGCCACGGCCAACCTCAACTTTCAATCGAGATTCTCAAGCTGCCTCTTCGAGTCAACTTAAGACTCGGGGGCTACAGACATGGCGAGACACATTTGGTCATTTTCAACAAAAAACCCAGGTCTTTGCACGAGAAAAACCCAATCCTGGGGGCTACTACATTATTGGCGGATGATTAAAAGATTGCCCAAGAGGACGGACCGCCGTGACGCACCATTCAAACATGGGTGCCCGGATCATTAGATCATCATAAAGACATTTGGAGCTTCTATTGTTTCTTCATCACGATGTGTTTCGTGATCTTGATCACGATCCGTCCCACGAACTCATCACGATCCGTCCCGCGAACTCGTCACGAACCGTCTCGCGATCTTGATCACGGTCCTTCTGATCTAGCGCCGAAGGGACGGCACCTCCGCGTTCAGCACACGTGCAGCTTGATGACGATCTCCACCGTCTTGATCCAGCAAGAGGAAGTGGAGAGGAAGAAGAGTTCACCGGCAGCGTGACGGCGCTCCGGCGATGGTGGTGGAGCAATTCCGACAGGGCTTCGCCTAAGCACTTCAGAAAACCGATCTAGAGGAGAAACTATGCACTAGAGGAACGGGTAGCACGTGGCTGAAAATTCTGTGCCAAAACCCTAAAAACCTCTAGTATATATAGGAGTAGAGGAGGAGGAGTCTTGTCTGCCAAAAAGCCAGCCCTTGGGTCGACCAAAGTGGGGAGGAGAGGAGGACTCCTCCTCCAATCCTAGTAGGACTAGGATTCCTCCTTTTTTTGGCCTTTTTCCACCTTTTTCCCTTTGGGCTTTTTCTCCCAGCCGCATGGGCCTTGTGTGGGACTTCCACCAGCCCACAAAAGGCTGGTATTTACTCTCCCAAAGCCCATGAAGCCTCTGGGGTCGAAATACCCCTCCCGATGGTCTCCCGGTACACTACGGGCACTCCCGGTACATTACCGATTAGCCCGAAACTTTTCCGGCGACCAAAATGGGACTTCCTATATATCAATCTTTACCTCCGGACCATTCTAGTGCTCCTCGTGATGTCCGAGATCTCATCCGGGACTCTGAACAAACTTCGGTCACCACCAAACATAACTCTATACTAGCAAAACGTCACCGAACCTTAAGTGTGCAGACCCTGCGAGTTCGAGAACTATGTAGACATGACCGAGACACCTCTACGGTCAATAACCAATAGCAGGACCTGGAATCCCATATTGGTTCCTACATATTCTACGAAGATCTTTATCGGTCGAACCTCTATGTCAAGGATTCAGTTAATCCTGTATGATGTTCCCTTTGTTCTTCGGTATGTTTACTTGCCCGAGATTCGATCGTCGGTATCTCCATACCTAGTTCAACCTGGTTACCGGCAAGTCTCTTTACTCGTTCCGTAATACAAGATCCCGTGACTAACACTTAGTCATATTGCTTGCAAGGATTGTTGTGATGTTGTATTACCGAGTGGGCCCTGAGATACCTCTCCGTCACACGGAGTAACAAATCCCAGTCTTGATCCATGCCAACTCAACAGACACCCTCGGAGATACCTGTAGAGCACCTTTATAGTCACCCAGTTACGTTGCGACGTTTGATACACACAAGGCACTCCTCCGATGTCCATGAGTTGCATGATCTCATGGTCATAGGAACATATACTTGACATGCAGAAAACAGTAGCAATAAACTAACACGATCATATGCTACGGTTGTAGTTTGGGTCTTGTCCATCACATCATTCTCCTAATGATGTGATCCCATTATCAAATGACATCTCATGTCCATGGCTATGAAACCTTAACCATCTTTGATCAACGAGCTAGTCCATTAGAGGCATACTAGGGACATGGTTTTGTCTATGTATCCACACATGCATCTAAGTCTCCGATCAATACAATTATAGCATGGATAATAAACGATTATCATGAACAAGGAAATATGATAATAACTAATTTATTATTGCCTCTAGGGCATATTTCCAACAGTCTCCCACTTGCACTAGAGTCAATAATCTAGTTCACATCACCATGTGCTTCGCATTGTTATGAATCTAACACCCAATGAGTTCTGGGGCTTGATCATGCTTTGCATGTGAGAGAGGTCTTTATAGTCAACGGGTCTGTGACATTCAGATCCGTGTGTACTTTGCAAATCTCTATGTCTAACTGTAAACACTGCTACCACACTCCACTGGGTACTATTCCAAATGGCTGCTCCACTATACGTATCCAGATCGCTACTATGAGTCATCCGGATTGGTGTTTAAAGCTTGCATCGATGTAACTCTTTATGACGAACTCTTTATCACCTCCATAATCGAGAAACATCTCCTTAGTCTTTTAGTTACTAAGGATAATCTTGCCCGTTGTCTAGTGATCCACTCCTGGATCACTCTTGTACCCCTTGACGGACTCATGGCAAGGCACACACAGGTGCGGTACACAGCATGGCATACTATACAGAGCCTATGGCTAAGGTATAGGGGACGACATTCGTCCTTTCTCTTTCTTCTACCATGGTCGAGCTTTGAGTCTCACTCAACTTCACACCTTACAAAGCAGGCGAGAACACTTCTCTCTGACTTAATTCATTTTGAACTCTTTCAAAATCTTGTCAAGGTATGTACTCATCGAAAGTCTCATCAAGCATCTTGATCTATCTCTATAGATCTTGATGCTCAACAATTAGGTAGCTTTATACAAGTCTTCCTTTGAAAAACTCTTTTCAAACACCCATTTATGCTCTCCAGAAATTCTACATCATTTCTGAATAGCAATATGTCATCCACATATACTTATCAGAAACTCCATAGTGCTCCCACTCACTTTATTGCAAATACAAGTTTCTCGTAAACTTTGTATAGACTCAAAAACTTTCATCACCTCATCAAAGTGTATATTCCAACTCCGAGATGCTTGCTTTAGTTCATAGAAGAATCACTGAAGCTCGCACATGTTTTAGCATCCTTAGGACTGACAAAACCTTCTGGTTGTATCTCATACAACCTTTCCTTAAGGAAGGAAACGATGTTTCGGCATCCATCTGCCAGATTTCATAATTGAAAAATGCAGCAACTGCTAACATAATTCCAACAGACTTTTAGCATGGCTACGAGTGAGAAAGTCTCATGGCAGTCAATTCTTTGAACTTGTCGTAAACTACTTTGCAACAAGTCGAGCTTTACAAATGGTAACATTTACCATCAGCGTCTGTCTTCATTTTAAAGATCCATTTGTACTTAACGACCTGTCGTCCAACGAGCAAGTCCACCATAGTCTATACTTGGTTTTCATACATGGATCCTTTCTCGGATTTCATGGCCTCTAACCATTTGTTGGTTTCCGGGCCCATCATCGCTTCTCCATAGTTCGTAGGTTCATCGTTGTCCAACAACATGACCTCCAAGACAGGGTTGTCGTACCGCTCAGTAGCAGTACACATCCTTGTAGACCTATGAAGTTCGATAGTAACTTGATCCGAAGCTTCATGATCATCATCATTGACTTCCTCTTCAACTGACGTATGCTTCATAGAAACATCTTTCTGCGCTGCGCCACTTTCTGGTTGAAGTGAAGGTTCAATAACCTCATCAAGTTCTATTTTCCTCGTAGGTCGATAGTAACTTGATCCGAAGCTTCATGATCATCATCATTAACTTCCTTTTCAACTGATGTAGGCTTCACAGAAACAACTTTCTGCACGGCGCTACTTTCTGGTTGAAGCAGAGGTTCAATAACCTCATCAAGTTCTATCCTCCTCCCACTCAATTCTTTCAAGAGAAACCTTTTTCTCGAGAAAGGACCCAGTTTTAGCAATAAACATTTTATGCTTGGATCTGAGATAGAAGGTTCACCCAACAGTTCTTAGGGTATTCTATGAAGATGCATTTGTCCGCTTTGGGTTCAAGCTCATTAGGTGAAAACATTTTCCACACAAGTGTCGTAGCCCCAAGCATTAAGAAATGACAGCTTTAGGTTTCAATCAAACCATAGTTCACACGGTGTCATCTCAACGGATTTAGATGGTGCCCTATTTAAAGTGAATGTAGTTTTCTCTAATGCATAACCCCAAAATTATAGTAACAAAACGATAATAGACATCATAGCACGCACCATATCCAATAGAGCACGACTATGACGTTCGGACACACCATCACACTATGGTGTTCCAGGTGGCGTGAGTTGTGAAACAACTTTCACATTGTCTAAAGTTGTATGCCAAACTCGTAACTCAGATATTCACCTCCACGATCATATCGCAAACATTTTTATCTTCTTGTCACGATGATCTTAAACTTCACTGTGAATTTGCTTGAACCTTTCAAACGATTCAGACTTGTGTTTCATTAAGTAAATATACATTATATCTACTCAAATCATCAGTGAAGGTAAGAAAATAATGATATCCACCGTATGCTACAAGACTCATTGGATTGCATACATCAACATGTATCATTTCCAATAAATCACTTGCCCGCTTCATCAAAACAGAAAATGGGGTCCTTAGTCATCTTGACCAACAGGCATGGTTCGCATGTCTCAACCGATTCGAGATCGAATGAGTCCAAAGATCCATCAACATGGAGTTTCTTCATGTGTTTTATACCAATATGACATTTAGCGGCAGTGCCACAAGTATGTGGTACTATTATTATTAACTTTTTATATCTTTGGCATCAATGTTATGAACATGTGTATTACTACGATCAAGTTTCAACAAACCATTCTTACTGGGTGCATGACCGTTGAAGGTATTATTCATGTAAATAGAATAACCATTATTCTCTAACTTAAATGGATAACCGTGTTGCAATGAACATGATCTAATCACGTTCATGCTCAATGCAAAACACCAAATAACATTTATTTAGGTTCATCACTAATCTCGAAGGTAGAGAGAGCGTGCGATGTTGATCACATCAACCTTGGAAACATTTCCAACACACATCGTCACCTCACACTTAGCTAGTTCTCCGTTTATTCCGTAGCCTTTATTTCGAGTTACTAACATTTAGCAACCGAACCGGTATCCAATACCCAGGTGCTACTAGGAGTACAAGCAAGGTACACATCAATAACACGTATATCAAATATACTTCTGTCGACGTTGCCAGCCTTCTTATCTACCAAGTATCTAGGGTTGTTCCACTTCAGCGACCTCTCTCCTCATAATTGAAGCACTTAGTCTGGGGTTTGGGTTCAACTTTGGGTTGCTTCACTGGAGCAGCAACTGACTTGCCATCCATGAAGTTTCCCACCTTGCCCTTGCCCTTCTCAAAACTAGTGGTTATACTAACCATCAACACTTGATGCTCCTTCTTGATTTCTACCTTCGCGGTGTCAAACATCACGAACAGCTCAGGGATTTATTAATTCTATCCCTGGCATTTTATAGTTCATCACCAAGTTCTAGTAGCTTAGTGAAAGTGACTTGGAGAACTATATCAATCACTATCTTATCTGGAAGATGAACTCCCACTCGATTCAAGCGATTGTAGCACCCAGACAATCTGAGCACATGCTCAATGATTGAGCTATTCTCGTTCATCTTGCAGGCAAAGAATCTTGTTGGAGATCTCATATCTCGCAACACGGGCATGAGCCTGAGATCCTAATTTCAGCTCTTAGAACATCTCATATGTTTCGTGACGTTCAAAAACGTTTCGGAGCCTCAATTCTAAGCCGTAATGCATGATGCACTAAACTATCAAGTGGTCATCAGAACGTGCCTGTCAGATGTTCACAACATCTACAGACGATGCTAGAGGGGTTGGCGCACTGAGCGGTGCATTAAGGACATAAGCCTTCTATGCAGCAACGAGGACAATCCTCAGATCACGGAGCCAGTCCGCAATATTGCTACCATCATCTTTCAACTCTATTTCTCTAGGAACATATAAAAATTCAAGGGAGCTACAGCGCGAGCAACTAATCTACAACATAATTTGCAAAGACACTGCTGACTATGTTCATGATAATGAGTTCAATTAATCATATTACTTAAGAACTCCCACTCAAATTGACATCCCTCCGGTCATTCGAGTGACACATGATCCAAATTCACCAACTCAAGTCCGATCATCACGTGAGTTGAGGTGGTTACAATGGTGAACATCATTATGTTGATCATATCTACTATATGACTCATGTTCGACCTTTCGGTCTCTTGTGTTCCGAGGCCATGTATGTACATGCTAGGCTCGTCAAGTTTAACCCGAGTGTTCTGCGCATGCAACACTGGCTTGCACCCGTTGTATGTGAACGTAGAGTCTATCACACCCGATCATCACGTGGTGTCTCAACACGATGAACTTTTGCAACGGTGCACACTCGGGGAGAACACAATTTATCTTGAAACTTAAGTGAGGGATCACCTTATAATGCTATCGTCGTACTAAGCAAAACAAGGTGCATAAAAGGATTAACATCACATGCAATTCATAAGTGACATGATATGGCCATGAACTTGTGCTTTAGATCTCCATCTTGAAAGCACCGACATGATCTCCATCGTCACCGGCACGACACCATGATCTCCATCATCTTGATCTCCATCAACGTGTTGCCATCGGGTTTGTCATGCCCAGCATGCTTCTACTACTATTGCTACCATTTTTAGCGATAAAGTAAAGCATTACATAGCGCTGAATGATTGACACGCAGGTCATACAATAATTAAAGACAACCCTATGGCTCATGCCGGTTGCCGTACTCATCGACATGCAAGTCGTGAAATTCTATACATCACATGATCATCTCATACATCACATATATCACATCATGTAATTGGCCATATCACATCACAACATACCCTGCAAAAACAAGTTAGACGTCCTCTAATTGTTGTTGCATGTTTTACGTGGCTGCTACGGGTATCTAGCAAGAACAATTCTCATCTATGCAAAAACCACAACGGTGATACACTAGTTGCTTTTCAACCTTCTCAAGGACAGCCTTTGTCGAATCCGATCCAACTAAAGTGAGAGAAACTGCCACCCGCAAGCCATCTAGGCAACAAGTTGCATCGAGGGAACCGGTCTCTCGTAAGCGTACGAGTAATGTTGGTCCGGGCCGCTTCATCTCACAATACTGCTGAACAAAAATCCAACCAAGGGAGGAAGCAATCTAAGCATCAACGCCCACAAACTCTTTGTGTTCTACTCGAGATGTCATCTACACATAGACCTATCTCATGATGCCACTGTTGGGAACGTTGCATGGGAAAACAAATTCCTATGCACACGCAAGATCTATCCATGGTGATGAGCATCTACGAGAGGGAGAGTGGATCTACATGCCCTTGTAGATCGCTAAGCAGGAAGCGTTAAGAAACACGGTTGATGTAGTCGAACGTCTTCGCGATCTAAATAGACGAGCGTCCCGCGATCTCATCATGATCCGTCTCGTGAACTCATCACGATCTGTCCCGCAAACTCATCACAATCTGTTTCTTGATCTTGATCATGATCCGTCCCGCGAACTCATCACGATCCGTCCCGCGAACTCGTCATGAACCGTCTCGCGATCTTGATCACGGTCCTTCCGATCTAGCGCCGAACGGACGACACCTCCGCGTTCAGCACACGTGCACCTTGATGACGATCTCCACTGTCTTGATCCAGCAAGAGGAAGTGGAGAGGAATAAGAGTTCACCGGCAGCGTGATGGCGCTCCGGTGATGGTGGTGGAGCAATTTCAGCAGGGCTTCGCCTAAGCACTGCAGAAAACCGATCTAGAGGAGAAACTATGCACTAGAGGAACGGGTAGCACGTGGCTGAAAATTCTGTGCCAAAACCCTAAAATCCTCTACTATATATAGGAGGAGAGGAGGAGGAGTCTTGGCTGCCAAAAAGCCAGCCCTTGGGTCGACCAAAGTGGGAGGAGGGGAGGACTCCTCCTCCAATCCTAGTAGGACTAGGATTCCTCCTTTTTTTGGCCTTTTTCCACCTTTTTCCCTTTGGGCTTTTTCTCCCAGCCGCATGGGCCTTGTGTGGGACTTCCACCAGCCATCAAAAGGCTGGTATTTACTCTCCCACAGCCCATGAAGCCTCTTGGGTCTAAATACCCCTCCCGGTGGTCTCCCGGTACACTACCGGCACTCCCGGTACATTACCGATTAGCCCGAAACTTTCCCGGCGACCAAAATGGGACTTCCTATATATCAATCATTACCTCCAAACCATTCCGGAGCTCCTTGTGATGTCCGGGATCTCATCCGGGACTCCGAACAAACTTCGGTCACCACCATACATAACTCTATACTACCGAAACGTCACCGAACCTTAAGTGTGCAGACCCTGCGGGTTCGAGAACTATGTAGACATGACCGAGACACCTCTACGGTCAATAACCAATAGCGGGACCTGGATGCCCATGTTGGTTCCTACATATTCTATGAAGATCTTTATCGGTCGAACCTGTATGTCAAGGATTCAGTTAATCTCGTATGATGTTTCCTTTGTTCTTCGGTATGTTTACTTGCCCGAGATTCGATCGTCGGTATCTCCATACCTAGTTCAACCTCGTTACAGGCAAGTCTCTTTACTCATTCCGTAATACAAGATCCCACGACTAACACTTAGTCACATTGCTTGCAAGGATTGTTGTGATGTTGTATTACCGAGTGGGCCCTGAGATACCTCTCCGTCACACGGAGTAACAAATCCCAGTCTTGATCCATGCCAACTCAACAGACACCCTCGGAGATACCTGTAGAGCACCTTTATAGTCACCCAGTTACGTTGCGACGTTTGATACACACAAGTCACTCCTCCGATGTCTATGAGTTGCATGATCTCATGGTCATAGGAACATATACTTGACATGCAGAAAACAGTAGCAATAAACTAACACGATCATATGCTACGTTTGTAGTTTGGGTCTTGTCCATCACATCATTCTCCTAATGATGTGATCCCGTTATCAAATGAAATCTCGTGTCCATGGCTAGGAAACCTTAACCATCTTTGATCAACGAGCTAGTCCATTAGAGGCATACTAGGGACATGGTTTTGTCTATGTATCCACACATGCATCTAAGTCTCCGATCAATACAATTATAGCATGGATAATAAACGATCATCATGAACAAGGAAATATGATAATAACTAATTTATTATTGCCTCTAGGGCATATTTCCAACAGTGGATTATTCAAGGGAGCTTCCCACCTCCAGATAACACGTCGGCTTATCAAGCCGGATCAGAGCAAGATTAGGAGAAAGGAGCAATGTTATGAAAGGTATGAACATCTCCGGGTTGAGCTTCTTCAAGCCGCCCTCACAACAATGCAGAATATATTTTGTCTTGTTTATTTTTTGCAGGTATTATCTTTTAAGATGAGCCGCCATTAAGTGTTTGGCAATAGCAAATGGATCTTTTAATAGCCAACATGCCTGGATCTTCATGTTTATCATAACCAGTTGGGTTTTTTTAAACCACCTCAGAGAAATTATTATTTGTCAGATATAATGGCGTGTCATCTAATTGACCGATTCTTGGATTTCTTTTATTGTGCTCTGTAGTAATCTACAACACTCATGGATTTCTCAAACTTATATTTGCCGGGTTACATCGCAACCACGAGCAGGAATTTCATGTCAAAGACAAAGGAATTATTCCAGGATATTCATTCCGGGTTATATTACAACCACGGTCAAAGATTCATTCAAAAAATTGTGGTGAGTCGTATTATTCTCACATAGTCCCGAGTCGCCGCAGGCAAACGACCCGACACTTGGGAGCTACACTATTCAAGTCCAATTTTATATCAAATATGCAAGTCCCATGTCGCTGCAAGCATGCACCACGGCACTTGGGGCTAATGCAAGCCGGCTTTCAAATTATTACATCGTCAGCAAGACCCTATTATCTCAAAGAGATGACCCGGCCCTTCTATATTTTCTCAAAGAATATGAGCCGACCTTTCTATATTTTTATAAAGTCCCACCCAGTAAATTCTTACTGACCCAGCACTTAGGGACTACATCACTCAGATCAAACTTTCTAAAAAGTCCCAAGTCGCCGCAGGCGTGCGACCCGACACTTGGGGGCTACAGTATTTAGCTGTTTAAATAGATTATGAGGTTCAAATTGAAGACCCGGCACATCACATTATGATGAGCCGGCCCTTGGGGGCTACACCCGCCAAAGCATTATAAGATATAAAGCAATTATAAGTCCCACATTGCTGCAGGCAGGATAACCCGACACTTGGGGGCTACACAGTCCAAAAAGTTATTTGCAAAGCACCATGTTATCATGGATAATCTCGGAGCTTGGGGGATACAGGTAATATAGACATATCAAAAACTTTGAGGAGAATTTTCAAGATATTAAATATGGAGTTCAGTTGTTAGACCAGGCGTCACCAAACACTTATGACCCGGTGTTATCAAAAGATCATAACCTGCCAGAGTTTATATAAGCCGCCCTGCTTCACAACAATGGAAGTCCGGTTCTACATCAGATGGATTTTCATCCCAATATTTATCAAGTCAGCAGGATTCTAGTTATTTAAACCTGGAGTCACCAACGATAATGACCCGACATCATCAATGATTATGACCCGGCGGAGAGGACCCGCCAAGAGTATTGGAAGCCGACTCAATGGCATATGGGTGTTCTATTCTCAATATTTTTCAAAAGAAATTGACAAGCAAGATGATTATCAAGATGACTCATTCATATGGAGAAAAGACCCAGATTTCTAAGAAACCATTTTATAAGCCGGCCAAAGGAGCAGGCCAGCCACTTAACATATTTGTTACTCTTATTTCAGGAGCTTACCATGAATAAATTCAAGCTAACCTGGGGGCTAATGATGGGGATATACCCCATGGTATGACCCGGCCTGGTGACTCACAAGAGACCCGACCGAAGACATGACTTCTTATTAATGACCCGGCCAAGCAACTCATAGGAGACCCGTTAAAGACATGACATCTTATTTATGACCCGGCAAGCGGGTCACAGGATGACCAAGCCCAAGACCCGACGGGTGAGCCGGCGCCAAGCGGCTCACAAGAGAAGTCCCACAGGAGAAGGCCCACAAGAGATAAAGATTCCCTTAAAGGAAATAAGAGCCGGAGTAGGATTCGTGAGAGACTAGTCCTACTCCTACTCCTAGTAGGACTCTATTTGTAAACCTACCCTCTCCACTTATATAAGGAGGGGTAGAGCACCCCTAGAGGGACAAGTTCTCAAGAGACACAAGTCTACAAGTTTAGACAACACAAGATATTAGAGGCTCTCGTGATTAGAGGTAGCAATTCGCACCCTTGTAACCGAGAAATCTTCATCATCATCAATACCAGACAAGCAGGACGTAGGCTTTTACCTCCATCGGAGGGGCCGAACCTGGGTAAAACTCCGTGTCTTCTCGATTCCGATCAACCCCTTCAAGCCGCCACGTAGTTGCGTCTCGCCCCGAACCTAAGTCCGTTCACTCGGATATCTACCGTGACAAATCCACGAAATTGAGGATCATCCTCACAGCTTCCAAGAAATTGTATGTCCTTGATGCACCACTAGGTGACCCACCCCTTCGCCCAGCAGAGCAAGACGTTCCGAACGCTTGGCATTCTCGCTGCGATGATTACTCCCTTGTTCAGTGCGGCATGCTTTACAGTTTAGAACCGGGGCTCCAAAAGCGTTTTGAGCAACACGGAGCATATCAGATGTTCCAAGAGCTGAAAATGGTTTTCCAATCTCATGCACGGGTCGAGAGATATGACGTCTCCGACAAGTTCTTCAGCTGTAAGATGGAGGAGAATAGTTCTGTCAGTGAGCACATCCTCAAGATGTCTGGGCTACACAACCGCTTGACTCATCTGGGAGTTAATCTCCCGGATGACTCGGTCATTGACAGAATCCTCCAGTCGCTTCCACCTAGCTACAAGAGCTTTGTGATGAACTACAACATGCAAGGGATGGAGAAGTCCATTCCTGAGTTGTACTCGATGCTGAAATCAGCAGAGGTCGAGATCAAAAAGGAGCATCAAGTGTTGATGGTGAATAAGACCACTAGTTTCAAGAAAGGCAGGGTAAGAAGAACTTCAAGAAGGACGGCAAAGCTGTTGCCGCACCCGGTAAGCAAGTTGCCGGGAAGAAGAAGAACAAGAATGGACCCAAGCCTGACACTGAGTTTTTTTATTGCAAGGGTACTGGTCACTGGAAGCGGAACTGCCCCAAGTACTTAGCGGATAAGAAGGACGACAACATTAAAGGTATATGTGATATACTTGTTATTGATGTGTACCTAACCAGCGCTCGTAGTAGCTCCTGGGTATTCGATACTGGTGCAGTTGCTCACATTTGTAACTGTAAGCAGGAGCTGCGGAATAAGCGGAGGCTGGCAAAGGACGAGTTGATGATGCGCGTCGGGAATGGTTCCAAGGTCGATGTGATCGCCGTCGGCACGCTACCTCTACATCTACCTTCGGGATTAGTGTTAAACCTTAATAATTGTTATTTAGTACCATCTTTGAGCATGAACATTGTATCAGGATCTCGCTTGATGCGAGATGGCTACTCATTTAAATCTGAGAATAATGGTTGTTCTATTTATATGAGAGAAATGTTTTATGGTCATGCCCCGCTGGTCAATGGTTTATTTTTGATGAATCTCGAACGTGATGTTACACATGTCCATAGTGTGAGTACCAAAAAGTGTAAGGTTGATAAGGATAGTCCCACTTACATGTGGCACTGCCGCCTTAGTCATATTGGTTACAAACGCATGAAGAAGCTCCATACTGATGGACTTTTGGAGTCTCTTGATTTCGAATCATTTGACACGTGCGAACCATGCCTCATGGGCAAGATGACCAAGACTCTGTTCTATGGAACAATGGAGCGAGCAATTGACTTGTTGGAAATAATACATACCGATGTATGTGGTCCAATGAGTGTCGCGGCTCGTGGTGTCTACCGTTATGTTCTCACCCACACTGATGACTTGAGCAGATATGGGTATGTCTACTTAATGAAACACAAGTCTGAAACCTTTGAAAGGTTCAAGGAATTTCAGAGTGAGGTAGAGAATCAACGTGACAGGAAAATAAAGTACCTACGATCTGATCATGGCTGAGAATATTTAAGTCACGAGTTTGGCACGCACCTAAGGAAATGTGGAATTGTTTCACAACTCACGCCGCCTGGCACACCTCAGCGAAATGGTGTGTCTGAACGTCGTAATCGCACTCTATTAGATATGGTACGATCTATGGTGTCTCTTACCGACTTACCGCTATCATTTTGGGGATATGCATTAGAGACTACCGCATTCACTTTAAATAGGACACCGTCAAAATCCGCTGAGACGACACCGTATGAATTATGGTTTGGAAAGAAACCTAAGGTGTCATTTCTAAAAGTTTGGGGATGCGATGCTTACGTGAAGAAACTTCAACCCGAGAAGCTCGAACCCAAAGCGAAAAAGCGCGTCTTCATAGGATATCCCAAAGATACTATTGGGTATACCTTCTACCTACGATCCGAGGGCAAAGTCTTTGTTGCCAAGAATGGATCCTTTCTCGAGAAAGAGTTTCTCTCGAAAGAAGTAAGTGGGAGGAAAATAGAACTTGATGAGGTAATTGTACCTCCACTCGAACCGGAGAGTAGCACAGCACAGGAAGTTGTTTCTGTGGAGCCTACACCGGCTGGAGAGGAAGTTAACGATGATGATCATGAAACTTCAGATCAAGTTACTATTGAACGTCAAAGGTCCACTAGGGCACGTTCCGCACAAGAGTGGTACGACAATCCTATCCTGGAGATCATTTTGTTGGACAACGGTGAACCTTCGAACTATGAAGAAGCGATGGCGGGTCCGGATTCCAACAAATGGCTTGAAGCCATGAAATCCGAGATAGGATCCATGTATGAGAACAAAGTGTGGAGTTTGGTGGACTTGCCTGATGATAAACGAGCCATTGAAAATAAATGGATCTTTAAGAAGAAGACTGACGCGGATGGTAATGTGACCGTCTATAAGGCTCGGCTTGTCGCTAAGGGTTATCAACAAGTTCAAGGAGTTGACTACGATGAGACTTTCTCACCCGTAGCGATGTTGAAGTCTGTCCTAATCATGTTAGCAATTGCCGCATTTTATGATTATGAGATCTGGCAAATGGACGTCAAAATGGCATTCCTTAATGGTTTCCTTAAGGAAGAACTGTATATGATGCAGCCGGAAGGTTTTGTCGATCCTAAAGATGCTAACAAGGTATGCAAGCTCCAGCGCTCCATCTATGGGCTGGTGCAAGCATCTCAGAGTTGGAACATTCGCTTTAATGAAGTGATTAAAGCGTTTGGGTTTGTACAGGTTTATGGAGAACCTTGTATTTACAAGAAAGTGAGTGGGAGCTCTGTAGCATTTCTCATATTATATGTGGATGACATACTGATAATGGGAAATGATATAGAACTCTTGGAAAGTATAAAGGCCTACTTGAATAAGTGTTTTTCAATGAAGGACCTTGGAGAAGCTGCTTACATATTAGGTATTAAGATCTATAGAGATAGATCGAGATGCCTCATAGGTCTTTCACAAAGCACATACCTTGAAAAGATATTGAATAAGTTCAATATGGATCAGTCCAAGAAGGGGTTCTTGCCTGTGTTATAGGGTGTGAGATTGAGTACGACTCAATGCCCGACCACGGCAAAGGATAGAGAAGAGATGAGTGTCATCCCCTATGCTTTAGCCATAGGCTCTATTATGTATGCCATGCTGTGTAGCAGACCTGATGTGAACCTTGCCATAAGTTTGGTAGGGAGGTACCAAAGTGATCCTAGAGCGGAACACTGGACAGCAGTCAAGAACATCCTAAAGTACCTGAAAAGGACAAAGGATATGTTTCTCGTATATGGAGGTGCCGAAGAGCTTGTCGTAAAGGGTTACATCGATGCTAGCTTCGACATATATCCGGATGACTCCAAGTCGCAAACCGGATACGTGTATGTTTTGAACGGAGGGGCAGTCAGCTGGTGCAGCAGCAAGCAAAGCGTCGTGGCAGCATCTACATGTGAAGCGGAGTACATAGCTTCTTCAGAAGCAGCAAAGGAAGGAGTCTGGATGAAGGAGTTCATCACCGACCTAGGAGTAATTCCAAGTGCGTCGGGCCCCATGAGTCTATTCTGTGACAACACTGGAGCTATTGCCCTTGCGAAGGAGCCCAGGTTTCACAAGAAGACAAGACACATCAAGCTCCGCTTCAACTCCATCCGTGATTAACTTCAGGAGGGAGATATAGATATTTGTAAAGTGCATACGGATCTGAATGTCGCAGATCCGTTGACTAAACCTCTCTCACGAGCAAAACATGATCAACACCAGATTGCTATGGGTGTTCGATTCATCACAATCTAACTAGATTATTAACTCTAGTGCAAGTGGGAGACTGTTGGAAATATGCCCTAGAGGTAGTAATAAAATGGTTATTATTGTATTTCCTAGTTCGTTCATGATAATTGTCTATTGTTCATGCTATAATTGTGTTAACCGTAAACCGTAATACATGTGTGAATACATAGACCACAACATGTCCCTAGTGAGCCTCTAGTTGACTAGCTCGTTGATCAATAGATGGTCACGGTTTCATGACCATGGATATTGGATGTCGTTGATAACGGGATCACATCATTAGGAGAATGATGTGATGGACAAGACCCAATCCTAAGCATAGCACAAGATCGTGTAGTTCGTTTGCTAAAGCTTTTCAATGTCAAGTATCGTTTCCTTAGACCATGAGATTGTGCAACTCCCGGATACCGTAGGAATGCTTTGGGTGTGCCAAACGTCACAACATAACTGGGTGGCTATAAAGGTGCACTACGGGTATCTCCGAAAGTGTCTGTTGGGTTAGCACGAATCGAGACTGGGATTTGTCACTCCGTGTGACGGAGAGGTATCTCTGGGCCCACTCGGTAAGACATCATCATAATGAGCTCAATGTGACTAAGGAGTTAGTCACGGGATGATGTATTACGGAACGAGTAAAGAGACTTGCCGGTAACGAGATTGAACAAGGTATAGAGATACCGACGATCGAATCTCAGGCAAGTATCATACCGATAGACAAAGGGAATTGTATACGGGATTGATTGAATCCCCGACATCGTGGTTCATCCGATGAGATCATCGTGGAGCATGTGGGAGACAACATGGGTATCTAGATCCCGCTGTTGGTTGTTGACCGGAGAAATGTCTCGGTCATGTCTACGTGTCTCCCGAACCCGTAGGGTCTACACACTTAAGGTTCGATGACGCTAGGGTTATAGGGAAATGGTATACATGATTACCTAAGGTTGTTCAGAGTCCCGGATGAGATCCCGGACATCCCAAGGAGCTCCGGAATGGTCCGGAGGTAAAGATTGATATATAGGAAGTCCAGTTTTGGTCACCGGAAAGTTTTCGGGCTCATCGGTAGTGTACTGGGAGTGCCGGGAGGGTGCCGGATAACCCCCGGGAGGGGTGTGACGACCATAGGACTTTGTGGGCCCTTAGAGGAGGTGTGCCAGCCCTTAGTGGGCTGGCCAAGACCTTCTAGAAAGTCCCATGCGGCTGGGATCAAGAGATAAAGGGCAAAAGGATTTAAAAGGAGGAGATCCACCTCCCTTGTGGGAGATGGACTCTTCCCCACCTTCCGCCGAAGCTCTCCTCCTTGGAGGAGGGGCCAAGGCAGCCCTCCCTCTCCCTCCTCCTATATATATGCAAGGGTTTGGGCTGATTTGGGACATGACTTCTCTCTCTCTCTCTCTCTCTCTCTCGGCGCAGCCTACCCTTCCTCTTCCTCGTTCTCCGTAGCGCTTGGCGAAGCCCTGTCGGAGTCCATGTAGCTCCACCGTCACCACGCCGTCGTGCTGCCGGAGCTCTCCCTCAACCTCTCCTACCTCCTTGTTGGATCAAGGCATAGGAGACGTCATCGGGATGCACGTGTGTTGAACGCAGAGGCGCTGTTATTCGGCGTTGAGATCGGAATCCACCGCGATCTGAATTGCTGCGAGTACGACTCCACCAACCGCGTTCTTGTAACGCTTCCGCTTAGCGATCTTCAAAGGTATGAAGATGCAATCTCTCCCCACTCATTGCTGGTTTCTCCATGGATAGGTCTTGGTGATCGTAGGAATTTTTTTGATTTACTACTACGTCTCCCAACAAGTACCATATCCTCGGTGAACCAATCCTACCTAAGGCAGTGGTAGAGGCCATATACGGCGATCTCAGGAGACTTCATGACGATGTGTTGTGAAGAGAGAAAAGCCTGATCGCCTCGCAAAATCTAGGATACCCACTCTACGTGGTTAACATGTCGCAGCAAAGGTTGTATGTCAACACATTCCCCGCGGAAAAGTTCTTCCTTTGATTCAATTACATCTTCGACATGTTTCACGTGAAAAAGCTGGATTTTATGTTTGTCCGCCTTTTTGCCTTGCACATGAACTACATCATCAGGATTGAGCAGATACCTTATATCCGTGTCGCTGACTCGTACTTCATGCACGAGAGCTTCTTGGCAGTCTGCAAAAAGCACCGTGTATATGCGAGTAACTACATCATCGATTTCATGGTCGACAATAAGGACAAGGAGACGATTCTCGTGCCTTATCATCCCATGTAAGTCATCCACGCAGATATCCTTCCTTCGATTTCAATCATTTCATTTGCATGCGTGGAGGCTAATTTGAGGTGTACTTATTTTGTGTAGCGACGGGCGCGCCGTCCTCATCATCCTTTACCCCCGAGTCTCCCACGCTCTTTACTTGGACTCGTCGAAGAACATGAAGAAAAAGGATTACACACATCAAGTCTGTTCTCGACAATGCTATCTTTATGTACGACGTATGGGGTGGAGAGATCACGCTCAGGAAGACAAGGAACCGCGCGCCATGCTTCGGCCCTAAGACTGACTTCTGTTGCATCCAGCAACCGAGTGGTACTATCACTGATGGATTCTATGTCCTCCACCACATGCAGGAGTTCAAACAGGATCAACAGAACGTTCGCATGTCACCTAGATTCATCGATGTCCATATTCTGCAATGGGCAAAGAACATAGGAGATATCCTGAATCATCGACTCCGAGCTGAGTTCTATCACATCCAGAGTGAACTTGCCCAAATCATCATGAAGGACGTCCTCGAAAAAACAGGGATGTTCTACGAAGAAGGGCAAATGTCACGGGAAGATGTCCGAACACGCATAGCCACTCAGCATCTCGACCTGAAGCCTTTCACTGCGCTCGGGTACTATCTCCCTGACTTGCATGGATGGCACGACATGTTGGAGTGATTGACGATATATGGAAATGTGTCCGTTTAGTCCATACTTTCTCTATGACGAAACTTTGAGTTATGCACGACAAAACTTTATTTGTGATGTAATTAAACCGTCCTCCTCAACTAGCAAAGATCACTCTAGTTAGGGCATTTTGGGTACGATGAACTTTGTATGCTTATGATATATTGCTTCTATTTTTCCCAAATTTGTCTCTTTCTGTTGCTCAACTATATGTGTTGCATATCATCAACTCATGTGACGATGCAGGTGCATAGATCATCGATGGCAAAGAAGTGCTACGCCAGGAGTATACGATGAGTGGCCGGAGTGTCAGGCCCGGGTGTACTAGTTTTCGGTTTCCGAGCGACAGCCAGTAGTTAGTTTAGGTTCATGCTAGTGAGAGAGAAGGATACGAACCGATGCCTCAAGAAGTACTACATTATGTATGATGAGACATGTCATGTAACTTGTATAGCTATATCGTGATTATGGCGTGATGACATGATTTGTGTTGGATGATATGATGAGACTATTATGTGTATGATATGATGAGCATATTGCATGTTTATGATATGATTAGAATATTGTATGAAACTTGTATAGAAACATCGCAAATACGTAGCAAAAAAATGATATGAGAAAATATAGTAGTAGCGCTCTTTAGCGCTGGACAGGAAAACGCTGCTGCTAAAGGACTTAGCAGTAGCGCTGGTACGAAAAGCGCTACTGCTAAGTAGGTATAGCAGTAGCGCGTGTCAAAACGCGCTACTGGTAAACGTTAGCTATAGTGTCATATCAGTAGCACGGGTACCCGCGCTATTGATACAACAAAAACCCGTGCTACTGCTAGTGTTTTCCCTAGTAGTGGTGGAGCATGTGAATGAGAACTTGTACTAGATTCTGGAAAAGCACCGAGAAAAGTTTCATGTAATGAGGATTGCATTGCACTTTCATACCTTCGTTCTTGACTTTTAGTTCTTGGGATGTTACTAGCAACACTGGCTTGGCTCAACATGTCTCGATTTGGTGTGCTATTAAAATATAACTCTACCACTTATCGTGTTGTTTGAGACTTGGTCTTCTCAAAAATCATGGTCCACCCTCTTTCCTCATATATTGGAACTAATTGAATATAATGTGGTCCAGGAGCTCCAATATCCAAGCGAGCGTGCATATTCAGGTTGTACTTATCGTTGCCATGTCCAAGTCCTAGACATATCTCACTCTGACATCTTCAAAAGTGGTTTCGTCGGTTGTTGGAAAAGTAACTTTGGGAGGAGCACTATAATACACGCCCGTGGATCCATGTTGCACTTCGCCATCCACATATACCAATATGATTAACATGTTCTTATTTTCACTTGCTAACATTTTTTTAGAAAAGGAGGATGAACTGTTGGGAGACGTAGTAGTAAATCAAAAAATTTCCTATGTCACCAAGATCAATCTATGGAGAAACCAGCAACGAGCAAAGGGGTAGAGCATCTTCATACCTTTGAAGATCGCTAAGCGGAAGCGCTACAAGCACGCGGTTGGTGGAGTCGTACTCGCAGCGATTCAGATCGCGGTGGATTCTGATCTAAGCGCCGAACAACGGCGCCTCCGCGTTCAACACATGTGCAACCCGGTGACGTCTCCTACGCCTTGATCCATCAAGGAGGAAGGAGAGGTTGAGGGAGAGCTCCGACAGCACGATGGCATGGTGATGGTGGAGCTACGTGGTACTCTGGTAGGGCTTCGCCAAGCACTACGAAGGACGAGGAGGTGAAGAGGTAGGGCTACGCCGAGAGAGAGAGAGAGAGAGAGATAGAGATGCGTGTCTCCGATAGCCCCAAGGGCTCCACTATATATAGGAGGAGGGGAGGAGGGTGTGCAGCCCTAGATGGCATCTGGTGCGGCGGCCACAGAGGGAGAGGGAGGGGCGGCGCCCTAGGTGGGCCTAGGGCCCATCTAGGCTAGGGTTTGCCCCCTCTCCTCCTTGTGTTGCGCCTTGGGACATGGTGGAGGCGCACCAGCCCACTCTGGGGCTGGTTCCCTCCCACCTTCGGCCCATGCAGCCCTCTGGTACCGGTGGCCCCACACGGTGGACCCCTCGGAACCCTTTCGATGGTCCCGGTACGTTACTGGTGATGCCTGAAACACTTCCGGTGACCAAAACCTCACTTCCTATATATGAATCTTTACCTACGGACCATTCCTGAACTCCTCGTGATGTCCGAGATCTCATCCGGGACTCCAAACAACCTTCGGTAACCACGTACACTATTTCCCTATAACCCTAGCGTCATCGAACCTTAAGTGTGTGGACCCTATGGGTTCGGGAGGCATGTAGACATCACCAAGACACCTCTCCGGTCAATAACCAACAGCGGGATTTGGATACTCATGTTGGCTCCCACATGCTCCACAATGATCTCATCGGATGAACAATGATGTCGGGGATTCAATCAATCCCGTATACAATTCCCTTTGTCTACCGGTATGATACCTGCCCGATATTCGATCGTCGGTATCCCTATACCTTGTTCAATCTCGTTACCGGCAAGTCTCTTTACTCGTTCCGTAACACATCATCCCATGTATAACGCCTTAGTAACATTGAGCTCATTATGATGATGCCCTCTGAGTGGGCCTAGAGATACCTCTCCGTCACACGGAGTGACAAATCCCAGTCTCGATTCATGCCAACCCAACAGATACTTTTGGGGATACCCGTAGTGTACCTTTATAGCCACCCAGTTACCTTGTGACAATTGGCACACCCAAAGTATTCCTATGGTATCTGGGAGTTGCACAATCTCATGGTCTAAGGAAACGATACTTGACATTAGAAAAGCTTTAGCAGACGAACTACACGATCTTGTGCTATGCTTAGGATTGGGTCTTGTCCATCACATCATTCTCCTAATGATGTGACCCGTTATCAACGACATCCAATGTCCATGGTCATGAAACCATGACCATCTATTGATCAACTAGCTAGCCAACTAGAGGCTCACTAGAGACATGTTGTGGTCTATGTATTCACACATGCATTACGGTTTCCGGTTAATACAATTATAGCATGAACAATAGACAATTATCATGAACAAGGAAGTACAATAATAACCATATTATTATTGCCTCTAGGGCATATTTCCAACAGTCTCCCACTTGCACTAGAGTCAATAATCTAGTTACATTGTGATGTATCGAACACCCATAGTGTTCTGGTGTTGATCATGTTTTGCTCATGAGAGAGGTTTAGTCAATGGATCTGCGACATTCGGATCCGTATGTACTTTACAAATATCTGTATCTCCTTCCTGAATGTAATCACGAATGGAGTTGAAGCGGAGTTTGATGTGTCTTGTCTTCTTGTGAAACCTGGGCTCCTTGGCAAGGGCAATAGCTCCAGTGTTGTCACAGAATAGAGTCATCGGGCCCGACGCATTGGGAATCACTCCTAGGTCGGTGATGAACTCCATCTAGACTCCTTCCTTTGCTGCTTCCGAAGAAGCTATGTACTCCGCTTCACATGTAGATGCTGCCACGACGCTTTGCTTGCTACTGCGGCAGCTGACTGCCCCTCCGTTCAAAATATACACGTATCTGGTTTGTGACTTCAAGTCATCCGGATCTGTGTCGAAGCTAGCATCGACGTAGCCCTTTACGACGAGCTCTTCGGCACCTCCATATACGAGAAACATGTCCTTGGTCCTTTTCAGGTACTTCAGGATATTCTTGAATGCTGTCCAGTGTTCCGCTCCGGGATCACTTTGATACCTCCCTACCAAACTTATGGCAAGGTTCACATCAGGTCTGGTATACAGCATGGCATACATAAAAGAGCCTATGGCTGAAGCATAGGGGATGACACTCATCTCTTCTCTATCCTTTGCCGTGGTCGGGCATTGAGTCATACTCAATCTCACACCCTGTAACACAGGCAAGAACCCCTTCTTGGACTGATCCATATTGAACTTCTTCAATATCTTGTCAAGGTATGTGCTTTGTGAAAGACCTATGAGGCGTCTCGATCTATCTCTATAGATCTTGATGCCTAATATGTAAGTAGCTTCTCCAAGGTCCTTCATTGAAAAACACTTATTCAATTAGGCCTTTATACTTTCCAAAAGTTCTATATCATTTCCCATCAACAATATGTCATCGACATATAATATGAGAAATTCTATAGAGCTCCCACTCACTTTCTTGTAAATACAGGGTTCTCCATAAACCTGTAAAAATCCAAACGCTTTAATCACCTCATTAAAACAAATGTTCCAACTCCGAGATGCTTGCACCAGCCCATAGATGGAGCGCTGGAGCTTGCATACTTTGTTAACATCTTTAGGATCGACAAAACCTTCCGGTTGCATCATATACAATTCTTCCTTAAGGAAGCCATTAAGGAATGCCGTTTTGACGTCCATTTGCCAGATCTCATAATCATAAAATGTGGCAATTTCTAACATGATTCAGACGGACTTTAGCATCGCTACGGTTGAGAAAGTCTCATCATAGTCAACTCCTTGAACTTGTCGATAACCCTTAGTGACAAGCCGAGCCTTATAGACGGTCACATTACCATCCGCGTTAGTCTTCTTCTTAAAGATCCATTTATTTTCTATGGCTCGCTTATCATCAGGCAAGTCCACCAAAGTCCATACTTTGTTCTCATACATGGATATTATCTCGGATTTCATGGCTTCAGGCCATTTGTTGGAATCTGGGCCTGCCATTGCATCTTCATAGTTCGAAGGTTCACCGTTATCCAACAACACGATCTCCAAGACAGAGTTGTCGTACCACTCTGGTGCGGAACGTGTCCTAGTAGACCTTCGAATAGCAACTTGATCTGAAGTTTCATGATCATCATCATTGACTTCCTCTCCAACCGGTGCAGGCTCCACAAAAACTGTTAGCGCATCTAGTGCCCCTTAGTGATTTTGGTGTATTGAAGACTTATAGGTTAAGGTACTAATGTGTTTGTGAGTGTACACAGGCTCTATAAGTCGATGAGGAGTTTGATATATTCGAAGACTATCGATCCCTAAAAATGTATGTCTTCAACGAAGACTTTGTGAAGACTTTGGTGAACACTTTGTGAAGACTTTGAAAATGAAGAAGTTGGTGTGACCTTGAAGATATGAACGAGGAATATGAAGCATGCAGACTATTGTTTTCGTAGTTTCATTTCCTTTATTTGAGTCATAGGAAACACTGTACTGTTAAAGAGGGCCGAGGTAATACTAAGGAAAATTTCCAACTGATGCTCAACTCCAAAATCCTCAACCTATTCAATCCTTCGAGTGTAGCCGTTGGAAATCTCATACAGCTCGGTCAAATTCTTCAGTGACAGAGACGAAGTTCTTCTGGCCTCTGATGAATTTGAACTGACTGAGGAGTTAGGATTTTGCCAGTGCGAATTGCCTACAATTGAGGAACATGATAAGCCTGAGGACTTTCAATAGTTTGAAATTCCGACCGTTGCTGTGCTCATATCATTGGGGGCATTTATGTCTTATCATGTTAGGTTGCACCCTGGCTATAAATAGTCACCCCCCACAACCACTAGTTGGTTTGCTGCTCCAAGAGAGAACTGACACTTTTCATTTGAGAGCAACCCATCCTCCGAGGACTTTGAGAGAAAATCATCAGTGAGGAAAAACCCACAACCAAACCACCAAACCTAAAGTGATTGAGCATCACTGAAGAAATTCCTGTGTGGAACCGATGCTTGTTACCTTTGAGGACTGTGCATCCTCCAGACGGTTAGGCATCATGGTCTAGTGCATCCTACAGTCAATTGGGGATCACGAAATGACCTTGGTCTAAAGCATCGAATAGTAAATTGTGGATCGCCGGGTGACCAGTTTGTGAGGGTTTTGGAAGTCTACCCTGAAGACTTACCACGAGTGTTGGACGAGGACTGTGTGACCTTAGCTCAAGGAGAATACGGTAAGGACTATGTGTCCTAGGACCGTGTGTCCTCTGGTTTAAATACCCACTCCAAACCAGACATACAACTGTCACAACAGTTGGAACTGGGTCATCAAACCATTGTCTTCATCGAGCTACCTGGTTCTATTTCCTCAACCCCTCTATTCCTCATAAACTTGTTGATGAAATTAATTGTTACTGTTTGAAGAATTTGACTGAAGACTTTCACAATTTCCCCACCTCAAATTCTTCAAGTTACCTTGTTCATCACTGCTTATCCTGTGTCATGCTACTTACTATTTGGGAATGTTTCATTTCATCATGAAGACTATGTTGTTACTATGTTCCTCATGCACTTGAGTACTTATTCCGCTGCTAGTTATTCATCAATTTCAAATTCCTCAAAGTTGAAATTCCTCAAAGTTGAAATTCCTCAAGTGATGAATTTGTAAAAATCGCCTATTCACCCCCCTCTAGTCGATATAACGCACTTTCAATTGGTATCAGAGCAGGTACTCCCTTGCTCTGTGTGATTTCGGTTTAACCACCTGGATCTCTAGTTATGTCGACTGCAGGTATGATCAAGGTTTCCGCGGGTTGTCCTACCTTCGATGGGACGGACTACCCCTACTGGAAGAACAAGATGCGTATGTACCTTGAAGCTATTGACAACAATCTCTGGTACATTGTGGAAAATGGTGTGCCCTCTTTCACTCCCACTGTTACTGCTGCTAATGTGAAGAGATTCAAGAAACTCGACTCTCAAGCAAAGAATATCATCTGTGGCCATCTGAGCAAAGGTCAGTATGGCAGAGTGAGTGCTTTGGAGACTGCAAAGTTTATCTGGGATAGGCTGTCCAAAGTCAACGAAGGTGTTTCCACTCAACGCGACTCTCGTGTTGATGTTCTTCACAATCTCTTCAACCGCTTCAAGAGACTTGACAATGAAAATGTTTAGCAAACTTTTGATCGCCTCACTGATATCTCCAATGAGCTTCAAGCACTAGGTGGCACTGATATCACTGACCATGAAGTGGTGAAGAAACTGTTAAGATCTCTCGATTCCTCATTCGATACTCTCGCTTTGATGATTCAAGAACGTGGAGACTACAAAGCACTTGATCCTGCTGATATTCTTGAGAGACTCAATACTCATGAATTCCAACAAGCTGAAAAGAGAGACCTCTACAGGCCAAGCTATGGAAGATCTCGTGCTCTGAAGGCAAAAGCAATTTCCTCATCCGAAGAAGAAGATTCTGGCAGCAACCTTGGTGATCCTGAAGAACCGAGTCAGGAGCTAGCAATGCTTGTGAGGAAATTCCAGAAGTTCTCAAGGAGAGGTGGATTTAGCAGGACATCAAAGAATGGTTTGAGGAAATCAGATTCCTCAGATGACTACAAGAAAAGAACCTGTCACCATTATAAGAAACCAGGTCACTTCATCTCTGACTGTCCTCTGTGGGAAAAGACTCAAAGAAGAAGAAGAAGTACAAGGATGACAGTTCTGATGACTCGAAGAAAAAGAAGAAGTCTTCAAAGTCCTCATATGCAAAGTCCTCATCTTCAAAGTCCTCAAAGCACAAGAAGAATGGTTCCAAAAAGGCTCGATCATTCATTGGCAAGGAAATGGATTCTGAGGAAGAATCTGAAGAATATGAAAAAGAAGAAGAATCTGAGGAGGACTCGGAATCTGGTGTTGCAAGCCTCGCTCTCACCACTACTTTCGTCAGCAAGTACATATTCAACGATGAAGAAAATGACTACTCCAACGACTCTGACGTCAGCAATGATGATTATGCTCCCTCCTATTGCTTCATGTCAAAAGGCTCAAAGGTACACAAATATCATTCCTCATCTAAATCAAGTGAAGGTGAATCTGATGAATATGTGAAACCTAGCTATGCTAAACTTGTTAAACTTGCTACTAAGCAATAAAGTGCACTTGAAAAGCTTCAAAAATTCTAGACAAAAGCGATGATCTGTTGAACTATGAAGTGGATCAAACTCAAACTCTGTCTGACGATCTCAAAAGTCTTCAGACAAAGTATGATAACCTTCAGAGTCATCATAACGACCTCTTAGCCGATCATGAGAAGCTTTCTTATGAATTTCTTTAAAGAAAGCAAGATCTTGAGAAACTGAGGGTGTCACATGAGGATCTCCAAAGGGAAAACGATTCCTTACTGGTTCAACAGTTCAGTACCGCCCAGGAAGAATTTGTTCCACCTTGTTTGAAATGCATCGAACGTGAAACTGCTAATTCTTCACCTGAATGTTCAAATGCTTCTATTACTGCAAATTCTTCAACTATTCCGATGGTCTCAAATTCCTCATCTGAGGATACCACAAGTATCACTGACGACAATGCAGGGTTGAAGGAATTGTATGTGACAGGCATGTACAAAAGTCTCAAAGGGCATCAAACCCTTTAGGATGTCCTCAAAAAGTAGATTCTGAACAGGAACCCTAGGAAAGAGGGTATTGCCTTTGTGAGGAAACTCAACGCTGATGGATCCTACTGGACACCTGAGCAGTACCCCAAAACCTCATGGGTTACTGCGAAAGGATCTCCTGTTGATCCATCCAATTTATCTGGATTTACTTGTGAAACTTCATATTCCTCTGATGAGTCATTTAACTCTAACTACAAATTCTTCAAAAATCAGAAAGATGAAGTATTTGCTAGATTTGTTGGAACTAACTGCAGGAATGGTTCTCCTATGAAGAAAATCTGGGTTCCCAGGAGCTACCTACAAAATCTTCAAGTGAATGTCCTCACGACACCACTCATGAAGAATAGGAACCCTAGATCAAATTCCTCATATGGACCAAAGTCTTCACTTGGATCAAATTCCTCAAATGGTCAAAAATATCATTCTCGTGCTAATGCATCTATTTCGCAGGGAAAATCTAAGAGTTATGAATATGTGCATTGTTCTTCAAATCATTATGTTCATAAGTCCTTGAAGAATTTCTCTGCTTATCCATTTGAGTACTCTAACCCTCACCATGTGAAACGAAGCACACTTGCTTCAATGCCTCCCTTCTCACATGGTGCTTGCAGAATGATGAAATCTTTGCCACCCCTCTAGATGTGGGTGGTGAAGAAATTGAAATAATCTCTTATGCAGGGTCAGGTCTCCAGATGAATTTGAACATCTGATGAATTTGTTGGAGACCTGAGGAAATGCTTGAAAGGACGCAAGCTAACCTTGTAAAAATGAATTCTTCATTTCTCACGTCCTCACACTACTTGCTTACTATCTTGTGTGATGAAATCCTATCTGATGAAATTGATGTCATATTCTTCACTCTAAAGCATATGAGTTCGTAAGTTGTACTAATTCATCTGCAGGATGATACACCAAAAGCTACCGAGTGGGTCCTCGATAGTGGATGCACAAACCACATGACTGGTGACAATAATCTACTGATGAATTTGCCACTCACTCCATCTCCTTTGAAGAATATTACCTACGCAGACAAAGGAAAAAAGCAAGGTATTGGGACTTGGTAAGGTTGCAATCTCTAAGGACCGAACCATGGATAAGGTGATGTTGGTCGAATCCCTCGGATTCAACCTTATGTATGTTTCAATGCTTTGTGATCTTGATATGGTTGTTGTATTTGGAAAATATTGTTGTGTTGTCATCATGGAATCTGACAATTCCAAAGTCTTCGAAGGCTTTAGGAGAGGAGACTTGTATATTGTTGATTTCTCTACAGGTCCTCAGCCTGCCACATGCTTACTTGCAAAGTCTAAAGAAGGCTGGTTGTGGCATCGACGACTTGGACATGCGGGTATGAGGAACTTGCACACGCTCGTGAAGAAAAAACACTTCATTGGCATCGAGGGTGTCAAATTCCTCAAGGACCACCTCTGTGGTGCATGTGAATCTGGAAAGATGACCAGATCCAAGCATCCCTCGAAGACAATCATGACCACGACTCAACCCTTTGAATTGCTTCACATGGATCTCTTTGGCCCCACTCATTACTCCACACTAACAAATTCTTCAAGTTTGTATGGCTTTGTTATTGTTGATGATTACTCTCGTTACACTTGGGTGCATATTATTCTGTACAAAACTGAAGTGGAGGATGTCTTCAGACGATTTGCTTCAAGGGCCTCCACCAACTTCGGCGTCAAGATCAAGCATATTAGGAGTGATAATGGGACTGAGTTCAAGAACACTAATCTTGATGAATACCTTGATGAACTTGGTATTACTCATGAGTTATTTGCCCCTTATACTCCTCAGCAGAATGGTGTCGTGGAGCATAAGAACAGGACTCTTGTTGAGATGGCTCACACCATGCTTGATGAATACAATACTCCTCGTCGCTTCTGGCGTGAGGCAATTGATACTGCATGCCACATCATCAACAGGGTATATCTTCACAAATTCTTCAAGAAGACTTCATATGAACTTATGACTGGCAAGAAACCCAATGTAAGTTATCTCAAAGTCTTCAGTGCAAAATGCTGGATTAGAGATCCTCACCACAGTTCAAAATTTGCACGGAAAGCACATGAAGGTTTTATGCTTGGTTACGGAAAGGATCCGCACACCTATAGAGTCTTCAACACCTACCACCACAAGGTTGTTGAAACTGTAGATGTGCGGTTCGATGAAACTGATGGCTCGCAAAGAGAGCACCTGCCTTCTGTGTTAGATGAACAGTCTCCTGAGGAATCCATCAAGCTGAAGGCAACTAAAGATATCATACCCACTAAGGAAGTCATTCCAACGAATGAAGACTTTCATGCTGATACACCTGAAGAAAATGGTGCTGATGAAAATCCTCAGCCACGTCAACCTGCTCATCCAAGAGTTGCAAATGAAGTGTAGATTGAAAAAATCATCAATGACATCAATGCACCAGGTCCCCTCACTCGCTCAAAAGCTTCACATTTAACTAACTTTTGTGGGCACTTTGCCTTTGTCCCTATCATAGAGCCCACCAAAGGTGATGAAGCATTCAAGGAGCCTGAGTGGATTCAAGCTATGCAAGAGGAATTGCATCAATTCAAGCTCAACAACATGTGGGAACTTGTCAAGCGGCCATATCCTCGCAAGCACAACATCATAGGTACCAAGTGGATCTACCACAACAAGCAATATGAAAATGGCCTTGTGGTGAGGAATAAGGCTCGTCTTGTAGCTCAAGGCTACACATAGGTTTTGAAGACCCTAAGCATCCCGACAAAGTCTTCAGACTCAACAAGGCCCTCTATGGCCTCAAGCAGGCCCCTCGGGCGTGGTACGACACTCTGAAGGAATTCCTCATGAAGAAAGGCTTCAAACCCGATTCACTCGACCCAACTCTTTTCACAAAATCCTATGACAATGAACTGTTCGTATGCCAAATATACGTAGACGATATTATCTTTGGCTATACTGACAAAAGTTACAGTGATGAATTTGCCTATATGATGAGTGAAGAATATCAAATGTCTATGATGGGAGAGTTGAAATTCTTCTTAGGTCTTCAAATTCGTCAGCAAGACAACGACATCTTCATCTCACAAGAGAAATACCTCAAGGATGTTCTGAGGAAATTCAACATGCAAGATTGCAAAGGCGTCAAAACTCCAATTCCTTCAAAAGGACACCTCTGCACTGATGAAAATGGTAAAGATTTTGATCAGAAGGTATACCGCTCCATGATTGGCTCATTATTGTATCTATGTGCATCTAGGCCTGATATTATGCTAAGTGTTTGCATGTGTGCCCGATTCCAAGCAACACTGAAGGAATCACACCATAAGGCTGTGAAACATATTCTTCGATACTTAGCTCTCACACCAACACTTGGGTTATGGTATCCCAAGGGCTCAAATCTTCACCTCGTCGGATACTTTGATGCTGACTATGTTGGAGATCATGTGGATCGCACGTCAACCTCAGGCACATGTCATTTCCTTGGACGATCCTTAGTCTATTGGTCCTCGAAGAAGCAGAACTGTGTTTCACTCTCTACTGCTGAAGCTGAGTACATTGCTGCCGGTTCATGTTGCGCTCAGCTGTTGTGGATGAAGCAAACCCTCAAGGACTACGACATCAATTTGAAGAATGTGCCTCTCTACTGCGACAACGAGAGTGCCATCAAGATTGCTTACAACCCAGTTCAGCACTCCAAGACCAAGCACATCCAGTTTCTTCATCATTTTCTTCGAGATCATGTACTCAAGGGCGACATCTCCATCGACCACATCCCCACTGAAGAACAACTGGCCGATATCTTCACAAAGCCCTTGGATGAAAAGAGATTTTGCAAGTTGCGGTGTGAGCTAAAGATCTTAGAATCTTCGAATGTTCTTTGAAAAAGGACACACATCCTAACACTTATGCAAAATTGATGACTTAGATGTGCAACACACGAAGTAACGTTTTTCTTCAATCAATGAAGAATAACCCTCTAAGTGTGAAGAAATTAATGAAGAATTTGATTCTCAGAACCCTACGACAATTGTACGCGGTGTCTGAAATCATCATTCTTATACGGTGGGTCACGCCACCAACCAAAGTTGAAATTTTTCAAAATTGAGTTTTTCGTATTTTTGCAAATTCTTCAAATTATCAAATTCCTCAAATTTGCAAATTCCTCAACTTTTCAAATCCCTCAACTTTTCAAATTCTTCAAACTTTGAAACTCATGTTCTTCATTGACTATATATACATATATTTGAGTTTTCAATGTCCTCAACAGCATTCACTTATTGCTAATTCTTCAAGTTGATTTTCATCTAAGTGAATGTGATCGGACCCCTTCCCCCTCTATGCTAAACTCAACCCAGTCTGTTCACAAATTCTTCATATGCGTTCTACTTTGAAACTCGTTCAAAGTCTTCACTGTGTCCTTGACAGCTGAAGAATTTGCGAATGAAAACATTGAAATTTTCACTATCAAAATTTTCGGCGGTTCCCGCTCAAACGGTTCCGATTCCTGTGAATGGATAACCCACGATCCCCCACTATCGCCACTTCTCAGTACGTGGGTGACACCTGTTGCGTTGAGAGCAAGGGTCAGGGGCAATCCTGTCCAAAATCTTTGGGTGGATTGGTTTTCACTTCCACTATAAACCCCTCCCCTTCAACTGTGCTCGGTTACTCCTCATCTCTACTCTCTCCCGAGCTCCAACCTAGCCCCACCGCTAAAGTCATCGATGCCGGTGTGGAAGAGCTTCACTGCCTCGACCTCATCGTCACTGTACTCGCATCGGCCGCGGAAGTCTTCATCCCGCCGCCGCTGTAGCTGTCTCCCTCTGCCAAACTAGGGCATGGGAGATCTGAAATGACGAACTTCCCAATCTCATCTCTTAGTTCTTCGTGTTCTTCACCAGGGTAAATAAAATTTATTTTTATTGCCCTTGTTTGATCTTCAAATGTTCTTCATATTCCTCAAAAGGTGTTTATTCTTCATGAATCTTATTCTAAAGCACCTTACATCTTCATATACTTGATGATTTTCCCTAAGTAATGATTTTATTCAAGATTCCTCAATTGTGTGAATCCTCAAATTTGCACAACTCTGGAACCTAAGACAAAGAACACTTAGTGAAATTCCTTAAGACACCCATGGTCAAATTCCTCACACCTATTTTTATTTAAAATTTTCTAAGAACGCATATGACCTCTTCAAATTCCTTGCACCTATACTTTGTTCACAGGTACAACATGTCCGCTGATGAATCACTAGGTTCTCATCAACTTAACTCATTTGCAGCGTTCCTTGAGGAAAAATTGTGTACTTCTTCAGAGTCCTCAAGATTTTAAATTCCTCAGGTGAAGAAAATGGCTGATGGAAAGAAACCTCAGAAAGGTGAAAAGAAGCCAGATGTGCACACTGCTTTTGAGATTCTAGATGACTTGTATGAGGAATACTGCACACCCAATGAAGAAACTCATGGCAAAGAAATGACCAAGCAGAGAAAAATTCGTTTGCAGAAAATTGAGAGGAGATGGGCAAGGGAATGGAAGGAATATCGTTATGTAACTCCTAAATACATGATGAAATTCGCTGTGAAACCTCCTTGCAGCAGGCCTCCCCTGGCTCAAAATCAAATTGCTGATCCCACTAGTCTCAAGACTGGTGAGGACTTTCCTCATATGTGGGAGAAGCAGCAAGCCAAGCTGGCAAGGAAATCCAAAGAGGCAGTAACGAAATTCAATGAAGATTCTACTGCTGCTACCTCTGCTGGAGCCTCTGCAAGTGCTCCGAAGAAATTAATGATGAAGAAATCTGTTATGAAGACAAGTTGTTCAACCTCAAAACCATCACAACAGATTCCTCAAGTCCAAAGGCCTCAACCTACAAAGGCCTCAGATGCTGGTACTGTTGCTGCTCAGTCCTCAGCTGCAGCTGCAAAGTCCTCAACCCCTGTGCATCTGGCATCATGTAAGAGGACTGATGGATTCTCAAAAGTTCAAAAGATCTCGACAAGCCCCTCTACTACACAAAGTCCTCAACTAGTCCTACGGTGTTGAAGCCGAAGAAAACGACTAGACGAGGTCAAAGACCAAGTCCTCACTCAAGCAAGGCTGTGGTAACCATACCCTCAGGATCTAAGGATGATGATGATGAAGCTGATGATGAAGAATTGGAAGAAATCATCAGACAAAGTCAGCAGAGGGCTGCTATAGCCAAGGGCAGCTCTGTTCCTCTCATGCTGGATCCCAAGATGATCCTCAACTTCACGGATATATGGCATGAAGATCCAAACACCCCACTTTCTTCACTAAACCTGCCTCTTAGTGTGTATCATGTCCTCACCCACTTCATCTCTGAAGAAAAATGGAAGAGAGAACAAGCTCAGAGAGCTAAGAGGAACAGGGCTCGGAAAGAAAAGTTCCTGGGAGACAATGTGATGAACTTGACCCCAAATCAACTCGTCACAGTTCAGTTTGAAATTCGCACACTCTCTGAGGATCAAGAAAGGTATGATGCTGAATGGAAGGGCACCAAGGTGAGATTCGTCAGGGCTGCTCAAGCTGTTGTGAAGGATCACGACACAAGGGTTGCAGCTCGATCGCAACCACAAAATCCTCAGTCTGATGAAATTCCTTGAGCTGCTGATGAAATTGCTCAGCCTGATGAAAATGCTTCTACACTAGAAGCAACAACCAACACTGCTGAAGAAACTCAGACCACTGATGACCATGCCAAGACAACCACCACTGTTGTGCCTGAAGAAACTAAAAGGCCAACTGACGTGTTTGCTGCGCCTAAAGAACCTGAACCGACAAGGGCGACTACATCAGTCGTGCCTGAAGAAGCTAAAACTGCAGAGGAAAAGACTCTTAAGAGAAAAGCATCAGATCCAGAATCCTCAGCTGTGAAGAAGTTGAAGACTGTGCTAAGTTCTTCAACTGGACCCATTGATGCTACACCACTCTCCTCTGCACCGGCTTATGAAGTTGTACAATTTGGGATTGACTTTGTCATCCCAGATGAAGAAGATGAAGATCATTCTGCTACTTCGACAGAGCAGATTGATGAAGAAATTGAAGTTGAAGACATTGCTTCAACTCCAAAGGTATCATCGCCCCAGCCTTAGTTCACTGTTGAAGAGGCTGGTGTTGAAGAAATTGACGAGGATGTAGACATTGGCAATACAACTCCTGTCATCAACGATGGATATTGGGAATCAGCACACCCAAATTCACCAATGACTACTCCTCTGACACAGATTCCTCAGTCGCATGCTCCGACTGAAGAAATACATGAAGAATCTGCTAATCAGACCACCCAAGTCACTGAAGAAATTCCAGCTGCAACAACTGATGACTTTGCTGCTCCACCTGAAACTGAGGAACCAGCCCTCCAAATTGTTCAGTCTGAAGAAGTTCCTCCTATGCCAAAGGAGATCAAGGGCCGCTTCAAGCCAAATCTTCATCCGAAACCAAGAATGCCATTCAAAGGCTCAGCGCGCCCCAAATTCCTCAAGAGCAATTTCTTCAATGAGCACATGTTCTTCACAGGGCCAAATCCTTATGACTTTGCAAGGGCCGGTCGTAGCAGATTCTGGACGGCAACTCAGCTCAACTACTATGCATCAGTCTTCTTCGAGAAGAAGAAAGTCTTTGAGCACCACCAAAATCCTCATGGTGACATGGAAACACTTCCATCGTTCACACCAGTGCTCCAAGTTCTTCATGATGCATGCATTCTTCCTTTCCGCGTCGACATCTGCGACTGTAATGAAGAACTCATCCTTCAGTTCTATGCCACACTGCATATTAGTGGAAATGCTTCAGACATCAACTCCTGGGTTTTGAACTGGATAACAGGATCAACTCACTTCACTGCTCAAGCTTCTGAATTGCTTCAGTGTGTACTAGTTCCAATTCCCTCAGATGAAGCTCGCAGATTGTTTGATGAACCTGCACTTCCGAATCAGCTGATGCAAGTGTTGATGAAGACATTGTCTCCTAGAGAGCCTCAACGGAAAACCTTCCTTGTGAAGGATTTGCTATATGTGCCCAGGACGGTCTACCGCATACTCACAAATACTCTATATCCTGAGAAGGGCCACAATTCTGAAGAAGAAGAAGTGGAGGGAGTCATGAAGAATATGCTCTTCAACATCATTCATGGAATTCCCATCAACTTCCACGACTTCTTCATGAGGACATTGGCCAATGCTGCTCTAGCCCCATTCGAACAGAAGCCATATGCGCCTTGGATCATGAAACTCATCAGGGCAAAGTCCTCAGTTCCCTTCAAGGCTGATTTCCAGAACCACTTTGGCTTCCTGCCTCCAATCGAAGTCATCAAGAGCACAATTGACTCACTGGAAGGAAAAGGCAAGGATGTCATTGATGAAGGCACTCGTCCATTGGATGGACAGTTTTGCAAAGCTGCTTCCTTCTCCACAAATGATGACACTTCAACTAAGGACTCAGAAGCAAAAGCCTTAGCTCAAAAACCTCAAGAGTCTGCCCCTCGTGTGATGACTGATCACGAGCTTCTAATAAGTCTTCATCAGAAGGTCGATCGCAATCACAAGTGGGTGAAGTGTCAACTTGGTTACATTGTGCAAAATATGACTGTGATGCAGAATACTGTTAAGAGGAATCACTACTATGCACATGAAAACCTCAACCGCACTTGGACCATATTGTCTCACCCCAAGTCTCCTGAAGAACTGAATGAGCTGGATCTTGAGGAAAATCCTGCCTGGGCTCGTCAACCAAACAAGAAATTCAAGAAAGTCCAAGTTCCTATGATGGTCCCAAGTTTATATTCTTCATCATGTGAGAGAGATGAAGATGAAGACATTGACGACACTGTGGTAGGCCCTGCATCGACAAACGACCCCGACAACACTGGCGCTCCTTCCTCACCAACACGATGAAATTCTTCAAAGGGGCGTTAGTCATCACTTTTCCGTCCCTTTTGGTCTTCGATGACAAAGGGGGAGAAAATTTGAGTTAGTCTTCAAGTGGGTCTCTATATATGGGCTGTTTTTTGTTTAAGTTACAACTCTCGCTCTTCTGAAGCTTTCGTTGATAGAGTTGTAAACTTAAGTCCTATGGTGGTCTGACTCTTTAAACTATTTCCTCACATGCTTATTTCCTCAAACACCTTAATGCACGCATGCTGAATTTCGTCAGACACCATTTTCATCATGCATTTCAAATTCTTCATATCATATGTTCAAATGCGTGTATGAATTACAAGATACAGGGGGAGTTCTCCATGTTTTAACCTGCCATATGCATTTGCAGTCCAAAGCAAATTCCTCAAATATGCACTTCAGGGGGAGTTCTTCAATATCTTGCAATCAAATTCCTCAAACTCAGTACTTTCACTTTATATGTTTATCCCCATTGAAAACTTAACCTATTTGTCATCAATCACCAAAAAGGGGGAGATTGTTAGTGGATCTAGTTCCCCTTAGTGATTTTGGTGTATTGAAGACTTATAGGTTAAGGTACTAATGTGTTTGTGAGTGTACACATGCTCTATAAGTCGATGAGGAGTTTGATATATTCGAAGATTATCGACCCCTAAAAATGTATGTCTTCAACTGAAGACTTTGCTGAAGACTTTGTGAAGACTGTGGTGAAGACTTTGAAAATGAAGAAGTTGGTGTGACCTTGAAGATATGAACAAGGAATATGAAGCATGAAGACTTTTGTTTTCGTAGTTTCATTTCCTTTATTTGAGTCATAGGAAACACCGTACTGTTAAAGGGGGCCGAGGTAATACTAAGGAAATTTTCAACTGATGCTCAACTCCAAAATCCTCAACCTATTCAATCCTTCGACCGAAGCCTTCAGAAATCTCATACAACTCACTCAAATTCTTCAGTGACAAAGACGAAGTTCTTCTAGCCTCTGATGAATTTGAACTATCTGAGGAGTTAGGATTTCGCCAGTGCGAATCACCTACAAGTTAGGAACATGATAAGCCTGAGGACTTTCATAGTTCGAAAGTCCGACCGTTGATGTGCTTAGCGCCAGCTGTCTCCAATCATTCTTACCCACATAACGGTCATATCATTGGGGGCATTTATGTCTTATCATGTCAGGTTGCACCCTGGCTATAAATAGCCACCCCCCACAACCACTAGTTGGTTGGCTGTTCCGAGAGAAAACTGACACTTGTCATTTGAGAGCAACCCATCCTCCGAGGACTTTGAGAGAAAATCATCAGTGAGGAAAAACCCACAACCAAACCACCAAACCCAAAGTGACTGAGCATCAGTGAAGAAATTCCTGTGTGGAACCGATGCTTGTTACCTTTGAGGACTGTGCATCCTCCAAACGGTTAGGCGTCATGGTCTAGTGCATCCTGCAGTCAATTGGGGATCATGAAGTGACCTTGGTCTAGAGCATCCAACAGTAAATTGTGGATCGTCGGGTGACCAGTTTGTGAGGGTTTTGGAAGTCTACCCAGAAGACTTACCACGAGTGTTGGGCGAGGACTGTGTGACCTTAGCTCAAGGAGAATACGGTAAGGACTGTGTGTCCTGGGACTATGTGTCCTCTGGTTTAAATACCAGGCGGCTCCAAACCAAATGTACAACTATCACAACAGTTGGAACTGGGTCATCAAACCATTGTCTTCATCGAGCTACCTGGTTCTATTTCCTCAACCCCTCTATTCCTCATAAACTTGTTGATGAAATTGATTGTTACTGTTTGAATAATTTGACTGAAGACTTTCACAATTTCCTCACCTCAAATTCTTCAAGTTACCTTGTTCATCACTACTTATCCTGTGTCATGGTACTTACTATTTGTGCATGTTTCATTTCATCATGAAGACTATGTTGTTACTATGCTCCTCATGCACTTGAGTACTTATTCCGCTGCTAGTTATTCATCACATTTCAAATTCCTCAAAGTTGAAATTCCTCTAGTGATGAATTTGTAAAAATCGCCTATTCACCCCCCTCTAGTCAATTTAACGCACTTTCAGAAACAAATTCCTGTGCTGCGCTACTCTCCGGTTCGAGTGGAGGTACAATTACCTCATCAAGTTCTATTTTCCTCCCACTTACTTCTTTCGAGAGAAACTCTTTCTCTAGAAAGGATCCATTCTTGGCAACAAAGACTTTGCCTTTGGATCTGAGGTAGAAGGTATACCCAACAATTTCTTTGGGGTATCCTATGAAGACGCACTTTTCCGCTTTGGGTTCGAGCTTCTCAGGTTGAAGTTTCTTCACATAAGCATCGCATCCCCAAACTTTCAGAAACGATAGCTTAGGTTTCTTTCCAAACCATAATTTATACGGTGTCGTCTCAAGGGACTTAGGTGGTGCCCTATTTAAAGTGAATGTGACAGTCTTTAATGCATATCCCCAAAATGATAGCGGTAAGTCGGTAAGAGACATCATAGATCGCACCATATCCAATAGAGTGCGATTACGACGTTTAGACACACGGTTTCGCTGAGGTGTGCCAGGCGGCGTGAGTTGTGAAACAATTCCACATTTCCTTAGGTGCGTGCCAAACTCATGACTTAAATATTATCCGCCACGATCAGATCGTAGGCACTTTATTTTCTTGTCATGTTGATTCTCTACCTCACTCTGAAATTCCTAGAACTTTTCAAAGGTTTCAGACTTGTGTTTCATTAAGTAGACATACCCATATCTGCTTAAGTCATCAGTGAGGGTGAGAACATAACGGTAGCCACCGCGAGCCTCAACGCTCATTGGACCGCCTACATCGGTATGTATTATCTCCAACAAGTCAGTTGCTCGCTCCATTGTTCCGGAGAACGGAGTCTTGGTCATCTTGCCCATGAGGCATGGTTAGGACATGTTAAATGATTCAAAATCAAGAGACTCCAAAAGTCCATCAGCATGGAGTTTCTTCATGCGTTTGACACCAATATGACCAAGGCGGTAGTGCCACATGTAAGTGGGACTATCGTTATCAACCTTACACCTTTCGGTACTCACACTATGAACATGTGTAACATCACGTTCGAGATTCATCAAAAATAAACCATTGACCAGCGGGGCATGACCATAAAACATTTCTCTGATATAAACAGAACAACCATTATTCTCAGATTTGAATGAGTAGCCATCTCGCATCAAACGACATCCAGATACAACGTTCATGCTCAAAGCTGGTACTAAATAACAATTATTGAGGTTTAAAACTAATCCTAAAGGTAGATGTAGAGGTAGCGTGCCGACGGCGATCACATCTACCTTGGCACCATTCCCGACGCGCATTGTCACCTCGTCCTTTGCCAGTCTCCGCTTATTCCGCAGCTCCTGCTTGGAGTTACAAATGTGAGCAACTGCACCGGTATCAAATACCTAGGAGCTACTACGAGCACTAGTAAGGTACACATCAATACCAAGTATATCACATATACCTTTAACGTTGTCATCCTTCTTATCCGCTAAGTACTTGGGGCAGTTCCGCTTCGAGTGACCGGTACCCTTGCAATAAAAGCACTCGGTCTCAGGCTTGGGTCCATTCTTGTTCTTCTTCCCGGCAACTTGCTTACCGGGCGCGGCAACTGCTTTGTCGTCCTTCTTGAAGTTCTTATTACCCTTGCCTTTCTTGAAACTAGTGGTCTTATTGACCATCAACACTTGATGCTCCTTTTTGATCTCGACCTCCGCTGATTTCAGCATCGAGTACAACTCAGGAATGGACTTCTCCATCACCTGCATGTTGTAGTTCATCACAAAGCTCTTGTAGCTAGGTGGGAGCGACTAGAGGATTCTGTCAATAACTGAGTCATCCGGAAGATTAACTCCCAGCTGAGACAAGCAGTTGTGCAACCCAGACATTTTGAGTATGTGCTCACTGACAGAACTATTTCCTCCATCTTAGAACTGAAGAACTTGTCGGAGACATCATATCTCTCGACCCGTGCATGAGCTTGGAAAACCAATTTCAGCTCTTGGAACATCTCATATGCTCCGTGTTTCTCAAAACGCTTTTGGAGCCCCAGTTCTAAACTATAAAGCATGTCGCACTGAACCAGGGAGTAATCATCACAACGCGACTGCCACGCGTTCATAACGTCTTGAGTCGCTGGGAAAATGGGTGCGTCACCTAGCGGTGCATCAAGGACATATAATCTCTTGGAAGCTATGAGGATGATCCTCAAGCTACGGATCCATCCCACATAGTTGCTTCCATCATCTTTAAGTTTGTTTTTCTCTAGGAATGCGTTGAAGTTGAGGGCAACATTAGCGTTAGCCATTGGATCTACAATATAGATTGTAAAGACAATTCTAGACTAAGTTCATGATAATTAAGTTCACATAATCAAATTATTTAACGAACTCCCACTTAGATAGACATCTCTCTAGTCATCCAAGTGACACATGATCCACGTCAACTAGCCCGTGTCCGATCATCACATGAGACGGACTAGTCATCAATGGTGAACATCTCCATGTTGATCGTATCTTCTATACGACTCATGTTTGACCTTTCGGTCTCCCGTGTTCCGAGGCCATGTCTGTACATGCTAGACTCATCAAGTCAACCTAAGTGTATTGCGTGTGTAAATCTGGCTTACACCCGTTGTATGCGAACGTTAGAACCTATCACACCCGATCATCACGTGGTGCTTCGGAACAACGAACCTTAGCAACGGTGCACAGTTAGGGTGAACACATTTCTTGAAATTTTAGTGAGAGATCATCTTATTTAGCTACCGTCGTTCTAAGCAAATAAGATGTAAACATGATAAACATCACATGCAATCAATATAGTGACATGATATGGCCAATATCATCTTGCTCCTTCGATCTCCATCTTTGGGGCACCATGATCATCACTGTCACCGGCACGATACCATGATCTCCGTCATCATGATCTCCATCATCGTGTCTTCATGAAGTTGTCTTGCCAACTATTACTTCTACTACTATGGCTAATGATTAGCAATAGAGTAAAGTAATTATATGGCGTTTATGATTGACACGCAGGTCATACAATAAATTAAGACAACTCCTATGGCTCCTGCCGGTTGTCATACTCATCGACATGCAAGTCGTGAATCCTATTACAAGAACATGATCAATCTCATACATCACATATATTACATCACATTCTTTGGCCATATCACATCACACGACATATGCTGCAAAAACAAGTTAGACGCCCTCTAATTTGTTGTTGCAAATTTTTACGTGGCTGCTATAGGTTTCTAGCAAGAACATTTCTTACCTATGCAAAAAACCACAACGTGATATGCCAATTTCTATTTACCCTTCATAAGGACCCTTTTCATCGAATCCGATTCGACTAGAGTGGGAGAGGCAGACACCCGCTAGCCACCTTATGCAACAAGTGCATGTCAGGCGGTGGAACCAGTCTCACGTAAGCGTACGTGTAAAGTCGGTCCAGGCCGCTTCATTCCACAATACCGCCGAATCAAGATAATACTAGTAACGGCAAGACAATTGTTGCATAGATTCTACGCATTGACCTAGCTCATCACGCCACTGTTGGGAGACGTAGTAGTAAATCAAAAAATTTCCTACATCACCAAGCGCAATCTATGGAGAAACCATCAACGAGCAAAGGGGTAGAGCATCTTCATACCTTTGAAGATCGCTAAGAGGAAGCATTACAAGAACACGGTTGGTGGAGTCGTACTCGTAGCGATTCAGATCACGATGGATTCCGATCTAAGCGCCGAACAACGGCGCCTCCGCGTTCAACACACATGCAGCCCGGTGACGTCTCCTACGTCTTGATCCAGCAAGAAGGAAGGAGAGATTGAGGGAGAGCTCCGGCAGCACGACGGCGTGGTGACGGTGGAGCTGCGTGGTACTCCGGTAGGGCTTCACCAAGCACTAAGGAGGACGAGGAGGTGGAGAGTTAGGGCTGCGTCGAGAGAGAGAGAGATGCGTGTCTCCAGCAGCCCCAAGGGCTCCACTATATATAGGAGGAGGGGAGGAGGGTGCGCAGCCCCTAGGATTCCCACCCTAGGGCCGGCGGCAGCCCTAGATGGCATCTGGTGTGGCGGCCAGAGAGGGAGAGGGAGGGGCGGCGCCCTAGGTGGGCCTAGGGCCCATCTGGGCTAGGGTTTGCCCACCTCTCCTCCTTGTGCTGCGCCTTGGGACTTGGTTGTTGGGTAACGTTGCATGGGAAACAAAAAATTTCCTACGCACACACAGATCTATCCATGGCGATGAGCATCTACGAGGGGGAGGGTGGATCTACGTACCCTTGTAGATCGCGAAGCGGGAAGCATTAAGAAACGCGGTTGGTGTAATCGAACGACTTCGCGATCCAAATCGCCGAGCGTCCTGCGATCCAATCACGATCCGTCTCGATCAAGCACCGAACGGACGACACCTCCACGTTCAGCACACGTACAGCTTGATGAAGATCTCCGCCTTATTGATCCAGCAAGAGGGAGCGGAGAGGAAGAAGATTTCTCCGACAGCGTGACGGTGCTCCGGCGATGGTGGTGGAGCTATTCTGGCAGGGCTTCGCCTAAGCACTGCAGAAATCCGATCTAGAGGAGAAACTATGCACTGGAGGAACAGGTAGCACGTGGCTGCAAAAACCCTAAAACCACCAGTATATATAGGAGGAAGGTAGGAGAGGCCTTGGTGCAAGGGCCAAGCCTCCTTTGGGTCGACCGAAGTGGGGAGGAGAGGAGGACTCCTCCTCCAATCCTAGTAGGACTAGGATTCCTCCTTTTTTGCCTTTTTTCCACCTTTTCCCTTTGGGATTTTTTTCCCTAGCCGCATGGGCCTTGTGTGGGACTTACACCAGCCCACTAAGGGCTGGTATTCACTCTCCCACATCCCATGAAGTCTCTTGGGTCGAAATACCCCTCCTGGTGGTTTCCCGGTACACTACCGGCACTCCCGGTACACTACCGATGAGCCCAAAACTTTTCCGGCGACCAAAACAGGACTTCCTATATATGAATCTTTACCTCCGGACCATTTCGGAGCTCCTTGTGACATCCGAGATCTCAATCGGGACTCCTGACAACCTTCGGTCACCACCATACATAACTCTATACTACCGAAACGTCACCAAACCTTAAGTGTGCAGACCATGCAGGTTCGAGAACTATGTAGACATGACCGAGACAACTCTATGGTCAATAACCAATAGAGGACCTGGATGCCCATATTGGTTCCTACATATTCTATGAAGATCTATATCAGTGGAACCTCTGTGTCAAGGATTCAGTTAATCCCGTATGATGTTCCCTTTGTTATTCGGTGTGTTACTTGCCCGAGATTTGATCGTCGGTATCTCCATACCTAGTTCAACCTCGTTACTGGCAAGTCTCTTTAATCGTTCCATAATACAAGATCCCGCGACTAACACTTAGTCACATTGCTTGCAAGGCTTATTGTGATGTTGTATTACCGAGTGGGCCCTGAGATACCTCTCCGTCACACGGAGTAACAAATCCCAGTCTTGATCCATGCCAACTCAACAGACACCCTCGGAGATACCTGTAGAGCACCTTTACAGTCACCCAGTTAAGTTGCGACGTTTGATACACACAAGGCACTCCTCCGGTGTCCGTGAGTTACATGATCTCATGGTCATAGGAACACATACTTGACATGTAGAAAATAGTAGCAATAAACTGACACGATCATATGCTATGTTTGTAGTTTGGGTCTTGTCCATCACATCATTCTCCTAATGATGTGATCCCATTATCAAATAACATCACATGTCACTGGCTAGGAAACCTTGACCATCTTTGATCAACGAGCTAGTTCACTAGAGGCATACTAGGGACAAAGTGTTGTCTATTTACCCACACATGTAATGTGTTTCCAATCAATACAATTATAGCATGGATAATAAACGGTTATCATGAACAAGGAAATATAATAATAAACACTTTATTTATTGCCTCTAGGGCATATTTCCAATAGTCTCCCACTTGCACTAGAGTCAATAATCTAGTTCACATCACTATGTGATTTACATTGTAATGAATCAAACACCCATGCAGTTCCGGTGTTGATCATGTTTAGCCCTTGGAAGAGGCTTAGTCAACGGGTCTACAACATTCAGATCCGTGTGCACTTTGCAAATATTTATGTCCTTCTCCTCGATGTAACCACGGATGGAGTTGAAGCATCGCTTTATGTGTCTGGTCCTCTTGTGAAACCTTGGTTCCTTGGCCAGAGCAATGGCGCTAGTGTTGTCACAGAACAGGTTCATTGGATTCAGTGCACTAGGCACTACTCCAAGATCTGTCATGAACTATTTCATCCAGACACCTTCCTTTGCTGCCTCTGAGGCTGCGATGTACTCCGCTTTGCATGTAGAATCAACTACCACGCTTTGCTTGGAACTGCACCAGCTTACCGCTCCTCCGTTGAGAATAAATACGTATCCGGTTTGCGACTTTGAGTTGTCCAGATCAGTGTCAAAGCTTGCATCGACGTAACCCTTTACGACGAGCTCTTCATCACCTCCATAAACGAGAAATATTTCCTTAGCCTTTTCAGGTACTTAAGGATATTCTTGACCGCTTCCCAGTGCTCCATTCCAGGATCACTTTGAAACCTTCCGGCCATACTTATGGCAAGGCTGACATCGGGTCTTGTGCACAGGATTGCATACATGATAGAGCCTATGGCTAAAGCATAAGGGATGACACTCATCTTTTCTCTATCTTCTGCAATCACCGGGCATTGAGTCTTACTCAACTTCACACCTTGTAACACAGGCAAGAACCCCTTCTTGGACTGATCCATTTTCAACTTCTTCAAAACTTTATCAAGGTATGTGCTCTATGAAAGTGCTATTAAGCGTCTCGATCTATCTCTATAGATCTTAATGCCTAATATGAAAGCAGCTTCTCCTAGGTCCTTCATTGAAAAACTCTTGTTCAAATATTCCTTCACGCTTTCCAGCATTTCTATATTGTTTCCAATCAGCAATATGTCACCCACATATAATATCAAAAACGCTATAGAGCTCCCACTCACTTTATTGTAAATACAAGCTTCTCCATAAACTTGTATAAACTCAAACGCTTTGATCACCTCATCAAAGCGCTTATTCCAACTCCGAGATGCTTGCACCAGCCCATAAATGGATCGCTGGAGTTTGCAAACTTTGTCAGCATTCTCTGGATCAACAAAACCTTCTGGTTGCATCATATACAACTCTTCCTCAAGGAAATCATTGAGGAACGTTGTTTTGACATCCATCTGCCAGATTTCATAGTCGAAATAAGCAGCTATTGCCAACATGATTCTGACAGACTTAAGCATCGCTACGGGTGAGAACGTCTCATCATAGTCAACTCCTTGAACTTGTGAAAAACCCTTTGCCACAAGTCGAGCTTTATAGACGGTGACATTACCGTTCGCGTTTGTCTTCTTCTTAAAGATCCATTTGTTCTGAATGGCCTTTCGCCCTTCAGGTAATACTTCCAAAGTCCATACTTTGTTTTCATACATGGATCCCATCTTGGATTTCATGGCCTCTAACCATTTCTCGGAATCCGGGCCCATCACTGCTCCTCCATAGCTCGTAGGTTCATTGTTGTCCAATCAACATGATCTCCAAGACAGGGTTGCCGTACCACTCAGGAGCAATACGCACCCTTGTCGACCTACGTGGTTTAATAGCAGCTTGATCCGAAGCTTCATGATCATCATCATTAACTTCCTCTTCTACAGTCGTAGGTTCCACAGAAACATCTTTCTGCGCTACACTACTTTCTGGTTGAAGTTAAGGTTCAATGACCTCATCAACCTCTATTTTTCCTCCCACTCAATTCTTTCGAGAGAAACTCTTTCTCAAGAAATGTTTCGTTCTTAGTGACAAACACTTTGCCTTCGGATCTGAGATAGAAGGTCTACCCGACTATCTCTTTTGGGTATCCTATGAAGACGCATTTCTCCGCTTTGGGTTCCAGCTTTTCAGGCTGAAGCTTTTTGACATAAGCATCACATCCCCAAACTTTAAGAAATGACAACTTTGGCTTCTTGCCAAACCATAGTTTATATGGCATCATCTCAATGGATTTTGATGCTGCCCTATTTAAAGTGAATGCAGCTGTCTCTAATGCATAACCCCAAAACGATAGTGGCAAATCAGCAAGAGACATCATAGAACACACCATATCTAATAAGGTTCGATTACGACGTTCGGACACACCATTACGCTGTGGTGTTCCGGGCGGTGTCAACTGCAAAACAATTCCACACTGTCTTAAGTGACTGCCAAACTCATAACTCAGATATTCACCTCCTCGATCAGATCGCAGGAATTTAATCTTCTTGTTACGATGATTCTCAACTTCACTCTGAAATTGCTTGAACTTTTCAAACGTTTCAGACTTGTGTTTCATTAAGTAAATATACCCATATCTACTTAAGTCATCAGTGAAGGTGAGAAAATAACGATATCCACCACGTGTTGTAACATTCATTGGACCGCACACATCAGTATGTATGATTTCCAATAAGTCACTTGCCCGTTCCATTGTTCCAGAGAACGGCATTTTAGTCATCTTGTCCATGAGGCATGGTTCACATGTGTCAAGTGATTCAAAATCAAGTGACTCCAAAAGTCCATCAGCATGGAGCTTGCTCATGCGTTTTACACCAATATGACCTAAACGACAGTGCCATAAGAAAGTGGTACTATCATTATCAACTCTACATCTTTTGGTATCAATGTTATGAACATATGTATCATCACTATCAAGATTCAATATGAATAAACCCCTCACATTGGGTGCATGACCATAAAAGATATTACTCATATAAATAGAACAACCTTTATTCTCTGATTTAAATGAGTAATCGTCTCGTAATAAACAAGATCCAGATATAATGTTCATGCTTAACGCAGACACTAAATAACAATCATTCAGGTTCATCACTAATCCCGATGGTAATCGAAGAGAGAGCGTGTCGACGACGATCACATCAACCTTGGAACCATTTCCCACGCGCATCGTCACTTCGTCCTTTGCCAGCCTTCGTGTATTCCATAGTTCCTGTTTTGAGTTGCAAATGTGAGCAACCGAACCGGTATCAAATACCCAGGCACTACTACGAGCTAGTAAGGTACGCATCAATAACATGTATATCATATATACCTTGTTTGCCGTTGGCCGCCTTCTTGTCATCCAGGTACTTGGGGCAGTTCCGCTTCCAATGACCAGTTCCCTTGCAATGAAAGCACTCAGTTTCTGGCTTGGGTCCATGCTTGGGCTTCTTTACAGGAGTAGCAACTGCTTTGCCATCCTTCTTGGTTTTACCCTTCTTGCCCTTGCCCTTTCCCTTGCCATTCTTCTTGAAACTAGTGGTTTTATTGACCATCAACACTTGATGTTCTTTCTGGATTTCAGACTCAGTGACTTTTAGCATCGCAAACAACTTGGCGACTGATGTGTTCATCCCGTGCATGTTATAGTTCATCACAAAGCTTTTGTAACTAGGTGGCAGTGATTGAAGAACTCTGTCAATGATCGCCTCTGGCAGAAGGGCAATTCCCAACTCCGCTAGACGAGTTGAATACCCAGACATTCTGAGTATATGTTCACTGATAGACCCGTTCTCCTCCATCTTGCAAGCATATAACTTATCGGAGGTCTCATACTTCTCGATTCGGGCATTCTTCTGAAAGATAAACTTCAACTCCTGAAACATCTCATATGCTCCATGACGTTCAAAACGTCTTTGAAGTCCCGGTTCTAAGCCATACAATATTGCACACTGAACTATTGAGTAATCTCCAGTACGTGCCTCCCAAGCGTTCTTAACGTCTTCGGATGACACATCTTCTGGTTGGTCACCAAGCGGTGCATCAAGGACATATGATTTCTAGGAAGCCATGAGGATAATCCTCAGATTACGGGTCCAGTCAACAAAGTTACTTCCATCATCTTTCAACTTAGCTTTCTCTAGGAACGCATTAAAATTCAGGGGTGCTACTGCGCGAGCCATTGATCTACAACATAAATATGCAAAGGTTACTTAGACTATTGTTCAAGATAATGAGTTTTAGTTAATAAATTTTTACTAAAGCTCCCATTCAAATTGACATCCCTCAGGTCATCTGAGTGTCATATGATCCAAATTCACCAACTCAAGTCCGATCATCACGTGAGTTGAGGTGGCTTCAATGGTGAACATCATTATGTTGATCATATCTACTATATGACTCATGTTCGACCTTTCGGTCTCTTGTGTTCCGAGGCCATGTCTGTACATGCTAGGCTCGTCAAGTTTAACCCGAGTGTTCTGCATGTGCAACACTGACTTACACCCGTTGTATGTGAACGTAGATTCTATCACACCCGATCATCACGTGGTGTCTCAACACGACGAACTTTCGCAACGGTGCACACTCGGGGAGAACACAATTTATCTTGAAATTTAAGTGAGGGATCACGTTATAATGCTACCGTCGTCGTAAGCAAAACAAGGTGCATAAAAGGATTAACATCACATGCAAATCATAAGTGACATGATATGGCCATGAACTTGTGCTTTTGATCTCCATCTAGAAAGCACCGGCATGATCTCCATCATCACCGGCACGACACCATGATCTCCATCATCTTTATCTCCATCAACGTGTCGCCATCGGGGTTGTCACGCCCAACATGCTTCTACTACTATTGTTACCGTTTAGCGATAAAGAAAAACATTACATAGCGCTTAATGATTGACACGCAGGTCATACAATAATTAAAGACAACCCTATGGCTCCTGCCGGTTGCCGTACTCATCGACATGCAAGTCGTGATAATCTATACATCACATGATCATCTCATACATCACATATATTACATCATGTAATTATGTAATTGGCCATATTACATCACAACATACCCTGCAAAAACAAGTTAGACGTACTCTAATTGTTGTTGCATGTTTTATGTGGCTGCTACGGGTATCTAGCAAGAACAATTCTTATTTACGCAAAAACTACAACGGTGATACACCAGTTGCTTTTCAACCTTCTCAAGGACCGCCTTTGTCGAATCCGACCCAACTAAAATGAGAGAAACTGGCATCCGCAAGCCATCTATGCAACAAGTTGCGGTCGAGGGAACCGGTCTCTCCTAAGCGTACGAGTAATGTTGGTCTGGTCCGCTTCATCTCACAATACCGCTGAACCAAAACATGACCAAGGGAGGAAGCAATCTAAGCATCAACGCCCATAAACTCTTTGTGTTCTACTCGAGATCTCATCCACACATAGATCTAGCTCTGATACCACTGTTGGGGAACATCGCATGGGAAACAAAATTTTCCTACGCACTCGCAGATCTATCCATAGTGATGAGCATTTACGAGCGGGAGAGTGGATCTACGTAACCTTTTAGATCGCTAAGCAGGAAGCATTAAGAAACGTTGGTGCAGTCGAACGTCTTCGCAATCCAAATCGCCGAGCGTCCCGCGATCTAATCACGATCCGTCCCGCGAACTTGATCACGATCCGTCCCGCGAACTTGATCACGATCCGTCCCGCGAACTTGATCACTTAGACTATTAACATATGCATGTTACTACTCTATGTTACTTCCTATCGTGACTAGTCTCATAATGATAGTAACATACTATATTACTCAATTTTTCTCTTTTCTCATTGATTAACTGTCACATCAATTTTTTTTGTTTAGATAACATCTATGTTACTATCTATGTTATTTTCATTGTGGATAGTCTTACGACCAGCCTTATAGAAGAGAAAAAGGAAAAATAGAGGTTTCAAAATGATTATTCGTTACTTTATTCTCACGTACACGAAGGAATCAACATCGCAAAAAACCAAACCAGCAACCTAACCGCGAAGCTCTCGAGCTTTCGGCGGCCATGGAGGACGGCGACGACTGCCCTCCCCTCGCCGTCGAGCTCCCGCCACAGACGGCCTCTCCTCCGGTTCCGGCTTCCTCCTCGGCCTCCGCGCCGGTCGGCGTCACCGTCATCACCGGTTACCTCGGCGCCGGCAAGTCCACGGTGAGATTCCTCTGCGTGCCCTAACCCCCCTTCCCTCCGCGTCCGCTGCCCCATCCACCCACTGTTTCTGTATAAGGTAGGCGCTAGTGCTGCATACGACCAAAGACAAATCGCCAGCTACCTCTTATGTACGGCCTCCTTACTGATAAGGATGCCTCTAATTTTACCAAAACTGAATCGTAGTTTAAGCCTGTTTTGTGTCCTATGAGGAATCATGGCACGAAATCTAGCAAGGTTCTTAGAGTTCTCTGTCAGCACTCAAGTGTCATCTCCAATTAAGGTTATGTTGACATACTTTAGGCTGTATATCACTTTTTCCCCCTTTCTTTACAAGTTTGCTCTAAATTTCCTAGTCAGTTTATTAGTTGAGCTAGTTGGGACCCCACGGGTTAAAAGTCACTCGCTGTGCTTAAAACTTTCAGTTAGTCAACTACATTTTGAGTGGACAACATGGGAAGAGAATAGCGGTAATACTGAATGAGTTCGGAGAGGAAATTGGAGTAGAAAGAGCAATGATCAATGAGGGGCAAGGTGGTGCTGTTGTTGAGGAATGGGTGGAGCTAGCAAATGGATGCGTTTGTTGCACTGTAAAACACAGCCTGGTTCAAGCACTTGAGCAACTTGTGCAGACTAAGGAGAGGTAAGAGACACATTTTCCTATCTAGTATCTTGAATGGGTACTTAACATACAACATAGGACTCTGTTATAATGTACATTACTATCATTACTTGCTTGTTCTATGGTTATTTGTTACTTGTGATGTTGACATTAATGTTTTTAGCTCAGAGTTAAATTACGTGTATCCTGCTTATTCCTTAAGGGGGGGGCAATTTTCGAACTTGGTGTTGAAGTTTTGTTTTTACCTCAATGTCAAATTATGTGTACCCTGCTTGTTCCTGAAAAGATGCTATTTTTTCTGTTGCTAAAGTTGTCTGCTTTCATATTATAGTTCTACATGAAGTGCTAGAATTAATTTAGTGCTTCTTATTCTAAAAAATAAGTTCAACGCTTCTTTAATTCAATGCTGTAATGCACTAGTCTGTTCCTCTGTATATTATATTTAGAAATGTCTAATGGGTCACGCCCTTCCATTGACTTCCATTCGATGTTGGATTTGATAGTAATGCACTGTAATTTACGATGATTTAAATCTGAATTTAATTTTCCCTAACCTGTCAGACTCACTACATGTATGCAGAATGGATCATATTTTATTGGAGACAACTGGTTTGGCTGATCCTGCACCACTTGTCTCCATTCTCTGGCTGGACGATCAATTGGAGTCATCAATCAGACTAGACTCTATCATTACGGTTAGTTTAGTCCGACTTCTAATGTTATTTGATATCATTTTTGTAGCCACAGTTGCCTATCGTTAGTTTGTCAGAGGGAGAAAACACATGCTGCGGTGTAGTTTCTCATTTAAGCCTGTCATTCTGCTAATATCTTACAAGTTCCAAAAAAAATGCTTGTTTCTTTGCTCCTTGCAACTGCTCGTTGGACTAGAATTTATTAAATGAAATCACATTTCACTATTTTCTGCTTAACATGTATATGCTCAGGTTATTGATGCAAAAAACTTCAGGCGGCAAATTGATGAACACACGAACTCTTCCTCGTTCCCTGAAGCATTTCACCAAATCGCATTCGCGGTAATTTGTTGTTTTGGGACCAATCTCTCATTTCACACATTCTTTTTGGGGGCTTACTTCTTCAATCTTAGATTCATTTGTCCCTATGGGCTGTGGCAGTTAAAATTTCTCATGTTGGTTATAATTATCCAAACGAATATAACAAAGTATCAATTCCTGTGGAACAGGATGTTGTGATATTGAACAAAATTGATTTAGTAAAAGATGATCTCGAGGATTTGGAAAGGCAAATTCATGATGTCAATGCGCTTGTTACAGTGGTGCGGTCTGTGCGATGCCAGGTTGATTTAAATACAATATTTGACCGACAGGCTTATGGTGTGAAGGTAAGTAAACTACTGAAGTCTGACTTGCTCACTACCTTTTTGGTGCTTCGTTATAGTCGGCATACTACTAAGGGCTTTGTAAGGTCAATACTTCAATTCATATATATATATGTATATGTCCAACTTACTCTGTGTTTCCTTCCCTAGAATTCATCGCAACTACAGGAGCTTCTGGAGTACAGTAAATCAGCACCACCTAATAGTCGTCATGATAACAGTATTTCCACGTTGTGCATTCATGAACAGGATCCAGTTAACTTGGCTAAGGTACCTTATCTCCTTGAATGAGATGTGTTAGTGATGTTTATGTTCTGAGGGTAGCTTTAGAACACATTATTGTAAGCAGTTATAAACAATTGAATAGAGTATTTTATTCATTCATTCATCCGTGCACGTATAGTTGGAGTCTGGAAAGAAATCAGTTTTAAATATTTGGCTGACGCATTTTGTTTTACAGGTGGAATCATGGCTTGAAGATCTTCTTTGGGAGAAGAAGTCCAACATGGATATATATCGTTGCAAAGGGATTTTAAATATCCATAATTCGAACCAACTTCATACATTACAGGTTTGTACACAATACACATACAAGGATCTGAAAGAACTACTCCCTCCGTCCCAAAATAAGGACGTGTTTGGTTACATTCTCAGTGGAGCCTGTTTAAGGGTATACAGGCTCTGGGCCATGTTCTGCATGTCGTTTTGGTAGGCTGTATCAAGCCCAGCTCACATCCTCCCTGTAGTGTAAATTGCACTAGGCCGAGCCTGCATCTGGAAAAACAGGCGATCTGAGCGTTCCTAGCGGGCCTGGCTGAGAGCGCTTTAAGTTTCGCGCGAGCCAGTTTCTGCGTACAGGCCAGGCAACCAAACAGCTGAGTACTTAGCCTGCCAGAGCCTGCTTGGGCTTGATGGAGCCTACCAAACTCGTCCGAAGTGTCTCAACTTTGTTACAAAGTTGTACTAAAGTTGAGACACTTATTTTGGGAAGGAGTGAGTACATGATAAGCTAGATCTATTGGCCAAAATTTCTACCCAGTCCTTTGCAACACGAAGTTACTAAGTATGCCTTCTTTGTTGAACAGATTGTTATTACTGAACTCTGTTTTTGCCCTTATGCAGGCAGTGAGGGAAGTCTATGAGGTTGTGCCGGCTCGAGAATGGTCTGAGACACAACCTCGCATGAACAAGATAGTTTTCATAGGTATATATATAATTTCAAATATGGTAGTTCATTACCTCTTAGTTACAAGTCAGTCCTGAATCTTTGCATGCCCATTTTGCTACAGGCCGTGATTTGGATATCAGTACCCTTCAAGATTCATTTAGTCGCTGCAAGCACTGATCAGCGAATGATTCCCATGTCACCTTGTAAGTTGTTCATCTTTGTCCTCCATTTTAGCGATTCTTGTGGTAAGCGGGTATGGTTTTGCTGTTTGAGGCTTTTGCGCTGCTTATCATCATGAGCTGCTACTCGCAGACAGGCATGCTATTTGTACTTCGTTTACATGATCCCGCGATTCTGCCCTATCGGCGTTTGACATTTTAACTTTATTATCCCCTGTGCTCGCAGGTACGTGTGTCAGGGGGGGATCTCGTATGGTTCTCCGAAGTTTTACATTCCGTTGAGCAATCTTCAGTGGAGGCGAAGCAGTTTGCAGTGCCGAGATCATGAGACGGCTTGAACTTCTGCTGTGAAGCTATGTGCCAAGGGACAACCTCCCTTACACACTAGCAATGCATTATGCTGAGCATTTGTATATGTTCAATATATAGCGAATGCAACCGTGTTAGGTTTTGCAGAGGGAAAATGTATCCAGTCGTAAGAGGATGTGACCTAAATATGGCGCGGAAAGACCAAAATTGAAATGAATGGAAGATGCCTCTTGAAACTTTTTGGTTCTAGCAATTTCGAGCTTACACTTCCGTGCTGCCGCGCAGGTGTACTAAGTACAAGGCGTGTTCCCAGAACCGAGATAGGATAATCCCATGCTTTATAAACCGAATGCAACACTATCTCAGTGTTAGTATTTGGGCAGTACGGACTAGAATACCATACGGCGAACACTATGTGAGTACGTAGAGCTCATTTTTATTATTATGATATAAACTACCGTATATGGAAATTATGTAACGCAAATATCACTATAAATTTCTGTGGCAATCCATAGACTTTTGAAATGCGAGCACCGAGTGGTCAATCATTTCTTCATATATAGTCCCTCTTAGCAAAAAGCAAGCCATTTCTTATCAACTTTATACGCATACTACTTCCGTATGTCTTAGAGATAATACTTCTTTCGTTTCAAAATAAGTGTCTTAACTTTATACTCCCTCCATCCCGAAATTCTTGTCTTAGATTTGTATAGATATGGATGTATCTAGTCATGTTTTAATATTTATATACATTCATATATGAAAAAATTTAAGACAAGAATTTTGAGACGGAGGGAGTACTAGCTTGAGACACTTATTTTGAAATGGAAGGAATAGTAATTTACAGAAACAATTTCTGAGGCTTCAGAAGGACTGTGAATGGTAGGTTTGGACGGCTATGGTGACGAGTTTTTTTTCCCTGAAAACGAAGGGCGCAGTGACGAAACAGCCCTTCCGAAGGTCCACATCGCACAAGACAAGAGCTCAGCTCGGGCTTCTGTTTCCCATTCCGCCTACTCCCCCGCCCACCCGATCTCAGCCGCCGTTCCCCCCTCCGCGCCACTCCCCGCGCCCCCACTAAAACCCTAGCCCGCCGCAATGGCAGCGGCGGCGGCCGCCACGTCGCTCCTCCTCCGGCGCCACCGCAGGGGCCCGCCCCTCCTCCTCCTCCGCGCCGCGATCTCCTCCACCCGCGCGCTGCCGCAGCAGCCCGAGCTCTCCCCGCCCCCGCCCCCTCCCCCGGCCCAGGACCAGGCCCAGGCCGACCCCGCCTCCCCGCTGCCCCCGAACCCCACCGCCGGCATCCCCTTCTACGGCGACAACTGGCGCAACCCAGCGGCCGCCTCCTCGCTCCTCCCGGCCGTCGTCGGCGCCGGCCCCGGCCCCTTCCCCGACCGCCACCGCGCGGCCGCCTTCTCCGCCGCCCGCAGCGCCGCCGACCTCAAGCAGACCTTCGCCGCGTGGATGACGGAGCAGCACTGGGAGGACATGAAGCGGCTCTTCGAGCTCTGGGTCCGCTCCCTCGACGCCACCACCGGCAAGCCCAACCGCCCCGACGTCGACCTCTTCAACCACTACCTCCGCGCCAACCTCATGTCCGGCGCCCTGCCGCATGAGATGCTCGACCTCGCCGACCAGATGCGCGAGTTCGACATCGCGCCCAACACCGCCTCCTACAACCTCGTCCTCAAGACCATGGTCAAGGCCCGCGAGGTCGAAGGGGCAGAGAAACTCGTCGAACGGTCAGTTCTCATTGCCTCCTCTCTGCGATTCAACGGTAGTTTGCAAAGTCGTAGCACATCAAATGGAATGTGGATTGCTTAATTATCTGTTTGTTGCACGAGAATACGGTTGTGTTGTGGAACCTCAACCCAATGTACAAAGCCTTCTTCTGTCTGGTATTAGCATGCTAGGGTGATTGATAGCTTGATCTGATGGTAGTTGCAAAGGTCATAGATTCGCTGTGCTCGAGCCCATTCCCCTTTTCCTTTTTCTATGGATGTGCTGAGAACTTTGATCCATGGCATGGCACGTTTGATACTTGCTTCACTGAGTTCCTGAAACTCCATTTGTTAGTACATTTTCATCAAAATGTGTAGGCCATCAAGTTTTCCTGCACAGTTAATGTTAATAAAATTCTGGTTAACTGCTTAGCTTTGCTTTTTCCGGCCGGGACAGCTTATCTTTGTGTTTTTCCTACATGGTTAGCATGGCAGTAGCTTATGCTCCCATTTGTACCAAACGTGTTATTTTGAGGCCATTCATAGATTTTTGTGACTCGCTGCTGCAATAAAGTTGGCTTTCAGAATGATCGTCTATCACTCTATCTGTTGAAATCAGGATGCTGCAAACAGGAATTGTACCAGATGATGAGTCCTACAATTTGGTCGTAGATCTGCTTCTTAAACAGAACCGTGCTGACTCGGCCTTCAAATATTTGGAATTGATGCTTAAATCAGGCTACGCGGTATCTTCACCTGTATTTGCTGAGTATGTCCGAGTATGTGTTAAATCTGGGAGATTGGACACATTGGCATCAATCATAGAGAAGTGCAAGGTACTTACTGTAAAGAACAGTTCATTCACTGCTTATATGTTATTTAGGAATCCAATATTACAGTTGACCTCATTCATTAGATGTTTGTGAATTACACTGATGGCATTTGACAATTGACATTCATACTTTTGGCATGCACCTTATATATGCATGTACTCCCCCCTTTCCTAAATATAAGTACTTTTAGAGATTCCAATATGGACTACATACAGAGCAAATGAGTGAATCTGCACTCTAAAATACGTCTATATACATCCGTATGTAGTCCATATTGAAATCTCTAGAAAGACTTATATTTAGAAACGGGGGGAGTAGTTGTCAAGTAAATATCATTTGTCTGCCATATTTATGACCGTGCAATTTGGTTTATTTCAGGCAACAGAAAAGAACAAAGTCTTGTGTCCACAATGGGCCTGGTGCATTGATATAGCAGAAGCTGCTTTTGAAGCTAACAATAGCAAGCTAGCCATGTTTGGTTTGGAATTTCTTGCGAGATGGATTGCACATGGCGAGGGTTCTAAACCCCCTACTCACCGTTCAGTCGATGAAGGTTTAGTGCTCTCAGCTTTCAGTGCTGCTGGTAGAACCTGCAGCAGTGACCTCTTGAATGCTGCTTGGTCAATATTACGCAAGTCCTTGCGCCAGAAAAGGGCACCCATGCCAGAGACTTATCTTGCGAAGATTTATGCTCATTCATCAATTGGTCAACTCCAACGAGCTTTTGGGACTCTTCGTGAATTTGAAAATGCCTATAGGAACTTTGAGGGTATCGATAAAGAGCTCTTCTCACCATTTACTTCACTGCAACCACTTGTTGTTGCTTGCTGCAAGGATGGCTTCACCACATTGGACTCGGTAGATCCGCTTACACTTGCTATGCATCATGCAACGAGTCTTCTTTCAAGAAAAGCATCTACCATATAATTCCGTTGGTGACATGATTGCATCCATTCTATCGGCTGGGACATTGCTTAAATGTTCCCTTATAGAAAAAATTATGCCAGTTTCTTCTTGAATTTTTTTCACTTGGTTAGCATTACTACTGTAATATTTGTGTGGAATTGTGCTTTGGCTCTCCACTGGCAATAATCTCTCGTGGCTTTCTGTACCTCAATTCCATTCTGCCAGCATCACATGTATTTCTCGAATGACTTAGCTTGCGTTCATACATAATTGCAACTCACTTTCTTACTGAGACTTGGAAGATACTTGTTGTACAATGTCTACATGGTTAGCCAGACTTCATTTGTTCATGACATGCTTACAACTGCATGATCTTTGTCAATTGGATTTCATAATCTGGAATAAGCATTTTATTGCCCTGCTATGTCTTTTTGTTTCCGAAGTATGATTGAAGCTCTAACCTATAGGCTACCATTTGCAGGTTTATGTTCAATTAGAGAATCTGAGTACTGTGGATCCACCATACAAATCTGTTGCTGCTCTTAACTGTGTTATACTAGGCTGTGCAAATATTTGGGATATTGAGCGAGCATACGAAACTTTTGAGGCAATGAAAGAAAAGTTTGGGCTTACACCTGACATACATTCGTACAATGCCCTGTTGCATGCATTTGGGAAGCTAAAGAAGGTACTATCATTATTATTGGCCATATTTCCTTTGTTTCTTATGTCTCTTCAAAGTACCTGTTTGGCAGCTAGATAACAAATCCCTTTTAATGTGTTGCCCTTTGTGTATCACAGACAGAGGAAGCTAGTAATGTATTCCAGCATTTAGTAAGCCTTGATGATGTCAAGCCAAATGCAACAACATACTCCCTGCTCGTCGATGCTCATCTTGTCAACCGAGATCCAAAAGCTGCTCTTGCTGTTCTTGACGAGATGGTCAGTGCACTGAACTTGCTCATTATACATTGCTTATTATGTACGGTTCCTCAAACCAATGTTTTGTTCAGGTTGATGTTGGCTTCAGTCCTTCAAAGGAGACTCTTAAGAAGGTCCGAAGACGCTGTTCCCGTGAATCAGACTTCGATAGCGACGAGAAGCTGCAATCCCTGTGTAAACGGTTGAATTTACGGATGGGCGGTGAGGGCCGTAGGGAGTTGCTGTATAACATCGAATACAGTGCTGAGTACTGAAGCAGTGAGTACCGGGCAACCTTCCCTGATTTCAACCTCTATACCTTTTATCTCGTCGTACCTTAGCTGCAGTACATTTTTACTGATTACGCTCTGTTTGCTGATTTTGTTTTGCCAGTTTGATTTTGATGACGCCGGTGTTCTTTCCAATCCTAAGTAGGCACGGTATGTGTACTGTTTGCCGGCACTCGAAGAGCACAAGAGGCTGTAGTCTGTAAATTATACTTTGTAACAGTTTTCCTAATCATTCTTCAGTGTCCCAGGCTTTCATTTTTCGCTGGAGAGACAGGACGAGATTTATTTCTTAGGATTTCAGAATAAGGTCCTAATACATTTGTTTCTCTGCTCAAAGCATTATCTTCCACAAATTACATTAGCTTATCATAATTCTGTTTTTCAGCATGGCTATCTATATAAATTTACAAAACGAGTATTTTGTACACACGGTGTAGAGGAGACACCTTGCCTCCTTAGGTATGTTTATTATTACTGGAGGATTATCAGTGCAAGACTCCTTTTATCATCTAGCTTTCCGTCGATGACTTCGGGTGCATAATGGAGGCATTTTCGGGCCGACCAGGAGTCCAGAATGTGGGAACTAGTTTCGATATGAATGATTGAAGAACTTAGAACTACGGTGCATGTCTCAGCGTCGAATTAAGCAGTTGAAATGCAGAGTCATTCCAACCACGATATTCACAGAATCCACAGATACACAGCGACCAGAGTTTTTTTTAACACGGCCTCGGTCGACCCACGCTCAACAGCACAGCAGCTAAAGTAACGAAGGGGGAGAAACCAACTACGCTCCCCTCAAAATGCTCAGGTCTCAATGGGGATCTTAGCCCTTACATCAAATTTTGCCAATTCATTTCCCCCCAAGGTTGATATGAAAAAGGGGTTGGTCATGTCCCCGAGGGGTTTTGTAAAACTTAACGTTGATGCTTTCTTTGACCATGACCTGCTTAGTGGTTTGATGGGAGCGGTTCTAAGAGATGACAAAGGCAGGTTTTATTGCTGGAGGGAATGGGAAGATTGATCATTGCACATACGTTCTTATGGCGGAAGCTTTAGCCTTAAAATTTGGTATAACATTGGCACAAAGGGCAAGATGTAATCGCCTTATTATTAATTTGGATAACTTAGAGGTAATTGAGACCATGCAGGACGGAGGACAATCGGCGGGAGCAGCGGTGACAATATTCGATGACTGTTTTCATTATGCCTGTGATTTCGTTACTACTAGATTCGAACATAGTAATAGAGAAGCAAATAAAGTAGCACACGAGCTTGCTAGACTAGCTAGATTTTCCTTAGTCAATGATTTGTTTGAGGAACCTCTAAATGAAATTGTAATGTTCCTCACAAACGATGTAACCGCTATTTCTATTGTGAATGAATAAAGATCGGGTTTTATTTCAAAAAAACTACGCTCCCCTCGGTCGCTCCCGTGGGCGACCAGGGAGCTGACCTAGCCCCCCGCCAGAGCTTCGCCCAGGTGAACTCCTCTCTCGCCATCACCGGCAGGAGTCGTCGGGCGAAGCCCGCGCGGTAGGACCGTCATACTCCTCCTGGTCGAGCGGCGCGGCCCGGTCGCATCGGTGGGAGCTCGGGGTGGCGCAGTGAAGCTGCGAGGAGGCACGGAGAGGCTGCAACACGACAGCTGGGTGCGTGGGCTGGCGCGGCCGTGGGTGGCGCTGTGTGACGGTGGGTGCTGGCCAGCGGCGGTTTGCTGTGCGGCGCGCGCATGGAGCGCTTGCAGCTCAGATCTGGCGAGCTGCAGCGCTGCTCAGTTGCCGGGGGCAACACGGGAAGCTGCGGCTGCCCGTGTTGCTTCGTGTGGCACGGGGCGCTTGCGGTCACGGCCCGTCGGGTATGGTCGACGCGAAGATGGCTTGCGGCGGCTAAGTGCGGACGTGCGGGTTTGGCTACACGGTGCGGGACGCGCGGATCTGGCACGGGGAGGTCGCGCAGCGACGCAGGGTGGCTGCTTCAGGCGGCCGACAAGGCTATGCAAGGTGACACAGGGCGCAACACGGGCGTGCGGAGGCCTTCGGGCAGCAGGGTTCTGCTGCAAGGAGTGGGCGCGGTGGCGCGCAAGGATGATGCGGTGGCGTCGGGCTATGCCGGATTGGCTTGCTCGTGGACATGTGAGGGGTGACGAGGTGGAGCCGGTGGATGTCAACTATGGGTATTGTGTGATGTGTAGTGCTTTGGATCTGCTCAGATTCAGAGGTGTGGTGGAGCTCCGGGCGAAAGCTCAACCCTGACTTTGGGTTGGTGGCGGCAACGGCGGCGTCATGGCGTCATTCCCCTTCTTGAAGGTGTTGTCGTGGAGCTCCATTACACGACTCTCCGGGAGAAATCTTTAGCTTCAGATGATCGAAGCGGGCGGTGACGACGGCTATGTTGTTTCCTTCTTTGAGGCATCGCCTTGGAGAGTCAACATACTACAGTTTGCACGGATCTCTTCGTCGTCGGGGACAGTGGGCGCCGGGGCAGTGGCTTCGGGTGGTTTCTGTTTGTGCGTCGAGATGGCGATCTCGGAAACAATGTGAGTGGCAGCTCTATGAGGTGGGGCTCTATCACGACATTGATTGGGTGGCATCCTTGTCCCGCTCGGGCGATAGGGGTGTCGGCTCGGTCGATGCGCTCTAGAGGGGTCGGTCTGGCTTTACGTCGGGGTGGCGGCTTTTGGAAATATGCCCTAGAGGCAATAATAAATTAGTTATTATCATATTTCCTTGTTCATGATAATCGTCTATTATCCATGCTAGAATTGTACCGATCGGAAACTCAGATACATGTGTGGATACATAGACAACACCATGTCCCTAGTATGCCTCTAATAGAATAGCTCATTGATCAAAGATGGTTAAGATTTCCTAGCCATGGACATGAGATGTCATTTGATAACGGGATCACATCATTAGGATAATGATGTGATGGACAAGACCCAAACTATAAACATAGCATATGATCGTGTCAATTTATTGCTACAGTTTTCTGCATGTTAAGTATCTGTTCCTACGACAATGAGATCATGCAACTCACTGACACCGGAGGAGTACCTTGTGTGTATCAAACATCGCAACGTAACTGGGTGACTATAAAGGTGCTCTACAGGTATCTCCGAGGGTGTCTGTTGGGTTGGCATGGATCAAGATTGGGATTTGTTACTCCGTGTGACGAAGAGGTATCTCAGGGCCCACTCGGTAATACAACATCACAATAAGCCTTGCAAGCAATGTGACTAAGTATTAGCCACGAGATCTTGTATTACGAAACGAGTAAAGAGACTTGCCGGTAACGAGATTGAACTAGGTATGAAGATACCAACGATCGAGTATCGGGCAAGTAACATACCGAAGAACAAAAAGAACATCATACAGGATTAACTGAATCCTTGACATAGAGGTTCAACCGATAAAGATCTTCATAGAATATGTAGGAACCAATATGGGCATCCAGGTCCCGCTATTGGTTATTGACCGTGGAGGTGTCTCAGTCATGTCTCGAACCCGCAGGGTCTACACACTTAAGGTTCGGTGACGTTTCAGTATAGTGGAGTTATGTATGGTGGTGACAAAGGTTGTTCGGAGTCCCAGATGAGATCCCGGACACCAGGAGGAGCTCCGAAATGGTCCGTAGCTAAAGATTGATATATAGGAAGTCCTGTTTTGGTCACCAGAAAAGTTTCGGGTACTTCGGTAGTGTATCGGGAGTGTCGGGAGGGTACCGGGAGACCATCGAGAGGGGTGTCACACCCCGAGGGGCCTATGGGCTGTGGGAGGAGACAAACCATCCCCTAGTGGGCTGGCCGAAGCCTTCACTAAAGCTAATGAGGTTTATGAAGGAAAAAAAACCCAAGGTGGAAAGAGTTTCCATGTGGGAAGGAGGAGTCCTAATCCTACTAGGATTGGAGGAGGACTCCTCCTCTCCTCCTTGCGACCAAGGCAAAAGGGGCCATCCCTAGGGAACCGGCCTCCCTCCCCTCCTCCTATATATACTGGAGGGATAGAGGGCAAAAGGACAAAACCCAAAAAGGCCATAGTGCAGCCCTCTCTCCCGATAGACTAGTTCCTCTAGTTTTCAGTAGCGCTTAGGCGAAGCCCTGTTGAAATAGTTTCACCACCATCGCCGCCGTGCCGTCGCGCTGCCGGAGAACTCTTCTACCTCTACGCTCACTCTTGCGAGATCAAGAAGGCGGAGATCGTCATCAAGTTGTACGTGTGCTGAACGCGGAGATGCCGTCCTTTGGCGCTAGATGGGAAGGACCGTGATCAGGATCGTGAGACGATTTGTGATTTGACCGCGGGACGGATCGTGATGGGATCGCGGGACGGATCGTGATTGGATCGCGAGATGGACCGTGATGGGATCGTGGGACGCTCGACGATTTGGATCGCGAAGACGTTCGACTATATCAACCGTGTTTCTTAACGCTTCCCTCTTAGCGATCTACAAGGGTATGTAGATTCATTCTCCCTCTCGTAGATGCTCATCACCATGGATAGATCTTGTATGTGCGTAGGAAATTTTTTGTTTCCCATGCAACGTTCCCCAACAGTGGCATCATGAGCTAGGTCTATGTGTAGATGAGATGTCGAGTAGAATACAAAGTGGTTTGTGGGCGTTGATGCTTAGATTGCTTCCTCCCTTCATCGTGTTTTGATTCAGCGGTATTGTGGGATGAAGCGGCCCGGACCAACCTTACTCATACGCTTACGAGAGACTGGTTCCATCGACTGACGTGTAACTTTGTTGCACAAAGATGGCTGGCGGGTGTCTGTCTCTCCTACTCTAGTTGGATCGGATTCGACAAAGGCGGTCCTTGAGAAGGTTGAACAACAATTTGTGTATCACTGTTGTGGTTTATGCATATGTGAGAACTGTTCTTGCTAGATACCCTTAGCAGCCACATAAAACTTGCAACAACAATTAGAGGACGTCTAACTTGTTTTTGTAGGGTATGTTGTGATATGATATGACCAATTACATGATGATATATATGTGATGTATGAGATGATCATGTTTTGTATAGAATATCATGACTTGCATGTCAATGAGTACGGCAACCGGCAGGAGCCATAGGGTTGTCTTTAAATTTTTTTTGCCATTTTTGCTTTACTTTATCACTATGAGTTAGCAATAGTCGTGGAAGCAACAGTCGGCGTGGCAACCCCGATGGCGACGCATTGATGGAGATCAAGATGATGAGATCATGGTGTCATGCCGGTGACGATGGAGATCGTGCCGGTGCTTTGAAGATGAAGATCAAAAGCACAAGTTCATGGCCATATCATGTTACTTATGATTTACATACGATGTTAATCCTTTTATGCACCTTGTTTTGCTTAGGACGACGGTAGCATTATAAGGTGACCCCTCACTTATATTTCAAGATAAATTATGTTCTCCCCGAGTGTGCACCCTTGCGAAAGTTCATCGTGTCGAGACACCACGTGATGATCGGGTGTGATAGACTCTACGTTCACATACAACGGGTGCAAGCTAGTGTTGCACATGCGGAACACTCGGGTTAAACTTGATAAGCCTAGCATGTACATACATGGCCTCGGAAGACAAGAGACCAAAAGGTCGAACACGAGTCATACAGTAGATATGATCAACATGAAGATTTTCACCATTGAAACCACTTCAACTCATGTGATGATCGGACTTGAGTTGGTGGATTTGGATCATGTGACACTCAAATGACCAAAGGGATGCCAATTTGAGTGGGAGTTTTTAAGTAATATGATTAACTAAACTCATTATCATGAACATAGTCAAAATGTCTTTGCAAATTATATTGTAGATTACTAGCTCGCACTGTAGCTCCCTTTATTTTTTATATGTTCCTGGAGAAATAGAATTGAAAGATGATGGTAGCAATAATGCGGACTGGGTCCATGATATGAGGATTGTCCTCATTGCTGCACAAAAGGCTTATGTCCTTAATGCACCGCTCGGTGCACCACCCCCTCAAACGGCGACTGTGGATGTTGTGAACATCTGACAGTCACGTTCTGATGACTACTTGATAGTTCAGTGTGTCTTGCATTACGGTTTAGAATTCAGGCTCCAAATACGTTTTGAATGTCATGGAGCATATGTGATGTTCCAAGAGCTGAAATTGGATTTCAGGCTCGTATCTGTGTTGAGAGGTATATGACCTCCAACAAGATTATTTTCCTGCAAGATGAAGGAGAATGGCTCAATCGGTGAGCATGTGCGCAGATTGTCTGGGCACGCCAATCGCTTGAATCGAGTGGGAGTTGGTCTTCTAGATAAGATAGTGATTGATATAGTTCTCTAAGTCACTGTCACCAAGCTGCTAGAGCTCCGTGATGAACCATAAACCTGCCAAGGATGAAAATGATGATCCCTGAGCTATTCACAATGTTTGACATCACGAAGGTAGAAATCAAGAAGGAGCATCAAGTGTTGATGGTTAAGTAAAACCACTAGTTTCAAGAAGGGCTAGGGCAAGAAGGGAAAAACTTCAGGAATGGCAAGCCAGTTGCCACTCTAGTGAAAAAACCCAAGGTTGAACCCAAACCCGACACTAAGTGCTTCTATTATGAGGAGAACGGTCGCTGAAGCGGAACAACCCTAGATACTTGGTAGATAAAAAGGCTGGCAACATCAACAGAAGTATATTTGATATACGTGTTATTGATGTGTACCTGCTATTACTCCTAGTAGCACCTGGGTATTAGATACCAGTTCGGTTGCTAAAAGTTAGTAACTCAAAATAAAAGCTATGGAATAAACGGAGGCTAGCTAAGGGTGAGGTGATGATGTGTGTTGGAAGTGTTTCCAAGGTTGATGTGATCACCATCGCACACTCTCTCTACCTTCGAGATTAGTGGTAAACCTAAATAAATGTTATTTGGTGTTTGCGTTGAGCATGGACTTGATTAGATCGTGTTTATTGCAATACGGTTATTCATTTAAGTTAGAGAATAATGGTTATTCTATTTACATGAATAATACCTTCAATGGTCATGCACCCAATGGGAATGGTTTATTGAATCTTGATCGTAGTAATACACATGTTCATAACATTGATGCCAAAAGATACAAAGTTAATAATGATAGTACCACATACTTGTGGCACTACCGCTAAATGTCATATTGGTATAAATGGCATGAAGAAACGCCATGCTAATGGATCTTTGGACTCATTCGATTTCAAATCTGTTGAGAGATGCAGACCATGCCTCATGGGCAAGACGACTAAAGACCCCGTTTTCGGTATGATGGAGCGGGCTAGTAACTTATTAGAAATAATACATGTTGATGTATGTGGTCCAATGAGGTTTGTAGCGTGTAGTGGATATCGTTATTTTCTTACCTTCACTGATGATTTGAGTATATATGAGTATATTTACTTAATGAAACACAAGTCTGCAACGTTTGAAAAGTTCAAACAAATTCAGAGTGAAGTTGAAGATCATCATGACAAGAAGATAAAATGTCTACGATATGATTGTGGAGGTGAATATCCGAGTTACGAGTTTGGTATGCAACTTAAGACAAATGTGGAAATTGTTTCACAACTCATGCTGCCTGGAACACTGTAGTGTGATGGTGTGTCCGGACGTCGTAGTCATGCTCTATTGGATATGGTGCGTACTATGATGTCTCTTATCGTTTTGCCACTATCGTTATGGGATTATGCATTAGAGACAAATCCATTCACTTTAATAGGGCACCATCTAAATCCATTGAGATGATACCGTGTGAATTTTGGTTTGGCGGAAACCCAAGCTATCATTTCTTAAATTTTTGGGGGCCACGACGCTTATGTGAAAAAGGGTTTTCACCTAATGAGCTCGAACCCAAAGCGGACAAAAGCATCTTCATAGAATACCCTAACTTTACAGTTGGGTAAACCTTCTATCTTAGATCCATGCACAAAGTGTTTGTTGCTAAAATGGGTCCTTTCTTGAGAAATAGTTTCTCTCGAAAGAATTGAGTGGGAGGAAGATAGAACTTGATGAGGTTGTTGAACCTTTGTTTCAACTAGAGAGTAGAGCAGCGCAGAAAGTTGTTTCTGTGGAGCCTACGTTAGTTGAAGAGGAAGTTAATGATGATGATCATGAAGCTTCGGATCAAGTTACCATCAAACCTCGTAGGTCGATAAGGACGCGTACTGCTCCCGAATGGTATGGCAACCATGTATTAGAGGTCATGTTGTTGGACAACGATGAACCTACGAACTATGGAGAAGCGATGATGGGCCCAGATTCCAACAAATGGTTAGAGGCCATGAAATCCGAGAAATGATCCATGTAGTAAAACCAAGCATTGACTTTGGTTGACTTGCCCGTTGAACGGCAAGTCGTTGAGTACAAATGGACCTTTAATACGAAGACAAACGCTGATGGTGAATGTCACCATTTATAAAGCTCGACTTGTCGCAAAGAAGTTTCTGCCAAGTTCAAGGAGTTGACTATGATGAGACTTTCTAACCCATAGCAATGCTAAAAGTCTGTTGGAATTATGTTAGCAGTTGCTGCATTTTTCAATTATGAAATCTAGGAGATGGATGTCAAAACATCGTTTCCTTAATGGTTTACTTGAGGAAAGGTTGTATGTGATACAACCTGAAGGTTTTGTCAGTCCTAAGGATGCTAAAAGGTGTGCAAGCTCCAGCAATTCTTCTATGGGCTGGAGCAAGCATCTCAGAGTTGGAATATATGCTTTGATGAGGTGATCAAAGTTTTTTGGGTTTATACAAGTTTATGAGAAACTTGTATTTACAACAAAGTGAGTGGGAGCACTATAGAATTTCTGATAAGTATATGTGCTTGAGATATTATTGATCGGAAATGATGTAGAATTTCTGGAAAGCATAAACGGTTGTTTGAAAAGAGTTTTTCAAAGGAAGACCTGGATAAAGCTACCTAATTGTTGGGAATCAAGATCTATAGAGATAGATCAAGATGCTTGATGAGACTTTCAATGAGTACATACCTAGACAAGATTTTGAAAGAGTTCAAAATGGACCAGTCAAAGAAGGAGTTCTTGCCTGGTTTGTAAGGTGTGAAGTTGAGTAAGACTCAAACCTCGACCACGTCAGAAGAAAGAGAAAAGACGAAGGTCGTCCCCTATGCCACTAGCCATAGGCTCTATTTGGTATGCCATGTTGTGTACTGCACTTGATGTGTGCCTTGCCCCATGTCTGACAAGGGGGTACAAGAGTGATCCAGGAGTGGATTACTGGATAGCGGTCAAAATTATCCTTAGTAACTAGAGGACTAAGGAGATGTTTCTCGATTATGGAGGTGATAAAGAGTTCGTCGTAAAGAGTTACGTTGATGCAAGCTTTAAACACCAATTCGGATGACTCTGAGTAGCAATCCAGATACGTATAGTGGAGCAGCCATTTGGAATAGCTCCAGGTGGAGTGTGGTAGCAGTGTCTACAATATGACATAGAGATTTGCAAAGTACACACGGATCTGTGTATCGCAGACCCATTGACTAAAGACCTCTCTCACATGCAAGGCATGATCGAACCCCAGAACTCATTGGGTGTTAGATTCATAACATTGTAAATCACATGGTGATGTGAACTAGATTATTGACTCTAGTGCAAGTGGGAGACTGTTGGAAATATGCCCTAGAGGCAATAATAAATTTGTTATTATCATATTTACTTCTTTATGATAATCTTTTATTATTCATGCTAGAATTGTATTGATCGGAAACTCAGATACATGTGTGGGTACACAGAGAACACCATGTCCCTAGTATGCCTCTCATAGACTAGCTCATTGATCAAAGATGGTTAAGATTTCCTAGCCATGGACATGAGATGTCATTTGATAACGGGATCACATCATTAGGATAATGATGTGATGGACAAGACCCAAACTATAAACGTAGCATATGATCGTGTCAGTTTATTGCTATAGTTTTCTGCATGTCAAGTATATGTTCCTACGACCATGAGATCATGCAACTCACTAACACCGGAGGAGTACCTTGTGTGTATCAAACATCACAACGTAACTGGGTGACTATAAAGGTGATCTACAGGTATCTCCGAGGGTGTCTGTTGGGTTGGCATGGATCAATACTGGGATTTGTTACTCCGTGTGACGGAGAGGTATCCCAGGGCCCACTCGGTAATACAACATCACAATAAGCCTTGCAAGCAATATGACTAAGTGTTAGACATGTGATATTGTATTACGGAACGAGTAAAGAGACTTGCCGGTAACGATATTGAACTAGGTATGAAGATACCGACGATCGAATGTCGCGCAAGTAACATACCGAAGAACAAAGGGAACAACATACGGGATTAACTGAATCCTTGGCATAGAGGTTCAAATGATAAAGATCTTCGTAGAATATGTAGGAACCAATATGGGCATCCATGTCCCTCTATTGGTTATTGACCGTGGAGGTGTCTCGGTCATGTCTACATAGTTCTCGAACCCGCAGGGTCTGCACACTTAAGGTTCGGTGACGTTTCGATATAGTGGAGTTATGTATGGTGGTGACCGAAGGTTGTTTGGAGTCCCGTATGAGATCCCGGATGTCACGAGGAGCTCCGGAATGGTCTGGAGGTAAAGATTGATATATAAGAAGTCCTGTTTTGGTCACCGGAAAAGTTTCGGATACTTCGGTAGTGTACCGGGAGTGCCGGGAGGGTACCGGCAGACCATCGGGAGGGGTGTCACGCCTCGAGGGGTCTCACGGGCTGTGGGAGGAGACAAACCAGCCCCTAGTGGGCTGACCTAAGCCTCCATTAAAGCCCATGAGGTTTGAGAAGGAAAAAAACCGAAGGTGGAAAGAGTTTCCAAGTGGGAAGGAGGAGTCCTATTCTCTACTAGGAGAATGCCCGTGAGTTGCTACGGGCTGAAAGCAAAAATTTATAGGAACGCCCCATGTGCCTACATGACCCTTACTTTCTAGGAATGTCACAAGCTACTTTATAAGAAGTAAAGAAAACAACTTACCTGCTAAGAGTAACGATAACATCTGTTATATTATGGGTGTTTGGATTACAGAGCTCACCAACAGATGCATTCGACTTTATGGCTAGCACCAATGATAACAACTACTCCCATGCTTCAACTCAAATCTCCAGTTTAGACCATCCTCTTTCTAAACAAATTCGTGCCACCAATATCCCTGCCACCGAAGCAAACAATAGCTTCTTCACCTAAAGGTCATCCATGGCTGATGCATGATTTATATATGAGGAATCATTGCCAATGGTAATAAAAAAGTTTGGGGCATCAGCTATGGCATATGAGATTGATTTGACTCACCTTGCGGCGATCCCATCAGCAATGACAAACCGGGCGACGATGTCAACAATTCCGAGTAACTGGGCAAGATGTCCCATGCGTTGCAGCTGCGAGGTCATGGCGACGTCGAACCGCTTCTTGAAGCTGGCTGCGCCCACGCGTGTGTTGTCGAACACGAACATCGTGACTGGCCATTCCCGGCAATTTAGAATTTTAGGTGGCCAGTGCTGCCCCGTGGTTGTGCCCCATCGTCTTGATGCTCACCTCCTCGTCCTTGTACCGTTGTACATGTCTACCAGCTTCCACACCTTAGTTTCAGGTGGCCAGCGCTGCCCCGAGGTTGTGCCCCACCGCCGTGATGCTCACCTCCTCATCCTTGTACGTGTCCACCAGCTTCCACACCTTAGTCAGCTTTCCCTTCTTTAAGAGGTACCACAATCAATAGAAAACATAAAGTGCGATAGTAAGTACAAAGAATCTGTAAGCCAAATATAAATATATATGTCTTGTACATAGGAATGAAAAGTGGATAAAGCATATGAGTGAATTCGAAGGCACTAATGTACATAGTTCCAACTCAAATACTCAATCAATGAGACACGCAAGAATTACATTGACTGGAATTAAAAAAAAACATTGTTTCTGGACCAACAATATTCCCCTACCTTCCCTTCAGTTTTTGGATTATGAATTAAGTTCTTGGTCAATGGAATTACAAGCCATATATTCAAAAATCCCGAGCAATGAATCAAGCAGAATAATATGCACCTTTAACTTGACGTCTGTATCCACCATCATTACACATGTTTCTTAGTAAGTGTAAATATTACATCCATTAACGTGAATGAATGAACATAGTGGCACAGAGGTTTTGAAATTAGAATGCCGGAATAAATCCATGCATGAAAGTATTATCCTAAGATAATGGCACCAATAAACACCGAAATAAAAGCGTCGATTCAAGTAAAATCATTTCCGTCGACCTTTATATTAGAATTAATATGTATCGTTCAACATCAAAAGCAGTAATTTCCTATGGACCGAGACAACTCTCAAATGTGTCCATAAAAAAGCTAGCAAGCAGGAACCCAAATGGCAATTATCTTACCGAATTTTTGCACTTTGGATGGGCTTGAATCTGAGATCTCAGCGAGAGACACCATGGCAAATGCGTGCATGTGCGATTTCGTACCGACCTACATATCTTCCAAACTATCCGTATCCATGTTGATACAACCAAATGGACCATAATTAGTGCAGAAAGATTAGTAGAAAATCAACCACAAGGCGAAGGAGACTGACGGTGTGGCTGTGTGTTTGGTGGAAGAAGGGGCTCCGATGGCATTGAGGTGGCAAAGGTCATGCGCCGTCCATGTGGGGTCTTCTGGGTATCCTAGCCACTTGAAACACGTTGTGACGAATTGTTCCACTTCACTCCATGCCATAGCCTGGCACATACAGATCAGCACGACCTCCGTCCTCGCCCTGCTATAACCTTGCTGATGCATGATGTCGGACCCATCAACAATGGGTCACGCGCACGAGGTTGAGCGGGGCGCACATGCCTTGGATCCACGAGCCGCAGGCATGCCAGACAGGGGGGCGACACTACTGTCTTCAGCCATGATCAAGATGCGGGGGCGGTGCCGGACTCGACCAGGATGCAGGGATCGTGAACTTTGTCGGACTTGGCAAGGACGACGCCATCTCTCTCATGTCGGAGTCGGCCTGGAAAATGAGCAGGGACACGATGTCCCCAACAAGGTCTGGCAGCCAAAGAGGAGCAAGGACGATGGCCTAGCTAGGGAGGCTAGCGTTGTATGCGGTGAGGTAGATCAGGAGTGACAGAGTTGGAAACTATTGCTAAAAAAGGTATCTACGGGCAGATTGCAGACTATATTGGGAAAGAGTTAAAAATTAAATTCAAATAGGAAAGAGATCAATACCTTCCTATCTATGTGCATGAGCACCCTCGGTTTTTCCTTTTCTTTTCTTTTACCGTGGAAAAACTAGAGGATGTGCGAAAATGGAAGGTGATTTTTTATAGAAATCGAAGGATGGTTTTCTGATCCATGGAAGAGGGATTTCCTTTGATGGGTAGGTAACTAAAGAAACCAACGACAACCTACAGACTGAGTCTTTAGCAGTAGAGATACCGATAATTGATTAAATATTGATTGTGATTCGTTTCTTTCCATATAGAAGATACCAAATATATCAAAAGTTGATTAAATATTGCATATGAAAATTACCAAATATAGTGAAAATTAGTTAAAGATTGATCGTGATTTATTCCTTTCCATACAAAAGTTACCAAATATACCGAAAATTGATTAAAGATTGAATATAAAAGTTACCAAATATACCAAAAATTAATTAAAGATTGATCATGATTTATTCTTTTCCATACAAAAGTTACCAACTATACGGGAAAATGATTAAAGATTGAATATGGAAGTTACCAAATATACCAATTTTTTTTAAAGATTGATCGACATTTGTTTCTTTCCATACAAAAGTTACTAAATATACCGAAAAATGATCTTATTGGCAGATAAAATTGATTTAAAAAGACCGTGGGCTAAAAGAAAACCGGACGAAAAAAACAAGACGTCTTGGTTTTTCTTCATCTCCCCTCCCACCTTTGTCAGGTTTTTTTTTCCGTCCGCTTTTTTCATCGCTCCACCCGTCGTCATATATTTAGTAATATATTTATGTGAAAGAATCAATCAAGATTAATTTGTAATGAATATTTAGAAATCAAATCTGAATTAATTAATCTTACCATAAGTTGCACAATCGCAATAATTAATATTTCCATACATCACCAAATTACATTAATTAACATTCCGATAAAATAACTTGCAAAAATCTTTCAAATCAGAACTTTCCTTACCAATTCACATATGGTAAGGCCATAAACTCACGAAAATCTCTAATATGGCAATTATGGTAATCAATCAATTAATTATATGATCTTGTTGGCCTGCCAATGTCCTTTGTGATTTTGACCATAGGTGTTGCCCTCCTGGACGCCATAGACTCAGTGCCAACTCCGTCCAAGGATTTTGCTTTTGTCTCCTTTATTGCTGGTTCGTAATGTTCAGGTGTTCTAACGGCTCGGTCGTGGCCGGGAGTTTTTCGTTTTCCTTTGCATGATTGTGCCAGTTTTGGAGTTGTGGCAGTACCGACTTGTGGTTGGGTAGGTTGGTTCTCGTGTTGCTACCTATGATCTAATTTATTATTTTCTTATCTTGCTTGATGTCTCTAACCTATTTGTTGTTCCCTTCCTTGCCGTTGATGGCCGGTGGTGTCGTGGCATATTTGCTTAACTCATGTTGTGCACCTTCATGTTTAGTTTCTCCATGGAAGCAAACACCACCATGTGTTCAATAGACTTGGAGGCTCAACCTGTGTCTCTACATGTGCTACCTGAACGAGAGTAGCCACTACTTTCCGTTTAATGTATTGATTCATAGTGAGACAAGAGTGAAAAGGAATAAGCTCATTTTTTGGGGGAGTTCTTAAGTCTTAAACCTAGCATTTTAGTTACAAATTTCATTTTTGAACATGTTATTTCAGCTTCCCTATAGTCTTCATAATGACAATTCCACATAAAAAAGAGATCATTTCCTAAATTAATGACAAGGTCATCTTATCTTCGATAAAAATTTGTGCCCTAGCCCTTTTATATTCAGCCCTATTAACAAAAGGAAAAAATTTAACACATAAATTATGAATGTGTATTTTGGGTCTTTCCGAGTATAACAAAAAAAATCTTATCATAATATGATATTTTCATTCTTGGGATTTTTTTTGGCATGAATGCAGGCAATTTAAAATTTCTAAGGCTGCTCTTGGAAAAAAATGTGGAGAGAGTAGCTATTGAGAATTTTTCAAATGCATGATTATCTTCTTTTTATGCTGTTGATTACATCAGTTACTCCTCAATTTGTTGGTTTAATATAATAGAAGGGTGTTGATTTTGTTCTATAAAAGATCTGTGTACTTCTCAAACCTGGTGAAGATGGTTTCATGGGTACAAAATGATCGTTGTTTAAATTGCTGCTAGGGATTCTCTGCTCATGTGGACTATGAAAATCTAATAGTAACGAAGCAACAAAAAAATTAGACTTTCCTTCTGTATATCATTGGTGATATAATGCTATTTTTTATGGGTTGTACATGCTCATGGGATGTTTCTTCTCTTTTCCCCTTTGTTGAAGATAGGTCACAACATCTTTTCTTCCCTTTTTTATTTGCTATCAATGTTATATCTATAGGTGGCGTCGGAGAATACTACATACGCTGGATCAAGCGGCCCTTCCCTAATATATTGTGTTCTATAAAAAGAAGAAGGCATCCATCTAATTCTATATGACAACCTTCCAAGTGAGGTAACATCATTTGAGTATATTTATATCTACTAAGTATCCCTTCTAGATATTGGTGTTACAAGGTTTGTACATCTATATTGCCAATGCATCTGCACTTTTGATAATGAGGCAATATTTTCATATTTTAGTTACAACAGTATGGTGTTAGCAAGCGTGTTGTTTTATGAACATTAGACGACTGCATCTGCACTTCGTATCTAAGTGTGTGTTGTTCAAGGCTAATATTCTTACTAACTATTCTGTTCTTTCAACTTCTCGCATAAACAGACCAGGACCAGTATTTTAAATCTTGTACCATTAAGGTAATCAGTCAATATTACTTTTATAGATGCACTAACTGATTGCTAATTGCAGCTTTGTTCTTCATTACTTTAGGGGCATATATGTGTTCTAAAGAAAAAATAGTGCACCTGGTAATTCTTTTTTGACATAGCTATTCTATCAAGCTTTAATTCTATTTTACAAAACTAATAGTTTATTGGTATGCATAACTATCTTGCCAAACATTTTACATGTGTATATCACTTCTTAGTTGAAAGTGTTTGCTGCAATCATGATGAGCATCATGTTGCATTCTTGTGGGAAAATAGTGTAGAACTGCACTTGCTATTCTCATCAACTCTCAATGATTCAGTGATAGATAATATTAGCTTTCATGTATTTGAACAGTGGATTCTAGGTCTATAATCCATTAATTTATTTTTTGTATCACTCGTTTGGCTTTCTAACATCAATGTTTTTACGTCTGAATGAACTACACTATTCTTATACAGTAAATTAGCAACATTTTGGAATTTTTATGATTGCTTAAATAAACAAATATACAGGGTTGTAATCATACCATTCTTGCACAACTATTCTTATACAGTATTATAATGATTAGAATAAGGAACCCTTACCTTAGATTGTTGTAAATGTACCATTATTGCATATTAAGAGACCAGAATCAAGATGCCACATCCAATCTCTTTGCTAATCTACTGTATATTCTTATTTTTGATAGATAACCACAACTTTGTTTTTGCAAGATATTGTTTTCTATTTCATAGTTGTTAATTCAGAACTAAGAACAATGATGGCTAAAAGGTGCACTTATAATAAAGCTTAGTGTTGATTTATGATTCAAATGTTTTGATTACTATTGATGGCATATTTAGTTTCTTTTATTTTTCAACCAGAAAATAAGATATTTCTTGTGTTAGATGTAGGTTGATCCTATGCTTATACAAAACCTCTTCTTGAGTTGTAGAAATACAAGTTATTAGTCTTCCTTACCAATGTGATGGGTGCCTCCTTTTGCCCTTCGCCTATAGGCGGCTTGACCGGTAAGATATGGAAGTGAGCTTCTACTAGAAGCAAAACTATGTAGAGAAGGCTGCAACGGGGCGGAAGATTGATATGGGCTTCAATTTTGTTCAGGTCAAGGAGAAGAGGAATGATGGAGAAGCCTAGACAAGGAAAGTGTCTTAAGACTAGATATGTACCTTAAGAGTAGGACCTGCTCCACCTCCATAAAACAAGTCAACGACATTATACAAGTCAAAAGTGAGTGGGAGTACGAGGGGCGTTACGTAGATTAGGTGCTGGGAGTAGCTCGTGGAGGACGGCTCTCATATCTAGCTTCATGAGATTAGGTTTTTAAAGTTTTAAAACATTCCTTTACACCACATGTGGTTTAGTGACAAGTGTGACGTGCATGACCGAGCTCATCGTCTTCGGACCACACTTAAACTTTGTAGTTTAATTGTTTTTTGTATGGGCTAAATAACAACAACATGTACTTGCACATTAGGATTTTTGCCATATTACATTATATTTTGTATGTTTTTTTCCATCCTAGAAATGGTGTGTGTTGCGCTTATGTAGATAAGTAGGCACAATGACATATTTTTGTGGGCCGGTTTAGTTTCTTAAGACCCAAATCCAAATGAAACATCTCCAGCACACCCTACTATTACGGATTCAAGCCACATGATGGCCCAAGTGACAAGGGTCATCAAAGGACAAAATGAAAGGAGCCGAGGATAGATGTGTGTATCTAATGGGCTCCTCATGTCCATAGACATGAAAGGCCTTGCTAGAGTGAGTTGCATGTGGGGGCACACACCAAGATGTTTGAGTGGTCGTTGCTTGATAACCCACAAGTATAGGGGATCGCAACAATTTTCGAGGGTAGAGAATTCAACCCAAATTTATTGATTCGACACAAGGGGAGCCAAAGACTATCCTCGAGTATTAGCAGTTGAGTTGTCAATTCAACCACACCTGAAAGATTTAATATCTGCAGGAAAGTTTTTAGTAGCAAAGTAATATGATAGTAACGGTAACAGTAGCAACAGTAGCAGTAGTGATTTGTGTAGCAAGTGTAACAGCAGTAGCGATAAAGTAACATAGCAAAGACCAGTATAGGAAAAGCTCGTAGGCATTGGATCGGTGATGGATGATTATGCCTGATGATATTCATCATATAAAAGTTATAACATAGGGTGATATGTAACTAGCTCCAGTTCGTCAATATAATGTAGGCATGTATTCCGTATATAGTCATACATGCTTATGGAAAAGAACTTGCATGACATATTTCATCCATCCCTCCCGTGGCAGCGGGGTCCTAATGGAAACTAAGGGATATTAAGGTCTCCTTTTAATAGAGTACCGGAACAAAGCATTAACACATGGTGAATACATGGGATCCTCATACTATGGTCATCTCCGGGAGTGGTTCCGGCTATTGTCACTCCGGGGTTGCCGGGTCATAACACATAGTAGGTGACTACAACTTGCAAAATAGGATCAAGAACACACATATATTGATGAAAACATAATAGGTTCAGATCTGAAATCATGGCACTCGGGCCCTAGTGACAAGCATTAAGCATAGCAAAGTAGTAGCAACATCAATCTTAGAACATAGTGGATATTAGGGATCAAACCCTATCAAAACTAACTCGATTACATGATGGATCTCATCCAACTCATCACCGTCCAGCAAGCCTACGATGAGATTACTCACGAACGATGAAGAGCATCATGAAATTGGCGATGGAGGATGGTTGATGATGACGATGGCTTTGATTTCCACTCTTCGGAGCCCAGAACAGACTCCAGATCTGCCCTCCCGAGGAAGAACAGGTGGTGGTGGCGGCTCCGTATCGTAAAACGTGATTAGTTCTTCTCCTTGATTTTTCTGGGACGAAAGTGAATATATGGAGCTGGAGAGGAGGTCGGAGGGGCCACGTGGGCTCCTAGGCTCATGGCCCACTGGCTCCTCCCCTCCGGTTGATTCCTTCGCCAGTATTTTTTATATATTCCACAAAAATTCTCCATCAATTTTCAGGTCATTCTGAGAACTTTTATTTCCGCACCAAAACAACACCATGGCAGTTCTGCTGAAAATAGCGTCAGTCCGGGTTAGTTTCATTCAAATCATGCAAATTAGAGTCCAAAACAAGGGCAAAAGAGTTCGGCAAAGTAGATACGTTGGAGACGTATCAACTCCCCCAAGCTTAAAGCCTTGCTTGTCCTCAAGCAATTTAGTTGATAAACTGAAAGAGACAAAAGAAAAACTTTTACGAACTCTATTTGATCTTGTTGTTATAATTATGTCTAAATCATATTCAGATTTTCAGCAAGATCATAAGCTAACCACATAAGCAATGACAATTAGGTCTCATGGTATACTCATATCAATGGCACAACTAACTAGCGAGTCATAATAATAAGTTTCAAACGTCAACACTTCAATCAAAACAATCATGATACAATATGAATAGATGGTATCTCTCTAGCCCTTTCTAAGACCGCAAAACATAAATGCAGAGCACCTTCAAAGAGCAAGGGTTGACTAGAAATTGTAATTCATGGCAAAGGAGATCCAGTCATAATCATACTCAATATCAATTAATAGCAAAGAATACAAATGACGGAGGTGCTCTCTAGCTGGTGCTTTTAATAAGAAGAGGATGACTCAATAGAAATGTAAATAGATAGGCCCTTCACAGAGGGACATTGATTCGCAGAGGTGCCAGAGCTCAAGCTTTTTAAAACAGAGATAGATAGTTTTTGGGGTGGCATGCTTTCATTGTCAACGCGATAACAAAGAGCTTTCACCATCTTCCATGCTATATGTATTATAGGCGGTTCCCAAACAGAATAGTAAAGTTTTGACTCCCCCAACCACCAATCAATCACACTCCATGGCCAGCCGAATCCTCGGGTGCCGTCCATACCAACAACAATCCTGGGGGAGTTTTGTTTGCAATTATATTTTCATTTGGTTTGAACATGGAACTGGGCATTCCGATTATCGGCCCCTTTCTCGTGAGTGATAGTGAATAAACACATATTGAGGATAACACGCCTAGCATGGAAGATACTGACCGCCCCTTGTCACAACATGAGCGGTTCAGGCATAAAACAGGTTATTATTTGAAGGTTTAGAGAATGGCACATGCAAATTTACTTGGAACGGCAGGTAGATACCGCATATAGGTAGGTATGGTGGACTCATATGGAACAACTTTGGGTTTAGGAAATGGATGCACAAGCAATATTCTCGCTTAGTACAAGTGAAGGCTAGCAAAAGACTGGGAAGCGACCAACTAGAGAGCGACAACAGTCATAAACATGCATTGAGATTAACCAACATTGAGTGCAACCATGAGTAGGATATAAATCACCATGAACATGAATATCGTGAAGGCTATGTTGATTTTGTTTCAACTACATGCGTGAACATGTGCCAAGTCAAACTACTTGAATCATTCAAAGGAGGATACCATCCTATCATACTACATCACAATCATTTTAAAATTCATGTTGGCATCCAAGACAAACCATTATAAGATCCTAGCTAATTAAGCATGGCATAAGAAACTATGATCTCTAAGTTGTCATTGCAAACATGTTTCTCTCATAACAATGCTGAATTAGGAACGATGAGCTAGTAATATTTACAAAAACAAAATAGATCGAGTTCATACCAGCTTTTCTAGGCTCAGTCACTTCATCATATATCGTCATTATTGCCTTTCACTTGCATGACCGAATGATGTGAATAATAATAAGAGTGTTCGTGCATTGGACTAAGATGGAATCTACAAGCAAACTCAGAGGAGAAGACAAAGTAATATGGCTCTTTGACGAATAAACTGTTGGAAATATGCCCTAGAGGCAATAATAAATTAGTTATTATCATATTTCCTTGTTCATGATAATCGTTTATTATCCATGCTATAATTGTATTAAATGGAAACACATTACATGTGTGGGTAAATGGACAACACTCTGTCCCTAGTATGCCTCTAGTGAACTAGCTCATTGATCAAACATGGTCAAGGTTTCCTAGCCATTGACATGTGATGTCATTTGATAACGGGATCACATCATTAGGAGAATGATGCGATGGGCAAGACCCAAACTACAAACGTAGCTTATGATCGTGTCAGTTTATTGCTACTGTTTTCTCCATGTCAAGTATATGTTCCTATGACCATGAGATCATGCAACTCACTGACATCGGAAGAGTACCTTGTGTGTATCAAATGTCGCAACGTAACTGGGTGACTATAAAGGTGCTGTACAGGTATCTCCGAGGGTGTCTGTTGAGTTGGCATGGATCAAGACTAGGATTTTTTACTCCGTGTGACGGAGAGGTATCTCAGGGCCCACTCGGTAATACAACATCACAATAAAGCCTTGCAAGCAATGTGACTAAGTGTTAGTCATGGGATCTTGTATTACGGAACGAGTAAAGAGACTTGCCGGTAACAAGGTTGAACTAGGTATGGAGATACCGACGATCGAATCTCGGGCAAGTAACATACCGAAGAACAAAGGGAACATCATACAGGATTAACTGAATCCTTGACATAGAGGTTTGACCGATAATGATCTTCGTAGAATATGTAGGAACCAATGTGGACATCTAGGTCCTGCCATTGGTTATTGACCGTAGAGGTGTCTCGGTCATGTCTACATAGTTCTCGAACCCGCAGGGTCTGCACACTTAAGGTTTGGTGACGTTTCGGTAGTATAGAGTTATGTATGGTGGTGACCGAAGGTTGTTTGGAGTCCCGGATGAGATCCCGGACGTCACGAGGATCTTCGGAATGGTACAGAGGTAAAGATTCATATATAGGAAGTCCCATTTTGGTCGCCGGAAAAGTTTCGGGCTAATCGGTAATGTACCGGGAGTGCCGGTAGTGTACCAGGAGACCACCGGGAGGGGTATTTCGACCCAAGAGGCTTCATGGGATGTGGGAGAGTAAATACCAGCCTTTTGTGGGCTGGTGTAATTCCCACACAAGGCCCATGCGGCTGGGAGAAAAAGCCCAAAGGGAAAAAGGTGGAAAAAGGCCAAAAAAGGAGGAATCCTAGTCCTACTAGGATTGGAGGAGGAGTCCTCCTCTCCTCCCCACTTTGGTCGACCCAAGGGCTGGATTTTTGGCATCCAAGACTCCTCCTCCTCTCCTCCTATATATACTAGAGGATTTTAGGGTTTTGGCACAGAATTTTCAGCCACGTGCTACCCGTTCCTCTAGTGCATAGTTTCTCCTCTAGATCGGTTTTCTGCAGTGCTTAGGCGAAGCCCTGCCAGAATTGCTCCGCCACCATCGCCGGAGTGCCGTCACGCTGCCGGTGAACTATTCTTCCTCTCCACTTCCTCTTGATAGATCAAGACGGTGGAGATCGTCATAAGGCTGCACGTGTGCTGAACGCGGAGGTGCCGTCCGTTCGGCGCTAGATCGGAAGGACCGTGATCACGATCGCGAGACGGTTCATGAAGAGTTCACGGGACGGATCGTGATGAGTTTGCGGGACGGATCGTGATGAGTTCATGGGATGGATCGTGATGAGATCGCGGGACGCTCAGCGATTTGGATCGCGAAGACGTTCGACTACACCAACCGCGTTTCTTCCCGCTTCCCGCTTAGCGATCTACAAGGGTATGTAGATCCACTCTCCCTCTCGTAGATGCCCATCACCATGAATAGATCTTGCATGTTTGCAGGATTTTTTTTTCCCATGCAACGTTCCCCAACATAGACAATAATGCATATGAGAGCCACTAATGATTTTAATCATGGTCTTCTACCTCGACCCAAAGAAAAAGAAAACTATTTACACGGGAAAGCTCCCAACAAGCAAAAGAAGAACGGGAAAATCTTTTTGGGTTTTCTTTTCTTAATTACTACTAAGCATGCAAGAATGTAAAGTTACAACATTTTTTTTGTTTTTCTCATTTTTTTTTGGGTTTTCTCAAGTTAATAAAGCACACAAGAAGAATGTGAGAAAAAGGAAAATAAACTAGCATGGATGATATAATGAAAAAGTGTGAACACAGACTATCAAAGTAAATGTGTGAACAGGAATATAAAGTCGGTGAGAAACACATACTCCCCCAAGCTTAGGCTTTTGGCCTAAGTTGGTCTACTCCCAGGGAGGAAAGTAACCAGCTCTTGGGTACTCCGGGCGATATCCGAAATCATAATGTGGGTTGTACTGGGACACGGCAGCTTCCGCCTGAATAGCTGCCTCATGGAGGCAAGCAGCCTTCACCTCCCTCTCATATTCCTCTGCCTCTTCTCTAGTTATGTAATATCTCCGTTTACTCTGAAAATCAAAGAATGCAGGAGCAGGAAGGGTAATATGAAAAACACGCTGCCGGTTAAATATTAACCGGTATAGGAGGGACTCATTGCTCCTCTCGAGAAACTGGAAGCGTATCATAGCAGCACGATCAAGGAAAGCACTGTAAAGCGGGGGATCTCCAGTCTGAATGGGTATTCTAAAATAATTAGCTAGGCGAGTGGCATAGATCCCACAAAAGAAATCTCCTTCATTAGCATTGTTATTTAGTCTCCTAGCAATTATAGCTCCCATGTTAAAACTTCTATCACCTGTTACTGCACTCTTAAGTATACTGAGGTCAGGTGCGCAGAGGTGGCTATGGTCGCGCTTACCATTAATGCATCTACCTATGAAGAGGGAAAAATAATGTAAGGTAGGAAAATGAATGCTCCCCATGGTAGCCTTTGTAATATCTCTAGTTTCTCCAATAGTCATACTAGACATAAAGTATCTAACAGAAGACTTAGGAGGGTCATTGGGACTACCCCAATCAGGTATCTTGCATATTCTATTGAAATCCTCTAAGTCCATAGCATACGATTTATCATAAAGATCAAAAAGTATGGATGTATCACGGCCAATTGAAAATTTGAATCTACGAACAAAGGAGGCAGTGAGTATAGTATACTGTTCACATCTGTTGGAGACGAACTGTTCGAGCCCGGCGTTGCGAATAAGTGTATCAAACTCGTCCTTGAAACCTGCATCAATCATGAATTCGTCGGAAGGCCATTCACATGGTTGCACCAGTGCGTCCCTCGGCTAATAATGATCGGCCTCCCGAATCGCGAGACAGGTACCCCTCTTGCTTGAGGAACTACCATGATAGCTCTTCCTAAACATTTTCCTTTTTCTGAAATAATTCTGAAATTTTTAGTGACTCAAAAGAAAAGTGAATAAAACTTAACAAAACTCATAGCAACTACTCCTACAAGTGCCTAGAGGCCATATCTTGCATCAAAACTACTTGGGACCAAATAAAATTAACATGCAAAGCTCAAGAACAGGGTCACCAAGGCAGCAATAATATGCAATGAATAAAGCACTAGAACAAAAACTAATTGGACCAATGGAGGAGTCACATACCAAGGAATAATTCCCTAAAACAGTTTGGTGAATGGGGCTTTACACAAGGAGATCGAAAAACGCAGAAAAATGAGCAAGAACACGGGTTTGAGCTGTGGAATGATTTTTTCTGGAGGTAGAAGAAGGAGATGGGGGCTGGAATAAGTGGAGGGGGGCTACATGGGCCCCATGAGCCTGCCAGGCGCGACCTAGGGGGGGCGGCTCCTGGGCTCGTGACCCACTGGTGCATCCCCCTGACTAGTTATTTATTCCAAAAATTCTTAAATATTCCAGAAAAAATCATACTAGAATTTCAGGGCATTTGAAGAACTTTTATTTCCAGGTCATTTTTTATTGGACGGATAATGCAGAAAACAGGAAAATAATGCTATTTTTATTATTTTTCTACTAAATAACAGAAAGTAAAAGTTGGGAACAGAAGGTTGTGACTTCTAGATTCATCCGTCTCATGGCCATCAAAAGAAATCCATTAATGAGGTTGATCAAGTCTCCTTGACAAACTTTTTCGAATCACATGAAACCGGAGAATTTTCGAAAAATCACTAAGTTACCTCAATGGGAATATGCATATCCCCAACAATAAGTATATCATATCTCATCTTGACAGTAGGTAAAGGAATTTCAAAACTTCCAACAATAATGGATGAAGATCTTTCAATAGAATTTATGCAATGAGCCCGATATTGTTTCTTCGGAAAGTGCACTGTGTGCTCATTACCATTGACATGGAAAGTGACATTGCCTTTGTTGCAATCAATAACAGCTCCTGCAGTGCTTAAAAAGGCTCTTCCAAGACTGATTGCCATGGCATCATCCTCGGGAATATCAAGGATAACAAAGTCTGTTACGATAGTAACATTTGCAACCACAACAGGCACATCCTCGCAAATGCCGATAGGTAAAGCAGTTGATTTGTCGGCCATTTGCAAAGAAATATCAGTAGGTGTCAATTTATCTAGTTCAAGTCTACGATATAAAGAGAGAGGCATAACACTAACACCGGCTCCAAGATCACATAAAGCAGTTCTAACATAATTCCCTTTAATGGAGCAAGGTATAGTGGGTACTCCGGGATCACCTAGTTTCTTAGGAGTCCCACCCTTAGAAGTGTAATTAGCAAGCATGGTGGAAATCTCAATATCAGGTATCTTTCTTTTATTTGTCACAATATCTTTCATGTATTTAGCATAAGGAGACATTTTAAGCATATCGGTCAAACGCATTTGCAAGAAGATAGGTCTAATCATTTCAACAAAGCGCTCAAAGTCCTCATCATCCTTTTTCTTGGATGGTTTGGGAGGAAAGGGCATGGGTTTCTGAACCCATGGTTCTCTTTCTTTACCGTGCTTTTTAGCCACAAAATCACTCTTATCATATATTTTATTCTTAGGTTGTGGGTTATCAGGATCAATAGCAGGTTCAATTTCCACATTATTATCATTACTAGGTTGAGCATCAATATGAACATCAGTATCAATATTATCACTAGGCTCATGTTCATCACCAGATTGTGTCTCAACATCAGAATTAGATATATCATTTTGATTCTCAGGTGTAACAGAAACAGGTTTACTAGCATGCAAGTTCCTATCATCTTTCTTTTTCTTCCTATTACCAGGATGACTAGGTGCATCAGTATTAATTCCTTGAGAATCTTGCTCAATTATTTTAGGATGGCCCTCAGGATACAAAGGTTTCCGAGCCATTCTACCACCTCTAGTAACAACTTTAACAGAATTATCATTCAATTCATTAAGCAAGTCATTTTGAGCCTTAAGTACTTGTTCTACTTGAGTAGTGACCATAGAAGCATGTTTACTAATAAGCTTAAGATCATTGACATTTCTATCCACACAAGCACTTATATGATTAATCATACGAGCATTTTGTTCCGGTTGTCTGCTAACATAATCATTAAAACTTTGTTGTTTGACAACAAAGTTATCAAATTCATCTAAACATAAGTTAGAAGGTTTATCATAAGGAATATCACTCTCATTGAATCTACGGAGAGAATTTACCTCTACTACCTATGTCGGGTTATCAAGACCATGTATCTCTTCAATAGGTGGTAGATTCTTAACATCTTCAGATTTAATACCTTTCTCTCGCATAGATTTCTTTGCTTCTTGCATATCTTCAGGACTGAGGAATAGAATACCTCTTTTCTTCGGAGTTGGCTTCGGAGGTGGTTCGGGAATAGTCCAACATTATCATTGCTCAAGATATTATTTAATAGAATTTCATCTTGTTCCACAGTTCGTTCCCTGAAAACACAAAAGGCACAACTATCTAGGTGGTCCCTAGAAGCATTGGTTAGTCCATTACAAAAGATATCAAGTATTTCATTTTTCTTAAGAGGGTGATCATGCAAAGCATTAAGTAACTGGACAAGCCTCCACCAAGCTTGTGGGAGACTTTCTTCTTCAATTTGCACAAAGTTATATATATCCTGCAAGGCAGCTTGTTTCTTATGGGCAGGAAAATATTTCTCAGAGAAGTAGTATACCATATCTTGGGGACTACGCACACAACCAGGAGCAAGAGAGTTAAACCAAGTTTTAGCATCACCCTTTAGTGAGAAAGGAAACAACTTAAGGATATAGTAATAGCGATTTTTTCCTCATTAGTGAATAGGGTGGCAATGCCATTCAGTTTAGTAAGATGTGCCACAACAGTTTCAGATTCATAACCATGACAAGGATCAGATTCAACCAAAGTGATTAACTCAGGATCAACAGAGAACTCATAATCTTTATCAGTAACAAAGATAGGTGAAGTAGCAAACTTAGGATCATATTTCATTCTAGCATTCAGAGATTTTTCTTTCCACTTGCGTAATAATTTCTCAAGATCATAGCTATCCTTACAAGCAAGAAAGTCTTCAGCTACCTCTCCTTCCATAACATAACCCTTAGGTATATTAGGCAATTCATATCTATGAGGGCTAGGTCTAACAGGTGTAACAGCAGGTTCAGTTTCAATAATTTCATCAGTTTCAGAAGTATCATTTGATTCAGTAGTAACTCTAGCAATTTGGGCATCCAGAAATTCACCAAGTGGCATCTCATTGTAAAGCAAAGCACCATCATAATTATCATGTATAACAGAAGTAGCATCATCAAGCACAGGCAACATATCGGAATTAATAGCAGTTGGCGGTGTCGCAAATTTACTCATAACAGAAGTTGAATCAAGTGCAGAGCTAGATGGCAGTTCCTTACCTGTCCTCGTAGTTGAGGGCAGAACTTTAGTTTTTGGATGTCGCAATTTCTTCATAGTGATCAGCAGATATAAATCCCAAGTAACTCAGAGAATAGAGCTATGCTCCCCGGCAACGACACCAGAAAAAGGTCTTGATAACCCACAAGTATAAGGGATCGCAACAGTTTTCAAGGGTAGAGTATTCAACCCAAATTTATTGATTCGACACAAGGGGAGCCAAAGAATATCCTTGAGTATTAGCAGTTGAGTTGTCAATTCAACGAAACCTGAAAGATTTAATATCTGCAGGAAAGTTTTTAGTAGCAAAGTAATATGATAGTAACAGTAACAGTAGGAGGAGTAGCAGTAGTGATTTGTGTAGCAAGTGTAACAGCAGTAGCGATAAAGTAACGTAGCAAAGACCAGTATAGGAAAAGCTCGTAGGCATTGGATCGGTGATGGATGATTATGCCGGATGATATTCATCATGTAAAAGTTATAACATAGGGTGATATGTAACTAGCTCCAGTTCGTCAATATAATGTAGACATGTATTCCGTATATAGTCATACGTGCTTATGGAAAAGAACTTGCATGACATCTTTCGTCCATCCCTCCTGTGACAGCGGGGTCCTAATGGAAACTAAGGGATATTAAGGTCTCCTTTTAATAGAGTACCGGAACAAAGCATTAACACATGGTGAATACATGGGATCGTCATACCGTGGTCATCTCCGGGAGTGGTTCCGGCTATTGTCACTCCGGGGTTGCCTGGTCATAACACATAGTAGGTGACTACAACTTGCAAAATAGGATCAAGAACACACATATATTGATGAAAACATAATAGGTTCAGATCTGAAATCATGGCACTCGGGCCCTAGTGACAAGCATTAAGCATAGCAAAGTAGTAGCAACATCAATCTTAGAACATAGTGGATATTAGGGATCAAACCCTATCAAAACTAACTCGATTACATGATGGATCTCATCCAACTCATCACCGTCCAACAAGCCTATGATGAGATTACTCACGAACGATGAAGAGCATCATGAAATTGGCGATGGAGGATGGTTGATGATGACGATGGCTTCGATTTCCACTCTCCGGAGCCCAGAACGGACTCCAGATCTGCCCTCCCGAGGAAGAACAGGTGGTGGTGGCGGCTTCGTATCGTAAAACGTGATTAGTTCTTCTCCTTGATTTTTTCTAGGACGAAAGTGAATATATGGAGCTGGAGAGGAGGTCGGAGGGGCCACGTGGGCCCCACGAGCCTACCAGGCGCGGCCTAGGGGGGGCCACGGCTCCTGGGCTCGTGGCCCACTGGCTCCTCCCCTCCGGTTGATTCCTTCACCAGTATTTTTTATATATTCCACAAGAATTCTCCATCAATTTTCAGGTCATTCTGAGAACTTTTATTTCTGCACCAAAACAACACCATGGCAGTTCTGCTGAAACAACGTCAGTCCGGGTTAGTTTCATTCAAATCATGCAAATTAGAGTCCAAAACAAGGGCAAAAGAGTTCGACAAAGTAGATACGTTGGAGACGTATCAACTCCCCCAAGCTTAAAGGCTTGCTTGTCCTCAAGCAATTCAGTTGATAAACTGAAAGAGACAAAAGAAAAACTTTTATGAACTCTGTTTGATCTTGTTGTTATAATTATGTCTAAATCATATTCAGATTTTCAGTAAGATCATAAGCTAACCACATAATCAATGACAATTAGGTCTCATGGTATACTCATATCAATGGTACAACTAACTAGCGAGTCATAATAATAAGTTTCAAATGTCAACACTTTAATCAAAACAATCATGATACAATATGAATAGATGGTATCTCGCTAGCCCTTTCTGAGACCGCAAAACATAAATGCAGAGCACCTTCAAAGACCAAGGGTTGACTCGAAATTTTAATTCATGGCAAAGCAGATCCAGTCATAATCATACTCAATATCAATTAATAGCAAAGCATACAAATGATGGAGGTGCTCTCTAGCTGGTGCTTTTAATAAGAAGAGGATGACTCAATAGAAATGCAAATAGATAGGCCCTTCGCAGAGGGACATTGATTCGCAGAGGTGCCAGAGCTCAAGCTTTTTAAAACAGAGATAGATAGTTTTTGGGGTGGCATGCTTTCATTGTCAACGCGATAACAAAGAGTTTTCACCATCTTCCATATGGAACAACTTTGGGTTTAGGAAATGGATGCACAAGCAGTATTCCCACTTAGTACAAGTGAAGGCTAGCAAAAGTCTCGGAAGCAACCAACTAGAGAGCGACAACAGTCATAAACATGCATTGAGATTAACCAACATTGAGTGCAAGCATGAGTAGGATATAAATCACCATGAACATGAATATCGTGAAAGCTATGTTGATTTTGTTTCAACTACATGCGTGAACATGTGCCAAGTCAAACCACTTGAATCATTCAAAGGAGGATACCATCCTATCATACTACATCACAATCATTTTAAAATTGATGTTGGCATCCAAGACAAACCATTATAAGCTCCTAGCTAATTAAGCATGGCATAAGAAACTATGATCTCTAAGTTGTCATTGCAAACATGTTTCTCTCATAACAATGCTGAATTAGGAACGATGAGCTAGTAATATTTACAAAAACAAAATAGATCGAGTTCATACCAGCTTTTCCAGACTCAGTCACTTCATCATATATCGTCATTATTGCCTTTCACTTGCACAACCGAATGATGTGAATAATAATAAGAGTGTTCATGCATTGGACTAAGCTGGAATCTACAAGCAAACTCAGAGGAGAAGACAAAGTAATATGGCTCTTTGACGAATAAACAATAATGCATATGAGAGCCACTAATCATTTTAATCATGGTCTTCTACCTCGACCCAAAGAAAAAGAAAACTATTTACACGGGAAAGCTCCCAACAAGGAAAAGAAGAACGGGAAAATCTTTTTGGGTTTTCTTTTCTTAATTACTACTAAGCATGCAAGAATGTAAAGTTACAACATTTTTTTTGTTTTTCTCTTTTTTTTTGGGTTTTCTCAAGTTAATAAAGCACACAAGAAGAATGCGAGAAAAAGGAAAATAAACTAGCATGGATGATATAATGAAAAAGTGTGAACACCGACTATCAAAGTAAATGTGTGAACAGGAATATAAAGTCGGTGAGAAACACGTACTCCCCCAAACTTAAGCTTTTGGCCTAAGTTGGTCTACTCCTAGGGAGGAAAGTAACCAGCTCCTGGGTACTCCGGGCGATATCCGAAATCATAATGTGGGTTGTACTGGGACGCGATAGCTATCGCCTGAATAGCTGCCTCATGGAGGCGAGCAACGTTCACCTCCTCTCATATTCCTCTGCCTCTTCTCTAGTTATGTAATATCTTCGTTTACTCTAAAAATCAAAGAAGGCAGGAGCATGAAGGGTAATATAAAAAACACGCCGCCGGTTAAATATTAACCGGTATAGGAGGGACCCATTGCTCCTCTCGAGAAACTGGAAGCGTATCATAGCAGCACGATCAAGGAAAGCACTGTGAAGTGGGGGATCTCCAGTCTGAATGGGTATTCTAAAATAATTAGCTAGGCGAGTGGCATAGATCCCACCAAAGAAATCTCCTTCATCAGCATTGTTATTTAGTCTCCTAGCAATTATAGCTCCCATGTTAAAATTTCTATCACCTGTTACTGCACTCTTAAGTATACTGAGGTCAGGCGCGCAGAGGTGGCTATGGTCGCACTTACCATTAATGCATCTACCTATGAAGAGGGAAAAATAATGTAAGGCAGGAAAATGAATGCTCCTCATGGTAGCCTTTGTAATATCTCTAGTTTCTCCAACAGTTATACTGGACATAAAGTCTCTAACAGAGGACTTAGGAGGGTCATTGGGACTACCCCAATCAGGTATCTTGCATATTCTATGGAAATCCTCTAAGTCATAGCATACGATTTATCATAAAGATCAAAAAGTATGGATGTATCACGACCAACTGAAAATTTGAATCTACGAACAAAGGAGGCAGTGAGTATATTATACTATTCACATTTGTTGGAGACGAACTCTTCGAGCCTGGCGTTGCGAACAAGTGATAAGTTGTGTGTGAGGCGTCGAGGAGAGAAGGCAGTGGCGATGCCATAGCAGGAAGATGAGATGCGGCTACCTTCGGTGATTGGCCTGCTATGCTGCGAGAATAGGAGGTGGTTGTATGGCGAATGAGTGAGTTGGCCGAATGAGAGGAGTGAATGCTTCCCTTCAAGAAAAATAAAAAAGAAGCTATTATCCGGTGCCATAAATGTTACATAGGCTAACAAGTCATTTTTAGAGAAAATACCAACCAAATGATCGATAAGTACTCGTAGCTTACAATTTTTAGTACACTAAAATCAGCAATGTGGCTCACATTCTACCATGCAAATGAAGCTAAATACAACATTCCTCATTGTATGAAAATATCTTAAACACAACTAGATCTTAGTTTGTAACATATAATTAGTTGTCTAATTGATCTCTGTGTACAAATCATTCTATTATATTTTTATCAACCCACATCACAAGTGAAGAGGATTTCTGCTACTTTTCCATTGTTACGGGAATTATTTCTATACGTCCAAAATTTAACATGCATTATTTTTATACTACAACCGGTAAAAAAATATACACGACCCGTGGAAACACACGGGCATTATACTAGTCCTACTAGGATTGGAGGAGGACTCCTCTCCTCCTTGCGACCAAGGCAAAGGGGCCAGCCCTAGGGCGCCAGACTCCCTCCCCTCCTCCTATATATACTGGAGGGAGAAAGGGCAAAAGGACAAAACCCAATAATGCCATAGTGCAACCCTCTCTCCCGATAGACTAGTTCATCTAGTTTTTAGTAGCGCTTAGGCGAAGCCCTGTTGAAATAGTTTCACCACCATCGCTACCACGCTGTCGTGCTGCCGGAGAAATCTTCTATCCTTCCGCTCACTCTTGCTGGATCAAGGAAGAGATCGTCATCGAGCTGTACGTGTGCTGAACGCGAAGGTGTCGTCCGTTCGATGCTAGATGGGAAGGACCGTGATCAGGATCGCGAGACGATTCGTGATTTGATTGCAGGACGGATCATGATGGGATCGCAGGACGAATCATGATTGGACCGCGAGATGGATCGTGATGGGATTGCGGGACGCTCGACGATTTTGATCATGAAGACGTTCGACTACATTAACCACGTTTCTTAACGCTTCCCGCTTAGAGATCTACATGGTTATGTAGACCCACTCTCCCTCTTGTAGATTCTCATCACCATGGATAGATCTTGCATGTGCGTAGGAAATTTTTTGTTTCCCATGCAACGTTCCCCAACATTGGCCCCGGATGTGGTGTGACGTTCGTGGTCTGCGAGCGGTTGCCCTGAGCACCGTGAGTTGCGGGACACTGGGTTGTGCGGCATTGCTGCTCGAGGGGAGCGGTGGTATGATGGGGTGGCGGCCCCGAAAGGCAGTGCTGGTTGATTGTGCGGGGCGCGACGGAGCGGTGGATGTCGGGGCGGTGGCCCCGGGAGTATCACTATGGCGTCCAGACTTTTGTGGCAACGATGATGGTGGGAGCAAAGTCGGCGACGCGACAATGGTTGCGATAGTCGGCTCTTCTCCGACGTGTCCACGATATTGCCTCAGATTGTTTGTTTCTGTGGAGTCGAAGCTGCGGTGGCGAGGCCCTATGGTGTACGATGATTGGTTGTAGGTGGCCCGTTCGGCGATCTTTCGTGGCGCCAGCCGTGCCTGGTTTTTTTCTTCTGAGTTCTCCGTTAGAGTCGAAGATGTGTTGTCTAGCCATGGGTCGACATGTCGTCGTTTACGGTGGGCTTTGCCTTGAGTGTTTCGGTCTACGTGACTAGGTTTGGCCCTTGTTGTTCTGGTTTTTGCCCGATTTTCCGAAATTAACTGGGAAATTCTCTTCTTATTTAATGGATGAGGCTATCTTTGCCTCTGTTTCAAAAAAATAAAATAAAATAATGAAGGGCGAGCAAACACCATTCAAGATTCGCTGCCCTTCTCTAGATTGCAGATAGGGCAACTAGATCATTTCTTTTCGAAACGGAGGCAAAAGATTTGCCTAATTAATTAAATAAGAGGAGAATAGAGTTTTAGAGTGCTAAAAATAGCCCCTTGTACGTGGCATCACAATTACTCATGCAAAATAATGTTTCCTAGTTTCTTAGCACCTGCAGTGACCCAAAGCTTGGCCTCCTCAAAGATGTTGTGTAGAAGGATGGGCGGTGGTGCACTTTTGTGACGGAAAACCCTAGCGTTTCTTCCGTTCCATATTGTCCAGGAGACGAGCATGGTAAGATAGTCCATACCATGACGGTTGGAGTTTTGGTTGTTGGTTCTCTTGTCCCGCCACTCGTTGACGGAGTCTGCAAGATGCCAATCGGTTGTGTCGATGTGAGCAAGGCCAAGCTTCTCGATGATCAAACGCCATAGCCTTAGCGTGAAGCGACACTTGAAGAGGAGATGTGTGCCTGGTTCTTGCTCTCTTTTGCAAAGCTGGCAAAGGCCACAGTTTGGCCAACCACGTTTCGCGAACTGATCGGCAGTCCAAATCCTATGTTGAACAACTAACCAAGCGAAAATTTCAATTTTGGTGGTTCCCAAACTTTCGAAACCATTTGATCCATAGGGGACAGCGACATGCCAATGAACTGTGCATTATAAGCGGTGGACGCTGTGTAGACCCCGTCATTTGCATGCTTCCAAACGATATCATCTTCTAGTTGGTTGTCGATGTGGAAGTCATTTATGAGAATCCAAAGGGTGAAAAATTCATGAATGTGGTCGACAAAGACGACAGTGTTGCTGTTGATTTTATGAATCCATGCATTTCCATTGAGAGCCTCACGCACCTTCCAAGATTTTCTCCTTGAGGCCTTGAAGATGAGTGGTGCGATGTCCTTTGGTTTGCGACCGAGAAGCCAAGGGGAATCCCAAAAAGTCGTTCGGGCACCATTTGCAACTGGAGCATTATAAGAACTTGCATACAACGAATAACACTACAATTTGCTGCTATAAAAAATAACATTTATACCGTATTCAATGTGATACAACAGCAGTGTTGTTGTATAACATTGAATATAGTGCACTATATTATACTTTCCCCCCCTAAAAAATAGTGATATTTCCTTTCAGGTACTACACAATGAAGGTGCAAGTTTTTCAGATGTTGCTAATCAAACATATTGTGTGCATCTAAAAAACCATACATTATGTATTCACAAACAGGTAGCGGAAATCAAGACCATCCAAATATTGACTTGGTAAATCTCCCACAAAGAATGCAAAGTAACACTGAAAATATCTTATCCATTGGACAAGAAAAGAATGTAAAATAGATAGGAAGCGTTGAACTCCCGAGGGTCGTGTGTGGTTTATATTAGTAGGAGACATGCCATGGCGTACAAGTTGTTGATGATCGATAGGTTACATCACGTGAATTTACAGGAGATTCAGGAAGAGATAAAATAGAAAAAGAGAGAGAATAGTTTTACATGAGTTTAAACATCATATCTCTAGAACTATTCTAACACCCCCTCAATCTAAACCTTAAAGGATCATATCAAGGTGAAGATTTTACTTGAACTCATCCAACCTTCTCATGGTGAGAGGTTTTGTGAAGCCATGAGCGAGTTGATCTCCAATGGGTATGAAACGAATATCAAGTAGTTTTTGAGCTACTCTTTCTCTGACAAAGTGAAATTCAACTTCAATGTGTTTTGTTCGTGCATGAAAAACATGATTGGCTGAAAGGTATGTTGCACCAACATTATCACACTATAGTCTTGCAACACGTGGAGTTTTAACACCAAGCTCATAGAGTAAGGTTTGTATCAATATTACTTCAGTTGTAGCATTTGCTAAAGCTTTATACTCAGCCTCAGTACTTGACCTTGATACTATAGCCTATTTTCTTGCACTCCATGACACAATATTTTTTCCCTAGAAACACAACAAAGCCACCTTTAGACCTTATATCATCAGGACATCCTTCCCAATTTGCATGAGAATAGGTAGTAACAAGCATGGATGGGGACTTGACAACCCGAAGTCCAAGTCCTCCTATAAACTTTAAATACCTCAAAACTCTCTTTACTGCAGTCCAATGAGCTCTATTAGGAGCATGCAAATACTAACATACTTTATTCACAGAATATGAAATATCAGGACGAGTAAGAGTCAAGTATTGTAAGGCACCTACACCACTTTTGTAGTTTGTTGCATCCTTTGACACAAGTGTTTCTCCACTCTCAATTGAGAGTTTTCTGAGGTTGAGATTGGTGTACTGACAGGTTTGCAATGTTCCATTCTATTATTTTGAGTATGTCAGTAGTATATTTCTCTTGTGTGAGAAGAATGCCATCTGTTACCTGTTTGACTTCTATGCCAAGCAAATAATGAAGACTCCCCAAATCCTTTAGTGCAAACTCTAACTTCACATCTTTGAGCAAACAAGTAGTAGCATATGAACTTGAACTGGCAACAATGACATCATCAACATAAACAAGTACAAATATAGTAATATTTTCTTTACTATAGAAAAATAGTGAGGTATCTGCCTTAGATGGAGTGAACCCAAGTCATTGTAACCGTGTGCTCAACCTAGAGTACCACACCCTTGGTGCCTATTTTAATCCATACAAAGCTTTATCCAACTTACAAACATAATCTGGTTTGCTTTTGTTCTCATAACCTGGTGGCTGCCGCATGAACACTTCTTCCTCCAGGACACCATGGAGAAACACGTTCTAAACATCTAGCTGTCTTAGGCTCCAGCCTATGGAAATAGCAATAGACAATACAAGTTGAATAGTAGCTGACTTCACAACAAGACTAAAGGTATCTTCATAATCAGTGCCAAACCTTTGTTTAAATCCTTTTGCAACTAGCCAAGCCTTGTATCTGTCTATGCTTCCATCAAACTTTCTTTTAATCTTGTAGACCCACTTGTAGTACATTCTTACTTTTTTCTGGTGGTACTAGGTGCAAAGTTTTATATTCCATAAGTGCATGATACTAAATATCCATAGCCCTTTTTCCATTCCTCATGAGCTAGTGCATCATACAAATGAATAGGTTCAACGGTACTAGTAAGAAAAATATGCTTAACCTTGTCATACCTTATCGTACCATCCTTGTATTCCTTTGGTTCAAACACACTTGTACTTGATCTTGTAATATTTGTAGGAATTTCTGGTACACATGAAGGCACCGTTGTCCTCGCCACAGAAGATCCCGGTGTGTACAAAGCTGCATTTGACTCTTATGTTGTTTCTGTCGTAGAAGATCCCGACTTACCTGGCATGGCCACAGAAGATCCCAACTGGTCCACTGTCAGCTCTTGATCCAAGATAGAATTAGGCTCAGGGATCTGCATGAGGCTTCGTCCGCCACTAGGTGCGTGCCAGGCAACGCTAATGGGAGACCCCCGCCTAGGCGTGCGGCACGGAGAGCCAAAGCTGGGGCCCGTGGTGGTTGCTTGGTCTCTTGGTGGCCCGGCCCGCTCGAATGTGGAGCGAGACAGTTCGTGTGCCCATGCATCGGCTGGACTGTTGGGACCCATGTTGTCAGCCATTGCGTTGCTAGGTGCGGCCGCATGCCCGGCTGACCGCCTGTCGCCCAGATCCTCCTCGGATCGAGCGTTGGCAGGTGCTGGCACAGAACCCTTCTTGGATCTATGGATGCCTCGGTTGGCTACTTCTTTACACATAAATGAAGCCTCAAATCTGCACATTGATGAACATAAACAAATTTTTCTTGTTCTTTCAAACTAATCACATCATCAACATTAGTTAATTCACCCAATGTTCTGAATTAGGGAGGAAGTCTGGAAGGAGTGCTATTTCAGCATGTAAAAGGGATCCTACATTGGGATGGAGCTTTGCAAAAGGAAAGATGGTTTAATCAAAAACAACATCACGCGAAATATAAATGCGTCCAATTGCTACTTAAGCGGCATTGATGCGTGTGCAAGAAGAGAAATGACAACTTCCACAATATGGCGATGTTTACGTTCGGCAGCACCATTTTGTTACTGGGCATGCGTACAAGATACATGATGCTCTATGCCTAAGTCTCGGAAGAAAGAATTGAGTTCCTTATACTCACTTCCCGGTCACTTTGGACTATGAGGATTTTTCTGTCAAATTGACGTTCAACAAGCTTTTGGAATTCTTGGAAAATACCAAAGACCTCAGATTTGAATTTGAGCAAATATATGTAAGTGAATTTGCTATAGTAATTAATGAAACAAACATGGTATTTTTTTCTTCCAAAAGAATCTATTGCATGAACCCAAACATCACTAAAAAAAAGCTCTAAAGGAGCATGAGATACACTAGTTGACCTAGGATAAGATATTTGATGACTCTTGGCACATTGACAAGCATCACAAAGAGACTCTTCATTTGAACTATGTGACAACAAAAGATTTCCTTTATTCACTACTTGCTTAACTATGAGCAAAGACGGATGTCCTAATCTTTGATGCCATCATGCCAAGGAGGGCTTGATGATGACAAAGATGACTGATGGCTCCCGATGTGATGGGGTACAGTCCACCAACACATCTACCATGATGAATGCGCTCCTGCGTTGCCCGATCCTTTATAAAGATATATTTAGGATGAATTTCGAAAAAGACATTATCATCGGTAGTTAGGTGAGACATAGATGCAATATTTTTGTCCGCTTTTGAAACATCAAGGACATCATTTAAGAAAAGATCACATTTGCAAGTAGGGGAATTAATAATTGCTTGATCAATGTGATGTATATCCATACCTCCATGGCTCGCGATGTGAATTGGATCTCCACCATAGTATTTCCCTCGAACAGACAAATTCTCAAGCTCGCTAGTGACAAGATCTATGGCACCTGAATCAGCGGACCAGACCATGTCGACATCTTCTTGTTGTTCCTGTATTGCTGCTGCTACATGACGTTCATCGGGCACAAATTTTTCATCAAATCCGTGCCAGCAATCCAATACCTCATGCTTGGGCTTCTTGCAAAGTTGGCATCGGGATCGACGGGTATTGGAGACGGGAGCGCTGCCACTTGCATGCTGGCCATATCCGCCACCACCTCCACTCATGTTCGGACCATAACCGCCGCCACCTGCGTGCTGGTTATAGCCGCCAGTGCCTGCTCCCGATCCTTTGTGCGCATACTGTGGCGCGCTACGCCCGTGGCTAGTGTTGTTGTTGGTGCGGGTGTGGTCACCAGGGGCATGGGGTTATCAGAGGACTGCTGAGGGTTTAGCCCATGAAGGAGGTTGATGCAGGATTCAAAGGAGAGGAGCTGGTTGTAGAGCTCTTGCACCGTGAATGTTCCACCCGATCAGCAAGAGCGGAGACGACGGGGTTGTAGTCAAGGTCGATGTCATGCCCAAGATGCGCGCCTATCCGTTTTGAGGCACTAGGGCCTCACAAAGGATAGAAGCGCATCTTGCCGTTAGCAAGATAAGCATCATCACATCATACATTTACAGAAGGGAAGAGTATACAAAGTTGGCTTACACTCGTCACATCCTAAATTACAATGTCACTCAGTTCATAACATCAAGAGGAACACAGGGTCCGGCTACGGACGAAATCAAACGATAAAAGCAAATGCGATGATACTATCAAGCTGCCCAAGATCACGACCAGGTCCTCACTCGTCCAGATATGTCACATACATACAACCTCTTTCTTCATCGTACTCCCACTGGAGCTAGGTGAGATCATCTTGAACACAATCATCTGCACCTGTACCTGGATTGTTGTAGTAAACTGTGAGCCATAGAGGACTTAGCTATCATGTGCCCGGGTATGAAGACTATTTAAGCTTTAGGATGGAAGGGGTGATGTTTAGTTTGCAGCAGCACTAAGCATTATATGGTGGCTAGCCTACGCAACAAGAATGTAAAGTGAGCGGTCTACATTAAGCGATCGAAAACTAGCATAATCTCTATGAGATCCTGAACACCTACTTATGTCAATCATAACCCCACCGTGTCTCTCTCGGATCAAGTTCACGAGTAGAGACAATCACGGTTACTCACATAGTTGGTTCATTTTAATTATAGTTTACTTCAAGTTTTCTAGAACCGGGTGTTAAACAAATATCCAAGTTGCCACATAACAGCGGGCATGTCTTTCCGAAAGATTTAACCCTGCAGGGGTGCTCCAACTAGTCCATCATAAATAACCACACTCCGCGGGAATTCCTCGACCACGGATCTCGTGATCTTCATCGGTAATTCCAAAGGAATTCCAACACCTCGAGAAAAGTCGAAGAAAGTCAGAGTCCACACGCAAGACATAAGATAAAGGTAAAACAAATCCAGCAAGACCACGCGACGTGTCGATGAACCCGATAAGAGCCGCGTATCTCGTTCTCAGGACACGACGGATAAGGACGCGTACGGAGGCCTGATAGAAATCTCCCAAGTTGCCCTGGGTTGGCCCCACACAGTGCTCTAGTTTGGACCAACACTCATGAGGAGCACTGGCCCGGGGGTTGATTAAATTATCCACGGGGTTGCAAAGCCCTATGCAAGTTTATTAAGTTATTAGCAAATGTAGTACCAATGTTGGGTCTTGCCAGAAAAGTTTTAATCTCAACCGAATAAACAAGGGGGTCCCCATAACAACCCCAAGCATGTTAGGAGCGCAAAATATGGAAAACATAACACCGGTAACAAGGAACTAATGGCGGTAGCAGCGGAACAAAACACTTAGCAAAAGGCCAAGCCTTCCACCAATACCAGATATATATGTGCATTAAATTAAATAACAGAATTTATTGTGATATCCAATCCATGTTATCACATGGAACAACCTGCACCTGCAACTAAGAACGCTATAAGAGGGGCTGAGCAGCGGTAACTTAGCCAATCAAAGGTTTGCTGGGACGTGGAGGTTAGAGGCTATCATGGTAATATGGGGGCTGATATCATGTGGTAGGTAGTGCAATTATAATGATAAGAACGAGAAACTAGCAAGCAAAGATAGTATTGGGATCCGGGTACGATCATCTTGCATGTTGGTTCTTCAGCGGAACAAGTAGCGGGATCCTCGTAGTGGTACTCTCCAGGGTCCTCGAACTCAGTTTCGACACTCGCGTCTACCCACGAGAAACAGCAAATAAATAACCAACCAAGGTTCAATGCACAACCAAGATGATGCATGGTTCATTTAATGGAGTATTTAACATGGCAATCCCAAACTAGTCAAGTTTCACATGCAAAGTTTGTATATTAGTGAACCTGAACATAATCCCATGCTAAGTTATTTAGACATGCATGAACATGGCAAATATGGATGCATCATTCAAAATCGATGGAAATGCATATAAGTATCGTGAGAAACGGAGCTACGGTTCTCGAGATACGCTCACGACAAGGTACGGAGGCAAAACACAAGATCACCAAATACCTGGGCTAATTCTTGGCATTCCAAGGCAGCCACTGGATAGGTGATGAAAAACCGATCACATTAGGATCAAGAATCAAGCAATTCCATGGAGTATAGCTCCCACAAGTCACAAAACAAAAACACACCAAATCTGTCACAAACAGCAACATAGCAACTTGAGAAGCTCAGAACTTGAGCTACAGGAATCCTAGAGCCACAAACAAGGCATGGACAGATTCTACTCAACACCCTCATAAATTCATCCAACTATGAAATCAGCAAAAGAGGCACACATCAATATGCATGGACCAAGCAAGTTGGCATGATGAATCAGGTGTTTAGGGACTTGGTGAAAATTCCAGTTTTCTGGAATCTGGATTAATAAAGTAGCAAGTTGACAGCCATGGTTAAATATTCTAGAGAGCTCCTATTAACATGAAAATTAACAGGATGGTATATGACAATATCTAATACAAATAACTAACACCGAGCACGGTCAAATTCACAACACATCACTAGCTACACCCCACTCTACATGGCAAAACAATAATTGCAGAATCTCCAGACTTGGTCATTTTTAAGCAGGTTGGCAGAAACAGAAAGTAGGCAACTTAATAGCATGGTTCCCACTCATCTAGTTACTTGACATGAATAACAAAAATACTGAGACATTCCCAGCAACTTTGACGATTAATTCATATGAAAAAGACAAAAGGGCATCACAGCATAAAAATGCAGTTTTGTCAAGTTGCCCCAAAATCAAATCTGACTTCACACGTGCATAAATGGGTTGATTCTACCCCAAATACATTACTCATACCCATATGATTTCATGGAACAAGAGGGAGAAAAAGGGGGGGTCGATATTTGACCCTACAAGTCATAAGTGACTTATGACGCATGTAGAACTTGATGAAAATGGCCCCAAATGATATGTGACCTAATGGTTCATGTTGGAAATGGTTAATTTAACATCTTAGGGCATGATAACATGTCTTAGCATCAAGAACAAGAAAGAAAACAAGCTAGGAGAGATATACATGCACATATACACATGAGAGCTCTCACATACACATAGATCCACACCTACACACACTAGCTACACACATGCATACAACCCCTCACACACACACATGGGTGTATGCAACCACACACACACAACCCTACACTACACACCCACCCACAAGAACCACACATGCAAACACACAGAAGACACTATGGCACCTAGTGTGTGCAAGGCACACACACACTCAGACTCCACCTAGCACCACACACACTAAGACACAAATACACACATGCATACATGTGCACATGCACCATTAGGTGCACACACACACTCTCATAAACCACCACACTCTAACATGGGCACACACACTCTCATACAACCTAAAAGAAAACACACACACATGCTGGAATGCACACACACACATATATGGCAAGAGGAAAAAGAAAACAAAGAAGAAAGAAAACACAAAGAAAAAAAAGGAAAAGGGAAGGGTTCGGGGGTCGAACCCTTGACCTCCTGGTCACACCCTGAGCCGGACACCACTGGGCTACACGCCGATCTGCTAACAGAGGAGAAGTCCCGCAACACTAATACATACACGCTAGCACGGTTGTTTGACGAAACTGAAGAAACAAAACAGAGCATGCGGCGACAGGCAACGGCGGCGAGCAAAGGCGGCGACCTACGACGAATCTGGCAACACTAGCTGCACCCACATGCGCGGGAACAACCCAAGAACCCATTCCCGCGCTCACCATGTGGCGAGAGGGACGGAGGCGAGCAGCGTGTGCTCTACATGCTCATTGCGGCGACAGAGGACGACGGCGAGCATCTATGGCTACGAGCGGAGGAGAAGGGCTACCGGGACCGGCGGCTCACCTTGGGGGATGTCGGAGACGAGCTGGTCTCGATGGAGGCGATGGAGGGGAAGGATATGGCCGGAGACGCGGCGGCGACGCAGGGGAGGAAGACCGGTTCCGCTCCGGCAACAAGGAGGAAGAAGAGGGCCTCCTGGGGCCTCCTAGCGCCGGGAATGGAAGGCGGACGGCACCAGGAACGCGACGGCCATCTTGACGGCGGCGGCGCTCCACCGGAGGGACGCCGGCGACGAGCCCGTCGACCCCTGCACCACTTTAAACTTACATGACACAATCGGGAAAGGGAAGAACAAAGGGGAAAGGGAGGAGAAAGAGGGAGGAAGAGCGGTGGCGGCACGAGGAGAAGGAGGGGAAGGAACCCTAGGGGCACGTGCTTAAAAGGAGAACGGCCTCGATGTCTGGGCTAATGGTGACGGCGACGGAGCTCACCTGGTCTTGCCTGCTCACACACACACTCCACACTGACGGAGGGGAACGGGGCAGGTTGCCGTCTTGTTCCCCCTGGGCTGGGCCTCGACCCATCTGGCTCCTCTCTCTTTCTCAAACAAACTGAACCAGAGGGATTTTCCATTTAAATAAAAGCAGCACAAACAATTAAATCCCCAGAGCATATAAACGGGTTTTAGAGAAAAACAAAAAATACTTTTGTGGAAGAAATAATGTGCACATATTATTAAAAATATCACGTGGATTTATTGCAAAAGTTATTTAATAATAAAATGAATGGCAGCCCCTGTTTTAAAAAGAAAACACAAATCAAACAACCCCAAAACCCAATAGCACCACACATACAATTCATTAGGATATAAGGGCCACCTCTTGAACATTTTTAAATATTTAAAACAACAATTAAAATCTGGACATAATTTAATAGGAAGAGAGGGGGAAAATAGTGGTGATGTTTGAAATGAAGAAGAGAGGGGAAGAAGAGGTGGCACACATGGATCCAACCACACACAACATACCACACCCCACACAACAATCCACTCATCTCCATCACATCAAATCAAAACACAAGAAGGTGGCATGGCAAGATGAAAGAATGATGCATGATGATATGATGCATGAATGCCATTCAACACATGGGACAAGGTGCAATTCATACATAAATCTCATGACACAAGGTTCATACATGGGGTTACATGCCAAATAAGGTAGGGACATCACTTGGGATGTCACAACTCTCCCACACTACAAGAGGATCTCGACCCGAGACCTAGGAACGAAAGAAGTCTGGAAATTCGGAACGGAGTAGGTCCTCATGTTCCCAAGTAGCTTCTTTGTCGGAATGATGAGACCACTTCACCTTGAGGAACTTGATAGACTTGTTGTGAGTCTTACGCTCAGTTTCTTCAAGAATTTCCACTGGATGCTCACAATAAGAAAGATCTGCTTGAAGATCGATGTCTTGGAGGTCAATGGTTCTCTCAGGAGTCTTGAAGCATTTCCGGAGCTGAGAAACCTCAAGTTGATATGCAAGACCACCTCTCTTGTCAACAACTTTGAAAGGACCAACAAAACGAGGAGCCAACTTCCCTTTTATTCCAAATCGCTGCGTGCCTCTCATGGGAGAAACTTTGAGATAGACAAGATCATCCACTTGGAAGGAAACATCCCGATGTTTGCTATCATAATAGCTCTTCTGACGGGACTGAGATGCTTTGAGGTTCTCACGAATGACATGGCACATTTCTTCTGCTTCAGTGATCATGTCATTGCCCAATATCTGACGCTCACCGGTTTCATACCAGTTAAGCGGGGTACGACACTTTCTGCCGTAGAGAATCTCGAATGGGGCCTTGCCTGAACTAGCTTGTAAGCTATTGTTGTATGAGAATTCAGCATATGGAAGACAGTCTTCCCACTTCATGCCGAACGATATCACACATGCTCTGAGCATATCTTCAAGAATCTGATTGACTCTCTCAACTTGACCCTTGAGCTGGAAAGAAGCAAATCTGACAAAGTCCTCTGGCCTGACATTGCTGCACTCAAAATGCTTACTCATATCACGAAGCGAATCATCAGCATCAAACGGCTGATCACAACAGGTGAAAGACTTGGGCTGGTTGGCAAGGAACTGATTGAGCGTTGCAAACTGAGGCTGATTCTGGAAAACCCCTTGAAAACCTTGATGACCCTGCTCCCTTTATTGCAACAGCCTTAGCAACATCTAAGTGTTTGCATTGGTCGCGGCCATCACAGCTTGCCAAGCTTCTGGAGGAGGAGGCGAAGGAGGCGGTGGCGGGGGTGGTGGTGGAACATCAGTCTGCTCCTCACCACGACCCGGATTGTTGCGAGTTGGTGGAGCCATCCTGAAGATGGACAAAACGCATTAGCACCTCATTGATAAGATGAAACAAAGCTGAGCCAAATGCTTGAAAGAATTGAACAAAAACAACATAGCCTTCCTACTGAAAAATTAGTAAGAATGCTTCTTCGGATCATGATAACATCATTAGACATAATAAGCCACTTGCAATAACACAAAAGTATTGAGCTAAGCGCTCGGAACAAATGTACATGCCCAATACATCTGGAGAAGATGATCCTAGATGACTACAAGATTTCCCACCTATGAACTTCCGAAAGCTTTCTTGTTTATGCGATTCGGGTTGCGGAATCAGGAACCTGCCCTAGGCAATTAGCTGCAACTGCATCCGCAACCTTCCACACCATAATTCAAGACATTTCGCAAACTCGTCTAATCTCAAATCCTCGAACTCACGACGATACTAAACCATGGTGGTACCCCGGATGCCTCCCCAGTACTGGGTGACTCCGACCTTATCTCACCACGATAAGTATTGAAGTAATTTCGAACATTCTCCGTCCTGAGATATCAAGGAAGCTGAATGATAACGATGTGCCAACATTCCCTGGAGCTCGACTCCCCGGAAGAAATCAAGTCAGACAGGAGGCACCAAGACAGAACCATGTCACATCGGCATCATATAGATTCCAAAATACCCGCATGATCCTAAAAAAGAATTTGAGCGAGAAGAGGAGTAGAATCAAAATTCCTAAGTCGTAAACCTCACCAGAGCATAGAAGAGGAGTAAAAAGAATCCTACTCTTTGATATAACTAGACTCAAAATAGTTTTACTAGACACAACTCGACCAAGTTCGAACAAGCAAAGGCTCCTGTGGTCGTATGGCTCTGAATACCAACTTGTCACGCCCAAGATGCGCGCCTATCCGTTTTGAGGCACGAGGGCATCGCAAAGGATAGAAGCGCATCTTGCCGTTAGCAAGATAAGCATCATCACATGATACATTTACAGAAGGGAAGAGTATACAAAGTTGGCTTACACTCGCCACATGCTAAATTACAATGTCACTCAGTTCATAACATCAAGAGGAACACAGGGTCCGGCTACGAATGAAATCAAACGATAAAAGCAAATGTGATGATACTATCAAGCTGCCCAAGATCACGACCAGGTCCTCACTCGTCCGGATATGTCACATACATACGGCCTCTTTCTTCATCATACTCCCACTGGAGCTGGGTGACATCATCCCGAACACAATCATATGCACATGTACCTGGATTGTTGTAGTAAACTGTGAGCCATAGAGGACTCAGCTATCATGTGCCCGGGTACCAAGACTATTAAGATTTAGGATGGAAGGGGTGATGTTTAGTTTGCGGCAGCACTAAGCATTATATGGTGGCTAGCCTACGCAACAAGAATGTAAAGTGATTGGTCTACGTTAAGCAATCGAAAACTAGCATAATCTCTATGAGATCCTGAACACCTACTTACGTCAATCATAACCCCACCGTGTTCTCTCTCGGATCATGTTCACGAGCAGAGACAATCACAGTTACTCACACAGTTGGTGCATTTTAATTATAGTTTACTTCAAGTTTGCTAGAACCGGGTGTTAAACAAATATCCAAGTTGCCACATAACTGCGGGCATGGCTTTCCGAAAGATTTAACCCTACAGGGGTGCTCCAACTAGTCCATCACAAATAACCACACTCCGCGGGAATTCCTCGACCACAGATCTCGTGATCTTCATCGGTAATTCCAAAGGAATTCCAACACCTCGAGAAAACCCGAAGAAAGTCAGAGTCCACACGCAAGACATTCAATAAAGGTAAAACAAATCCAACAAGACCACCCGACGTGTCGGCGAACCCGATAAGAGCCGCGTATCTTGTTCTCAGGACATGACGGATAAGCCAAGCGTACGGAGGCCTGATAGAAATCTCCCAAGTTGCCCTGGGTTGGCCCCCCACAGTCCTCTAGTTTGGACCAACACTCATAAGGAACACTGGCCCGAGGGTTGATTAAATTATCCACAGGGTTGCAAAGCCCTATGCAAGTTTATTAAGTTATTAGCAAATGTAGTACCAATGTTGGGTCTTGCCAGACAAGTTTTAAGCTCAACCGAATAAACAAGGGGGTCCCCATAACAACCCCAAGCGTGTTAGGAGCGCAAAATATGGAAAACATAACACCGGTAACAAGGAACTAATGGCGGTAGCAGCGGAACAAAACACTTAGCAAAAGGCCAAGCCTTCCACCAATACCAGATATATATGTGCATTAAATTAAATAACAGAATTTATTATGATATCCAATCCATGTTATCACATGGAACAACCTGCACCTGCAACTAAGAACGCTATAAGAGGGGCTGAGCAACGGTAACTTAGCAAATCAAAGGTTTGCTGGGATGTGGAGGTTACAGGCTGTCATGGCAACATGAGGGCTGATATCATGTGATAGATAGCGCAATTGTAACGATAAGAACGAGAAACTAGCAAGCAAAGATAGTATTGGGATCCGGGTACGATCATCTTCCCCATTGGTTCTTCAGCGGAACAAGTAGCGGGATCCTCATAGTGGTACTCTCCAGAGTCCTCGAACTCAGTTTTGACACTCGCGTCTACCCAAGAGAAACAGCAAATAAATAACCAACCAAGGTGCAATGCACAACCAAGATGATGCATGGTTCATTTAATGGAGTATTTAACATGGCAATCCCAAACTAGTCAAGTTTCACATGCAAAGTTTGTATATTAGTGAACCTGGACAAAATCCCATGTTAAGTTATTTAGACATGCATGAACATGGCAAATATGGATTCATCATGCAAAATCTATGGAAATGCATATAAGGATCGTGAGAAACGGAGCTACGGTTCTCGAGATACGCTCACGACAAGGTACGAAGGCAAAACACAAGATCACCAAATACCTGGGCTAATTCTTGGCATTCCAAGGTAGCCACTGGATAGGTGATGAAAAACCAATCACATTAGGATCAATAATCAATCAATTCCATGGAGTATAGCTCGCACAAGTCACAAAACAAGAACACACCAAATCTGTCACAAACAGCAACATAGCAACTTGAGAAGCTCACAACTTGAGATACAGGAATCCTACAGCCACAAACAAGGCATGGACAGATTCTACTCAACACCCTCATAAATCCATCCAACTATGAAATCAGCAAAAGAGGCACACATCAATATGCATGGACCAAGCAAGTTGGCATGATGAATCAGGTGTTGAGGGACAGTGAAAATTCCAGTTTTCTGGAATCTGGATTAATAAAGTAGCAAGTTGACAGCCATGTTTAAATATGCTAGAGAGCTCCTATTGACATGAAAATTAACAGGATGGTAGATGACAATATCTAATACAAATAACTAACACTGAGCATGGTCAAATTCACAACACATCACTAGCTACACCCCACTCTACATGGCAAAACAATAACAGCAGAATCTCTAGACTTAAGTCATTTCTAAGCAGGTTGGCAGAAACAGAAAGTAGGCAACTTAACAGCATGGTTCCCACTCATCTACTGACTTGACATTAATATAAAAAATACTAGGACATTCCCAGCAACTTTGACAAACAAACTCATGTTGGCAAGAACTTAAAAGCATGCATAGATTAATTCATATGAAAAAGACAAAAGGGCATCACAACATAAAAATGCAGTTTTGTCAAGTTGCCCCAAAATCAAATATGACTTCACAAGTGAATAAATGGGTTTATTCTATCCAAATGCATTACTCATACCCATATGCTTGCATGGAACAAGAGGGAGAAAGGGGGGGGTCAAAATTTGACCCTACAAGTCATAAGTGACTTATGACACATGTAGAACTTGATGAAAATGGCCCCAAATGATATGTGACCTAATGGTTCATGTTGGAAATGGTTAACTTAACATCTTAGGTCATTATAACATGTCATAGCATCAAGAAAAAGAAAGAAAACAAGCTAGGAGAGATATACATGCACATATACACATGAGAGCTCTCACATACACATAGATCCACACCTACACACACTAGCTACACACATGCATACAACCCCTCACACACACATGGGTGTATGAAAGCACACACACACAACCCTACACTACACACACACCCACAAGAACCACACATGCAAACACACAGAAGACACTATGGCACCTAGTGTGTGCAAGGCACACACAGACTCAAACTCCACCTAGCATCACACACACACTAAGACACAAATACACACATGCATACATGTGCACATGCACCATTAGGTGCACACACACACTCTCATACACCACCACACTCTAACATGGGCACACACTTGCTCATACAACCTAAAAGAAAACACACACACATGCTAGAATGCACACACACACATATGGCAAGAGGAAAAAGAAAAGAAAGAAAACACAAAGAAAAAAAGGAAAAGGGAAGGGTTCGGGGGTCGAACCCCTGACCTCCTGGTCACACCCTGAGCCGGACACCACTGGGCTGTTGGAAATATGCCCTAGAGGCAATAATAAAATGGTTATTATTGTATTTCCTAGTTCATGATAATTGTCTATTGTTCATGCTATAATTGTGTTAACCGGAAACCATAATACATGTGTGAATACATAGACCACAACGTGTCCCTAGTGAGCCTCTAGTTGGCTAGCTCGTTGATCAATAGATGGTCTCGGTTTCATGACCATGGACATTGGATGTCGTTGATAACGGGATCACATCATTAGGAGAATGATGTGATGGACAAGACCCAATCCTAAGCATAGCACAAGATCGTGTAGTTCATTTGCTACAGCTTTTCAATGTCAAGTGTCATTTCCTTAGACCATGAGATTGTGTAACTCCCGGATACCGTAGGAATGCTTTGGGTGTGCCAAACGTCACAACGTAACTGGGTGGCTATAAAGGTACGCTGAGACATTCTCACCCGTAGCGATGCTAAAGTCTGTCTGAATCATGTTAGCAGTTGCCGCATTTTATGATTATGAGATCTGGCAAATGGACGTCAAAACGGCATTCCTTAATGGCTTCCTCAAGGAAGAACTGTATATGATGCAGCCGGAAGGTTTTGTCGATCCTAAAGATGCTAACAAGGTATGCAAGCTCCAGCGCTCCATCTATGGGCTGGTGCAAGCATCTCGGAGTTGGAACATTCACTTTAATGAGGTGATTAAAGCGTTTGGGTTTGTACAGGTTTATGGAGAACCCTGTATTTACAAGAAAGTGAGTGGGAGCTCTATAGCGTTCCTTATACTGTATGTGGATGACATGCTGATAATGGGAAATAATATAGAACTCTTGGAAAGTATAAAGGCCTACTTGAATAAGTGTTTTTCAATGAAGGACCTTGGAGAAGCTGCTTACATATTAGGTATTAAGATCTATAGAGATAGATCGAAACGCCTCATTGGTCTTTCACAAAGCACATACCTTGAAAAGATATTGAAGAAGTTCAATATGGATCAGTCCAAGAAGGGGTTCTTGCCTGTGTTGCAAGGTGTGAGATTGAGTACGACTCAATGCCCGACCACGACAAAGGATAGAGAAGAGATGAGTGTCATCCCCTATGCTTCAGCCATAGGCTCTATCATGTATGCCATGCTGTGTACCAGGCCTGATGTGAACCTTGCCATAAGTTTGGTAGGGAGGTACCAAAGTGATCCCGGAGCGGAACACTGGACAGCGGTCAAGAATATCCTGAAGTACCTGAAAAGGACAAAGGACATGTTTCTCGTTTATGGAGGTGCCGAAGAGCTTGTCGTAAAGGGTTACGTCGATGCTAGCTTCGACACAGATCCGGACGACTCCAAGTCGCAAACCGGATACGTGTATATTTTGAATGGAGGGGCAGTGAGCTGGAGCAGCAGCAAGCAAAGCGTCGTGGCAGCATCTACATGTGAAGCGGAGTACATAGCTGCTTCAGAAGCAGCAAAGGAGGGAGTCTGCATGAAGGAGTTCATCACCGACCTAGGAGTGATTCCGAATGCGTCGGGCCCGATGACTCTACTCTGTGACAACACTGGAGCTATTGCCCTTGCGAAGGAGCCCAGGTTTCACAAGAAGACAAGACACATCAAGCGCCGCTTCAACTCCATCCGTGATTACATTCAGGAGGGAGACATAGATATTTGTAAAGTGCATACGGATCTGAATGTCGCAGATCCGTTGACTAAACCTCTCTCACGAGCAAAACATGATCAGCACCAGAATGCTATGGGTGTTCGATTCATCACAATGTAACTAGATTATTGACTCTAGTGCAAGTGGGAGACTGTTGGAAATATGCCCTAGAGGCAATAATAAAATGGTTATTATTGTATTTCCTAGTTCATGATAATTGTCTATTGTTCATGCTATAATTGTGTTAACCGGAAACCGTAATACATGTGTGAATACATAGACCACAACGTGTCCCTAGTGAGCCTCTAGTTGGCTAGCTCGTTGATCAATAGATGGTCTCGGTTTCATGACCATGGACATTGGATGTCGTTGATAACGGGATCACATCATTAGGAGAATGATGTGATGGACAAGACCCAATCCTAAGCATAGCACAAGATCGTGTAGTTCGTTTGCTAAAGCTTTTCAATGTCAAGTGTCATTTCCTTAGACCATGAGATTGTGTAACTCCCGGATACCGTAGGAATGCTTTGGGTGTGCCAAACGTCACAACGTAACTGGGTGGCTATAAAGGTACGCTACGGGTATCTCCGAAAGTGTCTGTTGGGTTGACACGAATCGAGACTGGGATTTGTCACTCCGTGTGACGGAGAGGTATCTCTAGGCCCACTCGGTAAGACATCATCATTATGAGCTCAATGTGACTAAGGAGTTAGTCACGGGATGATGTATTACGGAACGAGTAAAGAGACTTGCCGGTAACGAGATTGAACAAGGTATGGGGATACCGACGATCGAATCTCGGGCAAGTACCATACCGATAGACAAAGGGAATTGTATACGGGATTGATTGAATTCCTGACATCGTGGTTCATCCGATGAGATCATCGTGGAGTACGTGGGAGCCAACATGGGTATCCAGATCCCACTGTTGGTTATTGGCCGGAGAGGTGTCTCGGTCATGTCTACGTGTCTCCCGAACCCGTAGGGTCTACACACTTAAGGTTCGATGACGCTAGGGTTATAGGGAAATAGTGTACGTGGTTACCGAAGGTTGTTCGGAGTCCCGGATGAGATCCCGGACGTCACGAGGAGTCTCGGAATGGTCCGGAGATGAAGATTGATATATAGGAAGTGAGGATTTGGTTACCGAAAGTGTTCCGGGTGTCACCGGTAGTGTACCGGGACCACCGGAAGGGTTCCGGGGGTCCACCAAGTGGGCCCACCTGCCCCGGAAGGTTCCGTGGGCTAAGAGTGGGAGGGAGCCAGCCCCTAGGTGGGCTGGTGCGCCTCCCACCCCAGCCCAAGGCGTGGCAAAGGTGGAAGGGGGCAAACCCTAGGCTTAGATGGGCCTTAAGGCCCACCCTAGGGCGCCCCACCTCTCCCTTGCCCTAGCCGCCGGCCAGATGGCATCTGGTGGCTGCCGCCACCCCTAGGGTGGAACCCTAGGGCGCAGCCACCCCTCCTCCCTCTCTCCTATATATAGTGGAGGTATTTGTGGCTGCACAACACACGGTTCTCCCTCTCTCTCTGGTGCAGCCCTACCTCCTCCTCTCCTCGTTCTCCGTAGTGCTCAGCGAAGCTCTGTCGGAGTACCACGTAGCTCCACCGCCACCACGCCGTCGTGCTGCCGGAGCTCTCCCTCAACCTCTCCTCCCTCCTTGCTGGATCAAGGCATAGGAGACATCACCGGGCTGCACGTGTGTTGAACGCGGAGGTGCCGTCCGTTCGGCACTTGATCGGATCTACCGCGATCTGAATCGCTGCGAGTACGACTCCATCAACCGCGTTCTAGCAACGCTTCCGCTTAGCGATCTTCAAAGGTATGAAGATGCAATCTCTCCCCTCTCGTTGCTGGTTTCTCCATAGATAGATCTTGGTGAACGTAGGAAAATTTTGATTTACTACTACGTCTTCCAACAGTGGCATCATGAGCTAGGTCTATGCGTAGAATCTATGCACGAGTAGAACACAAAGCAGTTGTGGGCGTCGATTTTGTTAATATGCTTGCCGTTACTAGTCTTATCTTGATTCAACGGTATTGTGGGATGAAGCGGCCCGGACCAACCTTACACGTACGCTTACGTGAGACCGGTTCCACCGCCTGACATGCACTAGTTGCATAAGGTGGCTAGCGGGTGTCTGTCTCTCCCACCTTAGTCGGATTGGATTCGATGAAAAGGGTCCTTATGAAGGGTAAATAGCAATTGGCATATCACGTTGTGGTTTTGGCGTAGGTAAGAAACGTTCTTGCTAGAAACCTATAGCAACCACGTAAAAACTTGCAACTACAAATTAGAGGACGTCTAACTTGTTTTTGCAGAATATCCCTTGTGATGTGATATGGCCAGAAGGATGTGATGTGATGCATTGTGATGTATGAGATTGATCATGTTCTTGTAATAGGGTTCACGACTTGCATGTCGATGACTATGACAACCGGAAGGAGCCATAGGAGTTGTCTTATTTATTGTATGACCTGCGAGTCAATCACAAACGCCATGTAATTACTTTACTTTATTGCTAAGCGTTAGCCATAGCAGTAGAAGTAATAGTTGGCGAGACAACCTCATGAAGACACAATGATGGAGATCATGATGATGGAGATCATGGTGTCGTGCCGGTGACAATGATGATCATGGTGCCCCGAAGATGGAGATCATAGGAGCAAGATGATATTGGCCATATCATGTCACTATATTGATTGCATGTGATGTTTATCATGTTTACATCTTATTTGCTTAAAACGACGGTAGTAAATAAGATGATCTCTCAATAAAATTTCAAGAGAAGTGTTCACCCTAACTATGCACCGTTGCTAAGGATCGTTGTTCCGAAGCACCACGTGATGATCGGGTGTGATAGGTTCTAACGTTCGCATACAACGGGTGTAAGCCAGATTTACACACGCGAAACACTTAGGTTGACTTGACGAGCCTAGCATGTACAGACATGGCCTCGGAACACGAAAGACCGAAAGGTCGAACATGAGTCGTATAGAAGATACGATCAACATGGAGATGTTCACCATGGATGACTAGTCCGTCTCACGTGATGATCGGACACGGGCTAGTTGACATGGATCATGTGTCACTTAGATGACTAGAGAGATGTCTATCTGAGTGGGAGTTCATTGAATAATTTGATTATGTGAACTCGATTATCATGAACTTAGTCTAAAATTGCCTTTAATATCTATATTGTAGATCCAATGGCCAACGCAAATGTCAACCTCAATTTCAACGCGTTCCTAGAGAAAACCAAGCTGAAAGATGATGGAAGCAACTATACGGACTGGGTCCGTGGCTTGAGGATCATCCTCATAGCTTCCAAGAGATTGTATGTCCTTGATGCACCGCTAGGTGAACCACCCATTCTCCCAGCGGACCAAGACGTTACGAACGCTTGGCAGTCGCGCTGCGATGATTACTCCCTTGTTCAGTGCGGCATGCTTTACAGTTTAGAATCGGGGCTCCAAAAGCGTTTTGAGCAACACGGAGCATATGAGATGTTCCAAGAGCTGAAACTGGTTTTCCAAGCTCATGCCCGAGTCGAGAGATATGACATCTCTGACAAGTTCTTCAGTTGTAATATGGAGGAGAACAGTTCTGTTAGTGAGCACATCCTCAAGATGTCTGGGCTTCACAACCGCTTGACTCAGCTGGGAGTTAATCTCCCGGATGACTCGGTCATTGACAGAATCCTCCAGTCGCTTCCACCTAGCTACAAAAGCTTTGTGATGAACTACAACATGCAGGGGATGGAGAAGTCCATTCCTGAGTTGTACTCGATGCTGAAATCAGCAGAGGTCGAGATCAGAAAGGAGCATCAAGTGTTGATGGTAAACAAGACCACTAGTTTCAAGAAAGGCAAGGGTAAGAAGAACTTCAAGAAGGACGGCAAAGCTGTTGCCGCGCCCGGTAAGCAAGTTGCCGGGAAGAAGAAGAACAAGAATGGACCCAAGCCTGAGACTGAGTGTTTCTATTGTAAGGGTACCGGTCACTGGAAGCGGAACTGCCCCAAGTACTTAGCGGATAAGAAGGACGGCAACGTTAAAGGTATATGTGATATACTTGTTATTGATGTGTACCTAACCAGCGCTCGTAGTAGCTCCTGGGTATTTGATACCGGTGCAGTTGCTCACATTTGTAACTCCAAGCAGGAGCTGCGGAATAAGCGAAGGTTGGCAAAGGACGAGGTGACGATGCGCGTCGGGAATGGTTCCAAGGTCGATGTGATCGCCGTCGGCACGCTACCTCTACATCTACCTTCGGGATTAGTTTTAAACCTTAATAATTGTTATTTAGTACCAGCTTTGAGCATGAACATTGTATCTGGATCTCGCTTGATACGAGATGGCTACTCTTTTAAATCCGAGAATAATGGTTGTTCTATTTATATGAGAGAAATGTTCTATGCTCATGCCCCGCTGGTCAATGGTTTATTTTTGATGAATCTCGAACATGATGTTACACATGTCCATAGTGTGAGTACCAAAAAGTGTAAAGCTGATAACGATAGTCCCACTTACATATGGCACTGCCGTCTTGGCCATATTGGTGTCAAACGCATGAAGAAGCTCCATGCTGATGGACTTTTGGAGTCACTTGATTTCGAATCATTTGACACATGCGAACCATGCCTCATGGGCAAGATGACCAAAACTCCGTTCTCCGGAACAATGGAGCGAGCAACTGACTTGTTGGAGATAATACATACCGATGTATGCGGTCCAATGAGTGTCGAGGCTCGCGGTGGCTACCGTTATGTTCTCACCCTCACTGATGACTTGAGCAGATATGGGTATGTCTACTTAATGAAACACAAGTCTGAAACCTTTGAAAGGTTCAAGGAATTTCAGAGTGAGGTCGAGAATCAACGTGACGGGAAAATAAAATGCCTACGATCTGATCGTGGCGGAGAATATTTAAGTCACGAGTTTGACACGCACCTTAGGAAATGTGGAATTGTTTCACAGCTCACGCCGCCAGGCACACCTCAGCGAAATGGTGTGTCTGAACGTCGTAATCGCACTCTATTGGATATGGTGCGATCTATGATGTCTCTTACCGACTTACCGCTATCATTTTGGGGATATGCATTAGAGACTGCCGCGTTCACTTTAAATAGGGCACCGTCTAAATCCGTTGAGACAACACCGTATGAATTATGGTTTGGAAAGAAGCCTAAGCTGTCGTTTCTAAAAGTTTGGGGTTGCGATGCTTATGTGAAGAAACTTCAACCTGAGAAGCTCGAACCCAAAGCGGAAAAGTGCGTCTTCATAGGATATCCCAAAGAGACTATTGGGTATACCTTCTACCTACGATCCGAAGGCAAAGTCTTTGTTGCCAAGAATGGATCCTTTCTCGAGAAAGAGTTTCTCTCGAAAGAAGTAAGTGGGAGGAAAATGGAACTTGATGAGGTAATTGTACCTTCACTCGAACTGGAGAGTAGCGCAGCACAGGAAGTTGTTTCTGTGGAGCCTACACCGGCTAGAGAGGAAGTTAATGATGATGATCATGAAACATCAGATCAAGTTGCTACTCGAAGGTCCGCTAGGACACGTTCCGCACCAGAGTGGTACGGTAATCCTGTCCTAGAGATCATGTTGTTGGACAACGGTGAACCTTCGAACTATGAAGAAGCGATGGCGGGCCCGAATTCCGACAAATGGCTTGAGGCCATGAAATCCGAGATATGATCCATGTATGAGAACAAAGTATGGACTTTGGTGGACTTGCGTGATGATAAGCGAGCCATTGAAAATAAATGGATCTTTAAGAAGAAGACTGACGCAGACGGTAATGTGACCGCCTATAAAGCTCGGCTTGTCGCTAAGGGTTATCGACAAGTTCAAGGAGTTGACTACGATGAGACATTCTCACCCGTAGCGATGCTAAAGTCTGTCCGAATCATGTTAGCAGTTGCCGCATTTTATGATTATGAGATCTGGCAAATGGACGTCAAAACGGCATTCCTTAATGGCTTCCTCAAGGAAGAACTATATATGATGCAGCCGGAAGGTTTTGTCGATCCTAAAGATGCTAACAAGGTATGCAAGCTCCAGCGCTCCATCTATGGGCTGGTGCAAGCATCTCGGAGTTGGAACATTCGCTTTAATGAGGTGATTAAAGCGTTTGGGTTTGTACAGGTTTATGGAGAACCCTGTATTTACAAGAAAGTGAGTGGGAGCTCTATAGCGTTCCTTATACTGTATGTGGATGACATGCCGATATTGGGAAATAATATAGAACTCTTGGAAAGTATAAAGGCCTACTTGAATAAGTGTTTTTCAATGAAGGACCTTGGAGAAGCTGCTTACATATTAGGTATTAAGATCTATAGAGATAGATCGAAACGCCTCATTGGTCTTTCACAAAGCACATACCTTGAAAAGATATTGAAGAAGTTCAATATGGATCAGTCCAAGAAGGGGTTCTTGCCTGTGTTGCAAGGTGTGAGATTGAGTACGACTCAATGCCCGACCACGGCAAAGGATAGAGAAGAGATGAGTGTCATCCCCTATGCTTCAGCCATAGGCTCTATCATGTATGCCATGTTGTGTACCAGGCCTGATGTGAACCTTGCCATAAGTTTGGTAGGGAGGTACCAAAGTGATCCCGGAGCGGAACACTGGACAGCGGTCAAGAATATCCTGAAGTACCTGAAAAGGACAAAGGACATGTTTCTCGTTTATGGAGGTGCCGAAGAGCTCGTCGTAAAGGGTTACGTCGATGCTAGCTTCGACACAGATCCGGACGACTCCAAGTCGCAAACCGGATACGTGTATATTTTGAATGGAGGGGCAGTGAGCTGGAGCAGCAGCAAGCAAAGTGTCGTGGCAGCATCTACATGTGAAGCGGAGTACATAGCTGCTTCGGAAGCAGCAAAGGAGGGAGTCTGGATGAAGGAGTTCATCACCGACCTAGGAGTGATTCCGAATGCGTCGGGCCCGATGACTCTACTCTGTGACAACACTGGAGCTATTACCCTTGCGAAGGAGCCCAGGTTTCACAAGAAGACAAGACACATCAAGCGCCGCTTCAACTCCATCCGTGATTACATTCAGGAGGGAGACATAGATATTTGTAAAGTGCATACGGATCTGAATGTCACAGATCCGTTGACTAAACCTCTCTCACGAGCAAAACATGATCAGCACCAGAATGCTATGGGTGTTCGATTCATCACAATGTAACTAGATTATTGACTCTAGTGCAAGTGGGAGACTGTTGGAAATATGCCCTAGAGGCAATAATAAAATGGTTATTATTGTATTTCCTAGTTCATGATAATTGTCTATTGTTCATGCTATAATTGTGTTAACCGGAAACCGTAATACATGTGTGAATACATAGACCACAACGTGTCCCTAGTGAGCCTCTAGTTGGCTAGCTCGTTGATCAATAGATGGTCTCGGTTTCATGACCATGGACATTGGATGTCGTTGATAACGGGATCACATCATTAGGAGAATGATGTGATGGACAAGACCCAATCCTAAGCATAGCACAAGATCGTGTAGTTCGTTTGCTAAAGCTTTTCAATGTCAAGTGTCATTTCCTTAGACCATGAGATTGTGTAACTCCCGGATACCGTAGGAATGCTTTGGTTGCGCCAAACGTCACAACGTAACTGGGTGGCTATAAAGGTACGCTACGGGTATCTCCGAAAGTGTCTGTTGGGTTGACACGAATCGAGACTGGGATTTGTCACTCCGTGTGACGGAGAGGTATCTCTGGGCCCACTCGGTAAGACATCATCATTATGAGCTCAATGTGACTAAGGAGTTAGTCACGGGATGATGTATTACGGAACGAGTAAAGAGACTTGCCGGTAACGAGATTGAACAAGGTATGGGGATACCGACGATCGAATCTCGGGCAAGTACCATACCGATAGACAAAGGGAATTGTATACGGGATTGATTGAATTCCTGACATCGTGGTTCATCCGATGAGATCATCGTGGAGTACGTGGGAGCCAACATGGGTATCCAGATCCCGCTGTTGGTTATTGGCCGGAGAGGTGTCTCGGTCATGTCTACGTGTCTCCCGAACCCGTAGGGTCTACACACTTAAGGTTCGATGACGCTAGGGTTATAGGGAAATAGTGTACGTGGTTACTGAAGGTTGTTCGGAGTCCCGGATGAGATCCCGGACGTCACGAGGAGTCCCGGAATGGTCCGGAGACGAAGATTGATATATAGGAAGTGAGGATTTGGTTACCGGAAGTGTTCCGGGTGTCACCGGTAGTGTACCGGGACCACCGGAAGGGTTCCGGGGGTCCACCAAGTGGGCCCACCTGCCCCGGAAGGTTCCGTGGGCTAAGAGTGGGAGGGAGCCAGCCCCTAGGTGGGCTGGTGCTCCTCCCACCCCATCCCAAGGCGTGGCAAAGGTGGAAGGGGGCAAACCCTAGGCTTAGATGGGCCTTAAGGCCCACCCTAGGGCGCTCCACCTCTCCCTTGCCCTAGCCGCCGGCCAGATGGCATCTGGTGGCTGCCGCCACCCCTAGGGTGGAACCCTAGGGCGCAGCCACCCCTCCTCCCTCTCTCCTATATATAGTGGAGGTATTTGGGGCTGCACAACACACGGTTCTCCCTCTCTCTCTGGTGCAGCCCTACCTCCTCCTCTCCTCGTTCTCCGTAGTGCTCAGCGAAGCTCTGTCGGAGTACCACGTAGCTCCACCGCCACCACGCCGTCGTGCTGCCGGAGCTCTCCCTCAACCTCTCCTCCCTCCTTGCTGGATCAAGGCGTAGGAGACGTCACCGGGCTGCACATGTGTTGAACGCGGAGGTGCCGTCCGTTCGGCACTTGATTGGATCTACCGCGATCTGAATCGCTGCGAGTACGACTCCATCAACCGCGTTCTAGCAACGCTTCCGCTTAGCAATCTTCAAAGGTATGAAGATGCAATCTCTCCCCTCTCGTTGCTGGTTTCTCCATAGATAGATCTTGGTGAACGTAGGAAAATTTTGATTTACTACTACGTCTTCCAACATGGGCTACACGCCGATCTGCTAACATAGGAGAAGTCCCGTAACACTAATACATACACGCTAGCATGGTTGTTTGACGAAACTGAAGAAACGAAAAAGAGCACGCGGCGACAGGTAACGGCGGCGAGCAACGACGGCGAGCAAAGGCGGCGACCTACGGCGAATCTGGTGACACTAGCTGCACCCACACGCGCGGGAACAACCCAGGAACCCATTCCCGCGCTCACCTTGCGGCGAGAGGGACGGAGGCAAGCGGCGTGTGCTCGACATGCTCACGGCGGCGACAGAGGATGACGGCGAGCATCTACGGCTACGCACGGAGGAGAAGGGCTACGGGGACAGATGGCTCACCTTGGGGGATGGCGGAGACGAGCCGGTCATGATGGAGGCGACAAAGGGGAAGGAGATGGCCGGCGACGCGGCGGCGACGGAGGGGAAGAAGACCGGTTCTTCTCCGGCGACGAGGAGGAAGAAGAGGGCCTCCTGGGGCCTCCTAGCACCAGGAATGGAAGGCGGACGGCACCAGGAACGCGACGACCATCTTGACGGCGGCGGCGCTCCACCAGAGGGACGCCGGCGACGAGCCCGTCTACCCCTGCACCACTTTGAACTTACGTGACATAATCGGGAAGGGGAAGAACAGAGGGGAAAGGGAGGAGAAAGAGGGAGGAAGAGCGATGGCGGCGCGAGGAGAAGAAGGAGGGGAAGGAACCCTAGAGGCGCGCGCTTAAAAGGAGACCGACCTCGACGTCTGGGCTAACGGCAACGGCGACGGAGCTCACCTGCTCCTGCCTGCTCGCACACACACTCCACACTGACGGAGGGGGAACGGGGCAGGTTGCCATCCTGTTCCCCCTGGGCTGGGCCTCGGCCCATCTGGCTCCTCTCTCTCTCAAATAAACTGAACGAGAGGGATTTTCCATTTAAATAAAAACATCACAAACAATTAAATCCCCAGAGCATATAAACAAGTTTTAGAGAAAAACAAAAAATACTTTTGTGGAAGAAATAATGTGCACATATTATTAAAAATATCACGTGGATTTATTGCAAAAGTTATTTAATAATAAAATGAATGGCAGCCCCTGTTTTAAAAAGAAAACACAAATCAAACAACCCCAAAAGCCAATAGCACCACACATACAATTCATTAGGATATAAGGGCCACCTCTTGAACATTTTTAAATATTTAAAACAACAATTAAAATCTGGACATAATTTAATAGGAAGAGAGGGGGGAAAATAGTGGTGATGTTTGAAATGAAGAAGAGAGGGGAAGAAGAGGTGGCACACATGGATCCAACCACACACAACATACCACACCCCACACAACAATCCACTCATATCCATCACATCAAATCAAAACACAAGAAGGTGGCATGGAAAGATGAAAGAATGATGCATGATGATATGATGCATGAATGCCATTCAACAAATGGGACAAGGTGCAATTCATACATAAATCTCATGACACAAGGTTCATACATGGGGTTACATGCCAAATAAGGTAGGGACATCACTTGGGATGTCACAGTCGAGGCCAACAAGGATGTGCGACGTGATCTCACCATCAGAGAGGGCTGGTCCTGCACAGGCGATACTTGTGAGGGACTTGATGTTGACGAGGTAGTTCGCCATATTCGAGTTGTCCTTCTTCGGATTATGCAAGGCAATCTGAGTGTTTGAGTTTAAGTGGTGAACGTGGCGTTGAGGGCCGCCCACACCTCGGCTGGGGTCTAGAGAGTGATGACCTCGGCGGGAATTTCTTGCGAGAGAGACTCCATGAGGTACCCTTACAACTGTTATTGCTGAGCATACCATAGAACACGCGCCATGTTGACACATTTTTCTTCCTTCCCGTCATTGGTGACGGTGATGGTGGCCGGTGGCGCGGGGCTCACCGGATCGAGGAAGTGCTGCATCTGTGCGCCCTTAATTTGTGGCAACATGATGGCCTTCCACAGGACAAAATTGCTCCTGGTTAGCTTCTCTTGTGATGGAGGTCCAATGGACGGGGCATGAGTGGTTCTGGACGATGGGGCGAAGATGGAGGCGGATGAATCGATGATGAGGGCGGAGGTGGTGGTTCCGATCATGGCTTTCGCTAGGGCTAGATGATTATTGATCTAGGATGAAGAGACTAGGAAGCGTTGAACCCCTGAGGGTCGCGTGTTGTTTGTATTAAGAGACAATTCCTTATTTAACACTATCTTAAATTTCGTTTTCTTATTTGATACTGAAAAACTTTTTCTTCCCTATCTAACATGACTCTAAATTTTATGCTCTTTATAACACTTTTATCCATTTTAAACCTAAATGACATCTAACGAGACCCTTTTACCCCTCGTATGATGTGTGTGTGTGTGCGGGGCAATGACACACGCAGCAACACACATGCACGCGCACACACACAACCAAGGTTAAAAAATTCAACGAAATTTCGGTGAATTTTCTGAATTTTCTCATATTTCAGTGGGGTCAAAAATATTTTTAACCCCAAAATTTTGAGCCAATTCAAACTGATTACCAAATAAATTTCAATTATGTTGGAATTTATTATAAGTGAGGGAAATTTGAAATATGAAAATCTGAAATAATTTCCGAAATATGCAAAATTTCTCAGTGAGGTCCGAAATTATTTTGTTTCTCAAATTAAAAACCTTGCACACACCAACACATACATGCACAACAACACAGACGCACACACACACACATCAGCACACACGCAACACACACATGCAACAGCAGCACAACACGCATGCATGCATCACACACACACACACACACATGCATGCACGCAACATCACATGCAGCAGCACACAAAAGCAGCAGCACACACGCACACACAAACACGCAGCAGCACAAACGCACACACATCATCATCAATATCACATGTGTGCAGTAGCGGCCCCAGAAATTCAAGTTAGCTGGGGCGAACATGTTAGGACAAAAAAATTGGAGCACAAATACAAGTGTTTTCAACACAACAAATGGCCTCGAAAGATTCAGTTTTAATATGTATAAGATTCAACTACAAAGAAGATGGAAAATTATATAAAAGACAACATCTTAGAAACTTCTAACACGGTCTCTTGTTGCCTGAACACTCATTTGTTGTAACAACATGACCCAAAACTCCAAGCAAAACCTATAACATGTAATATTTTTAATCTAAATCTCATTGCCTACTAGCATGGTCCTGAATATGAGCTAGTGATTGTAATTTGGGAGGCAGTGTGGGAATTTTTCTCCAATACAACATCATTGAATCAAACGATTCAGCACCCTATATTTTTTTGAGAACAATTCAGCACCCTACAGTACGTGGTGTGTTGGTTCCTCAAAAAGCCCAGATACTAACTAAGATGGAGACCGTGTTAGGCCCACAACTAACTAAAGCCCACAAAGTCCAGCCGTTTAGGCCCATATTTTCTTTCTTCTTCCCGAGGAACATAACTATTCGACAGAAACATATCTCGTTGTCAATGGCGCTGCTTCCCTTGGACTAAAACTGCAAGGGGCTGAGCTGGGGTACCCTGCTCCGCATCAGGAGAGCTGTGGCGGCCACCCCTACTCGCCCCAATGGTAGGTCTGCCACACGTGTGTGCAGCAACACGCACACGAGCACACACAAACTTATCATATGAGTGGTAAAAAAATCTTTTCAGCTATCATTCAGGTTTACAATGGACGAAAGTGTCATAAAAGTCATAAAATTTAGACTCTTTGTTAGATACGGAAGAAACTATTTGTTGATGTCAAATAAGGCATAAAATTTAAGCACGATGTTAAATAAGGAACTCTGATACGGGGAAAGACCCGTGGGAGTCGATCTTTCACGAATTGGAGGGGGAAAACACGAAGAACGCGGGGAAGAACAAGAGAAACACTCCAGAGCAAACTCAAATCACACATCCACTAGGTCCATAATTATCACAAGAGGTACAAGATCCCAAATCAACAAACGATACAAGTAGCGGTAGTGTTTTCTCACTCCGGAGGAGGAGCCTTGAATCCACGGAGGATCTTCCCTCTAGAGGGGCCTTGGCATCACTTGGATCTACTCCCCAAAAAGGACAAACTCCCTAAGAGAGGCAAGTAATGGAGCTATGCTCACAAGTGCAAAACAATAGCTAACCCTAACATATGATCCAAAGGTCCTAGATATCGCCAGCAGGAGGTAGGGGACGAAAGGGAGTCAGATTGGGCCGGATGGGTTGGCAGGCCTGGGCGGCCCGTGCGCATGGCCTAAGTGAGCCCCGTGAGCACGGGGCGGGGGGCGGGGGCATGGCCGTGCGCATGGGTCGCCGTTGTAGCTTCCTGGGAGGCCCGTGCGCACGGGGTCTTCTGGGCCCGTGCACATGGGGTGGTGGCTGTAGCTCCTGCGAGGCTCGTGTGCACGGGGTCTTCAAGCCCATGCGCACGGGGTCTTTTGTTACTCTGTTACCCTCGTGCGCACGGGGTCCAGGGGGGCTGTGCGCACGGGGTCTGTTGGGGATATAACCCCGTAATATGACCCGCCCTTAAGGCTCTGGGTCATGTTGATGGCTCGTGAGCCGGCCCAAGAGAGAGCTGAAAAACCTACGGCCCAAGAAGATAGACGGCTCATGAAGTGGGCCATAAGGTGGCCTGGACAGAGAAGACCCGGTCGTGTAAGCCGCCTCAGAGACAGCTTGGACAAGAAGATAGAGAGAGACTCGGATGTACGATGAGACTCGGTTACACAATTGTAAAGACCTAGTGGTCCTGACCTCATATATAAAGGCATACCCGGGGCGACTTAGGGGATAGGTTATCGAGAACTAGGTCAAGCTTTTAGCTCCTTGTAATCGATACAACAAGCAATACAAGCACAAGCAGGACGTAGGCTATTACCTCGACTTGAGGGGCCGAACCTGGGTAAACCCGTGTCTTTCATCCCGATCAACCCCTTTGAGTCCACCCTGTTAGCGATGGCCTTGAATCCAAGTCCGTTCACCCGGACATCTGTCGTGACAAAACCACGATGGTTGGTGCCCATCGTGGGGCTAGCGCTTGGTGGTGCTGAGTTCTCAAAGGGCTCTCTCCCAGGGCTCGAGGGATACGTGGTCGGAAGGATGAGCAAGAGTCGCTGCAGCCGGCTCTACATCGACGATGCCGACTGGGGGCTCAATGCTGAGTCCGTGGAGTATGGATTCCGGGTTCCGTTTGGCAGGATCCAGGTTTTCATTGGAAAGGCTAATGGATCTACACCCGGGCCGGACATCTGCACCAACCTCGTCGAGCCGACTTGGCGTCTCCAATCTGCAAGTAGCGTGCGGCCTGCTCGCGCCAATGCGGGTCAGAAACATGTTTTCGTAGGCTTCACTCAAAGTATGGATCTGGAAGCGTCCGGGTCACAGGAAACTCTCGTTTGCTCGGAAGATGAGTCCTCAAGTGGGGAGACAGAATCAGTGTATCGGCTCAGCAATGGTGGCCTTGGGGGCTACGACAACGCCTACTCTGAGTCAGAGGGCTTTGAGTCGGATGCTCCAAGACCTCCAGTTCATGCGGCGGTGTTCATGGCGGGATCAGCCCCAGCCGCCGGTAATACAGCCGCGGGAGCCGCCGTCGCGGGTGATAGCCCGCCGCCGCCGGCTCAGATTCTTGTGGAACTGATGGATGAGCTTACGGCTCTCATGGCCACTGAGGTAACACCAGATAATCAAGCAGCCTGAAACATAGAGGTTGCGTGGATCAAGGGCCGAATGGCACAGGAACGACAAAGGATGGCTGAGCTGAAGATCCAGATGGAGGAAGAAGCAAAACGTATAAAGGCGGAGGCTTTCCGTCTAGAGCTGGAGCAAAGGTCAGCAGCCACGGTACACCGGAGGAGGCATCAGTCCCGTCTACCAGAGCGTTGCGAAGCGAGGAACCTATTTAATACCCCTCGTGCGGGGCGAGCTCCGGGCGCGCCCAAGAGCCGCCCGACGGAACAGCCGGCGACTCATTCGGCCCAGCATAACCAAACTTCACCTGGAGTTTTTCCAACACCGGCGGGTCATTATTCTAACCCGGCCGAGAACATGGTGGCGGCGGAAACCTGGCTCGGGACAATTCCTATCCCAGATGAGGCACCCTTTGCAGAGGAGGTACGAAACGCTATTGGATACCTACAGACGGCCATAGCGCAGCAGGAGAAGTATACGCATAGCCGGAGCCGGGTTCACTCTACCCCTCTTCCTGGTCGAAGTTTCAGCCGGCGCTATGAGTCGCCAGTGGTTTCCAGCAGTGGTCCGCCTCAAGGACCGCCGGAGGGTGAGCAAACGGCTCTGTACGCGCAAGCCCTCATGGACTGGGCAAGGAACAGACGAGAAGCAGAGGCAGCAGTGACTCGTCCAGAGCCGACGCTCTCCGTCTCGGTGGGAGCCGGAACAACCGCCAGTACCAGAGTTGTAGGGGTGCCATGCTTAACTCCGGCTCTGAGAAGTGAACGGCTACCGAAGGACTTCAAGGGACCTCGGAAAGTTCCAAATTACACGGCTGATCTGCCCCCTGAGGCTTGGGTTGGGAGTTATGAGCTAGCCATGGAGATGTTGGACGTCAGTGAAGCAGTGTGTGCAAAGTATTTTATCATGATGCTTGAGAGTCCGGCCCGCACGTGGTTGAAAGGCCTACCGCCTAACACGATAAGTTCATGGGCGGAGTTGAGAGCAAAGTTTATTAAGAATCTTTAGGGGACCTGCAAGCAGCCTATGACCATCATAGACTTGGATTATTGTGTTCAACAGGAGAATGAGTCGGCTCATCATTGGGTCCGGCGGGTATTGACCATTATTCATTCTTCGGAGCAGATCACGGCGGCTCAAGCGGTGCTTATTCTGGAAAAGAACTGCCATTTTGTTCCGTTGAAACAGAAACTTGGCGGGCTCAAGCGCACATGTCAGGATATGGGAGAGCTCATGACGGCCCTGACAAAGTATGCCAATTCAGATAACACCAAAGACCCAAGTTCAGATGAGGAGAAGGTCAGTCAAGGGAAGAAGATAGTCAAGGCAAGGGCTTTGTGAACAACAGGAATCAAATAAGCGGAAAAACTCTGATGATGGTTTGGAGCTAGTGGCAAATACCAACACAGAGCAGAACCATCCCAAGGGGAACGGAAAGTTCAGACCGTTTCATAACAGGAACATGGCCCCTTTCAATTTAGAGGAGGCGCTTAAGAAACCTTGTCCGGAGCACAGCACGCCTGATAAACCTGCGATGCATGCGTGAGGTGATTGCTTTATCATGCAGAGGTTCAAAAACCAACATTCACAGCAACACAACAACCAGGGCGGCGACCCGCCAGGCGGCTCAGGGCACGGCGGATCAGGGGCTGGATTCAGCGTTGGCGGTTCAGGAGCCGGGCATCCGGTTCAGAATAGCCAAGGGGGACACCAACAACATCCTGGCAACAACAACAACAATAATCAACAGCAGCAGCGCAATCAATCCAGGTATCAGAGTAACCCAAAACAGCTCAGTTCCGGGCAGTATCACGTATTCACGACCGGTCACAACAAACGAGACCAGAAGTTGCGGAAGCGAGCGGTCAACACGGGTGCGCCGGCTCTCCCGTAGTATTTGCAGTGGTTTGAATATGACATAACATGGAGCCGAGAGGATCACCCATTGTGGGTGGTTGACCCGGGCCGGCTTGCTTTGGTTGTGGCCCCCCAGGTGAATGGTTATATGGTGAACAAGGTGCTCATGGACGGAGGCAGCAGTATCAACATCCTCTATTATGACACCTTCCGGCGGATGAAGTTGCTTGATAAGGACCTTAAGCCTTCTTCCACCGTCTTTCATGGTGTGGTCCCGGGTAAGTCGGCATATCCGGTAGGCAGGATTTCTTTGGAAGTGGCCTTTGGTGATGAGTATAATTACAGGGTGGAATCCTTGTGGTTTGAGGTGGTTAAGATCAAGAGTCCCTATCATGCAATGTTTGGGAGGCTGGCTTACGCCAAATTTATGGCTAGGCCTTGCTATGTTCACTTACAGCTCAAAATGCCCGGCTTAAATGGTACAATTATCGTTCATGGTAATCGGAATACGGCTATTGAGTGTGAGGAAGAAGATGCGGCTTATGCAGAGTCTAGTTGCGCCCAGGAGGAGCTGAAGTTCTACAAAGAGAACGTTGACCCGGAGGATATGACCCCGCTGAAGAAGCCCACTACAGAGGTTGAGCCGCCACTTAAGTTCTCGGCAGATGATACTAAGGCAGAAAATTTCACTCCGGGCGACTTATCCAAGCAGTTCATCATTGGAGCTCATATGGATCCCAAATAGGAAAGCGCGCTCATCGAATTCATCCGTGAGAATCGGGACATCTTTGCATGGAAGCCTTCTGACATGCCGGGTGTACCGAGAGAGTTCGCTGAGCACAACCTTAATGTGGATCCAAAGTTTAAGCCGATCAAACAGTTTCTGTGACGCTTCAACGAAGAGAGACGTAAAGCTATTGGGGAGGAAGTTGCCCGGCTCTTGGCTGCAGGTTTTATTGTGGAAGTTTTTCACCCGGAATGGTTAGCTAACCCAGTGCTGGTACTTAAAAATAACGGCACCTAGCGTATGTGTGTGGACTACACAGACCTTAACAAGGCCTGTCCGGCTGATCCTTTTGCACTCCCTCGTATTGATCAGATTATTGATGCTACAGTAGGGTGTGAAGGTTTATGCTTCCTGGATGCGTATTCAGGTTATCATTAGATTAAGATAGCAGTAAAGGACCAGGAGAAGACGGCATTCATTACACCCTTTGGGGCATTCTGTTATGTCTCTATGCCTTTTGGGCTCAAGAGTGCCCAGGCGACTTACCAATGATGTGTGCAGAACTGCCTTCACAATCAGATTGGCCGGAATGTTCATGCTTATGTGGATGACATCGTGGTTAAATCCAGAAAGAAGGAAACTCTTTTGGAGTATCTGAAGGAAACTTTTGACAATCTCCGGGTCTACAAGATGATGCTTAACCCGACAAAGTGTGTTTTTGGTGTTCCAACAGGAAAGCTTTTGGGTTTCTTGGTCTCTGAGCGGGGCATCGAGGCTAACCCGGATAAGATTAAGGCTATCACTTCTCTAGGAGAGCCAACTTGCATTAATGATGTTCAGCGCCTTGCAAGACGGATCGTTGCGTTGAGCCGGTTCATAAGCCGGCTTGGGGAGAACGCTATTCCCTTATATCAGATGATGAAGAAGACAGACAAGCTTGCATGGAGCAAGGCAGCGGCTGAAGCACTTGAGGCTCTTAAGAAGCAGTTGACTGAGCCGCCAGTGTTAGCGGCTCCAGCTGAGAAAGAACCGTTGCTCCTTTATGTGGTGGCTAACAACAGGGTAGTCAGCATTGCAATTGTGGTTGAGTGCAAGGAGGCAGGGAAAGAGTATCCTTTGCAAAGGCCGGTTTATTATATCAGTGAGGTCTTGGCAGAATATAAGCAGAGATATCCGCATTGGCAGAAGCCGGTATACGGAGTTTTCCTGGCCAACCGCAAGTTAAAACACTACTTCCTAGGGCACCAGATAACTGTGGTCAGTTCTGCCCCATTGGGAGATATCATCCAGAACAGAGAGGCCACGGGGAGGATTTCCAAGTGGGCCTTAGAGCTGGGGCCTCTTAACATCAAGTGTGTTCCTCGCACGACGCTAAAATCCCAAGATTTGGTGGATTTCATAAATGATTGGACAGAGTGTCAAGCTCCTGAAGAAAAGCCGAATAACACATACTGGACTATACACTTTGATGGATCTAAATAGTTAGAGGGGTCCGGAGCAGGAGTTGTTCTCACCTCCCCAAAGAGTGACAAGTTTTGTTATGTGCTCAGGCTGATGTTCCCTTGCACTAATAATGCGGCTGAATATGAGGCTCTGCTTCTTGGTCTTAGAGTCGCTAAAGAGATGAATTTAAGCCGGGTCAGATGTCTGGGCGACTCAGATCTTGTGGCTCAGCAAGTTTCAGGTACCTGGGACTCCAAGGACCCGCGGATGGCGGCTTATCGACGGGCGGTTGATATTATTGCAGGTCACTTCAAGGGTTATCAGGTAGATCATATTGATCGTCGCAGGAACAAGGCGGATGATGCCTTATCACGATTAGGTTCTCAACGAAAGCCGGTACCGCCTAATGTTTTTCTGGACGTCTTGCATCATCCGACTATCAAAACACCTTCTGAGGAGGATCTGGCTATTCCTGACCCGGAGGTGGAATTGGTAGCAGCTCTACAAGCTATCACAGACTAGACTATTCCTTATTTGGCGTACTTAACACGCGGCGAGTTACCTGAAGAGGAGGATCTGGCCAGGAAGATCACCCGGCATTCTAAGTCTATGACGATTATCAATGGTGAGTTACATAAATGTAGTGTGACGGGTGTCTTTCAGCGTTGCGTCTCACCAGAGGAGGACCGGCAGATCTTGGGTGAAATTCATGCTAGTGATTGTGGACACCATGCCGTGTCAAAATCTTTGGTGGCCAAGGCTTTCCGACATGGGTTTTTCTGGTTGATGGCTCACAAGGATGCAGAGGACTTAGTCCGCAAGTGTGACAGCTGTCAGAATTTGGCCGGCGTGCTCACATTCCAGCTCAAGAGTTGAGGATGGTACCAATCACTTGGCCGTTTGCGGTCTGGGGGCTTGACATGGTAGGGCCTTTCAAGAGATCTAAGGACAAGAAAACACACCTATTGGTGGCGGTTGACAAATTTACCAAGTGGGTAGAGGTAGAGCCGGTCAGCAAGTGTGATGCGGCTACGGCGGTTCTATTCATTAAGAAGCTGATTTACCGCTTTGGTTATCCGCACAGTATCATTACTGATAATGGAACAAATCTATCCAAGGGGGCTATGAAAGCATTCTATGAGAAGGAGCATATCCGGCTTGATGTTTCAGCCGTGGCACATCCACAGTCCAATTGTCAGGCGGAGCGCGTTAACCAGGAAATTTTACAAGGGGTTAAACCTCGGCTTATGGTTCCTTTGAAGAGGACGCCCGGATGTTGGGTCGACGAGCTACCCTCCGTCTTATGGAGCATTAGAACCACCCCTAACAGGTCTACGGGTTTCATGCCTTTCTTCATGGTGTACGGTGCTGAGGCGGTTTTGCCCAGCGACATCCGGCATGACTCACCAAGGGTGGCGGCTTATGTTGAGACGGACAATGAGACGGCATGTCAAAATGCGTTGGACCCTTTGGAAGAGGCGCGAGAGTTGGCAGCGGCTCGATCAGCAATTTATCAACAGGACCTGCGACGCTATCATAGCCGCAAGGTGAAGACCCGGACGTTCCAGGAAGGCGACTTGGTGCTCCGGTTGATTCAAGACCAGTCGGGCATGCATAAGTTGTCTCCACCATGGGAGGGGCCTTTTGTGGTCAGCAGAAACCTCCACAATGGGTCGTATTACCTCATTGACATCCGGGATGAGTCAGACACGGCGGGTCAGGAAACCCGGCGGCCATGGAATGTCGCACACCTGCGACCTTATTTCACTTAGCAGATGTTGAAATCCACTATCATTGTACATATAATATTCATGTGAATAAAAGTTAGCATCCCTGCAAAGACTGGGGCTTCTGCTCTCATATACATCCTTGCCCAAGCAAGGTGACTTCTTTCCGGTTCAAGTTTTGAGCTGAGACGGCTTTAATAGTTGATTACTGAGCCGTCATCCGGTTCAATATAAGTTAAATCATGGTTGCAGGGGGCTTCTTACCTTCGGGTATAGCTTTATCTCACCCGAAACAACCGGCGTTCGCGCCACGCTGTTGCAAGGAGGCTTCTTACCTTCGGGTATAGCTTACATTACCCTTGCACAGCCGGCTTTATGCCCAATTTGGTTACATTAAACGTAGTTGTCAATGGAGGCTGCTTGCCTTTGGCATAGCTTACATTACCCTAAGACAAACCAGTGCGTACACCAAATTCCAGTTGCTTATCAACTGCGGCCGTCGAAGGGGGCTTCTTACCGACGGGTATCGCTTATCTCACCCTAACAGCCGGCTTTATGCCACTTCCGGTTACTTATTAACCGTGGTTGTCGAAGGGGGCTTCTTACCGACGGGTTCGCTTATATCACCCTAACAACCGGCGTTTTACGCCAAAACTCAGTTGCTTATCAACTGTAGCTGTTGAAGGAGGCTTCTTACCTTTTGGTATAGCTCACATTACCCTTCAAACAGCCGGCTTATGCCGTTTCCGGCTAATCATTAGCCGCGGTTGTTGATGGAGGCTTCTTACCCTCGGGTATAGCTTACATTACCCATCGATAGCCGGCATCCACGCATACAACATTTGCTGTTAAAAGGAGGCTTCTTACCTTCGGGTATAGCTCACATTACCCTTCAAACAGCCGGCTTATGCCGTTTCCGGCTAATCATTATCCGCGGTTGTTGATGGAGGCTTCTTACATTCGGGTATAGCTTACATTACCCATCGACAGTCGGCGTCCGCGCATACAACATTTGCTATTAAAAGGAGGCTTCTTACCTTCGGGTATAGCTTACATTACCCTTCCAATAGCCGGCTTTATGCCGCTTCCGGCTCATCATTAGCCGTGGTTGTCGATGGAGGCTTCTTACCTTCAGGTATAGCTTACATTACCCTAAGACAACCGGCTCTCGAATGGGTTCATCTTACAAGAGCTGGAGTCATGCTGCTCCGGTTGACAATTTTCAAGTTTCAAAGTTATTGGCCGGCTCTAATTTTCTGGAGAAGACGTGGCATCTTCAAGGATAAGTGCCTCTCAACATAAAAGTTCAATACACATTTGTACAAAGGAGTGATCAGTCAATGGAGAGCCGGCAAAGCATGAGACTAAACATAGAAAGACGGAAAATATATACAGTCGGACTTTAAAAAGTGCACGATGGCACTACATTCAAAAAGGGCAGAGTTATCTTTCAGCTATTACAAAGGTGCTCTCAACAGGAGCCAAAAAGTGTTGCCAAGTTTTACCGCCCACGGCGGGTCATTACATGAACCGCTGCTCAGAAGATTAAAAGCAAAAAGTTCAGTTAGCGACCGACTCATCCTGCTCCGGCTCTTCTGCTGGCTTTATCTATTGATTATCCAAATCCCAATTGTAGTCAGCCAGAGCTGCAAAGTTTCCGTCTGTAAAAAAGGGAGACGTGTCGAGATCGTAAGGAAAGAGATCCTTACTATGGGCGGGTGTCAGATCTTTCCACTCGTAAAGAGGCCCGCAGATTCTCTTCTCCTCAGCGTCATAAGCCGCCTGATAGGTTCCTAAGTCGGCTTCTTCTGCTAGCACGGAGTCCAAGTAGCGAGAGTCCTTGACACACTGGATGTAGTCCACCTCTGTGAACTCCGAGCCGTCGTCTTTCTTTGATGGGTAACCATCCATCATTTCAGCCGGTGTTAGCTCCGGGGCGAAGGCCAGAGCCCGGCTCAGGCCTGCGACTGCCCCTTGGCGGAAAGCCGACTTCTTTAGCTCTTCAATCTCCTTGGGCATGGTCGAGAAAAGCTCCAAGACCCTTTTCAGAGCTGAAGGGATTTTGTCCTTATACTGCACTATCTTGATGGTGAATATAACGCCACGGTAAAGTTGCTCCGCAAATGTATAAATGGCCTTGAGGGGCAAGAGACTGTCAGAGGCTAATTGCCGGCTCCTAGGACCCGTATAAGCCGGAGATGTTCATAATGAGTCGCCAAGCTTAGAAGTTTATGCGGAAAGTAAGAGAGGAAGGTCAGGAATTTACCAAAGAGGGCGGCTATCATCTTCGAGATGTGCTGCTTGATGGTTTGCAGCTCTTCAGACACGGACTTTAGCCCTTCTTCGGCATCATCCGCCCGCTTTGTAAGTTCTGCTTTTTCAGACAAGACGGATTCTTGGAATGCGGTGAACTCCGCCTTAACCGCGGCCAGTTCTTCAGAGAGAAGCCGGCACTTCTCGTCAGCAATGCTGCGGGCCTCTTGTTGAGCCGCTATATGTTGGGAGACATAGTAGTAAATCAAAAAATTTCCTACGTGTCACCAAGATCTATCTATGGAGAAACCAGCAACGAGAGGGGAGAGATTGCATCTTCATACCTTTGAAGATCGCTAAGCGAAAGCATTACAAGAACGCGGTTGGTGGAGTCGTACTCGCAGCGATTCAGATCGCGGTGGACTCCGATCTTAGCACCGAACAATGGCGCCTCCGCGTTCAACACACGTGCAGCCCGGTGACGTCTCCTACGCCTTGATCCAGCAAGGAGGAAGGAGAGGTTGGGGAAGAGCTCCGGCAGCACGACGGCATGGTGACGGTGGAGCTACGAGGACTCCGATAGGGCTTCGCCAAGCACTACGGAGAACGAGGAGAGGGAGAGGTAGGGCTGCGCCAAGAGGAAGAGAGAACCATGTATTGGGCAGCCCTGAAACCTCACATATATATAGGGGGAAGGAGGAGGGAGGGTTGCATACTAGGGTTCCCACCCTAGGGTGGTGCGGTAGCCGCCAGATCAATCTAGTGTGGTGGCCAGAGGGGGAGGAGAGGAGGGCGCAGCCCTAGGTGGGCCTTAGGCCCATCTGGACCTAGGGTTTCCCCTCCCTCCTTCTCTCATGCGCATTGGGCCAGGTGGGAGGGGCGCACCAGCCCACCTAGGGGCTGGTTCCCTCCACCTACGGCCCATGAAGCCCTCTGGGGCCGGTGTGCCCACTTGGTGGGCCCCCGGAACCCTTCCGATGGTCCCGGTACGTTACCGGTGACCCCCGAAACATTTCTAGTAACCAAAACCTCACCTCCTATATATCAATCTTCGTCTCCGGACCATTCTAGGACTCCTAGCGACGTCCGAGATCTCATTCGGGACTCCGAACAACCTTCAGTAACCACGTACACTATTTCCCTATAACCCTAGCGTCATCGAACCTTAGGTGTCTAGACCCTACGGGTTCGGGAGATACGTAGACATGACCGAGACACCTCTCCGGTCAATAACCAACAACGGGATCTGGATACCCATGTTGGCTCCCACGTACTCCACGATGATCTCATCGGATGAACCACGATGTCGGGGATTCAATCAATCCCGTATTCAATTCCCTTTGTCTATCGGTCTGATACTTACCCGAGATTCGATCGTCGGTATCTCTATACCTTGTTCAATCTCGTTACCGGCAAGTCTATTTACTCGTTCCGTAATGCATCATCCCATGGCTAACTCCTTAGTCACATTGAGCTCATCATGATGATGTCTTACCGAGTGGGCCCAGAGATACCTCTCCATCACACAGAGTGACAAATCCCAGTCTCGATTCGTGCCAACCCAACAGACACTTTCGGAGATACCCGCAATGCACCTTTATAGCCACCCAGTTATGTTGTGACGTTTGGCGCACCCAAAGCATTCCTACGGTATCCAGGAGTTGCACAATCTCATGGTCTAAGGAAACGATACTTGACATTGAAAAGCTTTAGCAAACGAACTACACGATCTTGTGCTATGCTTAGGATTGGGTCTTGTCCATCACATCATTCTCCTAATGATGTGATCCCGTTATCAACGACATCCAATGTCCATGGTCATGAAACTGTGACCATCTATTGATCAACAAGCTAGTCAACTAGAGGCTCACTAGGGACATGTTGTGGTCTATGTATTCACACATATATTACGGTTTCCGGTTAACACAATTATAGCATGAATAATAGACAATTATCATGAACAAGGAAATACAATAATAACCATTTTATTATTGCCTCTAGGGCATATTTCCAACAGTCTCCCACTTGCACTAGAGTCAATAATGTAGTTACATTGTGATGAATCGAACACCCATAGCATTCTGGTGTTGATCATGTTTTGCTCGTGAGAGAGGTTTAGTCAATGGATCTGCGACATTCAGATCTGTGTGCACTTTACAAATATCTATATATCCCTCCTGAATGTAATCATGGATGGAGTTCAAGCGGCGCTTGATGTGTCTTGTCTTCTTGTGAAACCTGGGCTCCTTCGCAAGGGCAATAGCTCCAGTGTTGTCACAGAATAAAGTCATTGGGCCCGACGCATTGGGAATCACTCCTAGGTCAGTGATGAACTCCTTCATCCAGACTCCTTCCTTTGCTGCTTCCGAAGCAGCTATGTACTCCGCTTCACATGTAGATGCCGCCACGACGCTTTGCTTGCTGCTGCACTAGCTGACTGCCCCTCCATTCAAAATATACAGGTATCCGGTTTGCGACTTGGAGTCGTCCGGATCTGTGTCGAAGCTAGCATCGACGTAACCCTTTACGACGAGCTCTTCGGCACCTCCAGATACGAGAAACATGTCCTTTGTCCTTTTCAGGTACTTTAGGATATTCTTGACCGCTGTCCAGTGTTCCGCTCCGGGATCACTTTGGTACCTCCCTACCAAACTTATGGCAAGGTTCACATCAGGTCTGGTACACAGCATGGCATACATAATAGAGCCTATGGCTGAAGCATAGGGGATGACACTCATCTCTTCTCTATCCTTTGCCGTGGTCGGGCATTGAGTCGTACTCAATCTCACACCCTGTAACACAGGCAAGAACCCCTTCTTGGACTGATCCATATTGAACTTCTTCAATATCTTTTCATGGTATGTGCTTTGTGAAAGACCTATGAGGCGTCTCGATCTATCTCTATAGATCTTAATACCTAATATGTAAGCAACTTCTCCAAGGTCCTTCATTGAAAAACACTTATTCAAGTAGGCCTTTATACTTTCCAAGAGTTCTATATCATTTCCCATTATCAACATGTCATCCACATATAATATAAGAAATGTTACAGAGCTCCCACTCACTTTCTTGTAAATACAGGGTTCTCCATAAACCCGTACAAACCCAAACGCTTTAATCACCTCATTAAAGTGAATGTTCCAACTCCGAGATGCTTGCACCAGCCCATAGATGGAGCGCTGGTGCTTGCATACTTTGTTAGCATCTTTAGGATCGACAAAACCTTCCGGCTGCATCATATACAGTTCTTCCTTGAGGAAGCCATTAAGGAATGTCGTTTTGACATCCATTTGCCAGATCTCATAATCATAAAATGCGGCAATTGCTAACATGATTCGGACAGACTTCAGCATCGCTGCGGGTGAGAAAGTCTCATCGTAGTCAACTCCTTGAACTTGTCGATAACCCTTAGCGACAAGCCAAGCCTTATAGGCAGTCACATTACCGTCCGCATCAGTCTTCTTCTTAAAGATCCATTTATTTTCAATGGCTCGCTTATCATCAGGCAAGTCCACCAAAGTCCATACTTTGTTCTTATACATGGATCCTATCTCGGATTTCATGGCCTCAAGCCATTTGTTGGAATCCGGGCCCGCCATCGCTTCTTCATAGTTCGAAGGTTCATCGTTGTCCAACAACATGATCTCTAGGACAGGGTTGCCATACCACTCTGGTGCGGAATGTGTCCTAATGGACCTTCGACATTCAATAGTAACTTGATCTGAAGTTTCATGATCATCATCATTAACTTCCTCTCCAGCCAGTGTAGGCTCCACAGAAACAACTTCCTGTGCTGCGCTACTCTCCAGTTCGAGTGAAGGTATGATTACCTCATCAAGTTCTATTTTCCTCCCACTTACTTCTTTTGAGAGAAACTCTTTCTCGAGAAAGGATCCATTCTTGGCAACAAAGACTTTGCCCTCGGATCGTAGGTAGAAGGTATACCCAATAGTCTCTTTGGGATATCCTATGAAGACGCACTTTTCCGCTTTGGGTTCGAGCTTCTCAGGTTGAAGTTTCTTCACATAAGCATCGCATCCCCAAACTTTTACAAACGACAACTTAGGTTTCTTTCCAAACCATAATTCATACGGTGTCGTCTCAACGGATTTAGACGGTGCCCTATTTAAAGTGAATGCGGCAGTCTCTAATGCATATCCCCAAAATGATAGCGGCAAGTCGGTAAAAGACATCATAGATCGCACCATATCCAATATAGTGCGATTACGACGTTCAGACACACCATTTCGCTGAGGTGTGCCGGGCGGCGTGAGTTGTGAAACAATACCACATTTCCTAAGGTGCGTGCCAAACTCGTGACTCAAATATTCTCCGTCACGATCAGATCGTAGGCATTTTATTTTCCTGTCACATTGATTCTCTACCTCACTTTGAACTTCCTTGAACCTTTCAAAGGTTTCAGACTTGTGTTTCATTAAGTAGACATACCCATATCTGCTCAAGTCATCAGTGAGGGTGAGAACATAACGGTAGCCATCGCAAGCCTCGACGCTCATTGGACCGCATACATTGGTATGTATTATCTCCAACAAGTCAGTTGCTCACTCCATTGTTCCGGAGAACGGAGTCTTGGTCATCTTGCCCATGAGGCATGGTTCGCAGGTGTCAAATGATTCGAAATCAAGTGACTCCAAAAGTCCATCAGCATGGAGCTTCTTCATGCGTTTGACACCAATATGACCAAGGCGGCAGTGCCACATGTAAGTGGGACTATCGTTATCAACCTTACTCTTTTTGGTACTCACACTATGGACATGTGTAACATCACGTTCGTGATTCATCAAAAATAAACCATTGACCAGCGGGGCATGACCATAAAACATTTCACTCATATAAATAGAACAACCATTATTCTCAGATTTAAATGAGTAGCCATCTCGCATCAAGCGAGATCCAGATACAATGTTCATGCTCAAAGCTGGTACTAAATAACAATTATTAAGGTTTAAAACTAATCCCGAAGGTAGATGTAGAGGTAGCGTGCCGACGGCGATCACATCAACCTTGGAACCATTTCCGACGTGCATCGTCACCTCGTCCTTTGCCAGCCTTCGCTTATTCCGCAGCTCCTGCTTGGAGTTACAAATGTGAGCAACTGCACCGGTATCAAATACCCAGGAGCTACTACGAGCACTGGTTAAGTACACATCAATAACAAGTATATCACATATACCTTTAACGTTGCCGTCCTTCTTATCCGCTAAGTACTTGGGGTAGTTCCGCTTCCAGCGACCGGTACCCTTGCAATAAAAGCACTCAGTCTCAGGCTTGGGTCCATTCTTGTTCTTCTTCTTCCTGGCAACTTGCTTACCGGGCGCAACAACAACTTTGTCGTCCTGCTTGAAGTTCTTTTTACCCTTGCCTTTCTTGAAACTAGTAGTCTTATTCACTATCAACACTTGATGCTCCTTTTTGATCTCGACCTCTGCTGATTTCAGCATCGAGTACAACTCAGGAATGGACTTCTCCATACCCTGCATGTTGTAGTTCATCACAAAGCTTTTGTAGCTAGGTGGAAGCGACTGGAGGATTCTGTCAATGACCGAGTCATTCGGGAGATTAACTCCCAGCTGAGTCAAGCGGTTGTGTAGCCCAGACATCTTGAGGATGTGCTCACTGACAGAACTGTTCTCCTCCATCTTACAACTAAAGAACTTGTCGGAGATGTCATATCTTTTGACCGGAGAATGAGCTTGGAAAACCAGTTTGAGCTCTTGGAACATCTCATATGCTCCGTGTTGCTCAAAACGCTTTTGGAGCCCCGGTTCTAAATTGTAAAGCATGCCGCACTGAACAAGGGAGTAATCATCGCAGCGAGAATGCCAAGCGTTCGCAATTTTTGCTCTGCTGGGAGAAGGGGTGGGTCACCTAGCGATGCATCAAGGACATACAATTTCTTGGAAGCTATGAGGATGATCCTCAAGCCACGGACCCAGTCTGCATAGTTGCTTCCATCATCTTTCAGCTTGGTTTTCTCTAGGAACGCGTTGAAATTGAGGGTGACATTCGCGTTGGCCCTTGGATCTACAATATAGATAGTAAAGACAATTTTATACTAAGTTCATGATAATTGAGTTCACATAATCAAATTATTTAATGAACTCCCACTTAGATAGACATCTCTCTAGTCATCCAATTGTTACATGATCCATGTCAACTAGCCCGTGTTCGATCATCACGTGAGACGGACTAGTCATCCATGGTGAACATCTCCATGTTGATCGCATCTTCTATACGACTCATGTTCGACCTTTCGGTCTTCCGTGTTCCGGAGCCATGTCTGTACATGCTAGGCTCGTCAAGTCAACCTAAGCGTTCCGCGTGTGTAAATCTGGCTTACACCCGTTGTATGCGAATGTTAGAACCTATCACACCCGATCATCACGTGGTGCTTCGGAACAACGATCCTTAGCAACGGTGCATAGTTAGGGTGAACACATCTCTTGAAATTTTATTGAGAGATCATCTTATTTACTACCGTCGTTCTAAGCAAATAAGATGTAAACATGATAAACATCACATGCAATCAACATAGTGACATGACATGGCCAATATCATCTTGCTCCTTTGCTCACCATCTTCGGGGCACCATGATCATCACTGTCACCGGCATGACACCATGATCTCCATCATTGTGTCTTCATAAAGTTGTCTCGCCAACTATTACTTCTACTACTATGGCTAACGTTTAGCAATAAAGTAAAGTAATTACATGGCGTTTATGATTAACACGCAGGTCATACAATAAAATAAGACAACTCCTATGGCTCCTGCCGGTTGTTATACTCATCGACATGCAAGTCATGAATCCCATTACAAGAACATGATCAATCTCATACATCACAATGCATCACATCACATACATCACAAGGCATATGCTGCAAAACCAAGTTAGACGTCCTCTAATTTGTAGTTGCAAGTTTTACGTGGCTGCTATAGGTTTCTAGCAAGAATGTTTCTTACCTACGCCAAAACCACAACGTGATATGCCAATTGCTATTTACCCTTCATAAGGACCCTTTTCATCGAATCCAATTCGATTAAGGTGGGGGAGATAGACACCCGCTAGCCACCTTATGCAACAAGTGCATGTCAGGCGGTGGAACCAGTCTCACGTAAGCGTACGTGTAAAGTCGGTACAGGCCGCTTCATCCCGCAATACCGCCGAATCAAGATAAGACTAGTAGTGGTAAGCAAATTAACAAAATCGACGCCCACAACTGCTTTGTGTTCTCCTCGTGCAAAGATTCTACGCATAGACCTAACTCTGATACCACTGTTGGGAGACGTAGTATTAAATCAAAAAAATTCCTACGTGCCAAGATCTATCTATGGAGAAACCAGCAATGAGAGGAAAAAATATTGCATCTTCATACCTTTGAAGATCGCTAAGCGGAAGCGTTACAAGAACGCGGTTGGTGGAGTCGTACTCGCAACGATTCAGATCGCGGTGGACTCCGATCTTAGAACGAACAACGGTGCCTTCGCGTTCAACACACGTGCAGCCCGGTGACCTCTCCTATGCCTTGATCTAGCAAGGAGGAAGGATAGGTTGGGGAAGAGCTCCGGCAGCACGATGGCCTGGTGACGGTGGAGCTACGTGGACTCCGGCAGAGCTTTGCCAAGCACTACGGAGAACGAGGAGAGGGAGAGGTAGGGCTGCGCCGAGAGGAAGAGAGAACCGTGTATTGGGCAGCCCTGAAACCTCACATATATATAGGGGGAAGGAGGAGGGAGGGCTGAACCCTAGGGTTCCCACCCTAGGGTGGTGCGGCAGCCACCAGATCAATCTGGTGCGGCGGCCAGAGGGGGAGGAGAGGATGGCGCAGCCCTAGGTGGGCCTTAGGCCCATCTGGACCTAGGGTTTCCCCTCCCTCCTTCTCTCATGCGCCTTGGGCCAGGTGGGAGGGGCGCACCAGCCCACCTAGGGGCTGGTTCCCTCCACCTACGGCCCATGAAGCCCTCTGGGGCCGGTGTGCCCACTTGATGGACCCCCGGAACCCTTCCGATGGTCCCGATACGTTACCGGTGACCCCCAAACATTTCCGATAACCAAAACCTCACTTCCTATATATCAATCTTCGTCACCAGACCATTCCGGTACTCCTCGTGACATCTGGGATCTCATCCAGGACTCTAAACAACCTTTGGTAACCACATACACTATTTCCCTACAACCCTAGCGTCATCGAACCTTAAGTGTGTAGACCCTACGGGTTCGGGAGATACGTAGACATGACCGAGACACCTCTCCGGTCAATAACCAACAGCGGGATCTGGATACCCATGTTGGCTCCCACGTACTCCACGATGATCTCATCGGATGAACCACGATGTCGGGGATTCAATCAATCCCGTATTCAATTCCCTTTGTCTATCCGTATGATACTTACCCGAGATTCGATTGTCGGTATCTCTATACCTTGTTCAATCTCGTTACCGGCAAGTCTCTTTACTCGTTCCGTAATGCATCATCCCGTGGCTAACTCCTTAGTCACATTGAGCTCATCATGATGATGTCTTACCGAGTGGGCCTAGAGATACCTCTCCGTCACACGGAGTGACAAATACCAGTCTCGATTCGTGCCAACCCAACAGACACTTTCGGAGATACCCGTAATGCACCTTTATAGCCACCCAGTTACGTTGCGATATTTGGCGCACCCAAAGCATTCCTACGGTATCCGGGAGTTGCACAATCTCATGGTCTAAGGAAACGATACTTGACATTGAAAAGCTTTAGGAAACGAACTACACGATCTTGTGCTATGCTTAGGATTGGGTCTTGTCCATCACATCATTCTCCTAATGATGTGATGCCGTTATGAACGACATCCAATGTCCATGGTCATGAAACCGTGACCATTTATTAATCAACGAGCTAGTAAACTAGAGGCTCACTAGGGACATGTTGTGGTCTATGTATTCACACATGTATTATGGTTTCCGGTTAACACAATTATAGCATGAATAATAGACAATTATCATGAACAAGGAAATACAATAATAACCATTTTATTATTGCCTCTAGGGCATATTTCCAACACTATATTGGCCTTCAGATCCATCAGTTGCGACCCAGTGTCGTTTAAAGCTTCCTGTAACACATCAAAATACATGATAAGTCGCAGAAATAGAAGTCATATGCAAGTCTCAAGCAGATTGCAAGCAATATGTTTGACACTTGGGGGCTAATGTATGTTTGATCTTTGAGTATGCAATGCAGTTCCGGTTCATCTTCATCAAAGTTAATCCGGAACTTGGGGGCTACAACATGGCTCTTCAAATTACTTCTAATGGAAGCCCCGACTCAAACTTTATCAAGTTTTGAGTCGGCCCTTGGGGGCTACAAGTGGTTCTTCAAGATATATACACTAAAGATCCGAATCAACTTGATCAAGTTTGAACCGGCCCTTGGGGGCTACGATTGGCTATTTACGCTATCTACATGAAAGATCCGACTCAATTCTAGCAAATTAAGCCGGTTCTAGGGGACAATAGCTATGGATTTTTTCTAACAGTAAGTTAAACAAAGACCCGGTTCAACGATTGAGTACATTGAACCAGCCCTTGGGGGCTAAGTAAGGTTATGGCAACAAGAGGAGTACCTCATATTTTATCTTCATTAAAGAGACCAGCCGAAGTTCCAGATCCTGACTGATGGTAAGCCGGTTCGTATACCCGGCATGGAGTTCTTCGGTTGTCATCTTCTCATAGGAAGAATCAAAGTTTAGCTTCTGGAGGCTTCGACCGGCTCTATATGCCTGGTCAGCACATGAGCCGGAGGAGTCTGGTGAGCAAACCCAGTGATAACAACCTCCGGAGTTGCAGGGGTCTTGGCAGGAGTCGGCGGCTTTGAAGGAGCCCTTGGAGGGCTCTCCATGATGACATCTTCAGCGGTTGGCTCAGTGGAGGCAACCGGTGGATTTACTTTTGGTTGAGCCTCCTCCGGTTGTTCGAGCTCCGGCTCTTGGATAACAGGGCCAGGGGAGGGCTTGTTGGTCTTCCGGCGCTTGGCTTGAGCACTGCAAGATAGAAAAGGCAGAATCAAAAGGATGTTACATCCCTACAAAGAACCGAAAGTTATGGTGGAAAGGCACTTACAGCGGGTTGATCTTCGGAGGCGGCAGAGCAGTCGCCGACGAGTCGCCAGAAGAAGGAGACTTCTGAGATGAAATTCAAGAAAGATGAGACGGCACCAAGGTCATACAGAGAAAAAGAGTCAAACAGGAACACATACCTCCGCTGGGCGTTTCTTCTGAACCGGCGAGTTCGGCAAGCCGGACATAAGCTCAGTGGAGCCTACGCTCCGGGTTTGGCGGTGTTCAGCCTGCTGTTGCTTTTTCAAAAGAAAGTCGGGAGCCAGGTAAGCGAGAGGATGAGAAAGAGGAACTTTTCTGATAACCCGCCGCGGCTCTCGGGGGACAAAACATTCTGAGCCGGAAGAAATATAGTTTACCTCAGGAGCATTGGCGCGGCTAGTCTCCACTTCATCCTATGAGTAAAACAAGCATTAATAAAGCAGGAAGACAAAGGGTCAAGCAAACAATTAAGATCTTACCTCTGTGTTGGATGACTCTGGCCACTCGAGCCAGTCCTCTTGCGGAGCGCCCTTTTTTGACTTCTTGCCCGCAGCTTTCTTCTTGGCCTTCTTCGGAGGAGGGACGTACTCCTTCTTCCAGAAATCTGAGTCGGCCTGCAGGAGTGACCCGAAGAAGAAGAATAGATCAACAAAGTACAAGCAACATCCAAGAGACGGATGGGAAGGAATTAACTTATGTCTGGAGCCGGATTATTGACGCAAAAAGGCGTCAGGCCGATGGCGCTACATGAGCCGGAGGCTTCGTGGACAAGGATTTGGATGGCCATGGTGATGTCATCCTCTATCAGAGTTGATTTGCCGAAGCACAAGGAGCTGTCGTACTTGCCTTCATATTCGCACATAAGCCGGCCTCTACGGCTTAAGGGCATGATCCGCCAGGAAATCCAGCAGCGGATCAAGTCTAATCCTGTTAATCCATTGGCCATGAGCGCCTTGATCTTGGCATGGAACGGATCATACCTGGCACACTCTGAGGCTGAGAGCCGGCCAGGAAGTTCTGTATCTGTCCTGAGCCGGGAGGGACGATAACCCGGCAAAGGGTGCTCTTTCTCAGGAGAGGTGTCCTGGCAGTAGAACCATGTCTTGTTCTAGTCCTTTGGATGACTCGGCATTTGAGCAGCCAAAAAGATGATGTCTCGGCAACGTTGAATAGAAATGCCGCCTAGCTCCAAACTCGGACTGCCCTTCATCTCGGTTTGGCGGTTGGCATAGAAGAACTCTCGCAAAAACCCCACAGATGGCTTGGTTTGCAAGTAAGCTTCGCAGAGCACTTGGAAATTACATATGTTTGAAACAGAATTGGGGGCCAAGTCCTGAGGATGCAGCTTGTAGAAATGAAGAACATCTCGGAAGAATTTAGAGCCGGGCGGTACGAACCCTCGTTCAACATGGTCAGTGAAAACTACTAGTTCTCCTTGCTTTGGGGAGGGTCGTATCTCATCACCCGGAACCCGCCAGTGAAGGACCTCCTTGCAAGGGATAGTACCCACGTTGACAAAGTCTGTTAAATACTCCTCCGTGACACAAGACCCAACCCAGTTGCAGGAGTTAGAAGCACGAGACATATTGGCGGCTGTGCAAAGGGGATAAGCGGCGAGTTAAGGACAAGCAAGTATCTATGGCGGCTTACAATGTTAAGGGCTCTACAAAAATTATAGTTCGGCTGATGAGAGCCGGAGAAGCCTGGCGATTCAACAGAGGAATAAAGGAGCAAAAATCGGCTAAGTCCTAAAAATAGGTTTCACAAACTATCGCTACAATTACGGATCTACAAAAGACAGAAAAAGGAAATCTTATTTCAACCTAGCGAAGAACAGCGAAAACTGAGAAGCGCAGAACGGAGCCGCATCAGTCCGTGCATTATGCACGGCCGACCCGCGCGGCGGCGCCGCAAGAAACGCATGCTAGGACATCAACGGCGTCAGGGTACCCTAGCGGTGGCAGCGGAGAAACCCGAATGGCTATGGCGAAACCTCCCGCAAAACCCTACTGCGGCAACGAAGGTCCTAGGGAGCGCGAGGACTCACCGATGATGGAGCAATGGATGCGGACGAAACTCTGGTGCGATTCAGGGTGATGTAGCGGCCCGGTCGATGAAGATGCGGAGGCGGCGCCGGAGGTCGGATGCGCTGGAAGCAGAGGCGACAGGAGGAAGAAGAGGACGAGTGAGCGGGAGAAGAAAGATTTCGGCCCGCATAGGTCATATTTAAAGAGGGAATGAGGAAGGCGCGAAAATTCAGGCGATGAAACCGTTTGACCGAGGCGGACGCCTCGATTCTCGGGCTAACCGTTTAATGAAAGATTCGATGGTACGTCAGCGGATCTCATGACGTCACGACGGTTCATCACCGGGCGACTCACCAAGATCAAAAGAGAAGGATGAAGTGAGCAAGCTCAATTCAACCTGGGGCCTAATGTTGGGGATATAACCCCGTAATATGACCCGCCCTTAAGGCTCCGGGTCATGTTGATGGCTCGTGAGCCGGCCCAGGAGAGAGCTGAAAAACCTACGGCCCAAGAAGATAGACGGCACATGAAGTGGGTCGTAAGGTGGCCCGGACGGAGAAGACCCGGTCGTGTAAGCCGCCTCAGAGACAGCTTGGACAAGAAGATAGAGAGAGACTCGGATGTACGATGAGACTCGGTTACACAATTGTAAAGACCCGGTGGTCCTGACCTCCTATATATAGGCAGACCCGGGGCGACTTAGGGGATAGTTTATCGAGAACTAGATCAAGCTTTTAGCTCCTTGTAATCGATACAACAAGCAATACAAGTACAAGCAGGACGTAGGCTATTACCTCGACTTGAGGGGCCGAACCTGGGTAAACCCGTGTCTTTCGTCCCGATCAACCCCTTTGAGTCCACCCCGTTAGCGAGGGCCTCGAATCCAAGTCCGTTCACCCAGACATCTGCCATGACAAAACCACGACAGGGTCGGCTGTAGCTTGGCAGTTTGGCTGCAGCTTTGGCTGCGTCTTCCGTGGTTCCTCCCCTTGGCCTTGGATGTCTTCCTCGTACCTAATGATGCAGAGTGTCCCGAGGTGAGGTAGCATCTAAGTTTCATTACCATTCATATCAAGCTCAAATAGGAGGGAGTTCACCTTAGCTTCTATTGCTTGTGCGCGAGCTCTTGTCATAGGACCACATGTGTCTTGTGGAGATGGTGTAGGCTTTATGGGGATGAGGGATGCTCCGCATCAAATTCTCTCTTGTATTAATAGGAGACATGCCGTGGCGTACAAGTTGTTGATGATCGCTAGGATACATCACGTGAGTTCACAGGAGATTCAAGAGGAGATAAAACAGAAGAAGAGATAGAATAGAATTACATGAATTTAAACATCATATCTCTAGAACTATTCTAACAAAGAAGAGACCACATATTTGTACATATCACCAGAACCAAACAAGAAGACGAGGCTGATTGGTTTGATGCCAACATTTAGCAAGCGCAAATTTGGCAAAATGGTAACCAACCAATCACTGGCCAATATTTGGCATCTGCCAAAATTATTTTTTTGATCAAACCAATCATGCTTGATGATTTGGCTATCGGCACTTGAGACCTGACTGGCCAAATATTGACGCGTTGGATATTTTGAATCCTGTTCAAAGAAGAGCTCAGCGGGTGCCCGTGTTATCAAAACCAGGCGTTTCCCCTGAGATCTATGGGTGGATCGGTCCTTGAGCCGGTCGGCTTCCATAGTTTCGCCTTGAATGTGACAATAGGTCGACCGGGATTCCTGCTAGCTTCATCCATCAAATGGTGCACCATAGCTTCTGAGCTACGGCATGGATCAGCATGGAGCAAGACCTCCTGAAGATTTGCAAGAAAACTGATACCTGAAGGCTGCTTCCTGGATGGAAGCATTCTCGAAAAAAGATAGCTCCAGCCTATGGAGCTTAGGTGCAGTGCCTTCCTCAAACGGAGATGAATGGTGAGCAGTTTGAGACTTGGGAACTCTGACGCAGAGAACTTGAGTGCTCTTCCGGTGTATGCAACCTGAGGTAGAGCAGGCTTGGCAACTGAGAGAGAACTTTCAGGTGGTTCTCAGATTCCAATTCAGTGGCGCGAAGGGTCAACTCGATAAGATTCGCCAGCGAACCGATCCATTCTGGTAGCTGTCGCAACTTACCTAGGAAGTTTATGCTTTTTAGAAACATTGGTGGCCTGGATAGTGTATCAAGAATCCTGAAATTCATAATTCTGTCAGGTCGCCAAATGAGCAGTGACTGAAGGCAACTGCTCAGTTTTGCAATGGCCGCGATCAAGGACATTCAATTCATGTCGTCGTCAAGAAACATCATAACTCCTAGCTTCCTCAACTGTGAAAGCTTCCCCAGTTCAGGTATGTAACAGGAAGTAGAGTCTGTGATCTCTATTTGTGCAAGGGTCGTCAGCATTTCTAAATTGCCAAGCTCGTTAGGGATGTGCACTCCCCAAAAGTCAGAAATGGGATACAAACCACCGTATTTGCAAGCTCTTCTCCCTCCAAGTAGGCTGGACAAATTTGGTAGATGGGTAATCTGAGGAGGCAAATGCTTGATGCCCGTATCCCTTACATCCAGTGTCACCAATTTCTTCAGGTTTCCTGTTTGCACAGGGAGTTGGGTGACAAATGTATTTCTGAGACCGAGGTATTCCAACTGAAACAGAGTACATTTTTTCGATAAAGGGTGGATTTTATTGATTCAAAATGAAGCATCAAGTGGATACAAACATCATGAGTACACACCCGGCCTTTGCATAGTTAGGATGCACACAACCAATACCAACACACACACGTCAAAAACTTGCCGGCAAAGAGCAAAGTCATATAAGACCAAAGCTATGTCAAAGCAAGGAAAAAAAACCTAAGGAGATCAAAACAGTGCTTGACAAACTACGACAATGACCTTATCCGCACCAACAATCTTTTGACATCACAGAGACAACGATGTTCTTCGATAGCAACACCTTCAAGAAGAGAAGATGCTCAATCCTCGCCGTCACCGGATCCAACCGTCAAAGGCCAGATTCTAAGTTTTCAACCTAAAGAACAATTCCGAGCATATCCAAGCAATGCCTTCAACAAGGTTACGACACAAAAACATCGCCATTGCCAGGTACAACCAAACTTGTCACCTAGGTTTTTCACCCCAGAGCTCAAGACATGGTACTCGAGAAGCACCACCAATCGAAGTCTATCATGTGTTATCGCCACCACTTTTTCACAATCCCAACAGCTACATGCGCTGGGAAGAAATCCCATCACTGCTCCTGCACAACCATATCCTCTGCGTCAAGTCATAGATTGCATCTCACCATGAAAGGCAAACTTGCCGGAGTAAGAGCTGCCAAAATCCACAAAGGAATCTTCAGGTTGCATCTCGCTACCTCGCTAGGACAAGCCGTCGGTAGCAGCCATCAGATCTGAGTAGAGGAATCCTCATGAAAACTCTATGATGGACACTACAATTTGCAATCCGACTAGCCCATGAGCAATCACCAAAATAGACCCACATCGCCAGCTGGAGGCGGAGGTCTAGACCAGATTGACCGCCGGCCGCATGGCCAGATCAGCCACGCGGGCTTCAGTCCCAGCCATGCAGCGCGAGGCATCGGAGGCCAGACCCAGTACATCGTGTTGTCCCGCCATGCGTGGATCCGCGGCCGCCGAGGCCCCGAGCAACACCAGACAACCGACGTAGCATAGGTCGGGCGCACAATCAAGGCCTTCGGGTGCCATTGCACAGGATCAGTCCACCTCGCACCGGCCGACGGTGCACCAACACAATCAGGCTAGCCATGCGGGAGTGCACACCGACGTATCAGCCGTCGCCTGGGTTAGCTGCACCACCGGATTGATCGTCACTTCAGGTAAGATCGCCGCTGCCTACAGCGGGAGAGCACATCCATCACACCCGCTGTCGCCAGATTCCCATTCCCATTCCCATTCCTGGCAATTTCACAACTTTATAGGTCCAATATCCTCAGCAGTTTCATCCAAGAAAACTGTAATATTTCTCCATCAGCAAATATGTTGAAGGATCGGACATGGCTTACCATTTTTCTTGTGGCAATATATTTGTAATTTCCACCGTGAATAGATAGCCGCCGGATCTTCTCTTGTGGAGCTAAAGTATGCTGTTCACCTATCAAAGTGATGAAATTTTCTTCAATCGACTTTGTAAGAATGATCTCTAGAATTAAATCATGAACCCGCAAAGTCTTGACCTTCCCATCAAAGCTCATGTCAACTGGGTGAACGATGCTCCTGTTGAGTAATTCATCGAAATAATTCTCAGCTACCTCTAAGGCAGTTAATCCACGCTTTTCAGTCACAAAGCGTTCTGCTATCCATCGCCTCAATACACTTTTCCTTCTTATCTTATGATCCTTCGGGTAAGTGCATAAATATAAGAAACATGTTTTTAAATGGTAAGGAAGGGCATTGTAAGTAAGCTCAAGAATTTTCTCCAGTTTTTCAAGCCAGGGGCTTGTTTCAAGCTCAAAGCCAAGAACATTATAAATCTTCTCCCAGTGATTAACTGTGCACGGACGTGCTAGCCAAAAGACCTGCAATACTGGCAATGGCCAACGGTATGCCACCACATTTTCCCAAGATCTTCTGTGAAATCTCTGTCAAGGCAATTGGGCAATTATCCCGATTACCAAATAATTTCATGAAAAATAACTGACTAGATTCACTTCCCGTGAAGTGTTCAATTTCATAAGCTATGTCATGCTCATCGACGCAGCAGGCTTGTGCTACGGTTTTACTTCTTGTGGTAACAAATATTCTGCTTCCAATATGCGAGTTAGGCAGAAAAAATCGAATATCTTCCCAAGCTGAGATGGTCCACACATCATCAAGAATATTAGAGTATAGGTCGGTTATAGATACTTTGACCAGCAGGTTTTAGATTGTAATCTATCTCTCTTAGTCTTGGAGTCCAAGTTTTGTAATCTATATAAATAGCCCTTTGATGCCTCAATCAATACAATTATTATTCTTCAATTATCATGGTATCAGACGCCTAGGTTTTTCGCACCTGGCATGACACCGTCAACCGCGCCGCCGCCTCGGCCGACTCAGCCCCTCTTCTCCATGGCCGAGTTCCGCACCGCCGGTGCCCCTACTTCTTCTTCCTCCTCCTTAACTACCCAACCAACTCCTCCTCAAATCCCAATGATCTCCCTAGCCGACACCATTGCCAACGTCTCCCTCTTCATCTCGATCTCGTTAGATCTTGGCGCCCACAACTACTACCATTGGCGCCACCTCTTCACCATCCACCTCGGCCGCTACGACCTCCGCCACCACATAGATCCATCTTACCCCCTACAGCACGCCGATCCTCGCTGGATGAAAGATAATCTCGCCATCATCCAGTGGATTTACACGCGCATCTCCACGGAGCTTCAATCTGGTCTCCTCCGACGACGCCACCGCCGCCGAGCTTTGGGCTTCTCTCCAGTAGCTGTTCCAGCACAACTCCGACGTGCACATCAACGCCCCCAACACCGAGCTCCGTACGACCGTCCAAGGAGATGTCCCTGACACCGTTTTCTGCCAGCGGATCAAGGCTATCGGCGACGAACTTCGTGAACTCGGCGATCACGTCGACAATCGCACCCTCATCAACGCCCTCCTCGTCGGCCTCGGCGAGCAGTTCGAGAAGCAACAGTCATTCATCCCCATGCCCAAGCCCTACCCCACCTTCAAGGAGGTTCGCTCCCTTCTTCAACAAGAAGAGAAGAATCAAGCTCGCAAGGCGCAACGGCCACCGCAGGTGTTTCACGCAGCCGCTCCTGCCGCGGCCGCGCCTGGGCTGTCGCGCAATCTGTCGCACCCTCCCCTCCAACCGCGGCGGCAGCAACTCCTCCACTGCCCCCAGGCTGGCGCCCGAGCCCAAACTACTCGGGAAAGAATACGATCTACCAACCCCCTGCATCTCGCTCCGCTGGCGCTGCACAAGCTCCGCCATCGGCCGCTCCATCGTCACCGGCTCCCTCAACATGGCAGCCTCAGCACGATCCCTGGACTGGCCTTGTTGAAGTTTGGTCGATGCCCTGGTTGGCCCCTTCGCCGTACGGTGCCCCGCCTGCTTACACGGGCACGTGGAGCCCTGGTCGCTGCCCGGTCACCGGCTTTCCTGGCCTCCTTGGGCCCAAGCCGCCGACGCACGTCTACACCGCCACTCCCACGCCACCTCCAAGTGCGCCAGGACTACCGCCACCCTACCACATCTTGCCGGCTTCTTACGGCACCTTGGCGGCCCCGACAGCATACTACCAGTTGACGACCCTGCCCTACGCTCCCATGCACGCTCCTGGCCCCTCTGCTCCTCCACAGCAGCCGGCCTGGGATCAAGCCGCCTTCATCAACGCCATGAACAACTTTACTCTCAATAACGAATGTATGGATTGGATTTTCGATTATGGTGCATCCTCGCATATGTCTTCAAATATGAATTTGCTGTCAGCTTGTTTTCCTTCTGTTTTCTCTACGATCGCCATTGGTGACGGTTCCACCATACCAGTTTCCTGCACCGGTCATTCTTACATCTCTTCCTCTTACGCCAATTTTCTTCTTCGCAATATTCTTGTTGTCCCTTCCCTCATCAAAAATCTTATTTCTGTTTGCCAATTTTGCATTGACAATAAAGTTATTTTGGCTTTTGACCCTTTTGGTTTGTCTGTGAAGGATCTGACAACGGGGGAGGTCCTCGCTCGGTACAATAGCACGTGTGATCTTTATCCGCTTCATGGCGCACCTACATCCACTCCCCGAGCCATGCTTGCATCAGTTGATTTGTGGCATCGTCGTGTAGGACACCCCAATAAAACCACATTGTCATCTTTGCTTCAAGAATTTTGTATTCCAAGTTCTAGTGTTCCTCATAATCCCTCTCTTTGTAATGCCTGTCAATGCGGAAAACGTGTTAGATTACCTTTTGGAACCTCTACTACCCTTACCACTTTTCCATTTGAATTATTTCACTGTGATTTATGGACCTCTCCCGTCCCTAGTGTCTCTGGTTACAATTATTATCTTGTGATTTTGGATGACTATTCTCATTATATTTGGACTTTTCCTATTCGTGCTAAATCTGAAGTACATGCCATCTTTCTCGATTTTCGACAATATATTCTTACACACTTTGGCTTTCCAATTAGATTTATTCAATGTGATAATGGTCGAGAATTTGACAACACTCAATGTTGGGGAACGTTGCATGGGAAACAAAAAAATTCCTATGCAGACGCAAGATCTATCCATGTTAATGAGCATCTACGAGAGGGAGAGTGGATCTACATACCCTTGTAGATCGCTAAGCAGGAAGCGTTAAGAAACGCGGTTGGTGTAGTCGAACGTCTTCACGATCCAAATCGCCGAGCGTCCCACGATCTTATCATGATCCGTCCCGCGATCTCATCACGATCCGTCTCACGATCTTGATCACGATCCGCTCCGCAAATTCATCACGATCCGTCCCGCGATCTCATCACGATCCGTCCCGTGATCTCATCACGATCTGTCTCGCGATCTTGATCACGGTCCTTCCGATCTAGCGCCGAACGGACGGCACCTCCACGTTCAGCACACGTACAGCTTGATGACGATCTCCGCCTTCTTGATCCAGCAAGAGGGAGCGGAGAGGTAGAAGTGTTCTCCGGCAACGTGACGGCGCTCCGGCGATGGTGGTGAAGCTATTCCGGTAGGGCTTCGCCTAAGCACTGCAGAAATCCGATCTAGAGGAGAAACTATGCACTAGAGGAATGGGTAGCACGTGGCTGAAAATCAGGTGCAAAAAACCCTAAAACCTCTAGTATATATAAGAGGAAGAGAGGAGGAGGCTTGTCTCTCAAGGAGCCAGCCCTTGGGTCGGCCGAACCAAATAGGAGAGGTGGAATCCACCTCCAATCCTAGTAGGACTAGGATTCATCCTATTTTTGCCTTTTCCCACCTTTTTCTCTTTGGGCTTTTCTTCCCAGCCTCATGGGCCTTGTGTGGGACTTCCACCAGCCCACTAAGGGCTGGTATTCACTCTCCCACGGCCCATGTAGCCTCTTGGGTCAAAATACCCCTCTCGATGGTCTCCCGGTACACTACCGGTACTCCCGGTACACTATCGGTACTCCCGGTACACTACCGGTGAGCCCGAAACTTTTCCGGCGACCAAAATAGGACTTCTTATATATCAATCTTTACCCTCGGACCATTTCGGAGCTCCTCGTGACGTCCGAGATCTCATCCGGGACTCCGAACAACCTGCGGTCACCACCATACATAACTCTATAGTACCGAAACGTCACCAAACCTTAAGTGTGTAGACCCTGTGGGTTCGAGAACTATGTAGACATGACCAAGACACCTCTACAGTCAATAACCAATAGAGGGACCTGGATGCCCATATTGGTTCCTACATATTCTACGAAGATCTTTATCGGTCGAACCTCTGTGTCAAGGATTCAGTTAATCCCATATGATATTCCCTTTGTTCTTCGGTATGTTACTTGCCCGAGATTCGATCGTCGGTATCTCCATACCTAGTTCAACCTCGTTACCGGCAAGTCTCTTTACTCGTTCCGTAATACAAGATCCCGTGACTAACACTTAGTCACATTGCTTGCAAGGCTCATTGTGATGATGTATTACCGAGTGGGCCCTGAGATACCTGTCCGTCACATGGAGTAACAAATCCCAGTCTTGATCCATGCCAACTCAACAGACGCCCTCAGAGATACCTGTAGAGCACCTTTATAGTCACCCAGTTACGTTGCGACGTTTGATACACACAAGGCTCCTCCGATATCCGTGAGTTGCATGATCTCATGGTCATAGGAACATATACTTGACATGCAAAAAAAGTAGCAATAAACTGACACGATCATATGCTACGTTTGTAGTTTGGGTCTTTTCCATCACATCATTCTCCTAATGATGTGATCCCGTTATCAAATGACATCTAATGTCCATGGCTAAGAAACCTTAACCATCTTTTGATCAACGAGCTAGTCTATTAGAGGCATACTAGGGACATGGTTTTGTCTATGTATCCACACATGCATCCGAGTTTCCGATCAATACAATTATAGCATGGATAATAAACGATTATCATGAACAAGAAAATATGATAATAACTAATTTATTATTGCCTCTAGGGCATATTTCCAACAGTCTCCCACTTGCACTAGAGTCAATAATTTAGTTCACATCATTATGTGATTCATAATGTTATGAATCTAACACCCAATGAGTTCTGGGGCTTGATCATGCTTTGCATGTGAGAGAGGTCTTATAGTCAGCGGATCTACAACATTCAGATCCGTGTGTACTTTGCAAATTTCTATGTCAAACCGTAAACACTGCTACCACACTCCACTTGGTACTATTCCAAATGGCTGCTCCACTATACGTATCCAGATTGCTTATCAGACACTCTATAGTGCTCCCACTCACTTTATTGTAAATACAAGTTTCTCATAAACTTTGTATAGACTCAAAAACTTTGATCACCTCATCAAAGTGTATATTCCAACTCCGAGATGTTTGCTTCAGTCCATAGAAGGATCACTGAAGCTTGCTCACCTTTTAGCATCCTCAAGTAAACTGTTAAGGAAACGATGTTTTGTCATTCATCTGCCAGATTTCATAATTGAAAAATGCAGCAACTGCTAACATAATTCCAATAGACTTTAGCATCGCTACGAGTGAGAAAGTCTCATCGCAGTCAACTATTTGAACTTGTCGTAAACTTCTTTGCAACAAGTCGAGCTTTATAAATGGTGACATTTACCATCAGCGTCTGTCTTCATCTCAAAGGTCCATTTGTACTCGACGACCTGCCGTCCAACGAGCAAGTCTACCAAAGTCTATACTTGGTTTTCATACATGGATCCTTTCTCGGATTTCATGGCATCCAACCATTTGGCGGAATCCGGGCCCATCATCGCTTCTCCATAGCTCATAGGTTCCTCGTTGTCCAACAACATGACCTCCAAGACAGGGTTGTCGTACCGCTCAGGAGCAGTACACATCCTTGTCGACCTAAGAGGTTCGATAGTAACTTGATCCAAAGCTTCATGATCATCATCATTAACTTTCTCTTCAACTAACGTAGGCTTCACAAAAAAATCTTCCTGCGCTGCGCTACTATCTTGTTGAACAAAGGTTCAATAACCTCATCAAGTTCTATCTTCCTCTCACTCAATTCTTTCGAGAGAAACTTTTTCTTGAGAAACGACCCGTTTTTAGCAACAAACACTTTGCACTTGGATCTGAGATACAAGCTATACCCAATTGTTCTTAGGGTATTCTATGAAGATGCATTTGTCCGCTTTGGGTTCGAGCTTATTAGGTGAAAACATTTTCCACACAAGCGTCGTAGCCCCAATCATTAAGAAATGACAGCTTAGGTTTCTATCAAACCATAATTCACACGGTGTCATCTCAACGAATTTAGATGGTGCCCTATTTAAAGTGAATGTAATTGTCTCTAATGCATAACCCCAAAATTATAGTAGTAAAACGATAAGAGACATCATAGCACGCACCATATCCAATAGAGCATGACTATGACGTTCGGACACACCATCACACTATGGTGTTCCAGGTGGCGTTAGTTGTGAAACAACTTTCACATTGTCTAAAGTTGCATGCCAAACTCGCAACTCGGATATTCACCTCCACGATCATATCGCAGACATTTTTATCTTCTTGTCACGATGATCTTAAACTTCATTCTGAATTTGCTTGAACCTTTCAAACGATTCAGACTTGTGTTTCATTAAGTAAATATCCACTATATCTACTCAAATCAACAGTGAAGGTAAGAAAATAACGACAACCACCGCACGCTACAAGACTCATTGGATTGTATACATCAACATGTATCATTTCCAATGAACCACTTGCCCGCTCCATACATCTGGAAAATGGGGTCCTTTGTCATCTTGCCCAAGAGGCATGGTTCGCATGTCTCAACCGATTCGAAATCGAATGAGTCCAAAGATCCATAAGCATGGAGTTTCTTCATGCGCTTTATACCAATATGACATTTAGCGGCAGTGCCACAAGTATGTGGTTCTATCATTATTAACTTTGTATCTTTTGGCATCAATGTTTATGAACATGTGTATTACTACGATCATAATTTCAACAAACCATTCTCACTGGGTGCATGACCATTGAAGGTATTATTCATGTAAACAGAATAACCATTATTCTCTAATTTAAATGAATAACCGTGTTGCAATAAACACGATCTAATCATGTTCATGCTCAACGCAAAACACCAAATAACATTTATTTAGGTTTGTCACTAATCCCGAAGGTAGAGAGAGCGTGCGATGTTGATCACATCAACCTTGGAAACAATTCCAACACACATCGTCACCTCACCCTTAGCTAGTTCTCCGTTTATTCCGTAGCTTTTATTTCGAGTTACTAACATTTAGCAACCGAACCGGTATTCAATACCCAGGTGCTAGCAAGGTACACATCAATAACACGTATATCAAATATACTTCTGTCGATGTTGCCAGCCTTCTTATCTACCAAGTATCTAGGGTTGTTCTGCTTCAGCGACCGCCCTCCTCATAATCAAAGCACTTAGTATCGGGTTTGGGTTCAAGTTTGGGTTGCTTCACTGGAGCAGCAACTGACTTGCTATCCATAAAGTTTCCCTCCTTGCTCTTGCCCTTCTCGGAACTAGTGGTTTGACTAACCATCAACACTTGACGCTCCTTCTTGATTTCTACCTTCGCGGTGTCAAACATCGCGAATAGCTCAGGGATCATTAATTCTATCCTTGGCATTTTATAGTTCATCACCAAGTTCTAGTAGCTTAGTGACAGTGACTTGGAGAACTATATCAATCACTATCTTATCTGGAAGATCAACTCCCACTTGATTCGAGCGATTGTAGCACCCAGACAATCTGAGCACATGCTCAACGATTGAGCTATTCTCTTTCATCTTGCACGCAAAGAATCTTGTTGGAGATCTCATATCTCGCAACACGGGCACAAGCCTAAGATCCTAATTTCAGCTCTTAGAACATCTCATATGTTCCGTGACGTTCAAAACGTTTTGGGGGCTCAATTCTAAGCCGTAATGCATGACGCACTAAACTATCAAGTAGTCATCAGAACGTGCCTGTCAGATGTTCACAACATCTACAGACGACGCTAGAGGGGTTGGCGCACCGAGCGGTGCATTAAGGACATAAGCCTTCTGTGCAGCAATGAGGACAATCCTCGGATCACGGACCCGGTGTGCAATATTGCTACCTTCATCTTTCAACTCTATTTCTCTAGGAACATATAAAAAATTCAAGGGAGCTACATCGCGAGCTAGTAATCTACAACACAATTTGCAAAGGCACTCCTGACTATGTTCATGATAATGAGTTCAGTTAATCATATTACTTAAGAACTCCCACTCAAATTGACATCCCTCCGGTCGAGTGATACATGCTCCAAATTCACCAACTCAAGTCCGATCATCACGTGAGTTGAGGTGGCTGCAATGGTGAACATCATCATGTTGATCATATCTACTATATGACTCATGTTCGACCTTTCGGTCTCTTGTGTTCCGAGGCCATGTCTGTACATGCTAGGCTCGTCAAGTTTAACCCGAGTGTTCTGCATGTGCAACACTGGCTTGCACCCGTTGTATGTGAACGTAGAGTCTATCACACCCGATCATCACGTGTTGTCTTAACACGATGAACTTTCGCAACGGTGCACACTCGGGGAGAACACAATTTATCTTGAAATTAAGTGAGGGATCACCTTATAATGCTACCGTCGTCCTAAGCAAAACAAGGTGCATAAAAGGATTAACATCACATGCAAATCATAAGTGACATGATATGGTCATGAACTTGTGCTTTTAATCTCCATCTTGAAAGCACTGGCATGATCTCCATCGTCACCGGCACGACACCATGATCTCTATCATCTTGATCTCCATCAACGTATCGCCATCAGGGTTGTCACGCCCATCATGCTTGTACTACCACTGCTACCATTTAGCGATAAAGTAAAGCATTGCATAGCACTTAATGATTGACATTCGGGTCATACAATAATTAAAGACAACCCTATGGCTCCTGCCGGTTGTCGTACTCATCGACATGCAAGTTGTGATAATCTATAAATCACATGATAATCTCATACATCACATCATGTAATTGGCCATATCACATCACAACATACCATGCAAAAACAAGTTAGACGTACTCTAATTGTTGTTGCATGTTTTACGTGGCTGCTACGGGTATATAGCAAGAACGATTCTCATCTACGCAAAAACCACAACGGTGATACACTAATTGCTTTTCAACCTTCTCAAAGACCGCCTTTGTCGAATCCGATCCAACTAAAGTGAGAGAAATTGGCACCCGCAAGCTATCTATGCAACAAGTTGCGGTCGAGGGAACCGGTCTCTCGTAAGCGTACGAGTAATGTTGGTCCAGGCCGCTTCATCTCACAAGACCGCTGAACCAAAACACGACCAAGGTAGGAAGCAATCTAAGCATCAACGCCCACAAACTCTTTGTGTTCTACTTGAGATCTCATCTACACATAGACCTAGCTCATGATGCCACTGTTGGGGAACGTTGCATGGGAAACAAAAAAATTCCTACGCACACGCAAGATCTATCCATGGTAATGAGCATCTACGAGAGGGAGAGTGGATCTACATACCCTTGTAGATCGCTAAGCGGGAAGCGTTAAGAAACGTGGTTGGTGTAGTCGAACGTCTTCGCGATCCAAATCGCGGAACGTCCCACGATCTTATCACGATCCGTCCCGCGATCTCATCACGATCCGTCCCGCGATCTCATCACGATCCGTCCCGCGATCTCATCACGATCCGTCCCGCGATCTCATCACGATCCGTCTCACGATCTTGATCACGATCCGTCCGTGAACTCATCACGATCCGTCCCGCAATCTCATCATGATCCGTCCCGCGATCTCCTCGCGATCCGTCTCGCGATCTTGATCACGGTACTTCCGATCTAGCGCCGAACGGACGGCACCTCCACGTTCAGCACACGTACAGCTTGATGACGATCTCTTCCTTCTTGATCCAGCAAGAGAGAGCGGAGAGGTAGAAGAGTTCTCCGGTAACGTGACGGCGCTCCGGCGATGGTGGTGGAGCTATTCCGACACGACTTCGCCTAAGCACTGCAGAAATCCGATCTAGAGGAGAAACTATGCACTAGAGGAACGGGTAGCACGTGGCTGAAAATCAGGTGCAAAAAATAATAAAACCTCTAGTATATATAAGAGGAAGAGAGGAGGAGGCTTGTCTCTCAAGGAGAGCCCTTGGGTCGTCCGAACCAAGTAGGAGAGGTGGAATCCACCTCCAATCCTAGTAGGACTAGGATTCATCCTATTTTTGCCTTTTTCCACCTTTTTCTCTTTGGGCTTTTCTTCCCAGCCTCATGGGCCTTGTGTGGGACTTCCACTAGCCCACTAAGGGATGGTGTTCACTCTCCCACATCCCATGTAGCCTCTTGGGTCGAAATACCCCTCCCGATGGTCTCCCGATACACTACCGGCACTCCCGGTACACTCCCGGTACACTATCGGTGAGCCCGAAACTTTTCCGGCGACCAAAATAGGACTTCCTATATATCAATCTTTACCCCCGGACCATTTCGGAGCTCCTCCTGACGTCCGGGATCTCATCCGGGACTCCGAACAACCTTCGGTCACCACCATACATAACTCTATACTACCGAAACGTCACCAAACCTTAAGTGTGCAGACCCTGCGGGTTCGAGAACTATGTAGACATGACCAAGACACCTCTACAGTCAATAACCAATAGAGGGACCTGGATGCCCATATTGGTTCCTACATATTCTACGAAGATCTTTATCGGTCGAACCTCTGTGTCAAGGATTCAGTTAATCCCGTATGATATTCCCTTTGTTCTTCGGTATGTTACTTGCCCGAGATTCGATCGTCGATATCTCCATACCTAGTTCAACCTCGTTACCGGCAAGTCTCTTTACTCGTTCCGTAATACAAGATCCCGTGACTAACACTTAGTCACATTGCTTGCAAGGCTCATTGTGATGTTGTATTACCGAGTGGGCCCTGAGATACCTGTCCGTCACATGGAGTAACAAATCCCAGTCTTGATCCATGCCAACTCAACAGACACCCTCGGAGATACCTGTAGAGCACCTTTATAGTCACCCAGTTACGTTGCGACGTTTGATGTGATACCGTTATCAAATGGCATCTAATGTCCATGGCTAGGAAACCTTAACCATCTTTTGATCAACGAGCTAGTCTATTAGAGGCATACTAGGGACATGGTTTTGTCTATGTACCCACACATGCATCCGAGTTTCCGATCAATACAATTATAGCATGGATAATAAACGATTATCATGAACAAGGAAATATGATAATAACTAATTTATTATTGTCTCTAAGGCTTATTTCCAACACTCAAAACCGCACCTTCTTTCTCTCTCAAAGCATTCTTCTTTGTTTTTCATGTCCTTATACCTCCCCTCAAAACGATAAAGCTAAACGCTCTCTTCGCTCCATTAATGATATTCTTCACACCTTGCTATTATAAGCTTCTCTTCCCTCTCGTTTTTGGGCCGAAGCCCTTTGCATTGCCACACTACTTCTAAATATTCGGCCAACTAAGACATGTCCTCTTTATTCGCCTTTTCGATCTCTTTTTCTCTCCCATCCCGATTATTCTTTTTTGCGTGTTTTTGGCTGTCTTTATTTTTCGAACACCGCCTCTACCGCCTCCAACAAACTTGAACCATGTTCACTACCTTGCATTAATCTTGGTATTTCTGATGATCACAATGGATATCGCTGTTTCGATCCATCTTCTGGTCGCGTGCTTGTGTCTCGCCATGTCACATTCGATGAAAACACTTTTCCTTATTCTTTCACTAACACCGCATCAATCCCTACCACCACCACCTCTGTTGCGGCCTCTTCCTCTCCCGCGGCGAGGCCGGCAAGCCTGAGGCAGTTGGCAGGCCCGGCCCTGGCAGGCCTGGCAAGCCCGGTAAGTCCGGCAAGCCTAGCAAGCCCGACAGGCCCGGCCCTGGCAAGCCCGGCAAGTCTGGCAAACCCGGCAACCTCGGCACCGGCAGGCAACAATTTGGGTGATAATCTTGTTTCCTGGTGTTCTAAAAGGCAGGCAACAATTTACAGGTCTTCTGCTGAGGCTGAGTATAGGTCGGTTGCTCATGCTGTAGCTGAAGCGGTGTGGCTGCGTCAACTTCTCGTGGAACTTTATCGCCCACTTGATCATGCAACCATCATTTATTGTGATAACATCTCTGCAGTATACTTGGCTTCCAATCCAATTCATCATCGTCGCACCAAGCACGTTGAGATTGACATACACTTCGTTCAAGAGAAGGTGGCTCTTGGCGAGGTCCGTGTTCTTCATGTACCTACCAGTGCTCAATTTCCTGACATTTTCACCAAAGGACTTCCGACTGCATCTTTCACCGACATACGCTCCAGTCTCAACATTGTTACTCCTGATGCTGAGACTGCGGGGGGATATTAGAGTATAGGTCGGTTACAGATACTATGGCCAGCAGGTTTTAGATTGTAATCTATCTCTCTTAGTCTTGAAGTCCAAGTTTTGTAATCTATATAAACAACCCTTTGAGGTCTCAATCAATACAGTTATTATTCTCCAATTATCAAAGAACAATAAGATACCTCTTCTCGTCAAGATGCTGCCTTAGTATGTTTGCAAGTTGCCCCGCATCCCATTCTTCCATGCCTTTGAGTGGGTCTTCTATGGATACTTGACCATTTCGACCTACTGGTTGGATAATTTGTCGAAGAATGTCCCGTAGAAGAGCCTTGACATCACATTTCTGGGATACAGTTACAAAAACTTGGTACAGGAAGCTTGCATTTCTGGGATATGTAGGTGGAAATTTTAACTTGAAATATTACTAGTTCAAGAAAGTCTGCTCATTCAAATATTATGTTTTGAAGAACCGTTTGAAAATTCCGATTCAAAGAAAATTACAAATATTGCTACATATAGAATTATAGATTGCATATTAGCTGGATACCCTTAACGCTATAATGAATGAGAATTCTTACCAGTTTCTTTTTTTTACTTATAATTAAGTGATGGCTTCACTCCAAGGCAGTCAGACTGCAAGACATGGACTCTACTTCAGCTGAAATGCTCAATCTTGGCAGTTATCCTCGCAGCTTATCATACCATGACGGTAAAAGAATGTGAAAAATATTATGGAACAAATGGACACATTAACCATTGCTAGTGCTACCAGTAGATAAGTGCCTGAAAGTAAAAAAGAGCACATGATGGTTGAGAGTAAAAGAGAACTATGCAGAAGAAGAAATCACAATGCTAGCATGATAATCCTGTTGATCCGTCCGGGCTTCCACCTTCCAGGGTAGTTCTTCCAAAATTTTGAACAAAAATAGCATGATCACATATATTCCCTCCGTTCCTAAATATAAGTCTTGTAAGAGATTACACTACGGACTACATACAGATGTACTCAGTGGCGAATCCAGAACGAAATTGGAGGGTGGGCTCAAAGTTAACGGCGAAAAAAAGAAAACGTTCATTTCAAGAAAAACAATGTCATCTCATAATTCTTTTGTCCAAATGACCTGAGAATTTCACTCTAGTATTTACTGTAATCGTTTAGAGATTTTTGAAAAATATTAAATTTTGAGCCGAAACTTGAATATGTATAGCTAAATAACCATTATCTCCTTGTCCTTTTGCCCAAAAGTAATCAAACTTTCACAGAATACTAACTAAAACACATAGTATTCATTTAACCATACGAGGAAGGTTCATACAATTCATAGACCAAGGTACCAAAGTACAAGAGAAGCAATAACAAAAGACAATGAGATGTTGCTTCTTACTAATGGTACTGTAGTTACAGAATAGCTCCACACCAAAATATAGAAATGTATGCCCAAGTTTCCTCGCTCAAGTCGCCAACCATAAGCCATCTGCCCAAATTAGCACTCTTGTTAGTGATACAACAATAAGTCATGCACAGCCAAGTATTAGAACTAGTAACACTAACATCTATACCTCTAAAGAATCACATTAAACTCATGAGGCAAATGTCCTTTGCGATCACGCATTTTCTGAAATTCTCTCATGATTTTATCATCATGAACGCTTCTGAATATCTCTTTCTCGCAGTAGCACACCATTAAATCGTTTAGCCAATCATCTGATAGTTTGTTGCGCAAATCTGTCTTGATGATCTTCATTGCCGAAAATATTCGCTCAACCGATGAAGTGGCTACAGGAAGAATGAGTGTCAACTCAATGAGTCGATATACCAACGGGAAAGTTGTGTGTTTCATTGTTTCAACCATCAACCGAGCAAGTGTGGATACATCCCGTCATCCATTAAATTCATCACTTCTCCTAATGTTCATAAGGAATCTTGGGAGGTGTACTCTTAGCAACAATCGGTCAGCTTCTGTGAAGTCCTCCTCATAAATTTCAGCAAGACGAATCAGTTTGTCAATGTTAAACCTTGCAAAGTTGTTTGCTGGACTAAGACAAGACATGCAATCTAATAACTCGATGGAAACTTCATTGAATCGATGATTCATCTCAATAATAGTTGCATCGGTGGCAACATTGAATATGCTAATCTTGTAATAGTGAAGTTGAGTCACCTTGTTCTTAGTGTGAACAGATTGGCCCATTGCTCCAACAAGATCATCCATGTTTGGCACATCAATATCATGGGTTTCACAAAAGTTCTTGGCTTGGCAAAATAAAGTCTCCCAACCATTGTCCCTCATGTCCTGCAAGCTTTCTTTCACATCCAAGATCAAACGCATGGCCTCAACAATATTTTGATTCTTTCTTTGCAAAGCTTGGGATAGATGATTTGTGTTGGTCAACAAGTTTATTAAGAACAACATGATGAACACAAATTCAAAGCATTCCATGTTTTTAAGCAAACCTCTAGCTCCACCTCGACATGTCTGTTCCCGAGCATCAACCACAACAATTCCTAGCACATCCACCACAGCGTTCCACATTGTGAATATACGAAGCAAGGTTTTGAGATGTGAGCCCCAACGAGTATCTCCTGGTCTTGTTATGTTAGATTCTTGATGCAACCCGGTACCGGCTGAAATCTTTCCGTTCTCCATCAAATTTAACAATTCGTCTTGATGTTTGGCAAGTAATGCATCTTTCCGTTCTCCATCAAATCTAACAATTCCGGATTTTATAAGATATCTCAGCCTCTTTGTTGTACACACGGAATTTGGTAGCCACACTTGCTCGTTGATTGTTGAAATCATCACAATCTCCCTTAGCAATGTTATGGTAACTAGATTGACCACCAACATGCTTTTCAAAACTAGCTAGACCTGTCTTCCAACGAGTGTAGCCATCTTTTGTGAAAACATCATTGCCAAATGTAATGGCTTGGGATGGTTTCTTGAAAAGAAAACAATGAAAGCAAAATGCAGCCTCCTTATCCACATTATATTCCAACCAATCAAACTTGTCCAACCACGAACGTTGAAAGGATCTCCAAATTTTACCATCCTTTGTCTTCTTGAATTTATGCCCAATAGCTTTGTTTCGCTTGTTCAACAAATAAGCTCTTCTCACATCACTTCTAATTTCAGGGGCATAATCTTCTATAGGTATTCTAAGTCCTGGATCGGCAACAATTTGACTTGGATGAAATTCTAGTATAGGCATTCTTGGTTGGTTTGTACTCTCATCAAATGTGGTGTCATTTCTCTCATCGCTTGGGGTTGAGGGATCAGCTCTCTCATTAGTTGAAGGAGGAACTATGGTCACAACAGGCAGGGCAAGGGGATCTATGTTCACATTTGCTGGGATCGGTGGACTGGTTGGGATAGGATCAGGTTCGACACGAGGAATGCTTGAACTACTTGCGAAAAAACTGTTTATGCTCATATTTTTTCTCTTCATTTCTGCAAATCTGCAAATAATTTGCAGAGGAATAGACACTAAATTCATTAACATAACATGAACTAGCAAGTAGGCAAGCAGACAAAAATTGTTGATTCAGATTAACAACCGTGAACAACTAATCTTACAAGATTGTGCCCAAGTTCAAATTACCCTGCCTGGCTGCCTTGACTCCTTCAGCAGGACAGCAGCAGGACAGCAGCAGCACAACAGCAGGACAGCAAGATTCTGACTCCGAGTCTTGGCTGGCACCTGGCAGCAGGCCGCCCGCCGGCGGCCGACGGCCAGCTAGGGTTGGCCGTCGCCAGTTGTCGCCTTGGCTCGTCGGAGAGGCGCGCGCAACTGCTGGCGCGGTGCTCCGACAGGCCGCCCGCCGCCCCGCCGGTTGCCTGGTCCGCCGCCCCCGCCGGTTGCCTGCTCCGCCGCCGGCCGCCCCAAAGCTAGGTCTGCGTGCGGGGTGCGGCGTTGCTTCGGTGTGGCGTGCGTGCGTGGAGACGAACTGGAGCCAGATGCGTGCGGGGTGCGGCGTTGCTTCGGTGTGGCCGTGTGCAGTCCTGGCCGTGTGGGCTGTCGCTGGTTGGGCCAGTCCTGGTTGGGCTGGGTGAGAAGAGTAGTACTAAAGAAATATTCCTTTTTTTGGAGGGTAGGCTGGAGCCCTACGAAGCCCACCGGACTCGCCCTGGATGTACTCCCTCTGTTCCAAAATAAGTATCGTTGATCTAATACAAAATTTGTATTAATTTAGTACTAAATCTGCGACACTTATTCTGGAACGGAAGGAGTTTATAAACGTGTTTTAGAGTGTAGATTCACTCATTTTGCTCCGTATGTAGTTTATAATGAAATCTCTAAAAAAACTTATATTTAGGAACAGAGGAAGTATATCCAGAACCTATAATTAACTATATAACAAACTACTAAAGCCATGCCTAAAAAACACTTATACCAAAACCAAAGAGCAATACGTATTTCTCTATTACTCCAAACTACATCATCTACAACTTCTATGATATCACACATCACAAGCTCCCAGCTCTGACTATGAGATGATGATAAGCAACTATAATCATGACCAGCTGCCATATATCCATTCACTCTCCTCCTATTCCTTGTGGCCATCCTCTCGCCGTAGGTTAGAAAGATGTCACCAGTTGCCATAAAGTCACTGATGTCACCAGCTGCCATAAAGTCACTGAAGCTGCGTCCTGTTTCCCTCGGTCGTCTTCCAACTTCCTCAAACATCGCCACCCCCTCCTCATTAGAGAAGTAGTGCAAGAACTCATTGTAGTCAAACCTCGGAACATTGAATCCACCCCACATTGCCCTCTCCACAAACTTCTCTATACGGCTCGAAATACAGAGTAACCCCAACCACAATTTTCACTAAAAAACTGCGGAACAGAATCTATCAGCTTAACAGAGCTTCTAAACTGAACTCTCGATGCACAGAGCACCCAAAAGGGATTTCAACACAGCCATCGGCTGATCAACCAACACTCGACACCACAGCAGTAAAAAAACGCGGCGATGACTTCTCTACATTCCAGACAAGGCAACTGAAGCATTGTAAGAACGTACACGCAACGAATAACAACATTGCAAATTTGCTTCTGTAGAAAACAACGTTACAAATTTGCAACCAAAGTGTGATGTTTCTCTTCAGGTAGAATACAACGACGTTGCAAGATTTCCAGAGTGCTGCCAACCCAAAAAAATACTACGTATTCATGACCAGGTATTAGAGACCGAAGCCATCCAAATATCGACTCTACAGGGCAGTTAAGTCGTCCAGAAAGAATGCCCAATAACACTGCAAATCTCTTATCCACAAGACAAGAAAAGAAGAGACAGTAACTGTCTCCACAACACATCCTTGATGTCCACATATTTGTACAAATCACTAGAAACAAAAAGAAGATTTGGCAATTGGCACTTGAGAGACCTGACTGACCAAATATGGATGCGTCGAAAATTCTGAATCCTTTTCAGAGAACAGCTCACGCGTGCCCAGCGGTACCTGTATTATAAAACCAGACGTTTCCCCTGTAATCTATTGCTGGACCTGTCCGTGCTGCCTTCCATTGTTTCGCCTTGAAAGTGACAGTAGGTTTGTTGGGATTCCTGCTAGCTTCATCCATCAAATAGTGCACCATATCTTCTGAGTTATCGCTTGGATCAGCATGGACCAAGACCTCCTGAAGATTTGCAAGAAAATTGATACCTGAAGGCTGCCGTATGGAAGCTCTTTGGAAGAAAGATAGCTCCAGCCTATGGAGCTTAGGCGCAGTCCCTTCCTCAAACCTCAGGTTCAATGCCTGGTATACAGCGAGATGAATGGTGAGCAGTTTGAGGCTTGGGAACTCTGACGCACAGAAAGTGAGTGCTCTTCCGGTGTACGCACTGTGATGCAACCTGAGGTAGAGCAGGCTTGGTAACTGACAGATAACTTTCAGGTGCTCCTCAGATTCCAATTCAGTGGCGCGAAGGGTCAACTCAGTTAGATTTGAAAGCAAACCAATCCATTCAGGTAGCCTTCCCAACTTACCTCGGAAGTTTATGCTTTTTAGAAACATTGGTGGCCTGGATAGTGTATCAAGAATCCTGAAATTCATTACTCCGTCTGGTCGCCAAATCAGCAGCGACTGAAGGCAGCTGCTAAGTTTTGCAATGGCGGTGATCAAAGACATCCAGTTCATGTCGTCGTCAACAAACATCATTACTCCTAGCTTCCTCAACTGTGAAAGCTTCCCCAATTCAGGTATGTAACAGGAAGTAGAGTCTGTGATCTCTATTTGTGCAAGGGTTGTAAGCATTTCTAAATTGCCAAGCTTGTTGGGGATGTGCATTCCCCAAAAATTGGAAATGGGAAACAAACCACTGTAGTTATAAACTCTTCTCCCTCCAAGTAGGTTTGACAAATTTGGCAGATTGGTAATGTGTTGAGGCAAATGCTTTATGGCTGTGTCCCTGACATCCAGTGTCTCCAACTTCTTGAGGTTTCCTATTTGCACAGGGAGTTGAGTGACATATGTATTCCTGAGACTGAGATATTCCAAGTGAAACAGTTTACATATATTTCCGATATCTCCATTCCTGGCAAACCCAGAGCCTTCTAAATCTAATATTCTAAGAAGTTTTGTCCAAGAAAACTGTAGCATTTCTCCATCAGCAAATATACTCAATGATCGGACATGGCTTAACTGTTTTGTTGTGGCAATATTTTTGTTACTTCCACCATGAATGGATAGCCGACGAATCTTCTCTTGAGGAGCTAAAGTAGACTGTTCACCTACCAAAGTGATGAAATTCTCTTCAATTGATTTTGAAACAATGATCTCTAGCATTATATCGTGAACTCGAAAGGTCTTGACCTTCCCGTCAAAGCTTTCTATTGGGAGAATCATACTCCTGTTGAGTAATTCATTGAAATATTTTTCAGACACCTCCAAGGCACTTAATCCACGCTTCTCTGTCACAAAGCGTTCTGCTATCCATCGTCTCAATAAACTTTTCCTTCTGATCTTGTAATCCTCAGGGAAGGTGCTTAAATATAAGAAACAAGTTTTCAAATGGTATGGAAGGTCATTATAACTAAGCTCAAGAATTTTCTTCAGTTTTTCAAGCCAGGGACTGGTTTCCAGCTCCAAGCCAAGAGAGTTGTAGATCTTCTCCCAGCGATCATAACTGCACAAGGGTGTGCTAGCCAAAAGACCTGCAATGCTAACTATGGCCAAGGGTATACCACCACATTTTCCCAGGATCCTCTCTGAAATGCTTTTGAAGACAGCTGGGCAATTTTCCCTGTTACCAAATATTCTCTTGAAAAATAACTCGCTAGATTCACTACCAGTGAGTGGTTCAATTTCGTAATTTCTGTCATACTCATGGAGGCAGCAGGCTTGTGCTACAGTTTTCATTCTTGTGGTAACAATTATTCTGCTTCCAGTATGTGAGTTAGGCAAAGAGAACCGAATACCTTCCCAAGCTGAGATGCTCCAAATATCATCAAAAACAATAAGATACCTCTTATCTTCCAGATGCTGCCTTAGCATATCTGCAAGCTGTCCTACGTTCCATTCTTCCATGCCTTTGAGTGGGTCTACTGCTGGTGCTGGACCATTTTGATCTACTGGTCGAATAATCTGACGAAGAATATCCCTTATGAGACCCTTGACATCAAATTTCTGGGATACAGTTACAAAAGCTCGGCACTGGAAACTTGCACTAGCTGTCTGATATGTCGTCATAGCAAGAGTTGTCTTTCCCAAACCACCAAAGCCAAATATAGATAGCACCAGCAATTGTTGTAGGTTTTCATCCACCAACCAATTAACAAGATTACTCTGACGTGCTTCAATGCCCACAAGTTCCGTTATCTCTGGGAAGAGTGCGGGTGCACGAATATCCAGAGAAGTAATATAAGATGGTGCTGGTTGTGCAGCAAGTGTGTTTCCTTCTGCTCCAGATATGAGATGATTACCACCATACCTACGAGAATAGTTTGTAAGTTATTGCTACAGCCCATACATAGTAGACGGGAAAGAGGAAAACACTTCATGTTTTTTTACAGCAAAAACACATTGTAGCTATAAAGTTTCAAGGCTGTTATATTACTCTCACCTAAAGTTCACTCTCTCCTGTACAAAATAGATAGACTTTGCACAATCTCTAAGGAGCAACTTTGGCCGTTTCGTTCTCTATAAATATGTAAGTAAGATGATTAAATTTTGTATTGTGATTTTTTTTCATGACAAAGCCAATGGTAAAATTTTACTCAACTAATCTAAGCATTTTTTCTTAGTCAATTGTCAAAGATAGAGAATGTTTGACGGCATGCTTAATGATGTCATCTATTTTGGGACAGAGGTAGTATTTACCAAAATTTATCCAGCAGTTGCACAGTAGAATGAATCTTTTCAGTTTTTATCACAACTCCAGAGCACAGAATCTATACTTCCTCCAGTCCTGCTACAGTTCTACCACATTGATCATGTTTTCATTTAGACCTTGTTCGGTTGACAGGGAAGTAAAGGGGATTTGACAGGGATTGAGGAGATTAAATCCCTAACAAGTCAAAATCCCCTCCAAACCTCTCTAATCCCCTTGGGAGGAGGATTAACCGAACAAAGCCTTAGGGGGAAATCACAGGATAAATGACAAGACATTCAGCCATATGGCATAAGAACTTTATATAAGGAAGGGAAATGCAAGTACCTTGAGTTCCGTTCGCTGATACTTGTAGCACGCGCTTTCAGTTCTTGGATTTGTTTCGCAATCTGACGCCGCACCCTGACAGTTTGCAGGAAACGGATGCATCTGTGGAAGAGCCCGGCAAGGCCAGAACCACTCGTGGTGCTGCCCAGGTGATATGTAAACTCATCAACGCAATCCTCAACATCATACGCGACCTCTCGAACCTGTTTCATCCAAATCTTAACCTGCCTCCTGCGGTTTCCCCCCTCAGCAAGGTCCTGGAGGAATGCTGTCAGGCTCTCCAGTTCATCCTTCATGTACTGCAGCTCCCCTCGGATGCCTCCAAGGAGCTGTGCTTCTTGGATGAGCACCGTACCCAGCTTACATAACAGTATGTTAATGGCACCCCCACCAGCGCTAACAACAGGATGCTCCATCTCTCTACCAAGTACCGAAAGAGGGATAAGAGCTTCTGCTGTTCTGTTTGAGTGTGTCTGGGCCATATACGTGGGGGGCACAGGAAATGCTCCTCACCATCCTCCAAGTGAAGAGTCCAGGAGGGACATACGAATACCGATATAGTCCACACAAGCATCTTATGACTTTTCAATGATATGTCGTTGTCTTATTACTGCCCAATGGTTCAAAGGGGGGAGCGGCTGAAGGACACCTTCCGGGAAATGTCGGATTCACGTTGTCTGACTTGAATGGTATATCATCGTACCTCAAAATAAGGTACATCATGTTACCTGAAAATTGATAAGAATAAACCATTGGTATAAAAAATGTCAGTTAAATAACATAAATCAAGGCGGTTATATTTGAATCCAAGTGCCAAGTGCCATTCACATCAATTTTAAATGCTACTCACTAAAGCCTTTCTTTATGTCATGTCAAACTTGTTTAGACCTTTAGGGGTGGTTGTTTATATTTCGAGTGGTTATTTCAACAACTTGTAGGCGATTATTTACGAAAAGTAATGTACGTAGATGCAGAAATTAACTTGCAACATTCTTATTTAAAAAAAAAGTTAATACTAGTTTTAGTACATAAACTCGTCCCAGTGGAACAAATTCATAAGAAAACTAATCCTTGAACTTGCTTAACAGAACATTTTAGTATAAATTTGTCAAATGTAGCGGCGCACATTTATTCCCCGTTAACCGCGCACATGGAGCAGCATGTCCGTGCTCTCTCTCCATTTGTGGGACCCATTTGACGAGAAATAAATCAAGCACTCAAGCTTACACCATGTACCAGTCGCTCACCGCCAGGGCGGCCGACATGCTCAAGCTCGTGGTTGGTGCTGCTGACCTCCTGCCCAACCTAACGCTCTCGAACATGCTCGTCGCCCGGGTGCAACAGCAGCCGCCTCAGGACAACTCCAGCACGCGCCCCCATCATGTCTTAGTGCGTCCGTTTAGGGCAAAACAGACAAACCAAACGGCCCAGCGTGTGGGCGTAAACGGACTTTTGTCCGTTTTTCGACTCATCTGCGGCCCAAGTTTGAGCCGCTTTTGAGGTGAAACGGACAGCGCGCGCTTGTCCTCCCCTCGCCCGTCAATCGGTGGCACAAAGCAGCCGCCCGGTGTCCCATTTCATGCCATTTCCCCCCAAAACCCTCACACGTCCGTTTCCCCTCCCGCCCACCACCCTTCCGCCATGGCCGATGCCTTGCCGAATTCTGGCAGCCAGGCCGTCGGCCCGCCCCCAAAGGTGAAGAAGAAGGCGGCCAAGGGTCCGAAGAAACTACGGTCGGAACTCACGTCGGGGCGACGGTCAAGGGAAAGAATGTTGCGGCCAGGTTCGCCGCCGAACGCTCTGTCGTGGAGACCACGCGGCACAAGGCCGACATGGACAAGAAGGAGGGCATCGTCAACAAGCGCACGCCCTCCTCATGCTTGGGCTCTGCCGTCCGACGAGCTTCTCGGCAGCGCCTGGACACGACCCCATTGCCCACCTCAAACGGACATAATCTGAGCGAAACGGATGTCCATTTGGGGCCCTACACTGGAGTTGGCCTCAGCCGCTCTTCGCCGTCAATGTGGAGCTCGACTAGCTATCATTGTTTCCATTCTTGACGACCCCAACGTGAAGCCGCGTGATGAGGGAGGCCGGTTTCTCAAGCGCCACCGTCCGGAGAAACCTCAACAAGGTGTGCGCACCCATGATGTCCTCTTACTCGGTGTCCCACGACCGGAGAACCCATTTTGTATGCTTAGAGCATCTACAGCCGGACCCCTCATACTCTCCTCAAACGCCCGGATAGCCCGCCCGGTCATTCACCGATAACGAAAAGGTGACCCAGACGGACCCCTCATACCCATCTCAAAGCCCGGACTGACCGGCACACCTCATATTCATCTCAAATATGAGGACGATATGAGGGGTCGCGGACATGCCCAAACACGTCCGGGAGTCTGCCATGTAGGACACGACCCCACCCGGACCACATTTTCTCTTTCTTTATTCATTCTTTTCTTTTTCTCTCTTCTTGTCCACCAATCACGTGCAAGTGACCGGACATATGAGGAAAAATATGAGAGATGCGGCTGCACAAACGAAAATGTAGGAGTTCAAAACGACTGACCGGGCGTGTCCGCGGACGTTTGAGGGTCCGGATTTGCAAGTCATGGCTGAAGATGCTCTTAGCGAAACTGCATTTCCCCTATGAGAGCAAGGTCTGCTTCGCTGTCGACACCGAGCACCAATGCGCCTAGGTTGCGTCCGTCGAGTGACGCCATCCGAGGCCAATTCCATGCCGCCGCGAGCCGGTGGTGGTAGCCCTGCCTTGCCGTCCCCCGCCTCATGCGCTGGCCAAGTCCTCGAGTGAGGGGCTGCACTCGCCACCACCACCCCATTCGCCTGAGGCGCATGTGGTTGTCTCTCACGGGAGGAGTTCTCGTGTGTTTCTCGCTTGGCATCGGAAGTACAGAATTGGCTGCTAGCTAAATGGTTTTGTCAAGTTTGCGTCTGACCGCATCTTGTGCGACATCACGTTCTAATCGCCGTGCCTGCATTTTGGATTTTAATTTTCTTTCTCGCAACCACTGACTAGTAGGCCTCACACATTTCTTTCTCGCACGCACTGACCTGTAGGTCCAACCGAGGAGATTGACAGAGCGCCTGCTTCCACTCTGATGCCCAATTAGCGGGGAATAGACGTCGCGCCGCTACATTTGACAGATTTGTATCAAAATGTTCTGTTGGACAAGTTAAAGGACCGGTTTTATGGGGTTTTTTAGTTCTTGTATGAATCTGTTCCCACCAGGACAAGTTTATGCACTAAAACTAGTATTAATTCTAAAAAAAAGACTACTCATTTAGATGTTCTGTTCTGAAGAAGGATCTGAAAATCTGAATCAGAGAGAATCGCACAAAAAATGCTAAGATATGAATTATGAAGTCATTTTGATGGATACACATGCCATCTTAATGAATGTGACTTCTTACCAGCGTGCTTCTGGTTGATTACTTGGTAACCAAGTGATGGTTTCACTTGTAGGCTATGAGATTTCACCACATGGAGGCAGCTGGTTCACTCAATCTTGCCCCTCAATTATTTATCCAATCATACATCATGATGATAACAACAGGTCGTTGAATCAGCCATTGCTGCCAACAACGAATCTTATGACTTTTCAATGATACGTCGTTGTCTTACTACCCCATAATTCAATGGGGGCAGCAGCTGAAGGATGCCTTTCAGGAGATGTCTGATTCACATTGTCAGACTTCGATGGTGTGGTTCATCATGTGCCATTTTCCTAATTAGATACATTATCTCATCTCGAAATTGATAAGAACAAACAATTATTATAAAAAATGTCAGTTAAATAACATAAATCAAGGTGTTATGTAACTTATGTCTGAATCCAAGCGTCATTCATGTGAACTTTAAATGCTACTCACTGATGCCTTTTTTATGCCTTAAAATTTGTTTAGGCCTTTAGAGTGGTTGTTTGTTTCAAGTTTGTATGTTATTGTTAGGTTAGGAAAGTCTTTGGAGTGGTTGTTTCAACAATTTATAGGTGATTATTTACTACAAATAATGTATGTACGTGCAGAAATTTAACTTGTAACATTCTTATTTCAAGAAAGATTGCTCATTAAGATATTCTGTTTTGAAGAAACATCTGAAAGTCAGAATCAAATAAAATCACAAAAAATGTTAAGATATAAAAGTCATTTGAACTTACATGCATCATTCGAATGTTCAAATGAAATGGTTAAGAGAGGGCTGGAGGTGAACCGTGCATCCTCCTAATTCCCATAAGAACTTACCAAGACACTCGAATAAGAAACACATACCAGAAGTCCAAAGCGAATGGAAGGATGGAAGGAAGAGGCAAGACAAATGCAAGCGAAAAATATTTGTTTGTTCGTCCAAACTATATTGTATTTGACACTTTTATGATAATACACATCAGACGCTCATAGCTTCTGACTCCTGAGATGATGATAAGCAACTATAACATTCAACTGCTGTCAAACGTCCACTCATCGCTCTCCTCCTCTTATCCCTTGTGGCCATCCTCTCACCATAGGTTAGGAAGATGTCCCCAAGATCAACATGCCCTGTTTCCCTCAACCTCCTTCCAACTTCCTCAAACATCGCTACTCCCTCCTCATTTGAGAAGTAGTGCAGGAACTTATTATAGTCAAACCTCGGCACATCCACTCCACCCCACATTGTCCTCTCCACAAACTTAGTGGCCTCCAGTGTCCTCCCTGCCTTCACCAATCCGCCAACGAAGATGCTCTCGAAATTCACCAATGGATCCCGGCCCTTCCTGCCCCTCTTCCCCAAGTGCCCCTGAAGCAACATGATGTAGGTGTGCATGTTTGGCTCGCACCCACTGGCAACCATCTCCCTAAACACCTCAGTCGCCTCCCCAGCTCGCTTGATCCTCACCAAACCCTTCATCAACCCATGGTACAGTGCAATATCCTTCTCCTTGACACCATGAAAAACACTGTATCCTTCCCTCACCCTCCTCCTCGCCAAGAGCCCATATACCAAATCGCCCAGCACCTCTCCGTCCACCTCCACCCCTCTCTTAACCATTTCGGCCAATACCATGAATGCCGACCATGTCCTTCCTTCCTTGCACAGCCACGAAACCAAGGCATGGTAGCACGCGCCACCGCCGCCGGCAGATAACCCCCTCCTCCGCATTCCGTCGAACACCTTCATGGCGTCAGGGATACGGTTGTTCTTGAATAGCGTCACCACGATCTCTTCATATGCCGCCGCACCGGGCTCGATCCCACGCTTCTCCATTCCGTTCCACACACTGCACGCATCGGCAAACATCCCCGCGCGGCAGTACGCGACGACCAGCAGCTCGCAGCACCTGCCGCAGCGCGCGAGGCCGTACCGGTGCTCGGCTTGCTTGACCACCTTCTCTGCCACATCGGGCAGCTTGCAGACGGAGCAGACGACGTCGACGACGAAGGCGAGCACGCGGGGGCGCTGCGCTTCGGGGAAGAGGGTGAGGAGGGCGGAGACCTTGCCGACCTCGCGGGCGGGGGCGAGGCCGCGGACGGCGGCGCGGAGAGCCGCGTCGGAGCGGAGGCCGGGAGGGAGGGCGAGCAGAGTGGAGTGGAGCAGGTCGACGTTGCTGGACTTGGCGAGGACGTCGAGGAAGCGCGCGGCGGTGGCGGGGGAGTGCGCGAAGCCGTGGCGGGCGGTGAGGTGCGCGAGGAGGCGCTGTACGGGGCGCCAGGAGAGCGGGAACCGCGCGGACGCCTGGAGGAAGAGCTCGCGGAGGTCGGCGGGGGCGGAAGGGAGGGGCAGCGCGGAGAGGCGGCGCTGCAGGGCGGCGTCCGGGGCGTTCTGCTGCTGGTAGAGAATTGTGCAAAGGCGGACGAGCAGCGCCGGGTCGGTGGGCCTCGGCGCGGCAGCGGAGGCGGCGGCCTCCGGAGCGGGTGCTGCGACGGCGGTGGAGAGGAGGCGGCGGAACAGGAGGCGCGGAGGCATGGAGGTGGACCAGGTAGTCGCCGGTCGCGGTGGCGGGCGCGCGTCGGCGCGAATGCCGCTGTACAGGCGGAGAGAAGTCGCAAAATCTTCTCGTTTGCGTGGCCTTTTGATGGGCCGGTTTATTTTGACAGTTTTTCATGGGCCGATTTGTTAGGCGGCAATTTTGTTTTTCTTTACAGAACTGAACATCACTGAAGTTAAGTGGAATGTTTCCCTAAAAAGAAAGCGAAATGTTTCCCTAAAAAAATAAGTTCAGTGAAATGCATTTTTACACAGGGTGCACGTTAAATTTGTTCATGGTGCGTCCCTCCAAAATAAAAAATAAAGTCATTCATGGTGCCTTGAGATTTGCACTCCCTGTCTATGTCTTTATTTTATGCATTCAATCTAATTCTACACAATTAAATTTTAGTGGGATCCACCTTCTTTATTATTTTTATATAAGTTTTAAATTTCCACAAAATCATCGAGTATTTTCAATAAAATGTTAGATTTTTTTTCAAACGTTTGATTTCACATTTTTCATGAAGTGTAAATTTTGGTTAAAGTAGTGCATTTCACTCATATTAAGTAATGTTCCTCCGAACAGGGTCGTAGTACCCATGAAGTATTCTTCTTACCCTGTCTCTATGACTTAGCATCCATTGGCCAATCTTTCGCTCTGACTAGGGAAGGGAGAGAGGACCTCATGGCTTCAGCTCGACGGTGGTAGGATTAGAAATAAATTTTGGATTTGCGGCTAATTAGCGATGGTGGGATGATGTGTCATAGTCTCATAGACAACATGGAATAAGGTCATTACATCGCCCCTGTTTTGATGGTGCTTCTCTATATCACCGGGAGGTGTGTGGAGGATGACGTGTCTCTAGTCGGTTCTTCGGGTCAAATAGCGTCCCCAACTATTCTTAAAAATGGCTATACTTCTAATCCCTATGTCCGAGGGTGCCTTGTGATTGACATTATCCGACGGCTACCATCTCTTTGCTTCCCTTTACAATTTGGATTGGTTTTCAAGATCATTGCAATTCCTTTTCTTGGCGGCACGGCCTTGCGGAGCGGACATCGTAGCTCTATGTCATGGTCCTTTGGCTCTGGTTTCAATCGATAAAGGTTGGCGAGACTTGTTCTCATAGGAAAGCGTATGATATTTGTGTTAAGTGACTCCATCTGGTTGGATTAGGGGCCTTCCATACGCCCTCTCCAGTGGTTCCTTGTTTGACATGGAGTCTTTTGGTCTACAATAATGATTTTTCGATCGCTGCTTCCAATGGCAGAGCTTGCAGCAAATTTTTGGACGGGTTGGGTAGGCTAAATTGCAAGAAATTGGAATTTCCTCAACCCATGGCTGGTTGTAATAGGAGGAGGTGCTGCAAAGTTGGGCAGGCCATGGCCCATGTAGCCTTTCTGAAGCTCCGCTAGTGGCTGCTTCTACATGCTCTTGGGTTTTCAATAATTTTGTTCCGTCGAGACAAAGACCTAGAAGCAACAACGAGTTTCTACACCCCAAAGATTTGGATATATTTTCTATTTTTTGGAAGAGTGTTTTTAAAGGTCTTTGCTACTTAATACTCCATCCGGTCCTTTTTACTCTGCATATAAAAATTATCTGAACTCAAACTTCGTTAAGTTTAACCATATTTATATGAAAAATTTATCAACATCTACAATGCGAAAGTTATACAATATGAAATTTGAAGTCATGATGCATCTAATGATATTGATTTCACATTGTGAATGTTGGTATTTTTTCTATAAAATTGATCAAACTTTACAATGTTTGACTTCAGACAAACCTTATATGCGGACTAAAAAAGACATGAAGGAGTATATGATCTTTTCGCAAAAGGTATAATGTTCAGTAATTTTGAAGTGCATTTTGCCAACCTTTGGTATCATAAATATAGTTTCAATCGAGAAAAACTCATAGCTAATCAGTTAGCTAAGGGCTAAGGCTAGTCATAATGGGAAGTAACTTAGACTTGTAAATGCATGTTACTAGTCTATGTTTATAGTGAATAGTCAAAAATTCAATATGGGTCATACTACTATATAATAGCATTGTCTCAGCAGTTGGTCCTCCTCGAGATCCACGTCCCATGCATGTATATGCTGAGGTATTCAGCTCGGCCACACAGTTTTGCACAGCGGTGAACTTGTTTGTCTGATGCTATTTATGAAGCTCAGCTAACATGGTCCAGTACGGTCTTCCCTTCATTGTTTTCTTTGGACCGTGGGGTGAAGCACCTGGGCCGCTTCTCACTCTTGCACGAACAGGCCCACTGAACAGTGAAAGATGTGGATACCTGTATTTATTTGAGCCTTATCCTCTCCCGTATCAATCTGGTTCCTCATTTCGAAAACTCTCCGCCGCCATGTTCCTCCGCCCCGCAGGTGCCGGATACCGAGTTGTTCCCGCTGATCCCATGCCCCAGATACGGCCATTGAAGTGATAAACGACATCCCGTCCGGCGGAACAAGGCCATGCAATCGGTACTACAGGTGCGTCTTTTGGAGCGTGAGTGCCTGGATCTCAATCTCAGATCTGCTCTTCAAATTTCCATCGATGCACTTCTTTATTTGTTGTTGTTTTCTTTTTCAGTCTCGTCAGTGTGGATCTTTCGAGTGGCAAGAGACTTATCCTTCTGTGTTAAGTCCGTCAGAGCTTGGTCGGTGCAGCCCCCACCTTCTCCAGCTTCCCTTGGGCTGCAACAATGGAGCTCGTGTCAGGAAGGAGTTCCAGAGTTCACCGATTGTTCTGTTTCGCATGGATGCCGGTAGGCCGGCACGACCAAGCCGAGCGTCGTTATTGATTTCTTCAGGCCTCGCTTGCTCACGCGGGCCACCATCTTTGATGCACTACGTGCTCTTGCTTGGCTTGTCTCCCCTGCCAGTGGTGTATTTCAAGTGAGCGGCGGTCCTACTGCATGTGCCGGCGGTCCTACTCCGTCACCTGCCGTGAGTTCGGTGCGGGCCAGACCTCCCGTATTCGTACGTTACCTCGGCTTCATACGTGGCCCACCGCGAATTTCCATCATTTTCCGGGGGTCACGCTAATGGCATTTAATGTGCCCCATCGACCCAATCGGTGCAGTTCAACGGCCAGGATAGTACTACTATATGATAGTATGACCCATATCTTTTATGTTTTAGAATCATTTTGCGTTGAAAAACATTATGTGATGATAACATATTATGTTACTCTATTTGCCTTTCTTCTTTTAAATTACTTATCACATCATCACTTTTACTTAATTATGTGTTATCTATGTTATTACTTATGTTATTTTTATTATGACTACCGTAAGTTTAATTCCTAAAGGAAATACATGGTTATATACCAACACAGAAAGGAAAGCGCAATGAGCGGCCATTTTCTATTGGGTTGAAAAGACGAGAGCAAACCATGTCGTCGTCAGCATGGACTGGATGCATGCATGCATATTTCCCAAATTTTCTCTCTCTCGCCTTTTTGTTTAACATGTATTTTTTTAGTTGCCCAGGTACATAGACACGTGTAGTCATGATGCTTGTGCATAGACACCAATTAGGTCACCCACGTTCTCAGTATTCCCAACTAATTAAACCTCACACAAACATAGGGAGATCACACCCGGCGACCAGACTAAGCAACCACCGCGAGATCTAGATGACCTGCCACCGACGAAATTAAACATGAAGGTTGATCTCACTTTGGGGAAGGTGTTATAAATACAAGGCTTCTGTTCTCTCATATGGACATCCCACACGGCTTAGTTCTAGTTCACACGCACGCACGCACGCACGCACGCACGCACGCAAAGCAATAGAGCACAAGTTGAGGCAAACTCAGGATGGCTTCCAAGAAGACCACCGTGCCTTCACTTGCCTTCGTCTTGGCGATGCTGCTCTCATGCACTAGCATGATCAACGCGGCACGATACCTTGAAGAGAAGGCGCCAAAGGAGGAGCACCTCCCAGCTGTGCCGGAGGTGCCGAAGATCCCCGAAATGCCACACCTCACCATTCCAGAGATGCCAAAAACGCCTGAGCTGCCGCACCCTGCTATTCCAGAGCTGCCAAAGCCTGAAATTCTGCACGCGGTGGTGCCGGAGGTGCCAAAGATGCCTGAAGCGTCGCACCCCGCCACACCGGAGGAACCACAACCTGAAATCCCACATACCGCTGTGCCAGAGGTGCCACCTGAAGTGCCACACCCTACCATGCCGGAGGTGCCCAAGATGCCCGAACTGCCACACCCAATTGTACCGGAGATGCTCAAGATGCCCGAAGTGCCAAAGATATCTGAAGTGCCACACCCTGCCATGCCGGAGGTGCCAAAGATGCCCGAACTTCCACACCCAATCGTACCAGTGGTGCCCAAGATGCCAGAAGTGCCGCACCTTACAGTACCCGAGATGCCAAAGATCCCTCAAGTGCCTCACATCGATATTCCAGAGATGCCGAAGCTTGAAGTCCCACACCCAGCTGCACCAGAGGGGCCAAAGGGCGAGGCACACTACCCGGAGATGGAGGCTAAGCCATGATGAAGGACATGTCTGCGTAGCATGTCTTAGTATGCACGTACGATTATATGTAGGCTATGAATGATGTGTTTTTCGTTGTGTGTGTCCTTTGTTCATGAGAAGCTATATGTTACTGGCTTTGGCTAGGGGCGTCATGTTTCCGTGGTGTATATGTCTACTACTTTGTTTTCTGACGTTTGACGGAATTGTGTGCTTGTATATTTTGAATTGATGTACAAATACATACAAGTTTTCTAGTCTGCATTTATACGGTTGAGAGTTCAGTCTTTCAACTTCTCAATTAAACTTGTAGGTGTCACAATTTCTTTAGAACTTGATGTCTAATTAAATCGAGCCGCCTTTTTTTACAACAATATTGTGATATAGAGCATCTTCACGGATAGAGGGGACCAGTCTGCGAACACGGATGCGAGAATGGGCCATTCAATGTTGAATTATAGATGGGCTTCGGTCCATATAAAACAAGAGGCGCGAAGGCATGGATAGACCATGTGGATGAGGGTCACGGTGGCGGACGCGCGTCGGAGAGAATGCTGTTGTACAAGTAGAGAGGAGTCGCAATATCTTCTCGTTTGTGTGGCTTTTTGATGGGCCGGTTTATTTTGATAGTTTTTCATGGGCTGATTTGTTCGGGAGTGATTTTATATTTCTTTACTGACAACTCTTATGCTCTGAAGCTTCACACAATGAAGACTTATGATCAGTTAGAATGGGAGTATCTTAAGGTAACCATGGCAAAGTTAGGGTTTTCCTAACCCTGGATTGACACAGTGACGGGCATGGTGACTTCTTTTCATTTCCAGTTCCATTCAACGAACAAAAGTTAGAATAGTTCAAACCAACTAGAGAAATTCGACAGGGAGATTCTATTTCCCCTTCTTTTATTGTAGCGGAGGGCCTCTCGTTTCTTTTAAAATCCATTTCCCGGTTATTTGGTGGAAGTGACGCCCACAGTTTCGGTTGTTAACCACCTTTTGTTTGAAGATGACAACATGCTTTCAAGGCAAGTGTTGAGAGTGCGAAGATGGTGTTAAACCTGTCGAATATCTATTGCAATGCTTCGTGACATAGAATTAACAATGATAAGTCATCAATATTTCTCAGTAAAGGGTGATCACAACAGGTTCACGAGAGTCTTAAAACTGCTCTGAATGTTCATAACGAATCTCTAAGTAACACATACTTGAGCATGCCAACAAACATGGGACACTCAAAAAACGGCACATTCAAATATCTTCAAAAATGGGCATGGGAGAAAGGAAAAGGGCGGGTGGCGAAGCTTTTACAACTGCATGTAAAAATGGAAGCGAAATGCATTTTTACACAAGGTGCACGTTAAATTCGTTCCTGGTGCCTCCCTAAAAAGAGTCGCTCATGGTGCCCCAAGATTCACACTCCCTCTCTATGTCTTTATTTTTATTCAATCTAATTCTACACAATTAAACTTTGGTGGGATCCACCATTTTCAATAAAAGTTCTAAAGTTGCACAAAATTATAGGTTAAAAAATGTTAGAATGTTTTTTTCCCACATGCTTGATTTCACATTTTTCATGTAGTGTAAATTTCAATTTAAATAGTGCATTTCACTTAACTTAAGTAATGTTCATCCGAACATGACAGTGGTGTCCAGGAAGTGTTCTTTTCACTTTCGCGCCGTGACCTAGCAGTCGGTGGCCAATCTTCCCTCACTTTAGGGTAAGGTACGCCGCCTCTCCCTTTGCATGTCGCTTCGGCGACGGAAGGGGAGAGGACCTCACGGCTTCGGCCCGATGGTGGTATGATTAGAAGTAAATTTTAGATTTGCCTCTAATCAGCAATGATGGGGTGATGTGTCATCGGCAGTATGGAATAAGGTCTCCCCATATTGTCCTTGTTTTGTTGGTGCTTCTCAGTATAGTCAGGAGACATGACGGTGATGATGTGTTCTTAGTCTATTCGGGCCATGCATTTTATTCAACGATTTTTTCTTGATAGCACTGCTCCGTGGAGCGAAAAACGTGGCTCTATGGTGGTCCTCTAGCTTGGTTTCGACCGACTAAAGGTTGGCCAGCCTCGTTCTCATTGGAAAGTGTGTGAAATCTAGTGTTCCGCGACTCCATCTAGCTGGACTATGGGTGTTCTATAGGTGCTCTCCAGCGGTTTCTTCTCTGAGATGGAGTCTTCTGGTCTACAATGGCCGTTTTGCCGCCGCTTCTACAAGTTTTTGAGTTTCAACAATTTTGCTCTGTCAAGACAAAGGCCTAGAATCGACAACGAGCTTTGCGCATGGTGAACATCGGAGGAATAATATTTCTACACCCCAAAGATTTGAATATAGTTTTCATCTTTTGTAAGATTGTTCTTTAAAGGTTTGTGCTACTTAATATATGGTTTTTGAACTTCTCGCAAAGAAGTAATGTTCCGTAATTTAGGAATGCATTTCACCATCCTCCTGCCTAATAAATATGGTTTCATCAAACCAAAAAAAGTCAAAGCTAATTGTTTAGCTAAGTTTAATTTCTGTAGAAAATGCATGGTCATATACCAACACAGCAAGGAAAGTGCAATGCCTGGCCATTTTCGATTGGGTGTAGACGACGAGAGCAAATCATGTGGTTAGCATGGACTGCATGTATGCATATGTCCCAAAATTGCCTGAACCGCCGCATCCAATTGTGCCGGATGTGTCGAAGGTCCCAGAAATGCCACAATCCCACCATACCAGAGATGCCAGAAATGCCTGAGCTGCCACAGCCTGCCATTCCCAGAGCTGCCAAAGCCAGAACTTCCGCATGCGATGATGCCAGAGGTGCCAAAGATGCCCGAAGCGTCGCACCCCATCACACTAGAGGAACCAAAGCTTGAAACCCCACATGTCATTCTGCCTGAGGCACCAAAGATGTCCGAAGTGCCACACCCTACCATACTGGAGGTGTCGAAGATGCCCGAATTGCCACACACATTTGTACCAGAGATGCCCAAGATGCCTGAAGTGCTAAAGATAACTGACGTACCACACCTTACCGTGCCAAAGGTGCCGAAGATGCCCGAACTACCACGCCCTATCGTGCCAGAGGTGCCCAAGATGCCCGAAGTGCCAAAGATATCTGAAGTGCCACACCCTGCCGTGCTGGAGGTGCCAAAGATATCTGAGTTCATATGACTTTGATCATTACTTTGAAAATACTCGTACAAATTCATATGAACAAAATAAATGCAAATAAGATATCAAAATATTCAGAAAATATCACCTTTATGGCATGCCATTTTAATTCATGAAAAACTATTTTTATAACTTTTTATGTTCAATAATGATAATAACATTAAGAACTTCAGGTAGTTTAAATGGTACTTTTGTTCTGCATGCAGAAGACTTGCATAAAAAAGGTAATGTTTTTTTCTGAACATCTTGATATCTTATTTGTGTTTTTCTGAGTCCATACGAATTTACTATGATTTTTCAAAATATTGATCAAACGATCAAAAGGCATGCAGCGACCTCGAAGGCAAATCTAAGGGCGAAATTGAGCATAGTCAAAAAGTAAGCGCACAATCCCATGGGTATGTTCCAACTAGGGACAAAAATGCAATTGTCCCTTCTTGAATAAGAGATTGACAGGAAAAACTCAAATAAATATGTGGAAATATAAACACCAAGTGCTCCCTAGTCTAGCCTTCAAGACTAGCTCATATATGGATGATGATCTTGTTTTCCCGATCGTGAACATTGTTAGTGTAACAAGATGCTATCAATATATGAGAACAACATTGTCATGATAACAACGAAGTTGGGTATACCGAACTTATGAATTACGGAGAGATTCCATCGTTGCTATGTTATAGGTACTTCATATAACTTGTTCACGATTGCATATTCCTTACACCATTAGAATATTGTATACCAACATACCGAATGGTTACTTTGGGGTTTACCACATGTCACTACGTAAATGGATGTGAATAAAGGTGACTTACGGGTATACCGGAAACGTATGTCTTGGTGGCAATAGTTCAAGACTGGGATTTGCTCCTCTCACGATAGAGAGATACTCCCTGGACCCACTCTGTTTTACGGTATCATTATCGTTTGGACAAACACTTGTAATTATGATCACGCGATATCGGAATACAAACATGAGTAAAGAGAGCGAAACATGTAATGAGGATAATTGGCATAGTGATCAAGGAGTTGATCACGGGGATAACAATAATCTCTCCTCGGGTTTCGTAAACTTATTGCGAAGCAAAGGGAATGGTATTCGTAAACAGTTTGCTCGAGAACTTCGCGAATATGTCAGTTAATAGGGTGTCCAGATACCGCTGTTAACAACTGACCGGAAAGGGTTCCGGGTCATGTCTGCTTATTTCCGAACCTATAGGATCACACGCTCAACATGTTCTAGTCCTAATTACCAGAGAAATGAGTTAAAAGATCACCGACATAGTTTAGGATAGTTTCAAAAGTGTTTCGGATGGTTCCGAGAATTCCGAAAAGCTATAACATGATTTCGGAAAGTCCGGATATATATGAAAAGTTTTCATGGTCATTTAATGGATTCTGGAAACATCTGACAAAATTGAGATTTTATTTGTTGAAGAAAATTGCGAAGGACCTTCATGAGATGATGCCGCTAGTGGACCCACATGAGCCCACAAGGGGCACCACAGGGTTTGGCAAGCCCTATGCCAAATTGGAACAGGGAGGGAATACTTTCTTTCTTCCACCAAGTGGAAGAGGAGAAGGATTCCCCCTCTTGGGGGCACCTCCTCCATCCTTCACATATATATATCGAGAGACCTTTCTCATGAGACACATCAAATCCAAGGGCCTCTCTCCCGGTCTAATTTGCCTAAGTTTTAGGCTCCTAATTAGACGTGCTATAATACCGACATAATTGTTCTAATAGAATTAAACTCCTAACTAGACAAGAAATAGTGTTAGGCTCTCTCTCTCTCTCTCTCTCTCTCTCTCGTATTCTTAGAGCTCTTCTTCCCAGACGTCAAAGCTTTGCTAGACTAGTACTTCGGAGTGCGTGGATAACTCAGAGTGGTCGTCTACTTCGACTCCCATCTTGGAGAACAATTATCACAACTGGGAGGTATAACCTAGCTGGGGGAATCGGCAGGACAATCGTGTTGCACCGACCTATCACTGCTTTCGCTACTCTACACCGTCGGTGAGTTGGATTGTTATCTCCATCCTCATAGTGTTCCAAGGTGTGATCGTGCAGCACAAATATTTTTCTGCGTAGCACGTTCCCCTATAGTGGTATCATGAGCAAATCTATGAGTAGATGCATGTACGATTAGATCATATGGTGATATGCGGCATTGCATGCACATACAGAGTGATTAGATGGTTCTAATTGCTAGACGTTGATACGTCTCCAACATATATATAATTTGTAAAGTTTTCATACTATATTTACATCATTTATATTGTTTTGGTGGTTTTTTATATTATTTTCCAATGCGAGTTTCTGTATTCTGTGTGCTTTTGGTTTTATAGAAAATCGACCTACGCAGGTCCAAACATGACAAAACTTTTTGACATTTTTTTCTAAACCGGGACAAAAGCTTTGGAAGCCAAAAAGTAGGGGCTCGAGGGGCCCACAAGCCCTAGGGGCATGACCATCCCAAGCCATGCCACATGTGCTTGTGGGGGCCACCAACACCCTTTTGACGTGATTCAAACGCTAAAATTCCATGTAAATACCGAAAACCTCTGTCATACCCATTGAACATTTTTTCGCCCCCGCAAGTTCCTATTTCACGACGGTCTCGTCTGGAGGCCTTTTTTGGCACTCTGTCGGAGGGGGAAGCCATTGGAGGAGGCCTCTATTGATCTATGCTAGGTGCATCAGCTGCAATATAAAACTTTTCCTACGCGCATTACAACAGGAACATGCTATGGATATGGATCACGGATCATTACCACTAGACGCACATGTTGTCGTAAAAAAGAGTTGTGGCAATGCATCACTTAAGTTGTCTCCTCCTCGCGATCTCCTACATACCCGTCGGATCCCACGAACAGGTTCGCCGGAGCGGCACAAGTGCACCTTCTCTGACGGTATCCACGCATGCAGGAGGAACACAGTGTGGTGGACTGCCAGGTTTGATCGCACAGCCGGCGAAGAATGGAGGTGGCTAGTTGCAACATATGCAAAGCCCTAGTAACGACGACAAAGCGATCAACTGAAACTGTATGCCGCACCTCTGCTATATATAGACATCCGTCATGAGCTCAATGCTTGGCCTTGCATGGATCCTGAAGCCCACAAGTCTACTCGGTCACGATCCAAGTCCAGCTCGAATCACATCTGACCAATGTCCTCGGATCTGACCTCATAGATTCGTCCCGTTAAGCATGCGATCCTTTAGGTTTCAGTCGGCTTGGTCGCTGGTCAGACCACCTCCAACCCGCTCGGTTGGTAGCGGCCTCTAACAAAGAGTGTCGACCACCAAACAGACGAAGAAGCCGAGTTGGCAAACCTAAACATCACTTTTCTAATTCTTTTGCCTCACAATATATGTTTTCGGGTTCAATGCGATATGGTCATCGTTGGTGTAGCCCGAGCTTTTTCTCGTGCAGTGAATGCGACCAACACTTCGTATTATCTCATAATCTTCATCACATGACCATATTTATTCAGGTGAGATCACTCGAGGGGACTAGAGTATATCTTTCCGGATTGAAGGGGCAATCTTGCTCGACCATGTCTCGCAACACGAGTTTAGACAAGTCCAAAACCTATCTTTACAATTACCCAGTTACAATGCAACATTTGATCGGCCCAAAACAGGCATATCACCATCCTGAAGCCATGCGCGAACTCAAATCTTACTAGTTAGCTAAACTTAGCAATCAACTCTGACTAGTAGCTGTGTACAGAACTTGTCGGAGACACACGCGGAACTTAGGCACACAAGACGCACATGGATTATGGAAACAAGCACGTGTCGTGCCACATTTGTTACTATTGGTCTCGATAGTCTAAGCTGTGTTTGTTACCGAAGTATTATAAAAACCAAAATATCAAATATTACAATAATTTTGCCTGTAGGTCTGAGAGATACCATGGTTTTATCGAAACATAATATTTTGAAGTATTCACAATACATAGAACCTGTTTGATTGGTGCCATACAACGCTGTAAATTTTGCTGCCTAACCGTTGTGTTCAAACACTCAGCAGCTACCTAGCCATTGCATTAGCAGTGCAAGCACACGCAGCTAGCCGGCTTGTTATAGTATTGGAATAGAATATATGAATCGATTAGACTAATTATGATTAACGGCAGCGATGGTGACGGAGTAATTAGGTAGATGACCTGTGAGCAATCTGAATCAATCTTTTTGCCTGCTTCGATGAAACAAGCGGTGTGCTCAAGTATTGCAGCCGTAGGTAAAGAACAACTAACAGATTTCAGCTCACACAGTTTGTATTTACAGACATAGGTGCTCACACCTAAGCTCCGTCCCTACTTAATCTCTCAGCCCCAGCGGCAGCTCATCATGTTTTGGAGATAGCAAGAACCAAATAGTAGAACGGGAAAGGATAAGGACGCGAGTGCTTTTTCTTTGTTTGCTCTATTTTTTTTTAAAAGGTCCGAGGTTCTTCTTTTTATACAGAGAAAAAACTACAGTTTAGCCAACACTACAATATTAAAACCACATATGTTAGGGGCAACCAAACAGGTCATTGTAAATAAAAATAAGGTAATCTTACAAACTATAGTATTCTCTAAATACTTCAAAAATACTTTGCTATCAAGGCCTAATTCAGAGGATTACATAGGTACATATGAACAAAAACTTAGCCAACTAGAACTTGCATGTGACTGTAAAGCAACATGTGATTGAATGGTTAAAATGATAGTGATATTTTTAGTCCATCACATTTTTTTTTGATTTATTTCAGGCCTTTTGGCAATGTATGTACAGTGAAAGAAGACGTTCCGTCGACTATGAAGACATATGTGACGACTTCATCAATCTCACTCATAAAGATAAGTTACGCGTGCAAATCTTCATAGAGATGAATGTATGAACGTATGCATGTACTCTGTTAAGAATACACATACATGAGTATGTTAATAAAACGCTGAACATTCGGGATTCAGGGTTTGCCTGTGACAAATCAAACGACTTTCAACATTAATGTAGCGATAACAATTTTAGTTGACAAACACGATGATTTCCTCACAAAGACAAACAGATGACGAAATTGTGATGCTTACCAAGTACCATCTAAACTTACCATCCATTATGTACATAAATTGCCAAAAGACAACATTTGCCATGGGCAAACCCGAATATTCGTGACTTATCGGTGTCCTAAAAAAGCTACCACGTGACAAGGAATCCTAGACCTACACCGATTGCATATCGTGATTATTTCTAATCCTAATAACTGGGAGGCCAACCCCGGCCCTGCAGCTTGCAGGTCTCTTCGCCTGCTCCTCCCACCTCGCGGCCGCCGGCCTCGCCGCTCGCTTCCTTCCTCTCCGCTCCCCGCCTTCAGAGAACTGTCTCCAGTCGACATGGCGGTAGGGTCGCAGCAGCAGAGCATAGAGCCCACAGAGCAGGAGCAGCGGATTTTCGGGCGCTTTCTCGATGTTGTCCACCACCGAGGCCTCGGCACCCAGCTCCGCGTCGCCGGCGGATGGGTCAGAGACAAGGTGAGCAGTGCCCCATTTTCTGCGGTGCAGTAAAAGTATTAGAAACGCAGCTGTGTGATCTCGCCAGGGCTCGATATCTGTGTTTAGAAAATATGCCGAAAATCGTTGGACGTTGCGCAGATGTAGGCCCTCTATATTTCTCTAGGCTTCGTACTTGGGGTTTAAGGGGGCATTTTTCGTTGTCAAAAAAGGAGGAATCGTTCAATGATCACGTAGTGAATTCCATGAAAACCGCATGTGTGGCTTGTAGTTTATGAAACGATTGCTGGGCACTGGACAGTGCCGTGACTTGACGAAAACCCTTGCTTTTGGCATGTTCTTGGCAGCTATTGGGAAAAACGCTTGCGATTCCGAGGCTTTTTGCGATTTGTAAGGATCCGGTCATCCTTGTATCTGCGGCTGCCTTGGAGGTGGGATGGAACATTGCGTTCCGCCGCTTTTTCGGACCAAATGAGGTACGGGACTGGACAGACTTGAGGAAAGTAGTCCCTCTTCCTCTGTCCCAGGACCCTGACTCTGTCTCTTGGAGCCTTTCTCCTTCGGGTGAATTTTCCGTTAGCTCGGCCTATCAGGCACTTTATTGTTTACTGGTGCTGCAGTGGCTATCTCCACTGTGGAAGGCATCGTTGCTCTTGAAGATTAAGATTTTTGTATGGCAGCTTCTTCGAGACCGTTTACTTTCGGGGACCGAGGTGTTAAAACGCCATGGTCCGGGCAACGGCCTTTACCCTCTGTGTCATGTCCCGAAAACGGGAACGCACATTTTGTTTTCCTGCATAGCAGCGTAGGCTCTTTGATGCTTTGTTCGTGAGGCTCTAGGGCCAGAGTGGGAGGCCCATGACCTTGTAGAGTTTCTGCAGGTTAGGGCCACTCAGGTTGGCCGTAAGCGCCGACTATTCTGGCTCATCTTCGCGGCTATGATGTGGACTCTCTGGACTACGCATAACAAGATGGTGATTGAGCGGGTGTTCCCGTGACGTGCTTCTGACTCATTTTTCAAATTTCTTGCCTTCCTGCAGCACTGGCATCCGCTCGCTAGGCCGAGGGATCGTGATCGACTTCAGCTTTTCCTGGACGCCCTGGTGTCTACCGCGCGTCGTCTCTCCGACCGCTCGCCTGCTTAGTAGCTTGCCCCTGGAGGCCGCTTCGTTTCTTCTTCTTTCATTTGGGCATCCTTGTGTTGTGGCCCCAACATTTCCTTTTTATGACTGTGTTTGAGACATGGTTGTTTGGACGTATACTTTATCTATAAAACGGAGCGAAAGTCTGTTTCGAAAGCTTTTGGGGAAAGACTCTGTCGATATAGACATCGCGCTGGATAACATGACCGCGAAGAATTCTGCAAGGAAATAAGTGAGTACTACTTGGAGGTGATTGGTCGGGAGCAGAAAAAACCTGTTATTATCCCATGGTATGCAATCTTTATTGTGCTAATTCTGAATTGTACCGTATTACTGTCAATGTTGATACCATTTTGCCACTTCTTTGAGATTTATAGCCTTTACAATTCTATGCATTATAACTTCGTATGAGTTGAGTTTAAACAGAGAAGGGAGGGTCACTATTTTATCGAGTGATTGTAAAAACATCGACATCAAAGGCGAGGGTTGCAAAAAACAACACCTCTAAGGAATTGTACCAAAAAACAATAATTCTGAAGTTTTTTTTTTTGCAAAAGACACTAGTCAGTGGCTTAGGCTGTTTTGTGGGCGATTATGACAGATGGGTCCCGCTGGACAGGGTGACATTGCAAAAAATAGAAGCCAATTACAGAATGAGGCGTTTTGGTGCCCAGACTCATCTGCACCTGTTCAGTAAAAAAATCAAAATAAATACTAAAATAATTAAAAAAAATCCAAATTTCTGTGGGTGTAAGATAATTTTATGCGTGAGGTCCGCTCTAATTTTTGTATCATTTGAACATCTTAGCAGCTCTAAAAAAACAAATCGGGTCAAAACAGTGCATGAACAATAAACTTTTTTAGAGACTCCAAATTTGTTTTTTTTTGCCAAGAACTGCTCAAATGTTTAAATGATACAAAAATTGAAGCGAACCTCACCCATGAAATTATGTAGCACTCAAATTTTTTTTGGAATTTTATGAATTTTTTATTATTTGTTTTGATCTTTTTACTCGACGAGGATGCAGATGAGTCCGGGCTCAAAAATGGATTTTCGTCAGTTACATCCAAATACAATTTTGTTTTGTAAAAGGACCCATGAAAAAAGCAATCAGGTACTTGTCCCTCAAAACAACAGAAATCGGGACCTTTCATCTCCCACACGTCCGGTGGGATTGCTTCAGTGCACAGCCACCCCGTTGCTGCTTGCGTTCGCCACCGCCTGCTCACGCCCATGCATTGCCTGCTCGCGTCCGCCGCCTCATACTCGTGCCTGTGTGGTGGTACATTGTCGTCACCGCCGCTTGCTCCGGTGCACGTTCGCCCGTATTGGGCAGCAACCGCAGCCGTGCAGGAGCTCCTCCCGGGATCCTCTACCTCGTGTGCGCCTTGCCCCGGGGGGGGGGGGGGGGCGAGCTCGAGCCGCCTTAGAAGCCAACGAGAGCCTCCCAATGCCGAGCACACGCTAGTAGAAAACAGGGCATCAATTCGGGCCGCACCAACCCATTAGTCCCGGTTCAGTCACGAATCGGGACCAATGAGGGCAACGGTTCCGGTTCGTGAGGCCAGGGGGCGGGGCGGGCCACGTGGGGCATTGGTCCTGGTTCGTCTGGAACCTTTGGTCCCGGTTCCAGACACGAACCGGAACCAATGTGCCTCGCTCCTGGCCCACAATCATTGGTCCCGGTTCGTGGCTAAAACCGGGACTAAAGGACCCTTTAGTCCCGGTTTCAGCCACGAACCGGGACCAATGAGATGCCTATATATACCCCCTCGCCGGCGAGCAGAGCAGTCCACACTGCTCTGTTTTTCACGCCGGCGAGGGAAGACCTTTGTGGTGCTCTAGCTCACCTCGTATGCACATGAGGTGTTTGATGAAATGTCCAAGCCAAACTTAAGCTTTCTCCTCACGAAAAAACTCCTTGTCCAAACTTCATTTTCGTCAAGATTTGTCTAGGTTTAGGCGGTCCGTCCTGTCCCGTCCCCGTCCTGAAACCGTCGTCGATCGCCCGCGCGTGGTGAACCTCTTGATCTTATCTTCTTGCTAAAAGAAAATATACTTACTCGTATGATTTTCTTACTTTTATTATTGTTTGTTATTATATAGTGCCATGGTTATGGTATCCGCCCACGTCGTCCCTCGTCCAGTCTATGATTCAGATGTGGTATATTATCTTTTAGATAACTATTTCACACATCTAATGTCTATGACAATTAATTATGACACCAACTTGACGTAGATATTTTTATCTATAGGAAGTAGTTGAACCAGAAATGGATACCGACTATGCAATTTTGCTCGACAAGTTAACTAAAGCTGGAAAAAAAATCGATCATTTGAAAGAAAAATTAAAAAGAACTGAAGATGACAAGATGGGATTGGAGTTGCATGTTGTCGATATCGTCGACGATCACAAGACCAAGATGGATGCAATGCGCTTGAAGCTTAGAAGGACTAAAAAACATGCTATTCATACTGAAGCTTGGTATCATTATGCCGTTGGATCAATTGATACCTTAGGAGCGGTTATGATTGCATTTGTTGTTGCATTTAAATTGTTTTACATAGTTTCGCTGTATGTTTTAATTAGATGCTCTAGAGAGCTATATGTTGTTCAATAATGACAACTATGTATGAACTGTACGTATTATTTTGGTTATTATTGTACTTTGGCTTTAATGCGATGACGAATTTCTATTAATTTTGTCACTTCTCTATTCATGATATGTTGTAATGATTTTTAATACACTTATATAACGCACGCAGATGAACCGGCAATGGATGTACGATGACCGACGCAGCTCCGAGTATATTAAGGGCCTGCATAATTTTCTCGAAGCGGCTGATGCAAACAAGCAGAATGGTTTTATGCCTTGTCCATGTACTGTCTGTGAGAATACGAAGTTTTTCTCCAACTCTAGAACCCTTCACTTCCACCTGCTTCAGAAGGGTTTTATGCCACACTATAATGTTTGGACCAAGCATGGAGAAGGAGGGGTTATGATGGAAGACAACGAAGAAGAAGGGGATGACGACAACTACCCTCCCCTGAATACGGTGATGCTGCAATGAGGGAAGCTGAAGATCAAGAGGAACCAGACGATGTGCCCGATGATCATCTTCGCCGGGTCATTGTTGATGCACAAAGAGAATACGAAATTGAAAGGGAAAAGTTGAAGTTCGATCGCATGTTAGAGGATCACAAAAAAGGGTTGTACCCAAATTGCGAAGATGACAACAAAAAGCTCGGTACCACACTGGAATTGCTGCAATGGAAGGTAGACAATGATGTATCTGACAAGGGATTTAGTTCGCTATTGAAAATAATGATGAAGAAGCTTCCAAAGGATAACGAATTGCCCGACAGTACGTAGGAAGCAAAGAAGGTTCTATGCCCTCTAGGATTGGAGGTGCAGAAGATACATGGATGCCCTAATGACTGCATCCTCTACCGCGATGAGTACGGGGAACGAAACGCATGCCCGGTATGCGGTGCATTGCGGTATAAGATGAGAAGAGATGACCATAGTGATGTTGAGGGTCAGCACACCGGGAAGAGGGTTCATGCCAAGGTCATGTGGTATGCTCCTATAATACCACGGTTGAAACGTCTGTTCAGAAACAAAAGGCATGCCGAGTTGATGCAATGGCACAAAAAAAGACCGTAAGAAAGACGGGAAGTTGAAGCACCCGCTGACAGTTCGCAGTGGAGAAAGATCGAGAAAAGTGGAGCGACTTTACAAGTGACCCGAGGAACGTATGGTTTGGTTTAAGTGCAGATGGCGTTAATCCTTTTGGAGAGCAGAGCGGCCAACATAGCACATGGCCTATGACTCTATGTATGTATAACCTTCCTCCTTGGTTGTGCATGAAGCGGAAGTTCATTATGATGCCAGTGCTCAACCAAGGCCCTAAGCAACCCGACAATGACATTGATGTGTACCTAAGGCCATTAGTTGATGAACTTTTACAACTATGGAATGGAAGAGACACACGTGTATGGGATGAGAACGAATAGGAGGAATTTGACCTAGATGCGTTGCTGTTTGTAACCATGAACGATTGGCCTGCTCCCAGTAACCTTTCAGGACACACAAACAAGGGATACCACGCATGCACACACTGTTTAGATGACACCAACAGTATATATTTGGACAAATGCAGGAAGAATGTGCACCTGGGGCATCGTCGATTTCTTTCGACCAACCATCAATGTCGAAAGAAAGGAAAGCATTTCAAAGGTGAGGCAGATCACCGTAAGAAGCCCTCCCTCCGTACTGGTGATCACATACTTGATATGGTCAATGATTTACAAGTAATATTTAGAAAGGGTCCTGGCGGACTATCTGTTCCGACTGACGATGCGGGACACGCACCCATGTGGAAGTAGAAATCTATATTTTGGGACCTACCCTATTGGAAAGACCTAGAGGTCCGCTCTGCAATCGACGTGATGCACGTGACGAAGAATCTTTGCGTGAACCTGCTAGGCTTCTTGGGAGTGTATGGGAAGACAAAAGATACACCGGAGGCACGGGAGGAACAACAACGTGTGCATGAAAAAGACGGCATGCATCCAAAGCAGTATGAAGGTCTTGCCAGCTACGCTCTTACCAAAGAAGAGAAGGAAATCTTCTTTGAATGCCTTCTCAGTATGAAGGTCCCGTCTGGTTTCTCGTCGAATATAAAGGGAATAATAAATATGGCAAAGAAAAAGTTCCAGAACCTAAAGTCTCATGACTGCCACGTGATTATGACGCAACTGCTGCCGGTTCCATTGAGAGGGCTTCTACCGGAAAACGTTCGATTAGCCATTGTGAAGCTATGTGCATTCCTCAATGCAATCTCTCAGAAGGTGATCGATCCAAAGATCCTGCCAAGGTTAAGGTGTGATTTGGTGCAATGTCTTGTTAGTTTTGAGCTGGTGTTCCCACCTTCCTTCTTCAATATCATGACACACGTCCTAGTTCATCTAGTCGACGAGATTGCCGTTCTGGGCCCTGTATTTCTACACAATATGTTCCACTTTGAGAGGTTCATGGGAGTCTTAAAGAAACATGTTCGTAACCGCGCTAGGCCAGAAGCAAGCATCTCCATGGGCCATCAAACAGAGGATGCCATTGGGTTTTGTGTTGACTTCATTCCTGACCTTAAGAAGATTGGTCTCCCTCAATCGCGGTATGAGCAAAGACTGACTGGAAAAGGCACGCTAGGAGCGGACTCAATAATATGTAGGGACGGGCATTCTTGGTCTCAAGCACACTACACAGTTCTACAGAATTCCACCTTGGTGACCCCGTATGTCGATGAACACAAGAATATTCTGCGTTCCAAATACCCGGAGCAGTGTGACAACTGGATTACATATGAACACATTAGGACTTTCGGCAGTTGGTTGCAAACACGTCTCATGGGTGACACCACTATTTCTGATGAGCTGTACTCGTTGGCCAGGGGACCATCTTTGACTGTATTGACTTACAAAGGGTACGAGATAAATGGGAATACATTTTACACAATCGCCCAAGATGAAAAGAGCACCAACCAAAACAGCGGTGTCCGCTTTGATGCAACAACCAAGAGGGGAAAGGACACATATTATGGTTACATAGTGGACATATGGGAACTTGACTATGGACATGATTTCAAGGTCCCTTTGTTTCAGTGCAAATGGGTCATTCTGTCAAGAGGCGGGGTACAGGAAGACCCAGAGTATGGAATGACAACAGTGGATCTGAACAATCTTGGGTACATAGACGAACCATTCGTCCTAGCCAATGATGTGGCACAGATTTTCTATGTGAAGGACATGTCTACCATACCGAGAAAAAGAAAAGATAAGGAAGCGAATACATCATACGATGAGCCAAAGCGCCACATAGTTCTTTCAGGAAAAAGAGACATCGTGGGATTGGAGGGCAAGACAGACATGTCTGAAGATTATGAAAAGTTTCATGAAATTCCTCCCTTCAAAGTCAAGGCTGACCCAAGCACCCTGTTAAACGATGAAGATTATCCATGGTTACGGCGCAATAAGCAAAGGACACAAGCGAAGAAAAAGTGAGGACTTTCTCTCCACAACTATATCATTTGAGTGACATGTGAAGAAATGAAATGCCTTTTGTAACACATGAGTTTTCATCCGAAACCCTAATACTTCGAAAGAGATTTTCCGTTTTGTACACGAAGTGCATCCAGTTTTTGCCGTAACCCTCTCAACTTTTTATGACATGCTATGTGGGTGAAATGATGATACCATGCCAATGTTCAACCTTTTCAGAGTTCATTTGAAGTGCTTTTCAATTTCAGGATCATTTAGCTCAAAAAATCAGTAAGTGCATGAAAAATACCAAATGAAGTCAGAAAGGGTTGAAAATTGATGATGTGTCTTTGAATGGTGCATTTTGAACACATAAAAGTCTGGAGTTCAAATGAGTTCAAAAAAATGAAATCCCTTTGTAACAGATGAGCTTTCGTGCGAAACCGTGATACTCCGAAATAGATTGTCCATTTTGTACATGAAGTGCATCCAGTTTTTGTCATAACCCACTCAACTTTTTAGCACATGCTATGTGGATGAAATGATGATACCATGCCAACTTTCAACCTTTTCAGAGTTCGTTTGAAGTGCTTTTTACTTTCTTTCAAAACATCATGGGAGTGAATTTCAAAAAGGAATCAGCTAAAAAGCTTTTATAAACCTCTAATATTTTTGAAACAATAATTATATAAAAATTATACAACTAAAATTATCAAAGTATTTTTTGTTCAAAAAATTAATAGCAAAAAGAATATAATGATAAAACACACTGGAAATAAATAAAGCAAGAAACAAAACAAATAATGGAAATTATGCAACTAAAATTGTCAAAGTATTTATTTGTTAAAAAGAATGAACTAAAATAACAGAAGAAAAATACTGCAAAAAAATTAAAAAAACAAAGCAAAAAACAAAACAAAAAACAAGATTTTTTTAAAAAAATGCCGCCTACTGGGCCACCACGGCCTGAATACGACTAGAAACCCAACAGCTAGTTGGGCCAGGATTTAGGCCCGCAGAAGGACCAGTAGGCCCACAGGCAGAGGAGAGTGCAATTAGGCCCGTAAGACTGCAGTTGAGAGAAGCTTGAGAGGGTTGGCACAACAGCGCTTATAAACCACTCTCGAGCCCTCTCACCTAGCGAGGTGGGACTAAACATTTGTCCCCGGGCAGCACCACCTTTTGGTCCCGGTTGGTGGCACCAACCGGGACCAATGACAAACAGGATTTTTTTTAAAATGTCGCCTACTGGGCCACCACGGCCTGAATACGACTAGAAACCCAACAGCTAGTTGGGCAAGGATTCAGGCCCGTAGAAGGACCAGTAGGCCCACAAGCAGAGGAGAGTGCAATTAGGCCCGTAAGACTGCAGTTGAGAGGAGCTCGAGAGGGTTGGCGCAACATCGCTTATAAACCACTCTCGAGCCCTCTCAGCTAGTGAGGTGGGACTAAACATTTGTCCCCGGCAGCACCAGCTTTTGGTCCCGGTTGGTGGCACCAACCGAGACCAATGACCCCCTTTAGTCCCGGTTGGTGGCAACCACTCTCGAGCCCTCTCAACTAGTGAGGTGGGACTAAACATTTGTCCCCGGGCAGCACCAGCTTTGGTCCCGGTTGGTGGCACCAACCGGGACCAATGGTCTCTGCTTCCCGCCCTTTGGGCTGCTGAAAAGAGACCTTTGGTCCCGGTTGGTGGCACCAACCGGGACTAAAGGGATGCATTGGTTCCGGTTGGTGCCACCAACCGGGACCAATGCTCTGGATATATAACTAGCACATAGGAAATTTCACAGGTTTTATCTACCAGTTGCCCCTCGCCGCCATCCTCGTCCCCGTCGCCTCCCTGAGCCACCGTCCTCATCGCCTTCCCGTCGCCGGCCCCGTCCTCGTCGCCTCCCCGTCGTCATCGTCCTCGTCGCCTTCCCGTCGTCGCCGTCCCCGTCGCCTCCCCGTCGCCGCCGTCCCCCGTCGCCGTTATCCTCGTCCTCATCACCTCCCCATCGCTGCTGTCCCCGTCCCCATCGCCGCCCTCCCCGTCGCCTCCCCGTCGCCGCCCTCCCCGTCGCCGCCGGCCCCGTCACCTCCCCGTCGCCGCCGTCCCCTATCGCCTCCTCGTCGCCGCCGTCCCCGCCGCCTTGTTCCCCGCCGCCGTCGTCCCCGTTGTCGCCCCCAGTGAGCCCCCCTGCTCGTCGTGTATATGTATGTATATGTTCATGTATATATATATATATCATGTATATGTGTGTATATGTTCATGTACATGTGTGTATATGTTTGTATATGTATATGTGTATATATGTTCATGTTGGGGAACGTCGCATGGGAAAGAAAAAATTTCCTACGCACACGCAAACCTATCCATGGTGATGAGCATCTACGAGAGGGAGAGTGGATCTACGTACCCTTGTAGATCGCTAAGCGGGAAGCGTTAACAAACGCGGTTGGTGTAGTCAAACTTCTTCGCGATCCAAATCGCCGAGCGTCCCGCGATCCAATCACGAACCGTCCCGCGAACACATCATGATCCGTCCCGTGAACTCATCATGATCCGTCTCACGATCTTGATCACGATCTGTCCCGCGAACTCATCACGATCCGTTCCATGATCACATCACGAACCGTCTCGCGATCTCGATCACGGTCCTTCCGATCTAGCGCCGAACGGACGGCACCTCCGCGTTCAGCACACGTGCAGCTTGATGACGATCTCCACCGTCTCGATCCAACGAGAGGAGGTGGAGAGGAGAGAGAGTTCACCGGCAGCGTGACGGTGCTCCGGTGATGGTGGTGGAGCAATTCCGGCAGGGCTTCGCCTAAGCGCTGCGGAAAACCGATCTAGAGGAGAAACTGTGCACCGGTGTAACGGGTAGCACGTGGCCGGAAATTCTGTCCAAAAACCACCCAATACACTAGTATATATAGGAGGAGAGGAGAGGAGAGGCATCCAAGGCCTTTGGGTCGGCCGAAATAGGAGGTGGGAGCAATCCTACTTCACCTCCAATCCTAGTTGGAGTAGGATTGCCTCCTATTGGCTGATTTTCCACTTTTTGCTTTAGGACTTTCTCTCCTGCCCCATGGGCCTTTGTGGCTGTTTTCCCAGCCCAATAAGGGCTGGTTATTATTCTCCCACAGCCCATGGACCTCTTGGGGTCGAAATACCCCTCCCGGAGGTCCCCCGGTACACTACCGGCACTCCCGGTACACTACCGATACTCCCGGTACACTACCGATGAGCCCGAAACTTTTCTGAAAACCAAACTGGGACTTCCTATATATGAATCTTTACCTCCGGACAATTCCAGAGCTCCTCGTGACGTCCGGGATCTCATCCGGGACTCCGAACAACCTTCGGTCACCACCATACATAACTCTACACTACCGAAACGTCACCGAACCTTAAGTGTGCAGACCCTGCGGGTTCGAGAACTATGTAGACATGACCGAGACACCTCTACGGTCAATAAGCAATGGTGGGACCTGGACGTCCACATTGGTTCCTACATATTCTACGAAGATCTTTATCGGTCGAACCTCTATGTCAAGGATTCAGTTAATCCCATACGATGTTCCCTTTGTTCTTCGGTATGTTACTTGCCCGAGATTCGATCGTCGGTATCTCCATACCTAGTTCAACCTCGTTACTGGCAAGTCTCTTTACTCATTCCGTAATACAAGATCCCGCAACTAAAAAGTAGTCACATTGCTTGCAAGGCTCATTGTGATGTTGTATTACTGAGTGGGCCCTGAGATACCTCTCCGTCACACGGAGTAACAAATCCCAGTCTCGATCCATGCCAACTCAACAGACACCCTCGAAGATACCTGTAGAGCACCTTTATAGTCACCCAGTTACGTTGCGACGTTTGATACACACAAGGCACTCCTCCGATATCCGTGAGTTGCATGATCTCATGGTCATAGGAACATATACTTGACATGTAGAAAACAGTAGCAATAAACTAACACGATCATATGCTATGTTTGTAGTTTGGGTCTTGTCCACCACATCATTCTCCTAATGATGTGATCCCGTTATCAAATGACATCTCATGTCCATGGCTAGGAAACCTTAACCATCTTTTGATCAACGAGCTAGTCTACTAGAGGCATACTAGGGACATGGTTTTGTCTATGTATCCACACATGCATTTAAGTCTCCAATCAATACAATTATAGCATGGATAATAAACGATTATCATGAACAAGGAAATATGATAATAACTAATTTATTATTGCCTCTAGGGCATATTTCCAACAGTTCATGTATATGTTTTTTTCATGTATATGTATATGTGTTCATGTATATGTGTGTATATGTTCATGTAAAAAGTCTTCGTTGTTTTTCATATGTATGAAAATGTAGAGTGAAAACGAAAACAAACATATAAGAAAAAACAAAGCAAAAAATGAAGAAGGAAAAGAAAACCGCTCACCCGACCAACTATCGAGGCCACCCTCCCGATAACTTCGACATGAGGGGGGACGTCGGACATGCGTGAGTGAGAGAGGCGGTCCGCTTGCCCGACCAACTATCGAGGCCACCCAAACCCTAGAATAAAGAGCGTCGTTGTCGATCTACACCCTCCCCGATAACTTTGATATGAGAGGGGATGTCAGACATGCATGAGAGAGAGGCGGTCCACTCACCCACCAACTATCGAGGCCACCCAAACCCTAGAAGAAATAGCGTCGTTGTTGATCTACCCCGTCCATCCCTACCCGATAAACTCTCGAGGCCACCCAAACCGGTACTGAAAAAGCGTTCTCTAGGCCACCCCAAACCCTAGAAGCGTTGTCGAGGCCACCCAAATTTACAAAGTTAAATGAAGAAAACTCTGGTAAAATAGATTTATCAAGAATGCCCCCATTATGGATGTGCACAAGTTGATCCAATTTATGAGAGAGGCGGTCCAAACGTTGGACATTCATGAGAGAGGCGGTCCGAACATCGGACATTCATGTTTATAAATTAATTGACATGTTGTAATATTTGCAGAAACTATGGATCCAAGAGACGAAGAACAAGAACAGTTGTTGGGGGACATAATCCACGGCGAACGTGATATCTTGTCGTATCTCAATGACACAGATGGTCTGGAAGGAGAGGATTATGAGGGCTCTGGTGATCGAACAATGGAGGAGGAAGGACATGATCATGATGGCTTCGGTGACCAAATGCCGGAGGAAGAAGGAGACCATGATGACGGCTCCGGTGACCGATCGGAGGAGGGAGCTGTTGCAAAGTCCGGCGAGGTATATATATTAATTAAGCCTGTGTTGACTCTAGCTAATTGATGCATTGATTGTTTTGGTATGTACATATATTAATTAACTCTTCTTTCTTCTTTTATATCCCTCCAGATCGAGCCAAACTTCAGTAACGAGACGAGGCCCGAAGAAGAGGTTGCACAAGGATGAAAAGTTCACGATCACAGCACTCGCAAACGATGGCCATCCGATTGAACCCAAGCGGACCAAGAACGCATTTTTTGTTCAGTGCGGAGCTATTGTTAGGGACAACATCCCGTTCAGCATCAAGCAATGGAATAAGCCTAAGGACGGCGCCCCTGATGGTGATTATGTCACCGATAGACAGAAAGAAGATCTTTGGACCGCGCTGAAGGCAAATTTCACCCTACTGCCAGAGGAGGATCCGAATAAGCCAGTTATAGAGCCACTGGTCAAGGCGTGTCCTCTTAAGAAGATGGCAGATCTATTCAGGAGGTGGAAGAATGAGTTGAAATCAAAGTTTGTCGACAAAGGGAAGACTCCAGAATTTATCGGCCGATTTGAGAAGATAGGAGATCACTGGCCCGCATTTGTGTCCTACAAGACATCGGAGAAGAGTAAGAAAATGTCAAAGACAAACAAGAACAATGCTCCAAAGAAGCAGTATCACCATCACACGGGGTCAGGTGGCTACCTTAAAGCCCGACCGTTGTGGGACAAAGCTGAGAATGACCTGACTGCTAAAGGGGTCGTACCACAGACATTGAACTGGCCAGACCATTCAAGGACTTGGTTCTTCAGGGTTGGGGGAACTTTGGACCCTGAAACAGGGAAGTGCCGTTGGACGGATGAGCAACTTGCAATACCCGTGAACAAGCTTCAGAACTATATCACTGCAGCGCAGGAAGGGACGTTCATTCCCGACAGAGAGAAGGACGAGCTGACTGAGGCCCTAGGGAATGCTGAGCAGCCTGGACGAACACGAGGCACACCAGGCTCCGTTCCAAGGAAGGTTGGGTTTCCCAACGCAGATAGTTACAGAAGCCGGGAGAGAAAGAGGAAAGCGGAGCTGAGTGAAATTCAGAAGCTCAATGCAAGACTACAAAAGCTAGAGGAAGCTGAGAGCCAGCGAGCTGCTGGCCAACCATCTCAGCGGCACGAAGCTACCCCAGAAGCTACCCCACCATCTCAGTGGAGAAGCAGCGTCGCTTCTACGGAGCCCATTAAGCCTGACTTCACATCTCCTAGCTACCCCATGGATACTATCACGGAGGCTCAACATTGCGAGCTTATGACAAAATGCAGGAACCTCACTTTCAAGGTGGCTGTCGGCTCTGTTGAACCTCCTCAACCCAACGAAACTTTTCATTACCGTCCGATTCCACATGGTTATGTTGTTGTTGTTGGAAATATGCCCTAGAGGCAATAATAAATTAGTTGTTATCATATTTCCTTGTTCATGATAATCGTTTATTATCCATGCTATAATTGTATGGATCGGAGACTTAGATGCATGTGTGGATACATAGACAAAATTATGTCCCTAGTATGCCTCTAATAGACTAGCTCATTGATCAAAAGATGGTTAAGGTTTCCTATACATGGACATGAGATGTCATTTGATAACGGGATCACATCATTAGGAGAATGATGTGATGGACAAGACCCAAACTACAAACGTAGCATATGATCGTGTCAGTTTATTGCTACTGTTTTCTGCATGTCAAGTATGTGTTCCTATGACCATGAGATCATGCAACTCACGGACATCGGAGGAGTGCCTTGTGTGTATCAAACATCGCAACGTAACTGGGTGACTATAAAGGTGCTCTACAGGTATCTTCGAGGGTGTCTGTTGAGTTGGCATGGATCGAGACTGGGATTTGTTACTCCGTGTAACGGAGAGGTATCTCGGGGCCCACTCGGTAATACAACATCACAATGAGCCTTGCAAGAAATGTGACTAATTGTTAGTTGCGGGATCTTGTATTACGGAATGAGTAAAGAGACTTGCCGGTAACGAGGTTGAACTAGGTATGGAGATACCGACGATCGAATCTCGGGCAAGTAACATACCGAAGAACAAAGGGAACATCATACGGGATTAACTGAATCCTTGACATAGAGGTTCGACCGATAAAGATCTTCGTAGAATTTGTAGGAACCAATGTGGACATCCAGGTCCTGCCATTGGTTATTGACCATAGAGGTGTCTCGGTCATGTCTACATAGTTCTCGAACCCGCAGGGTCTGCACACTTAAGGTGTGGTGACGTTTCGGTAGTGTAGAGTTATGTATGGTGGTGACTGAAGGTTGTTCAGAGTCCTGGATGAGATCCTGGACGTCACGAGGAGCTCCAGAATGGTCCAGAGGTAAAGATTCATATATAGGAAGTCCCAGTTTGGTCGCCGGAAAAGTTTCGGGCTCATCGGTAGTGTACCGGGAGTGCCGGTAGTGTACCGGGAGACCTCTGGGAGGGGTATTTAGACCCTAGAGGGTCCATGGGCTGTAGGAGAATAATAACCAGCCCTTAGTGGGCTGGTGGAACAGACACAAAAGGCCCATGGCGCCAGGAGGAAAAAGGCCTAAAGAAAAAGGTGAAAAAAGGCAAAAAGGAAGAGTCCTACTCCTGCTAGGTGTGGAGGAGTAGGACTCCTCCTCTCTTGGCTCGGCTGACTCCTAGAGGGCCTTGCCCTTGCTCCAAGGATGCCTCTCCTCTCCTCCTATATATACTGGTGGAATAGAGGGTTTTTGGACAGATTTTACGGCCACGTGCTACCCGTTCCACCAGTGCTCCTCTAGATTGTTTTTCCGCAGTGCTTAGGCGAAGCCCTGCCGGAATCACTCCACCACCATCGCCGGAGCGTCGTCACGCTGCCGGCGAACTCTTCTACCTCTCCGCTCTCTCTTGCTGGATCAAGACGGCGGAGATCGTCATCAAGCTGTACGTGTGCTGAACGCGGAGGTGCCGTCCGTTCGGCGCTAGATTGGAAGGACCGTGATCGAGATCGCGAGACGGTTCGTGATGTGATCGCGGAGCGGATCATGATGAGTTCGCGGGATAGATCGTGATCAAGATCGTGAGACGGATCATGATGAGATCGCGGGACGGATTGTGATGAGTTCACGGGACGGATCGTGATTGGATCGCGGGACGGATCGTGATGAGATCGCGGGACGCTCGGCGATTTGGATCGCGAAGATGTTCGACTACACCAACCGCGTTTCTTAACGCTTCCCGCTTAGCGATCTACAAGGGTATGTAGATCCACTCTCCCTCTCGTAGATGCTCATCACCATGGATAGATCTGCATGTGCGTAGGAAATTTTTTGTTTCCCATGCGATGTTCCCCAACAGTGGCATCATGAGCTAGGTCTATGTGTAGATGAGATCTCGAGTAGAACACAAAAGGTTTGTGGGCATTGATGCTTAGATTGCTTCCTCCCTTGGTCGGATTTTGGTTCAGCGGTATTGTGAGATGAAGCGGCCCCGACCAACATTACTCGTACGCTTACGAGAGACCGGTTCCCTCAACCGCAACTTGTTGCATAGATGGCTTGCGGGTGCCAGTTTCTCTCACTTTAGTTGGATCGGATTCGACAAAGGCGGTCCTTGAGAAGGTTGAAAAGCAACTAGTGTATCACCATTGTGGTTTTTGCGTAGGTGAGAATTGTTCTTGCTAGATACCCGTAGCAGCCACGTAAAACATGCAACAATAATTAGAGGACGTCTAACTTGTTTTTGCAGGCTATGTTGTGATATGATATGGCCAATTACATGATGTGATATATGTGATGTATGAGATGATCATGTGATGTATAGATTATCATGACTTGCATGTCGATGAATACGGTAACCGGCAGGAGCCATAGGGTTGTGTTTAATTATTGTATGACCTGCGTGTCAATCATTAAGCGCTATGTAATGCTTTACTTTATCGCTAAACGGTAGCAATAGTAGTAGAAGCATGCAGGGCATGACAACCCCGATGGCGACACGTTGATGGATATCAAGATGATGGAGATCATGGTGTCATGGCGGTGACGATGGAGATCATGCCGGTGCTTTCTAGACGGAGATCAAAAGCACAAGTTCATGGCCATATCATGTCACTTATGATTTGCATGTGATATTAATCCTTTTTATGCACCTTGTTTTGCTTAGGACGACGGTAGCATTATAAGGTGATCCCTCACTTAATTTCAAGATAAATTGTGTTCTTCCCGAGTGTGCACCGTTGCGAAAGTTCGTCGTGTTGAGACACCACGTGATGATCAGGTTATTGGGGAACGTTGCATGGGAAACAAAAAATTTCCTACGCACACGCAAACCTATCCATGGTGATGAGCATCTACGAGAGGGAGAGTGGATCTACGTACCCTTGTAGATCGCTAAGCGGGAAGCGTTAAGAAACGCGGTTGGTGTAGTCGAACTTCTTCGCGATCCAAATTGCCGAGCGTCCCGCGATCCAATCATGAACCGTCCCGTGAACCAATCACGAACTGTCCCGTGATCTCGTCACGATCCGTCCCACGATCTAATCACGAACGTCTCGTAGCCTTGATCACGATCCTTCCGATCTAGTACCGAACGGACGACACCTCCGCGTTCAGCACACGTGCAGCTTGATGACGATATCTACCTTCTTGATCCAGCAAGAGGAGGTGGAGAGTAGAGAGAGTTCACCGGCAGCGTGACGGCGCTCCGGTGATGGTGGTGGTGGAGCAATTCCGGCAGGGCTTCGCCTAAGCACTGCGGAAATCTAGTCTAGAGGAGCACCGGTGGAACGGGTAGCACGTGGCCGTAAAAGTGTGCCAAACCCTAGCTATCCACCAATATATATAGGAGGAGAGGATAGGAGAGGCAGCCAAGGCCTCTTGGTTCAGCCGGCTAGGAGGAGGCAATCCTAGTTGCCCTCCAATCCTAGTTGGACTAGGATTGCTTTCCTATTGGTTGATTTTCTCTTTTTCCTATTTTTCCTTTAGGAAAATCTCTTCCTGCGCCATGGGCCTTTGTGGCTGGGTTTCCCAGCCCACTAAGGGCTGGCTAACACCCTCCCACAGCCCACGGACCTCTTGGGGCGAAATACCCCTCCCGGAGGTCCCCCGGTACACTACCGGCACTCCCGGTACACTACCGATGAGCCCGAAACTTTTCCGGCGACCAAACTGGGACTTCCTATATATGAATATTTACCTCTCGACCATTCCGGAGCTCCTCGTGACGTCCGGGATCTCATCCGGGACTCTGAGCAACCCTCAGTCACCACCATACATAACTCTACACTACCGAAACGTCACCGAACTTTAAGTGTGCAGACCCTGCGGGTTCGAGAACTATGTAGACATGACCGAGACACCTCTACAGCCAATAACCAATGGCGGGACCTGGACGTCCACATTGGTTCCTACATATTCTACGAAGATCTTATCGGTTGAACCTCTATGTCAAGGATTCAGTTAATCTCGTATAACGTTCCCTTTGTTCTTCGGTATGTTACTTGCCCGAGATTCGATCGTCGGTATCTCTATACCTAGTTCAATCTCGTTACCGGCAAGTCTCTTTACTCGTTCTGTAATGCAAGATCCCGCAACTAACAATTAGTCAAATTGCTTGCAAGGCTTATTGTGATGTTGCATTACCGAGTGGGCCCCCGAGATACCTCTCCGTCACACGGAGTAACAAATCCTAGTCTCGATCCATGCTAACTCAACAGACACCATTGGAGACACCTATAGAGCACCTTTATAGTCACCCAGTTACGTTGAGACGTTTGATACACACAAGGCACTCCATCACATCAGTCTCCTAATGATGTGATCCCGTTATCAAATGACATCACATGTCAATGGCTAGGAAACCCTGACCATCTTTGATCAACGAGCTAGTTCACTAGAGGCATACTAGGGACATAGTGTTTGTCTATTTATCCACACATGCAATGTGTTTCCGATCACTACAATTATAGCATGGATAATAAACGATTATCATGAACAAGGAAATATAATAATGAACACTTTATATATTGCCTCTAGGGCATATTTGCAACAGTCTCCCACTTGCACTAGAGTCAATAATCTAGTTCACATCACTATGTGATTTACATGGTAATGAATCGAACACCCATACAGTTCTGGTGTTGATCATGTTTAGCCCTTGGAAGAGGTTTAGTCAACGGGTCTGCAACATTCAGATCCGTGTGCACTTTGCAAATATTTATGTCCTTCTCCTCGATGTAGAACCAGATGGAGTTGAAGCGTCGCTTTATGTGTCTGGTCCTCTTGTGAAACCTTGGTTCCTTGGCTAGAGCAATGGCACCAGAGTTGTCACAGAACAGATTTATTGGATTCAGTGCACTAGGCACTACTCCAAGATCTGTCATGAACTGCTTCATCCAGACACCTTCCTTCGCTGCCTCTGTGGCTGCGACATACTCCGCTTCGCACGTAGAATCAGCTACCACGCTTTGCTTGGAACTGCACCAGCTTACCGCTCCCCCGTTAAGAATAAATACGTATCCGGTTTGTGATTTAGAATCGTCCGGATCAGTGTCGAAGCTTGCATCGACGTAACCCTTTACAACGAGCTCTTCATCACCTCCATAAACGAGAAACATGTCCTTAGTCCTGTTAAGGTACTTAAGGATATTCTTGACCGCTTGCCAGTGCTCCATTCCAGGATCACTTTGAAACCTTCCAACCATACTTATGGCAAGGCTGACATCGGGTCTTGTGCACAGCATTGCATACATGATAGAGCCTATGGCTGAAGCATAGGGGATGACACTCATCTTTTCTTTATCTTCTGCAGTCACTGGGCATTGAGTCTTACTCAACTTCACACCTTGTAACACAGGCAAGAACCCCTTCTTGGCCTGTTCCATTTTGAACTTCTTCAAAACTTTATCAAGGTATGTGCTCTGTGAAAGTGCTATTAAGCGTCTCGACCTATCTCTATAGATCTTAATGACTAATATGAAAGCAGCTTCTCCTAGGTCCTTCATTGAAAAACTCTTATTCAAATATTCCTTCACGCTTTCCAGCATTTCTATATTGTTTCCGATCAGCAATATGTCATCCACATATAACACTAGAAACGTTACAGAGATCCCACTCACTTTCTTGTAAATACAAGCTTCTCCATAAACTTGTATAAACCCAAACGCTTTGATCACCTCATCAAAGCGTTTATTCCAACTCCGAGATGCTTGCACCAGTCCATAAATGGATCGCTGGAGTTTGCAAACTTTGTCAGCATTCTCTGGATCGACAAAACCTTCGGGTTGCATCATATACAACTCTTCCTCAAGGAAACCGTTGAGGAACGCCGTTTTGACGTCCATCTGCCAAATTTCATAGTCGAAATAAGCAGCTATTGCCAACATGATTCTGACAGACTTAAGCATCGCTACGGGTGAGAAAGTCTCATCGTAGTCAACTCCTTGAACTTGTGAAAAACCCTTTGCCACAAGTCGAGCTTTATAGACGGTGACATTACCGTCCGTGTCCGTCTTCTTCTTATAGATCCATTTGTTCTGAATGGCCTTTCGCCCTTCAGGTAGTACTTCCGAAGTCCATACTTTGTTTTCATACATGGATCCCATCTCAGATTTCATGGCCTCTAACCATTTCTCGGAATCCGGGCCCATCACTGCTCCTCCATAGCTCATAGGTTCATTGTTGTCCAACAACATGACCTCTAAGATAGGGTTGCCGTACCACTCGGGAGTAGTACGCGTCCTTGTCGACCTACGAGGTTCACTAGCAGCTTGATCCGGAGCTTCATGATCATCATCATTAACTTCCTCTTCTACCGTCGTAGGTTCCACAGAAACATCTTTCTGTGCTGCGCTACTCTCTGGTTGAAGTAAAGGTTCAATAACCTCATCAAGATCTATTTTCCTCCCACTCAATTCTTTCGAGAGAAACTCTTTCTCAAGAAATGTTTCGTTCTTAGCGACAAACACTTTGCCCTCGGATTTGAGATAGAAGGTATACCCGACTGTCTCTTTAGGGTATCCTATGAAGACACACTTTTCTGCTTTGGGTTCCAGCTTTTCAGGCTGAAGCTTTTTGACATAAGCATCACATCCCCAAACTTTAAGAAACGACAATTTCGGCTTTTTGCTAAACCACAGTTCATATGGCGTCGTCTCAACGGATTTTGATGGTGCCCTATTTAAAGTGAATGCAGCTGTCTCTAATGCATAACCCCAAAACGATAGTGGCAAATCGGCAAGAGACATCATAGAACGCACCATATCCAATAAGGTCCGATTATGACGTTCAGACACACCATTACGCTATGGTGTTCTGGGCGGTGTCAACTGTGAAACAATTCCACACTGTCTTAAGTGACTGCCAAACTCATAACTCAGATATTCACCTCCTCGATCAGATCAAAGAAATTTAATCTTCTTGTTACGATGATTCTCAACTTCACTCTGAAATTGCTTAAACTTTTCAAATGTTTCAGACTTGTGTTTCATCAAGTAAATATACACATATCTACTCAAGTCATCAGTGAAGGTGAGAAAATAACGATAACCACCGCGCGCTTCAACATTCATTGGACCGCACACATCAGTATGTATGATTTCCAATAAGTCACTCGCCCGTTCCATTGTTCTAGAGAACGGCGTTTTGGTCATCTTGCCCATAAGGAATGGTTCACATGTGTCAAGTGATTCAAAATCAAGTGACTCCAAAAGTCCATCAGCATGGAGCTTCCTCATGCATTTTACACCAATATGACCTAAACGACAGTGCCACAAGAAAGTGGTACTATCATTAACTACTCTACATCTTTTGGCATCAATGTTATGAACATGTGTGTCATCACTATCAAGATTCAATATGAATAAACCCCTAACATTGGGTGCATGACCATAAAAGATATTACTCATATAAATAGAACAACCTTTATTCTCTGATTTAAATGAGTAACCGTCTCGCAATAAACAAGATCCAGATATAATGTTCATGCTTAACGCAGGCACTAAATAACAATTATTTAGGTTCATCACTAATCCTGATGGTAATCGAAGAGAGAGTGTGCCGACGGCGATCACATCAACCTTGGAACCATTTCCCATGCGCATCGTCACTTCGTCCTTTGCCAGTCTTCGTTTATTCCGTAGTTCCTGTTTTGAGTTGCAAATGTGAGCAACCGAACCGGTATCAAATACCCAGGCACTACTACGAGAACTAGTAAGGTACACATCAATAACATGTATATCATATATACCTTGTTTGTCGTTGGCCGCCTTCTTGTCAGCCAGGTACTTGGGGCAGTTCTACTTCCAGTGACCAGTTCCCTTGCAATGAAAGCACTCAGTTTCTGGCTTAGGTCCATGCTTAGGCTTCTTTGTAGGAGTAGCAACTGCTTTGCCATCCTTCTTGGTTTTACCCTTCTTGCCTTTGCCCTTGCCATTCTTCTTGAAACTAGTGGTTTTATTGACCATCAACACTTGATGTTCTTTCTGGATTTCAGACTCAACGACTTTCCGCATCGCAAACAGCTCGGATGATGACTTGTTCATCCCGTGCATGTTATAGTTCATCACAAAACTTTTGTAACTAGGTGGCAGTGATTGAAGAACTCTATCAATGATCGCCTCTTGCGGAAGGGCAATGCCCAACTCAGCCAGACGGTTTGAGTACCCAGACATTCTGAGTATATGCTCACTGACAGACCCGTTCTCCTCCATCTTGCAATCATAGAATTTATCGGAGGTCTCATACCTCTCGATCCGGGCATTCTTCTGAAAGATAAACTTCAACTCCTGGAACATCTCATATGCTCCATGATGTTCAAAACATCTTTGAAGTCCCGGTTCTAAGCCATACAATATTGCACACTGAACTATTGAGTAGTCTCCAGCACGAGCCTCCCAAGCGTTCTTAACGTCTTCGGAGGTCATGTCTTTTGGTTGGTCACCAAGCGGTGCATCAAGGACATATTGTTTCTGGGAAGCCGTAAGGATAATCCTCAGATTACGGGCCCAATCAACAAAGTTACTTCCATCATCTTTCAACTTAGCTTTCTCTAGGAACGCATTAAAATTCAGGGGTGCTACTGCGCGAGCCATTGATCTACAACATAAATATGCAAAGGTTATTTAGACTATTGTTCATGATAATGAGTTTAGTTAATCAAATTACTAAAGCTCCCACTCAAATTGACATCCCTCAGGCCATCTGTGTGTCACATGATCCAAATTCACCAACTCAAGTCCGATCATCACGTGAGTTAAGTTGGCTTCAATGGTGAACATCACTATGTTGATCATATCTACTATATGACTCATGTTCGACCTTTCGGTCTCTTGTGTTCCGAGGCCATGTCTGTACATGCTAGGCTCGTCAAGTTTAACCCGAGTGTTCTGCACGTGCAAATCTGGCTTGCACCCGTTGTATGTGAACGTAGAGTCTATCACACCCGATCATCACGTGGTGTCTCGACACGACGAACTTTCGCAATGGTGCACACTCGGGGAGAACACAGTTCATCTTGAAATTTAAGTGAGGGATCACCTTATAATGCTACCGTCATACTAAGCAAAACAAGGTGCATAAAAGGATTAACATCTCATGCAATTCATAAGTGACATGATATGGCCATTAACTTGTGTTTAAGATCTCCATCTTCAAAACACCGGCATGATCTCCATCGTCACCGGCATGACACCATGATATCCATCATCTTGATCTCCATGAATGTGTCGCCATTGGGGTTGTCACGCCCTGCATGCTTCTACTACTATTGCTACCGTAGCGATAAAGTAAAGCATTACATAGCGCTTAATGATTGACATGCAGGTCATACAATAATTAAAGACAACCCTATGGCTCCTGTCGGTTGCCGTATTCACTGACATGCAAGTCGTGAAAATCTATACATCACATGATCATCTCATACATCACATATATCTCATCATGTAATTGGCCATATCACATCACAACATACCCTGCAAAAACAAGTTAGACGTCCTCTAATTGTTGTTGCATGTTTTACGTGGCTGCTACGGGTATCTAGTAAGAACGATTCTCACCTACGCATAAACCACAACGGTGATACATATATTGCTTTTCAACCTTCTCAAGGACCGCCTTTGTCGGATCCGATCCAACTAAAGTGAGACAAACTGTCGCCCGCAAGCCATCTAAGCAACAAGTTGCATCGAGGGAACCGGTCTCTCGTAAGTGTACGAGTAATGTTGGTCTGAGCCGTTTTATCTCACAATCCCGCTGAACCAAAATCCGACCAAGGGAGGAAGCAATCTAAGCATCAACGCCCACAAACCTTTTGTGTTCTACTCGAGATCTCATCGAACCATCAACCTAGCTCTGATACCACTGTTGGGGAACGTTGCATGAGAACATAAAATTTCCTACGCACACGCAAACCTATCCATGGTGATGAGCATCTACGAGAGGGAGAGTGGATCTACGTACCCTTGTAGATCGCTAAGCGGGAAGCGTTAAGAAACGCGGTTGGTGTAGTCGAACTTCTTCGCGATCCAAATCGCCGAGCGTCCCGCGATCCAATCACGAACCGTCCCGCGAACCAATCACGAACCGTCCCGCGATCTCGTCACGATCCGTCCCACGATCTAATCACGAACGTCTCGTAGCCTTGATCACGATCCTTCCGATCTAGTACCGAACGGACGGCACCTCCGCGTTCAGCACACGTGCATCTTGATGACGATCTCTACCGTCTTGATCCATCAAGAGGAGGTGGAGAGGAGAGAGAGTTCACCGGCAGCGTGGCGGCGCTCCGGTGATGGTGGTGGTGGAGCAATTCCGGCAGGGCTTCGCCTAAGCACTGCGGAAATCTAGTCTAGAGGAGCACCGGTGGAACGGGTAGCACGTGGCCGTAAAAGTGTGCCAAGCCCTAGCTATCCACCAATATATATAGGAGGAGAGGAGAGGAGAGGCAGCCAAGGCCTCTTGGTTCGGCCGGCTAGGAGGAGGCAATCCTAGTTGCCCTCCAATCCTAGTTGGACTAGGATTGCTTTCCTATTGGTTGATTTTCTCTTTTTCCTATTTTTCCTTTAGGAAAATCTCTTCCTGCGCCATGGGCCTTTGCGGCTGGGTTTCCCAGACCACTAAGGTCTGGCTAACACCCTCCCACAGCCCATGGACCTCTTGGGGTCGAAATACCCCTCCCGGAGGTCCCCCGGTACACTACCGGCACTCCCGGTACACTACCGATGAGCCCGAAACTTTTCCGGCGACCAAACTGGGACTTCCTATATATGAATCTTTACCTCTCGACCATTCCGGAGCTCCTCGTGATGTCCAAGATCTCATCCGGGACTCCGAACAACCCTCGGTCACCACCATACATAACTCTACACTACAGAAACGTCACCGAACGTTAAGTGTGCAGACCCTGCGGGTTCGAGAACTATGTAGACATGACCGAGACACCTCTACGGCCAATAACCAATGGCGGGACCTGGACGTCCACATTGGTTCCTACATATTCTACGAAGATCTTATCGGTTGAACCTCTATGTCAAGGATTCAGTTAATCCCGTATAACGTTCCCTTTGTTCTTCGGTATGTTACTTGCCCGAGATTCGATCGTTGGTATCTCTATACCTAGTTCAATCTCGTTACCGGCAAGTCTCTTTACTCATTCCGTAATGCAAGATCCCGCAACTAACAATTAGTCACATTGCTTGCAAGGCTTATTGTGATGTTGCATTACCGAGTGGGCCCCCGAGATACCTCTCCGTTACACGGAGTAACAAATCCCAGTCTCGATCCATGCCAACTCAAGAGACACCATTGGATATACTTGTAGAGCACCTTTATAGTCACCCAGTTACGTTGCGACGTTTGATACACACAAGGCACTCCTCCGATATCCGTGAGTCGCATGATCTCATGGTCATAGGAACATATACTTTGACATGCAGAAAACAGTAGCAATAAACTGACACGATCATATGCTACGTTTGTAGTGTGGGTCTTGTCCATCACATCTGTCTCCTAATGATGTGATCCCGTTATCAAATGACATCACATGTCAATGGCTAGGAAACCCTGACCATCTTTGATCAACGAGCTAGTTCACTAGAGGCATACTAGGGACATAGTGTTTGTCTATTTATCCACACATGCAATGTGTTTCCGATCACTACAATTATAGCATGGATAATAAACGATTATCATGAACAAGGAAATATAATAATAAACACTTTATATATTGCCTCTAGGGCATATTTCCAACACGGGTGTGATAGACTCTACGTTCACATACAACGGGTGCAAGCCAATGTTGCACATGCAGAACACTCAGGTTAAACTTGACGAGCCTACCATGTACAGACATGGCCTCGGAACACAAGGGACCGAAAGGTCGAACATGAGTCATATAGTAGATATGATCAACATAATGATGTTCACCATTGCAGCCACCTCAACTCACGTGATGATCGGACTTGAGTTGGTGAATTTGGATCATGTATCACTCGAATGATCGGAGGGATGTCAATTTGAGTGGGAGTTCTTAAGTAATATGATTAATTGAACTCATTATCATGAACATAGTCAATAGTGTCTTTGCAAATTATGTTGTAGATTACTAGATCGCGCTGTAGCTCCCTCTAATTTTTTATATGTTCCTAGAGAAATAGAGTTGAAAGATGATGGTAGCAATATTGCGGACTGGGTCCGTGATCTGAGGATTGTCCTTATTGCTGCACAGAAGGATTATGTCCTTAATGCACCGCTCGGTGCGCCAACCCCTCTAGCGTCATCTGTAGATGTTGTGAACATCTGACAGGCACGTTCTGATGACTACTTGATAGTTTAGTGCGTCATGCATTACGGCTTAAAATTGAGGCTCCAAAATGTTTTGAATGTCACGAAACATATGAGATATTTCTAAGAGCTGAAATTAGGATCTCAGGCTCGTGCCCGTGTTGCGAGATATGAGATCTCCAACAAGATTCTTTGCCTGCAAGATGAAAGAGAATAGCTCAATCGTTGAGCATGTACTCAGATTGTCTAGGTGCTACAATCGCTTGAATCAAGTGGGAGTTGATCTTCCAGATAAGATAGTGATTGACATAGTTCTCCAAGTCACTGTCACTAAGCTACTAGAACTTGGTGATGAACTATAAATTGCGAGGGATAGAAATAATGATTCCCGAGCTGTTCGCGATGTTTGACACGGCGAAGGTAGAAATCAAGAAGGAGCGTCAAGTGTTGATGGTTAACCAAACCACTAGTTTCGAGAAGGTCAAGAGCAAGGAGGGAAACTTCATGGATAGCAAGTCAGTTGCTGCTCCAGTGAAGCAACCCAAAGTTGAACTCAAACCCGAGATTAAGTGCCTCTGTTATGTGGTGAGTGGTCGCTGAAGCGGAACAACCCTAGATACTTGGTAGATAAGAAGGCTGGCAACATCGACAGAAGTATATTTGATATATGAGTTATTGATGTGTACCTTGCTAGTACTCCTAGTAGCACCTGGGTATTGGATACCAGTTCGGTTGCTAAATGTTAGTAACTTGAAATAAAAGCTACAGAATAAACGGAGAACTAGCTAAGGGTGAAGTGACGATATGTGTTGGAAATGTTTCCAAAGTTGATGTGATCAACATCGCACACTCTCTCTACCTTTAGGATTAGTTACGAACCTAAATAAATGTTATTTGGTGTTTTGCGTTGAGCATGAACATGATTAGATCATGTTTATTGCAATACGGTTATTCATTTAAGTTAGAGAATAATGGTTATTCTGTTTACATGAATAATAACTTCAATGGTCATGCATCCAGTGAGAATGGTTTGTTGAAATCTTGATCGTAGTAATACACATGTTCATAACATTGAAGTCAAAAGATACAAAGTTAATAATGATAGTACCACATATTTGTGGCACTACCGCTAAATGTCATATTGGTATAAAGCGCATGAAGAAACTCCATGCTTATGGATCTTTGGACTCATTCGATTTCGAATCGGTTGAGACATGCGAACCATGCCTCTTGGGCAAGATGACTAAAGGACCCCGTTGGATGGAGCGGGCAAGTGATTCATTGGAAATGATACATGTTGATGTATGCAATCCAGTGAGTCTTGTAGCGTGGAGTGGATATCGTTATTTTCTTGCCTTCACTGATGATTTGAGTAGATATAGTGTATATTTACTTAATGAAACACAAGTCTGAATCGTTTGAAAGGTTCAAGCAAATTCAGAGTGAAGTTTAAGATCATCGTGACAAGAAGATAAAATTGACTGCGATATGATCGTGGAGGTGAATATCTGAGCTACGAGTTTGGCATACAACTTAAGACAATGTGAAATTTGTTTCACAACTAACGCCACCTGGAACACCATATTGTGAATGTGTGTCCGAACATCATAGTCATGCTCTATTGATATGGTGCGTGCTATGATGTCTCTTATCGTTTTACTACTATAATTTTGGGGTTATGCATTAGAGACAACTATATTCACTTTAAATAGGGTACCATCTAAATCCATTGAGATGACACCGTGTGAATTATGGTTTGATAGAAACCTAAGTTGTCATTTCTTAATGTTTGGGGCTGCAACACATGTGTGGAAAATGTTTTCACCTAATGAGGTCGAACCCAAGGCGGACAAATGCATCTTTATAGAATACCCTAAGATCAGTTGGGTGAACCTTCTATCTCAGATCCAAGTGCAAAGTGTTTGTTGCTTAAACGGATCCTTTCTCAAGGAAATGTTTCTCTCGAAAGAATTGAGTGGGAGGAAGATATAACTTGATGAGGTTGTTAAACCTTTGTTCAACCAGAGAGTAGCGCAGCGCAGAAAGATGTTTCTGTGTAGCCTACGTTAGTTGAAGAGGAAGTTAATGATGATGATCATGAAGCTTCAGGATCAAGTTACTATCAAACTTCGTAGGTCGACAAGGATGTGTACTGCTCCTAAGCGGTACGACAACCCTGTCTTGGAGGTCATGTTGTTGGACAACGATGAACCTACAAGCTATGGAGAAGCGATGATGGGCCTGGATTCCGACAAATGGTTGGAGGCCATGAAATCCGAGATAGGATCCATGTATGAAAACCAAGTATAGACTTTGGTAGACTTGCTCGTTGGACAGCAGGTCATTGAGTACAAATGGATCTTTAAAATGAAGACAGACACTGATGGTAAATGTCACCATTTGTAAAGCTTGACATGTTGCAAAGATGTTTGTGACAAGTTCAAGGAGTTGACTGCGATGAGGCTTTCTCACTCGTAGCGATGCTAAAAGTCTGTTGGAATTATGTTAGCAGTTGCTGCATTTTCAATTAAGAAATCTGGCAGATGGATGTCAAACCATCGTTTCCTTAAACGGTTTACTTGAGGAAAGGTTGTATGTGATACATCCAGAAGGTTTTGTCAGCCCTAAGGATGCTAAAAGGTGAGCAAGCTTTAGTGATCCTTCTATGGACTGAAGCAAGCATCTCAGAGTTGGAATATACGCTTTGATGAGTTGATCAAAGTTTTTGAGTTTATACAAAGTTTACGAGAAACTTGTATTTACAATAAAGTGAGTGGGAGCACTATAGAATTTCTGATAAGTATATGTGGATGCCATATTGTTGATCGGAAATAATGTAGAATTTCTGGAAAGCATAAATAGTTATTTGGAAAGTGATTTTCAAAGTAAAACATGGATAAACTACCTAATTATTGAGCATCAAGATCTATAGAGATAGATCAAAGATGACTTGATGAGACTTTCAATGAGTACATACCTTGACAAAGATTTTGAAAGAGTTCAAAATGGATCAGTTAGAGAAAGAGTTCTCGCCTGATTTTTAAGGTGTGAAGTTGAGTGAGACTCAAAGCTCGACCATGGCAGAAGAAAGAGAAAGGACGAACGTCGTCCCCTATGCCTTAGCCATAGGCTTTGTATAGTATGCCATGCTGTGTACCGCACTTGTGTGTGCCTTGCCATGAGTCCGCCAAGGGGTACAAGAGTGATCCAGGAGTGGATCACTGGACAGCGGTCAACATTATCCTTAGTGACTAAAAGACTAAAGGAATTGTTTCTCGATTATGGATGTGATAAAGGGTTCGTCGTAAGGAGTTACGTCGATTCAAGCTTTAACACTAATCCGGATGACTCGTAGTAGCAATCTGGATACGTATAGTGGAGCAGCCATTTGGAATAGTACCAAGTGGAGTGTGGTAGCAGTGTTTACAGTTTGACATAGGGATTTGCAAAGTACACACAGATCTGAATGTTACAGACCTGTTGACTATAAGACCTCTCTCACATGCAAAGCATGATTGAACCCCAGAACTCATTGGGTGTTAGATTCATAACAATGCGAAACACATGGTGATGTGAACTAGATTATTGACTCTAGTGCAAGTGGGAGACTGTTGGAAATATGCCCTAGAGGCAATAATAAATTAGTTGTTATCATATTTCCTTGTTCATGATAATCGTTTATTATCCATTCTATAATTGTATTGATCGGAGACTTAGATGCATGTGTGGATACATAGACAAAATCATGTCCCTAGTATGCCTCTAATAGACTAGCTCGTTGATCAAAAGTTGGTTAAGGTTTCCTATCCATGGACATGAGATGTCATTTGATAACGGGATCACATCATTAGGAGAATGATGTGATGGACAAGACCCAAACTACAAACGTAGCATATGATCGTGTCAGTTTATTGCTACTGTTTTCTGCATGTCAAGTATGTGTTCCTATGACCATGAGATCATGCAACTCACGGACATCGGAGGAGTGCCTTGTGTGTATCAAACATCGCAACGTAACTGGGTGACTATAAAGGTGCTCTACAGGTATCTTCGAGGGTGTCTGTTGAGTTGGCATGGATCGAGACTGGGATTTGTTACTCCGTGTAACGGAGATGTATCTCGGGGCCCACTCGGTAATACAACATCACAATGAGCCTTGCAAGGAATGTGACTAATTGTTAGTTGCGGGATCTTGTATTACGGAACGAGTAAAGAGACTTGCCGGTAACAAGGTTGAACTAGGTATGGAGATACCGACGATCGAATCTCGGGCAAGTAACATACCGAAGAACAAAGGGAACATCATACGAGATTAACTGAATCCTTGACATAGAGGTTCGACCGATAAAGATCTTCGTAGAATTTGTAGGAACCAATGTGGATGTCCAGGTCCCACCATTGGTTATTGACCGTAGAGGTGTCTCGGTCATGTCTACATAGTTCTCGAACCCGCAGGGTCTGCACACTTAAGATTTGGTGACGTTTCGGTAGTGTAGAGTTATGTATGGTGGTGACCGAAGGTTGTTCGGATTCCCGTATGAGATCTCGGACGTCACGAGGAGCTCCGGAATGGTCCGGAGGTAAAGATTCATATATAGGAAGTCCCAGTTTGGTCGCCGGAAAAGTTTCGAGCTCATCAGTAGTGTACCGGGAGTGCCGATAGTGTACCGGGAGACCTCCGGGAGGGGTATTTCGACCCTAAAGGGTCCATGGGCTGTGGGAGAATAATAACCATCCCTTAGTGGGCTGGTGTAACAGCCACAAAAGGCCCATGGCGCCAGGAGGAAAAAGGCCTAAAGAAAAAGGTGAAAAAAGGCAAAAAGGAAGAGTCCTACTCCTACTATGAGTGGAGGAGGAGTAGGACTCCTCCTCTCTTGGCTCGGCCGACTCCTAGAGGGCCTTGCCCTTGCTCCAAGGCTGGATCTCCTCTCCTCCTATATATACTGGTGGAATAGAGGGTTTTTGGACAGATTTTACGGCCACGTGCTACCCGTTCCACCAGTGCTCCTCTAGATCGTTTTTCCGGAGTGCTTAGGCGAAGCCCTGCCGGAATCACTCCACCACCATCGCCGGAGCACCGTCACGCTGCCGGCGAACTCTTCTACCTCTCCGCTCTCTCTTGCTGGATCAATACGGCGGAGATCGTCATCAAGCTGTACGTGTGCTGAACGCGGAGGTGCCGTCCGTTCGGCGCTAGATCGGAAGGACCGTGATCGAGATCGCGAGACGGTTTGTGATGTGATCGCGGAGCGGATCATGATGAGTTCACGGGATAGATCGTGATCAATATCGTGAGACGGATCGTGATGAGATCGCGGGACAGATCGTGAATAGTTCATGGGACGGATCGTGATTGGATCGCGGGACGAATCGTGATGAGATCGCGGGACGCTCGGCGATTTGGATCGCGAAGATGTTCGACTACACCAACCGCGTTTCTTAACGCTTCCCGCTTAGCGATCTACAAGGGTATGTAGATCCACTCTCCCTCTCGTAGATGCTCATCACCATGGATAGATCTGCGTGTGCGTAGGAATTTTTTTGTTTCCCATGCGACGTTCCCCAACAGTTGTGATGGTGGATGAAGTAATTACGGAATTTGAGGAGCTCGAGCTTGACCACTGTACATGTGAAGGAGAGAATAAGTTGGTTCATGCCCTGAGGAGTACATGTCTATGGTAGAAGGAGTACATCAAACTTCCAAACTGGACGCCTCCGCCTCCTCCTTCTTCTCAGGCGAATCAGGGCACTCCGGCTCCTCCTCCTCCAGCGAGTGATCAGGGCACACCGCCTCCTCCTCCTCCTCCTCCGGCGAGTGATCTGGGCACATCACCTCCTCCTCCTCCTCCAGTGAGTGATAAGGGCTCTCCGGCTCCTCCTCCTCTTCCTCCTCCTCCTCTGGCGAGTGATGAGGGCACACCACCTCCTTCTCTGGCTCCTCTGACGCGTGGGGGAACTCTGCCTCCTCCTTCGCCTACTCCAGCATGTCGGAGCAGTACGCCTCCTCCTCAGCCTCATCGGCAACGGCGAAAGGCAGACGCCACCGCTCCGGCTCCTCCGGCGCCTAGTAAGCAATGACAGAAGGGAGCCGCCGCCACTCTAGCGGCTAGCAGTACAAGCATAGGACGGAGGGAATACAGATATGGTCCATCTCTCAAGCCTCTGGAAAAGTTACCATATGAGAGGACCGAGTATGAAAACAAGGAGATAAGTCAGGCCGAAGTGAGGGACCATTTTGCAAAGAAAACTCCAGCTCCGAAGGAGAGGATAGATCCGATGAAAGCGATGCGCACTATCGATGCCCTGAAGCGACCACCACCGCCTTCGCCGGATTCCAACTATGAACGTTGTATTAAAAAGACATATCAAGATGCGCAGCGGTCGGGAAGTACTTCCAGTGATGCGAAGTTACCAGAACAAAGAAGTGGGGAAAAAATTCCCAGCTCGGCAAACAGGAGAACCAATCGTGCCCCCCGCTCAAGGTTTCTAGCGATATCGTCGCTAATCATCCAGGGATGGTCCCCGGTACCAAACCTGGTGATTACCTGAGCGATGATGTACTGTTTGAGCCATTGGAGGTGGACGAATTAAAATACCGGTACGGGCAGCCTCTCGTTAAACCTGATCCTCCTCCTCTAACAACGGTGATGCGAAGATTCCATGAATGGTACATGAAAACCTGCCGCGAGTCCGGGAAGGATTCTTTGATAGTGTCAGTTAAAGAGGAGCACGACCTCGTTGGAATGGAAATGTTGAATATTGAATTTGTGGAGATATTCCAGTTATACAATCAGAAGGCCATCGACAAAACAATCGTAACTTGCTACTGTCTGTAAGTACTACTTCTGTAATTAAGTCTCTGTATGTATATAGCTTAGCTCTTTCATTGCATGTATACATAATTATCCTCACTGCTATATTATGCAGATTGAAGATCGTCGAATGCAGAAAAGCACAAATGTATGCCATTGGGTTCATTAACCCAAATGTCATACATGAGTATAATTTACAAAAGTATCCCACACAAACCAAGGATAACGTGCTACAATAGTTGCTTAAAAATCAAAACAAAGGGACAATACTCTTTCCTTACAACTTCAAGTGAGTGTTACTGTCTTGTGCATATTCGGTTTCCCTTATTACTCGAGGTTTCTAGTAATGTAATTGATGAGTTATGCATGCGTGCGCAGTTTCCACTTTATTCTGCTAGAGATTCAGGTTGAGCGGGGACTAGTAATTGTCTTAGACCCGAAACGAAAAGATCCCCAGGATTATGCGGACATGACTAAAATTCTCCAGAAGTAAGTTCAATCGATCACTATTGCATCATATCGGCAACTTTAATTTGTTCATTTCCTGATATCAAGTAATTATTTTCTTTGTCTGGCAGGGTTTGGAAAGAGTTCAGAGCAATTGTTCCGGCACTACCGAGGGAGCTGCGATTTACACACCCGAAAGTAAGTACTACTAGCTAGTTCCGCACATCTCCCATTGATTCTAGTTTCATCAATACCATTTATCATGCTTGATTATCAGTTTGATTGAACTCTATTTCTCGTAAAGTGCTTGTGGCAGGAAACCGGGACTAATTTATGTGAATACTACGTTTGCAAGTTCATCTACAATGCGACGACCCCTAAGCGGGGCTACTCTAAAAAACAATTTCAAGTGAGTAAGCAATAATATTCCCAATTTTATTTTATTACCATATATATGTATTGGCCCCCTTCTTCAAATTCAATGTGGAAGATGCAGGATGAACTCCTACCATATGATCACATACAAGCAATTCAAGAAGAATTGGCAGGATTCTTTCTTGACCACGTCATAAATAAAACCGGAGAATACCATCTGGAAGTTGACATTAAATGTCAGGGATTGTAAGAGATCTTATATTGTATATATGTAGCTAGTAGCCTCGGGTAGATATACGAAAACTTGTTGTACGACCAATCTCTCGAAGAAAGAGAGGTCGATCACTTCTCTCTCTATATGTTCACGACGATCTTCTGTACTTAATGGTTCCTTCATTTTCTTACTAGCTAGCATGTCGAGTTCTCTCTATAGTAGCTAGCATCGACCAAGCACGGAGAAAGAGAGGACACTTCTCTCTATTAATTAACTAGCTAAAACAATATAAAACCCCTAAATTAACTGTCCAAACCCCCCTAACCCCCCTCCCTTTCAAAAAAACAAGCAACTGCCAGATGCTGACGCGTGGATGCCTTTTGGTCCTGGTTGGTGTTACAAACCGGGACTAAAGGTCCTCCTGCCTGGGCTCCCCGCAGAGGCCACGTGGAGCCCCTTCTGTCCCGGTTTGTAAGAGAACCAGGACTAAAGGTTTTGGGCTTTAGTCTCGACCCTTTAGTCCCGGTTCCAGAACCGGGACTAATGGGCCTTATGAACTAGGACAAATGGGCCTTTTTCTACTAGTGACAGACGCCCATAGCCATGCCCTTCATCTCGTCCGACTGCCCATGCAGCTTCGGCCTCTCCGGCGGCAAATTCAGCGGCGGGGAGGCCACTGTTTATTTTTGGAGGTAGACGACGGTGAATGGCGACATGGGGGTGGAGCTCAAGGGCACCGTCTGCTCCACCTTATCTTCCTTTTTTGGCACAATTTGCAAAAAAAAGCCTAATTTTTTTTACACAATTTTGTAGAATTGTGGTTATTTCTGCAACCGTACCCTTCAATGTTGATGGTTTCTACAGTTCACCCCTATTTTATCTAGTTCGAGTGGTCTATATAAGTTCATAAGTGTACCATATGATAGGTCACCTTTTAGTCCAAGCAGAGGGTTATATACATATCCTAACTCCTAAGTGTACCATACTTTCCCGCATTAACATATGCAGTGATTTAACTGTCTTTTATCATATACTTGTTGTTAAACACATGATATCTGTATAGGTGCGACCGGTAGAGATAGATACTTGTATTATGTTAAACCTTTGTATCTTATCTCTACCAACCTCCTTGTACCATATCTTATCCCTTTGGTTTGATATCTATAACAAACCGAAGGCTCCCTTGTACCTCAAGCCAAGATCAATACATAAATATACGGGCTCCCATGTTGAGGGGGTTGGGATGCTTCATACAACTTTAATATGGTATACAGAGCCTACCTCTTCCCTCGCATCTAAATTCCATCCTCTCTGCCGCAAGCATCAACCAACTCCTTCTCCCTTGCACCGCCATGTCCTCCTCCAACCAATCTGTCTCTGCTGGTCTCACCTACACCATCTCTGAACCCCTTACCAGAACCAACAATGTTCTGTGGCGAGCCCAAGCTCGCTCCCAAATCATGGGGGCAGGGCTACATGGGTATGTCGATCAATCTATCCCCGAACCACCAAAAACCATCACCACCAAGAACTCGGATGGGAAGGACCAGGTCATTCCCAATCCTGCTCATCCACCTTGGGTAATCCAAGATCAGCAAATAGTAGCCTACCTACTCAGGAATCTCTCCAAGGAGGTCTTGATTCAAGTTGCTTCCCTAGAAACCTCCCATGCCATCTGGTCAGCATTGGCAAACATGTTTGCTGCGCAATCTAGGTCCCATGTCAACTATTGCCGTATTGCTCTATGCAATGCCCAAAAAGGAACCCAATCCACCGCTACCTTCTTTGGACACATGCGATCTCTCTCAGATGAGCTAGCAGTTACAGGAAAACCAATCTCCGAAGAGGAACTAGTTTCCTTCATCATCGCCGGGCTTGACATGGATTATCAGCCCAACATATCTGCTCTAGATGTCCGAACTGATCCGATTTCTATAGATGACCTCTTCGGGATGGTGTCTGTAGGAGATATTCCCTAGAGGCAATAATAAATATTATTGATTATCTCCCTATTCATAATTAGGTTTATGTTCCATGCTATAACTACTATGGTTCTCGAGTCTACAATAACCACTAGGCTTGAAGGAAGACTCATATGCACGTGTGGTATAATAAATGGTAAATTGTATTCCTAGTTTGGCCTCTAAGACTGGCTCAAGTATTGCATGACGATCCTGTTTTCCTGATCATGGGCATGGCTATGCCAGCAATTTTGAGGGAACAATGTTAGAAGAACATTTGTGTTGAATCGATCCGAATTGATGTCATGCTATGAGATACATTTGTCATAAGTTAATGGTTAATAACATAGAGAAGTTAATATTTGCATAATTCCTTAGACCATGAGAGTATCGAGTTTCTTCATGCTTGCTTCATGAACTTTGGGGTTTGTTAAACGTCATTTGTAAATGCGTGGCTATTACGGCGGCTTACTGGTTCATGGAAAAGTATGTCAAGTAACTTGATAGCTCAAGATTGGGATTTGGTCCTCCAACGATGGAGAGATATCTGTGGGCCCTCTCAGTGTTACGACATCCATCATCGTCTGGCCAGACCCTTTGTGATTTGATCATGGGGATGCCGGAACACGGGAATGAGAAAAGAGAACAATACCAGTAACGAGGTAACTGGCATAGTGGACAAGTTGTTGATCCACGGGGATGCCAACATGTCTCACCTTGGGTATTTGTAACATACCACAAAGCAATAGGAATAGCTCACGGCAACTGGAGGTTCACTCGAATATTCATTCGTGTGGGTATAGGGGTCAATATGGGTGTCCACGGCTCCGATGCTGATCATTGATTGGAAAGTGTTCCGGTCATGTCTATACTTCACCGAACCTATAGGGTCACACGCTTAAGGGTCATCTATCTTCTGAATACTAGACAAAGAGTCCGCCAGGAAGTCACTAGAAAAGTTTCGGAGACAACGAAAAAGTTCCGGAGAGAACACTGAAAAAGTTTCGGTAAAACCGAAAAGTTGTTTCAGGTAAAACCATTGATCATAAAAGGTTTCGTCAAGCACCGGGAATGTTCTGGAGGTTGCCAGATTGGTCTGGTAATTTCTGGAATTTTTCCGGAGAAAAAACCGAAAAAGGGTTTTCGGAGCTGCCGGAATTGTTTACCAGGTAAACGAAGATGGTTTTAAATTAAACCACCATACCGGAAATGTTCCTGAGCGCGTCCAAATAATTTTAGAGGCTGCTGGAAATGTTCTGGGACCTTTTGGAATTTTTCAGGAGTAATAGTCGTGGAAAACATCTTGTCGCAGCGTGAGGGGACAAGATCCCACGTTACGTGGGTGCTGTTTTGGGGCTGTTTTTGGGGGCGCCCCCTTGTGGATGGACAAAGTGTTGGGGGGCATTGTGGGGGGACAGCCCCCACAAAAGGTGGAGGGTGTTGGGAGAAAGTTGGGGCCCCATGGGGGAACACCATGGACAAGGGAACATGTTTTCTCCATGTTTGGTGGGAACATGTTTTCCTTGTTTGGTGGGTGCATGTTTTGTGGGCTGAATTTCAGCCCCCCTCACCCCTTCCACCACTATATAAGGATGTGGAGAGGAGCTCTCCATACTCTGTCCAACTCTCTTACACAAACCATGCATGATCTGGCATTCTCTCTCCCTCCCACGAAATAGTTTCGTAGAGCCGAAAGGCTGTCTGGGTTCCGGTAGGAACTAGTTCTGGACGGCGAAGCCCTGCCGGATAGATGACACCGTATGTGTGCAACTCCGTAGAGAGATCATAGTTTCGGTCTTAGTTCGTGAGTGCCACCTGAAGGGCTGTCCGTGTGACTGTCCGAGTTTTGAAGGTCCTCCCGAAGGGCTGTCCGAGTGACCGTTGGAGTTTCGATGGTCCTCCCGAAGGGCTGTCCGCGACACTGTTTGGGGGACTTTCCGGCCGCCTCTCGGAGGGCTGTCCGAGGGACAGATGAGGGTATACATCCTCGCGGTTGGGAGCTTGTAAAATCCTAGCTGCGGGGATCTACACCGCCGATCGTCATCGAATCTACTTCCCCTGCGCTACGAGTCGGTAACGAAAAAGATCAAACCCTGTATGCAGTCTCGATAGTGGTCCTGGGCTGGTGCGTAGTTCGGAAAATTTTGTTTTCTACTGCGTTCCCCAACAGTGGCATCAAGAGCCGTGCTATGCGTAGATGCAGGTTGTGATCTAGAATACATAGAGATGTATGGGTGTTGCACAATATAATTAGGTAGTAGATGAGATCTATTACTGAAAATTATTTGTGCGGGTAGTAGATGAAATCTGTAACCCGATGTTCTTGTTGCTTCCCTGGAATTTGCGTAGTCCTGATCTTAACGGCATGGTGGAATCTGACAAATTTCTGGCAATCCGCGATCCTTTCATGCTGCTCCTCAGTATGTTGATTGACAGATCAACGAAGTGCTAACAGTTCTTTGGGTTCCACCATATTTGAGAAAGATGGATGTTTCGCAGACAAAAGGGCAATGCAGATGCGATCTGCACGGAGGTCACGCGTATGACGAAGCTTAGTATGGTGCTCGAGATTTTATTATCTCGTGTTTCATACACCCTGGAAAGTTAATCTAGCAACTTGAATTATCATACTTGATGAAGGACGTTGGTAGATTCAGTTTGTTTCAAAACCTTAGAAGCCACGTAAAACAAGTTTTTGCATGAACCGATTAGAGGCATCTAACTTGGTTTTGCAGGATGGTTTGCATGTGCATATGATGTGGTATAGCAATGCTCATATTAATTTGATTATGTATGAGATGACTATATGATGTAATTAACATGACCCGCGTGTCATGATTCGGCATGATGGCTGGAGCCATATGATTGCACTTTAATGACCTGCGTGTCAACCTTATGTAATGCACTTATTTTATTAGGTATAGAGATATAAATATTACCTAGTGCATCGACAAGGTGGTGGCAATCTTCGCGAAGGTGAACACCGACGCGAATGACGAAGATGAAGAAATGAAAGACTTCTTCGTAAGAAAGGGCTATACCATATCATGCTATTATGAATTGCCTAAGATGTTTATCCCTTATGATGCACCTTCTTGATTGCGCGGTAGTCACTTTTTATTAGGGTGATCTCTCACAAAAATATCAAGTAGTTAGTGTTCTCCCAAGTGTAGCACCGTCACGGCACCTATCTTTTCGGGGTGCGCCGTGTCACACGGGTACGAACGATTAGAGAAGTGTGAGGCGGGTGAGTTGAGACCTGATACGTCTCCAACATATCTATATTTTTTGATTGTTCCATGCTGTTATATTATCAACTTTGGATGATTTATATGCACTTATATGCTATTTTATATCATTTCTGGGACTAACTTATTAACTCAGTGCCTAGTGCCAGTTTCTGTTTTTTCCGTGTTTTTGACCTTTTTCAGATAGGAATATAAAACGAAGTCCAAACGGAATAAAACTTTCGCCGTGATTTTTTATGGAAAATATCAAAAATACAAGAAGAAAAAGATACCGGAGAGGAGTCCCGAGGAAGCCACGAGCCTGGGAGGCGCGGCCTCCCCCCTGGGCACGCCTAGGGGGCTCGTGACTCCCTCATGGGTCCTCCCGACTTGTTCTCGACGCCACCTGGTCTTATAAATACGAAAACCTCCAGAACTAAACCTAGATCAAAAGTTCCGCCGTCGCAAGCCTCTGTAGCCACCAGAAACCAATCGGGAGACCGTTCCGGCACCCTGCCAGAGGGGAATCCATCTCCGGTGGCCATCTTCATCAACACCATTGCCTCTCCGATGATGCGTGAGTAGTTCACCACAGACCGTTGGGTCCATATCTAGTAGCTAGATGGCTTCCTCTTTCTCTTTGATCTTCAATACAAAGTTCTCCATGATCTTCATGGAGATCTACCCGATGTAACTTTCTTTTGCGGTGTGTTTGTTGAGATTCGATGAATTGTGGATTTATGATCAGATTATCTATGAATATTATTTGAGTCTCCTCTAATTTCTTATATTCATGATTTCATATCCTTGTAAGTCTCTTCGAGTTATGGGTTTCGTTTGGCCAACTTGATCTATAATTCTTGCAATGGGAGAAGTGCTTGGTTTTGGGTTCATACCGTGCGGTGTCCTCACCTAGTGACAGAAGAGGTAGCGAGGCACGCATCGTGTTGTTGACATCAAGGGTAAAAAGATGGGGTTTATATCATATTGCATGAATTTATCCTTCTACATCATGTCATCTTGCTTAAAGCATTACTCTGTTTGTTATGAACTCAATACACTAGATGCATGCTGGATAGCGGTCGATGTGTGGAGTAATAGTAGTAGATGCAGAAAGTATCGGTCTACTTGTCTCGGACGTGATGCCTATATGTATGATCATTACCTTAGATATCGTCATGACTTTGCGCGATTCTATCAATTGTTCGATAGTAATTTGTTCACCCACCGTAATACTTGCTATCATGAGAGAAGCCTCTAGTGAACACTATGGCCCCCAGGTCTATTTTACACATTATATATTCAGATCTTCATACAAAAATACCAAAAATACCTTTCTGCACTTTTATTTATTTATTTACATCTACTTATTATCACTATCAGATCTCACCTTGCAAGTAATCGTAAAGGGATTGACAACCCCTTTATCGCGTTGGGTGCAAGTTTGTTTGCTTTTGTGCAGGTGCCTTGGTGCCTCATCTTGATACTCCTACTGGATTGATACCTTGGTTCTCAAACTGAGGGAAATACTTATCTCTACTTTGCTGCATCACCCTTTTCTCTTCAAGGGAAAAACCAACGCAAGCTCAAGAAGTAGCAGGAAGAATTTCTGGCACCGTTGCCGGGGGGTATTCAAGTGAAGCATATCTACCAAGTACCTATCACAAACTCATCTCTTGCATTTACATTATTTGCTATTTGCCTCTCGTTTTCCTCTCCCCCACTTCTAAAACAAAAATTACAAAAATATTTGCCTTTTTCGTTAGCCTTTTTCTTTCGCTTGCTTGTCTGCTTGCTAAGTCACCATGTGTGAAAACACTAAATTGTGTGATTTCTCTAATACTAATAACAATGATTTTATTAGTACTCCAATTGCTCCCGCCATTAGTGCGGATTCATATGAAATTAATGCTGCCTTGTTGAATCTTGTTATGAAAGAGCAATTTTCCGACCTTCCGAGTGAAGATGCTGCATCCCATCTTAATACCTTTATTGAATTATGCGATATGCAAAAGAAGAGAGATGTGGATAATGATATGATTAAATTGAAGCTATTTCCGTTCTCACTACGAGATCGAGCAAACACTTGGTTTTCATCTTTACCTAAAAATAGTATTGATTCATGGAACAAGTGTAAAGATGCCTTTATTTCCAAGTATTTTCCACCTGCTAAGATTATCTCTCTTTGTAATGATATCATGAATTTTAAGCAACTAGATCATGAACATGTTGCACAATCTTGGGAGAGAATGAAACCGATGATTAGAAATTGTCCCGCTCATGGTCTAAGTCTGTGGATGATTATACAAATTTTCTATGCTGGTTTGAATTTTGCTTCTAGAAATATCTTGGATTCCGCCTCCGGTGGAACTTTTATGGAAATCACACTAGGAGAAGCTACAAAACTCTTATATAATATCATGACAAATTATTCTCAATGGCACACTGAAAGGTCACCTACTAGTAAAAAAGTGCATGTTATAGAAGAAATTAACTCTTTGAGTGCTAAGATGGATGAGTTAATGAAGTTGGTTGCTAGTAAGAGTGCTCCTCTAGATCCAAATGATATGCCTTTATCTTCCTTGATTGAGAATAGCAATGAAAATTTGGATGTTAATTTTGTTGGTAGGAATAATTTTGGTAACAACAATGCTTATAGAGGTAACTTTAATCCTAGGCCTTTTCCTAGTAATCCCTCTAATAATTTTGGCAATTCCTACAACAATGCTCATGGAAATTATAATAAAATACCCTCTGATCTTGAAATTAATATTAAGGAGTTTGTTAATTCGCAAAAGATTTTCAATGCTTCCATAGAAGAAAAACTGCTTAAAATTGATGACTTGGCTAGGACTGTTGATAGAATGTCTCTTGATATTGATGCTTTGAAATTGAGATGTGTTCCTCCCAAGATTAATATGGATGAAACTTTGAAAGCTATGCGTGTTTCCATGAATGAGAGTAAAGAAAGAACCGCCCAAATTCGTGCTAGACATGAATGGCTCAAAAAGGCGTGTTCTCGTGATGAGAATCACGAAGATCTTAAAGTGCTTGGTGTGACTCCTATTGAATCCTTGTTTTCTAATGTCAATCTTAATGATGATGGGTCTGGATGTGAATCCACTTTGGTTGACAAACGCCCCAATGATTCGGAGTCTATTTATCTTGATGCTAAAAATACTAAAAGTGGAGTAGAGGATGTCAAATCTTTGAATAGTGATGAAATTACTACTTTGTATTTCAAGGAATTTAATTATGATAGTTGCTCTTTTATTGAATGTATTTCCTTGATGCAATCCATGCTAAACTCTCCACATGCTTATAGCCAAAATAAGGCTTTTACCAAACATATCGTTGATGTTATGATGAAATCTCTTGAAGAGAAACTTGAGTTGGAAATATCTATTCCTAGAAAACTTCATGATGAGTGGGAACCTACTATAAAAATCAAGATTAAAAAATATGAATGCCATGCTTTGTGTGCTTTGGGTGCTAGTGTTTCCACAATTCCAAAATCTTTATGTGATGTTCTAGGTTTCAATGAGATTGATGAGTGCTCTCTTAATTTGCATCTTGCGGATTCTACTATTAAGAAACCTATGGGAAGGATCAATGATGTTCTTATTATTTCAAATAGGAACTATGTGCCCGTAGATTTCATTGTGGTTGATATTGATTGCAATCCTACATGCCCCATTATTCTTGGTAGACCTTTCCGTAGGACTATTGGTGCTGTTATTGATATGAAGGAACGGAACATTAAATTTCAATTTCCATTAAAGGAGGGCATGGAAAACTTTCCTAGAAAGAGAATAAAATTTCCATGTGAATCCATTATGAGAGCTACTTATGGGTTGAGCACTAAAGATGACAATACTTGATTCTATTGCTTTATGCCTAGCTAAGGGCGTTAAACGATAGCGCTTGTTGGGAGGCAACCCAATGAATAGGTTTATTTTTGCTTCTTAATTTCTGTTTTGTAGACTCCACACCATTATGATTATGTTATTATTGTGTTTTTTATGTTTTAATTAGTGTTTGTGCCAAGTAGAACCTTTATAATTAGTTTTGGTGATAGTTGTTTAATCACGCTGGAAAAAGACATAAACTTTGTGCTCACGAAATTATTTTTCATTCCTATCCAGAACAAGATTTTGAGTTGATTCTTTTTGCTGCTGATTTATATGAAAATTTAACTAATTCTCATAATTTTTTAAGAATTTTTGAGTTAGCTGAGGTATATGAAATATATAGATTGCTACAGACTGTTCTGTTTTTGACAGATTCTGTTTTTGTTGTGTTGATTGCTTATTTTGATGAAACTATGGGTAGTATTGGGGGGTACGAGCCATATAAAAGTGAGAATACAGTAATATAACATCAATATAAATGGAAATTAAGTTTACTACAGTACCTAAAAAGTTTGTGGTTTGTTTTCTTATGCTAATGCTATCACGAGTTTCTGTTTAAGTTTTGTGTTGTGAAGTTTTCAAGTTTTGGGTGATGTTCTTATGGACAATGGAATAAAGAGTGGAAAGAGCCTAAGCTTGGGGATGCCCAAGTCATCCCAAGCCAAATTCAAGGACACCAAAAAGCTTAAGCTTGGGGATGCCCCGGGAAGGCATCCCCTCTTTCGTCTTCAATCCATCGGTAACGTTACTTGGAGCTATATTTTTATTCACCACATGATATGTGTTTTGCTTGGAGCGTCGCTTATTATAGGAGTCTTTACTTTTTGTTTTATCACAATCATCCTTTCTGCACACCTTTTGAGAGGGACATGCACTCATCGTGAATTTGTTAGAATACTCAATGAGCTTCACTTATATCTTTTGAGTTAGGCAATTTAGCTCACATGTGCTTCACTTATATCTTTTGAGCTTGGTAATTTTTCTCACATGTGCTTCACTTATATCTTTTGAGATAGATAATTTTTCTCTAGTGCTTCACTTAAATCTTTGTAGAGCACGGCGGTGTCATATTTTGTAGAAATAAAAAACTCTCGACCTTCACTTATATCATTTGAGAGTGCTCTCTTTAAGTAACTTGGTAATTGGCGTGTGCTATGAAATTAGTCCTAAACATGATAGGCATCCAAAGAGGATATAATAAAAACTTTCATATTCAAGTGCATTGATTAGTAAGAGAAGTTTGATTCCTCATGATTAGTTTTGAGATATGGAGGTGATAATATTAGAGTTATGATAATAGGGTGTTGTGAATCTAGAAATACTTGTGTTGAGGTCAGTGATTCCCGTAGCATGCACGTATGGTGAACCGCTATGTTAGGAAGTCGGAGCATAATTGATTTATTGATTGTCATCCTTTGTGTAACGGTCGGGATCGCGCGATGGTTAACTCCTACCAACCCTTCCCCTAGTAGTATGCGTTTAGCACTTTGTTTCAATTACTAATAAAACTTTCGCAATAAGTATATGAGTTCTTCATGACTAATGTGAGTCCATGGTATAGATGCACTCTCACCTTCACCATTGCTAGCCTCTCTAGTGTCGCGCAACTTTCGCCGCTGCACAAATCCACCATATACCTTCCTCAAAACAGCCACCATACCTACCTATTATGACATTTTCATAGCCATTCCGAGATATATTGCCATGCAACTTCCACCGTTCCGTCTCATGACATGTGCCATCGCTTTCATTCATATAGAGTCATTATTGTTCTAAGTATCGAGTTGTAAGTAAATAAAAGTGTGATGATCATCATTATTAGAGCATTGTCCCATGTGAGGAAATAAAAAAAGAGGCCAAAGATGCCCACCAAAAAAATAAAAAAAATGAGAAAAAAAGAGGCCAAAGATCCCAAATAAAAAAAATGAGAGAAAAAGAGAGAAGGGACAATGCTACTATCTTTTTTCCACACTTGTGCTTCAAAATAGCACCATGTTCTTCATGATAGAGAGTCTCTTTTTTTGTCACTTTAATATGCTAGTGGGAATTTTCATTATATAAGTTGGCTTGTATATTCTAATGATGGGTTTCCTCAAATTGCCCTAGGTCTTCGTGAGCAAGCAAGTTGGGTGCACACCCACTACTTTTTATTTTTGAGCTTTCATACACTTATAGCTATAGTGCATCCGTTACATGGCAATCCCTTCTCATTCACACTGATATCTATTGATGGGCATCTCCATAGCCCATTGATACGCCAAGTCGATGTGACCATCTCCTCCTTTTTGCCTCACAACCTCCACCTCACTCTATTCCACCTATAGTGCTATATCCATGGCTCACGCTCATGTATTGCGTGAGAGTTGAAAAAGTTTGAGAAAGTAAGAGTGCGAAAACAATTACTTGGCCAATACCGGGGTTGTGCATGATTTAAATTCATTGTGTGGGGATGATGGAGCATAGCCAGACTATATGATTTTGTAGGGATAAATTTCTTTGGCCTTGTTATTTCAAAAGTTCATGATTAATTTGCTACTATACTTGAAGTATTATTGTTTTCATGTCAATATTAAACTATTGTTTTGAATATTATGGATCTGAACATTCATGCCAAATAAAGAAGTTACAAAGAACAAATATGTTAGGTAGCATTCCACATCAAAAAATCGGTCTTTATCAATTCCCTACTCGAGGACGAGCAGGAGTTAAGCTTGGGGATGCTTGATACGTGTCCAACATATCTATAATTTTTGATTGTTCCATGCTGTTATATTATCAACTTTGGATGATTTATATGCACTTATATGCTACTTTATATCATTTTTGGGACTAACTTATTAACACAGTGCCCAGTGCCAGTTTCTGTTTTTTCTGTGTTTTTGACCTTTTTCAGATAGGAATCAAACGGAGTCCAAACGGAATAAAACTTTCGCCGTGATTTTTTATGGAAAATATCAAAAATACCAGAAGAAAAAGATACCGGAGAGGAGTCCCGAGGAAGACACGAGCCTGGGAGGCGCGGTCTCCCCCCTGGGCGCGCCTAGGGGGCTCGTGACTCCCTCATGGGTCCTCCTGACTTGTTCTCGATGCCAACTGGTCTTATAAATACGGAAACCTCCAGAACTAAACCTAGATCGAAAGTTCTGCCGCCGCAAGCCTTTGTAGCCACCAAAAACCAATCGGGAGACTGTTCCGGCACCCTGCCAGAGGGGAATCCATCTCCGGTGGCCATCTTCATCAACACAATTGCCTCTCCGATGATGCGTGAGTAGTTCACCACAGACCTTCGGGTCCATAGCTAGTAGCTAGATGGCTTCCTCTCTCTCTTTGATCTTCAATACAAAGTTCTCCATGATCTTCATGGAGATCTACCCGATGTAACTTTCTTTTGCGCTGTGTTTGTCGAGATCCGATGAATTGTGGATTTATGATCAGATTATCTATGAATATTATTTGAGTCTCCTCTGATTGCTTATATGCATGATTTCATATCCTTGTAAGTCTCTTCGAGTTATGGGTTTCGTTTGGCCAACTTGATCTATAATTCTTGCAATGGGAGAAGTGCTTGGTTTTGGGTTCATACCGTGCGGTGTCCTCACCTAGTGACAGAAGAGGTAGCGAGGCACGCATCGTGTTGTTGCCATCAAGGGTAAAAATATGGGGTTTATATCATATTGCATGAATTTATCCTTCTACATCATGTCATCTTGCTTAAAGCATTACTCTGTTTGTTATGAACTCAATACACTAGATGCATGGTGGATAGCGGTCGATGTGTGGAGTAATAGTAGTAGATGCAGAAAGTATCGGTCTACTTGTCTCGGATGTGATGCCTATATGTATGATCATTGCCTTAGATATCATCATGACTTTGCGCGATTCTATCAATTGCTCGATAGTAATTTGTTCACCCACCGTAATACTTGCTATCATGAGAGAAGCCTCTAGTGAACACTATGGCCCCCGGGTCTATTTTACACATTATATATTCAGATCTTTATACAAAAACACCAAAAATACCTTGCTGCACTTTTATATATTTATTTACATCTACTTATTATCACTATCAGATCTCACCTTGCAAGTAATCGTAAAGGGATTGAGAACCCCTTTATTGCGTTGGGTGCAAGTTTGTTTGCTTTTGTGCAGGTGCCTTGGTGCCTCATCTTAATACTCCTACTGGATTGATACCTTGGTTCTCAAACTGAGGGAAATACTTATCTCTACTTTGCTGCATCACCCTTTCCTCTTCAAGGGAAAAACCAACGCAAGCTCAAGAAGTAGCAAGACCTCGCAGCGAGATCACTTGGTTATCTTGACGTTCAGGCATGACCGTCATGAGCTCGGAACACACGCATCAAAATATGAACAAGAGTCACATAGATATGTGATTGGCAAGTTGGCCTACCGGTTGAGATTTTCGTCATCAGTGGTGTTACACCAATGGCGAACAATTTAAATACGGATCTTGTATCACTCACAATCAATTATAAGAGATATTGATTTGAGTGGGAGCGCACTATAGAATTAATTCTTTTAATTCTCAGTGCAATTAATTATGAACTTTGTCTAAGTGTAGATTGCATAATAGTTGTAGGATAATGGCTTGCATTTCCACCTTCCCTATTAATATTGAATAGCTGTTAAATATCTGGTTAAAACTTTACGGTTGGTAACTTAATGTGAGGATTGTCCTCAAGAGTGCCGAGAAGGATTTTGTCCTATCGCATGCTTTCGGTATTCTCCAGCTAAATGCTATGGATCATGTGACTCTCGTCCTTCGATCCAAAAGCAAGAATTCCTTTTCAGTCAAAGTGCAATATGTTTGCTTCCATGAGACCCGAACTTCGAAAGTTTGGATAGTTATGTGATATTCATGGAATTTGAAAATCATTTTCTGAGACAGATAAAAGCTAAAAGATATGAGATATCCAAAGCAATGTTTGTTTTCAAACTATTAGTAAAGCATTTTACTATGCATTAGACTGATAAGAGAGGGATCGAGGAGAACGCCTGTCATATGATGAAAGGTGAATAAAACAACAACTTATAGAGAAAGGAAGTGTCCGAAGGGTGTTAGTAAGATTTTCACGCCTAGGAAGTCCGGGGCTGACGCCACTCTTAATTTAGGTGCTTCTTCTGAGAGTAGGAGAAATACTGAAAAGTTAAACTGTTAGAAGTATAATGGCAAAAGGAAAGAAGACTGGAATATCCAGCTCATGTATGAATGTCATACAAGTTTTTGATTTATAGAAGGCTGGTCAAAGATATAGTTCTTGGGAATCATGGTTAAACATGTTAATCACTAATTCTTGGGTATTGTGAATTGGTCACAAAGATACCCACTCGATTGCATTCTGTTGCAACTCGATGTAAGAACTACTATGGCCTCAAAGACTAGCCAGGGATGAGGTTTAGATACACGCGGGGAATATAGTAAATGTTACTTATGCCTTCCATCGGTGTATTCCCTATGTATTAAGTTTCATAATTCATTTTAGAGTTTCACACTCTAGCCCTTTGCATAAGGTATCTTGCAAGAAGGTTGTTCATAAGAGAACTTTTCATGTTCAGTATTATGAATAACATAAGGGCCATACTTTCATTATGAATGAGACGTATGTTATGAATATTGATAATAATACATTACCTCTGGGTTTAATTTTATAATTCATTTTAGAGTTTCATACACTCTAGCCCGTTGCACAATGTTTGTTGCAAAAGAGTTGTACATAAAAACAACAATTGTTGTTCAGTATTATGAATAACATGAAGGGCCATGCTTCCATCCTAGAAGGGATGTATGTTATGAATATTGATGGAAATATGATACATCCATAACACTGACGCTAAATGTCGCAAGACTAAAAGAATACCACATATGTATGGCACTGCATTTGGTCACATTGGAGAAACCCGCATGGAAAATTCCATTATGATGGATTTTGAAGTCGTTTGATTTTGAATCATCTGACACTTGCAAATTTCCTCCAAAAGGTGAACTAACTAAAATACCGTTCACAGGCCATAAGGAACGAGAAAAGAACTTATTGGTGATCATACATTTGATGTATATATGTAGTCCGATAAATGTTGTTGCAAACAATGGATTTGTCTACCTTCAAAAATAACTCAAGTAGATATATGGATATTTACTTGATGAGACGTAAGTCTGGATCTTTTGAAATCATTCGAAAGGTTTTCAAAAATGAAGTCGAAGTTATTGTACCAAGAAAATTATGTTTCTGCAATTTGATTGTGGAAAGGAATATTTGAGTTACAAGTTTAGCGAATGTCTGATGAGTTGTGAAAAGAGTTTCATAACTTGCACCACCCGGAACACCACTGCAAGTGGAAAGTCCGTGAAGATGTAATCGAACCATTTATGACATGGTAAGATCAAAGATGACATAAATAGATTTTCCATTATCCCTTTTATAGAGTGATGCTTTAGAGACTACGGCTTTTACACTGAAAAGAGATCCATCAGGTATGTTGAAATGACGCCATGGTATGGTACGCCCAACCATGTTATATCTTTTCTTAACATTTGGAATATGGGGCTTGTGTAAAAGGTTACAAACCTATTCCAAATCATACAAGTGCTACTTTGTATGGTCATCCCAAGTCATTGGGTATTCCCCCACCACTATACCGAGGCAAAGGGTTTTGCCACAAAAAGGTATGCTTTTAAAGAGAATAGTTCTTACAAAAGGTGAGTGGGAGGACAGTGCAACTCGGCGAGATAACCAGTATCTTCGACATCAGTTCAAAGGAAAGAAAACCTGGAAGTGATTCTGTTGTTTCCTACTACGACTGATATGGAAGTCTCTACAATAAAATGTATGGACCTCGGTCGAACGTGCAGCTGAACCACGTAGGCAAAGCTCGTGCAAACCTATCAGGTGCGCAAATGAGATATTGTTGTTAGACAACAGTATACCTACAATACACAAGGAAGCGTTGATGGGCCCTGACTCCGGGATTGGCTAAATGCCAATACAATCCGAGATAGTTTCCATATAAGTGATTCAAGATTAAAACCTTGATACACCTTTCAGAGGACTTAGAGTCTAACGAATATTTATGGAACTAAAAAGAGATACAGATAAAATGTTTTATCCATAAAGCTTGACTTGTTGAAATAACAAGTTCAAGGAGTTGACTACGATGAGGTTGTTTCACCGTAGTGATGCTTAAGGTCGGTTCGGGTTGAACTAGCAATTAATACATATATCAATCATGAGATATGAAACATGGATGACAAAAGGATTTCCATCTGATGGAAATGAAACCTAGGACTTGTATGTGATACAGTCCAAAGTAATTCGTCGATCCAGAGGATGCTAGCAAGTATGCAAACTTCAGAGTTCCAGCAATGGAGAGAAGAGAGCAAAATGGAGTTGGAATCTTCGTGGTTTGATGAAATGGTCAAAAGTGTTTTTGACTTCATCAATGGGTAACGAAGATGCTTGTGATTCAAGAAAGTAAGTGGGAGCATAATAATATTTCTAAAAACTTTGTGTGCTTGACACATTGTTAATTGGAAATAAATTTCTTGACACGAATTAGGACTTCATTTGAAAATAGTTTTTCGATGAAGTGCTTAGGCTAAATAGACTCAATATTAGGCATGATGATCTATGCAGATAGATTTACCTAATGGGGCTAAGCAATGAATACATATTGACAAGGTGCTAAAACCTTTTAGCATTTAAAAACGCCAAGGAGTGATTCTTGCCGAAGTCACATGGAAAGAGTTTTTGCAAGACTCAGTGTCCCAAAACACCGACGAGTAAAATACATGATGGAGATTCCACACACTCTAGTGTTTGGATTAATCATGTATTCCATGGTATGTAAAAACAACCAGATATGTCAGATACTCCCAAGTTGTTGCGAGTATAGATACCAAAGTGATCAAAGCACTAATCATGGGACAACAGTGAAAGATGTCATTAAGTACTAGAGTAGTGCTGATGACATGTTTTCTCGCAAGCAGAGATTATGAAGTGCTCATTGTAAGTAATTACATCGATACCGTCTCAATCAATGCTCCATGCGGTTTTTGATTTAAGTTAAGGATTTTGTGTAATACACAATATGATGGCACGGTAGTTGGAAATTGTTCCAAACAAGATACTGTGGCAAATTCTATAACAAAGGCTAAGTATGTTGATGCTTTGGAAGCGACAAAGAAGTTGTTGAATCATATAGTTCATTCATGAACTTAGTATGGTTCCAAGATGGCTTTGGTCTATGAGAGACTATTCCAGATAGTTGCTCCATAGCTCAGTCTGAGGAATCAGGTTTCGACCAATGATTCACACATATGCAAAGCCTAGTTCACACAAAATACGAATTTTGTGATAGCATGAAAATGTGAGGATATGCAAAGTTACACACGGAGCTGAAGTTGTCAGATTCGTTGGACATCAGGCTATACCACAAGCGAAGCATATTTTACACCAGTATGCCACAGGTGTAAAGTGCATTAGCATTGACTAGATTATTGACTCTAGTGCAAGTGGGAGTTTGTAGGAGATATGCCCTAGAGGCAATAATAAATGTTATTGATTATCTCCATGTTCATAATTAGGTTTATGTTCCATGCTATAATTGCTATGGTTCTCGAGTCTACAATAACCACGAGGCTTGAAGGAAGACTCATATGCACGTGTGGAATAATAATCGGTAAATTGTATTCCTAGTCCGGCCTCTAAGACTGGCTCAAGTATTGCATGATGATCCTGTTTTCCTGATCATGGGCATGGCTATGCCGGCAATTTTGAGGGCATAATGTTAGAAGAACATTTGTGTTGAATCGACCCGAATTGATGTTATGCTATGAGATACATTCATCATAAGTTAATGGTTAATAATGTAGAGAAGTTAATATTTGCATAATTCCTTAGACCATGAGAGTATCGAGTTTCTTCATGCTTGCTTCATGAACTTATTGGTTTGTTAAACGTCATCCGTAAATGGGTGGCTATTGCGGCGGCTTACGGGTTCATGGAAAAGTATGTCAAGTAACTTTATAGCTCAAGATTGGGATTTTCTCCTCCAACGATGGAGAGATATCTCTGGGCCCTCTCAGTGTTACGGCATCCATCATCGTCTGGCCAGACCCTTTGTGATTTGATCACGGGGATGCCGGAACACGGGAACGAGAAAAGAGAACAATACCGGTAACGAGGTAACTGGCATAATGGACAAGTTGTTGATCCACGGGGATGACAACATGTCTCACCTCGGGTATTTGTAAAATATCACGAAGCAATAGGAATAGCTCACGGCAACTGAAGGTTCACTCGAATATTCATTCGTGTGGGTATAGGGGTCAATATGGGTGTCCACAGCTCCGATGCTGATCACTGATCGGAAAGTGTTCCGGTCATGTCTATACTTCACCGAACCTATAGGGTCACACGCTTAAGGGTCATCTATTTGCTGAATACTAGACAAAGAGTCCGAGAGAAAGTCACTGGAAAAGTTTCAGAGACAACGGAAAAGTTCCGGAGAGAACACTGAAAAAGTTTAGGTAAAACCAAAAAGTTGTTTCGGATAAAACCATTGATCATAAAAGGTTTCGGCAAGCACCGAGAATGTTTTGGAGGTTGCCAGATTGGTCTGGTAATTTCTGGTATTTTTCTGGAGAAAAAAACCGAAAAGGGTTTTTCGGAGCTGCTGGAATTGTTTACCGGGTAAACGAAGGTGGTTTTAAATTAAACCACCATACCGGAAATGTTCCGGAGCGCGTCCAAATAACTTTAGAGGGTGCTGGAAATGTTCTGGGATCTTCCGGAATTTTTCAGGAGTAATAGTCGTGGAAAACATCTTGTCCCAGCGTGAGGGGACAAGATCCCACGTTACGTGGGGGCTGTTTTGGGGCTGTTTTTGGACGCGCTCCGGAAGGGCTGTCCGCTTTAGGGGGCAGCCCCCTTGTGGCTGGACAAAGTGTTGGGGGGGCATTGTGGGGGCAGCCCCCACAAAAGGTGGAGAGTGTTGGGAGAAAGGTGGGGCCCCATGGGGCAACACCATGGACAAGGGAACATGTTTTCTCCATGTTTGGTGGGAACATGTTTCCTTGTTTGGTGGGTGCATGTTTTGTGGGCTGAATTTCAGCCCCCCCTCACCCCTTCCACCACTATATAAGGAGGTGGAGAGGAGATCTCCATACTCACTCCAACTCTCTCACACAAGCCATGCATGATCTGACATTCTCTCTCCCTCCCACGAAATAGTTTCGTAGAGCCGAAAGGCTGTCTGGGTTCCGGTAGGAACTAGTTACGACGGCGAAGCCTTGCCGGATAGATGACACCGTATGTGTTTAACTCTGTAGAGAGATCGTAGTTTTGGTCTTAGTTCATGAGTGCCTCCCGAAGGGCTGTCTGTGAGACTGTTCGAGTTTCGAAGGTCCTCCTGAAGGGCTGTCCGAGTGACCGTTGGAGTTTCGATGGTCCTCCCGAAGGGCTGTCCGCGACACTGTCCGGGGGACTGTCCGGCCACCTCTCGGAGGGCTGTCCGAGGGGCAGATGAGGGTATACATCCTCGCGGTTGGGAGGTTGTAAAATCCTAGCTGCGGGGATCTGCACCGCCGATCGTCATCGAATCTACTTCCGCTGCGCTACGAGTCGGTAACAAAAAAGATCAAACCTTGTATGCAGTCTCCATAGTGGTCCTGGGCTGGTGCGTAGGTTGGAAAATTTTGTTTTCTACTGCGTTCCCCAACAGTGTCAAATTTTGATCAGCGCGTCGAGATGCTCCAGGGAACCGGCGCTGGCACTTTCAAATCTTCTGCGAACGTCGCCTCGCGTGGCCGTGGTGGTTCCTCCAGTGGTCATGGAGGGTACTGCTCCTTCACCAAGAACGGCGGTGGCGGCGGATCCCACAACAGCGGACATCGAGGTGGTGGCGGCGGCTACCACAATGGTGGTGGCGGCGGCTACCAAGGCGGTGGTGGCGGTGGCTACCAAGGCGGCGGTGGCCACTACAACAACAACGGAGGAGGTGGTGGTGGTCACCAAAACTCCGGCAACAACAACCCTCGACAATGCCCCTTCTACAACAACAACATGGGGCGCCAAGGAAACTTTCAGGGGTATGATGGCTATGAAAACAAATGTCAGATATGTAAAAAGACTAATCGTATTGCTAAGGATTGTGACTACCGTTATGCCGAAGACAACTCCCAACGCAAGAAGGTTGCAACTGCTGTGGACAACTCCTATGGGGTTGACACAAACTGGTATGCTGACTCCGGAGCCACCAATCACATCACTCATGAACTCGAGAAGGTGACGATGCACGAGAAATATGGTGGCCATGATCAAGTCCATAATGAAAATTGTGAAGGTATGAACATAGATCATGTTGGTCATTCAATTATCAAAACCCCGCATCGTGATATTCATCTTCGTAATATTTTACATGTTCCAGAAACTTCAAAAAATCTCCTTTCTATCCATCGCATTGCCCTTGATAACCATGTGTTTCTAGAATTTCACCCTTATTTCTTTTTGATCAAGGATCAGGTCACGAAGAAAATTCTCTACTGAGGTAGATGCGTGCATGGGATGTATCCGTTGATTCCCCAGTTTAGAAGATTCAATAAACAAGTTTGCAGTGTCATCAGACTCTCTTTGGAAAGGTGGCATACACGATTAGGACATCCGTCATTTTTTATTGTTCAACAAGTTCTTAGAAATAATTAGCTCCCATGTGTTGGTGAGCGTAGTTCTGAAACTATTTGTGATTCATGTCAGCAAGCAAAGTCGCATCAATTACCATACCCTATTTCTACTAGTGTCTCTACTCATGCCTTGCAACTTATCTTTTCTGATGTGTGGGGTTCGGCCCCCTCATATGTTGGTAGACACACTTACTATGTTAGCTTCATTGATGATTATAGTAAATTCACATGGATCTATCTTCTTAAGAAATGCTCCGACGTTTTTCAAGTTTTCAAAAAACTTCAAGCACTTGTTGACCGCCAATTTGATTGCAAGATCCTTGCTGTCCAGTCTGACTAGGGAGGTGAATATGAGAAATTAAACACTTTTTTTCAAACCCTTGGTATTTCTCATCACGTATCATGTCCTCACGCACACCAACAAAATGGCTCCGCCGAACGCAAGCATAGGCATATTGTTGACGTAGGCCTTGCCCTTCTTGCGGGTGCTTCCATGCCCCTCAAATTTTGGGATGAGGCGTTCCTTACTGCTGTCCATCTTATAAATATGTTGCCTAGTCGCGTTATTAACAATGAGACACCCATGCAAAGATTACTTCACACTCCTCCCAACCATAACTCTCTTCATGTTTTTGGGTGTGCTTGTTGGCCCAATCTTCGTCCTTACAACAATCGCAAACTTATGTTCCGCTCCAAACAATGTGTGTTTCTAGGCTACAGTGCACAACATAAGGGTGTTAAGTGTCTTGATATCTCCACTGGAAGAGTATATATCTCTCGCGATGTTGTTTTTGATGAAACTGTCTTTCCTTTTGCTCATCTTCATCCTAACGCCGGTGCTCTTCTTCGCAAAGAAATTTTGCTTCTTCCTCCTCACTTATCCAATGTTCATCACGGGGGCGATAATTTGAATGATCACTTGACTAATCCTTCTAACCATGCATGTGAGACTACTGTTGCAGGACATGCTAATGAGACACTGGAAAGAAACCCGATGGAAACTGCTCCTGAAATCACTCCTAACATGCCATATTTTATGTGTCCCCTCGGTGGTGGCAACCTTGCTCCCGAATCCTCCTTGGGATCGGCAACAGCAGACCTGGCTCGATCCTCCTTGGGATCGGCAACATCAGACCTGGCTCGATCCTCCTTGGGATCGCTGCCTCGCCAAGCGGACATGGGTGGTGGATCCGGCTCAGGGTCCGCGCCAGACGAGCCGCCCCAATCAGCGCCTGCCTCGCGGCAGCGGTCGACCCAAGTGACCCGCACGCGTGTGACAGGCGACTCCAGGCGCGGCCAATCACAACCCGAGGAGCCACGCGCATGATTCTCCCCTAAGCCGCGGGTGTACACCAGGCGGGTCCCTCCTGCCTCGACTGCTGTGGACCCTGGCACCCGATCTGCTCCGAATTGCACACCAGGATCTTCTGTGGCTCGTTCCATGTCTCCAGCACCAGCCTCTGTCACAGAAGATCCGGTGAGCTCTGGTGGTGGCAGTATACCCTCGGGATCGCCGGGATTTTCTCCCTTGGAGCTGGACCTCGGATCTTCTTCGCCTGCTGCTCCTGTAACTCTTCAGCAACAACTCTCTCCGCCACACACACGTCTCCGCGCCGGGGTAATTGAGCAAATAAATTATAAAGTGAAATATGGTCTAACTTGTTCAACAGGAGAACCAAGCACGTTTCGCGAAGCATGTGCTGATCCAAAGTGGAGGAAGGCTATGGATGAAGAGTTTTCGGCGCTTCAGAGAAATAAAACTTGGCATCTTGTTCCCGCAAATCAAGGTAAAAATATAATTGATTGCAAGTGGGTGTTCAGAATAAAGAGAAAGTCAGACGGAACAATTGATCGCTATAAAGCTATACTTGTTGCAAAAGGCTTTAAGAAAAGGTATGGAATTGATTATGAGGACACGTTCAGTCCAGTTGTCAAGGCTGCCACTATTCGTCTTGTTTTATCCATTGCTATTTCCAAAGGATGGAGTCTTAGGCAGTTAGATGTGCAGAGTGCGTTTCTTCATGGTGTTCTGGAAGAGGAAGTTTATATGAAATAACCTCCTAGATTTGAGTATAAGCATAAACCCTTTCATGTTTGCAGACTTGATAAATCTCTTTATTGACTGAAGCAAGCTCCTAGGGCATGGTACTCTCGGTTAAGCTCAAAACTGCAAAAACTTGGTTTCACTCCACCTAAGTTAGATACATCATTGTTTATTTATAACAAGTCCAATACTTCTATATTTGTTCTTATATATGTTGATGATATCATTGTTACAAGTTCATCAAATGATGCAATCACAGCCTTATTGAAAGATTTGAACTCAGAGTTTGCTCCTAAGGATCTTGGAGATTTGCATTTCTTTCTTGGTATTGAGGTTAAGAGGAATAGAGAAGGTGGTATTCATCTCTCTCAAGAGAAATATGCAACTGATATTTTGAAAGGAGCAGGTATGCAAGGTTGTAAACCATCATTGACACCACTATCTAGTACAGAAAAGTTGTCCCTTACAGAAGGGGAAATCCTGAATCAGGAAGATGGCACCAAATACAGGAGTTTGGTAGGTGCACTTCAATATTTGACTCTAACCAGACCTGATATTTCCTTTGCTGTGAACAAAGCATGTCAGTTTCTTCATGCTCCTACCTCTTTGCATTGGACTGCTGCAAAACGTATACTCAGATATGTCAAGAATACTTTAGGTGTTGGCCTAAATTTCTATAAATCTTCATCCACAGTTGTCAGTGCTTTCTCTGATTCTGACTGGGCAGGATGTGTGGATGACAGGAGATCAACATGTGGTTTTGCAGTATTTTTTGGACCAAACTTGATATCCTGGTGTGCAAGGAAACAAGCCACAGTGTCCAGATCAAGCACTGAGGCAGAATACAAAGCTTTAGCAAATGCCACAGCTGAAATCATTTGGGTCAGGTCAATACTCAAGGAACTTGGATTGAAGCATAAACAAACTCCATGCCCTTGGGGTGATAACCTTGGTGCCACGTACTTATCAGCCAATCCAGTCTTTCATGCAAGAACCAAGCACATTGGGATTGATTATCACTTTGTGAGAGAAAGAGTTGCCAACAAAGAATTGGATATACGGTTTGTACATTCAAAGGATCAATTTGCAGATGGATTTACAAAAGCATTACCTACAAGGCCTTTTGAAGAATTTAAGCGTAATCTTAACTTAGTAAAGTTATGATTATGGAAGGGTGTTAAACACATGATATCTGTATAGGTGCGGCCGGTAGAGATAGATACTTGTATTATGTTTAAACCTTTGTAGCTTATCTCTACCAACCTCCTTGTACCATATCTCATCCCTTCGGTTTGATATCTATAACAAACCGAAGGCTCCCTTGTACCTCAAGCCAAGATCAATACATAAATATGCGGGCTCCCATGTTGAGGGGGTTGAGACGCTTCATACAACTTTAATACTTGTGACAAATTATAGTTTCCTGTAGCAATCCCTGCCAATCTATGCACCTGGAAACCGCAAGGATATGTCTGTCGGACATCTATGACACCTTGATTGATTTTGTCAACTTGAGGTCTGAAAAATATGCTGAAAACAGTCGCATTCGCACTTGGAATTGCTTTTGCATACTCATTGTACTGACCTTGTGCACCAATTTACTAGTATGCCATCTTTGTTGACGTGCAGGAGAATGGTACGCCTGAAGGAGATGCATTTCGCAGGGACCTAACAATCAATAGGTAAACTGTTTTAATTTTCAAATGATTTTTTTGGGTATTTGGAGTAATGCTTTCACTGCTACAATGTTTATTTTAATATAGTATCCTATTTTGTCCTCTTTGAATTTTGAATTTTGGCAGCTTATTCTATAATATCAACACGAAATCAGTGGAAGATTTAACTGGAAGAGGTGACTTTAGCTGTTATTACACGTTTGTAAATTCATGTGACCAGTTTAAAGTTTGTGCTTCTACATAACCATAATTGATCGACCCTATACTCTATATGAAGGTCTTGAAGATCTGAAGAAAGGCCTTATTGTTACTCCTTTACCAGCCAAGGTTACGTTCCTGGATGATCCCCTGAGGGTTCTTCAAGCAATCCGATTTGGTATATTCAAACATCACGTGCCTGAACTCCAATAACTCTTGCTATAGTTTATCCTTTTCTTTTATGATGCTACTATCAAACAATTAAGATTACAGACTACCGAGGTGTACAAATTAATTTGCTAATATTCGACAACATATGACATGAAAAGTATAATACTTGGGTAATCGATGCTTAAAACTCGAGAAAAAGTGTTTCTTATGTTTGTAAGTCAAAATCTTATATGTGTGTTCATAAGTAGTCAACTCATAGTCATTTCATTTTCTTTTGCTGCGTGCATATGCCTTATCTAGCCAATTAATAGTTAAATACTTACGTGGAATATTGATTTTCGTTTTATGTGCCAATATTTATCTCTGACAGCTGCTAGGTTCAGCTTTACATTAGCTGAAAATTTGAAAGAAGCCGCTTCTGATGAAAATGTGAAGTTGAATCTTGGTAGCAAGATTAGCAGAGAACGTATTGGTCAGGAGGTTTGATTTCCACACTTCTTATTGCCAAACCATGTTTACTTGTCACTTTCTTTTTATCTTTTGATATCATGCAAGATCCTTGGTCACATATTTTATCCAAGTGTGCATTGTGCAGGTTCACCACATGATCTCAGCCAAATATCCTGTTGATGCAATGTGCCATATCCGTGATTTGGGATTATTTTACGTTGTTTTTGCATTTCCTGAGAAAACGGTTCCCCCAGTTCTCAACAATCATGATTGGTATGCCCGTGTTCTAATATGTAATTATTCTATGTTTTCAATATATGCAACAATGTCTGGCAAAATTACACTTTTAACTTCTGTACTCGAAGAGTTTTATAGTACACCACCAGTGTGCACTGGTGTGTTTATTTTCGTTGACATATTTACTAAAACTCGGTCTCATCTATCTTCTATTAATGCAGGCTATGTGTTTCACATGTTGAGGCAGCATGGAATCTTGCACAATCAATTGGCTGCTCTGTGGTCAGTGGTGGTTCTGGTTTCATGTCGCAGGTCTGAGATTTTCAGCATGTCTTCTTAAGGATATACCGTGTAATATTGTACTCTGACATGATTTATACATTTTTTTTCTTTGTTCTATCTCCCATGCTTGGCTTAAAATACTTTTCAGTGATGGTTTTAAAATGCTTATAGTCAAGGGTGTAACATTTTGAGCAGAGTCGAGAGTGTAACCAACATTACCCTTATTCTTATCTGTAAGCTGAGTGGGATCCGTTTTCAGTAACAACAACTTAGGGCATATACATTTTGTTTTGCACCTGATCGAAATCATGGTTGGTACTACCAAGTAAAGCTTCTCCATTGTTCCAATTTCTGTTTACCAATTTCCTAAAAAAAATCTGTTTATCCATTCAGTAAATCTTATAGATGATTACGCATAGTGTTGTCACTCTGAACCTGGCTGAGAAAAGTTGTGATCAGATTTTTGAGTTTCTTATTTATATCATCTATTAAACTATTTCTCAGATCTTTGTAATTTGGTTGTGTGTTGGACTTGTGGGCTTGTGATATTCCATGTATATTTCCGCCTGTATAATCTGATACATCAGTAGGAGCCTCTCCTACTGTTTTCTTGTAAAAAAAGTGATACCAAGACCTCTCCCTACAGTTTCATCTTGCTGTTAAAAAAAGTGATACAACTTAACTACATGCTCTTTGTTACGGCTGATTTTTTTTACCTCCAATCAATTTCCTTTTATTTTCGTAACACTAATTAAGATTTGTGATGCTGTTTAAGATGAACAGAAAAGGCTTTGCTTGTATAGTGCACTATTTACCGGAAATGCAATTTGGCTCCCGGGTGCACATGCTCCCGGGGCCAAATTTTTTTTTAAATGTCAAAAAAATCATGACAAAATTTTTATGTGATCTTAGACATATCCAAATGCTATCTGTAAATTTTGAGACAAAAAAGTTAAGCATTTTGGGCTATGCAAAAAAAACGTAAAACTACCGCTTCGTTTCACATGAAAATTGTCAAGCATGCTAGCGATACTAACACGAACATCTACAAAAAAATTCAGAATTTTTTGAAAACATTTAGTATTTTTTTCCGCGTTACTGTTCATCCGGGTGCATTTGCACCCGGGAGCAAAAACGCCTCCCCCACTATTTACTCCAGTTCGAAATATGGTGTACACGAAAAAAATCAAAAGAGGTAACATCTAACCAATGCATCCTCCAAACTTATTTCAATGGAAACAGTAACTATTTACTTTTTTTTTGCAACGCGGAAACAGTAACTATTTAAGGAGGCAAGCTCTAACTTGCTTGCATGTAGAATGATTGGAGAGAGCGGTCTTGGTTCATCAAAGTCATACTATATTAGATGCTACTATTGCATCATCTTCACCCTTTTTTGATTAAAAAATTGTATCCGTTAAATCAAGCAAAATGTTCTTTTAGTATGTACTTAAATCCTGCTGAATTATTGTCTAGAAAAGACTTGGTCGGTTCTTCTGCAAGTAAGCTGAAGCTGGATATTAAGTGAAAAGTTTGCCGAGTTAATCCTTTTCCTTGAGTCAAATGGAAATCTGGAAACTCTCAAAGAGAATCCGAATGATGAATATCTTGAGATACCAACAGACATGGTAGCACGTGTTTTGGCAGGTCAGTGCTGAAAAAGCGTATTTGCAAATGCAGAACGTTCTTTACATTGTCGGTTTCTCTATGATCCCATGTCTGCGATGTTAATTGCTTGATTTGATCATTCGGTATATTTAGTTAAACTTACTAGAATATTGGAATAGTTGCTGTTGATGCTTCATTTGGATCTCTGCTTTCATGACATTCTTGTTCGTTTCCTGTTGCTAGACCAAAATTTTGTGACAATGTAAGCATTTCAGGACTTCCACTCCTTGGAATAAAGGATCTTTGGCTTCTCGCGCTGTTGATATCCACTCTGTCCTATCCAGAAGTCGACAGTGCCAATGGTTCCTTCAGCCAGCAGGATGAGCTAAATAGAAGGAAAGAGATATATGTATCAGAGTTGAGCGTTTAATAACCGACCTCGGTAAAGAACTTACCTGATGATGCGGAATTATTTTCAGTTTCTTATCCTTTATTTTTTCATGGAAGTACAAGTCCCGAATAGATGATGCAGAATTATTTTCAGTTTCTTACCTGTACTAGTCTGAAATTCTGATTCGCTGTCCTGATTTGTACACTATTATTCGGTTCTTCAGATCTTGAAGGCGCATGGAATATAAAACCGCTGCTCGATGGGAACAGCATTATGGAAGTTTTGGATATCGGGGAAGGTCCCTTGGTTAAAGAATGGGTACACATTGATGCTTCCATTCACATTGTTCTAGTTGTCAGACATTCTTGACGCAATATTTTTCCATTTTCTTTCAGAAAGAAAGGCTAGTGAAGTGGGCTCTTGCGCATCCCAAAGGTACCGCGGAGGAGTGCCGTGAGTGGATGAAGCAGTCCAAATATCTGAAAAAGGAAATGTAGGAAGAGAAACGATCACACTGTAAGCGTAGACAGTCGGGGATTTAGATAGGTGTAATTTTTCCTTGTGCTTAATGGGCAGGCCTTGATCCTGACTGTCTTGTCAGCTAGCCGATAGTTGATTGCAGAGCAATTTGTGCCCAACTTGATGTTTTATCGTCAGTTTATGTTCATAACAGGTTCTGTGAACACATGCAAATTGGAACCATGACACATGTGTACCAAAGAAAGACTCGATGCTTGGTTGGGGTAAGTTCTGTAAAGTGTTGAAAAGGGTGACTGTGGCACAATATTTTCAAAGCGAGGACTATATCCCAACCAACGTAGATACGCCGTCCCATCAGAAAATATAATAATGTTTTCATCGTTTGTATTTGCACACAGAGTTATCATGTTTCATATTTAGATTAGAGGATTCTTAGCGGTGACCTAAAAACATTTAGAGGTTTTTATTCGTGAAAATTTATATATGAGCGCAAAAAAGTCAAGTTTATTCTAAAAGAACTTCTGATTTTTTTGACTGTCTTGTAATTATTGAAAAGTTCTGACATAGGGTGTATAACTGTATATACATTCAGGAACAAAGGGGTTATTCCCCGCTGTTATACCTTATTATGCTTACGAACAAACCTGGGCTTTCTGCCTTCTCTACTAAGTTATACTACTACAAAAGACAAAAGAATAATTGTTCGCTCGAGAAAGAAATTTTTCGAAGCGCAGCCAAAACATAGGAACTCTTTAGTGATGCACAAATCCAAACACCAATCTGATCCAATATGAAAACTCCAAACACGAAAACATATTTATTCATATGTGCATATCATATACATCATGCATAGACACGTAAAGGGAGGCAGGGAACAGATTGAGCAGCATAGGCGCGTACGCTCACACACGTATATAGTTTAATACTTAGATGACGGGCACCATGTGGATGTAGCTAGTCCGGTCATGGCTTGGCCTCTGGCTCCGGAAAGTGGAACACGGGCTTCGGGGGCAACTCGGCTTTGGGGAACGGTGGCATTTCGTGCTTTGGGACCTCTGGCACAGCAGGGTGCGGTGACTTGGGCTCTTTCGGTACCTCAGGGTGCGACACATGTGGCTCCGTTGGCACCTCTGGCACAGCATGGTGTGGCATTTCAGGCTTCGGCAACTCTGGCATGGCAGGGTGCGGCACCTCGTGCTCCTTTGGTACCTCGGGCACGACGGGGTGTGGCACGACAGGCTCCTTTGGCACCCCCGGAACGACAGCGTGTGGCACCTCGGGCACAGACGGATGCGGTAGTTCAGGCTTCGGGAGCTCGGGCATAGCAGGGTGTGGCGGCAGCTCATGCTTTGGCGCCTCCGGCACCACGGGGTGTGGCACTTCGGGCTCCTTTGGCGTCTCCGGCACTATGGGGTGTGGCACTTCCGGCACCTTTGGCGCCTCCGGCACCACGGGGTGTGGCACATCGGGCTCCTTTGGCGCCTCCGGCACCACGTGGTGTGGCACTTCGGGCACGAGAGGATGAGGTAGTTCAGGCTTTGGCAGCTCGGGCATGACGGGGTGCGGCGGGAGTTCGGGCTTTGGCAGCTCCGGGACGATGGGATGTGGTGGATACTCCTTCTTGGGCATAGTCTCCTCTAGGTGCCGTGCTGCGCTGCTCATGGAGCTGCATGAGAGCAGCAGCGCCACGAGGAAGACAAGGGAGGACATGGTGGTCTTGCGCAGCATGGTGTTCTTGTCTGTGTGTATCGATCAGAGAGAGGCAACTTCTTGCTGTGATGTGTTGGAGATAAGAGAAGGCTGGTATTTATAGTCCAAAATGCTACACCTACATGCGGCGGGCACACACATGCATGCATATGTTTGCGGTAGTAGACACTAGTAGTGATCTGGCTGAACTTTGATGCCTTGGTGGCGTGGTAGGTCACCTGCATCTCGGTGATTGTTTACTCACTTTAGATTTGTGTGTGATCGATCATCTCTGCTATCCATCTCTAGTTATGTGTGGTTAAATTAGTTTGGAATGTTAAGGAGACAAGTGTGATGACATGATACGGTCGGTGATACATTTCTAGCTCTAATTTTTGACACGGACCGGTACAAATTTCTTCGGACGGAGTATTTTTTTTAATAGATTCTGTAACAAAAGGCTCCAAGATTGTACCAAAAGCAAAACCTGCCGTACAAAAAGGCTCCAAGATTGTATAGCGAACCTGAAGGCATGTGCTTTTTGGATGACTCGGTAATTGGTCGGGCAGCTCAGCTGCACCTATCTGGTCGATCCGGCTGATCCGCTGAAGATGCCATACATCAGTCAGAGTTGACAAACTGCGTGTGCACGCGTTCGCGTAGGAGCGTCCGTCGCCGTACCGGTGTCAGCTCACTGGCGCACCAAGAATGCTACACCTAGGAAAAGTTCCCTCTTGGGGTCAATTGCTGATGATCGGCAGTTCAACTGCAGCTAGCCGCTCCCGGTAGCAGGTTCCGGTCGTTTTCGCCGTCCTTGTACGGTTGTACCGTGCTACACGATCGGTTGCGTGCGATTCGGCGAGCCTGCCTGATCGATCCGGTTCATCTCCTGATGGAAGTGACATCAGGGCTGGTGGGTGAATCGCGCCTCCACGCGGTCGCGTAGGAGCGTCGATCGTCCGGTGCGTGGTGTCATGCATGCAGGTCACCAGCCGGCACGCGGTTTCCCTAGGCGTCGTATCGGTGTTAGGTCCATCGCCAGCAGCAGCACGGTGGAGGATGTTGGTTTCAGGGGGCTCTTGTCACTTGTCAGCAACACCAGCGCAGAGACAGTGAGAGAAGTCTGGGACGACGTACGTGTCTATCGGTAAGGCGGTTGCTCGGTTGCAGGTTGAGCGGAAAACGACTTCCCGGTATATTGGTTGGGAAAAATACCGAGAGCAGATCAGCAGTATATCACAATCAGCAGATCGATTAAGCTGGTTGGTGGACGTACGCAACACCATCTCGTGTCCTTTTCTTGGGGTACGATGTAGTGAAGACTTACCCTACATGTGAAGGACACATGCATCACCTGTGACGAAGTTTCTATGGACTTAGCTTTCTTTCTCATCAGAGTGTGGATTTTATTACTTAAAATTAAGCATGAAGCGAATACAATTAAATCAGCATACACCCATCACTATATAGTTAGGATGCACACAAACAACATCAACGCACACAAAAAAATAATCTGCCAACAAGGAGCAAATTATATAAGACCAAAGCTATGCCTAACCAAGCATAAAAAAACCCGAAACGATTAAATCCGCGATCGACAACCTATAATAACCATATCCACACCAACCGTCTCATGACACCACAAAAACGCCTTCGGGAAGGGAGCGGCATTCAAACGCCGCTGCCATCGGATCTGACCACCAAAAACCAAAGTCTAGATTTTCACCCTGAAGAACCTGTCCAAGCATCTTTGCCACAAGGACGAGCTCTCTGCGATAGATTCCATCCTTGACTGTTTCGGGAATGCTTCTGGACTGATCATCAATATCCTTAAGATAAAGATCTTCCCTATCCACTCCAATGACATTAACCTGCATGACTTCCTCAAAGTGTTCCTAGAAAAAAATGCCTCCTTCGCGGGAAAATACTTGAGTCTCCCCTTACACTTTCACTGGCTACGTAAGGTCCACCTTCAACCGCTAATCGACAAGGTCCATGGCCAACTACCTGGATGGAAGGGAAAGAACATCAGTAGAGTGGGCAGAGTGGCTTTGGCAACATTTGACAATGTGGAGAGAATTGAAGGACAATGGAAAGTGGCTTGCAGCAATGAGAAAAATGAATGGGGAGCAAGATAAAATAGATATCACATCTGGTGTTGTTGATGTTGATGAGCAAGATACAAGTACTAGAGGAAGTATATGCTTCATCGTTAGAGCAACAAGGCAAGGAAAGTAATTCATCACAAGATGTACCAATATTATGAGTAGATGAACTATGAGGACTAGCACATGGCAATAAAGCATTTCTACTAGATGTAGTGCTAATTTCCACATGAGGATCACTTGATGTTACCTTAGTAGTACTAGCCTCATGAGCTATCTTTAGCACATTATGAGATACTAGAAGATCGCCATGATAGCTAGAAAGCTTTTCATGACTCTCTTCCAATTTCCCATAATTACTAGATAGCAACTTAAGTTCAGCCCTTAGCTCAACATTCTCCTTTAATACGGATGCTTCACAAGAAATAGAGTTAGTAGCACAAGCATCATCATTACCAACAAGAGGAGAAGGTAACTTGGCAAGCTCTTTAGCATATGAAACTTTAAGTTGAGCATGAGACTCAGTGTGTTCAATGAGCGAACTCTTAACGACCCTTGAGCCATTTTCGAGGTGCTCAAAGTCCTCAAGGAGTTTAGCATGTGCAACTTCAAGCTTATCATTTTTAGTTTTAAAATCATTAGCCACCTCGAGAGCTCTTTCATGTGATTCCTTTAATCTAGATAATTCTAGACCAAAGGACTCCTCAAGAGATTCCTTGATGGTTTGTTCATTCTCAAGAGCTTGAGATAGCTCCGCGATCTCATTAGCGTAATCACGTTCATGACCTTCCATTTTCTCAATGCTGGCCTCATGCTCCTCGAGATGAGCTTCCAACTCCTCAATATATTTCTTGCCCTCAATGGCAATAGACATGATTTCCATGAAGTTGGAACGAGCAATATTATTCTTATGAAGAGCTTTAAAAACCATTTCCCCTTAAGTTTTAAGGAAGCAATATTATCACTCTCTTCATCATTATCATCAACATCATCATCGTGAGATATATTGGGATTCAAAGTAGAAGATACCTTTGAAGCCTTATCCATAAGGCAAAAGTGAGAAACAACAGATGATGATGTAGGATCCCTTGAAGCACCATTCAAGACCACATCTTGTTCCATGGAGTGTTGGGTGTCCTCTACATTGTTAGCACAACAACTTGAGGACATAAATACATGTTTATCATGGCAACAAGATATAGCAAGCATTTAGTCAAGCTATTTGTACATGATATGCAAGGACTATCAACACAAGCATATGAAACATTTAAAGTGCTCGAGGTGTTAAAGTCCAAAGATAAAGCATTGCAATAAGATAGTGAAGAAGAATTATCAACAGTAAGCCCACAACTCCTACACACTGAGAACACGTTGAGCAACTAAACTTTCATACCTATCAGCGTAATCAGCAGCCATGTAGTGTGTCTCTGGTTCTGCATCCTCGCCACCCTGTTCTTCACTTGCAATGAGAGCCAAAGTCTCCTTATCATATTCACTAGCGGACGCATATCCACCATCCTCAGTAACAATCATTACACGTTTGGAAGGGCATTCTCTCGCAAAGTGACCTTCACCCTTGCAACGACGGCATATAACCTCATGTGTTTGCCCTGTGGATGCAATAGATGAAGAAGAGCTCTATGCAGGCCCAGAAGGTATGCTCTTCGTAGAGGGTTGAGTAGGAGCCTGTTTCCTGGTATCGCGGCTGGAGTTGGAGGTGGGAGTAGGTGGCGTTACAGCAGGACGTGCGAAAGTAGAGGAGGTACGTGGCGTCCATGATGAAGTGCGACCTGCAGAAAAAGGAGTTCTCACCATTGCCTGTCGATCCTGCACTTCACGTTCAGCTTTGCAAGCAAGATGAAATAAACGAGTGATAGTGTTATACTCCTTATACTCTAGAATAGTCTGAATCTCTCTATTTAATCCACCCATAAAACGTGCAAGCATAGCTTCATTCTCCTCAACAATACCACATCTAATCATGCCAGTTTGTAATTCCTGATAATATTCTTCTATAGAATTTTTTCCTTGTCTTAAACGCTGCAAATTTTGAAGCAATTCACGTTGATAATAAGGTGGCACCCAACGATTACGCATAGCAGTTTTCAAAGCAGCCCAAGTAGTTGGAATATTCGCATGGTGTATTCTACAATGTTCTGACCACCAAACACAAGCAAAGCTAGTGAATGAACAAACAGCAGCAGCAACACGTCTATCCTCAGGAAATTGTAAGCATGTAAAACGTTGTTCTGTTTCTAACTCCCATGTAAGATATATATCAGGAACATATCTACCCTCAAACGTCGGAATATTCAATTTAAGTTTAGGGAGATGGTCATGATCCCGTACCTGAGGGGCGGGTGCAGCCCTACCGTTACGGTTGTAGCCATGTGGTCGATCTGGTGCGTATCGTGGTGGTTGCCCCTGAGGCTGATCTGGAGCAACCTCTCCCTCATCATCGTAATCACCATCATAATCTTCAACCTACTCAATGACAATAGCAGCAGGAGCCACAGAAGTAGCAGCAGTATCAACAGTACCAGTATGCTGGGCTAGGCCGAGAGGCACACGTCGTGCTCGTCGTTCGAAAGGTATAGGAGCTGGAGCTGGTGGTGGTAGACGGGCAAGCACCTCATTGAACTTGGCATCCATCTTGGTGTCGAATGTCTTCTCCAAACCATCTAGCTTCTCCATGGCCTCTCCAAAGTTGGTCACGAAGTCTTGTACCTGGTCAGCCATCATTTGCTGAAATTTATCATAGAGCGCTTTGTTGGTCATGCTCTCCCAGTCGATCCCGTCGTCGTGTGATCCTGACATTGTTAGCAGAAATAGGGAACACACAAGAATATGAAACCTACATACTACTGGGACGTGGTGGTGGTGGTGTGTCACAAATCCTTTAAGCGAATCTCAAATTCTTACCAGTTCTTACCCAACAGCACGCGGTGATCGACAAACCGTTGTAGTCAAAACTCTCAAAGCTTGGATAGAGCGATTGCCAGGTGGTGTCAAACACACGACGTAGATGTATGTGGAGCTGGGATGGCTTATAATATGGTAGCAAAAAGGGTTAGCAATAATCAATTCAGAGATGCAAGGTTGAAAAAAACGCTCAACGACGATACTGTGCTGGTCCTAGGCTAGACCGTACTAGAGACGCGAGCCTAAAACACCAACAAAATCACGACGCTACACGTAATCAAGGGAAGAGCACACTCTGATTTTTTTTTCGTTTTTTTTCGGCACCTCTTTTTTTGCGCTCTTTTTTTTTTTGCTCAAAAATCACTATAATGGCGAGTGTCTCAAAACTCTCCCCGCGTCGTATAAGCAAGATGGGCACGAAATTTGTTGGACTAATTTTTTTTCTGGAGCAATTCAGGGCCTGCGACGACCAAAAATTTCGACAAAAATCACTATGATGTCAAGTGTGTCAAAACGCTCCGAAGAACCTAAAATGAAGATAGGAAAAAATATTTTCGGCCAAATTTTTTTGGGCCAAAACGTGCTCTGCAAAGCGTGCATACTCTTTTTTTTCGACACCTACGTAGGTAGCAAAACGCGAATCCGAAATCAAAAGGATCTCGAAACTAAACCTAAAACGAGCTGGGCTCGGATTGGTGGCGGATTTGTGGTGGTATATGGACACCAATGGATAGTGATGATGGGTGATGATATATGGCAGAGGTGATGATGGTGGTGGTATATGGCAACTATGAAGACAATGCGGTGGCGGCGTGACAACCTGTGAATAGAACTCGAAACTCTAAAGGACTAGACACTAAGACCAGCAAGTCGACACGACGATGTAACCGCAAATTCAACAAAGCAAAATACTGAAAAGACTATGCAAAGGCTCAGATTGGTTCGGATATGATGATCTAGCCCTAATTTTTTTGTGGCTTTTTCTTGGACTAAAGGTATGAAGAACAGATGCGATCTAAACTATGAAAACTGGTAAAATCTCACCGAGCAACCTGGAAATCTGTTACCACTTGATAGAGGCGAAGTTGTCCCTGTCTTTCGATGAGATGGTGGCTATCGTTTTTGGTGGAGTAGACTTTGACGATCCGAATACGAACGAGTGATGACGTCGTGCCTTAGCAATCACTAAACCAACTCCGAGAGGTTATTGACCACGCCGAAGCACGATCAACCTGACCATGAGGGTCTATTTCCTACACGCAAACGAAGAACAAGCAAGAAACTACGATTGCCATCTGGATATTGCGAATATAAGAGGAAAGCTTTATTGATGAAGTGGGGTTCTATGATGCCTTTGTCTGGTCGTGGAATACAAACGAAGAACACGAAGTTGCAGCTAAGGCGAACTTGTAATCTAAACAAAACCCAACCCTAAAACGACGCCCTAAGGGCTGTATATATGGGGGAATAGAGGGGAATTTCATGGCCCCTTGGAGGAGTGGTCCGAAACCGACCCTAACTCAGTTTCCCCATACATACGGACTCTAAAAATAGCCTACAATATTGTATTTAGAAATTACATGGGCCTGGCCCAAAAATAAGGTGGTGCAACACCTATATTAGCCTAGGGACGAATTTTATAAAGTGGCATCATGCATATTTCGTCCAAGGCTTCTCGCTCCCATTATGGTGGCTTCAAAGTACGAAAATCATCACTGGAAGCTCCATTGTTTTTTCCCACGCGCGTACCTTCTTCTCCATGCTTGATCCCACTCCAATGGTCATCCTTCTTGTCCATGCTAGGTCCTTCATTCATAACTAAAACAAAAGTATCTAATTTAGGCAGCAGCATATGTTCATGAACATTAGAAGGATTTCCAAGAAACGAAAGTACCTGGTAATTCAATTGACGTGCGCGAGCTCTAGTAATTGGTCCTGTATGTATAGCAGTCGGAGTTGTGGGTGTAACATTAGTAGGGATGTCCTCATCAACTATCATCATTACAGTGATCATCACTACTCACCATATAATTACCTTGTGGCAATCCACATGTAGGTGAAGTAGAAGAAGTTGAGAAGACAACATGACCAGAGGTGGAGGGAGAACAATCATTCCTACAAATCTTGGACACACCATATTTATCTTGAAGCTTTGTCCACAACTCATGAGCATCCCGGAATGGCATGAGTTCAAATATAACAACATTGCTCAAAGCATCGAAAAGCACATTAGAAGCTTGAGCATTGAGATAAGAGTTTTTCTCATCCTCTAAAGATATGTGTTGAGAATCCTTTGGAGGAGAAAAACCCATATCTACAATTCTCTCTAAAATTGGGTCCATGCCCCTAAAGAGATTAAGCATGCGAATTACCCAAACATCAAAAACTATGCCATCGAAACTAAGAGTGTTAGAGAATCCTAATCCCCTAGTCGACATCCTTACTCTCTAGGTGGTTAAACCTAACAATGAGAGACCTAGCTCCGATACCAATTGAAAGGACGTGGATGTCGCCTAGAGGGGGGGTGAATAGGCGCTTTAAAATAATTATGGTTTAGGCTTGAACAAATGCGGAATAAAACTATCGTTTAATTAGTCAAGCAAAAAACCTAAAACAACTAGGATCACCTATGTGCACCAACAACTTATGCTAAGCAAGATAGACAAATAAGTGATAGCAAGATATATAACAAGAAACAATATGGCTATCACAAAGTGAAGTGCATAAGTAAAAGGGCTCGGGTAAGAGATAACCGAGGCACGTGGAGACGACGATGTATCCCGAAGTTCACACCCTTGCGGATGCTAATCTCCGTTCGGAGCGGTGTTGTCACGCCCAAGATGCGGTCCTATCCTTATTTTGGCATGAGGGCCTCGACGGGGATAGAAGCACATCTCGATGCGTTCGCAAGAATGGATATCATTACAAGTACATGTACAGAAGAGATGAGTATATGGAATTGGCTTACACTCGCCACAAGCTATATCAGAGTCACATCAATACAATAACATCTCAAACATCATACATAAGAGCAGAGTCCGACTACGGACGAAATCAAACAATAAAATGACATCCACCCTTGCTATCCCAGTCTGCCGCCTCGAACCCATCCAAGATTGATGAAGAAGAAGAAGAATAACTCCTAATCGAATCAAGCAACACGCTCACATCAAATCATCGCATTACCTGTACCTGCAACTATTGTTGTAGTAATCTGTGAGCCACAGGGACTCAGCAATCTCATTTCCAAGGATATCAAGACTACTAAAGCTTAATAGGTAAGGTATGGTTAAGTGGTGAGGCTGCAGCAAGCGACTAAGCATTTATTTGAGTGGCTAATTTACGAATACAGAAATTAAAGTATGGTGGTCTACGCATAACGGACGTGAACTAGTAATGATCACTAACTGATCCTGAACACCTACTTACGTCAAACATAACCCCACCGTGTTCTCTTCCGGATAAGAACTCACGAGAAGAGACAGTCACGGTTACGCACACAGTTGGTGTATTTTATTAGAGTTTACTTCAAGTTTGCTATGACCGGGTGTTAAAATTATCCAAGTTTGCCACATAACCGCGGGCACGGCTTCTCGAAAAGATTTAGCCCTGCAGGGGTGCTCCAACTCATCCATCACAAATTAACCACACGCAGCGGGAATAACCTCAACCACGGATCTCGTGATCTTCCTAGGCAATTCCAAAGGAAATCCAACACCTCGAGATAGCCCAAAGAATAATCGGAATTCCTCACTCAAGACATTCGAGAAAGGTAAAGCAAATCCAGCAAGGCCGCCTGGCGTGCCGACGAACCCGATAGGAGCCGCGTATCTCGTTCTCAGGACACGACCGGATAAGCACAGCGTATAGTGGCCTGATAAAAATCTCCCGAGTTGCCCCGGGTTGGCCCCGCACACGACTCTGTTTTGGACCAGCACCAACAACACTGCCCCCCTGTATTATGTTAAATTAATCCACGAGGGTGCGACACTCTATGCTTTAATAAGGTGATCAGAATTATTATGATGGGCAAATGCAGTACCAAAGTTGGGCCTTGCCAGACAAGTTTTATCCCCAAACGAAAATCAAGGGGGTCCCCATAACAACCCCGAGCATGTTAGGAGCGCTCATTTATGGAACATAACACCGGTTCACAAATAACTACGGGCGGCAAGAGTGGAACAAAACACCAAGCAAAAGGCCAAGCCTTCCACCTTTACCAAGTATATATGTGCATTAAATTAAATAGTAGCAATATTGTGATATAACAAAAGAAAGTCCATGATGTCACATGGAAGCAATTGCACCTGCAGCTAGAAACGCTATAAGAAGGGCTTAGCAAGCGGTAACATAGCCAACCAAAGGTTTGTTGGGATGTGGAGGGGTTAGAGGCTTTTCATGGCAATGTTTGGAGGCTTGTCAAATAGGTGGTAGGTAGCGAGACATAACGATCAAAGACGAGACAACTAGCATGGCAATGATAGTAATGGTATCCATGGAAATGTGTCATCTTGCCTAAGATCCCGCTCGGAAGAAGATCGAGCCCAAGAAGAAGACGAACCAACGTAGTCGAACGAATCCTCACACTCCGCACGCTTTCGGAACTCTATCGAGAAGAAGCAATACGAAACAAACAATCAACACAAGATACACCACAACATATGCATGACACGATGCACAACAAATATGATGCATGTCTGGTTAAATATGCAATGCATGACAATTCACTACAATCAAATACTACACATTAAGTGAAGCTCAATATGCAATGAGTTGCATATTAACGAAACTCCACATTCGAATAATTTAGTTCACTCTTGTTAGGTACACGACAATATTAAATGTTATTAAACATGGCAAGAGGTGAAGCATAAGTAAACTATACTACCTAGGCAACTTAAATGAGGCCGGAAACAACTTATAGCATTCCCGAAACGACCTCATGTGTTAATTTGGAAATTGGTCGAGATCTGAACTAATCATATTTTATATTTGTTAAACAGCAAAATAAATGTCACCATGTTATTCTACACGTCATTCTAGTCGATTTACATATATAGAACATCTCAAACGGAGCTACGGTCTAAAAGATATGAGCAACACAAGATGCACATGTCATGAATGCAAATGCATGAGAAATACAATCACAAACACTTCAAATCATTAATGCAACAAGTTATTATGATACTACAAGAGATTCTAAGCAAGTTTCATATGCAACATGTTAAAAACGGAGCTACGGTTCAACAAATACAATCAACACAAGTTTTAGTTGAAATTTGCCCAAAACAGCAAGATAGCATTTTGCACACATGAAAACAACAAGTTACAAGATCCTAAAATTCACAAATTAAGCATGGGGCAGTAGCATACAACATCCACTTCATTTCATCTTCACATATCATATGCAAAATATGCATGGATCACATGATAGAAAGCTCACAAGATGGGTACTTGAAAACAGTTTCAGACTTGTCGGAAATAGCAGTTTTTGACAGTGCAGTTTTTATCACGAAGGCATAATGACAGCAGTAAAACTATATGCTATAGAGCATATTATGGCATGAAACTTAACAGCATTCTAAAGAACAATATCAACTACAAATAACTCCATTACACCTACCACAAAAGGGTTCCAGATCACTAGCAAATCACATGGCAAGACAGCAACAAAATATTACAGATTCCAGACGTAAAAATATTTTGGACCCTCAAAACAGCAGAATTTTTATAGCAAGTTGACAGCAAGAAATCAAGCCCTAAACATGCATTTCTATTATAAACAAAATGTCCAAGGGCTAGGACACATATCAAAGGGCATTTCTCATGTTCAAAGTTATTTCAAAACATGCATGGATTAAATCCCACAAAATTAACAAAAGGGCATCACGGCAAAAATGACATGCATACAAACATGCTCAAATGGTAAAACTAAATGCACAGATAAATCCTATGGATTTTTCTACCCCGAAAACATATGTAATATGTATAGGTTCATGTAGAAATTTAATCACAATTAAATATGCGAGTATTAGGCCTAATCACGTTATAGCAATTAATTTATGCAAATAAGATGCAAACGTCATGCCAACATTTTTATCATGCATGAAAATGCGATGCCGATGATTGGGACATTTTTAATATAGGATTTTATTTAATTCCGATGCATGTCTAGTAATTATGCGCAAATGCAAAATCATGTCAAAATGCCAAACAACAGAAAATGACAAGTTAATTAATTTAGGCATGGATGCAAATGGTATATTAATAATCACGCATAATTCTAAGCATTTTTCATGTTCAAATCATTATCATACGATGAACGGTTGATTTTAAAATGATGTCTAAAACATGCAAAAGGTACTACCGCAAAATAAAAAAAAGAAATAAAAAAAAGAAACGCAAAGGGGCTGGCTGGGCTCACCTATGGTCCTTGGCCCATTCGGCTGGCGGGCTGGCGAGGGAGCAGCGGCTGCTGGGCCGTTGGGAGGCAGCAGGCCCACGCACGGAGCCGAGCCCACGCGAAGGCGACACAGGCGCTGGATTGGGCATTCGCTCGTCTCCCTCCCGAGCGGAGACCATGGCGGCACATGGACTTGGCAGCGGCAGGGCTGGCCGGAGGCGAGGACGCAGGGTGGATCCAGCACTGGGTGGTCGGAGAAGGCCGGATCCGGCGAGTGCGGACCGGTTCCCAGCCGGAGGGGAGGCCGGTGGCGGCTGGCGGCGCGGAGATCGGGCGGCGGCGGCGAGCTCCTACAGGGGAAGGCCGGCGGGGTGAGAGAGAGGCAGGGAAGGTGAAGGGAAAAAGGGAGAGGGAGAGGCGGCGCGGTCCGGTGAGGCCCAAACGGCGGCGGCACTCTGGAGACGGCCAGCTGGAGGAGCTGCGGCTACGGGAGAGCTTGAGCACGGGCATGGATCGAGGGCTGCCATGGGAGCACGGGAGGAGCTCGGGGACGGGCCCAGATGGGCTTCCCTGGGCTCAGATGGGCTCGGGCGGGCCTGACGGCTGGAGGAGGGAGAGGAGCTGGTTTGGCACGGGATTCTTGGGGGATTAGGGTTGGCTGCCCAATTAGGAAGGGGGAGGTGCTATATATAGGTTTCGGGGCTAGGGTCTACGGTCGCTGTTCGTTTTCGGACTGTCGGCTGTCGATTCGACGTTTGGAAGCGGAGGGGGTTACGGTGGCTGTGTAGATGGACTAGGAGGGGAAGAGAGAGAGAATAGTGGCCCGTGGCACGAAGGTTTTAAAACACCAAGAAACGTTTGATAAACCGATGACCGCACTGCTACGACTGACCGACGGGGTATCTAACGAACTCAGAACGCGACGAAATCGACAGGCGGTCTACCTACGACATAACAAGACCGCATGCCAAGCTTCGACCCAATCCAAGAATATTTTGCGCGCGCTTAAAAACGGCTTTATTTAAATGGTGCTGCGGGCGCGTGCGTGTGTGGTTGGTCTCAACGGGCAACGACAAGAATGGAGAGAACCGGCAACTACGAACGAATGCAAGTTTTCGAAAACGGGTATGCAATGCAGATGATGCGAATGATGCAATGATGAATGCCACAACCAAACGAACACATGACGAGGATGGAAATAAAAGGGGAATCTTCTGGAATCTTCTGGAGCGTCGGTCTCGGGCTGTTACAACTCCTCTCCACTACACGAGGATCTCGTCTCGAGATCTAGAATGAAAAGGGGAAGAGAAAGAGCAAGAGGTAAACTTAGTTGCTTCTTTGACAAACGAGTGAAACCAATGATCTTGAAGGATGCAAAGAGATGAAGAATGAAGAACAAGCAAGAATTCACAAGAAATTTTGGCAGCACTTCAGTAAGAAAGAAAGGCAAAATTGATATGATGGAAACAAATTGAAAGAGAGGCACCTAACTTCGGTTGGAATAAAATCAAAACTTCAAAGATGGATGGATCATGAAAAGATTCCACAGCACTCTGGTTAAATGAATAAGCACGAAAGAACATGATCTTGACAAAGCAAGATAATAGATTGAAGAGAGCAACATCACAAAGCCTTCGGAACAAAGAATAGAATCTAGATCCTTTGGAGAGAAGAGACTTAGAAGAAAAAATGACAACTTCCAGCACAAATGGATTTGAAAGCATATTTAGGAAGAAGAGATTGAACGGAGTTGTTGGAACACCAACAACGAAAAGAACAAGCTTATTGTGGACTTATGGAAAACATCTCAAAATTATGAGGTGACAGCCTACCACAATAGAAACAATTGATTGACCGAGAGCAACAAGATATGCAGAGCTTCTTTCACCAAGAAGAGGAGAAAACTTGAATCATTTATAACACCATGATAGCAACAATCCTTAGGAAATGCTTTAGGTGAAATCCAATCCAAGATAACTCCGAGAAAGGAATGATGGGTTTACTTATCTCATTCTTGACAATCTTGCTTCGAGACTGCTCATGACCAAGAATTTAATAACACCATCTCAAAAGATAATGGAGAAGGAATTGAACTTAGAAATCAAAGATAAGAACACTTGAGCACCTCCAACAAGAATCTTGAAGAATACTTCGAGAAAGAATTAACTCCTTGACAAACCACCATGAAAAAGCTCCGGAAGAACTCTGAAACGAAAGGAAGATAGAAAGAATTGAAGGATGCAAAAGAACAAGAGTGAGGCCTTGCTATGAACTAGATGGAGCTTAGCGGCAAGATACTTGAGCAAAAACTAGGAAATACGGAAAAGAAAGATGACCACTTGGGATAAGGAATTTGATATCATGAACACTCCGGGAGAAGAATTGAAATCACTTGAATGAACAAGAATAAGAATTATGACATGACTATCCTTCATCAAGTTAAATTGATGACAAGCAACGGATTTCACACACCACTTATTCTTTTGGAAGATATAGGAAAGATAGATAGAGCACAAACTTGAAGAAGGCTTGCATGAGAACACCGGTAAGAATTCAAAACGAAAGAGAATAAAACAAATGAATGATATAACATCAGAACGAAGAGAGCATGATCCACTTAACAGGAAAACTTCACAAGGCACCGGAAAGAACTAGAAACTAAAGAGGACACATGAGAGTGAAGAGATCAGGATTTGCCTAATAGAAACTGAAAACGGCACCGGAATAATTGAGATACGAACGAAGGGACAACAATTAAGAAGAATTTGAGAACAAAAGCTGAAAGCTGAGAACGAAGAAATCTTCTGAAATGATGGCCTTCGGAGGATCAAGAAATGAAAATAATTCAGAATGCACCAGATAGATGTGGGAGAAATATCTCATGGCTGGAAACAATTTAAGATGATAACCAGAAGATGAAACCAAGAATCTTTGGAAGAACGAGCAACGATTTAAGAGAAGCTCTCCTGTGGACTTCAAAGCTGAGAATGATGACGAGAAACAACCCCATGAATTACTAAGATACTCCGGAAGAAGGAATAAGGAAAGGTTGAGCCAACAATGAAAAGGATTTAGAAGCGATCCTAGAAGAGGAATATGACTGATGAAAATCATTTTTACGTCATATTTGAAGAGAACTTGAGAGAATCTCCGGAAAGATTAGAAGAGTCAGGTAGGATCCTGGGAAAAACCTGTGGGTTATGGGCCCGCTCAAAAAGATCACTGTTGAAACAATTGATTAAAAGAGAGATTGCACCGGTAAAATTAAGAACTTGATGATAAGAGACCCTTGGAATAATTTAATAGGACAAGAATGAAGAAGAATGTCTTCCCAGATATCTTCAACTCTCCGGATAGGAAAAAGAGGGATGAATAAACAAGAGAGGCTTGAATAAGAATTCCAACATGGAAAGCAAATAGAGAATGAAAATGATATGATGAACACCAAGAACTTGAATTGAGTCCACCGGAGAAGAAAAACAAAGATGAATACAACAACTGATAACTTGAGCACTGAACATCTTCATAAGAATCACCGGAGAAGAGTAACAACGAGAACAAAGAAAATGCGGACAGACCGAAAGACACTTGGATGAGAATTTAATTATTGAAGAAAAAGGGCGGGAGGGTGGGAAAAACAAAGAAAACTTGGAACAGATGAGACAACTCCGGAACGAAATAAGAGGATTGATCTTGCAAATATTGGAGAAGAGAGAATTATCTTGAAGAGAAGCACACCGGTAGGAAAAGAATTGATATGATAACTTGATTGAGCAAAAGAATTTGCAATCCCACAGAAATATGTGAACACTACTTAGGAAAGATACGAAATCACCACTTGACATCGAAGCAACTCGAATTACCATATTCAAAATAAAACAAAGGATGAGGCTTATGAAACAAGCCAGAACAAATACATACCCACTATGTACTTGTTGGAAAGATAATTCTAGGTAACTACTTGAATTCCCACCTAAGAACTTCCAAAAACTTTCTTGTTTATGCGATTCGGGTTGCGGACCCAGGAACCCATCCTAGGTAATCAGCTGCAACTGCACCCGCAACCTTCCATACCATAATTCAAGAAACTCCGCAAACTCGTCTACTCTCGAATCCTCGAACTCACAACGATACTAAACCATGGTGGTACCCCGGACGCCTCCCCAGTACTGGGTGACTCCGACCTTATCTCACCACAACAAGTATTGAAGCAATTTCGAACATCCTCTGTCCTGAGATACTAAGGAAGCTGAATGATAACGATGTGCCAACATTCCCTGGAGCTCGACTCCCCCTAAGAAATCAAGTCAGACAGGAGGCACCAACACAGAATCCTGTCACATCGGCATCATATAGACTCCAAAATACTCGCGTGATCGTAAAAAATATTTGAGCGAGAAGAGGAGTAGAATCAAAATTCCTAATTCGAATACCTCACCAGAGCATAGAAGAGGAGTAACAAGAAACCTACTCCGCGATATAACTAGACTCAAAACAGTTTTTTTTTCACTAGACTCGACTCGGACAAGTTCGATCAATAAAGGGGGCTCCTAGGTCGGTACAGGCTCTGATACCAACTTGTCACGCCAAAGATGCGATCCTATCCTTATTTTGGCACGAGGGCCTCGACGGGGATAGAAGCGCATCTCGATGCGTTCGCAAGAATGGATATCATTACAAGTACATGTACAGAAGAGATGAGTATATGGAATTGGCTTACACTCGCCACAAGCTACATCAGAGTCACATCAATACAATAACATCTCAAACATCATACATAAGAGCAGGGTCCGACTACGGACGAAATCAAACGATAAAATGATATCCACCCTTGCTATCCCAGGCTGCCGCTTGGAACCCATCCAAGATTGATGATGAAGAATAAGAATAACTCCAAATCGAATCAAGCAACACGCTCACGTCAAATCATCGCATTACCTGTACCTGCAACTATTGTTGTAGTAATCTGTGAGCCACAGGGACTCAGCAATCTCATTTCCAAGGGTATCAAGACTATTAAAGCTTAATAGGTAAGGTATGGTTAAGTGGTGAGGATGTAGCAAGCGACTAAGCATTTATTTGAGTGGCTAACTTACGAATACAGAAATTAAAGTATGGTGGTCTACGCATAATGGACGTGAACTAGTAATGATCACTAACTGATCCTGAACACCTACTTACGTCAAACATAACCCTACCGTGTTCTCTTCCGGATAAGAACTCACGAGAAGAGACAGTCACGGTTACGCACACAGTTGGTGTATTTTATTAAAGTTTACTTCAAGTTTGCTATGACCGGGTGTTAAACAAATTATCCAAGTTTGCGACATAACCGCGGGCATGGCTTCTCGAAAAGATTTAACCCTGCAGGGGTGCTCCAACTCATCCATCACAAATTAACCACACGCAGCGGGAATAACCTCAACCACGGATCTCGTGATCTTCCTAGGCAATTCCAAAGGAAATCCAACACATCGAGATAGCCCGAAGAATAATCGGAATTCCTCACTCAAGACATTCGAGAAAGGTAAAGCAAATCCAGCAAGGCCGCCCGGCGTGCCGACGAACCCGATAGGAGCCGCGTATCTCGTTCTCAATACACGACCGGATAAGCACAACATATAGTGGCCTGATAGAAATCTTCCGAGTTGCCCCGGGTTGGCCCCGTACACGGCTCTGTTTTGGACCAGCACCAGCAGCACTGCCCCCCTGTATTATGTTAAATTAATCCACGAGGGTGCGACACTCTATGCTTTAATAAGGTGATCAGAATTATTATGATGGGCAAATGTAGTACCAAAGTTGGGCCTTGCCAGACAAGTTTTATCCCCAAACGAAAATCAAGGGGGTCCCTACAACAACCCCGAGCATGTTAGGAGCGCTCATTTATGGAACATAACACCGGTTCACAAGTAACTAGGGGCGGCAAGAGTGAAACAAAACACCAAGCAAAAGGCCAAGCCTTCCACCTTTACCAAGTATATATGTGCATTAAATTAAATAGCAACAATATTGTGATATAACAAAAGAAAGTCCATGTTGCCACATGGAAGCAATTGCATCTGCAGCTAGAAACGCTATAAGAAGGGCTTAGCAAGCGGTAACATAGCCAAACAAAGGTTTGCTGGGATTTGGAGGGGTTAGAGGCTTTTCATGGCAATGCTGGGAGGCTTGTCAAACAGGTGGTAGGTAGCGAGACATAACGATAAAAGACGAGACAACTAGCATGGCAATGATAGTAATGGTATCCATGGAAATGTGTCATCTTGCCTGAGATCCCGTCAGAAGAAGATCGAGCCCAAGAAGAAGACGAACCAACGTAGTCGAACGAATCCTCACACTCCGCACGCTTTCGGAACTCTATCGAGAAGAAGCAATCCGAAACAAACAATCAACACAAGATACACCACAACATATGCATGACACGATGCACAACAAATATGATGCATGTCCAGTTTAATATGCAATGCATGACAATTCACTACAATCAAATACTACACATTAAGTGAAGCTCAATATGCAATGAGTTGCATATTGACGAAACTCCACATTCGAATTATTTAGTTCACTCTTGTTAGGTACACGACAATATTAAATGTTGTTAAACATGGCAAGAGGTGAAGCATAAGTAAACTATACTACCTAGGCAACTTAAATGAGGCCGGAAACAACTTATATCATTCCCGAAACGACCTCATATGTTAATTTCGAAATTGGTCGAGATGTGAACTAATCATATTTTATATTTGTTAAACAGCAAAATAAATGTCACCATGTTATTCTACACATCATTCTAGTCGATTTACATATATAGAACATCTCAAACGGAGCTACGGTCTAAAAGATATGAGCAACACAAGATGCACATGTCATGAATGCAAATGCATGGGAAATACAATCACAAACACTTCAAATCATCAATGCAACAAGTTATTATGATACGACAAGAGATTCTAAGCAAGTTTCATATGCACCATGTTAAAAACGGAGCTACGGTTCAACAAATACAATCAACACAAGTTTTAGTTGAAATCTGCCCAAAACAGCAAGATAGCATTTTGCACACATGAAAACAACAAGTTACAAGATCCTAAAATTCACAAATTAAGCATGGGGCAGTAGCATACAACATCCACTTCATTTCATCTTCACATATCATATGCAAAATATGCATGGATCACATGGTAGGAAGCTCACAAGATGGGTACTTGAAAACAGTTTCAGACTTGGTGGAAATAGCAGTTTTTGACAGTGCAGTTTTTATCACGAAGGCATAATGACAGCAGTAAAACTATATGCTACAGAGCATATTATGGCATAAACTTAACAGCATTCTAAAGGACAATATCAACTACAAATAACTCCATTACACCTACCACAAAAGGGTTCCAGATCACTAGCAAATCACATGGCAGGACATCAACAAAATATTACAGATTCCAGAATTAAAAATATTTTGGACCCTCAAAACAGCAGAATTTTTATAGCAAGTTGACAGCAAGAAATCAAGCCCTAAACATGCATTTATATTACAAACAAAATGTCCAAGGGCTAGGACACATATCAAAGGGCATTTCTCATGTTCAAAGTTATTTCAAAACATGCATGGATTAAATCCCACAAAATTAACAAAAGGGCATCACGGAAAAAATGACATGCATACAAACATGCTCAAATGGTAAAACTAAATGCACAGATAAATCCTATGGATTTTTCTACCCCGAAAACATATGTAATATGTATAGGTTCATGTAGAAATTTAATCACAATTAAATATGCGAGTATTAGGCCTAATCACGTTATAGCAATTAATTTATGCAAATAAGATGCAAACGTCATGCCAACATTTTTATCATGCATGAAAATACGATACCGATGATCGGGACATTTTTAATATAGGATTTTATTTAATTCTGATGCATGTCTAGTAATTATGCGCAAATACAAAATCATGTCAAAATGCTAAACAACAGAAAATGACAAGTTAATTAATTTAGGCATGGATGCAAATGGTATATTAATAATCTACGCATAATTCTAAGCATTTTTCATGTTCAAATCATTATCATACGACGAATGGTTGATTTTAAAATGATGTCTAAAACATGCAAAAGGGACTACTGCAAAATAAAAAAAAGAAATAAAAAAAAGAAACGCAAAGGGGCTGGCTGGGCTCACCTATGGTCCTTGGCCCATTCGGCTGGCGAGCTAGCGAGGGAGCAGCGGCTGCCGGGCCGTTGGGTGGCAGCAGGCCCACGCGCGGAGCCGAGCCCACACGGAGGCGACGCAGGCGCTGGATCGGGCGCTCGCTCGTCTCCCTCCCGAGCGGAGACCATGGCAGCGCATGGACTTGGCAGCGGCAGGGCTGGCCGAAGGCGAGGGTGCAGGGGTATCCGGCGTCGGGAGGTCGGGGAAGGCCTGATCCGGCGAGTGTGGACCGGTTCCCGGCCGGAGGGGAGGCCGGCGGCGGCTGGCGGCGCGGAGATCGGGCGGCGGCGGCGAGCTCATACAGGGGAAGGCCGGCGGGGTTTGAGAGAGGCAGGGAAGGCAAAGGAAAAAAGGAAGAGGGAGAGGCAGCGCGGTCCGGCGAGGCCCCAACGGCGACGGCGCTCCGAAGACGGCCAGCTGGAGGAGCTGCGGCTACGGGAGAGCTCGGGCACGGGCATGGATCGAGGGCTGCCATGGGAGCACGGGAGGAGCTCGGGGACGTGCCCAGATGGGCTTCCACGGGCTTAGATGGGCTCGGGCGGGCCTGACGGCTGGAGGAGGGAGATGAGCTGGTTTGGCACGGGATTCTAGGGGGATTAGGGTTGGCTGCCCAATTAGGAAGGGGAGGGGCTATATATAGGTTTCAGGGCTAGGGTCTATGGTCGCTGTCCGTTTTCGGACTGTCGGCTGTCGATTCGACGTTCGGAAGTGGAGGGGGTTACGGTGGCTGTGCAGATGGACTAGGAGGGGAAGAGAGAGAGAATAGTGGCCCGTGGCATGAAGGTTTTAAAACACCGAGAAACGTCCGATAAACCGATGACCGCACTTGCTACGACTGAACGACGTGGTATCTAACGAACTCAGAACGCGACGAAATCGACAGGCGGTCTACCTACGACATAACAAGACCGCATGCCAAGCTTCGACCCAATCCAGGAATATTTTGCGCGCGCCTAAAAAATGGTTTTATTTAAATGGTGCCGCGGGCGCGTGCGTGTGTGGTTGGTCTCAACGGGCAACGGCAAGAACGAAGAGAACCGGCAACTACGAACGGATGCAAGTTTTCAAAAACGGGTAACGATGCAATGCAGATGATGCGAATGATGCGATGATGAATGCCACAACCAAACGAACACATGACGAGAATGGAAATAAAAGGGGAATCTTCTGGAGCGTCGGTCCCGGGCTGTTACAGATGTGGAGGCACAATGCTCCCCAAGAAGCGACTACGGACACCGTAATCTCCTCACGCCCTTGCACAATGCAAGATGCCGTGATTCCACTAAGGGACCCTTGAGGGTGGTCACCGAACCCGTACAAACAAGGTTAGGGCAATCTCCACAACTTGATTGGAGGCTCCCAACGACACCACGAAGCTTCAACACAATGGATTGTGGCTCCGAGGTGACCTCAAATGCTCGGGGCAATCTTCACAACCTAATTGGAGACCCCGAAGCTTGCTCGGAGCTTTGCACCACAATGATTGAGCTCTGAGGCACCACCAACCGTCTAGGGCGCCAAAGCACCCAAGAGGAACAAGCTCTAGGGTGCTCAAATACCCAAGAGTAATAGCTTCTCAACTTCTCACTTCCACGTATCACCATGGAGAACTCAAACCTATGCACCAAATGCAATGGCAAGGGCACACGGAGTGCCCGAGTCCTTCTCTCCCAAATCCCACCAAAGCAACTAATGCTAGGGAGGGAAATGAGAGGAAGAACGAAGAAGAACACGAAGAACTCCAAGATCTAGATCCAAGGGGTTCCCCTCACTTAGAGGAGAAAGTGATTGGTGGAAATGTGGATCTATATCTCCTCTCTCTTTTCCCTCAAGGACTAGCAAGAATCATTGGAGGGATTGAGAGTTAGCAAGCTCGAAGAAGGTCAACAATGGGGGAAGAACACGAGATCTAGAGATGAGGTCCATTGGAGAAGAAGACCCCCTTTTATAGGTGGGGAAAAATCCAACCATTATCCTCATAGCCCGCACAGAGCGGTACTACTGCTCCAAGGAGCGGTACTACCGCTAGGGCGGTAGTACCCCTTTGAAAAACAACACCGAGGAGGTAAAAGGCCAGTAGAACCGCCGGAGCGGTACTACCGCTCGTCCTCACGGTACTACCGCTCGTCCTCACGGTACTACTGCTCGTCCTCACGGTACTACCGCTATGGATAGCGGTACTATCGCTACGGGTAGCGGTACTACTGCTTGCGAGCGGTACTAAAAAATTACATCCGTGCCTACCACGGCTGTAAATAACACGAGATTTTGGTCCGGAGCGGTAGTACCGCTCTTGGAGCCGCGGTAGTACCGCTTCGGAACGGTAGTAAAAAATTACATCCGCTCTAGCCGCGGTAGTACCGCTGCAGCCTTTTAAGAACACCAAAACTGCCACAACTTTTGCAAACGGACTCGAAGACAACGACATGTGCTAACACAATCTTGATTGAAATATCAATAAGAAGAAAATGATAAAAGGCCCATAAGAAAATGGTGAGAACCCTTCCTCGAATAAGACCGGTAAAACTTCCAACACCTAAAACGCAATAGATGAAGCATATGAAATCCGTTTTCGATGTACTAGAGCTTGTCACGAAGATAACCACAAGCTCAACAACCCACATAGAGAAAAGCCAACCAAGAATCAAGAAATATGATGATGCCAAGAATGCAATGGTTTGAGCTCTCAATGAACGATACGATCAAGCTACTCACTTGAGAGCCCCCTTGAAAGTACGACAATCGATCCTATAACCCGGTCTCTCAACTACCACCATGAGACCGGTAAAATAGAAAACCCTATCAAGGTCAAACCTTAGCCTTGCGCATAGTCCACTTGAGCTAGATGATGACGATCTTGACTTCCTCAAGATGGACCACATTTCTTGATTGTGTTGGCTTGATGAAGACTAGATGATTGCTCCCCCATACTCCACTTTGGGTGAGCCACTCTTCGGCACATCTTCACAAGTCCATTGTTGCCAAATGAACGGCGAGCCTCAAGCATGATCTTTCCGTGATGCTTCATTTGATCTTGCACATCGCAACCTTGATGACGATCTCCATTTGATGTCATCTTCCATGGGATGTATGAGATCTGCCTCTTGATGCAAGCCCATGGAAATATACCTAACCCCACAAAGAACTCTCACGTATACCATGGATTAGTACACAAAGTGTAATGGACAATGCTTACCACATCATGGGATCACTTGATCCCTCTCAGTACGTCTTGTACGCTTTGTGTGTTGATCAACTTGATTCACTTTTTGACTTAGTATTGATCAACCTTGTATCTTAGATTCTCTCTTCATAAAGGTGATGTCTTGAAGGTAAACATGAATGCTTACACAATCTTATTCTTCAAGACATGCTTGCAATAAGCTCAACTCCCACATGACCAATCTTTGGATAAACCTTGAATACCACCTTGGTCACCATATAAACTCCTTGAAACCCAACAGATGGACTTCAAGAGGTGCCTATGGACAAATCCTTCGAATATAACTCAAGGCAACCATTAGTCCATAGGGGTGTCATCAATTACCCAAAACCACACATGGAGAAATGTGCTCTTACAATCGACAGAGTGGGCAGAGTGGCTTTGGCAACATTTGACAATGTGGAGAGAATTGAAGGACAATGGAAAGTGGCTTGCAGCAATGAGAAAAATGAATGGGGAGAAAGATAAAATAGATATCACATTTGGTGTTATTGATGTGGAGGATGAGGAGTGCCCGCCAGGTCGTGATACATCTAAGGATGAGCGTGATGGTAAATGCAAATCAAGGGAGTCTGTGTCTTTGCTTGGTGAAAAACTTGACACTTTTATTGAGACCCAGAAAACGTCTAGGCTGGAGCGACAAAAGGTTATAGAGAGCCAACATCAACTCTCAAGTTAGTAGTTTGAAACCGCTAGACTTGTCAAGGAGACAAAACTGATTGAGCTTTACCAGAAGTTGTATTTTGCTGATACAAGTGCCATGGATGACGATGCAAAAGCCGAGCATGCCAAGGCAATGGCAAGTATGAGGTCTACGCTATTTCCAGAAGAAAAGTGAGGTTTATGTTATTTCCTCATTTATGTTAATTTTGCTAGGATAAATCTACTGAACTCATTGATCCAATTTGTTCAATGAACTATGCATGTGGGGTAAGCATGTCTCCTTGTCATGTAAACCTATGTTATTTTCTAAAGGAAATTAAGATATATGATATTTCCTCATTCCTATGAACGGTTCCCCTCATGTGAACAAGTTTATGTGTTTCATGATGTGTTCAATACTTACTTTCTGAACCCCATTCAAATACATTTTCATGTTTGTTTGAGTGTCTTACAAAATACATCTACATGTCATAAAGAGGTCACAAAGTATCCATACTACTTGAGATCCCATGACTAATTAAATGAAAAAAGCTTAGCAACAAGAAGCCAATCACCTATGCATTGGGAAGTATAGTTGCTAAGTCATTTAATACACATAGCACCTCATCTAAACAACAGTGCATTGGCAGTAGCCTTATAGCTTATTATGCTTCCGATCAAACCTTGATTTTCAGGCCTTCTATACTACTACTCCGATGTCCAATCCCAAAGAAAAAAGTGTGGTGGCTTTAGTTCAAAACTAGGGGCTGAACTGAAATGTCCAACACTTCTTGTTGGATCGGAGGGAGTAATACAAAAGACAAAAGAAATTAATTATCCGCTCAAAAAAGAATCCTTTTCCGAAGCGCATACCCAAGCCCCTATTTCTAACTAGCTGTCTGCGCTGAGGTTGATTTGAGTTTTCCCACAGCCGGAACCAGCCAACGGGTGTCCGACACGTGCATTTTATGGTACCTGAACGTGTTCGTTTGCCGTGTGGGCATATCGTTTTATGATGAAATTTTCTGAACGTGCGTATGCTATTCTGGATGTGTGTGGGGTGTGTGTAGCAATTTAGTTTTCGACGGCCTTATCTCTAGCTAGCTAGCTGTTTTTTTTCTTCTCTTTTTTTATAATTGGACGCGCCGTCTCGGGACCTCTTATCTCTCTCTCAAAGAGTCCAGCCGGCCGCCGCTTACCACCCGCTGCTTATCCCCGCCGCCCGCCGCCTACCGCCTGTAGTGCCCCTAGAAGAAGGGTCCAGGCCTTGCCTCGCCCCAGCGCCCAGCGCATTAGAAGGGCCCCGGCCTCGCCATCCACAAGGGACAGGGGGCGCAGCCGTCATCGTTGTCTCCGGCGGGGCATGGTCCGCGGAGTGAGGGGAGGCGAGGTGCATGGTGACGCCGCGGCTGGAGGCGTCGACGTCGCAGTACACGACGGCGAACGCCGTGTCGTCCCCATCAGCCGTGCAACTGTCAGGCGTCGTGTGCAACCACCTGCGCGTGAGCACTCTGGACGCCACCTACGCCGTGGGGCTCTAGGTCTTAGATTACCGCTGCCTGCTATCGGCCGCCCTCCATCCTGCTACCGCTGCACCGCCTCACCTATGCCCAAGGGACGGAGGCGCAGCTGCGGAGGGACGGCTCGACCCAGCCGCTACCAGGGCATACCGGCAAGGAACTGCGTTCACCTCGCCACCGGCGCCTCCGCCGCTCTAGCCGGACACCCAGCCATCCCAACTGGCTCAAGCCGATCTCTCCCCGTCCCTCTCGCGAGCGCCCTTGATGTCGCCGGTGGGATGAGAGGATGGTGACACAGGCATGGCGTGAGGAGGCCTGACGACGATGCCGCAGATGCGCCTATTCGTGTGCCCCGAGCCGGGCTGCCTTCGCCATGACCTAGACCACGTGTTTCTCATATTTGTTGTATGTAGGCATCAATACTAAAGATATGGTTTTATCCTCTTCTCATATTTGTTGTATGCATTCGTCAAGTTGTGATGAATTTGGAAGACATACTATTAACTTACATAATAAGATCCTCAAGGGTAAAAGAACGCAAGCAATGGCAAGCTATTAAGAATCTACATTTCTCATGTTGTTTACTGAAGGTGAACAACAAGATGCATTTTAATGGCCCTCTTGACCTGCTTCTTATTTTAGATTCAGCTTGGTCCAGGTTTTATTCATATGACAAATGTAATGTTTGTACCGTCATGTTCTAGCTGTTAAAATGCTAACCATGTCAACAGGACAATGCAAGGTGTTCTTGTGAGTTGTCATTTTCAGTATTCATTCTTTTCTGCGGCACACCGGAAAAAACTTAGTTCATGAATCAAGGTTCTTATGCACGCTCTACCTGGTTTATACTACAATCACTGTACCTTTTCTTCTTTGTGTGATGTGTTCCCATCACATTAGCTATGTTTCTTTGTGTTGTATTTTTTCCGTTTGAATGTTGTGAGATAATTACCAGTCTAAAAGATCAGTGAAATGTGTCTACTTTTACCTGGCTTCTGTCTGAGAAAATGTTTTTCGATTGCTATGTCATGAATGAGTTAGTCACAAGTGTGACAAAAAAACTGCAACAGATGGCCGTACCTATTGGTATTTCTTCCTATACATAAACATTGGTATTTCCAGTTTTATACACAAACATTTTCTTGATGTATAGCTGAAGTCTATATGGTCATAAATGACTGATTCAAGCATAGGTTCATGCACATTATTTGCCCCATGTATGAACTCTATCATTTTAACTACTAATATGGCACTCCCTCGGCTAATGGTGCCTTCATATACTGAAACTAACCGAAGGAAGTTATCATTGTAGCATACTCTTTGTTTCATAGAGCGACATGGCGAGAATAAACGTGTCTTATTAGAGATGTCGCAATGTGTATTTCCCTGTGTAGCAACATGCAATATGCAAGATGCCAATAATATGCCTCTTTACAATTTATCTTCCTACATACGGGGTTTCCTTATCTTAAACCAATAACATTTATTGTAAATAGACACACCGTATTGATGGACGCAGCGTGCCGCCGCGCGGGCTAAGCTAGTAATGTACCCAATACATAAGATCTATTAGTGGTGCACATATGTAAATCCAAACACCAACCCGATCCAATACAAAAACTCCAAACACGAAAACATCATTATTCATGTACATATCATATATTTACATTGTGCATACAGTAGGGAACAGATTGAGCAGTTGCACCATACAACACAACTCAAGACATAATGCTATCCTCCGGAACCAGAGTGTATGCTCTGACGACATGTAACACACATGTAGTATATACTAAAACAATTACACACGTGAATAGTATATATAATACTCCTTCCGTCCCAAAATAAGTAGCGTTGATCTAGTATAAAATTTGTATTAATTTAGTACTAAATCTGCGATACTTATTTTGGGACGGAGTCGAGTAGTAGTTTAGTAATGCTTAGATAACGGGCGCTGCGTGAATGCATCTAGTTCGATCATGGCTTGGCCTCTGGCTTCGGGGGCATCTCGGCTTTGGGGAACGGAGGCATTTCGTGCTTCGGGACATCTGGCACAACAGTGTGTGGTAACTCGGGCTCCTTTGGAACCTCTGGCACGTCATGGTGTGGTATTTCAGGCTTCGGCAACTTTGGCATGGCTGGTTGCGGCAGCTCGCGCTCCTTTGGCACCTCTGGTACGACCGGGTGTGACACTTCCGGCTCCTTTGACACCTCGGGCACAACCGGATGCGGTAGCTCAGGCTTAGGGAGCTCGGGCATAGCAGGGTGCGGTGGCAGCTCGTGCTTTGGCACCTCGGGCACCAAGGGTTGTGGCACTTCAGGCTCCTTTGGCGTTTCCGGCACAGCCGGATGTGGTAGTTCAGGCTTCGGGAGCTCAGGCATAGCAGGGCGCGGTGGCAGCTCGTGCTTTGGCACCTCGTGAACCACAGGACGTGGCGCTTCAGGCTCCTTTGGCGTCTCCGGCATCACCGGATGCGGTGGTTCAGGCTTTGGAATCTCGGGCATAGCAGGGTGCGGTGGCAGCTCGTGCTTTGGCATCTCCGGCACCATGGGGCGCGGCACTTCAGGCTCCTTTGGCGTCTCCGGCATCACAGGGTGTGGCACTTCGGGAGCGAGAGGGTGCGGTAGTGCAGGCTTCGGCAGCTCGGGCATGGCAGGGTGCGGCGGGAGCTCGGGCTTTGGCACCTCCGGGACGATCGGATGTGGTGGATACTCCTTTTGCACCGCCTCCTCTAGGTGTCGTGCTGCGCTGCTCATGGAGCTGCATGAGAGCAGCAGCGCCATGAGGAAGACAAGGGAGGTCATGGTGTTGTTGCGCAGCATGGTCGATGATGTGTTCTTCTGGTCTATGTCTATCGATCAGCTAGAGGCAACTTCTTGCTGTGATGACTGGGAGATAGAAGAAGGCTGGTATTTATAGCCAGAAATGCTACACGGCAGACACCAGTAGTGTTCTGACTGAAGTTTGGTGCCATGGTGTCCTGGTAGGTCACCTGCATCTGCGTGATCTTGCTCTGCCTATGTGCTCTACAAAAGAGTGTACCAGAACCTGTCGTGCAAATGTACACCGAACTCGTACGTAAAGTCTTGATTCAGCGATTGGTCGGTTCGGCAGCTCAGCTGCAACTATCCGGCTGATCTCCTGAAGACACCATGCATCAGTCAGAGTTGATGGTTTGCTCGGTCACGCGTTTGCGTAGGAGCGTCCGTCGCCGTACGCCGTGTCAGGTCACCGGCGCACCATCGTCGTGGTACGGCGTGTGGTAATTTCATGGGCTGTGGTCAGGAAATGCTGGAGATGGAGGCGTGATATATACTGTTGCTGCAGTGCGCTTTCCAGCTTTTTCCTGCATTTGTGGTGGTTGTGCTTGATTGGGGCTAGCTTCGTAATTGGAGATCATATGCGCAATCTATCACGGTTGCTCGGTCGCAAGTTGAGCAGAAAACGACTTCCGGGTATACAACTGGGAATACTGAGAGCATATTACACGACTATTTGTTTAAGAGAAAAGTATATTTTTCATCCCTCAATTTTTAATGGGGTCTAGATTTGATGTCAACTTTAAAACCGGACAACTTGCATCCTTAACTATTGAAACCGAACAAGATTCATCCCTGGTCATGGTTTTGACCAGTTTTGATGTTGTCCCACCCCGGTTTTGACCGTGCCCGACTCAAATTCGCGTACATTTCTCAAGTCCGATTAATGTTTTCAAATTCGGATGCATCTTTCAAATATACAAACTTTTTAAAAATTTGTATATTTTTTCAAATCCGCGTACTTTGTCCATGTTCACGTTCTTTTTTCTTACTTTTTTAAAGTTCATGTAGTTTATTCAAATTCATGCATTTTTTAAAATTGATGTACTTTTTCATATTCGCGTATGTTTTTTTGGAAAGAGGTCATGAATTTGAAAATTTTATGCAAACTTGAAAAAAGTATGGGGATTTGTTTTTTTTTCAGAAATTAGAAACAAGTATGAATTTCAAACAAAGTTCAAGGATTGGAAAAGGAACGTGGATTTTAAAAAATACGCGAACTTTAAAAAGTAGGTGGATTTGAAACAAGTATGTGAATTTGAAAAGCAGTTCGTGGATTTGAAAAAAAAATTGGATTTGATAAAATTACATGAACTTGGAAAAAATGCGTGGATTTGAAAAAAGTAGGAAAATTAAAAAAATCATGAATATGAAAAATTAGCCAAAATTCAAAATACACGAATTTGAAAAATATACATGGATTTGAAAAGAGCATGTGAATTTCAAAATGTTCATGGATATAAACAATTACGCAAATTTGAGTCATTATGGGTGAAAACCAGGGCGAGTCAACACTAGAACCGGTCAAAACCGAGACCAGGGACGGACCTTGTCCGGTTTCGATAGTTATGGGTGCAAGTTGTTCGGTTTTAGAGTTAAGGGACCAAATCTAAATTTTACTAAGAGTTAAAAGACGAAAAGTATAATTTTCTCTTTGTTTAAATCAAATGAGCAGACTTGCATATCAAAGACAAGCTGCTGAGAGATCCAGTAGTGTGATGGCGTATATATATTTGACCGAAATTGCTAAACGCACGGATGAGTTACAAGGTGTTCACGAGCCCCTTCCCTCTAACACCCCCCCCCCCCTTTTCAGGTGGGTGGGGCCTCTCTCCCCCTTAACCCAATCTGTCAAGTCAAACTAACCCCGTATAGTCCCCGTAATGGTCCTTAAATGTAGCATTGGTCATGTTTGACTTTGCTAGTTCTGCATCGAGTTGAAAATGACCCTTCCATTACGCCTTCCTTTTCATGTTGACGTGACTCATTCTTAAAGCAACTTAAGTTAGTAACTCTTCAGGTACCAAGGCCATAGACATACATAAAAAATCTTCAGGTACCAGCTACTTTCTCCATCCAGATTTATTGGGCTTTATCGTATTTTGGATCAACTTTTTATCATAAATTTAAGTTATATGTGGCAAACATAGTTTCATTTGAAACTATTCTTGAATACAAATCCAACAATATAATTGTCACGACATATTGTTTATATTTGCTAGTCACATGTATGTTTAAAATTTGACCCAAGATACGATGGATATCAACAAACTGGAACCAAGGGAGTATTAACAATAGTACTTGATAGCGTGAATGCATGGCGCTTTAGAAAAAACACATTAACCAGGGCTACATAATAAAAAGGCTATATATTATTAACTCCTTATCATTTTGTTATATATTACTTCCGGGTCACTTTGACTCCCCATATAACAAGAAGAAGAATTCTCACAAAAGTAAGAAAGTTAAAATTTATACAAAATAAATTATCTTGGAAATTACAGTCACCAACTTCAGTAGCACACCTTTTTGTTCAGACTCCAATTAGAACATTTGTCTTAATCAAATGGGTAAAAGCATATATTTTGTAAGTACCTTTAATGGGTAGCTTGATTTTTATTATGTTGCCGTAATGACATAATGTTCCACGTATTTCTTAGTTGCTGCGACAAAGGTTATAAAGATGAGTAGATATAAGATAAGTTGTAGACCATTTGTAAGAATTGGCTAAGGCATGTTAATTTCAGGGCCAGTTTCATCAACGTCCAGATGACCATTTGTAGGACATTGGTGTCCATCAACTACTCTGGTTCCTGTGTGTTACACGCCGAAATCTCATGCGGACCCTCTCAGGTGCTGGCACACTTTTATTGAGCGTGTTGGTCACCTTCGGCTTCCTTCTGTCACCCTGACTTCATCGCTCATCCAACCTCGACCTTGGTGAAGTATCGTTACTTCCGGTGCCTTTTTGGAGGCCATCGCACCCACGCATGTAGGGACCCAATTTTGTTCACGAGTTGCCTCCGCTTCGGCGATAAAGCTCGTTTCTTACGTGCAAAGCCTTGCGGCTACTCGTAACATATTGCTCCACCACCAGCACCCCCGATGATGCAACATCGACATTCATGTCATTGTAACCCTTCCAAATGGAGCAAGGCATGTTGCTCTACACTGAGTTTTGCAGTTGTCTAATACGTGTTGATAGTATTTGTTAGGAAACGTCGCATGGAAAACAAATTTTTTCCTACGTTCACACAAGACCTATCCATGATGATGAGCATCTACGAGAGAAAGAGTGGATTTACATACCCTTGTAGATCGCTAAGCGGGAAGCGTTAAGAAACACGATTGGTGTAGTCGAACGTCTTCGCGATCCAAATCGCCGAGCGTCCCGCGATCTTATCACGGTCCGCCCCGCGATCCAATCACGGTCCGTCCCGCGAACTCATCATGATCTGTCCCACGAACTCATCACGATCCGTCCCGCGATCTTGATCACAGTCCTTCCGATCTAGCGCCGAACGGACGGCACCTCCGCGTTCAGCACACGTACGGCTTGATGACGATCTCCGCCGTCTTGATCCAGCAAGAGGGAGCGGAGAGGTAGAAAAGTTCTCCGGCAACGTGACGGCGCTCCGGCGATGGCGTTGGAGCTATTTCAGCAGGGCTTCGCCTAAACACTGCAGAAATCCGATCTAGAGGAAAAACTATGCACTGGAGGAACGGGCAGCACGTGGCTGAAAATTCTGTGCCAAAACCCTAAAATCCTCTAGTATATATAGAAGGAGAGGAGGAGGAGGCTTGGCTGCCAAAAAGCCAGCCCTTGGGTCGGCCGAAGTGGGGAGGAGAGGAGGACTCCTCCTCCAATCCTAGTAGGACTAGGATTCCTCCTTTTTTTGCCTTTTCCCACCTTTTTCCCCTTAGGCTTTTTCTCCCAACCGCATGGGCCTTGTGTGAGACTTCCACCAGCCCACAAAAAGCTGGTATTTACTCTCCCACAGCCCATGAAGCCTCTTGGGTCGAAATACCCCTCCCGGTGGTCTCCCGATACATTACCGACACTCCCGGTACATTACCGATTAGCCCAAAACTTTTTCGGCGACCAAAATGGGACTTCCTATATATCAATCTTTACCTCCAGACCATTTCGAAGCTCCTCATGACGTACGGGATCCCATCCGGGACTCTGAAGAACCTTCGGTCACCACCATACATAACTCTATATTACCGAAACGTCACCGAACCTTAAGTGTGCAGACCCTACGGGTTCGAGAACTATGTAGACATGACTGAGACACCTCTACGGTCAATAACCAATAGCGGGACCTGGATGCCCATATTGGTTCCTACATATTCTACGAAGATCTTTATCGGTCGAACCTCTGTGTCAAGGATTCAGTTAATCCCGTATGATGTTCCCTTTGTTCTTCGGTATGTTTACTTGCCCGAGATTCGATCGTCGGTATCTCCATACCTAGTTCAACCTCGTTACCGGAAAGTCTCTTTACTCATTCCGTAATACAAGATCCCGTGACTAACACTTAGTCAGATTGCTTGCAAGGCTTGTTGTGATGTTGTATTACCGAGTGGGCCCTGAGATACCTCTCCGTCACACGGAGTAACAAATCCCAGTCTTGATCCATGCCAACCCAACAGACACCCTCAGAGATACCTGTAGAGTACCTTTATAGTCACCCAGTTACGTTGCGACGTTTGATACACACAAGGCACTCTTCTGGTGTCAATGAGTTGCATGATCTCATGGTCATAGGAACAGATACTTTACATGCAGAAAATAGTAGCATTAAACTGACACGATCATATGCTACGTTTGTAGTTTGGGTCTTGTCCATCCCATCATTCTCCTAATGATGTGATCCCATTATCAAATGACATCTCATGTCAATGGCTAGGAAACCTTAACCATCTTTGATTAATGAGCTAGTCTATTAGAGGCATACTAGGGACATGGTTTTGTCTATGTATCCACACATGCATTTAAGTCTCCGATCAATACAATTATAGCATGGATAATAAACGATTATCATGAACAAGGAAATATGATAATAACTAATTTATCTTTGAAGCGGAGCGTGACCACTCCGACTCTGAGGACTACGAGCAGGGAGGCCCGCCTGAAGAGGGGGTGGACTCCTCGGGAGGGGTCGAGGAGCCGGCAGACCCTCGAGTCGGCGGGCCCAGCGGAGCCGGAGGGTCCGCCGTAGCCGGGGAGCCCAGCGGAGCCGGTGAGTTCCCTACTGGTCCCACGATCAGGGACTAGATAGATGATGATGATGACGATGACGATGATGTGATGATCCTGAACGCGCCTCCCCTTCAGTTCAGCAGGGCCGGCGTGGGCGGAGCGAGGAGCGGCCGGCTCAAGCCCTGGCGGCCAGGGCTGCCAGCCGGGCGAAGAGGCCGTCTCAAGAGGAGCCGGTGGCCCCACCGCCCATCCATAAGCAGGTGAAGGTGGCCGCACGGAAGCCGCCGACTCGCGCCAAGCGGGCTTTGCCCGTCGTCACCGGTTAAGTTTTTTCCTTATCTTGCATTCATTTCCTTCCGGGTCGCGAGCTGGTGGGTGATTGACCCTTGTGCATCGCATGGACCCCATCGAGATCCACGAAGCAGAGTTGGCGGTGGATCCAGCGGACGCCGCCAACCGACTAGCCCGCGAGCATGCGGTCACCCAGCGGGAGGAGAAGAGGAGGCTCGCGGAGCTGCGAGCCTCAAAGTCCGGAATGCGAGGCAGGGCCTCGCACTCCGGAACTTTGAGCGGCGAGAGGCAGAGGAGGTCCTTGAACCCCACGCGCGCATCATACTTGGCGGCAGAATCGACCCGTCTGTCGAGGCCCCCATCGAGCGAGCCACGAGAGGCGGCTATGGAGCCTCTTACGCCCCTGTTCGTGGAGGAGGTGGCCCGAGCGGGGGCCATGGCCATGGAGCCCGCCCCCGAGGCGACCCGGCCGGAGGTGCTAGTCGTGACTCTGCTCGCGGCCGAGCCGGCCCGGGTCGACGTGCCGGAGGCTCCGGCGGTCCCGGAGGCGGAGGCCATGGAGACGGAGGCGCCGTCCGTCGCAGTCATTGCGTCGGACCGGCGGGAGGAAGAGGCGGCGCTGGCACCGAGTGGCGGGCCAATGGGGACCGACTCCCGGGCCCTTGCTGTCATCAATCCTCCCCCGGTGACCGACACCATGGCGAGCACCGGGGCGGGAGGCAGCGGCAGCCGGGTCCGGAGGTCCATGCAGGACGTGCTTCGGAACTGGAAGGCGCTGGCACACGTCCTGACCCTTTCGGCTCCGGCGATAGAAGCTGTTCGAGGAGGCGGTCTCCATCCACGACTGTGGCAAGCACGACTTCTACCGGCTGGAGGAGGAGCTGGCGCGGGTGCAAGGTATGTTAAGTTTTGCGGAAGGAGCACGTAGCCCCCGAGAGTCGGGCCGGCTGCCTGACAGCCAGAGCGGGCGTAGAAGGGCCGGCTGGCACCTGCTTTTTCTTGCAGATGAGCTGATCGCCCTCCGGGCGGAGAAGACCGGGGCCGTCTCCAAGCGGGACCGGCTGGTGCAAAGCGTCCGGGCGGTCACGCAGGAGAAGGACCGGCTGGCCACGCTACTGGTGGACGGGGAGGCGGCCCAGGACCGCCTCAAGGCCGACGTGGCGCGAGAGGTGACGACCAAGGAGACGTCTATCAAGGAGGCGGCTGACGCCGCCCTCGAAGGCGAGGTGACCCGCCTCGAGAGGACGCTCGAGGAGCTTAAGGGTTCCCTCGCCGAGGTGGAGGCGACATTGGTGTCGGAGAAGGATTCGTCGCTCCACTTTGCCATCGAGGTGGACGACTCTATCGAACGTAAGTGTCAGTTTTTCTTTTTCCCAGCCGGTTGCCTTTTTCTTTGCAGTTTCTTGTTCTTGATTCGCCTCTCTCCCCTTCTTCCCTTTCTTCTCTTAGGGCACTTCCCGGAAACTCAGCACCGCGCTGAGCGTGTCGTCGAGGAGCACCGGGAGTGTCTTCAGGTGCGCGGGCGTTCCATCGAGAAGGACATCGCGTGGAATGTGGCGGAGCTTGGGCTCTCCATTGAAAACTGGCTGATCCACCTTGAGCGGAGTGTGGAGCGGCTGAAGACGGCCGGCAGTGAGATCATCGCTGCCTTGTGGCCAGGCCACAGAGGAGCTCCGGAGAACCGCATGGTCTTGTGACTAGAGAACGCCATGGCCCGGCTCGAGGACTGGAAGGCGTCGATGGTGCAAGCCGGAGCGCAGATGGCGCTTCGCTTCGTAACTTCGTGGTACCACGGCGTAGACTTGGACCAGCTGGCCACCATGCGGGGCGAGCCGGTCGAGGAGCGGGCGGCCCGTGAGCCGATCCTTGTCCGCCATGCCAATGATCTCGCGTCGTACGTCGACCCAGATGAGCTCCTGTCGGCCCTTGGCGAGGACGGCGAGCCGGCGGCAAAAGACTCCTTCGGCATCCCCCAAGGTCTGGAGGACGAGGAGGTTGCCGATCAGAGTACCGACTCTAGCGGCGAGACGGCTGGGACCGCGGAGGCCGCCTCGAAGGCCAAGGAAGCCGACTCGAAGGCCGCAACCGCCTCCGCGGCGGGAGTCAAGCCGCCCAGCGATGCGCCGGCTGGAGGCGCACCGGCTGGCGATGCGCCGATGGCCTGAGCCCCCGGGCGTCTTATCTTTTTTTCTTTCTCTTGCATGTGAGGCTTTAAGTCCATCCACTGGGGATGTAATGTAATGAACCGTGATGGCCGTGGGCCTCTGTTGTCTTAAAATTTGTATTGTGAATATTTGATGTTTGCCTTATTGCGCGTACTTGCTCGTCCTTACCCTTTTTTGCCCTTTTGGTTTCTTCTATTCTGCCCCTTTTCCCCTTTGGTTTCGGCCCCACCAGCCCGACAACCGCGAGCCGTTCTGTAGCTGGGTCGGGGCATCCGCCTCGAGGGAGCCGGTTCTGAACTTAGGAACCGCGAGAGCTTTTTAGGATAAGTAGAGTGGCAGAGGCGAGGCAGTGATCCGGCTAGGCCTAGCCGGCATCTCCTTTACGATCGATCTTTCTTGTGAGCTAAGCTTTGCCGCCTCGAGGCCCCATCAGCCGGACAGACAGGAGCCGGATTTGTAGCTAGGAGGGGTGGGAGGGCTTGCTCGGCTCAAACTACTTGGTCAATTTTTGGGAGAGACGGCCTAGGACCAACCGGTGAGCCCCTGGGCCCGAAAGCCGGGTCGGGGAGCCGGTGAGTGAGGAGACCTTCGAGGGAAATGAAAAGGGTCGTGCCCCAAGTGCCGGCCTGGGGCACCCATTGCATTCATAAGCCCAAAAGGGGAGGGATACATACATACACTGATCTTTTCAGCAGTAAAACGGACGGAGGAGCACCGCGTTCCATGGGCGCTCGGTCTCCTCGCCGGAGGCGTCTCCTTTGTGCTTCTGCGGCTTCTGGGCGTCTATTAGGTAGTATGCATTGTTGTGCAATGCCTTGCTGACGATGAACGGGCCCACCCATGGGGAGGACAGCTTTTGTTGTCCGACTGTCCGCTGGACCCGCCTGAGCACCAGGTTCCCTTCACGAAAGGAGAGCGACCGGATCCGCTTGCTGTGGTAGTGCCAGAGCTTTTGCTAGTAGATTGTTGTTCAGCTCAAGGCTAGCTCGCGGGCTTCTTCGAGTAAGTCGACGCCGTCTTCTCTTGCCTTCTTTGTGTCCTTCGTCGGGTATAGGGCAACCCAAGGCGATTCGAACTCGACGTTAGTGGGGATGATCGCCTGGGACCCATACACAAGGAAGAAGGGCATGTAGCCGGTTGATCGAGTGGGGGTGGTCCTGAGACTCCAAAGGACAGCCGGCAGCTCGTCGACCCAGCAGTCGGCTGACCTTACCAGCGGTGTCACAAGCCGGGGCTTGATACCAGACAGGATGAGGCCGTTTGCCCTCTCAACCTGGCCGTTTGACTGTGGATGAGCGACGGAGGCTAGGTCGAGCCGGATTCCTTGCTTAGAGTAGAAACGCGCGAGCACGCCCTTGGCGAAGTTTGTGCCGTTGTCGGTTATGATGTTGTGGGGGACGCCGTAGCGAACCGTGATGTCGTCGATGAACCGGACGACCGTGGGGGCATCCAGCTTCTTGATTGGTCGTGCTTCGATCCACTTGGTGAATTTGTCGACAACCACTAGCAAATGTGTCATGCCGCCTCGTGCGGTCTTGAAGGGACCCACCATGTCCAGTCGCTAGACGGCGAAGGACCACGAGAGGGGGATGGTCTGGAGGGCCGACGCCTGCAGGTGGCTTTGCGTGCTGAAGCACTGGCAGGCCTCGCACTCGTCGACCAATTTCTTGGCTGCCTCGAGAGCGATGGGATAGTAGAAACTATGGTGGAAGGCCTTTCCACCAGGGTCATCGAGGCGGCATGATGCCCGCACTCGCCCTGGTGGATGTCGAGGAGGATCTCCAGACCCTTCTCCAGCTCGACGCACCGCTGAAAGATGCCGGTGGTGCTGCGATGGACGAGCTCGTTGTTGATGATGTTGTATGCCGAGGCCTGATGCTGAATTTGCCTTGCCACGGCCTCGTCCGGGGGGAGCTCATCGCGTAGAAGGAGTGCCAGGATGGGTTGTACCCATGAGGGGGCCGATACGGGGGCTGGCTCGAGAGCCCCCGGGCCTAGATGATCAGTCCACGGGACCAGCTCGCCAGCCCTCGAGGCCGGCTGGTTGATTGTCATCATGACAACCGCGTTGTTGGAGCCAGCGGCTTCGGATGCAGCCGTCTCAAGTGGTGCCGGCAAGGTGGCCAAGGTTGAGGGAGCCGGTGGCGAAGATGCCGAAGGGACAGCCAGAGCCGTCGATGGGCTGGCGGCGTCTGCCGGCACGAGGATGGATACTGATTCTGGGAAGGCTTGATCGATGGCTTGAGCAGCCGCTCAAGGAAGACGTCGGCTGGCATGGCCTGCTGGGTGGAGCCGATCTTGGCCAGCGCGTTGGCCGCCTCGTTGTCCGCCCGTGGGATGTGGTGGAACTCACAGCCCTCGAAGGAGCCGGTGAGCTGTTGTACGAGGAAGCAGTAGCTGGCCATGTTGGCATCCCTGGCGTCCCATTTGCCAGAGACCTCCTATAGCAAGAGGTCGCATTCACCAAAGCATAGAATGCGCCTGATGCCGATCTCCTTGGTGAGCCGGAGGCCATGGATGATGGCCTCGTACTCGGCCACGTTGTTGGAGGCGGCAAAGTGGATCTGGAGGGCATACTTGAGATGGTCACCTTTCAGGGAGGAGAGGACTATGCCGGCACCCAGGCCGGTCCTCATTTTAGAGCCGTCGAAATGCATGCTCCAGTGCGTGGAGTCTGGGGGAGGCGGCACGAACTCGGTCTCTGCCTAGTCAACGAGGAAGTCAGCCAACGCCTGCGACTTGATGGCGGCGCAAGGTTCGTATCGGATCTCATGATCGGCGAGGGTGATGACACATTTGGCGATTCGGCTGGTGGAGTCCCGGCCACTCATGATCTCGCCGAGCAGGGCCATGCTCACCCCGGTGATGGTATGCTCCTAGAAGTACTACTTGACCTTCTTGGCGGCGAAGTGTATCTCGTAGCACATCTTCTGGTAGTGAGGGTACTTCTGCTTGGACGTGAAGAGGACCTCGCTGAGGTAGTAGATGGGACGCTGGACCGGAAGGGACTTGCCCTCTTACAGCTGCTCGACCACCAAGACGACGCTGATGATTCGTGTGGTCGCCGCGAGGTAGGCGAGTAGAGGCTCCTTCTCAGCCGGTGCGACCAGGATGGGCGCGTGGGTGAGAGCCTTTTTGAGGCCGCGGAAGGTCTCGTCCGTCATGTCGGGCCAATCGAACATGCCCGGCTTCTTGGTGTGACCCAGCTCAACCAGAGCCGTCTTGCGAAGGATCTCGTATAGGGGCAAGGCTTTCTCCCCTAGCCGGCTGATGAACCGGCTGAGCGAGGCGAGGCAGCCGGTGAACTTCTGGACGTCGCGGAGCCGGGTTGTCTTGGGCATGCGCTCGATTGCGCTGATCTTCTCTAGATTAGCTTCGATGCCGCTGGTGGACACGAAGAAACCCAGGAGCTGGCCGGAGGGGACATAGAAGACGCATTTCTCCGGGTTGAGCTTGATCTCGTATCCGCACAGGTTCGCGAAGGTCTCTCGAAGGTCGTCGAGGAGGCTGAAGTGTTTCTTGGTTTTGATGACGATGTCGTCGACGTAGACGTGGACGCTCCTACCTATCCGAGGCAGGAGGCACTTCTGCATGCACCGCTGGAAGGTGGCGCCTGTGTTCTTCAGGCCGAAGGACATGGTGATGTAGCAGTAGGCTCCGAAGGGCGTGATAAAGGAGGTCTTGAGCCGGTCCTCCGGGTCCACCTTGATCTGGTGGTAGCCGGAGTAGGCGTCCAGGAAGGACAACAAGTCGTAGCCGGCCGTGGAGTCGATGACTTGATCGATCTGCAACAGGGCGAATGGGTCCTTGGGGCACACCTTGTTCAGGTTGGTGTAGTCAATGCACATGCGCCGGGTCTTGTTCTTCTTCAGCACCAGGACTGGGTTGGCCAGCCAGTCCGGGTAGAAAACTTCCATGATGAACCTGGCTGCGAGCAGCCAGGCGATCTCTTCTCCTATAGTACGTCACTTCTCCTCGAAGAAACAGCGTAGGGGTTGCTTGATCGGCTTGACGTCCGGCCGGACGTGTAGTTTGTGCTCGACGAACTTCCACGGAACACCCAGCATGTCCTTGGGGGACCATTCAAAGATGTCCCAATTCTCACGGAGGAAGTCGACGAGCTCGCCTTCCTATTTGCTGTCGAGGCGGGAGCCAATGGTGACGCAGTAAGTGGGATTGGCCGGGTCGAGCGGGATTTGCTTGATGTCCTTGGATGGCTGGAAGGAGGACTCGCCGACAGACTGTGAGGGGGGAGCCAGCACGGCCGGCTGGCTGGCAACAAGGGCCACGAGCCGGTCGAGCTGCCGCTTCTCCTCGGCGATTTCCAGGGCCTCGGCTAGCCGGCTGCTGTCTCGAGCGCACTCGATCGACAACTTGTAGTCACCCGTGATGGTGATGAATCCCTTGGGGCCCGGCATCTTGAGCTTGAGGTAGGCATAATAGGGGACCTCCATGAACTTGACAAGGGCCAACCGGCCCAACAGCGCGTGGTAGGGACTTGCGAGGTCCACGACCTTGAACAACACCGACTCACGGCGGAAGTGGCCTGGTGCGCCGAAGAGGACGTCGAGCATGATCTTGCCGACAGGGGAGCAGGACTTCCCAGGCACGATGCCATGGAAAACCGTCTGGCTCGCCTATAGGTATTCTATGTTCAGGCCCAGCTTGCGCATCGTGTCGAGGTAAAGGATGTTGATGCTGCTGCTACCATCTACCAGCACCAGTGAAAAGCGGTAGGTGCGCTTCTCGGTGGCGATGGTGGGGTCAAGGACCAGGGCGTAGCTGCTCGGACTTGGCAGCACGGCAGGATGATCTACCCGGCTCCAGGTGATTGGCTACTTCGACCAGTGCATGAACTGGGGAGTTGCTGGCATGGTGGCGCTCGCCTCATGATGGATCTGGCGCTGAGCATGTTTGCTTGTCTCTTCACTTGTGAAGAAGACGTAGCAACCGTCCTGGTTGGGAAACTGTTCGTGAAGACGACCGTCGTTTTTGGCCAGAGCCGGGGCGACAGCTGGGGCCGGGGCCGGCACGTGGGCATGCGGCACGGGAGGAGCCGGAAGGCCGTCCCCCTAGGCCAATCGCTGTGAGAAGCTGCAATGCCGGAGTGTGTGCGTAGAGGGTTTGGCCCCTGAGTGGTTCTTGTTGGAGAACGTCGCATGGGAAACAAAAATTTTCCTACGCACACGCAAACCTATCCATGGTAATGAGCATCTACGAGAGGGAGAGTGGATCTACATACCCTTGTAGATCGCTAAGCGGGAAGCGTTAAGAAACGCGGTTGGTGTAGTCGAACATCTTCGCGATCCAAATCGCCGAGCGTCCCGCGATCTCATCACGATCCGTCCCGCGATCCAATCATGATCCGTCCCATGAACTCATCACGATCCGTCCCGCGATCTCATCACGATCTTGATCACGATCTGTCCCGAGAACTCATCACGATCTGTTCCGCGATCTCATCACGAACTGTCTCGCGATCTCGATCACGGTCCTTCCGATCTAGCGCCGAACGGACGTCACCTCCGCGTTCAGCACACGTGCAGCTTGATGATGATCTCCACCGTCTCGATCCAGCGAGAGGAGGTGGAGAGGAGAGAGAGTTCACCGGCAGCGTGACGGCGCTCCGGTGATGGTGGTGGAGTGATTCCGGCAGGGCTTCGCCTAAGCGCTGCGGAAAACCGATCTAGAGGAGAAACTGTGCACCGGTGAAACGGGTAGCACGTGGCCGGAAATTCTGTCCAAAAACCACCCAATCCACTAGTATATATAGGAGGAGAGGAGAGGAGAGGCAGCCAAGGCCTTTGGGTCGGCCGAAATAGGAGGTGGGAGCAATCCTACTTCACCTCCAATCCTAGTTGGAGTAGGATTGCCTCCTATTGGCTGATTTTCCACTTTTTGCTTTAGGACTTTCTCTCCTACGCCATGGGCCTTTGTGGCTGTTTTCCCAGCCCACTAAGGGCTGGTTATTATTCTCCCACAGCCCATGGACCTCTTGGGGTCGAAATACCCCTCCCGGAGGTCCTCCGGTACACTACCGGCACTCCCGGTACAATACCGATACTCCCGGTACACTACCGATGAGCCCGAAACTTTTCCGGAAACCAAACTGGGACTTCCTATATATGAATCTTTACCTCCGGACCATTCCGGAGCTCCTCGTGACGTTCGGGATCTCATCCAGGACTCCGAAAAACCTTCGGTCACCACCATACATAACTCTACACTACCGAAACGTCACCGAACCTTAAGTGTGCAGACCCTGCGGGTTCGAGAACTATGTAGACATGACCGAGACACCTCCACGGTCAATAACTAATGGCGGGACCTGGACGTCCACATTGGTTCCTACATATTCTACGAAGATCTTTATCGGTCGAACCTCTATGTCAAGGATTCAGTTAATCCCGTATATCGTTCCCTTTGTTCTTCGGTATGTTACTTGCCCGAGATTCGATCGTCGGTATCTCCATACCTAGTTCAACCTCGTTACCGGCAAGTCTCTTTACTCGTTCCGTAATACAAGATCCCACAACTAACAATTAGTCACATTGCTTGCAAGGCTTATTGTGATGTTGCATTACCGAGTGGGCCCCGAGATACCTCTCCGTTACACGGAGTAACAAATCCCAGTCTCGATCCATGCCAACTCAACAGACACCATCGGAGATACCTGTAGAGCACCTTTATAGTCACCCAGTTACGTTGCGACGTTTGATACACACAAGGCACTCCTCCGATATCCATGAGTTGCATGATCTCATGGTCATAGCAACATATACTTGACATGCAGAAAACAGTAGCAATAAACTGACACGATCATATGCTATGTTTGTAGTTTGGGTCTTATCCATCACATCATTCTCCTAATGATGTGATCCCATTATCAAATGACATCTCATGTCCATGGCTAGGAAACCTTAATCATCCTTTGATCAACGAGCTAGTCCATTAGAGGCATACTAGGGACATGGTTTTGTCTATGTATCCACACATGCATTTAAGTCTCCGATCAATACAATTATAGCATGGATAATAAACGATTATCATGAACAAGGAAATATGATAATAACTAATTTATTATTGCCTCTAGGGCATATTTCCAACAGTCTCCCACTTGCACTAGAGTCAATAATCTAGTTGACATCACCATGTGATTCGCATTGTTATGAATCTAACACCCAATGAGTTCTAGGGCTCGATCATGCTTTGCATGTGAGAGAGGTCTTATAGTCAACGGGTCTGCGATATTCAGATCCGTGTGTACTTTGCATATCTCTATGTCAAACCGTAAACACTGCTACCACACTCCACTTGGTACTATTTCCAAATGGCTGCTCCACTATACGTATCCAGATTGCTACTACTAGTCATCCGGATAGGTGTTAAAGCTTGCATCGACGTAACTCTTTACGACGAACTCTTTATCACCTCCATAATCAAGAAACATTTCCTTAGTCCTCTGGTTACTAAGGATAATTCCGACCGCTGTCCAGTGATCCACTCCTGGACCACTCTTGTACCCCTTGACAGACTCATGGCAAGGCACACATAGGTGCGGTACACAGCATGGCATAATATAGAGCCAATGGCTAAGGCATAGGGGACGACGTTCGTCCTTTCTCTTTCTTCTGCCATTGTCGAGCTTTGAGTCTCACTCAACTTCACACCTTACAAATCAGACGAGAACTATTTCTCTGGGTGATCGATTTTGAACTCTTTCAAAATCTTATGAAGGTATGCACTCATTGAAAGTCTCATCAAGCATCTTGATCTATCTCTATAGATTTTGATGCTCAACAATTAGGTAGCTTTATCCAGGTCTTCCTTTGAAAATCACTTTCCAAATAACCGTTTTATGCTTTCCAGAAACTCTACATTATTTCTGAACAACAATATGTCATCCACATATACTTATCAGAAATTCTATAGTGCTCCCACTCACTTTATTGCAAATACAAGTTTCTCATAAACTTTGTATAAACATCAAAACTTTGATCACCTCATCAAAGCGTATATTCCAACTCCGAGATGCTTGCTTCAGTCCATGGAAGGATCACCGAAGCTTGCACACCTTTTAGCATCCTTAGGCCTGACAAAACCTTCTGGTTGTATCACATACAACCTTTCCTCAAGTAAACCATTAAGGAAACGATGTTTTGACATCCATCTGCCAGATTTCATAATTGAAAACACAGCAACTGCTAACATAATTCCAACAGACATTTAGCATCGCTACGAGTGAGAAAGTCTCATCGTAGTCAACTCCTTGAACTTGTCACAAACATCTTTGCAACAAGTCGAGCTTTACAAATAGTGACATTCACCATCAGTGTCTGTCTTCATTTTAAAGATCCATTTGTACTCAACGACCTGCCGTCCAACGAGCAAGTCTACCAAAGTCTACACTTGGTTTTAATACATGGATCCTATCTCGGATTTCATGGCCTCCAACCATTTGTCGGAATCCGGGCCCATCATCGCTTCTCCATAGCTCGTAGTTTCATCGTTGTCCAACAACATGACCTCCAAGACAGAGTTGTCATACCGCTCAGGAGCAGTACACATCCTTGTCGACCTACGAAGTTCGATAGTAACTTGATCCTGAAGCTTCATGATCATCATCATTAACTTCCTCTTCAACTAACGTAGGCTTCACAAAAACATCTTTCTGCGCTGCGCTACTCTCTGGTTGAACAAAGGTTTAACAACCTCATCAAGTTCTATCTTCCTCCCACTCAATTCTTTCGAGAGAAACTTTTTCTCGAGAAAGGACCCAGTTCTAGCAACAAACACTTTGCACTCGGATCTGAGATAGAAGGCATACCCATCTGTTCTTAGGGTATTCTATGAAGATACATTTTTCCGCTTTGGGTTCTAGCTTATTATGTGAAAACATTTTCCACACAAGCATCGCAGCCCCAAACATTAAGAAATGACAGCTTAGGTTTCTATCAAACCATAATTCACACGGTGTCATCTCAACGGATTTAGATGATGCCCTATTTAAAGTGAATGTAGTTGTCTCTAATGCATAACCCCAAAAATTATAGTAGTAAAACGATAAGAGACATCACAGTATGCACTATATCAATAGAGCATAACTATGATGTTTGGACACACCATCACGCCATGGTGTTCCAGGTGGCGTTAGTTGTGAAACAAATTTCACGTTGTCTTAAGTTGTATGCCAAACTCGTAACTCAGATATTCACCTCCACGATCATATCGCGGTCATTTTTATCTTCTTGTCACGATGATCTTTAAACTTCACTCTGAATTTGCTTGAACCTTTCAAACGATCCAGACTTGTGTTTCATTAAGTAAATATACACTATATCTACTCAAATCATCAGTGAAGGTAAGAAAATAACGATATCCACTGCACGCTACAAGACTCACTAGATTGCATACATCAACATGTATCATTTCCAATGAATCACTTGCCCGCTCCATCCAACGGGGTCCTTTAGTCATCTTGCCCAAGAGGCATGGTTCGCATGTCTCAACCGATTCGAAATCGATGAGTCCAAATATCCATCAGCATGGAGTTTCTACATGCGCTTTATACCAATATGACATTTAGCGGCACTGCCACAAGTATGTGGTACTATCATTATTAACTTTGTATCTTTTGACATCAATGTTATGAACATGTGTACTACTACGATCAAGATTTGAACAAACCATTCTCACTGGGTGCATGACCATTGAAGGTATTATTCATGTAACCAGAATAACTATTATTCTCTGACTTAAATGAATAACCGTATTGCAACAAACATGATCTAATCATGTTCATGCTCAACGCAAAACACCAAATAACATTTATTTAGGTTCGTCACTAATCCTGAAGGTAGAGAGAGCGTGCGATGTTGATCACATCAACCTTGGAAACATTTCCAACACACATCGTCACCTCACCCTTAGCTAGTTCTCCGTTTATTCCGTAGCTTTTATTTCGAGTTACTAACATTTAGCAACCGAACCGGTATCCAATACCCAGGTGCTACTAGGAGTACTAGCAAGGTACACATCAATAACTCGTATATCAAATATACTTCTGTCGATGTTGCCAGCCTTCTTATCTACCAAGTATCTAGGGTTGTTCCGCTTCAGCGACCTCTCACCTCATAATAGAAGCACTTAGTCTCGGGTTTGAGTTCAACTTTGGGTTGCTTCACTGGAGCAGCAACTGACTTGCTATCCATGAAGTTTCCCTCCTTGCTCTTGCCCTTTTTGAAACTAGTGGTTTGATTAACCATCAACACTTGATGCTCCTTCTTGATTTCTACCTTCGCGGTGTCAAACATCGCGAACAGCTCAGGGATCAATACTTCTATCCCTGGTGTATTATAGTTCATCACTAAGTTCTAGTAGCTTTAGTGAAAGTGACTTGGAGAACTATATCAATCACTATCTTATCTGGAAGATCAACTCCCACTTGATTCAAGCGATTGTAGTACCCAGACAATCTGAGTACATGCTCAACGATTGAGCTATTCTCATTCATCTTACAAGCAAAGAATCTTATTGGAGATCTCATATCTCGCAACAAAGGCACGAACCTGAGATCACAATCTCTGCTCCTAGAACATCTCATATGTTCCGTGACGTTCAAAACGTTTTGGAGCCTCAATTCTAAGCCGTAATGCATGACGCACTAAACTATCAAGTAGTCATCGAAACGTGCCTGTTAGATGTTCACAACATCTATAGACGACGCTAGAGGGGGTGGCGCACCGAGCGGTGCATTAAGGACATAAGCCTTCTGTGCAGCAATGAGGACAATCCTCAGATCACGGACCCAGTCCGCAATTTTGCTACCAACATCTTTCAATTCTATTTCTCTAGGAACATATAAAAATACAAGGGAGCTACAGCGCGAGCTAGTAATCTACAACATAATTTGCAAAGACACTTTGACTATGTTCATGGTAATGAGTTCAATTAATCATATTACTTAAGAACTCCCACTCAAATTGACATCCCTCCGATCATTCGAGTGATACATGATCCAAATTCACCAACTCAAGTCCGATCATCATGTGAGTTGAGGCTGCTGCAATGGTGAACATCATTATGTTGATCATATCTACTATATGACTCATGTTCGACCTTTCGGTCTCTCGTGTTCCGAGGCCATGTCTGTACATGCTAGGCTCGTCAAGTTTAACCCGAGTGTTCTGCGCGTGCAAATCTGGCTTGCACCCGTTGTATGTGAACGTAGAGTCTATCACACCCGATCATCACGTGGTGTCTCAACACGACGAACTTTCGCAACGATGCACACTCGGGGAGAACACAGTTCATCTTGAAATTCAAGTGAGGTATCACCTTATAATGCTACCGCCGTACTAAGCAAAACAAGGTGCATAAAAGGATTAACATCTCATGCAATTCATAAGTGACATGATATGGCCATGAACTTGTGTTTAAGATCTCCATCTTCGAAACACCGACACGATCTCCATCGTCACCGGCACAACACCATGATCTCCATCATCTTGATCTCCATCAATGTGTTGCCATTGGGGTTGTCACGCCCTGCATGCTTCTACTACTATTGCTACCGTAGCGATAAAGTAAAGCATTACATAGCGCTTAATGATTGACACGCAGGTCATACAATAATTAAAGACAACCCTATGGCTCCTGCCGGTTGCCGTACTCATCGACATGCAAGTCGTGATAATCTATACATCACATGATCATCTCATACATCACATATATCTCATCATGTAATTGGCCATATCACATCACAACATACCCTACAAAAACAAGTTAGACGTCCTCTAATTGTTGTTGCATATTTTACGTGGCTGCTATGGGTATCTAGCAAGAACGATTCTCACCTACGCATAAACCACAACGGTGATACACTAGTTTGCTTTTCGACCTTCTCAAGGACCGCCTTTGTCGAATCCGATCCAACTAAAGTGAGAGAAACTGTCACCCGCAAGCCATCTAGGCAACAAGTTGCGTCGAGGGAACCGGTCTCTCGTAAGCGTACGAGTAATGTTGGTCCGGGCCGCTTCATCTTACAATCCCTCTGAACCAAAATACGACCAAGGGAGGAAGCAATCTAAGCATCAACGCCCACAAACCTTTTGTGTTCTACTCGAGATCTCATCGAACCATCAACCTAGCTCATGATGCCACTGTTGGAGAACGTCGCATGGGAAACAAAAAATTTCCTACGCACATGCAAACCTATCCATGGTAATGAGCATCTACGAGAGGGAGAGTGGATCTACATACCCTTGTAGATCGCTAAGCGGGAAACGTTAAGAAACGCGGTTGGTGTAGTCGAACATCTTCGCGATCCAAATCGCCGAGCGTCCCGCGATCTCATCACGATCCGTCCCGCGATCCAATCATGATCCGTCCCGTGAACTCATCACGATCCGTCCCGCGATCTCATCATGATCTTGATCATGATCTGTCCCGAGAACTCATCACGATCCGTTCTGCGATCTCATCACGAACTGTCTCGCGATCTCGATCACGGTCCTTCCGATCTAGCGCCGAACGGACGGCACCTCCGCGTTCAGCACACGTGCAGCTTGATGACGATCTCCACCGTCTCGATCCAGCGAGAGGAGGTGGAGAGGAGAGAGAGTTCACCGGCAGTGTGGCGGCGCTCCAGTGATGGTGGTGGAGTGATTCCGGCAGGGCTTCGCCTAAGCGCTGCGGAAAACCGATCTAGAGGAGAAACTGTGCACCGGTGAAACGGGTAGCACGTGGCCGGAAATTCTGTCCAAAAACCACCCAATCCACTAGTATATATAGGAGGAGAGGATAGGAGAGGCAGCCAAGGCCTTTGGGTCGGCCAAAATAGGAGGTGGGAGCAATCCTACTTCACCTCCAATCCTAGTTGGAGTAGGATTGCCTCCTATTGGCTGATTTTCCACTTTTTGCTTTAGGACTTTCTCTCCTGCGCCATGGGCCTTTGTGGCTGTTTTCCCAGCCCACTAAGGGCTGGTTATTATTCTCCCACAGCCCATGGACCTCTTGGGGTCGAAATACCCCTCCCGGAGGTCCTCCGGTACACTACCGGCACTCCCAGTACAATACCGATACTCCCGGTACACTACCGATGAGCCCGAAACTTTTCCGGAAACCAAACTGGGACTTCCTATATATGAATCTTTATCTCCGGACCATTCCGGAGCTCCTCGTGACGTCCGAGATCTCATCCGGGACTCCGAACAACCTTCGGTCACCACCATACATAACTCTACACTACCAAAACGTCACCGAACCTTAAGTGTGCAGACCCTGCGGGTTCGAGAACTATGTAGACATGACCGAGACACCTCCACGGTCAATAACCAATGGCGGGACCTGGACGTCCACATTGGTTCCTACATATTCTACGAAGATCTTTATCGGTCGAACCTCTATGTCAAGGATTCAGTTAATCCCGTATATCGTTCCCTTTGTTCTTCGGTATGTTACTTGCCCGAGATTCGATCGTCGGTATCTCCATACCTAGTTCAACCTCGTTACCGGCAAGTCTCTTTACTCGTTCCGTAATACAAGATCCCGCAACTAACAATTAGTCACATTGCTTGCAAGGCTTATTGTGATGTTGCATTACCGAGTGGGCCCCGAGATACCTCTCCGTTACACGGAGTAACAAATCCCAGTCTCGATCCATGCCAACTCAACAGACACCATCGGAGATACCTGTAGAGCACCTTTATAGTCACCCAGTTATGTTGCGACGTTTGATACACACAAGGCACTCCTCCGATATCCGTGAGTTGCATGATCTCATGGTCATAGCAACATATACTTGACATGCCGAAAACAGTAGCAATAAACTGACACGATCATATGCTATGTTTGTAGTTTGGATCTTGTCCATCACATCATTCTCCTAATGATGTGATCCCGTTATCAAATGACATCTCATGTCCATGGCTAGGAAACCTTAACCATCCTTTGATCAACGAGCTAGTCCATTAGAGGCATACTAGGGACATGGTTTTGTCTATGTATCCACACATGCATTTAAGTCTCCGATCAATACAATTATAGCATGGATAATAAACGATTATCATGAACAAGGAAATATGATAATAACTAATTTATTATTGCCTCTAGGGCATATTTCCAACAGTTCTTGCATGGGAGGTCGAGCATCTGCTCAAAGGTGAGTTTCGGCTGCCAGGCAGCTTTGCCAGTGCGCTGGCGCTAGCTAAAAGACTAGGCAGCCGGCTCCTGCTCCTTGATGGTGGCAACCTGCCGGCTCCTGTAACGGGGATTCGGCTGGTCATTCTTGCATTTGTTGTTCTGCGGCTACCGGTTGTCGGCAGCCGGCCGAGACCTTGTCGGTGTCGTTGTCGCCTTGGCGGGCGGGGTCGTCTTGACCCAGATGGCTGAGTCAGCCGTGGCGTACTTGTCTGCCTTGGTCATGAGCTCGGCGAGTGTGGCCGGCTCGGAGCACAGAAGCTTGTGCTTGAGGGGGATGCCATCTCGACAGCCTTCGATGAAGTACTATATGGCTTGTACCTCGTGTACCCCCTCGCAGGAGTTGCGGAGCTCGGTCCACCGAGTTAGGTAGTCGCGGAGGGACTCGTCCGGCCCCTGAACGCATATGGCGAGTTCACGGGGACGAGCAAGCCACTTGTAGGTGCCGGTGAAGTTGCGGACGAAGGCCTCTTCGAAGTCCGTCTAGGTGTTGATGCTGTCGGCCGCCAGGCTATTAAGCCAGGTGCAGGCCGAGCCGATCAGCATGAGGGGAGCATAGCGAACGGCTACGCACTCGTTCCCCCTGGCGATGCCGAACGCGGTGGTGTAGTCGATCAGCCAGTCCTCGGGCTTGGCGGCCCCGTTGTACTTCGAGGTGTCTCGAGGGAGTGTGAAACCGGTCGGGAACGGCTCGTTGCGGATCCGAGGGCCAAAACAGGCCGGCCCAATCGAGCCCTCCTCTTCGAGGAGGGCAGACTGCGCGAGTTGGTCGATGCGGTTGCGGGCGTCGTTCTCGCTACTGGGAACATGCGACCCGATCCGGGTTGAAAGCTCGGGGCGGATGACGGGCGGAACCGATCGTTTCGGCTTGCGCCATGGGGGCGGAGTGTGCCCGTGGCTGCGCCGACTGCCGGCTGTTGGCGCCTCGTGATGGCGGCTGCTGCGAGGCGGGTTGTTGGTGCGCCGACTGTTAACAGCCGGCTGCTCGCTTCCCGGCAGCTGAGAGGGCCGGGGGTTGTTTGCTTCGACCCGACGGCCGAAGACGCGAGGGGAGCAGGAGTGTTGAGCCGGCTGACGGCCATCAGTCCCCGTGCCCTCACGCTCGAGACGGGGGCCTTCGGAGGCGGCGCCGCTCGTCGCGAGCAGGTACGGCTGCGCGTCGGCGGTGTCAATGAGGTCCTTGATGTGACGCTCGCGGGCAGCACATTCTTTGCCCTCCAAGGTAGCCAAATCCTCGTAGGCTACCTTGAGGGCTCGTAGGTTGGCTGTGGGGGTGTCGTAGATGGGCATCTTACTGCCCAGGATTTCGACGACCACGCGACCGCGGCCGCGCACAGCCGCATGCCAGCTAGGCTCAGTGCCAGCTGGGGTGAGACCATAGGCGGAAGTGTATTCTCGCTGGGCGGCCTCCATGCGGCGCCGCGTGGCCGCGAGGGCGGTGGCGTCCTCGAACAGGACGCGGTGAGCCACCTCGAGCTCGGCCGCGGTGGCGTCGGGGTTTGTCATCGGGGCAATAGGGGTGCTCAAGCCCCGGAGGGCCGCACCGAGCGGGTCGGAGGTGCTGACGCGGGCCGCAGCGGCGTCAGCCTCGACCCGCGCACATCCGAAAGAGGTGAAGAAGATGATGGCCATTGCCCCCACGCGATCGTGGGAGCCGCTGGACAATGTCACAGCAAGTGCGCTCACAGCCGTGGGCGGACCGACGCAGATGAGCACCTGGCTAGGGTACTCGTAAGGGGCCGAAGCTTCGGCGAGGCTGAGCCTGCGAAAACGCTCGGTGAGCGCGTCGATGTCGAGCGCGAGGTCGATGGAGCTGCCTGCGGGGCGTGCCGGAGGAAGCCACAAGAGCCCGCGGTTTCGCCTTGACGTGCGGCGACGGCGGAGAATGGCGAGGGGTCCTGCCCGGAGCATGAATCCGGCCAGCACCCCGTAAGGCCCCACGATGGGCGCCAACTGTCGTCGTTTTGTCACGACAGATGCCATAGCTAGGCATATCGTAGGTGGTTGAGGCCGGAGGACGCCGATGGGCCCCGGGTGCGGGATTAGGTACGAGCGGTGGTGACACACGATGTACCCAGGTTCAGGGCCCTCCGTGGGAGGTAAGACCCCTAGTTTTGCTTGGTCTAGTTTGTTGGATGGGTCTATTTATAGGGTTGCTCCTGGAGCTGAGTCTAGAGGAGAAAGAGGGAGCAGCCGGCTCGCCTTCCTCCGCTAGCAAGTGTGAGAGTGTGGGAAGTGTCCCATGGGTGTGTGCGTGAGAGTTGTATGTCCCCGTTGCATGAGGAGCTCGGGGAGGTTTATAGGTCAACCCCCCGGCTTATAATAGTCCTAAGGTACAAAGGTGGGGGGACCCGACTAGCAGCCTCTCCGGCTGGCCAGGGGGTCCCGCCCTTCGAGCCGTCTCGTCGCCCATAGGGTCCACCGGCTGTGCGGTACCGTCGCCTGCTAGGGCCCGCCAGCCGGCTCTGCGATTGGCCCTCGCCCACCTACCGCGGCACGGGCCGCCCGGGAGGCGTCGTCTAGTGCCAGCCGGCCAAAGTCTATAGTACGGTCATCTGCACTGTAGCCACACCGGGGAAGGTAACCGAGTGGGCGGGAGGCGTGCCGACATTGTTTCCCCACCCGGTCGCTCGCCAAGGTCAGCGGCCTAGACGGCCGGACTGTAGCCATGCGCACCCGTGCGTCAGCGGCCACTGCGGCTACAATGTCGCCTGTCGTGGCGGTCATGTCTTGTCACCGTACTCGTGCGTAGAGGGACGGGACGTTGCATGTCCGCCCCGGGGTCAACGAAGGAGGTGGCCCGGTGGCAGCCGGCCGTGCCTAGCCGGTCAGGGGTCGAGCCGGCTCCTCGACCATCCGTTCGCATCGCCAGCTGGCGACAGCTCGAGCCGGCCACGCTCCAGCCGGCCGTGGGCAGCCGGTCGCATAGTTTTTCTTTGAAGCGATGGGGGGAGACCCCTGTTGCTTTGGCCTACCTAGGGGTAATAACCCCATCACCATTGCCGGCCGCCGGCCAAGCCCACCGACCCCGTCCCCTTCCGTCCCCCCTCCTCCCCCCATCCAGATTCACCCTCGCGCCGCCTCCCCGGGAGGTGGCCGGGGCAGAGCTTGAGCTTCACCTCCATGGGCTCCCTCCTCCCTCGTCCCCCCTCCCGCCGACAGGCGCCCCCGGTGCTGGCCCGGGTGGTGCCAGCGGCGGCGGGCCATCTTGTCCCCACGCACGCGTCCTCCCTTCCCGGGGCAAGGAGGCGGCGGCGGTGCGGCCCGGTTTGGTAGCGGTCCGGCGGCTCTACGGCGGCAGTCGGCGGTAGGCATGGTGGCGGCGCCGCTCCTTGGTGGCGGGGCGGCGTGGTGGCGCTGGGTGGCCGACGATGTGCCTCCGTCCCAGACCTAGGCTCGGCGGGCCCCATCTGGGTCCTAGTGGGCCGGCCCCGACTTGGCCTCGTTGTCTGCTGCGCGGTGAGGAGGAGCAGCTCGGATGTGGGGCGGCGGTGCCGACGGCGTGCCTACAGCAGCGCGAGGGCGGGAGCTTTATGGGCCTATCAGGGCCCGGCCGGGCCTGTGGCCCACGAGCCTGTTGTGCTCCTGTTATTGCGTCAGGACGGCTACCGTCATTGACAGTGGAGGTTGAGCCCTCCCGCGTGCCGACGGTGCTGCTGCCCTAGTCCCGGCTCCGAATCATCGTCGTGCTGTCCTCACTTCGTGGTGCCGTGGTGAGACAGCGTGGGGGCTTCAAGTCCATGTTGGCGCAGGGTGGTGGTTGGTTTGGTGGCAGGCTTCGGAACGCCCGAGGTGCGGGTTGGGATCGGGGGAAACCCCTGTCAGCATGGCCAACACCGGCATGGTGGTGCCTGTGGGTGCCGCCTGACCTTCCTGGAGGGCGCCGGGGGCTACCCTTCCTCTCGCCTCGTCGTGTACCGGGGGAAACCCTTGGCAACATCGTCGTCATCGTTGCAATCCTTCTTGAAGGTGTTGATTGGTGCCGGAGTCTTGGAGCTTAGTGAAAGATCCCTGATGGGCGCAACGATCGCGAGGCTTCTTCGTTTTTGTTGATCCGTCGTTGTCGACATTTATTTCTTTTGTTCTTTCTCTGTCGTTTCTTTTGGGTGTGACTGTGCTGCTTCCGTCCCAACACCTATTCTGTATAGTCTGATTGGTTGCTTTGTAATACAAAGCGAGGAAAACCCCTTTTTCAGACCGCTAGGCCAAGCTAGACCACCAGCACGAACCGTCGTCCGAGGAGTAGTGAGCAGAATCATCAGAAAACGCATTCGGTGAGGACACTAACGTCGTCGTCACCAGTATCGACCCATGTCGAAAACCAAGCTTTCCCCAGACCTGCACATAACCATCCAGCCAAACTGTGGGGAACAGTCCGGTCACACAAACAGGCAAGCTTTCGACCCTGTTTTGGACTGTCAATTAATGTCCAAAGCATCACTTATTTATGACATGAAGGAAGTAGTATGTTTAAGATTTAACAAGGTTTAGAAAAAGTAGTCTATGCCAGCAACACATGCTAATGCTAGTATTTCATTTCTCTTATATGTAAGAAACCGTTCGATTTTTTTTTTGAACCACTGCTAGCCTATGGTTAGCATCTTTTTTATCTTATAGTATATGCTTCTGATCAAACATGGGCTCTTGGGCCTTCTCCGCCAATACAAAAAAGTGAACAATTTTATTGTCTGAAGCGCATAATGTAGCAAAACATAAGAAGTCTTCAGTGATACACATCAGTAAACCCAAACACGATTTTTCTTTTTTGCAGATGAAATCCAAACACAACTGCAACCAAACACAAACATATTTATTCATGTGCATATCATATACATCATGCATATACTGATATACATAAAAGGAACAGATTGAGCAGATGCACCATGCAATACCACTCAAACATAATGCTCTCGTCCGGAAGTAGAGTGCGGGCTCTAACGACATGTACAACACACGCGCGCGCGCACACACAAGTATAGTATATGGTTTAATAGTACTTAGATAACGGGCACTGTGCGGATGCAGCTAGTCCGATCACGGCTTAGCCTCTGGCTCCGGAAAATGGAACACGGGCTTCGGGGGCAACTCGGCTTTGGGGAACGGTGACATTTCGTGCTTTGGGATCTCTGGTACAGCAGGGTGCGGTAGCTCGTGCTCCTTCGGCACCTCAGGGTGCGGCACATGTGGCTCCTTTGGCACCTCTGGCACGGCATGGTGTGGCATTTCAGGCTTCGGCAACTCTGGTATGGCGGGGTGCGGCAGTTCGTGCTCCTTTGGCACCTCCGGCACGACGGGGTGTGGCAGTTCGTGTTCCTTTGGCACCTCGGCAACCGGATGCGGCAGCTCAGGCTTCGGGAGCTCGGGCATAGCAGGGTGCGGTGGCAGCTCGTGCTTTGGCACCTCCGGCACCACGGGGTGTGGTACTTCGTGCTCCTTTGGCACCTCGGCAACCGGATGCGGCAACTCAGGCTTCGGAAGCTCGGGCATGGCAGGGTGCGGTGGCAGCTCGTGCTTTGGCACCTCCGGCACCACGGGGTGTGGCACTCCAGGCTCCTTTGCCACCTCAGGCACAACCGGATGCGGCAGTTCAGGCTTCGGGAGCTCGGGCACGGCAGGGTGCGGCGGGAGTTCGGGCTTTGGCAGCTCGGGCACCACGGGGTGTGGCACTTCGGGCACGAGAGGGTGCGGTGGCTCAGGCTTTGGCAGCTCGGGCACGGCAGGGTGCGGCGGGAGTTCGGGCTTTGGCAGCTCGGGCACCACGGGGTGTGGCACTTCGGGCACGAGAGGGTGCGGTGGCTCAGGCTTTGGCAGCTCGGGCACGGCAGGGTGCGGCGGGAGTTCGGGCTTTGGCAGCTCGGGCACCACGGGGTGTGGCACTTCGGGCACGAGAGGGTGCGGTGGCTCAGGCTTTGGCAGCTCGGGCACGGCAGGGTGCGGCGGGAGTTCGGGCTTTGGCACCTCCGGAACGATCGGGTGCGGTGGATACTCCTTGGGCACGGCCTCCTCTAGGAGCCGTGCTGCGCTGCTCATGCAGCTGCATGAGAGCAGCAGCGCCACGAGGAAGACAAGGGAGGACATGGTGTTCTTGCACAGCATTGTTGTCTATGTGTATCGATCAGAGAGATGCAAGTTCTTGCTGTGATGTCTTGGAGATGGAAGAAGGCTGGTATTTATAGCGCTCCAAGATCCAAATGGAAAAATCCCTGCATGCGGGTAGACAACATACATGCATGCATGAAACTTTTCGGTAGACACGTAGCTAGTAGCCGGACTATCACTTTTGGTGGCCTGGTAGATCACCTGCATTTCGGTGGTTGTTTACTTACTTCTGTTTTGTGTCTATCTGGTCATGTGTGGTTAACTTAGCTTGGAATATTGAGGTAACTTAGCTTGGAATATTGAGATGTGAGTGCACCAGATATGGTCGGTGATAAATTTTAGTCTCTAACGTGAACAGATATGGCTACACAGCGAACCCGAAGTCAGTTCGGCAGGTCAGCTGCAACTATCTGGTTGATCCGGCTGATCTCCTGAAGACGCCATACATCCATCGGAGTTGATGGATTGCGCGCGCGCGTTCGCGTAGGAGCGTCCGACGGTCGTCGTACCGTGGTGTCAGGTCACTGGCGCATGGTGGTCGTGGTACGGCGGGTGTTAGGTCACCAATCACCAGCGAACGGCTGATGCAAGTTAAGTTCAGGGGCTGTGGTCAGGAACCAGTCCCGTGTGCTTATTTTGAGATGATGCAGATAGAAGCATGTTGGGTATTGTTGATGTGGTGCCTGGACGCTTTTGAGCTTTTTTTCTTGCATTTCGTGGTGGTTGTGGATCATTGGGGCTCCACGTCGCCTGGATTGGAATTTAGGGACAGCATATATAACAGTCGTATGCAATATATCTATATCTATTATACATATCTTACCTAACAATAACAATAAAGCACGAAATGCTTCTGCCCGTTCACCGTTATCCAAATTATCCTCGAAATTTAACAATAATTACCCATCATGCCATCCATAAATAAAGAAAACGATTCAGTTTATTTTTTCAAATTCGCCCCAAGATTGGATTCTTACAACATGATACACTTCTGTTTCACAATTAAAGAGCCAGCGCAATATATGAGGCCATCGCCTTCTGCACTGGAGACCAGGGTTTGATCCTTGTTTCTGTCACTTTTAATACATTTTTCTCATATATATAGCAGCTCCGTGTGCTCGATAATGGGCCGCCCAATATACTGGTCGTGACGCCTCTTTTTTTTTGCTTTTTCCTTTCTCATTTTCTTTCTATTTTTCCTTCTTTAAATTAAACCAGAATTTCCAAAATTTAAAAAAGTAGTGAATATAGAAAAATATATCAAGAAATCATATTTTTTGTGAATTTCAAAACACATTCAGAAAATCATAAAATATTCGTAATTTCAAAACTTTACCTAATAATAAAGCATGAAATGCTTCTGTTCGTTCACCATTATCCAAATGACCCTCGAAGTTTGACAACAATTACCCACCATGCCGTTCATAAATATAGAAAATGATTCAATTTTTTTTTCAAAATCGCCGTCGGATTTGGTTCCTACAACATGATATTTATGTTCCACAAGTAATGAGACAGCACAATGGATGAGGCCATAGCCTTCTGCATAGGAGACCAGGGTTTGATCCTTGTTTCTGTCAATTTTTATCTCCTTTTCTCTTATATATATGAATAAAGTATCGCCCCCCCAAATCCTCCCTTATGGACCAATTACCCCCCAAACTCTAATATTGGACCAATCAGGACCCCAACTCTCTAAAACCGGATCAATTTCCCCATAAGGAGGTTTTGGACTTGATTTTGAGTGGTTTTGCATTTTCTCTTTGCTGACTGGAGTAGTGACTTGGCACGCCTGGCTCGAGTGGTTAATTTAGGTTATTTTCTCGATTGGCTCCCATCTGGTGCCTAGACCACGCCACCCGCCATCTGGTGCCTCGACCATGCCCCCGCCCGACATGCCGTCAAGCACGCCGCCGGCGCCGCCCTCGCCGCCGGCGTCGAGTACCTCTCCTTTGCTGCCCGCAGGTGAGTCCCCATGAGCGCGCCATGTTCTTTGCTTGCACTGTCTCCTGTGCTCTGCATGATTGTTCCAGGACTAACTCGATTTAGCCAGGGTTTAGGGCTTAGGGGAAAAACGCAGCCAAGGCATAGGATTTGGTTGCCGAATTTGGAATTTGTGGTAGCCGATTTGGGAATTTGTGGTAGCCGATTTGGTGTAGGGAAGATGGTGGGGAGACAGGGGAATTTGTTGTATTTTCTGTGCACTGATGTAAAGCTTGGTACTTTTGGACAGGTGGTGTTGATGAGGCAACAGATCAAGATGATTTCTTTTATGTGTCATTGCATTATTTTGGCAAATTTGAGAGAGTGGATGGCCTGCTTGAATACAAGGGAGGACTGATGGTTACTTTTCCTGTGGAGAGGAAAAACCTAGGATATGAGAATTTATTACTCTATTCAGAGGACATGTATCATGTTCAAAGAGGACATTGCAGGGGAAATTTTAGTTACAAAATGCACTGGCTTCTTCCAAGAAAAAGTTTGAGTGATGGTTTGCTGTGTATTCATGACGAAGCAACTTTGCACAAGATGGATAATGCAACACCTGTTGGTTCATGTGCAGAGATCTGTGTGGAGGAAGTGGCACTTTCTGAAGAAGAAGTGATGCAGTTGCATAACAGAGCAGATGAAGTGCCAGTGTTAGTTTCTGAAACATATTCCAAGCATAAAGGGAGCAAATTTTCTTTGCTAAATGGGAAGGCTGTGGAGACAGAGATGGTGAATGAGATGTTTTTATCAGAGTTTGTAGCTCAAGAAGAAAAACATGTTGAGGAAGAAATTGCTGATGACAGTAAGCTAGTGGCAGAAGTTGTGGTAGGGCTGAAAAGGACAGTTGCCGAGGAAGAAAATTTGAGGATAATAAATGATGCTCATGACTTTCTCAGTACATATCATAGTCCTGTGAAGATTAAGAAAAGTAGACCCACTAGACTGACAACTAAAAGAAGAAAAATACCCGTTGAGATATCAGGTGCAGCAGTAGCTCCTGCTGCAAGTACAACAGCTCCAGGTGCAGCCACATCAGCTCCAGGTGCAAAGACCAAAACAACAGCAGCAGAAGCATCAGCAGGTCCAGCAGAGAGAGCAACAATGCCAAAGTGTACTGAGAGACAAACACCAACAGCAGCTCCTGAATTTGAGTATGTATATGCAGATCATGTTGAAATTGGAACAAGTACAGAACATGTAATACCTCTAGATGAAAAACAAGGAGAAGAAGGTGATGATGAAAGTGACATTGACTACCAGCCTCTTTCAGAGCACAGCTGTCCTGAAGAATCAGAGGCAGAAGAACTTAGGAAATTAGCAAGGGAGATTAGAAGGTAGAAGAGAGCAAAGAAATTAGGGGATGATGTTGGTCCTGTCATCAAAGATAATAATGTCATTGAAGGATTGTCTGGTGATGAGAAGTTGGATGGGATAGAAGATGATGTTGTGTCATCAGATGATGACTGTTCTTTTGATGAGGAAAGTGATGGTGAGGGGGCAATGCAGGTTGTGAGAAGGAAAAGTCAATGGAAGAGATATGACAGCAAATCAGAAATCCCTACATGTGTGATTGGAATGGTTTTTAGAGGAAGGCATCAAATGAAGAAAGCTCTAAAAACATGGCATTAAAAGGCATGTGCATATTGCTTTCACAAAGGATGAAAATCATAAGGTTGGTCCAAAGTGTACTTGGCCTGGTTGCAACTAGACGATCTATGCATCTAAAACTAGTAGAAATAAGTGGCTACAAGTGTCTACGTTTGTAGATGAGCATCATTGCATTCCAAGAAGAGACAACGAACTAGTTACATCATCTGTTATTGCTACAAAATATGGCAGGCTTATAAGAGCAAATCCCAGCTGGAAGTTAGAGGATTTGAGGAAAATAGTACTTGAGGACCTATTTGCTGATGTGACAGTTGCATAGTGTAAGAAGGCAAAGAGAATGGTGATGCACAAAATGTTGCATTCCATTGAAGGAGAGTACTCCAAATTGTTTAACTACCAGTTAGAGCTCCTAAGAACTAACCCTGGAAGCACAGTTGCAGTAAAGTTGGACCAAGATGAAAAGGATGGATCATATGTATTTCAGAGGTTTTACATGTGTTTTGATGCCGTGAAGAAAGGTTTCCTGGCAGGCTATAGAAAAGTTATAGACATTGATGGTTGTTTTTTCAAAGGTGCTTGCTATGGACAGATGTTGTGTGCTATAGGAATAGATGCAAATAACCAGATGTATCCTATTGCTTGGGCAGTTGTGGAGAAAGAGACCTATGAGTCATGGTTTTGGTTTCTTGCAAAATTAAACATGGACTTGAAAATAAGTAATCAAGGAGATGGATGGGTATTTATGTTAGATCAGCAAAAAGGACTTATAGGGGCAATTGAGGACATTTTTCCTAAAGCTGAGCACAGAATGTGTGCAAGACACATATATGCTAATTGGAAGAAAAAACACCTGACCATGATCTTCAGAAAAGGTTTTGGAGATGTGCAAAATCTCCAAATAGAGTGATTTTCAACTACAACAAGGCCATGCTAGCACAATTTACTGTTGAGGGTGCAGAAGACATGATGAACACTGACCCAGTTCATTGGAGTAGGGCCTACATGAAACTGGGGTCCAATTGTGATTCAGTGGACAACAACATGTGTGAGTCTTTCAACAACTACATCCTATTAGCTAGGTGCCTTGCTATTATCTCTATGCTTGAGTGGATCAGATGCAAGATTATGGTCAGGGTACAATAAAATAGAGGGAAGTCAGTTAAATGGAAAGGAACTACATGTCCCAACATTTTCAAAAAACTGAAGCAAAACATAAGGAGATCAGGTTTCTTTCATGTATTGTGGAATGGGAAAGATGTCTTCAAAGTGCAAGAGCATGAGAAATTCGAATTTACAGTGAACTTGCAGCAATGGACTTGCTCATGCAGGTATTGGCAGCTGTCAGGCTTACCATGTTGTCATGCCATTAGTGAATCTTCAAAACAGGGCAAAAAATTGATGATTACATTGCTCCATGCTACTCCATAGAAGTGTACAATAAGATATATGATCACTGCCTATAGCCCTTGGAAGGAGAGGAGAGCTGGCCAATTTCAACTAATCCAAAACCCCAAGCCCCTGGACACATAAGCTTGCCAGGAAGGCCAAAAACACAAAGAAGGAGAGAGGAAGGAGAAAAACCTAAGGGTACTAAGATGAGCAAAGTGGGTGGCTAGATCACATGTAGTTCTTGCAAAAGGCCAGGACACAACAGATTCAGCTGCACAAACAATGATGCAGCAAAGCATCATGGCAATGCACACTTAGTGAGAGAAGCTACAAAGAAAAAAACAAGACAAGGAGGCTTTTGAAGCTCTTCAAACTGAAAAAGCTATGCAAGCTGACATAGCTAAGGTATGGTCCATGTGTTCTGCTAATGGGAATTTCGACTTGTTTGAATATTGTTATTGCAAAATATGTACTAATAACTACTTGTTTGCAGGCTGGTACTATGGCTGCTGACATAAAAGGCAAGGCAGTGGCTGTGCCCTCCAGACCTAAGAAGTTGCAAGTAAGAAGAAAACCTAGGGCCCTGAAGATCAATGAACCAACCTCCCATATGACCTCACAGCAAGACTCACAGCCAAGCTCACAACCTAGCTCCCAATCTAGGTCACAACCTATCCTACCAAAGCATCGTGTCTTCAATCTTGCTGCATACAAGGAGTCACTAAGCAGCAAAAAAGGCCCATCTATATGATAGGTATAAGGAGGCACAAACACTGGTGCTGCAAAGTTACTACATGCTATTTTGTAGCATGTTGCTACATTTTTGCAAAGTTGTACTAAACCCTGGTTTTGGGAAACTTGCCCCATTTTGTTGCTACATTTCTCGAACATTAGGCTGGAAAGTGAACATGCATAATAACAACATTGCATACTTAATTAATTCAGTACATAACTAAACAGCATTGCATAGCTCAACAACTTCAACAAACTGACTTAACATTGACACATTCTCTGCATACTAACTTAACATTGACAGTTAAACATTGCCAGACATACTGCATACTAACTTAACATTGACAGACTGCATAACTGACATACCATCACTCCTCCTTCTCCTTCATCTTCTGGATGCCCTCTGAGTGGCGACCAGTGGAGAGCTGGGGAGTGGGGAATGAGAAGCGACCAGCTGCGGCGGTCCAGTGAGCTACATAAGTTCACTTAGCCCCTCTCCCCTGCAAAATTCAGTTAGGTCCTCTCCCCGTATAGAAAATTCAGTTAGCCAGCTCAGCTAGTCCAGTCAGCAAAGAGAAAAGCCAAAACCACGAGAAATCGAGTCCAAAACCGCCATAGGGGGTAATTGATCCGGTTTCAGAGATTTTAGGGGGTGATTGGTTCGATATTAGAGTTGGGGGGGGGGGGGAATTTGTCCGCAAGGAAGGATTGGGGGGGGGGAAGGATACTTTCCTCTATATATATAGCAGCCCCGTATGCTCGATAATGGGCCGACTCATATACGGTCGTGACGCCCGCTTTTTTTCTTTTTTTTCTTTTCCCTTTCTCATTTTGTTTTTGTTTTCCTTCTTTAAATTAACCCGGGATTTTCAAAGTTTTAAAAAGTTGTGAGTACTGAAAAAATATATCAAGAAATTAGAAAAAAAATTGAAAAATTATTCAGAAAATGTTCGTAATTTAAAAAACTGCTTGCATATTATAAAATTTTTATTTCAAACAAAAACCATCAAACAATTTTTTCTGTGATTTTTAAAATATGATAGTGTATTCACAACATATTCAGGAATTTAAAAATAATGTCCAGAAAAGTTTAGGAAATATTCACAAAAAATAAAAGAGATAAATAAATAACGAACAAAAGGAACCATCACTTAGGTAGACGTTTTATTAGAAAATCTATAGTGGTCGTTTTATAATTTTATTTAGTCGCTCATGCATCGGGTAGAAAAATCCCTCCTGAAAATTAGTTTTTGAAATGACTTCCTAAAAATCCCTCCTCATCATGACATCACTCAGACATAGTTTGTGAAATGACATTTTGAAAATCCTTATCTCATGCTAGCATTTGATTCGGAGTTTTTTTATCTCTACCACTTCTGCATAGTCTCATTGTTTTTCTCCCGTTACAACACACGAACAATTTTGCTAGTACATATTAAAACAAAAGAACACAATGAAAACACTAGTAGAAAATAGGGAACTAGTCCTAGTTCCAAAGGATCTTTAGTCCTGGTTATGGAACCGGGACAAACAAGCGGGACTAAAATCCAAAACCTGTAGTCCTGGTTCTCTTATGAACCGGGACCAAAGGGGCTCCACGTGGCCGTTGCGGGGTGTCCATACAGGAGGACCTTTAGTCTCGGTTGGTAACACCAACCGGGACCAAAAGGCAGCCACGCGTCAGGCGCTGATTTTTTTAGGAAGGGTTTTTTGGGGTTTTGGAGGGTTAATTTAAGGGTTTCATATTGTGTTAGCTAGCTAATAGAGAGAAGTGACCTTTCTTTCTGCGTGCTTGGTCGACGCTAGATAATATACATATAGACAGAACTCGATGCCAGCTAATAAGCAAACGAAGGAAACCATTAATTACACAAGATCCATATATAGAGGGAAGTGACATCTCTTTCTCCGTACTTGGTCGAATGACAAGTTTTCGTATATCTACCCGACGCTACTACATATATACGATATAACATGTTTTACAATCCCTAACATCATCTACCTAAGATCCAATCACAATTCCACATGGTATTCTCTGTCTTCAGGTATGACGTGCTCAAGAAAGAATCCCGTCAATTCCTCTTGAATTGCTCGTATGCGATCATGTGGTAGGAGTTCATCCCGCATCTGTCAGATCTAATTTAAAGAAGGGGGGGGGGGTCCATACATGCATATATATGAATTAAACTCAACACAATTGATGGTAATATATAAAATAAAATTATGAATATTATTTACGTACTTCAAATTGTTTGTCATGGAAGCCCTATTCAGAGGTTGAGTGGTGAATGAACTCGCATACGTAGTATCCACATAAAACAGTCCTAGATTCCTGGTACAAGCACTTTACGAGAATATAGTTCAATCAAATTGATAAGCAAGCATGGTAATGTTATTGATGAAAATTTGAATCAATTAGAGATGTGCGAAACTAGCTAGTACTACTTACTTTGGGGTGTGTAAATCGTAGCTCTTTATTTAGACCGGTAACCTTTCAGGTGAACTTTTTCCAAACCCTGCCAGGCAAAGAAAATGATTACTTGATATCAGGAAATGAACAAAAGTTGATATGGTCCCGATATTGATTGAACTTACTTATGGAGCATTGGAGTCATGTCCGCATAATCCTCGGGATCTTTACGTCTCGAGTCTAAGGCAGTTATTAATGCCCCGTCAAGCTTAAGGGATAGCAGAATAAAGTGGTAACTGCACATACATATATAACTCATCAATTACATTACTTAACCTTGAGTAAGCGAAACCAAATATGTAGAAGACAGTAACACTCACTTGAAGTTGTAAGGGAAGAGTATTTCCCTTTTGTTTTGATGTCTAAGGAACGAATTTAGCAAGTTCTCCTTGGTATCTTTGACTCTATTTCGTACCGTCCATTCATTTACAGCATCTGGGCTAATGAAGCCAACGTCGAAGATTCCTGCTTTTTTGCATTTGACAATCTTCAATCTACATAATATAGTGAGGATAATTATATATAGATGCAATGAACGAGTTGAGCTAGAGACTTAACTATAGAAGTAATACTTGTAGAAGGTAGCAAGTCATGAGTTGTTTATCGAGGGCCTGTTGAATGTATAACTGAAATAACTCCACAAATTCAATAGGCATCAGGTCGAGTCCAATGAAGTCGTGCTCTTTTTTAATTCTGATATACATACTGTTTTTCCCATACTCCCAATAGGTTTTCATGTACCACTCATGCAATTTGTACATCATCGTTGTTAGATGAGGATGATCAGGTTTGACGAGAGGCTTTCCGTGGACATATCTAAAGTCTTGTACTATTACCTCAGCCGTTTCAAATGTACATCATCGCCGAAGTAATCACCAGGATTGGTACCGGGCAGTAGCGCTAGATGATTAGTGATATCGCTAGACACCTAGAGTGGGCGGGGGGACGATTGCTTCTCCTGTTCACCGAGCTAGGGAATTTTTTTCTCACTTATTCTTCTTTGACTCTTGCAGCACTGGAAGTACTTCCCGACCGCTGTGCTTCAATATATGTCGGTCATAGCTTGATGACAGCGGAGGCGGTGATGGTCGCTTCAGGGCATCCACAGTGCGACTTGCTTTCACCAGATCTACCATTTCCTTCGGAGGTGGATGTTTCCATGCAAAATGGGCCTTCACTTAGGCTTTACTGATGTCATCGTTTTCTTTGTTAGTCCTCTCGTATGGTAAGTTTGGAAGAGGCTTGAGGCTTGGACCAAATTTGTATTTCTTGCTGCCTATTGTACTGCTAGCCGCCGGAGCGACGACGTCTCTCTTCCGTCGTGGATGACGCGCCGGAGGAGGCAGAGTGGCCTGATGCGTTGGAGGAGGAGGAGGAGGAGGCGGAGTGGCCTGACGCGCTAAAGAAGGCTGAGTGGTCTGCCACGCCGGTGAAGGCGGAGTGGCCCCACGTGCCAAAGGAGGCGGAATGGCCTCATGTGCCAAAGGAGTGGAGTGGCCTCACGCATCGGAGGAGGCGAATGAGGAGGAGGCGGAGTGCTCTGATGCGCCGGAGGAGGCTGAGTCTACTGAGGCTTCCAGTTTGGAAGCTTGAATTACTCCTTTCTCCATAGACAGGTACTCCTCTCAGCATTTTCCAGAAGAATCATATCCTCTTCATGTGTAGGGTTCTCAAGCTCCAACCCCTCAAATCCATCCATTATTTCATCCACCATCACAACAACATAGCCATGTGGAATGGGACGACAATGGAAAGTTCCCTCAATTCGAGGAGGCAGAACAGAGCCGACTGGCGCCTTGAAGGTCAGGTTCTGGCATCTCGTCATTAGCTCGCAATGTTGAGCCTCTGTGATACTATCCACGGGGTAGCGAGGAGCTATGAAATCAAGCTGAACAAGCTCCATGGAAGCCACACTGCTTCTCCGCTCAGATGGTAGGGTCGCTTCTGGTGCGGCATCAAAGGAAGGATCTTCGTGCCGCTTAGATGGTTGGCCGGTAGCTCTCTGGCTCTCAATTTCCTCTAGTTTTGCTAATCTTGCACTAAGTTTCAGCATTTCGCTTGCTTCCAGTTTCCTCTTTCTCTCTCGGCTTCTATAACCACTGTTGTTGGGAAACCCATGCTTCCACGAAATGGAGCCTAATGTACCACATGTTCGTCCAGGGTGTTCAAGATTCCCGAGGGCCTCTGTCAGCTCGTCCTTATCTCTGTCGGGAATGAACATCCCTTCCTACGCCGCCTTGATTGTTGCCTCAAGCTTTATGATGGGTATTGCAAGTTGAGCTTTCATCCAAACACACTTCCCTATTTCGGGTCCAGAGTTCCCCCAACCCCGAAGAACCAAGTCCTTGAATGATCTGGCCAGTGCAATGTCTCTGGGTGGACATTCTTAACAAGCAGGTCTTGCTCACCTTTGTCCCACAACGGCCGGGCTTTGTACTAGCCACCTGACCCCGTGTGATGGTGATACTACTTCGCTGCAGCATATTTCTTGTTTGTCAGTGACATTTTCTTACTCTTCTCCCATTTCTTGTAGACCACAAATTTGGGCCATTGATCACTTATCTTCTCATATCGACCTTTGAACTCCGGAGTCTCATGTTTCTCGACAAACTTTGTGTTCAACTCTTTCTTCCAGTTCCTGAATAGTTCCTCCATCTTCTTAAGACCCCACAACTTGACCTTCCGCTCTATAACTGCGTTATTCAGATCCTCCTCTTGTGGTAGGATGAAATATCTCATCAGCTCGATCCAAAGATCATCTTTCAGTCTATCCTGGACATAAGAAACTTCAGGGGTCCTTATTATTATTATTATTCCATTGCTGGGTGCTGATTGAGATGTAGTCCCTAACAACAACTCCATACTGATGTACAAATTCATCCTTGGTCCGCTTGGGAGCAATTGGTTGGCCATCATTTGCGACTTCTGTGATCGTGAACCTTTCATCCTAACACAAACTTTTCTTCGGGCCTCGTCTCCTTACCTCACTCGACTTTGCAACAGTTGAGGATCCCTCCCCCATTCTGTCACCGGAGCCGTGATCATGATATCTTTCCTCTGCCATTCGGTCAACGGAGCCGTGATCATGATCTCCTTCCTCCGCCATTCAGTCACTGGAGCCGTCATTATCTCTTGCCTCCTCCATTGTTGCATCACCAGACCCGTCCTCTCCTTCCTGACCATCGGTGACGTTGAGATACGCCAAGGGATTATACCCGGCGCGGATTATATCCCCCAACAAGTTTTCTTGTTCTATGTCTCTGGGATCCATAGTTTCTGCAAATATTACAACATGGAAATATATAAACATGAGATATGGAAATCAATACAAGGCATTAATGCAACAATACGATCATATAATATCACTAATACATCATCGAATAGTATCACTAATACATCATCGAATATTATCACTAATACATCTCGAATATTATTATATAATATCACTAATACAGATGTAGTTGATAGCTAGCGGCGCAGGCGGTGGACACCCAAAGAGAAGGAACTATGATCGGATCATAGCTCTGGTGAGATCCTGAAGAACCTGCCAGGTATTGGAGAACCTGGCGTCCAACGCAGTCATCTCACGTCGGACATGCTCATCCTCCTCCCTCACATGGTGATGTACCACCTCCGCGGGGGGGGGGGGGGGCTCCCTCTGCACCGACAATGGTCCACGCGACCACCACCAAAGAACCTCTAGGTCAACGACGGGACCCTGATTCCTCACCAAGCTGGGCTCCCTGGAAGGCAGCACCTCCCAGTGCCGGCCCGGCGGAGCCTAGTCCTGGACATGGCGCCTCTCAAGCAGGTGGTTGCCACTGAGTCGACGAGGAGGATGCTGGCCGAGCATCATCGACTCAATGGCTACACTATGCAACTAAACATTTAAACATGTAAACATCATATATCTGCCTAATATAAAATCGTCGATATTGTCGGGGACTCTCGCTCCCTCACCGACGATCGTCGGGGACTCTCCCTCATCGACGATTGTCGGGGACTCCTCGATATCGCGCCATGGATAAAACAACTAAAACATAAAACATCTAAACAACTAAAAAAACTAAAACATAAAACAACTAAACTAACTTAAACAATATGAACACTTAATTAACTAAATCAAATAAAACATAAACAACTAAAACATAAAAAATAACTGAATTAACTAAAACATAAAAAATCAAATTAACTAAAACATAAAACAACTAAAACGATCGTCGGGGAGCTCACCGGGGGGTTGACGAGGAGAGTGGCGCGACGGGGAGAGCGGCGACGACGACGAGGAGAGTGGCGACGGGGAGAGCGGTAATGGCGACGAGCGGCAAAAGGGTAGAGGGTGGTGAGGGTGGCGAAGGCGGCAAGGGCGGCGTGACGGGGAGAGCAGCGATGGGGCAGGGGGCAGCGAGAGCGACGCGATAGGGAGAGTGGCGATAGGGAGAGTGGCGATGGCAACAAGGGCGACAACGGCTGGTCGGGACGTCGATGGGGTAGAGGGCGGCATGAGCGACGCGATGAGGAGAGTGGGGACGGCAGCAAGGGGAACGGTGTCGAATCAGGGCATCGACGGGCCAGAGGGCGGCGAGGGCATCGACGGCAAGTTTGGGCAGCCTGGCGGTATCGATGTGTTCGGCGTCGTCGGGGCAACTGGAGGTGAAATCTGCAAATTTTCCCAACTCTCGCTTATATACAGAGACCTTTAGTCCCGGTTGGTGGCTCTGGGTGTTTGGAGTGCAGAATATTCTTGTGTTCATTGATATATGGGGTCACCAAGGTAGAATTCTATAGATCTGTGTAGTGTGCTTGAGACCAAGAATGCCTGTCTCTACATATTATTGAGTCCGGTCCTAGCGTGCCTTTTCCAGTCAGTCTCCCCTCATACCACGATTGAGGGAGACCAATCGGCTTAAGGTCAGGAAAGAAGTCAACACAAAACCCAATGACCTCCTTTGTTTGATGGACCATGAAGATGCTTCCTTCTGGCCTAGCACCGTTACAAACATATTTCTTTAAGACTCCCATGAACCTCTCAAAGTGGAACATATTGTGTAGAAATACAGAGCCCAGAATGCCAATCTCGTTAACTAGGACGTGCGTCATGATATTGAAGAAGGATGGTGGGAACAACAGCTCGAAACTAACAAGACATTGCACCAAATCACTCTTTTACCTTGGTAGGATTTCTGGATCGATTACCTTCTAAGAGATTTTATTGAGGAATGCACATAGCTTCACAATGGCTAATCGAACGTTTTACGGTACAAGCCCCCTTAATGCAACCGGAAGCAGTTGCGTCATAATCACGTGGCAGTCATGAGACTTTAGCTTCTGGAACTTTTTCTCTGCCATATTTATTATTCCCTTTATATTCAACGAGAGGCCAGACGGGACCTTCATACTGAGAAGGCATTCAAAGAAGATTGCCTTCTCTTCTTTGGTAAGAGCATAGCTGGCAGGACCTTCATACTGCTTTGGATTCATGTTGTCTTTTTCGTGCACATGTTGCTGGTTGTCCCATGCCTCCGGTGTATCTTTTATATTCCCATACACTCCTAAGAAGCCTAGAAGGTTCACGCAAAGATTCTTCATCACTTGCATCACATTGATTAAAGTGGACCTCTAGGTCTTTCCAATAGGGTAGGTCCCAAAATATAGATTTCTTCTTCCACATGGGTGCGCGTCCCTCATCGTCAGTCGGAACAGATAGTCTGCCATGAACCTTTCCAAAGATTACTTGTAAATCATTGACCATATCAAGTATGTGATCACCAGTACGGAGGGCGGGCTTCTTCCGGTGATCTGCCTCACCTTTGAAATGCTTTCCTTTCTTTCGACAATGATGATTGGTCGGAAGAAATCGACGATGCCCCAGGTACACATTCTTCCTGCATTTGTCCAAATATATACTTTCGGTGTAATCTAAACAGTGTGTGCATGCGTGGTATCCCTTGTTTGTCTGTCCTGGAAGGTTATTGAGAGAAGGCCAATCATTGATGGTTACAAACAACAACACATGTAGGTCAAATTCCTCTTGTTCGTTCTCATCCCACACACGTACACCTTTTCCATTACAGAGATGTAAAGTTCATCAACTAATGGCCTTAGTGTTGGGGAACGTTGCATGTGAAACGAAATTTTTCCTACACATATGCAGATCTATACATGGTGATGAGCATCTACGAGAGGGAGAGTGGATCTACATACCCTTGTAGATCGCTAAGCGGGAAGCGTTAAGAAACGCGGTTGGTGTAGTCGAACGTCTTCGCGATCCAAATCGCCGTGCGTCCCGTGATCCAATCACGATCCGTCCCGCGATCCAATCATGATCCGTCCCACGAACTTGATCACGATCTGTCCCACGAACTTGATCACGATCCTTCCGATCTAGTACCTAATGGACGACACCTCCGCGTTCAGCACACGTACAGCTTGATGACGATCTCCACCGTCTTGATCTAGCAAGAAGGAGTGGATAGGAAGTTGCTTTCTCTGGCAGCCTGACGGTGCTCCGGCGATGGTGGTGGAGCAATTCCGACAGGGCTTCGCCTAAGCACTGCAGAAAACCGATCTAGAGGAGAAACTATGCACTGGAGGAACGGGTAGCACGTGGCTGAAAATCTAATGCAAAACCCCTGAAACCTGCAGTATATATAAGAGGATAGGAGGAGAGGCCTTGGCACAAGGGCCAAGGTCTCCTTGCTTCAGCCGAAGGAGAGAGGGAGAGGTGGAGTCCACCTCCAATCGTAGTAGGACTAGGATTCACCCTATTTTGCCTTTTTTTCCACTTTTTCTCTTAGGCCTTTTTTCCTCCAGCCGCATGGACCTCTTTTGGATGTTCCACCATACCACTAAGGGCTGGTTTACACCCTCCTACAGCCCATGTAGCCTCTTGGGTCAAAATACCCCTCCCGATGGCTTCCCGGTACACTACCGGCACTCCCGGTAGACTACCGATGAGCCCGAAACTTTTCCGGCGACCAAAACAGGACTTCCTATATATGAATCTTTACCTCCGCACCATTACAGAGCTCCTCGTGATGTATGGCATCTCATCCGGGACTTCGAACAAACTTCGGTCACCACCATACATAACTCTATACTACCGAAACGTCACCAAACCTTAAGTGTGCAGACCCTGCGGGTTCGAGAACTATGTAGACATGACCGAGACGCCTCTACAGTCAATAACCAATGGCGGGACCTGGATGTCCACATTGGTTCCTACATATTCTACGAAGATCTTTATCGGTCGAACCTCTATGTCAAGGATTCAGTTAATCCCGTATGATGTTCCCTTTGTTCTTCGGTATGTTACTTGCCCGAGATTCGATCTTCGGTATCTCCATACCTAGTTCAACCTCGTTACTGGCAAGTCTCTTTACTCATTCCGTAATACAAGATCTCGCAACTAACACTGAGTCACATTGCTTGCAAGGGTTATTGTGATGTTGTATTACCGAGTGGGCCCTGAGATACCTCTCCATCACACGGAGTAAGAAATCCCAGTCTTGATGCATGCCAACTCAACAGATACCCTCGGAGATACCTGTAGAGCACCTTTATAGTCACCCAGTTACGTTGCGACATTTGATACACACAAGGTACTCCTCCGATATCTGTGAGTTGCATGATCTCATTGTCATAGGAACATATACTTGACATGTAGAAAACAGTAGCAATAAACTGACACGATCATAAGCTATGTTTGTAGTTTGGGTATTGTCCATCACATCATTCTCCTAATGACGTGATCCTGTTATCAAATGACATCTCATGTCCATGGCTAGGAAACCTTAACCATCTTTCGATCAACGAGCTAGTTCACTAGAGGCATACTAGGGACATTGTGTTTGTCTATGTATCCACACATGTATCCCTGTTTCCAATTAATACAATTATAGCATGGATAATAAACGATTATCATGAACAAGGAAATACAATAATAAACACTTTATTTATTGCCTCTAGGGCACATTTCCAATGCTTAGGTACACATCAATGTCATTGTCGGGTTGCTTAGGGCCTTGGATGAGTATTGACATCATAATGAACTTCCGCTTCATGCACAACCAAGGAGGAAGGTTATACATACATAGAGTCACATGCCATGTGCTATGCTTGCTGCCCTGCTCCCCAAAAGGACTAACACAATCTACACTTAAACCAAACCATACGTTCCTTGGGTCACCTGTAAAGTCCCTCCACTTTCTCTCGATCTTTCTCCACTTCAACCTGTCGGCGAGTGCTCTCAACTTCCCGTCTTTCTTACGGTATTTTATGTGCCATCGCATCAACTCGGCATGATTTTTGTTTTGGAATAGACGTTTCAACTATCGCATTATAGGAGCATACCATGTCACCTTGGCAGGAACCCTCTTCCAAGTGTGCTGGACCTCAACATCACCAGGGTCATCTCATGTGATCTTATACCGCAATGCACCGCATACATGACATGTGTTCAAATCCTCGTACACACCGCGGTAGAGGATGCAGTCATTAGGGTATGCATGTATCTTTTGCACCTTGATGACCCACAACTATAGAGGATCTATCGTAGTCCTTTTGATAAGTAAGAGTATCGAACCCAACATGGAGTAGAAGGAAGTGACAAGCGGTTTCCAGTAAGGTATTCTCTGCAAGCACTGAAATTATCGGTGACAGATAGTTTTGTGATAAGATAATTCGTAACGAGTAACAAGTAACAAGTGTAACAAAGGTGCGGCAACGTAGCCCAATCCTTTTTGTAGCAAAGGACAGGCCTGGACAAACTCTTATATAAAGCAAAGCGCTCCCGAGGACACATGGGTATTTCCGTCAAGCTAGTTTTCATCATGCTCATTTGATTCACGTTCGTTACTTTGATAATTTGATATGTGGGTGGACCGGTGCTTGGGTGCTGCCCTTACTTCGACAAACCTCCCACTTATGATTAACCCCTATCGCAAGCATCCGCAACTACAAAATAAGAATTAAACCTAACCATAGCATGAAACATATGGATCCAAATCAGTCCCTTACGAAGCAACGCATAAACTAGGGTTTAAGCTTCTGTCACTCTAGCAACCCATCATCTACTTATTACTTCCCAATACTTTCCCCTAGGCCATAATAATTGTGAAGTGTTATGTAGTCGATATTCACATAACACCACTAGAGGAGAGACAACATACATATCATCAAAATATCGAACGAATACCAAATTAACATGATTACTTATAACAATACTTATCCCATGTCCTCAGGAACAAACATAATTACTCACAAAGCATGTTCATGTTCAAGACCAGATGAGTATTAATTATCATAAAGGATCTGAACATATGATCTTCCACCGAGTAAACCAACTAGCATCAACTACAAGGAGTAATCAACACTACTAGTAACCCACAGGTACCAATCTGAGGTGTTGAGACAAAGATCGGATACAGGAGATGAACTAGGGTTTGGAGAGGAGATGGTGCTGGTGAAGATGTTGAAGGAGATTGATCCCCTCTCGATGAGAGGATCGTTTGTGATGACGATGGCTTTGATTTCCCCCTCCGAGAGGGAAGTTTCCCCAGCAGGACCACCCTGCCGAAGCTCTAAATTTGTTCTGACCAAGTTCCGCCTCGAGAGGGCGGTGCTTCATCCCGAAATCTCTCTTCTCATTTTTTTTCCAGGTCAAAATGCTTCATATAGGAGAAGATTGGCGTCGGAGGAGCCACAGGGGCCCCACAAGCCTGCTAGGCGCGGCCACGATGGTGGCCTCGCCTAGCAGGCTTGTGAGCTACTGGTGGCCCCCCTCCGGTTGATTCTCGCGCCAGTATTTTTTATTAATTCCAAAAATATTCTCCATAAAATTTCAGGACTTTTGGAGTTGTGCATAATAGGTATCTCAGATTTGCTCCTTTTCTAGTCCAGAATTCCAGATGCCGGTATTCTCCCTCTTCATGTAAACTTTGTAAAATAAGAGAAAAAAGGCATAAGTATTGTACTATAATGTGTAATAACAGCCCCTAATGCAATAAATATCAATATAAAAGCATGATGCAATATGGACGTATCAACTCCCCCAAGCTTAGACCTCGCTTGCCCTCAAGCGAATGCCGAGATCGATGAATATGTCCACAAGTTCAGAGATAGAGGTGTCGATGAAAATAAAATACGGACATGAGGGCATCATGATCAACTTTAGAACATCAATACTCATTGTATGAGATTCTTTATACTAGAGTAACAATTCATTCACAATATAAAGTATGAACCAAGAACTCTATTGACAACCAACAAACTATGATGTGAGTCATTGAAGCAATTGACAATTTATCATAACATCGGAAAGGTTCAATATAAGAGCTTGTAAAGAAAATCCACATACTCAATCATATTTTAGTCTTTCACAATTGCTAGCACTCACGTGGTACCCACGAGGTCAAAGCTTCAATCGAACATAGAGAAAGATAGGGGCTTATAATTTTGCGTCCGAACTATTCACCTCAAGGGTGATGTCAACAATAATAACTCATGATCACCCACATCCGAGTGGATAAGTCTAGATCATTCCCCAACACATAATTCTTGCCAAAAGAGAGACGGAATATAGGAAGTGGTGAAGAACACGATGACTCTTGCATAAAGGTAAGTACTAGAAAGTAAAAGTAAAAGTGATAGATAGGCCCTTCGTAGAGGGAAGCAGAGGTTGTCATGCGCTTTTTATTTTTGGATGCACAAACTCTTAATGCAGAGGAACGCCATGTTGTATTTCCCTTTGTGATAGCAACCTTTATTATGCAGTCTGTTGCTTTTATTTCTTCACTGTCACAAGTTCGTACAATGCTTATTTCCCTTACAATAAAAGATCACACATATTTAGGAGCAATTTTTATTGCCTTATTGCACCGATGACAACTTACTTGAAGGATCTTATTCAATCCATATGTAGGTATGGTGGAGTCTCATGGCAAAACTGGGTCGAGGTGTTTGGATGCACTAGTAGTATCTCTACTTGGTGCAGAGGTTTTGGCTAATATGAGGTGGAAGCAAGCATGAAATGTTGGAGGATCTAAAACCATATAACTTCTATCTGGATGCAAGCAAACACAACCTATTATGTTGTCTTCCTGTCCAACATCAACTTCTTGGCACGTAATATTTTAATGAGTGGTCACAATCATAAAAGATGTCCAAGATAATATATTTATATGTGAATCTCTCTTTCTTTACCACTTCCTTTCAATTGCACCAATGGCCAATTACTATGTTTGTTAACTCCCAACAATTTTCAATCACCATACTTTTTATATGTGAAGTCATCACTCCCCACATGATCACTATGTATTCTCTATGCTTTTGTTCTATTGTTCCATATTCATTACTTTCAAGAGCATAGTAATCCAGCAAAGCCCTCTCATCAAAACTACTTTTTATTATATATATATATATATCGGACTTGCTTAGAGCAAAATGAAAAACTAGAATGGTAGATCATACTAAAAACTTTTATTCTACTAGATCAAGACAAAAACAAAAAGGATCGGACTAGGAAAGATAAAAACAAAAAAGGAAAAAGGAACAAGGTATGATGTGATACGATACCGGGGCACCTCCCCCAAGCTTGGCACAAGCCAAGGGGAGTGCCCATACCCATGTGCTCAGGTGTCCTTCTTTGGGGGTGATGATGGTGGAGTTGTTGATGAGGTTGGAGGCTTTTTCAATTTCCTCTTGAGCATGAAATTTTGTTTCCTCAGATCATTCACTTCCTTCTTGAGCTTCAATATCCTTTGACATGATTCTTCTTTACTCTCCTGTAGAAAACGAGAAGGGATAAATAGAACTTTGGGTTTTCTCCTTGTGTTTGGGAGGCTTGATTTCCTGAACTCCACGTGCATGTCTCCCAGTTGAGGCATAGGAGTATCCTCTTCATCCGAGATTTCTTCTTGGTACTTATCTTCTTGTTCCTCCTCCGAGAATAATCCATAAGGATCTAGGTCCCCATAGAGCTTGGGATTGGCAAGATAATGCGATATGTAGCTCTCCCCATCAGACTCTTGGGACGACATCTTGCTCTAAATCTACTGCAGAAACAACTCAAAACAAAAACAAGAGGTATTGTCGTGATACGAAATTCGAAACCTTTGTGAGATTATATAATGATTTTTTGCCGACCCAAAGGGATGTTCTGCAAGAAAACAGAGTCCGGGGGGCGCACGGGGTGGTGACAAGCCTCCTAGGCGAGTCCAGGGGGTGGCCGCGCCTAGTAGGCTTGTCGCCTCCCCGTGTGTCCTTCAGACTGCTTTTTATTTTCCTAATTTTGAAATATTCCAAAACTGCAGAAAATTGCCATTGGAAACTTTTGGAGTCGGTTTACTTACCGTACCACGCACCTATTCCTTTTCAGCGTCTGAAACATTCTGGGAAGTCTCCCTAATATGCTCTTCGGGAGTTATGGAATTGATGACATTGGTTTCAACATTAACGAGACTTCCTGAAATACAGTGTTTGATTCTTTGCCCGTTTACCACATTCGGATTTTTGCCTTCAGCATTGTTGATCTTGATGGCACCGAAGCGATATACTTCCTCGACGATGTATGGTCCTTCCCATTTAGAGAGAAGTTTTCCTACAAAAAGTCTTAACCGAGGATTGTATACCAAGACATGATCACCTACATTGAATTCATGCTTTTGTATCCTCTTATCATGCCATTTCTTAACTTTATCTCAAAACAGCTTGGCATTCTCATAGGCCTGGGTTCTCCATTCATCAAGTGAGCTAATGTGAAATAACCTCTTGTCACCAGCAAGATTGAAATCATAGTTGAGCTCTTTGATTTCCCAATAAGCCTTATGCTCTAGCTCTAGAGGTAAGTGGCATGCTTTACCATAAACCATTTTATACAGAGACATACCCATAGGATTCTTGTAAGAAGTTCTATAAGCCCATAATACATTGTCAAGTTTCTTAGACCAATTTTTCCTAGATCTATTAACCGTCTTTTGCAAGATCAATTTAATTTCTCTATTGATCAATTCTACTTGACCACTAGACTGAGGATGATAAGGAGATGCAATTTTATGAAACATCATACTTATCAAGCAATTTACGGAAAGCACCATGAATAAAATGTGAACCACCATCAGTCATTAAATATCTTGGGACTCCAAATCTAGGGAAAATAACCTCTTTAGGCATCTTAATAGAGGTATTATGATCAGCACTACTAGTTGGGATAACTTCTACCCACTTAGTAACATAATCAAAAGCAACTAAAATATGAGTATACCCGTTGGATGTTGGAAAAGGTCCCATATAATCAAAACCCCAAACATCAAATGGTTCAATAACGAGAGAGTAATTCATAGGCATTTCCTGACGTCTACTAATATTGCCAATTCTTTGACATTCATCAAATGACAAGACAAACTTACGAGCATCCTTGAAGAGAGTGGGCCAATAAAACCCAGATTGCAATACCTTGTGTGCAGTTCTGTCTCCAGCGTGGTGTCCTTCGTAGGCCTCGGAATGAAACTTCTGTAGGATCTGTTCCTGTTCATGCTCAGGTACACAGTGTAATAATACCATCTACTCCTTTATAAAGGTGTGTGTCATCCCAGAAGTAATGTCTTAAATCATAGAAAACCTTTTTCTTTTGCTGGTATGTGAAACTAGGCGGTATAAATTTAGCGATAATGTAATTAGCATAATCAACATACCAAAGAGCATTATGAGAAGCATTTACTTTTTCTTTTGCTGGTATGTGAAACTTGGCGGTATAAATTTAGCAACAATGTAATTAGCATAATCATGATACCAAGGTGTATTATGAGAAGCATTTATGATAGCTAATTGTTCATCAGGAAAGCTATCATCAATAGGTAGTGGGTCATCAAGAATGTTCTCTAACCTAGACAAGTTATCTGCTACGGGGTTATCAGCACCCTTTCTATCAACAATATGCAAATCAAATTATTGTAGCAGAAGAAGCCACCTAATAAGTCTAGGTTTAGCATCTTTCTTTTCCATGAGATATTTAATAGCAGCATGATCAGTATGAACAGTTACTTTAGAATCAACAATATAAGGTCTAAACTTATCACAAGCAAACACAACTGCTAAAAATTCCTTTTCAGTGGTAGCATAGTTTCTTTGAGCACTGTCTAGAGTTTTGCTAGCATAATGAATAACATTTAATTTCTTATCAACTCTTTGGCCTAGAACAACACCAACAGCATAATCACTAGCATCACACATAATTTCAAAAGGTAGGTTCCAATCAGGTGGTTGAACAACAGGTGCAGAAATCAAAGCATTCTTGAGAATTTCAAAAGCTTCTACACAATCATCGTCAAAAACGAATGGAACATCTTTTTGCAAAATATTAGTGAGAGGCCTAGAAATCTTAGAGAAATCTTTAATAAATCTCCTATAGAAACTCACATGACCAAGAAACTTCTTATACCTCTGATATCCATAGGACACGACATTTTTTCAATAGCATCAATGTTAGCCTTATCAACTTCAATACATCTTTCGGAAATTTTATGTCCCAAGACAATGCCTTCATTCACCATAAAGTGGCACTTCTTCCAATTCAAGACAAGATTAGTTTCTTCACATCTTTGCAAAACTCGATCAAGGTTGCTCAAACAATCATCAAAAGAAGTTCCGTAAACGGAAAAATCATCCATGAAAACCTCAACAATCCTTTCACAGAAATTAGAGAATATAGCAGTCAGGCATCTTTGAAAGGTAGCAGGTGCATTGCATAAACCAAAAGGCATGCGTCTATAAGCAAAGGTACCAAAAGGACAGGTAAAGGTGGTCTTCTCTTGGTCCTATTTTGACGCAGGTATTTGAGAGAAACTGGAATAACCATCTAGAAAGGTGTATGTTTGGATAATCTTTCTAGCATTTGATCAATGAAAGGTAGAGGTTAATGATCTTTTCTAGTAGATTTATTCAATTTCCTAAAATCAATTACCATTCTATAACCTGTAACAATTCTCTGTGGGATCAATTTGTTTTTATCATCAGGAACTATGGTAATACCTCCTTTCTTAGGGACACAATGAACGGGACTAACCCATCTACTATCAGCAATAGGGTAAATGATACCTGCCTCCAGAATCTTTAATATTTCATTTCTTACCACTTCCTTTATTCTAGGATTCAACTATCATTGGTGATCAACCACTGGTTTAGCATGAGGATCCATTTTAATTTTGTGCTGACATAGAGTGGGACTAATGCCCTTAAGATCATCAAGAGTATATCCAATAGAAGCATGGTGCTTCCTTAGAGTTTTCAATAATCTCTGTTCGTCATGCTTTGAAAGGTTAGCACTAATAATAACATGATATATCTTATTTTCATCAAGATAAGCATATTTCAAAGTATCACATAATTGTGTAATCTCAAACACGGGATCACCCTTGGGTGGAGGGGGATCCCCAAGTATTTCAATAGGCAAGTTGTGTTTCAGAATAAGATGATGATCAAAGAAAATCCTATCTATTTCATTTCTTTCATTCATGTGCATGTCATTTTCATGGTCTAGCAAATATTGCTCTAAAGGATCAGTAGGAGGCACCGCAATAGAGGCAAGACCAATAATTTCATCCTTACTAGGCAGTTCTTTATCATGGGGTTATCTACGAAATTTAGAGAAATTAAACTCATGAGACGCATCCCCAAAACTTACGGTAACTGTTTCCTTCTCACAATCTATCGTGGCATTGACGATATTCAAGAAGGGTCTACCCAATATAATGGGACAAAAATTATCTTGTGGGGAACCAAGAACAAGAAAATCAGTAGGATATTTTATTTTCCCACACAAGACTTCAACATCTCTAAACTGGTGATATAGTATCTCTATTAGCATCGATTTCCTCTAACTCAGCTGGTGCAATATCATTCATAATCTCTTTATATAAGGAAAAGAGAATTGCACTCACACTAGCACCCATATCACGTAAGCCATGATAGCAATGATCTCCTATTTTAACAAAAACAATAGACATGCCAACAACGGGTTTATGTTTATCTTTAGCATCAAGTTTAGCAATCCTAGCAACTTCATCACAAAATTGAATAACATGCCCATCAATATTATCAACCAAGAGATCCTTACCCATGGGGTGTAGGTGTTCTAGCCCAGCTCTTACGAACCACAGTTGAAGCTTTAGGATGATCCTTTATTCTAAGAGGGAAATGTGGTTTCTCTATATAAGGAGCGACAATAACATGATCAACATTATAAGTAATAGTTTTCTCTTCAACTTTAATAGGTTCAACTACTTTCAATTCAATGGGAGATGATATTTAAACCACTTCTCCTTAGGGAGATCAACATGAGCATCAAAAGATTCACAAAAAGAAGCTACTATCTCAGAGTCAAGCCCATATTTAGTGGTAAATTCATGAAAAGTATCGGTGTGCATGAAAGATTTAACACAATCAAACTTAAGGTTCATACCTGACTCCTTACCTTTGTCGAGTTCCCAACCTTCATAGTTGCGTTTAATTATTTCCAATAAATCCCATTTGAAGTCAATATCTTTCTTCATATAGGAACCAACACAAGAAGTATCGAGCATGGATTGATCATTATGAGAAAGCCGAGCATAAAAATTCTGAATAATAATTTCTCTCAAGAGATCATGATTGGGGCATGAATATAACATTGACTTAAGCCTCCCCCAAGCTTGAGCGATTCTTTCTCCTTCAGGAGACCAAAAATTATAAATAATAATTCTGATCACGATAAACTAGATGCATAGGGTAGAACTTCTGATGAAATTCCATCTTTAATTGGTTTTAGCTCCATGATCCAATATCATCACATAGCCTATACCATTTCAATGCCTTTTCCTTCAAAGATAAAGGACAAACCGTCTTCTTAACGTGATCCTCGGGCAGACCTACAAGCTTAAATAATCCACAAGCTTCATCCACATAGATTAGATTAAATAAGGATCTACTGTTCCATCTCCTCCGTAAGGATTAGCCAACAATTTCTCTATCATACCCAAAGGAATTTCATAAAAAATATTTTCAGTAGGTTCAGTAGGTTGAGGGACAACTCTTTGTGTTTCTAGTCGAGGTGAAGATACCCTGAACAAGCCCCTCAAAGGATTACTTTCGATAGTGACAAGTGACAGTAAATTTCAGCACACTATATAAATTTTTCCTTACCAAATTCCACTTACCAAAGGTATTTCACTCCCCGGCAATGGTGAGAGAAAAGAGTCTTGATGACGTAAAAGTATAGGGCATCTATCATAGTCCTTTCGATAAGTAAGAGTGTCGAACCCAACGAGGAGTAGAAGGAAATGACAAGCGGTTTCCAGTAAGGTATTCTGTGCAAGCACTGAAATTAGCGGTGACAGATAGTTTTGTGATAAGATAATTCATAACGAGTAACAAGTAATAAGTGTAACAAAGGTGCGGAAAGGTAGCCCAATCCTTTTTGTAGCAAAGGATAGGCTTGGACAGACTCTTATATAAAGCAAAGCGCTCCCGAGGACACATGTGAATTTCCGTCAAGCTAGTTTTCAACATGCTCATTTGATTCGTGTTTGTTACTTTGATAATTTGATATGTGGGTGGAACGGTGCTTGGGTGCTTCCCTTACTTGGACAAACTTCCCACTTATGATTAACCCCTATCGCAAGCATCCGCAACTACAAAAGAAGAATTAAGGTAAACCTAACCATAGCATGAAATATATGGATCCAAATCAGCCCCTTACGAAGCAACGCATAAACTAGGGTTTAAGCTTCTGTCACTCTAGCAACCCATCGTCTACTTATTACTTCCCAGTGCCTTCCCCTAGGCCCAAATAATGGTGAAGTTTTATGTAGTCGATGTTCACATAACACCACTAGAGGACAGACAACATAGATCTCATCAAAATATCGAACGAATACCAAATTCACATGATTACTTATAACAAGTCTTATCACATGTCCTCAGGAACAAACATAAATACTCACAAAGCATGTTCATGTTCAAGATCAGAGGAGTATTAATTATCATAAAGGATTTGAATATATGATCTTCCACCGAGTAAACCAACTAGCATTGACTACAAGGAGTAACCAACACTACTAGCAACCCACAGGTACCAATCTAAGGTGTTGAGACAAAGATCGGATACAAGAGATGAACTAGGGTTTGGAGAGGAGTTGGTTCTGGTGAATATGTTGATGTATATTGACCCCCTCTCGATGAGAGGATCGTTGGTGATGACGATGGCTTCGATTTCCCCTCCGGGAGGGAAGTTTCCCCGGCAAGACCGCCCTGCCAGAGCTCTAGACTGGTTCTGCCCAAGTTCCACCTCGAGACTGCGACGCTTCGTCCCGAAAGCTCTCTTCTGATTTTTTTCCAGGTCAAAACGCTTCATATAGGAGAAGATGGGCATCGGAGGAGCCACAGGGGCCCCACAAGCCTGCTAGGCGCGGCTAGGGGGTGGCCGCGCTTAGCAGGCTTGTGGCCTGCTGGTGGCCCCCCTCTGGTTGATTCTTGCGCCACTATTTTTTATTAATTCTAAAAATATTATTCGTAAAATTTCAGGATTTTTGGAGTTGTGCAGAATAGGTATCTAAGATTTGCTCCTTTTCTAGTCCAGAATTCCAGCTGCCGGCATTCTCCCTATTCATGTAAACTTTGTAAAATAAGAGAGAAATGGCATAAGTCTTGTACTATAACGTGTAATAACATCCCCTAATGCAATAAATATCAATATAAAAGCATGATGCAAAATGGACGTATCACACCTCCAATCCTAGAGGGCATAGAACCTTGTTTGCTTCGTACGTACTACCGGGCAATTCGTTATCCTTTGGAAGCTTCTTATTTGTTATTTTCAGTAGCGAACCAAATCCCTTGTCTGATACACCATTGTCTACCTTCAATTACAGCAATTCTAGTGTGGTACTAAGCTTTTTGTTGTCATCTTCGCAATTTGGGTACAACCCTTTTTTGTGATCCTCTAACATGCGATCGAACTTCAACTTCCCCATTTCACTTTCGCATTCTCTCTATGCATCAAAAATGACCAGAGAAGATCATCATTGGGCACATCATATGGTTTGTCTTGATCTTCAGCTTCCCCCATTGCAGCATCACCGTATTCAGGGGGTGGGTAGTTGTCATCATCCTCTTCTTCTTCGTTGTCTTCCATCATAACCCCACTTTCTCCATGCTTGGTCCAAACATTATGGTGTGGCATGAAACCCTTCTCAAGCAGGTGGAAGTGAAGGGTTTTAGAGTTGGAGTAATCCTTCATATTCCCACAGACAGTACATGGACAATGCATAAAACCATTCTCTTTGTTTGCCTAAGCCGCTTCTAGAAAATTATGCAGGCCCTTAATATACTCGGAGGTGCGTCGGTCACCGTACATCCATAGCCGGTTCAGCTGTGTGCATTATATAATTAAGTGTATCAAAAACCATTAGAGAACATCATGAATAGAGAAGTGACCAAATTAATAGAAATTCATCATCACATTAAAGCCAAAGTACAGTAGTGACCAAAATAAATACATAAAGTTCATACATAGTTCTCATGGAACAACATATGTCTCTAGAGCATCTAATTAAAACATACATTGAAACTATGTAAAAAAATTAAATGCAACAACAAATGCGATCATAACCACAACTAAGGTACCAATTGATCCATTGGTATAATGATACCAAGACTCAGTATGAATGGCATATTTTCTAATCTTTCTAATCTTCAAGTGCATTGCATCCATCTTGATCTTGTGATCGTCGACGACATCGGCAACATGCAAATCCAATTTCATATTCTCCTCTTCAACTCTTTTTAATGTTTCTTTGAAGTAATTGTTTTCTTTTTCAACCAAATTTAACTTCTCGACAAGAATTTCTATGTCGGTTGGAATTTCCGGTTCACACAACTCCTAGATAAAAACATCTATGTCACGTTGTCCGACATAATTGTCATAAACACTAAATGAAACAAATAGTAATAAAATATAATATACCACATCCGAATCATAGATAGGACGAGGGCCGATGGGGGTGTATACCATAACCATGGCACTGTATAATAGCAAATAATAATAAAAGTAGGAAAATTATACAAGTATCTATCTAAATCATACAAGTAAGAATTTTTTTATTTTAAAAAGAAGATAAGAACAAGAGGCTCACCACGGTGGTGTCGGCGACGAGATCGGCGCGGGCGATCGACAACGGTAAGGACGGGGACGGGACAGGACGGACCACCAAACCTAGACAAATATTGAGGAAAATGGAGCTTGGAGGTCGAGCTTGGAGAGGAGAAAGCTTAAGTGTGGCTTGGGCATTTCGTCAAACACCTCATGTGCATTGGATGTGACAGCTAGAGCAACACACACCTCATGTACACACCTTGGCCAGCCAAAAAATAGAGAGTGAGTGGGCAGGGGCGGGGGTATATATAGGCTAATATATTTAGTCCCGGTTGGTGGCTATAACCGGGACAGAATGATGATCTTTGGTCCCGGTTCCAGCCAAGAACCGAGACTAAAGGTGTTGGGCCAAGAGCGAAGCCCATTGGCCCCGGTTCGTGTCTGGAACCAGGACCAAAATTGTTAGACGAACTGGGACCAATGGCCCCCGAGGCTCGGCCGATGCCCTGGCCTCACGAACCGGTATTGATGCACCATTTGGTCCTGGTTCATAAGTGAACCGGTATTAATGCCCTTATCCTGGCCTCAACCAAATCCATGTTTCCTACTAGTGAAAACACATACAAGGGGTAAATAAATTGATAGCGTCACCTTGTACAAAATATGCTCTCCTTGCACCCACATGCAATTACCTAGTTCAGTGCAACAGGGGCGATTAGTTACTCGTGCTATAAAATAAAATTTTATCTTTCTTACTATTTAGTGCGATCGTCGGTGCGAGCTCACTGTGTTGGTGATGACCCCATGCATGGTGGTGTGTGGTGTTGTATCCTGCATGCTCGTCATCCTTCTGCACCGTGCCTGTGCCGCATCCCATTGCGGTTCTCCCGCCACTAAAGCATTCCTCCTACAACCTTGATGACGTCCTAGTCTGTAGATCTCGAACCATGGGAAGAGGGCAAGTGGGAGCTCAATATGGAGGAGGAGATGCTCGACGAGCAAATGGTTGCCGAGGCGTAATAGCCTCACGAGTAGACAAGGTCGTGGTCCCCGCCATTCGGAATGACCCCGAGGTCCTTAGGAGAACCTCATGATCATGGCCTCTGCCAAAGCCATGCAGCAGTTGTCACCACCCATTAGTAGAAAATTGGTATTTGGACCGAAGCATTAGTCTCGGTTGCCTTTTGGACCGGGACTAAAGCAGCTACTAGTCTCGGTTCATGAGGCTAGGCATTAGTCCCGGTTCATGAGAAACCTCTAGTCCCGGTTGGTGTTACCAACCAGAACTAAAGGGGTGGTGGCAGGGTTGTGTCAGGCTGGGGCCCCTGCGAGCCTCTTTAGTCCCGGTTTCTAACACCAATCGGGACTATAGATGGACCTATAGTCCCTGTTCGGATAACAAACCGGGACTAAATGTTTCCCTATATACAGATACTTTTTCCAGCTCGAGCTCATCCTCTCCATTCTCTGTTTCTTCGTCTTCTCTAGTTCATCTCTTCATTTTTGCCAAGATTTGTCAAGATTTGAGGCACCCAATCTATCCAGCTATTCACAAAGGTTAGCAACTTTGTACTTTCAGCTCTCATTGCTAGATCAGCTCGTGCAATGCTTTATAAGTATAGTGATTTGGGGGTTTTAGTTTGGGTGTAATTATGTGGGATTTTTTATAATTTATATGCAACTTGAGCTCAAATTAACTTCTTAGTTTGCATATGTTTAGGTGTGTTTTAATTAGTGTGCCTTCCCGTCCCCGTCCTAACCACCGTCGATCGCCGGCACCGTCCCGTCGCCGGCACCACCTTGGTGAGCCTCTTCTTGTGTTCTTATCCTTTTTATAAAAAACGTATTTGTATGATTTAGATAGTTACTTGCATGATTTTATTACTTGTATGATTGTTTATTATATATAGTGCCATGGTTGTGATATCCGTGCCCGTCGGCCCTCGTCCGGTTTACGATCTGGATGTGGTATATCCTCTTTTATAACTATTTCTCGCATTTCTTGTTAATGACAATAATGCTCATCAAGTTGACATAGATATTTTTATCTAGGAGATAGTTGAACTGGAAATTCCAACCGACCCTATTTTCGAGAAATTAAATTTAGTTGAAAAAGAAAACGAGGATTTGAAAGGAAAGTTGAAAAAGAGTTGAAGAAGAGAAGATAAAGTTGGAGTTGTATGTTGTCGATGTCGTCGATGATTACAAGATCAAGATGGATGCAATGTGCTTGAAGATTAGAAAGATTAAAAACTATGGCATTAATAAAGAGGTTTGGTATCATTATGTTGTTGGATCAACTGTTACCTTAGTTACGATTTTGATCGCATTTGTTGTTGCATTAAAGTGTTTTAGCTAGATTGTTGTATGTTGTTTTATGAGAATAAGTTTGTGATACGTTGGATAATTTATGAAGTATCCATGCCATGTTTACAATAATTCTATTTGATTTTGGTATGATTTTATTAGAACTAACCCGACTATCGTTGTTTTCAGCAGAACTACGTGGTGTTGTTTTTGTGCAGAAATAAGAGGTCTTAGAATGGGTTGTAAATTTACAAAGAATATTTTTGGAAAATATGAAAAATACTAGGGCGAAAAGCTGGGTCAGGAAGTGGATGAGGAGGCCACAAGCCTGCTAGGCGCGGCCACCCCTAGCCACGCCTAACAAGCTAGTGGGCCCCTTCAGCACCTCCTTGACGTGATTGCAATGCCAAAAAGTCCTATAAATCTAGAAACCTCCGAAAACAAGCCTAGATTGGGAGTTCCGCCGCTGCCACGAAAAACCTATCGGGAGTCCGTTCCGGCACCCTACCGAAGGGGGAAACCATCACCGGAGGCCATCTTCATCATCCCAGCGGTCTCCATGACGAGGAGGAAGTAGTTCACCCTCGGGGCTGAGGGTATGTACCAGTAGCTATGTGTTTGATCTCTCTCTCTCTCGTGTTCTTGAGATGGCACGATCTTGATGTACCGCGGGCATTATTGATATAGATGAATCATATGGAGTTTTCCCCTTTCTATCTTGTTGTGATGAATTGAGTTTTCCCTTTGAAGTTTTCTTATCGGATTGAGTCTTTAAGGATTTGAGAACACTTGATATATGTCTTGCGATGGGATATCCATGGTGACAATGGGATGTTCTATTGATCCACTTGATGTATGTTTTGGTTATCAACTTGCGGGTTCCGTGACCTTGGGAATCTATGCATAGGGGTTGGCACATATTTTAGTGTTAACTTTCTAGTAGAAACTTTGGGGCACTCTTTGAAGTTCTCTATGTTGGATTGAACATGATGAATCTGAAATTATGTGATGCATATCGTATAATCAAGACCATGGGTACTTGTGGTGACATTGGAGTATCTAGGTGACATTAGGGTTTTGGTTGATGTGTATCTTAAGGTGTTATTTTAGTACGAACTCTAGGGTTGTTTGTGACACTAATAGGGATAGCTAATATGATTGATCAGAAAGGATAACTTTGAGGTGGTTTCGTACCCTACAATAATTTCTTTGTTAGTTCTATGCCATTTGTGACTTTGGAGTGAACTCTTTGTCACACGAGAGGTATTTACATATGATTCAACTATGTGAATATTGTTGAGAGAAATTGCACTAGTGAAAGTATGGACCCTAGGTCTTGTTTCCAATCATTTATACAATAGTTTGCACGTTGTTTACTATTTGTCACCTTGTTTTTTTATATTTTCAGATTATAAAAACCTATACCTACCATCCATATTGCACTTGTATCACCATCTCTTCGCCGAACTAGTGCACCTATACAATTTACCATTGTATTGGGTGTGTTGGGTACACAAGAGACTCTTTGTTATTTGGTTGCATGGTTGTTTGAGAGAGACGATCTTCATCCTACACCTCCCATGGATTGATAAACCTTAGGTCATTCACTTGACGAAAAATTGTCGCTGTCCTACAAAACTATGCGCTTGGAGGCCCAACACAAGTCTACAAGAAGAAGGTTGTGTAGTAGACATCAGTGTGTATGAACTTTATGTATGAACTTGTATTAATTTGGTATTTTTGGTGTTGTGTAATGAAGATGAACCGACAATGGATGTACGATGACCGACGCTCTCCCTAGTTCATTAATGGCATGCATAGTTTTTTGCCTGCGGCTTAGGCAAACAAGCGGGATAGTTTTATGTGTTATCCATGTGGTGTGTGTAAGAATGATAAGACTTACTCTAGCTCAAAACACATTCATGTCCACCTGTTTACATCCGGTTTCATATCCGGCTATAAGTGTTGGACCAAGCATGAAGAAAGAGGGGTTCTAATGGAAGAGAATGAAGAAGAAGAGGCTGATGACAACTATCCTAGGTTTCCTGAATATGATGGTACTACAATGGGGAAGAGAATGAAGAAGAAGAAGCTGAGGCATTAAATGTGCCTCCTGATGACCTTGGTCGGGCCATTGCCGATGCAAAGAGAAACTGCAAAAGTGAAAAGGAGAAGTTGAAGTCGCAGTGCATGTTAGAGGATCACAAAAAAGGGTTGTACCCAAATTGCGAAGATGACAACACAAAACTCGGTACCACACTAGAATTGCTGCAATGGAAGGGGGAGAATGGTGTATCTTACAAGGGATTTGAAAAGTTGCTGAAAATAATGAAGAATAAGCTTCCAAAGGACAATGAGTTGCCCGATGGTACATACGTAGCAAAGAAGGTTGTCTGCCCTCTAGGATTAGAGGTGTAGAAGATACATGCATGCCCCAATGACTGCATCCTCTGCCATGGTGAGTACGAGAATTTGAATGCATGCCCAGTATGTGGTGCATTGCGATATAAGATTGGTCGCGATGAACCTGGTGATGATGTTGAGAGCGAGCGCTCCAGGAAGAGGATTCCTGCCAAGGTAATGTGGTATGCTCCTATAATACCATAGTTGAAATGTTTGTTCCAAAACAGAGAGCATGCCAAGTCGGTGGGATGGCACAAAGAAGATAGTAACAAAGATGTGAAGTTGAGAGTACCCACTGATGGGTCGAAGTAGAGAAAAATCGAGAGTGAGAGAGGTCGGACTTTGCAGATGACCCAAGGAACTTATGGTTTGGTTTAAGTGTAGATGGCATTGATCCTTTTGTGGAGCAGAGCAGCAAGCATAGCACCTGGCATGTGACTCTATGTATCTATAACCTTCGTCCTTGGTTGTGCATGAATCGAAAGTTCATTATGATGCCAGTCCTCATCCAGGGCCCTAAGCAACCCGGCAACAACATTGATTTGTACCTAAGGCCATTAGTTGATGAACTTTTACAGCTGTGGAATAAAAAAGGTGTACGTGTGTGGGATGAGCACAAACAGCAGGAATTTGACCTACGAGCGTTGTTGTTTGTAACCATCAATGATTGGCATGCTCTTAGTAACCTTTCAGGACACACAAACAAGGGATACCATGCATGCACACACTGTTTAGATGAGACTGAAAGTATATATTTGGACAAATGCAAGAAGAATGTGTACCTGGGACATCGTCGATTTCTTCTGACCAAGCATGCCTTAGGAAAGAAAGGCAAGCATTTCAAATGTGAGGCAGATCACCAAAAGAAGCTTGTCCTCCGTACTGGTGATGATATACTTGATATGGTCAAGGATTTACAAGTAATCTTTGGAAAGGGTCTTGACGGACAATCTGTTCTAATTAACGATGATGGACACACACCCATGTGGAAGAAGAAATCTATATTTTGGGAGCTAGAATATTGGAAAGTCCTAGAGGTCCACTGTGCAATCGACGTGATGCATGTCACGAAGAATCTTTGTGTAAATCTGCTAGGCTTTCTGGGCGTGTATGGGAAGACAAAAGCTACACTGGAGGCACAGCAGGACCAGCAACATATGAACGCAAAAGAAGGCATGCATCCAAAGCAGTATGAAGGTCCTGCCAGTGACGCTCTTACCAAAGCAGAGAAGGAAGTTTTTTTTGAATGCTTGCTCAGTATGAAGGTCCCATCAGGATTCTCGTTGAATATAAAGGGAATAATAAATATGGCAGAAAAAAAATTCCCGAACCTAAAGTCTCATGACTACCACGTGACCATGACGCAATTGCTTCTGGTTGCGTTGAGGGGGCTTCTACCAGAAAATATTTGATTGCCCATTGTAAAGTTATATTCATTCCTCAATGTAATTTCTCAGAAGGTAACCGATCCAGAATCCTACCAAGCTTACAAAATGATTTGGTCCAATGTCTTGTCAGTTTTGAGTTGGTGTTCCCACCATTCATCTTCAATATTATGACGCACGTCCTAGTTCACCTAGTCGAAGAGATTGCATTCTGGGTCCTGTATTTCTACACAATATGTTCTCTTTTGAGAGGTTCATGGGAGACTTAAAGAAATATGTTCGTAACCGTGCTAGGCCAGAAGGAAGCATCTCCTAGGGCCATGAAATAGAGGAGGTTATTGAGTTTTGTGTTGACTTTATTCCTGACCTTAAGCTGATTGGTGTTCCTCAATCGCGGCATGAGGGGAGAGTGCGTAGAAAAGGCACGCTTGGACCAAAATCAATAATATATAGGGACGGGCATTCTTGGGCGCAAGCACACTGCGTAGTTCTACAAAATTCTACCTTGGTGACCCCGTATATCAAGAAACACATGGATATTATACGCTCCAAGAACCCGAGCAGTCTGGCCCCTGGATTAAATGTACACACATTGAGTCTTTCAGCGGTTGGTTGCGAACACATCTCATGAATCTCAACATTGTTGAAGATGACATCCACTTGTTGGCCAAGAGACTATCTTCGACTATATTGACTTTCCAAGGGTACGAGATAAATGGAAATACATTTTACACGATCGCCCAAGATAAAAAGAGCACCAACCAAAACAGTGGTGTCCGCTTTGACGATGCGGCAAACACCAACAGGGAAAAGGACACGTATTATGGTTACATAGAGGAGATATGGGAACTTGACTATGGAGGTGATTTTAAGGTCCCTTTTTTCGATGCAAATGGGTCAACTTGACTGGAGGAGGGGTAATGGTACACCCGCAGTACGGAATGACAACAATGGATCTCAACAATCTTGGGTACACACAGGAACCATTCATCCTAGCCAATGATGTCGCGCAAGTTTTCTATGTAAACGACATGTCTACCAAACCGAGAAAACGAAAATATAAGAAAGTGGATACATCATACGATGACCCAAAGCACCACATAGTTCTTTCAGGGAAAAGAAACATCATGGGAGTGGAAGACAAGACAGACATGTCCAAAGATTATGAAAAGTTTGATGAAATTCCTACCTTCATTGTGAGGATTGACCCAAGCATCCTGTTAAATGATGAAGACTGTCCATGGTTACGGCGCAATAATCAAGGGGCACACGCGAAGAAAAAGTTTTATACCCCAAGATCCCACTCTCGGATGTGATTGGCTTCACCGTCATCACTTTTCTTCTCAAGTGAGTAGCCGGGATGGTCTAGTTTTGTATAAGAAGTGCATCCAGTTTTTTCGTACATGCTATGTGGCTGAAATGATGATACCATGTCAAGTTTCTACCTTCTCAGAGTTCATTTGTAGTGCCTTTTGATTTTAGTGTCATTTAGCTAAAAAAAATCATTAAATGCATGAATAATAGCAAATGAAGTTAGAAAGGGTTGAAATTTTAAGATGTGGCTTAAAATGGTGTATATTGAATGCACAAAAAATCTGGAGTTGAAATAAGATAAAAAATTCAAATGGCTTTGTAATAGATGAGTTTTCGTCGGAAACCCTCATACTTCGAAGGAGATGGTCCAGTTTGTACATGCAGTGCATTCAGTTTTTGGCGTAACCCACTCAACTTTTTAGCACATGCTATGTGGGTGAAGTGATGATACCATGCCAAGTTTCAACCTTTTCATACTTCATTTGTAGTGCTTTTTAATTCCAGGGTCATTTAAGACCAAAAAAAAATCACTAAATGCATGAAAAATAGGAAATGAAGTTAGAAAGGGTTGAAATTTGAAGATGTGGCTTAAAATGGTTCATATTGAATGCACAAAAAGTCTGGAGTTGAAATAAAATAAAATAAATGAAATGCCTTTGTAACAGATGAGTTTTCGTCCGAAACCCTCATACTTCGAAGGAGAAGGTCCGGTTTGTCCACGAAGTGCATCCAGTTTTTGCCGTAACCCTCTCAACTTTTTAGCACATGCTATGTAGGTGAAGTGATGATACCATGCCAAGTTTCAACCTTTTCAAAGTTCATTTATAGTGATTTTGATTAAAACAAATGAAGGTATAAAACTAAAAGAGTTAAATAGAATCTGGTTTTGATTAAAACACCTATTTAAAATATCCTAAAAATTCCCAAATTTAACATAATGATAAAACTTAATAATATTAAACAACAGCAAAAACAATCACTCAAAAATCTATTTTTAAACTAATGTTATTCTCAAACTAGTGATTCACACAAATTTCAAAAGGATTAAAATTTAAACTATTTAAATTTGAAAACTACTCGCACTAACAGAAAGTTTGTAATTGTTTTGACCTAAAGCAAAAAATATTCATTGAAAACTATAAATATTCTAACAGTGATTCCAAATGTAAAAAAATAGAAAAAAGAGAATATAGACCTTTAGTCCCGGTTGGATCCACCAACCGGGACTAAAGGTCCCTTCCCGCGCTAAAATTGGGCCGCCGAAAAGGCCTCTCTATACCTGGTTGGTATCACCAACCGGGACTCAAGAGAGGACCTTTAGTCCAGGTTGGTGTTACCAACCGGGACTAAAGGGATGTAGTATATAACCCCCTTCTCCTTCCTCTCATCACTTTCTCCCCGATCGAACAACATTATGTCGCCAGGCTATCGAAGCAAACACCATACTATGCCGCCAGGCTACCGGATCCTGTCGCTGACCGGCCGGCCTTGTCTAGTCCGATGCCACCCCTGACCCTCTCTCCCTCTATGCACGCCTGCCTCGATCCCGGGCCGCCCGCTCCTCCAAGCGCCGCCGCGGCAAGAGCCCTCGCCGGTGCCGCTCCTCCCCACCTCTGGCGTCCTCTTCTGTCTTCGGCACTCCTCCGTCTTCGGGTCTCCTCCATGTCGGTCTCCCCTCCGTCTCTAGTGCCGCTCCTACAAAAAAGTATGGCAATTTGTGTATGTACGCTAATATGTGTGTGTAAACTGCTTATGTATGTATATTTGTGTATGTATGCTAATTTCTATATATATGCTAATTTGTGTATGCTAATTGACCAAATTTGTGTATGCTAATTTTTGTAAAACTGCTTTGAAATAACCAACACTCGCAAGTAATAAAATTCTGTGTATGTGACTGAAGGCGCAGTTAAATTTTGCTTAGAATTAATAGTTTGCTTAGAAGGGAGTCTCGGACGATCGCCGAAGGAGTCCCGAACGATTGTCAGAGGAGTCCCGGACGATCGCCGGAGGAGTCCCCTATGATCGCCGGAAGATTCCCTGACGATCGCCGGTGAGGAGTCCCGGACGATCGCCGAACGAGTCCCCGACGATCGCCGGAGGATGATATATGATGTTTAGATGTTTAGGCTTTAGATGTTAATATGTTCTAGTAAATGAGACTTCTTATTAGGCATTACCTATTTTATATTAGGCAGGTATATCATGTTTACATGTTTAAATGTTTATTTGCATATCGTAGTCGTTGAGTAGATGATGCCCGGCCAACATCCTCGTCATCGACTCGGTGGCAACAACTAGCTTGAGAGGCGCCATGTCCGGGACTGGGCTCCGCCAGGCTGGCACTAGGAGGTGCTGAATTCCGGGGCGCATAGCTTGGTGAGGAACGAGGGTCTCGTCGTCGACCCTGAGGTTCTTTGGTGGCGGTCGCGTGGACCACTATCGGTGCAGAGGGAGCCGGCCCCCGCGGAGGTGGTACGTTGTCGTGTCAGGGAGGAGGACGAGCACGTCCGACGCTACATGGCTGCGTTGGACGCCAGGTTCTCCAATACTTGGCAGGTTCTTCAGGGATCTCACCCGAGCTATGATCATTTCATGGTTCCTTCTCTTTGGGTGTCCATCGCCTGCGCCGCGAGACATCAAATGGATGTGTATCAGTTATATTATATAATAATATTTGAGATGTATTAGTGATACTATTCGATTATGTATTAGTGATATTATATGACCATATTGTTGCATTGCCTTGTATTGATTTGCATATCTCTGGATCTTCTTATTGAATGCATTCTAGTTGTTTTATATTTGTTCTGGATTAGTTAAGCTATGGACGGTAAGAGACAGAGACAGTGATCAAGAGAATGCCATGTACGACCTGATATGCTCCGGAAACGAAGAGAATGAAGAAGTAGATGATGGCTCACAATACCTTAACCAATCCGGTGAGGGAATTGAGGAAGAACAACCAACATACAAAGGGGAACCAGCTGACAATGATGGCGAAGAGGAAAATTTTCTCCATTCAAAACAGTCCAGCGAGGTATTAATTTTCCCTCTCGTGATCATCAGATATATTGATTGATTTGTATATATTAACGAAGCTTTCTTCTTTTAGCCCTCCGGATCGAGCAAATCTTCTACAAGGGTTAAACGTGGCCCAGCAAAAAAAGTTGAAAGAAGGCGTAAAATAAAACATCGATCGAATAAGAGAAGATGGCGAACCGATTGCTCCTAAAATTAATGTGGACAAATTTATATGTCAATGTGGAGTTATCATTAGGGACCAAATCCCATCACCATTAAAGAATGTAATATGCCAAAAGATCCCGGAGTTCCTTTTGTGAGCAAAAGAGCAAAAAATCTGCTTTGGGAGGCGCTCATGAAACATTTCACCTACCAAAGGGTCTCAGAGATCGCCAATAGGAGAAAGTCAAGATTTGTGCTCTTAAGACGATAGCCACACAATTCCAGTCTTGGAAGAAAATATTATGGAACAATTACGTGAAAGGAGGAAAGAAGACTCCAGAATTCAGAGGAGAACATGTGAAGTTAAAAGATGACCGGGATAAATTTTTGGAGTTGAAGGAATCAGAAGCAGCTAAGGAACGGTCGAGAGTAAGCAAGATAAATGCCGACAAAAAACATGGCACCATCATCTGGGGCCAGGTGGCTACATATCTAGGTTGCCTAAGTGGGATGAATCCGAGAGAAACATGAAGGTTGCATGGGTCAATCCACAAACAGAGGCTTGGCCTGACAGGTGCAGGACTTGGTTTTATGCACAACGGGGAAAGTTGGACCCAAAGACAGGGGAGGTTCTTGAACAGGCAAGTCTTAAAGAAGCCACGGAGGAGTTACTCAAAGCAATAGAAGAAGCTCGAACGGGTGTGTACCAGCCCGAGAGATAGAACGATGAGCTTTCACGCACCCTCAAGAATCCTGAACACCAGGGACGAACACGAGGCAAAGGCATGGTTCCATTGCTTCTGGGGTTTGCGGATTGGAATGACAGTTACAGAAGTTGTCAGAGAAAGAAGAAGCATGAAGTAGATCGGATTCAGGACTTGCAACACAAATACATGCTGCAGCAGGAGCAAATCAACAAACTTAGCTAGCAAGGCACGTCTGAGTAACAGGAGCAACCAGATCCAGCATTGGATGGTACCATTCCATCATCTATTGGTTTCCTCGGGGGTCCCGGCCGATGATGCACTATTGGCTCGCTACCACGTGGATGATATCCTAGAGTCGACACCTTGTGAGCTACACATGAAACTCAAGAACATATCCATGAAGGTGGCGCACGACTTTGCTTTACCGAATGCACCTGAAGCACTCCTCCATGGCAATCCGATTCCACCTGGCTATGCTTGTGTCAGGATGAATGAAGTTCTGTCAGGATACGAATCACTAGATCTTGACTACCATGGAGGTCAAGGGGAGCAGACACTAGGAGAAGCCATACGTGGTATCATTGTGTGGAAAAAGGAATGCATCGTGTTTCCAAACTCGGCGCCAAGGCCACCGACTCCTCCTCCAAGTCCATCGCATTAGTCGAGTCAATCCCACCTCGAGACAGAGCGTAGGGCGAGTCCACCATATCGATCTCCGCCACGTCAGCCGAATCCATCCCACCCTAAGATAGAGCCTAGCACGAGTTCGCGACATCGATCTCCGTCGAGTCCAAAGAGGAAAAGAGTACAAAATAAGAAACCCGAGCCTCCTGCCAAAAAGAAGTTAGCTTCCGAGAAGACTAAGGAGGAAACCGATGAACAAGTGGCTATCGAATTGCACGCCCATTTTGGAACGAAACCGCCCCCGCCGCCAAAGGAGAAAGTACCTAAGGAAGTCGTACAACACTTTTTGGATGCAGCTAAACCGGCAAAGAAAAGGGCGCCACTATCGGACTATGATTGATGTATTAGAAAGATTTATCATAAACAAAAAAACAGAAGTCGAGCAGTAGTAGCTAATGCGGGAAAATTGTTCCCCAGCTCGAAGAACAGACAGTGCAATCGATCACCCCACTCAAGGTGAGTACCGATAGGGTGGTAATAACCGACACTGATATAGAGAAGGCTAAAGAGTTTGGTATCACTCTTGAAGCAATCCTAGGCTGGGAGGAAGCCCCCAAGGTGGATGAGAAGGACCTAACATTGTCCCCGAGAACCCTCTGGTGACTCCTGAAGATGAGAAGCTTCTATCAACGAAAATGCACAAGTTGCATGAATGGTACCTCAAAGAAGTAAAGCGTGAGTGACAAAGCCTCATGGTGAAAGTATGGCGAGAGCATTACATCCATGAAAATTATTTGTGGATTGAAAATGAAGAATTTTTTCAGTTATTCAATCAAAAAGCACTCGACAAATCTCTTGTCAGTTGCTATTGTTCGTAAGTGATTTTTTTCTACAATTTAAGTCTCTAGCTCAGCTTGTTCATTGCATGTAATTATCGTCACTATATTATTTTATGTGGTATTATGCAGAATGAAGATTTTTGAATTTAAAAGAGATGGAGTCTATGGCATTGGGTTCATTGAACCAAATACCGTTAATGAAAAGGTGTTAACTATTTACTCTAAAGACACGGAGAAAATGTTGCTAAGGTTTTTGAAGGCCCTAAATACCAAACCAGAAATACTTTTACCTTACAATTTTAGGTGAGTGTTACTTTTTTGTACTACAAATTCTCTTTTTGCTTATATATATATATATAATTGATGTTAAGTGTATAGTTGATGAGTTATGCATGTCCGCTTATATAAAAATCGTGCTCATGGCTTCCACTGGATCCTGCTAATCATTAGAGTTGACGATCGAACTGTTGAAGTACTGGACGCACTAAGTAAAGACCCTGAAGAATACAAAAGCCTGCATTCGATGCTTGACAGGTAATTTCAATCATTAACGCACTATCTCGACCTCTTTAGTTTGTTTCCTGATATCAAGTAATTACTAACTTCTTTATTCATTTTTTTGCCAGGCAGGATTTGGAAAAGGTTCACCAAAGAGTTTACAGGTGAATGGAAATCAGAGCTGAAATGGCGAAAGTCCAAGGTATTTAAGTAACACTAGCTACGTCCGTGCATCTCTTTAATTATAGTTTCAATATTATTATCATGTTTGATTATTATCTGATTGAATTCTATTCTTGTAAAGTGCATGAGGCAGGAATAGGGCACTGATTTATGTGCATACTACGTTTGCGAGAACATTCGCTTTATGACCGAAAAGACCAAAACTACTAGAGATCTTTGGGTGCATAAACACCATTCACATTTTTTTATCATGAACTAATATATGTACACACAACTAACATATTCATATTGATCTTCTTCTTTAAAGATGCATGAGATGGAGGGAAAGCTCCTATCAATGGACCGCATACGAGCAATTCAAGATGAAATGGCGGGACTTTTACTTGAGCAGGTGAAAGGACGTGGATGTCGCCTAGAGGGGGGGGGTAAATAGGCGCTTTAAAATAATTACAGTTTAGGCTTGAAGAAATGCGGAATAAAATATTGTTTAATTAGTCAAGCACAAAACCTAAAACAACCAGGCTCACCTATGTGCACCAACAACTTATGCTAAGCAAGATAGACAACTAAGTGATAGCAAGATATATAACAAGAAAAAATATGGCTATCACAAAGTAAAGTGCATAAGTAAAGGGGCTCAGGTAAGAGATAACCGAGGCACGTGGAGACGATGATGTATCCCGAAGTTCACACCCTTGCAGATGCTAATCTCCGTTCGGAGCGGTGTGGAGGCACAATGCTCCCCAAGAAGCCACTAGGGCCATCATAATCTCCACACGCCCTCGCACAATGCAAGATGCCGTGATTCCACTAAGGGACCCTTGAGGGTGGTCACCGAACCCGTACAAACAAGGTTGGGGCAATCTCCACAACTTGATTGGAGGCTCCCAACGACACCATGAAGCTTCACCACAATGGATTGTTGCTCCAAGGTGACCTCAAATGCTCGGGGCAATCTCCACAACCTAATTGGAGACCCCGATGCTTGTCCGGAGCTTTGCACTTCAATGATTGAGCTCCGAGGCACCACCAACCATCTAGGGCGCCAAAGCACCCAAGAGGAACAAGATCTAGGGTGCTCAAACACCCAAGAGTAATAGCTTCTCAACTTCTCACTTCCACGTATAACCGTGGAGAACTCAAACCTATGCACCAAATGCAATGGCAAGGGCGCACGGAGTGCCCAAGTCCTTCTCTCCCAAATCCCACCAAAGCAACTAATGCTAGGGAGGGAAATGAGAGGAAGAACGAAGAAGAACACGAAGAACTCCAAGATCTAGATCCAAGGGGTTCCCCTCACTTAGAGGAGAAAGTTATTGGTGGAAATGTGAACCTAGATCTCCTCTGTCATTTCCCTCAAGAACTAGAAAGAATCATTGGAGGGATTGAGACTTAGCAAGCTCGAAGAAGGTCAACAATGGGGGAAGAACACGAGCTCAAGAGATTGTCTCCATTAGAGAAGAAGACCCCCTTTTATAGGTGGGGACAAATCCAGCCGTTATCCACTCACTCAGCCCCGCGTATCGCGGTACTACCGCAAAAGTCACGGTACTACCGTGACGGCTTGCGGTACTACCGCTCGCACGGGAGTAACCGGCCCTGGCCGTTAGCACACGGCCACAAGCGGTAGAACCGCCGGAGCAGTACTACCGCGAGCCTGTGCGGTACTGCCGCATGGTCGGCAGAGGCAGCCACTGGAGGTGCACGGAATCAAAAAATTACTTCAGTGCCAACCTCCGCAGAGGGAAACTCTGCGTAAAAGTCCGCATGGTAGTACCGGAAGTCATTTGTGATACTACCACCCGAGGGGCGGAAGTAAAAAATTACTTCCGTGCAACTCGCGGTACTACTACCCTCGGGGCGTAAGTAAAAAATTACTTCCGTGCCACTTGCGGTACTACCTCTCCGAGGAGCGGTACTACCTCAATCACCTGAATTGCAACACCAGAACTGCCACAACTTTTGCAAATGAGCTCCGAATTGAGCAAACTCAAGCTTGTTGGATTCAGTTTGTAAAGAGCTATCCAACAGCGAATCCAGGCAGTGAACTCTGATGAGAGCCTGCCATCAAGACCTCCGCTGCAGGATCGCAGCTTTCGCACTCGGAAGGCACGTCAGACGGATCAGAATCGAACTCGAACACGCCGTGAAGGGACTCAGCGGGCTCCAGCGCTGCAATCTGCAGAGAAGTTTGACGCGCCACCGCGTGTTCGACCCAACACTGAAGTCCTGAACGGCCGGACAGCTTGCGACTGCGAACAGGGAGAGGAGCCGACGCGTAGGGGGTCAACGGCTGACGCAGCAACATGCTGCAGGAAATCGCGTGGAAGTGTGTGGCCCCGCGGACCGGGAGCGCCTCGACATCGAGAGGCACCTCCTGGAGCCATGCCGAATCATCGACGATGAAGGTGAGCGCTCCGAAAACCGTCGGAAGACATGTCGATGGATGAAAACCGCAACCTCGCTAGAAGTCGCTTAGACGCCTGCCCCACGATGGGCGCCAGCTGTCGTGGGAATGAGCCCGACAGTAGAAGGTAGGCGTATGAAGGGAGAGGGCAGAGTCCTAGCTACGGCGAGGGTGTACACACGTATGTATGAGTTCAGGCCCCTCTCATGGAGGTAACAACCCTACTTCTCAATGCTTGGGAGCTTATGTCGTGTGCAATAGTGAGATTACAATGGTTGCGAACCCTTGTGCAGGAGGGGAGGGGCCGGTTATATAGAGTTTGTTGCCCCTCATAATTATCCTGCATCTAAGGGCCTTGTCGCGGGGTTTAAAGTCTGCCGTTAATGGTAACGTGCACAGTAAAAGCTATTAATGACCATTAAACCAGCGTCTGCCCGTTTGGCTCTTGATGATGGCTTCTGGTCTTCTGGCGTCAAGTGAAGCGAGGTCTTCCGAGTGACATGCGACTGCCGAGTGAAAGGAGGAGCTTCGAGTGGGTTACTGTCGAGTGGTATTGGACATCTCCAGGGACCCACTCGGAAGTTCATGCTTGATCTTCAAGTCCTCCCATGTAGTGTCCTTAGGTAGGGTATGTGGGCCTTGCCTAGGACCCTACCCTAGGTACATATCCTCGCGGCAGAAGTAAAAAATTACTTCCATGCCACTTGCGGTACTACCGCTCCGAGGAGCGGTACTACCGCAATCGACTGAACTGCAACACCAGAACTGCCACAACTTCTGCAAATGAGCTCCGAATTGAGCAAACTCAAGCTTGTTGGATTCAGATTGAAAAGAGATATCCAAAAACAAAGCCAAGCGGTGAAATCTGATGAGATCCCACTCTCAAGACCTCCACTGCGGGATCGCAGCCTTCGCACTCGGAAGGCACGTCGGACGGATCGGAATCCGACTCGAACACGCCGTGAATGGACTCGACAGGCTCGAGCGCTGCAATTTGCGGAGAAGTTTGACGCGCCGCGGCGTGTTCGACCCAACGCTGACGTCGTGAGCGGTCGGACCACTTGCAACTACGAACAGCGAGAGGAGCCGACGCGTAGGAGGTCGACGACCGACGCAGCAACACGCCGCAGGAACTCGGGCGGAAGTGCGCGGCCCCACGGACCGGGAGCGCCTCGACATCGAGAGGAGCCTCCTGGAGCCATGCCAAATCATCGGCGATGAAGGTGAGCGCTCCGAAACGGATCTCATGGCCCAAAGCGAAAACACCACCGGAAGACATGTCGATGGATGAAAATCACAACCTTGCCGGAAGTCGCTTAGAAACCTGCCCCATGGTGGGCGCCAACTGTCGTGGGAACGAGCCTGACAGTAGAAGGTAGGGGTATGAAGGGAAAGGGCAGAGTCCTAGCTACGGCGAGGGTGTACACACGTATGTATGAGTTCAGGCCCCTCTCGTGGAGGTAACAGCCCTACGTCTTAGTGCTCGGGAGCTTATGTCATCTGGAATAGTGAGATTGCAATGGTTGCGAACCCTTGTGCAGAAGGGGAGGGGCAGCTTATATAGATTTCGCTGCCCCTCATAATTATCCCGTAGCTAAGGGCTTAGTCGTGGGGTTTTATGTCTGCCATTACTGGTAACGTGCACAATAAAAGCTATTAATGACCATTAAACCAGCGTCTGCCTGTTAGGTTCTTGATGATGGCTTCTGGTCTTCTGGCGTCGAGTGAAGCGAGGTCTTCCAAGTGAAAGGAGGAGCTCTGAGTGGGTTACTGTCGAGTGGTATTGGACGTCTCCAGGGACCCACTCAGAAGTTCATGATTGATCTTCAAGTCCTCCCATGTAGTGTCCTTAGGTACGGTATGTGGGACTTGCCTAGGACCCTACCCTAGGTACATATGCTCGTCAGGAAGTAAAAAATTACTTCCGTGCCACTTGCGGTACTATCACTCCGAGGAGCGGTACTACCGCAATCCACTGAACTGCAACACCAGAACTGCCATAACTTCTGCAAATGAGCTCCGAATTGAGCAAACTCAAGCTTGTTGGATTCAGATGGACAAGAGCTATCCAACAACAAAGCCAGGCTGTGACCTCTGATGAGATCCCACCACATGGACCTCTGCTGCGGGACCGCAGCTTTCCTCTCGAAAGGCACGTCGGACGGATCGGAATCCGACTCGAACACGCCGTGAAGGGACTCGGCGGGCGCCAGCGCTGCAATCCGTGGAGAAGTTTGACGCGCTGCCGCGTGTTCGACCCAACGCTGAAGTTGTGAGCAGCCGGACCGCTTCCGACTGTGAACAGCGAGAGGTGCCAACGCGTAGGGGGTTGACGACTAACGCAGCAACACGCCGTAGGAACTCGCGCAGAAGTGCGCGGCCCCGCGGACCGGGAGCGCCTCGATATCGAGAGGATTCTCCTGGAGCCATGCCGAATCATCGGCGATGAAGGTGAGCGCTCCAAAATTGATCTCGTGGCCCAGAGCGAAAACACCGTCGGAAGACATGTCGATGGATGAAAATCGCAACCTCCCCGGAAGTCGCTTGGACACCTGCCCCACGGTGGGCGCCAACTATCGTGGGAACGAGCCTGAAAGTAGTAGGTAGGGGTACGAAGGGAGAGGGCAGAGTCCTAGCTACGACGAGGGTATAGAGACGTATGTATGAGTTCAGGCCCCTATCGTGGAGGTAACAGCCCTACGTCTCAGTGCTCGGGAGCTTATGTCGTGTGGAATAGTGAGATTACAATGGTTGCGAACCCTTGTGCAGGAGGGGAGGGGCGGCTTATATAGAGTTTGCTGCCACTCATAATTATCCCACATCTAAGGGCTTGGTCGTGGGGTTTAAAGTTTGCCGTTACTGGTAACGTGCACAATTAAGCTATTGATGACCATTAAACCAGCGTCTTCCCATTGGGCTCTTAATGATGGCTTCAGGTCCTCTAGCGTCGAGTGAAGTGATGTCTTCCGAGTGACACACGACTGCCGTGTGAAAGGAGGAGCTCCGAGTGGGTTACTGTCGAGTGGCATTGGACGTCTCTAGGGACCCACTCGGATGTTCATGCTTGATCTTCTAGTCCTCCCATGTAGTGTCCTTAGGTAGGGTATGTGGGCATTGCCTAGGACCCTACCCTAGGTACATATCCTCTTTAGGAAGTAAACAATTACGTCCGTGCCACTTGCAGTACTACCGCTTCGAGGAGCGGTACTACCGCAATCCACAGAACTACAACACCAGAACTGCCACAACTTCTGCAAATGAGCTGTGAATTGAGAAAACTCAAGCTTGTTGGATTCAGATTGACAAGAGCGATCAAACAGCAAAGCCAGGAGGTGAACTCTCAGGAGAGCCCGCCATCAAGACCTCCGTTGTGCGATCGCAGCTTTTGCACTCGGAAGGCACGTCGGACGGATCGGAATCCGACTCCAACACGTCATGAAGGGATTCGGCGGGCTCCAGCGCTTCAATCTGTGGAGAAATTTGACGTGCCGCCGCGTGTTCGACCCAATGCTGAAGTCGTGAGCGACCGGACCGCTTGCGACTGTGAATAGTGAGAGGAGACGACGCATAGGGGGTCGACGGCTGACGTAGCAACACGCCGCAGGAATTCACACGGAAGTGCGCGGCCCTTTGGACCGGGAGCGCCTCGATATCGAGAGGCGCCTCCTAGAGCCATGCCGAATCGTCGACGATGAAGGTGAGCACTCCGAAATGGATCTCGTGGCTTTGAGCGAAAACACCACCAGAAGACATGTCGATGCCTGAATATCGCAACCTCACCGGAAGTCGCTTAGACGCCTGCCCCACGGTGGGCGCCAACTATCGTCAGAACGAGCCTGACAGTAGAAGGTAGGGGTACGAAGGGAGAGGGCAGAGTCCTAGCTACGGTGAGGGTGCACACACGTATGTATGAGTTCGGGCCCCTCTCGTGGAGGTAACAACCCTGCGTATCAGTGCTCGGGAGCTGATGTCGTGTGGAACAGTGAGATTACAATGGTTGCGAACCCTTGTGCAGGAGGGGAGGGGCGGCTTATATAGAGTTCGCTGCCCCTCATAATTATCCCACATCTAAGGGCTTGGTCGTGGGGTTTAAAGTCTGCCGTTACTGGTAACATGCACAATAAAAGCTATTAATGACCATTAAACCAACGTCTGCCCGTTGGGCTCTTGATGGTGGCTTCTGGTCTTGTGGAATCGAGTGAAGCGAGGTCTTCCGAGTGACACGCGACTGCCGAGAGAAAGGAGGAGCTCCGAGTGGGTTAGTGTTGAGTGGTATTGGACGTCTCCAGGGACCCTCTCGGAAGTTCATGCTTGATCTTCAAGTCCTCCCATGTAGTGTCCTTAGGTAGGGTATGTGGGCCTTGCATAGGACCCTACCCCAGGTACATATCCTCGACAGGAAATAAAAATTACTTCCGTTCCACTTGCGATACTAACGCTCCGAGGAGCTGTACAACCGCAATCCACCGAACTGCAACACCAGAACTGCCACAACTTCTGCCAATGAGCTCCGAATTGAGCAGACTCAAGCAAATTGGATTCAGATTAACAAGAGCTATCCAACAGCAAAGCCAGGCGGTGAACTCTGATGAGTGCCTGCCATCAAGACCTCCGTTGCGGGATCGCAGCTTTCGCACTCGGAAGGCACGTCGGACGGATCGGAATCCGACTCGAACACACCATGAAGGGACTCGGCGGGCTCCAGCGCTGCAATCTGTGGAGAAGTTTAACACGCCGCCACGTGTTCAACCCAACGCCGAAGTCGTGAGCGGCCGGACCGCTTCCGACTGCGAACAGCGAGAGGAGCTGACGCGTAGGGGGTCAACGGCTGACGCGTAGGGTTTACAGTCTGCCGTTACTGGTAATTTGCACAATAAAAGCTATTAATGACCATGAAACCAGCGTCTACCCGTTGGGCTCTTGATGATGGCTTCTGGTATTCTGGCATCGTGTGCAGTAAAGTCTTCCGAGTGACACGCGACTGCCGAGTGAAAGGAGGAGCTTCGAGTGGGTTACTGTCGAGTGGTATTGGACGTCTCCAGGGACCCACTCGGAAGTTCTTTCTTGATCTTCAACTCCTCCCATGTAGTTTCCTTAGGTAAGGTATGTGGGCCTTGCCTAGGACCCTACCCGAGGTACATATCCTTGTTAGGAAGTAAAAATTACTTCTGTGGCACTTGCGGTACTACCGCTCCGAGGAGCGGTACTACCGCAATCGACTGAACTGCAACACCAGAACTGCCACAACTTCTGCAAATGAGCTCCAAATTGAGCAAACTCAAGCTTGTTGGATTCAGATTGACAAGAGCTATCCAACAGCGAAGCCAGACAGTGAACTCTGATGAGAGCCCGCCATCAAGACCATCATTGCGGGATCGCAGCTTTCGCACTCGGAAGGCACGTCGGACGGATCAGAATCCGAGTCGAACACGCCGTGAAGGGACTCGGCGAGCTCGAGAGCTGCAATCTATGGAGAAGTTTGTCGCACCGCCACGTGTTCGACCCAATGCTAAAGTCGTGAGCGGCCAGACCACTTGCGATTGCGAACAGCAAGAGGAGACGACGCGTAGGGGGTCGACGGCTGACGCAGCAACACGCCACAGGAACTCGCGCGGCCCCACGGACCGGGAGCGCCTCGACATCGAGAGGCGTCTCTTGGAGCCATGCCGTATCATTGGCGATGAAGGTGAGCACTCTTAAAAGGATCTCGTGGCCCAGAGCGAAAACATCGTCCGAAGACATGTCGATGGATGCAAATCGGAACCTCACCGGAAGTTGCTTAGACGCCTTCCCCACGGTGGGCACCAACTGTCGTGGGAACGAGCCTGATAGTAGAAGGTAGGGGTATGAATGGAGAGGGCAGAGTCGTAGCTATGCCTAGGGTGTACACACGTATGTATGAGTTCAGGCCCCTCTCGTGGAGGTAACAGCCCTACGTCTCAGTGCTCGGGAGCTGATGTCGTGTGGAATAGTGAGATTACAATGGTCGCGAACCCTTGTGCAGGAGCGGAGGGGCGGCTTATATAGATTTCGCTGCCACTCATAATTATCCCGCATCTAAGGGCATGGTCGTGCGGTTTAAAGTATGACGTTACTCGTAACGTGCACAATAAAAGCAATTAATGACCATTAAACCAGCGTCTACCCATTGGGCTCTTGATGATGGCTTCTCGTCTTCTTGCGTCGAGTGAAGCGAGGTCTTTCGAGTGACACGCGACTGCCGTGTGAAAGGAAGAGCTCCGAGTGGGTTACTGTCGAGTGGTATTGGACGTCTCCAGGGACCCACTCGGAAGTTCATGCTTGATCTTCAAGTCCTCCCATGTAGTGTCCTTAGGTAAGGTATGTGGGCCTTGCCTAGGACCCTACCCTAGGTACATATCCTCGTTAGGAAGTAAAAAATTACTTCCGTGCCACCTGCGGTAGTACTTCTCTGAGGAGCGGTACTACCGCAATCCACTTAACTCCAACACCAGAACTACCACAACTTCTGCAAATGAGCTCCGGATTGAGCAAACTCAAGCTTGTTGGATTCAGATTGACAAGAGCTATCCAACAATTAAGCCAGGCGGTGAACTCTCATGAGAGCCCGCCATTAAGACCTCGTTGCGGGATTGCAGCTTTCGCACTCGGAATGCATGTCAGACGGATCAGAATCCGAATCGAACACGCTGTGAAGGGACTCGGCGGGCTCGAGCGCTGCAATCTACGGAGAAGTTTGACATGGCGCTGCATGTTCGACCCAACGCTGAAGTCGTGATCGGCCGGACCGCTTGCGACTTCAAACAGCAAGAGGAGCCGACGCGTAGGGGGTCGACGGCTGACGCAACAACACGCCGTAGGAACTCGCACGGAAGTGCGTGGCCCTGTGGACCGGCAGCGCCTCGACATCGAGAGGTGCCTCCTGGAGCCATGCCGAATTGTCGGCGATGAAGGTGGCGCTCCAAAACGGATCTCGTGGCCCAAAGCGAAAACACCACCGGAAGACATGTCAATGGATGAAAATCGCAACCTCGCTGGAAGTTGCTTAGACGCCTACCCCATGGTGGGCGCCAACTGCCATGGGAACGAGCCTGACAGTAGAAGGTAGGGGTACGAAGGGAGAGGGGAGAGTCCTAGCTATGGCGAGGGTGTATACACGTATGTATGAGTTTAGGCCCCTCTTGTGGATGTAACAGCCCTACGTCTCTGTGCTCGGGAGCTTATGTCGTGTGGAATAGTGAGATTACAATGGTTGCGAACCCTTGTGCAGGAAGGGAGGGGCGGCTTATATAAGGTTCGCTGCCCCTCATAATTATTCCGGATCTAAGGGCTTGGTCGTGGGGTTTAAAGTTTGCCGTTACTGGTAATGTGCACAATAAAAGCTATTAATGACCATTAATCCAGCGTCTACACGTTGAGCTCTTGATCATGGCTTCTGGTCTTCTGGCATCGAGTGAAGCGAGGTCTTCCGAGTGACACGCGACTGCCGAGTGAAAGTAGGAGCTCCAAGTGGGTTACAGTCGAGTGGTATTGGACGTTTCCAGGGACCCACTCGGAAGTTCAAGCTTGATCTTCAAGTCCTCGCATGTAGTGTCCTTAGGTAGGGTATGTGGGCCTTTCCTAAGACCCTACCCTTGGTACATATACTCCTCAGGAAGTAAAAAAATTACTTCCGTGCCACGTGCGGTACTACCGCTCCGAGTAGCGGTACTACCGCAATCCACTGAACTTCAACACCAGAACTGCCACAACTTCTGCAAATAAGCAACGAATTGAGCAAACTCAAGCTTGTTGGATTCAGATTGGCAAGAGCTATCCAGCAGCGAAGCCAAGCAGTGAACTCGGATGAAAGCCCGCCATCAAGACCTCCACTGAGTGATCACAGCTTTCGCACTCGGAAGGCACGTCAGAGAGATCGGAATCCGACTCGAACACGCCGTGAAGGGACTCGGCGGGCACCAGCGCTGCAATCTGCGAAGAAGTTTGATGCGCCGCCACATGTTCGACCCAACGCTGAAGTCGTGAGCGTCCGGACCGCTTGCGACTGCGAACAGCGAGAGGAGCCGATGCGTAGGGGTCGACGGCTGACGCAGCAACACGCCGCAGGAACTCGCACGGAAGTGCACGGCCCCGCGGACCCCGAGTGCCTCGACATCAAGAGGCGCCTCCTGCAGCCATGCCAAACCGTCTGTCATAAAGGTGTGCGCTCTGAAAGTAAAAAATTACTACCATGCCACTTGCAGTACTACTGCTCCGAGGAGCGGTACTACCGCAATCCACTGAACTTCAACACCAGAACTGCCACAACTTCTGCAAATGAGCTCCGAATTGAGCAAACTCAAGCTTGTTGGATTCAGATTGAGAAGAGCTATACAAAAGCTAAGCCAGGCGGTGAACTCTGATGAGAGCCTGCCATCAAGACCTCCACCACGGGATCGCAGCTTTTGCACTCGGAAGGCACGTCAGACGGATTGGAATCCGACTCGAACACGCCGTGAAGGGAATCGGCGGGCTCCAGCGCTACAATCTGGGGAGAAGTTTGACATGCCACCGTGTGTTCGACCCAACGCTGAAGTTGTGAGCGGCCGGACCGCTCCCGACTAAGAGCAGCGAGAGGAGCCGACGCGTAGGGGGTCGACGGGTGACGCAGCAACACGCCGCAGGAACTCGTACGGAAGTGCGCAGCCCCGCGGACCGGGAGCACCTCGACATCGAGAGGCGCCTCCTGGAGACATGCCGCATCTTCGGCGATGAAGGTGAGAGCTCCGAAACAGATCTTGTGGTCGAGAGCGAAAACACCGCCGGAAGACATGTCGATGGATGAAAATCGCAACCTCGCCGGAAGTCGCTTAGACGCCTGCCCCATGGTGGCGCCAACTGTCGTGGGAATGAGACCGACAGTAGAAGGTAGGGGTACGAAGGGAGAGGGCAGAGTCCTAGCTACGGCTAGGGTGTACACACGTATGTATGAGTTCAGGCCCCTCTCTTGGAGGTAACAGCCCTACGTCTCAGTGCTAGGGAGCTTATGTCATGTGGAATAGTGAGATTACAATGGTTGTGAACACTTGTGCAGGAGGGGAGGGGCAGCTTGTATAGAGTTCGCTGCCCCTCATAATTATCCCACATCTAAGGGCTTGGTCGTGGGGTTTAAAGACTGTCGTTACTCGTAACGTGCACAATAAAAGCTATTAATGACCATTAAAGTAGCGTCTGCCCGTTGGGCTCTTGATGATGGCTTCTGGTCTTCTGGCGTCGAGCGAAGCGAGGTCTTCCGAGTGACACGCGACTGCCGAGTGAAAGGAGGAGCTCCAAGTGGGTTACTGTCGAGTGGTATTGGACGTCTCCAGGGACCCACTCGGAAGTTCATGCTTGATCTTCAAGTCCTCCCATGGAGTGTCCTTAGGTAGGGTATGTGGGCCTTGCCTAGGACCCTACCCTAGGTAAATATCCTCATCAGGAAGTAAAAAAATTACTTTGGTTCCACTTGCGGTACTACCGCTCCGAGGAGCGGTACTATCGCAATCCACTGAACTACAACACCAGAACTGCCACAACTTCTGCAAATGAGCTCCGAATTAAGCAAACTCAAGCTTGTTGGATTCATATTGACAAGAGCTATCCAACAGCAAAGCCAGGCGGAGAACTCTGATGAGAGCCTTCCATCAAGAACTCCGCTGTGGGATCGCAGCTTTCGCACTCGGAAGGCACGTCGGACGGATAGAAATCTTACTCGAACACGCCGTGAAGGGACTAGGCGGGCTTGAGCGCTGCAATCTGCGGAGAAGTTTGACGCACCACCGCGTCTTCGACCCAACGTTGAAGTCGTGAGCGGCCGGAACGATTGCGACTGCGAACAGAGATAGGAGCCGATGCATAGGGTTCGACGGCTGAAACAGCAACACGCCATAGGAACTCGCGCGGAAGTGCGTTGCCCCATGGACCGGGAGCGCCTCGATATCGAGAGGCGCCTCCTGGAGCCATGCTGAATCGTCGGCGATGAAGGTGAGCACACCGTAACAGATCTCGTGGCCGAGAGCGAAAACACCGCCGGAAGACATGTCGATGGATGAAAATCACAACCTCGCCGGTAGTCCCTTAGACGCCTGCCCCATGGTGGGCGCCAACTGTCGTGGGAACGAGCCTGACAGTAGAAGGTAGGGGTACGAAGGGAGAGGGCAGAGTCCTAGCTATGGCGAGGGTGTACACACGTATGTATGAGTTCAGGCCCCTCTCGTGGAGGAAACAGCCCTACGTCTCAGTGCTCGGGAGCTTATGTCATGTGGAATAGTGAGATTACAATGGTTGCGAACCCTTGTGTAGGAGGGGAGGGGCGGCTTATATAGAGTTCGCTACCCCTCATAATTATCCCGCATCTAAGGGCTTGGTCGTGGGGTTTAAAGTCTGTCATTACTGGTAACGTGCACAATAAAAGCTATTAATGACCATTAAATCAGCGTCTGCCCGTTGGGCTCTTGATGATGGCTTCTTGTCTTCTGGCGTCAAGTGACGCGAGGTCTTCCGAGTAACACGCGACTGCCGAGTGAAAGGAGGAGCTCCGAGTGGGTTACTATCGAGTGGTATTGGACGTCTCCAGGGAGCCACTCGGAAGTTCAAGCTTGATCTTCAAGTCCTCCCATGTAGTGTCCTTAGGTAGGGTATGTGGGCCTTGCCTAGGACCCTACCCTAGGTACATATACTCCTCAGGAAGTAAAAAATTACTTCTGTGCCACTTGCGGTACTACCGCTCCGAGGAGCGGTACTACCGCAATCCACTGAACTGCAACACCAGAACTGCCACAACTTCTGCAAATGAGCTCCAAATTGAGCAAACACAAGCTTGTTGGATTCAGATTGACAAGAGGTTTCCAACAGCGAAGCCAGGCGGTGAACTCTGATGAGAGCCCGCCATCAAGACCTCCACAGAGTGATCGCAGTTTTCGCACTCGGAAGGCACGTCGGACGGATCGGAATATGACTCGAACACGCCGTGAAGGGACTCGGCGGGCTCCAGCGCTGCAATCTGCGGATAAGTTTGACGCGCCGCCGCATGTTCGACCCAACGTTGAAGTCGTGAGCGGTCGGACCGCTTGTGACTGCGAACAGCGAGAGGAGCCGATGCGTAGGGGGTCAACAGCTGACGCAGCAACACGCCGCAGGAACTCGCACGGAAGTGCGTACCGCGAGTGCCTCGACTTCGAGAGGTGCCTCCTGGAGCCATGCCAAATCATCGACGATGAAGGCGAGCGCTCCGATAGTAGAAAATTACTTCCATGCCACTTGCGGTACTACCGCTCCGAGGAGCGGTACTACCGCAATCCACTGATCTTCAACGAGAGAACTGGCACAACTTCAGCAAATGATCTCTGAATTGAGCAAACTCAAACTTGTTGGATTCAGATTGACAAGAGCTATCCAACAGCTAAGCCTGGCGGTGAACTCTGATGAGAGCCCGCCATTAAGACTTCCGCCGTGGGATCGCAGCTTTCGCACTCGGAAGGCTTGTCGGACGGATCGGAATCCGACTCGTACACACCGTGAAGGGAATCAGTGTGCTCCAGCGCTGCAATCTGCGGAGAAGTTTGACGCGCCGCCGGGTGTTCGACCCAACGCTGAAGTTGTGAGCGGCCGGACCCCTTGCGACTACGAGCAGCGAGAGGAGCCGACGCATAGGGGGTCGACGGCTGACGCAGCAACACGTCGCAATAACTCGTACGGAAGTGCGCGGCCCCGCGGACCGAGAGCGCCTCGACATCGAGAGGCGCCACCTGGAGCCATGCCGAATCTTCGGCGATGAAGGTGAGCGCTCCGAAACGGATCTTGTGGCCCAGAGCGAAAACACCGCCGGAAGACATGTCGATGGATGAAAATCGCAACCTCGACGGAAGTCGCTTAGACGCCTGCCCCATGGTGGGAGCCAACTGTCGTGGGAACGAGCCTGACAGTAGAAGGTAGGGGTACGAAGGGAGAGGGCAGAGTCCTGCTAGGGCGAGCATGTACACACGTATGTATGAGTTCAGGCCCCTCTCGTGGAGGTACCATCCCTACGTCTCAGTGCTAGGGAGCTTATGTCATGTGGAATAGTGAGATTACAATGGTTGCGAACCCTTGTGCAGGAGGGGAGGGGCAGCTTATATAGAGTTCACTACCCCTCATTATTATCCCGCATCTAAGGGCTTGGTCGCGGGGTTTAAAGTCTGCCGTTACTGGTAACATGCACAATAAAAGCTATTAATGACCATTAAACCAGCGTCTGCCCGTTGGGCTCTTGATGATGACTTCTTGTCTTCTGGCGTCGAGTGAAGCGAGGTCTTCCTAGTGACATGCGACTGCCGAGTGAAAGGAGGAGCTCCGAGTGGGTTACTGTCGAGTGGTATTGGACTAATCTAGCGCTACAATCTGTGGAGAAGTTTGACGCGCCGCCATGTGTTTGACCCAACGCTGAAGTCGTGAGCGGCCGGACCACTTGCGACTACGAACAGCGAGAGGAGCCGATGTGTACGGGGTCGACGACTAACGCAGCAACATGCCTAAGGAACTCACGCGGAAGTGCATGGCCCTACGGACCGGGAGCGCATCGACATCGAGAGGCATCTCCTGGAGCCATGCCGAATCGTCGGCGATGAAGGTGAGCGCTCTGAAACGGATCTCGTGGCCCAGAGCGAAAACATCGCCAGAAGACATGTCGATCAATGAAAATCGCAACCTCACCGGAAGTCGCTTAGACGCCTGCCCCACGATGGGCACAAATTGTCATGGGAACAAGCCTGATAGTAGAAGGTACGGGTACGAAGGGAGAGGGCAGAGTCCTAGCTACGGCGAGGGTGTACACACGTATTTATGAGTTCATGCCCCTCTCGTGGAGGTAACAACCCTACGTCTCAGTGCTCGGGAGCTTATGTCGTGTGGAATAGTGAGATTACAATGGTTGCGAACCCTTGTGCAGGAGGGGAGGGGCGGCTTATAAAGAGTTCGCTGCCCCTCATAATTATCCCGTATGTAAGGGCTTGGTCGTGGGGTTTAAAGTCTGCCATTACTGGTAACATGCACAATAAAAGCTATTAATGACCATTAAACCAGCGTCTTCCCGTTGGGCTCTTGATGATGGCTTCTGGTCTTCTGGCGTCGAGTGAAGCGAGGCCTTCCGAGTGACACGCGATTGCCGAGTGAAAGGAGGAGCTCCGAGTGGGTTACTGTCGAGTGTTATAGGACGTCTCCAGGGACCCACTCGGAAGTTCATGCTTGATCTTCAAGTCCAACCATCTAGTGTCCTTAGATAGGGTATGTGGGCCTTGCCTAGGACCCTACCCTAGGTACATATCCTCGTTAGGAAGTAAAAAATTACTTCCATGCCACTTGCGGTACTACCGCTCTGAGGAGCGGTAGTACCGTAATCAACTAAACTGCAACACCAGAACTGCCACAACTTCTGCAAATAAGCTCCGAATTGAGCAAACTCAAGCTTGTTGGATTCAGATTGACAAGAGCTATCCAACAGCGAAGCCAGGTGGTGAACTCTGATGAGAGCCCGCCATCAAGACCTCCGTTGTGGGATCGCAGCTTTTGCACACGGAAGGCACGTCGAACGGATCGGAATGCGACTCGAACACGCCGTGATGGGGCTCGGCGGCTTGAGCACTGCAATCTGCGGAGAAGTTTGATGCGCCACCGTGTGTTCGACCCAACGCTAAAGTCGTGAGTGGCCGGACCACTTGCAACTGCGAACACTGAGAGGACACACGTAGGGGGTCGACAGCTGACGCAGCAACACGCCGCAGGAACTCGCGCGGAAGTGCGCGGCCCCGTGGACCGGGAGCGCCTCGACATCGAGAGCCGCCTCCTGGAGCCATGCCGAATCGTCGGCGATGAAGGTGAGCGCTCCAAAACGGATCTCGTGACCCAGAGCAAAAACACCGCTGGAAGACATGTCGATGGATGAAAATCGCAACCTCGCCGGAAGTCGCTTAGACGCCTGCCCCACGGTGGGCGCCAACTATCGTGGGAACGAACCTGACAGTAGAAGGTAGGGGTATGAAGGGAGAGGGCAGAGTCCTAGCTACGGCGAGGGTGTACACACGTATGTATGAGTTCAGGCCCCTCTCGTGGAGGTAACAGCCCTACGTCTCAGTGCTCGGGAGCTTATGTCATGTGGAATAGTGAGATTACAATGGTTGCGAACCCCTGTGGAGCAGGGGAGGGAAGGCTTATATAGAGTTCAATGCCCCTCATAATTATCCCGCATGTAAGGGCTTGGTCGTGGGGTTTAAAGTCTGCCGTTACTGGTAACGTGCACAATAAAAGCTATATCTGACCATTAAACCAGCGTCTGCCCGTTGGGCTCTTGATGATGGCTTCTGGTCTTCTAGCGTCGAGTGAAGCCAGGTCTTCCGAGTGACACGCGACTGTCGAGTGATAGGAGGAGCTCCGAGTGGGTTACTGTCGAGTGGTAGGGACCCACTCGGAAGTTGATGCTTGATCTTCAAGTCCTCCCATGTAGTGTCCTAAGGTAGGGTATGTGGGCCTTGCCTAGGACCCTACCCTAGGTACATATCCTCGTTAGGAAGTAAAAAATTACTTCCGTGCCACTTGTGGTACTACCGCTCTGAGGAGCGGTACTATCGCAATCCACTGAACTGCAACACCTGAACTGCAACAACTTCTGCAAATGAGCTCCGAATTGAGCAAACTCAAGTTTGTTGGATTCAGATTGACAAGAGCTATCCAACAGCGAAGCCAAGCGATGAACTCTGATGAGAGCCCACCATCAATACCTCCTCTACGGGATCACAGCGTTCGCACTCGGAAGGCACGTCGGACGAATCGGAATCCGACTCGAACACGCAATGAAGGGACTCGGCGGGCTCCAGCGCTGCAATCCGCGGAGAAGTTAGGCGCGCTGCCGCGTGTTCGACCCAATGCTGAAGTCGTGAGCGGTCGGACCGCTTGCGACTGCGAACAGCGAGAGGAGGCAACGCATAGGGGAACAACGGTTGTCGCTGCAACACGCTGTAGGATCTCACGCGGAAGTGCGTGCCCCGCGGACCGGGAGCGCCTTGACATCGAGAGGCGCCTCCAGGAGCCATGCCGATTCGTCGGCGATGAAGGTGAGTGCTCCGAAACGGATCTCGTGGCCCAGAGCGAAAACACCACCGAAAGACATGTCGATGGATGAAAATCGCAACCTCACCGGAAGTCGCTTAGACGCCTGCCCCATGGTGGGCACCAATTGTCGTGGGAACGAGCCTGATAGTAGAAGGTAGGGGTACGAAGGGAGAGGGTAGAGTCCTAGCTACGGTGAGGGTGTACACAGGTATATATGAGTTCAGGCCCCTCTCGTGGAGGTAACAGCCCTACATCTCAGTGCTCGGGAGCTTATGTCGTTTGGAATAGTGAGATTACAATGGTTGCGAACCCTTGTGCAGGAGGGGAGGGGCGGCTTATAAAGAGTTCGCTGCCCCTCATAATTATCCTGTATGTAAGGGCTTGGTCGTGGGGTTTAAAGTCTGCCATTACTGGTAACATGCACAATAAAAGCTATTAATGACCATTAAACCAGCGTCTTCCTGTTGGGCTCTTGATGATGGCTTCTGGTCTTCTGGCGTCGAGTGAAGCGATGTCTTCCGAGTGACACGCGGCTGCCGAGGGAAAGGAGGAGCTCCGAGTGGGTTACTGTCGAGTGGTATTGGACGTCTCCAGGGACCCACTCGGAAGTTCTTTCTTCATCTTCAAGTCCTCCCATGTAATGTCCTTAGGTAGGGTATGTGGGCCTTGCCTAGGACCCTACCCTAGGTACATATCCTCGTTAGGAAGTAAAAAATTACTTCCATGCCACTTGTGGTACTACCGCTCCGAGGACCGGTACTACCGCAATCCACTGAACTACAACACCAGAACTGCCACAACTTCTGCAAATGAGCTCCGAATTGAGCAAACTCAAGCTTGTTCGATTCAGATTGAAAAGAGCTATCCAACAGCAAAGCTAGGCGGTGAACTCTAATGAGAGCCCACCATCATGACCTCCGCTACGGGATCGCAGCTTTCGCACCCGGAAGGCACGTCGGACAGATCGGAATCCGACTCGAACACGCCATGAAGTGACCTATTGGCTCGAGCGCTGCAATCTGCGGAGAACTTTGATGCGCCACCGCGTGTTCGACCCAACGCTGAAGTCGTGAGCGGCCGGACCGCTTGCGATTACAAACAGCGAGAGGAGCCGACGCGTAGGGGGTCGACAGCTGACGCAGCAACATGTCGCACTAACTCGCGCGGAAGTGCGCAGCCCCATGGACCGGGAGCGCCTCCACATCAAGAAGCGCCTCCTGGAGCCATGCCGAATCATCGGCGATGAAGGTGAGTGCTCCAAAACAGATCTCGTGGCCCAGAGCGAAAACACCGCCGGAAGACATGTCGATGGATGAAAATCGCAACCTTGCCGGAAGTCACTTAGACGCCTGCCCCATGGTGGGCGCCAACTGTCATGGAAATGAGCCTGACAGTATATGGTAGGGGTACGAAGGGAGAGGGCAGAGTCCTAGCTAGGGCGAGGGTGTACACACGTATGTATGAGTTCAGGCCCCTCTCGTGGAGGTAACAGCCCTACGTCTCAGTGCTCGGGAGCTTATGTCGTTTGGAATAGTGAGATTACAATGGTTGTGAGACCTTGTGCAGGAGGGGACGGGCGGTTTATATAGAGTTCGCTGCCCCTCATAATTATCCTGCATGTAAGGGCTTTGTCGTGGGGTTTAAAGTCTGCCGTTACTGGTAACGTGCACAATAAAAGCTATTAATGACCATTAAACCAGCGTCTGCCCGTTGGGCTCTTGATGATGGCTTCTGGTCTTCTGGCATCGAGTGAAGCAAGGTCTTCCGAGTGACACAGGACTGCTGAGTGAAAGGAGGAGCTCCGAGTGGGTTACTGTCGAGTGGTATTGGACGTCTCCAGGGACCCACTCGGAAGTTCATGCTTGATCTTCAAGTCCTCCCATGTAGTGCCCTTGGATAGGGTATGTGGACCTTGCCTAGGACCCTACCCTCGGTACATATCCTCATCAGGAAGTAAGAAGTTACTTCCGTGCCACTTGTGGTAGTACCGCTCCAAGGAGCAGTACTACCGCAATCCACTAAACTGCAACACCAAAACAGCCACAACTTGTGCAAATGAGCTCCGAATTGAGCAAACTCAGACTTGTTGGAATCAGATTGACAAGAGCTATCCAACAGCGAATCCAGGCGGTGAACTCTGATTAGAACCCGCCATCAAGACCTTCGCTGCGGGTTTGCAGCTTTCGCACTCGGAAGGCACGTCGGACGGATCGGAATCCGACTCGAACACGCCGTGAAGGGACTCGGCGGGCTCGAGCGCTGCAATCTGTGGAGAAGTTTGACGCTCCATCACGTGTTCGACCCAACGCTGAAGTTGTGAGCGGCCGGACCGCTTGCTACTGCGACCAGCAAGAGGAGCCGACGCGTAGGGGGTCGACGGCTGACGCAGCAACATGCCATAGGAACTCGCACGGAAGGGCGCGGCCCCGTGGACCGGGAGCGCCTCGACATCGAGAGATGCCTCCTGGAGCCATGCCGAAACGTCGGCGATGAAGGTGAGCGCTCCGCAACGGAATTCGTGGCCTAGAGCGAAAACACCGCCGGAAGACATGTCGATGGATGAAAAGCGCAACCTCACCGGAAGTCGCTTAGACGCCTGCCCCACGGTTGCCGCCAACTATCGTGGGAACAAGCCTGACAGTAGAAGGTAGGGGTACGAAGGGAGAGGGCAGAGTCCTAGCTACGGCGAGGGTGTACACACGTTTGGATGAGTTCAGGCCCCTCTCGTGGAGGTAACGGCCCTACGTCTCAGTGCTCAGGAGCTTATGTCGTCTGGAATAGTGAGATTACAATAGTTGCGAACCTTTGGCAGGTGGGGAGGGGTGGCTTATATAGAGTTCGCTGCCCCTCATAATTATCCCGCATCTAAGGGCTTGGTCGTGGGGTTTGAAGTCTATTGTTACTGGTAACGTGCACAATAAAAGCTATTAATGACCATTAAACCAGCGTCTGCCCATTGGGCTCTTGATGATGGCTTCTGGTCTTCTGGCGTCGAGTGAAGCGAGGTCTTCCGAGTGACACGCGACTGCCGAGTGAAAGGAGGAGCTCCGAGTGGGTTACTGTCGAGTGGTATTGCACGTCTCTAGGGACCCACTCGGAAGTTCATGCTTGATCTTCCAGGCCTCCCATGTATTGTCCTTAGGTAGGGTATGTGGGCCTTGCCTAGGACCCTAACCTAGGTACATATCCTCGTCAGGAAGTAAAAAATTACTTCCGTGCCACTTGCGGTACTACCGCTCTGAGGAGCGGTAGTACCGCAATCCAATGAACTTCAACACCAAAACTGCCACAACTTCTGCAAATGAGCTCCGAATTGAGCAAACTCAAGCTTGTTGGATTTAGATTGACAAGAGCTATCCAACAGCAAAGCCAGGCGGTGAACTCTGATGAGAGTCCGCCATCAAGACCTCCACTGCGGGATCGCAGCTTTCGCACTCGGAAGGCATGTCGGACGGATCAGAATCCGACTCGAACACGCCGTGGAGGGACTCGGCGGGCTCCAGCGTTGCAATCTGCGGAGAAGTTTGAAGCGTCACCACGTGTTCGACCCAATGTTGAAGTCATGAGCGGCCGGACCGCTTGCGACTGCGAACAGCGAGAGGAGCCGACGTGTAGGGGGTCGACGGCTGTTGCAGCAACACACCGCAGGAACTCGCGCGGAAGTGCGCGGCCCCGCAGACCAGGAGTGCCTCGACATCGAGAGGCGCCTCTTGGAGCCATGTCGAATTGTCGGTGATGAAGGTGAGCGCTCCGAAATGGATCTCGTGGCCCAGAGCGAAAACACCGCCGGAAGACATGTCGATGGATGAAAATCGCAGCCTCGCCAGAAGTCACTTAGATGCCTACCCACGGTGGGCGCCAACTGACGTGGGAACGAGCCTGACAGTAGAAGGTAGGGGTACGAATGGAGGGGGCAGAGTCCTAGCTACGGCGAGGGTGTACACACGTATGTATGAGTTCATGCCCCTCTTGTGGAGGTAACAGCCCTACGTCTCTGTGCTCGGGAGCTTATGTCTTGTGGAATAGTGAGATTACAATGGTTGCTAACCCTTGTGCAGGAGGGGACTAGCGGCTTATATAGAGTTCGCTGCCCCTCATAATTATCCCGCATCTAAGGGCTTGGTCGTGGGGTTTAAAGTCTGCAGTTACTAGTAACGTGCACAATAAAAGCTATTAATGACCATTAAACCAGTGTCTGCCCGTTTGGCTCTTGATGATGGCTTCTGGTCTTCTGTCGTCGAGTGAAGTGAGGTCTTCCGAGTGACACGCGACAGCCGAGTGAAAGGAGGAGCTCTGAGTGTGTTACTATCAAGTGGTATTGTACGTCTCCAGGGACCCACTCGGAAGTTCATGCTTGATCCTCGAGTCCTCCCTGTAGTGTCCTTAGGTAGGGTATGTGGGCCTTGCCTAGGACCCTACCCTAGGTACATATCCTCATCAGGAAGTAAAAAATTACTTCCGTGCCACTTACAGTACTACCGCTCTGAGGAGCGATACTACCGCAATCCACTGAACTGCAACACCAGAACTGCCACAACTTCTGCAAATGAGCTCCGAATTGAGCAAACCCAAGCTTGTTGGATTCAGATTCACCAGAGCTATCCAACAGCGAAGCCAGGAGGTGAACTCTGATGAGAGCCCGCCATCAAGACCTCCACTGCGGGATCGCAGCTTTAGCACTCGAAAGGCACGTCGGACGGATCGGAATCAGACTCGAACACGCCGTGAAGGGACTCGGCGGGCTCCAATGCTGCAATCCGCGGAGAAGTTTGACGCTCCGCCATGTGTTCGACCCAACGCTGAAGTCGTGAGCAGCCGGACGACTTGCGACTGCGAATAGCAAGAGGGGGTCAACGGCTGATGCAGCAACACGCCGCAGGAACTCGTGCAGAAGTGTGCTGCCCCGCGGACCGGGAGTGCCTCGACATCGAGAGGCGCCTCCTGGAGCCATGCCGAATTATCGGCGTGTTGGGGAACGTTGCATGGGAAACAAAAAATTTCCTACACAGACGCAGATCTATCCATGGTGATGAGCATCTACGAGAGGGAGAGCGAATCTACATACCCTTGTAGATAGCTAAGCGGGAAGCATTAAGAAACGCGGTTGGTGTAGTCGAGAGTCCCGCGATCACATCACGATCCGTCCGGCGATCAAATCATGATCTGTCTCGCGAACTCATCATGATCCATCCCGCGATCTTGACCACGGTCCTTCCGATCTAGCGCCGAACGGACGACACCTTCGCGTTCAGCACACGTGGAGCTTGATGACGATCTGCACCGTCTTGATCCAGCAAGAGGAAGTGGAGAGGAGGAAGAGTTCACCGGCAGCATGACGGCGCTCCGGCGATGGTGGTGGAGCAATTTCGGCAGGGCTTCGCCTAAACATTGCGGAAATCCGATCTAGAGGAGCACCGGTGGAACGGGTAGCACGTGGCCGTAAAAAACTAGTGCAAAACCCTAAAATCCACCGGTATATATAGGAGAAGAGGAGAGGAGGCTGGCGCAAGGGCCAAGGCTCCTATAGGAGTCGTTCGAACCAACTACAGAGGAGTCCACCTCCTCCACTCCTAGTAGGATTAGGACTCCTTCCCTAATTTGCCTTTTTTGCCTTTTTTCCACCTTTTTCCTTTTCGGTTTTCTTCTCCAGACACATTGGCCTTGTGTGGGAGTTTCCACCAGCCCACTAAAGGCTGATATTCACTCTCCCACAGCCCATGAAGCCTATTGGGTCGAAATACCCATCTCGGAGGTCTCCCGGTACACTACCGGCACTCCCGGTACACTACCGATGAGCCCGAAACTTTTCCGGCGACCAAAATAGGACTTACTAGATATGAATCTTTACCTCCGGACCATTCTGAAGCTCTCCGTGATGTTCGAGATCTCATCTGGGACTCAGAATAACCTTCGTTCACCACCATACATAACTCTATACTACCAAAACGTCACCAAACCTTAAGTGTGCATACCCTGCGGGTTCGAGAACTATGTAGACATGACCGAGACACCTCTACGGTCAATAACCAATAGCGGCCCCTAGATGACCATATTGGTTCCTACATATTCTACGAAGATCTTTATCGGTCGAACCTCTATGTCAAGGATTCAGTCAATCCCGTATAACGTTCCCTTTGTTCTTCGGTATGTTACTTGCCCGAGATTCGATCGTCGGTATCTCCATACCTAGTTCAACCTCATTACCGGCAACTCTCTTTACTCGTTCTGTAATACAAGATCCCATGGCTAACACTTTAGTCACATTGCTTGCAAGGCTTTGTTGTAATGTTGTATTACCGAGTGGGCCTTGAGATACCTCTCCGTCACACGGAGTAACAAATCCCAGTCTTGATCCATGCCAACTCAACAGACACCCTCGGAGATACCTATAGAGCACCTTTATTGTCACCTAGTTATGTTGCAACGTTTGATACACAGAAGGCACTCCTCCTATGTCCGTGAGTTGCATGATCTCATGGTCATAGGAACATATACTTGACAAGCAGAAAACAGTAGCAATAAACTGACACGACCATATGCTACCTTTGTAGTTTGGGTCTTGTCCATCACACCATTCTCCTAATGATGTGATCCCGTTTATCAAATGACATCTCATGTCCATGGATAGGAAACCTTAACCATCTTTGATCAACGAGCTAGTCTATTAGAGGCATACCGGGGACATGGTTTTGTCTATGTATCCACACATGCATCTAAGTCTCCGATCAATACAATTATAGCATGGATAATAAACAATTATCATGAACAAGTAAATATGATAATAACTAATTTATTATTGCCTCTAGGGCATATTTCCAACAGTCTCCCACTTGCACTAGAGTCAATAATTTAGTTCACATCACCATGTGATACGCATTGTTATGAATCTAACACCCAATGAGTTCTGGGGCTCGATCATGGTTTGCATGTGAGAGAGGTCTTATAGTCAACGGGTCTGCGACATTCAGATCCATGTGTACTTTGCAAATCTCTATGTCAAACCGTAAACACTGCTACCACACTCCACTTGGTACTATTCCAAATGGCTGCTCCACTATATGTATCCAGATTGCTACTACGGGTCATCCGGATTGGTGTTAAAGCCTGTATCGACATAACTCATTACGACAAACTCTTTATCACCTCCATAATCGAGAAACATCTATTTCGTATTTTAGTTACTAAGGATAATCTTGACCGCTGTCCAGTGATCCACTCCTGGATCACTCTTGTACCCCTTGACGGACTCATGGCAAGGCACACACAGGTGCGGTACACAGCATGGCATACTATACAGAGCCTATGGCTAAGGCATAGGGGATGACATTCGCCCTTTATCTTTCTTCTGCCATTGTCGAGCTTTGAGTCTCACTCAAATTCACAGCTTACAAAGCAGGCAAGAACTCTTCTCTGTGACTAATCCATTTTGAACTCTTTCAAAATCTTGTCAAGGTATGTACTCATTGAAAGTCTTATCAAACATCTTGATCTATCTTTATAGATCTTGATGCTCAACAATTATGTAGCTTTATCCAGGTCTTCCTTTGAAAAACTCTTTTCAAACAACCGTTATGCTCTCCAGAAATTCTACATCATTTCCGAATAGCAATATGTCATCCACACATACTTATCAGAAACTCTCTAGTGCTCCCACTCAATTTATTGCAAATACAAGTTTCTCGTAAACTTTGTATAGACTCAAAAACTCTGATCACCTCATCAAAGTGTATATTCCAACTCCAAGATGCTTGCTTTAGTTCATAGAAGAATCACTAAAGCTTGCACGCCTTTTAGCATCCTTAGGACTGACAAAACCTTCTGGTTGTATCACATACAACCTTTCCTCAAGTAAACCCTTAAGGAAATGATGTTTTGACATCCATCTACCAGATTTCATAATTGAAAGTGCAGCAACTGCTAACATAGTTTCAACAGACTTTAGCATCGCTACGAGTGAGAAAGTCTCATCGCAGTCAACTCCTTGAACTTGTCGTAAACTTCTTTGCAACAAGTCGAGCTTTACAAATGGTGACATTTACCATCAGCGTTTGTCTTCATTTTAAAGATCCATTTGTACTTAACGACCTGCCGTCCAACGAGCAAGTCCACCAAAGTCTATACTTGGTTTTCATACATGGATCCTTTCTCGAATTTCATGGCCTCTAACCATTTTTGGTTTTCGGGCCCATCATTGCTTCTCCATAGTTCGTAGGTTCATCGTTGTCCAACAACATGACCTCCAAGACAGTATTGTCGTACCGCTCAGGAGCACTACACGTCCTTGTCGACCTACGAAGTTTGATAGTAACTTGATCCGAAGCTTCATGATCATCATCATTAACTTCCTCTTCAACTAACGTAGGCTTCATAGAAACAACTTCCTGCGCTGCGCTACTCTCTAGTTGAAACAGAGGTTCAATAACCTCATCAACTTCTATCTTCCTCCCACTCAATTCTTTCAAGAGAAAGTTTTCCTCGAGAAAGGACCCAGTTTTAGCAACAAACATTTTATGCTTGGATCTGAGATAGAAGGTTCACCCAACTTGTTCTTAGGGTATTCTATGAAGATGCATTAGTCCGCTTTGGGTTCGAGCTCATTAGGTGAAAACATTTTCCACACAAGCGTCGCAGCCCCAAACATTAAGAAATGACAGCTTAGGTTTCTATCAAACCATAATTCACACGGTGTCATCTCAACAGATTTAGATGGTGCCCTATTTAAAGTGAATGTAGTTGTCTCTAATGCATAACCCCAAAATTACAGTAACAAAACGATAAGAGACATCATAGCATGCACCATATCCAATAGAGCACGGACGTTCGGACACACCATCACACTATGGTGTTCTAGGTGTCGTGAGTTGTGAAACAATTTTCACATTGTCCAAAGTAGTATGCCAAACTCGTAACTCAGATATTCATCTCAACGATCATATCGTAGACATTTTATCTTCTTGTCACGATGATCTTAAACTTCACTCTGAATTTGCTTGAACCTTTCAAACGATTCAGACTTGTGTTTCATTAAGCAAATATACACTATATCTACTGAAATCATCAGTGAGGGTAAGAAAATAACGATATCCACCGCATGCTACAAGACTCATTGGATTGCATACATCAACATGTATCATTTCCAATAAATCACTTGCCCGCTCCGTCAAACCAAAAAACGGGGTCCTTAGTCATCTTTCCCCAGAGGCATGGTTTGCATGTCTCAACCGATTCGAAATCGAATGAGTCCAAACATCCATCAGCATGGAGTTTCTTCATGCGTTTTATACCAATATGACATTTAGCGGCAGTGCCACAAGGATGTGGTACTATCATTATTAACTTTGTATCTTTTGGCATCAATGTTATGAACATGTGTATTACTACGATCAAGATTTCAACAAACCATTCTACTGGGTGCATGACCATTGAAGGTATTATTCATGTAAACAGAATAACCATTATTCTCTAACTTAAATGAATAACCGTGTTGCAATAAACACGATCTAATCATGTTCATGCTCAACGCAAAACACCAAATAACATTTATTTAGGTTTGTCACCAATCCCGAAGGTAGAGAGAGCGTGCGATGTTGATCACATCAACCTTGGAAACATTTCCAACACACATCGTCGCCTCACCCTTAGCTAGTTCTCCGTTTATTCCGTAGCTTTTATTTCGAGTTACTAACATTTAGCAACCGAACCGGTATCCAATACCCAGGTGCTACTAGGAGTACTAGCAAGGTACACATTAATAACACATATATCAAATATACTTCTGTCGACGTTGCCAGCCTTCTTATCTACCAAGCATCTAGGGTTATTCCGCTTCAGCGACCGCTCTCCTCATAATCGAAGCACTTAGTCTTGGGTTTGGGTTCAACTTTGGGTTGCTTCACCGGAGCAGCAACTGACTTGCCATCCATGAAGTTTCCCTCCTTGCCCTTGCCCTTCTCGAAACTAGTGGTTTTAACTAACCATCAACACTTTGACGCTCCTTCTCGATTTCTACCTTCGCGGTGTCAAACATCGCGAATAGCTCAGGGATCATTATTTCTATCCCTGGTGTTTTATAGTTCATCACCAAGTTCTAGTAGCTTTAGTGACAGTGACTTGGAGAACTATATCAATCACTATCTTATCTAGAAGATCAACTCCCAATCGATTCAAGCGATTGTAGCACCCAGACAATCTGAGCACATGCTCAATGATTGAGCTATTCTCTTTCATCTTACAGGCAAAGAATCTTGTTGGAGATCTCATATCTCGCAACACGGGCATGAGCCTGAGATCCTAATTTCAGCTCTTAGAACATCTCATATGTTCCACGACGTTCAAAATGTTTTGGAGCCTCAATTCTAAGATGTAATGCATGACGCACTAAACTATCAAGTAGTTATCGAAACGTGCCTATCAGATGTTCACAACATCTACAAACAACGCTAGAGGGGTTGGCGCACCGAGTGGTGCATTAAGGACATAAGCCTTCTGTGCAGCAATGAGGACAATCCTCAGATCACGGGGCCAATCCGCAATATTGCTACCATCATCTTTCAACTCTATTTCTCTAGGAACATATAAAATTCAAGGGAGCTACAGCATGAGCTAGTAATCTACAACATAATTTCGCAAAGACACTACTGACTATGTTCATGATAATGAGTTCAATTAATCATATTACTTAAGAACTCCCACTCAAATTGACATCCCTCCGGTCATCCGAGTGATACATGATCCAAATTAACCAACTCAAGTCCGATCATCACGTGAGTTGAGGTGGTTACAATGGTGAACATCATCATGTTGATCATATCTACTATATGACTCATGTTTGACCTTTCGGTCTCTTGTGTTCCGAGGCCATGTCTGTACATGCTAGGCTCGTCAAGTTTAACCCGAGTGTTCTGCATGTGCAACACTAGCTTGCACCCATTGTATGTGGACGTAGAGTCTATCACACCCGATCATTACGTGGTGTCTCAACACGACAAACTTTCGCAACGGTGCACACTCGGGGAGAACACAATTTTATCTTGAAAGTTAAGTGAGGGGTCACCTTATAATTCTACCGTCATACTAAGCAAAACGAGGTGCATAAAAGGATTAACATCACATGCAATTCATAAGTGACATGATATGGCCATGAACTTGTGCTTTAGATCTCCATCTTGAAAGCACCGGCATGATCTCCATCGTCATCGGCACGACACCCTGATCTCCATCATCTTGATCTCCATCAACGTGTCGCCATCGGGGTTGTCACGCCCTGCATGCTTCTACTACTATTGCTACCGTTTAGCGATAAAGTAAAGCATTACATAGCGCTTAATGATTGACACGCAGGTCATACAATAATTAAATACAACCCTATGGCTCCTTCCGGTTGCCGTACTCATCGGCATGCAAGTCATGAAATTCTATACATCACACGATCATCTCATATATCACATATATCACATCATGTAATTGGCCATATCACATCACAACATACCCTGCAAAAACAACTTAGACGTCCTCTAATTGTTGTTGCATGTTTTACATGGATGCTATGGGTTTCTAGCAAGAACGATTCTCACCTACGCATAAACCACAACGGTGATACATAATTTGCTTTTCAACCTTCTCAAGGACCGCCTTTGTCGAATCCGATCCAACTAAAGTGAGAGAAACTTCCACCCGCAAGCCATCTAGGCAACAAGTTGCATCGAGGGAACCGGTCTCTCGTAAGCGTACGAGTAATGTTGGTCCGGGCCGCTTCATCTCACAATACCGCTGAACCAAAATCCGTCCAAGGGAGGAAGCAATCTAAGCATCAACGCCCACAAACCTTTTGTGTTCTACTCGAGATCTCATCTACACATTGACCTAGCTCTGATACCACTATTGGGGAACGTTGCATGGGAAACAAAAAAAATTCCTATGCACACACAGATCTATCCATGGTGATGAGCATCTACGAGAGGGGGAGTGAATCTACATACCCTTGTAGATCGCTAACCGGGAAGCGTTAAGAAACGCGGTTGGTGTAGTCGAACATCTTCGCGATCACATCACGATCCGTCCCGCGATCAAATCACGATCCGTCCCGCGAACTCATCACGATCCGTCCCACGATCTCATCACGATCCGTCCCGCGATCTTGACCACGGTCCTTCCGATCTAGCACCGAACGGACGGCACCTCCGCGTTCAGCACACGTGCATCTTGATGACGATCTCCACCGTCTTGATCCAGCAAGAGGAAGTGGAGAGGAGTAAGAGTTCACGGCAGCGTGACGGCGCTCCAGCGATGGTGGTGGAGCAATTCCGGCAGGGCTTCGCCTAAGCACTGCGGAAATCCGATCTAGAGGAGCACCGGTGGAACGGGTAGCACGTGGCCGTAAAAAACAAGTGCAAAACCCTAAAATCCACTGGTATATATAGGAGAAGAGGAGAGGAGGCTGGTGCAAGGGCAAAGGCTCCTATAGGAGTTGGCCGAAACAACTAGGGAGGAGTCCACCTCCTCCACTCCTAGTAGGATTAGGACTCCTTCCCTAATTTCCCTTTTTTGCCTTTTTCCTCCTTTTTCCTTTTGGGTTTTCTTCTCCAGACACATGGGCCTTGTGTGGGAGTTTCCACCAGCCCACTAAGGGCTGGTATTCACTCTCCCACAACCCATGCAGCCTCTTGGGTCGAAATACCCCTCCTAGAGGTCTCCCGGTACACTACCGGCACTCCCGGTACACTACCGATGAGCCCGAAACTTTTCCGGCGACCAAAATAGGACTTCCTATATATGAATCTTTACCTCCGGACCATTCCGGAGCTCCTCGTGACGTCTAGGATCTCATCCGGGACTCCGAACAACCTTCTATAACCACCATACATAACTCTATACTACCAAAACGTCACCAAACCTTAAGTGTGCAAACCATGCGGGTTCGAGAACTATGTAGACATGACCGAGACACCTCTACGGTCAATAACCAATAGCTGGCCCTGGATGACCATATTGGTTCCTACAAATTCTACGAAGATCTTTATCGGTCGAACCTCTATGTCAAGGATTCAGTCAATCCCGTATAACGTTCCCTTTGTTCTTCGGTATGTTACTTGCCCGAGATTCGATCGTCGGTATCTCCATACCTAGTTCAACGTCATTACCGGCAAGTCTCTTTACTCGTTCCGTAATACAAGATCCCATGGCTAACACTTTAGTCACATTGCTTGCAAGGCTTTGTTGTGATGTTGTATTACCGAGTGGGCCTTGAGATACCTCTCCGTCACACGGAGTAACAAATCCCAGTCTTGATCCATGCCAACTCAACAGACACCCTCGGAGATACCTGTAGAGCACCTTTATTGTCACCCATTTACGTTGCGATGTTTGATACACACAAGTCACTCCTCCGATGTCCGTGAGCTGCATGATCTCATGGTCATAGGAACATATACTTGACAAGCAGAAAAACAGTAGCAATAAACTGACACGACCATATGCTACATTTGTAGTTTGGGTCTTGTCCATCACACCATTCTCCTAATGATGTGATCCCATTTATCAAATGACATCTCATGTCCATGGCTAGGAAACCTTAACCATCTTTGATCAACGAGCTAGTCTATTAGAGGCATACTAGGGAGATGGTTTTGTCTAGGTATCCACACATGCATCTAAATCTCCGATCAATACAATTATAGCATGGATAATAAAAAATTATCATGAACAAGGAAATATTATAATAACTAATTTATTATTGCCTCTAGGGCATATTTCCAACACGGCGATGAAGGTGAGCGCTCCGAAACGGATCTCGTGGCCCAGAGCAAAAACATCGCCGGAAGACATGTCGATGGATGAAAATCGCAACCTCGTCGGAAGTCGCTTAGACGCCTTCCCCACGGTGGGAGCCAACTATCGTGGGAACGAGCCTGACAGAAGAAGGTAGGGTACGAAGGGAGAGGGCAGAGTCCTAGCTACAGCAAGGGTGTACACACGTATGTATGAGTTCAAGCCCCTCTCGTAGAGGTAACTGCCCTACATCTCAGTGCTCGGGAGCTTATGTCGTGTGGAATAGTGAGATTACAATAGTTGCGAACCCTTGTGCAGGAGGGGAGGGGAGGCTTATATAGAGTTCGCTGCCTCTCAAAATTATCCCGCATCTAAGGGCTTGGTCGTGGGATTTAAAGTCTGCCGTTACTGGTGACGTGCACAATAAAAGCTATTAATGACCATTAAACCAGCGTCTGCCCATTGGGCTCTTGATGATGGCTTCTCGTCTTTTGGCATCGAGTGAAGCGAGGTCTTCCGAGCGACACGCGACTGCCGAGTGAAAGGCGGCGCTCCGAGTGGGTTACTGTCGAGTGGTATTGGACGTCTCCAGGGACCCACTCGGAAGTTCATGCTTGATCTTCAAGTCCTCCCATGTAGTGTCCTTAGGTAGGGTATGTGGGCCTTGCCTAGGACCCTGCCCTAGGTACATATCCTCATCAGGAAGTAAAAAATTACTTCTGTGCCACTTGCAGTACTACCGCTCCGAGGAGCGGTACTACTGCAATCCACTGAACTGCAACACCAGAACTGCCACAACTTCTATAAATGAGCTCTGAGTTGAGCAAACTCAAGCTTGTTGGATTTAGATTGAAAAGAGCTATCCAACAGCAGAGCTAGGCGGTGAACTATGATGAGAGCCCTCCATCAAGACCTCCATTGTGGGATCGTAGCTTTTGCACTTGCAAGGCACGTCGGACGGATCGGAATCCGACTCGAACACACCGTGAAGGGACTCGGTGGGCTCCAGCGCTACAATCTGCGGAGAAGTTTGACGCGCCACCGCGTGATTGACCCAACACTAAAGTCGTGAGCTGCCGGACCGCTTGCGACTGCGAACAGCGAGAGGAGACGACGCGTAGGGGGTCGACGGCTAACGCAGCAACACGCCATAGGAACTCGTGCGGAAGTGCATGGCCCCATGGACCGGGAGCGCCTCGACATCGAGAGGCGCCTCCTGGAGCCATGCCGAATCGTCGGCGATGAAGGTGAGCGCTCCGAAATGGATCTCGTGGCCCAGAGCAAAAACACCGCCGGAAGACATGTCGATGGATGAAAATCGCAACCTCGTCGGAAGTCGCTTAGACGCCTTCCCCGCGGTGGGAGCCAACTGTCGTAGGAACGAGCCTGACAAAAGAGGGTAGGGTACGAAGGGAGAGGGCAGAGTCCTAGCTACAGCAAGGGTGTACACACGTATGTATGAGTTCAGGCCCCTCTCGTGGAGGTAACTGCCCTACGTCTCAGTGCTCGGGAGCTTATGTCGTGTGGAATAGTGAGATTACAATAGTTGTGAACCCTTGTGTAGGAGGGGAGGGGAGGCTTATATAGATTTCGCTGCCCCTCATAAGGGCTTGGTCATGGGATTTAAAGTCTGCCGTTACTGGTAACGTGCACAATAAAAGCTATTAATGACCATTAAACCACTGTCTGCCCATTGGGCTCTTGATGATGGCTTCTGGTCTTCTGGCGTCGAGTGAAGCGAGGTCTTCCGAGCGACACGCGACTGCCGAGTGAAAGGCGGCGCTCCGAGCGGGTTACTATCGAGTGGTATTGGACGTCTCGAGGGACCCACTCGGAAGTTCATGCGTGATCATCAAGTCCTCCCATGTAGTGTCCTTAGGTAAGGTATGTGGGCCTTGCCTAGGACCCTGCCCTAGGTACATATCCTCGTCAGGAAGTAAAAAATTACTTCTGTGCACTTGCAGTACTACCGCTCCGAGGAGCGGTACTACCGCAATCCACTGAACTGCAACACCAGAACTGCCACAACTTCTGCAAAATGATCTCCGAATTGAACAAACTCAAGCTTGTTGGATCCAGATTGACAAGAGCTATCCAACAGCGAAGCTAGGCGGTGAACTATGATTAGAGCCCGCCATCAAGACCTCCATTGTGTGATCGTAGATTTCGCACTTGGAAGGCACGTCGGACGAATCGGAATCCGACTCGAACACGCCGTGAAGGGACTCGGCGGGCTCCAGTGCTACAATCTGCAGAGAAGTTTGACACGCTGCCACGTGTTCAACCCAACGCTGAAGTCGTGAGCGGTCGGACCGCTTGCGACTGCAAACAGCGAGAGGAGCCTACGCGTAGGGGGTCGACGGCTGACGCAGCTACACGTCGCAGGAACTCGCGCGGAAGTGCGTGGCCCCACTGACCGGGAGTGCCTCGACATAGAGAGGAGCCTCCTGGAGCCATGCCGAATCGTTGGCGATGAAGGTGAGCGCTCCAAAGCGGATCTTGTGGCCCAGAGCGAAAACACCGCCGAAAGACATGTCGATGGATGAAAATCGCAACCTCGCCGGAAGTTGCCTAGACGCCTGCCCCATGGTGGGCGCCAACTATCGTGGGAACGAGCCTGACAGTAGAAGGTAGGGGAACAAAGGGAGTGGGCAGAGACCTAGCTACGGCAATGGTGTACACACGTATGTATGAGTTCAGGCCCCTCTCGTGGAGGTAACAGCCCTATGTCTCAGTGCTCGGGAGCTTATGTCGTCTAGAATAGTGAGATTACAATGGTTGCGAACCCTTATGCAGGAGGGGAGGGCGGCTTACATAGAGTTCGCTGCCCCTCATAATTATCCCGCATCTAAGGGCTTGGTCGTGGGGTTTAAAGTTTGTCGTTACTCGTAACATGCACAATAAAAGCTATTAATGACCATTAAACCAGCGTCTCCCCATTGGGCTCTTGATGATGGCTTCTGTTCTTTTGGCGTCGAGTGAAGCGAGGTCTTCCGAGTGACACGTGACTGCCGAGTGAAAGGAGGAGCTCCGAGTGGGTTACTGTCGAGTGGTATTGGACGTCTCCAGGGACCCACTCGGAAGTTCATGCTTGATCGTCAAGTCCTCCCATGTAGTGTCCTTAGGTAGGGTATGTGGGCCTTGCCTAGGACCCTACCCTAGGTACATATACTCGTCAGGAAGTAAAAAATTACTTCCGTGCCACTTGTGGTACCACCGCTTCGAGAAGCGCTACTACCGCAATCCACTGAACTGCAACACCAGAACTGCTACAACTTCTGCATATGAGCTCCGAATTGAGCACACTCAAGCTTGTTTGATTCAGATTGACAAGAGCTATCCAACAGTGAAGCCAGGCGGTGAACTCTGATGAGAGCCCGCCATCAAGACCTCCACTGCGGGATCGCAGCTTTTACACTCGAAATGCACGTCGGACGGATCGGAATCCGACTCGAACACGCCATGAAGGGACTCAGTGGGCTCTAGCGCGACAATCTGCGGAGAAGTTTGACGCGCCACCGTGTGTTCGACCCAACACTGAAGTCGTGAGCGACTGGACCGCTTGCGACTGCGAACAGCGAGAGGAGCCGATGTGTAGGGGTTCAACGGCTGACGCAGCAACACGCCACAGGAACTCGCACGAAAGTGCATGGCCCGCGAACCGGGAGCGCCTCGACATCGAGGGGCACCTCTTGGAGCCATGCCGAACCATCGGCGATGAAGGTGAGCGCTCCGAAACGGATCTCGTGGCCCAGAGCGAAAACACCGTCGGAAGACATGTCGATGGATGAAAATCGCAACCTCGCCGGAAGTCGCTTAGATGCCTGCCCCACGGTGGGCGCCAATTGTCATGGGAACAAGCCTGATAGTAGAAGGTAGGGTTACGAAGGGAGAGGGCAGAGTCCTAGCTACGGTGAGGGTGTACACACGTATGTATGAGTTTAGGCCCCTCTCGTGGAGGTAACAGCCCTACGTCTCAGTGCTCGGGAGCTTATGTCGTGTGGAATAGTGATATTACTATGGTTGCGAACCCTTATGCAGGAGGGGAGGGCGGCTTATATAGAGTTCGCTGCCCCTCATAATTATCCCGCATCTAAGGGCTTGGTCGTGGGGTTTAAAGTCTGGCGTTACTGGTAACATGCACAATAAAAGCTATTAATGACCATTAAACTAGCGTCTGCCCGTTGGGCTCTTGATGATGGCTTCTTGTCTTCTGGCCTCGAGTGAAGCGAGGTCTTCCGAGTGACATGCGATTGCCGAGTGAAAGGAGGAGCTCTGAGTGGGTTACTGTCGAGTGGTATTGGACGTCTCCAGGGAGCCACTCGAAAGTTCATCCTTGATCTTCAAGTCCTCCCATGTCGTGTCCTGAGGTAGGGTATGTGGGCCTTGCCTAGGACCCTACCCTACGTACATATACTCCTCAGGAAGTAAAAATTAACTTCTATGCCACTTGCGTTACTACCGCTCCGAGGAGCGGTACTACCGCAATACACTGAACTGCAACACCAGAACTGCCACAACTTCTGCAAATGAGCTCCGAATTGAGAAAATTCAAGCTTGTTGGATTCAGATTGACAAGAGCTATCCAACAGCGAAGCCAGGCGGTGAACTCTGGTGAGAGCCCGCCATCAAGACCTCCACTGAGGGATCACAGCTTTCGCACTCGGAAGGCACGTCGGACGGATCGGAATCTGAATCGAACACGCCATGAAGGGACTCGGCAAGCTTCAGCGCTGCAATCTGTGGAGAAGTTTGACGCGCCGCCGCGTGTTCAACCAAACGCTGAAGTCGTGAGCGGCCGGACCGCTTGCGACTGTGAACAGCGAGAGGAGCCACTGCGTACGGCGTCACCGGCTGACGCAGCAACAAGCCACAGAAACTCGCACGGAAGTGCGCGGCCCCGCGGACCGCGAGTGCCTCGACATCGAGAGGCGCCTCCTGGAGCCATGTCGAATCTTCGGCGATGAAGGTGAGTGCTCCGAAATGGATCTCGTGGCCCAGAGCGAAAACACCACCGGAAGACATGTCGATGGATGAAAATCACAACCTCGCCGGAAGTCGCTTAGACGCCTGCCCACGGTGGGCACCAACTATCGTGGGAATGAGCCTGACAGTAGAAGGTAGGGGTACGAAGGGAGAGGGCAGAGTCCTAGCTACGGCGAGGGTGTACACACATATGTATGAGTTCAGGCCCCTCTCGTGGAGGTAACAGCCCTACGTCTCAGTGCTCGGGAGCTTATGTCGTGTGGAATAGTGAGATTTCAATGGTTGGGAACCCTTATCCAGGAGGGGAGGGCGTCTTACATAGAGATCGCTGCCCCTCATAATTATCCCGCATCTAAGGGCTTGGTCGTGGGGTTTAAAGTTTGTCGTTACTGGCAACATGCACAATAAATGCTATTAATGACCATTAAACCAGCGTCTCCCCGTTGGGCTCTTGATCATGGCTTCTGGTCTTCTGGCATCGAGTGAAGCGAGGTCTTCCGAGTGACACGCGACTGCCGAGTGAAAGGAGGAGCTCCGAGTGGGTTACTGTCGAGTGGTATTGCACGTCTCCAGGGACCCACTCGGAAGTTCATGCTTGATCTTCAAGTCCTCCCATGTAGTGTACTTAGGTAGGGTATGTGGGCCTTGCCTAGGACCCTACCCTAGGTACATATACTCGTCAGGAAGTAAAAAATTACTTCTGTGCCACTTGTGGTACTACCGCTCCGAGGAGCGGTACTACCGCAATCCACTGAACTGCAACACCAGAACTGCCACGACTTCTGCAAATGAGCTCCGAATTGAGCAAACTCAAGCTTGTTGGATTCAGATTTACAAGAGCTATCAAACAGAGAAGCCAGGCGGTGAACTCTGATGAGAGCCCGCCATGAAGACCTCCACTGCGGGATCGTAGCTTTCACACTCAGAAGGCACGTCGAATGGATCGGAATCCGAATCGAACACGCCGTGAAGGGACTCGGCGGGCTCCAACGCTGCAATCTGCGGAGAAGTTTGACGCGCCGCTGCGTGTTCAACCAAACGCTGAAGTCGTGAGCAGCTGGACCGCTTGCGACTGCGAACAGCGAGAGGAGCCGATGCGTACGGGGTCACCGGCTGACGCAGCAACAAGCCGCAAGAACTCGCACGGAAGTGCGCGGCCCCGTGGACCGCGAGTGCCTCGACATCAAGAGGCGCCTCCTGGAGCCATTCTGAATTGTCGGCAATGAAGGTGAGTGTACCGAAATGGATCTCGTGGCCCAGAGCGAAAACACCGCCGGAAGACATGTCGATGGATGAAAACCACAACCTCGCCGGAAGTCGCTTAGACACCTGCCCACGGTGGGTGCCAACCGTCGTGGGAACGAGCCTGACAGTAGAAGGTAGGGGTACGAAGGGAGAGGGCAGAGTCCTAGCTACGGCAACGCTGTACACACGTATGTATGAGTTTAGGCCCCTCTCGTGGAGGTAACAGCCCTACGTCTCAGTGCTCGGGAGCTTATGTCGTGTGGAATAGTGAGATTACAATGGTTGCGAACCCTTGTGCGGGAGGGGAGGGGTGGCTTATATAGAGTTCGCTGCCCCTCATAATTATCCCGCATCTAAGGGCTTGGTTGTGGGGTTTAAAGTCTGCCGTTCCTGGTAGCATGCACAATAAAAGCTATTAATGACCATTAAACCAGCGTCTGCCCGTTGAGCTCTTGATGATGGCTTCTGGTCTTCTGGCATCGAGTCAGGCGAGGTCTTCCGAGTGACACGCGACTGCCGAGTGAAAGGAGGAGCTCCAAGTGGGTTACTGTCGAGTGGTATTGGAAGTTTCCAGGGACCCACTCAGAAATTCATGCTTGATCTTCAAGTCCTCCCATGTAGTGTCCTTAGGTAGGGTATGTGGGCCTTGCCTAGGACCCTGCCCTAGGTACATATACTCCTCAGGAAGTAAAAATTTACTTCTGTGCCACTTGCGGTACTACCGCTCCGAGGAGCGGTACTACCGCAATCCACTGAACTGCAACACCAGAACTGCCACAACTTCTGCAAATGAGCTCCGAATTGAGCAAATTCAAGCTTGTTGGATTCAGATTGACAAGAGCTATCCAACAGCGAAACCAGGCGGTGAACTCTAATGAGAGCCCGCCATCAAGACCTCCACTGAGGGATCGCAGCTTTCGCACTCGGAAGGCACGTCAGACGGATTGGAATCCGACTCGAACACACCGTGAAGGGACTCGGTGGGCTCCAGCACTGCAATCTGCGGAGAAGTTTGACCCGCCGCCGCGTGTTCGACCAAACGCTGAAATCGTGAGCGGCCGGACCACTTGCGACTGCGAACAGCGAGAGGAGCCGATGCGTACGGGGTCACCGGCTGACGCAGCAACAAGCCATAGGAACTCGCACGGAAGTGCACGGCCCCGCGAACCGCGAGGGCCTCGACATCGAGAGGCGCCTCCTGGAGCCATGCCGAATCGTCGGCGATGAAGGTGAGTGCTCCGAAACGGATCTCGTGGCCCAGAGTGAAAACACCGCCGGAAGACATGTCGATGGATAAAAATCACAACCTCGCCGGAAGTCGCTTAGACGCCTGCCCCACGGTGGCCACCAACTGTCGTGGGAACGAGCCTAACAGTAGAAGGTAGGGGTACGAAGGGAGAGGGCAGAGTCCTAGCTACGGCGAGGGTGTACACACGTATGTATGAGTTCAGGCCCCTCTCGTGGAGGTAACAGCCCTATGTCTCAGTGCTCGGGAGCTTATGTCGTGTGGAATAGTGAGATTACAATGGTTGCGAACCCTTGTGCGGGAGGGGAGGAGCGGCTTATATAGAGTTCGCTGCCCCTCATAATTATCCCGCATCTAAGGGCTTGGTCGTGGGGTTTAAAGTCTGCCGTTACTAGTAACATGCACAATAAAAGCTATTAATGACCATTAAACCAGCGTCTACCCATTGGGCTCTTGATGATGGCTTCTGGTCTTCTGGCGTCAAGTCAGGCGAGGTCTTCCGAGTGACACGCGACTACCGAGTGAACGGAGGAGCTCCGAATGGGTTACTATCGAGTGGTATTGGACGTCTCCAGGGATCCAGTCGGAAGTTCATGCTTGATCTTCAAGTCCTCCCATGTAGTGTCCTTAGGTAGGGTATATGGGCCTTGCCTAGGACCCTACCCTAGGTACATATACTCCTCAGGAAGTAAAAAAAATTACTTCCGTGCCACTTGCGGTACTACCGCTCCGAGGAGCGGTACTATCGCAATCCACTGAACTGCAACACTAGAACCGCCACAACTTCTGCAAATGAGCTCCGAATTGGGCAAATTCAAGCTTGTTGGATTCTGATTGAAAGGAGCTATCCAATAGCGAAGCCAGGCGGTGAACTCTGATGAGAGCCTACCATCAAGACCTCACTGAGGGATCGTAGCTTTCGCACTCGGAATGCACGTCGGACGGATCGGAATCCGACTCGAACACGCCGTGAAGGTACTCGGCAGGCTCCAGCGCTGCAATCTGCAGAGAAGTTTGACGCGCCGCCGGGTGTTCGACCAAACGCTGAAGTCGTGAGCGGTCGGACTGCTTGCGACTGCGAATAGCAAGAGGAGCCGATGCGTACGGGGTCAATGGATGACGCAGCAACACGCCGCAGGAACTCGCATGGAAGTGCGCGGCCCCGTGGACCGCGAGTGCCTCGACATCGAGAGGCACCTTCTTGAGCTATGTCAAATCGTTGGCGATGAAGCTGAGTGCTCCGAAACGGATCTCGTGGGCTAGAGCAAAAACACCGCCTGAAGACATGTCGATGGATGAAAATCGCAACCTCGCCGGAAGTCGCTTAGACGCCTGCCCCACGGTGGGCGCCAACTGTCGTGGGAACGAGCTTGACAGTAGAAGGTAGGGGTACGAAGGGAGAGGGCAGAGTCGTAGCTACGGCAAGGGTGTACACATGTATGTATGAGTTCAGGCCCCTCTCGTGGAGGTAACAGCCCTACGTCTCAGTGCTCGGGAGCTTATGTCGTGTGGAATAGTGAGATTACAATGGTTGCGAACCCTTGTGCAGGAGGAGAGGGGCGGCTTATATAGAGTTCGCTGCCCCTCATAATTATCCTGCATCTAAGGGCTTGGTCGTGGGGTTTAAAGTCTCCCGTTACTCGTAACATGCACAATAAAAGCTATTAATGACCATTAAACCAGCGTCTCCCCGTTGGGCTCTTGATGAGTGGCTTCTGGTGTTCTGGCATCAAGCGAAGCGAGGTCTTCCGAGTGACACGCGACTGCCGAGTGAAAGGAGGAGCTCCGAGTTGGTTACTGTCGAGTGGTATTGGACTCCAGGGACCCACTCGGAAGTTCATGCTTGATCTTCAAGTCCTCCCATGTAGTGTCCTTAGGTAGGGTATGTGGGCCTTGCCTAGGACCCTACCCTAGGTACATATACTCGTCAGGAAGTAAAAAATTACTTCTGTGACACTTGCGGTACTACCGCTCCGTGGAGCGGTACTACCGCAATCCACTTAATTACAACACCAGAACTGCCACAACTTCTGCAAATGAGCTTCGAATTGAGCAAACTCAAGCTTGTTGGATTCAGATTGACAAGAGCTATCCAATAGCGAAGCCAGGCGGTGAACTCTAATGAGAGCCCACCATCAAGACCACCACTGCAGGATCGCAGCTTTCAAACTCGGAAGGCACGTTGGACGGATCGGAATCCGACTCGAACACACCATGAACGGACTGGGCGAGCTCGAGAGCTGCAATCTATGGATAAGTTTGACGCGCCGCCCCGTGCTCGACCCAATGCTGAAGTCGTGAGCGGCCGGACCGCTTGCGACTGCGAACAGCAAGAGGAGCCGACGCCTAAGGGTCGACGGCTGACGCAGGAACACGCCGTAGGAACTCGCACGGAAGTGCGCGGCCCCACGGACCGGGAGCACCTTGACAACGAGAGGCGTCTCCTGGCACCATGCCGAATCGTCGGTGACGAAGGTGATTGCTCCTAAATGGATCTCGTGGCCTAGAGCGAAAACATCGCCGGAAGACATGTCGATGGATGAAAATCGCAACCTCACTGGAAGTCACTTAGACGCCTGCGCCATGGTGGGCACCAACTGTCGTGGGAATGAGCCTGACAGTAGAAGGTAGGGGTACAAAGGGAGAGAGTCGAGTCCTAGCTACGGCGAGAGTGTACACACGTATGTATGAGTTCAGGCCCCTCTCGTGGAGGTAACAGCCCTACGTCTAAGTGCTCGGGAGGTTATGTCGTGTGGAATAGTGAGATTACAATGGTTTCGAACCCTTGTGCAGGAGGGGAGGGGCGGCTTATATAGAGTTTGCTGCCCCATATAATTATCTCGCATCTAAGGGCTAGGTCATGGGGTTTAAAGTCTGTCGTTACTGGTAACATGCACAATAAAAGCTATTAATGCCCATTAAACCAGCGTCTCCCTGTTGGGCTCTTGATGATGGCTTCTGGTCTTCTGGCGTCGAGTGAAGCGAGGTCTTCCGAGTGACACGCGACTGCCGAGTTAAAGGAGGAGCTCCGAGTGGGTTACTGTCGAGTGGTATTGGACGTCTCCAGGGACCCACTCGGAAGTTCATGCTTGATCTTCAAGTCCTCCCATGTAGTGTCCTTAGGTAGGGTATGTGGGCCTTGCCTAGGAACCTACCCTAGGTACATATACTCGTCAGGAAGTAAAAAATTACTTCCGTGCCACTTGTGGTACTACCACTTCGAGGAGCGGTACTACCGCAATCCACTGAACTGCAACACCAGAACTGCCACAACTTCTGCAAATGAGCTCCGAATTGAGCAAACTCAAGCTTGTTGGATTCAGATTGACAAGAGCTATCCAACAGCGAAGCCAGGCGGTGAACTCTGATGAGAGCCCGCCATCAAGACCTCCACTATGGGATTGCAGCTTTTGCACTCGGAAGGCACGTCGGACGGATCGGAATCCGACTCGAACACGCCGTGAAGGGACTCGGCGGGCTCCAGCACTGAGATCCGCGAAGAAGTTTGACGCGCTGCCACGTGTTCGACCCAATGCTGAAGTCGTGAGCGGCCAGACCGCTTGCTACTACGAATAGCGAGAGGAGCCGATGCGTAGGGGGTCAACGGCTGATGCAGGAACAAGCCGCAGGAACTCGCATAGAAGTGCAAGGCCCCGCGGACCGGGAGCGCCTCGACATCGAGGGGCGCCTCCTGGAGCCATGCCGAATCGTCGGCGATGAAGGTGAGCGCTCCTAAATGGATCTCGTGGCCCAGAGCGAAAACATCGCCGGAAGACATGTCGATGGATGAAAATCGCAACCTCACCGGAAGTCGCTTAGACGCCTGCCCCACGGTGGGCACCAACTGTCGTGGGAACGAGCCTGATAGTAGAAGGTAGGGGTACGAAGGGAGAGGGTAGAGTCCTAGCTACGGTGAGGGTGGACACACGTATGTATGAGTTCAGGCCCCTCTCGTGGAGGTAACAGCCCTACGTCTCAGTGCTCGGGAGCTTCTGTCATGTGGAATAGTGAGATAACAATGGTTGCGAACTTTTGTGCAGGAGGGGAGGGGCGGCTTATATAGAGTTCGCTGCCCCTCCTAATTATCCCGCATCTAAGGGCCTGGTCGTGGGGTTTAAAGTCTGCCGTTACTCGTAATGTGCACAATGAAAGCTATTAATGACCATTAAACCAGCGTCTTCCTGTTGGGCTCTTGATGATGGCTTCTGGTCTTCTGGCGTCGAGTGAAGCGAGGTATTCCGAGTGACACGCTACTGCCGAGTGAAAGGAGGAGCTCCGAGTGGGTTACTGTCGAGTGGTATTGGACGTCTCCACGGACCCACTCGGAAGTTCATGCTTGATCTTCAAGTCCTCCCATGTAGTGTCCTAAGGTAGGGTATGTGCGCCTTGCCTAGGACCCTACCCTAGGTACATATCCTCGTCAGGAAGTAAAAAATTACTTCCGTGCTACTTGCGGTACTACCGCTCCGAGGAGCGGTACTACCGACCTCTGCTGCGAGATAACAGCTTTCGCACTCGAAAGGTACATCGGACGGATCGGAATCCGACCCGAACACGCCGTGAAGGGACAGGGCGGGCTCCAATGCTGCAATCTGCGGAGAAGTTTGACGCACCGCCGTGTGTTCGACCCAATGCTCAAGTCGTGAGCAGTCGGACCGCTTGCGACTGCGAACAGCGAGAGGAGCCGACGCGTAGGGGTTTGACGGCTGACGCATGAAGACGCCGTAGGAACTCGCACGGAAGTGCGCGGCCCCACGGACCGGGAGCACCTCGACAACGAGAGACGTCTCCTGGCACCATGCCGAATCGTCGGTGATGAAGGTGATCGCTCCTAAATGGATCTCGTGGCCCAGAGCGAAAACATCGCCGGAAGACATGTCGATGGATGAAAATCGCAACCTCACCGGAAGTCACTTAGACGCCTGCCCCATGGTGGGCACCAACTGTCGTGGGAATGAGCCTGACAATAGAAGGTAGGGGTACGAAGGGAGAGAGTCGAGTCCTAGCTACGGCGAGGGTGTACACACGTATGTATGAGTTCACGCCCCTCTCGTGGAGGTAACAGCCCTACGTCTCAGTGCTCGGGAGCTTATGTCGTGTGGAATAGTGAGATTGCAATGGTTTCGAACCCTTGTGTAGGAGGGGAGGGGCGGCTTATATAGAGTTCGCTACCCCATATAATTATCTTGCATCTAAGGGCTAGGTCGTGGGGTTTAAAGTCTGCCGTTACTGGTAACATGCACAATAAAAGCTATTAATGCCCATTAAACCAGCGTCTCCCCGTTGGGCTCTTCATGATGGCTTCTGGTCTTCTGGCGTCGAGTGAAGCGAGGTCTTCCGAGTGACACGCGACTGCCGAGTTAAAGGAGGAGCTCCGAGTGGGTTACTGTCGAGTGGTATTGGACGTCTCCAAGGACCCACTCGGAAGTTCATGCTTGATCTTCAAGTCCTCCCATGTAGTGTCCTTAGGTAGGGTATGTGGGCCTTGCCTAGGACCCTACCCTAGGTACATATACTCGTCAGGAAGTAAAAAATTACTTCCGTGCCACTTGCGGTACTACCGCTCCGAGGAGCGGTACTACCGCAATCCACTGAACTGCAGCACCAGAACTGCCACAACTTCTGCAAATGAGCTCCGAATTGAGCAAACTCAAGCTTGTTGGATTCAGATTGACAAGAGCTATCCAACAGCAAAGCCAGGTGGTGAACTCTGATGAAAGCCCGCCGTCAAGACCTCCACTGCGGGATCGCAGCTTTCGCACTCGGAAGGCACGTCGGACGGATCGGAATCCGACTCGAACACGCCGTGAAGGGACTCAGTGGGCTCCAGCACTGCAATCTGTGGAGAAGTTTGACGCACCACCGCGTGTTCGACCCAACGCTGAAGTCGTGAGCGGCCGGACCGCTTGCGACTGTGAACAGCAAGAGGAGCCGATGCGTAGGGGGTCGACGGCTGATGCAGGAACAAGCCGCAGGAACTCGTGCAGAAGTGCACGGCCCCACGGACCGGGAGCGCGTCGACATCGAGGGGCGCCTCCTGGAGCCATGCCGAATCGTCGGCGACGAAGGTGAGCGCTCTTAAATGGATCTCATGGCCCAAAGCGAAAACATCGCCGGAAGACATGTCGATTGATGAAAATCGCAACCTCACCGGAAGTCGCTTAGACGCCTGCCCCACGGTGGGCACCAACTGTCGTGGGAACGAGACTGACAGTAGAAGGTAGGGGTACGAAGGGAGAGGGTAGAGTCCTAGCTACGGTGAGGGTGTACACACGTATGTATGAGTTCAGGCCCCTCTCATGGAGGTAACAGCCCTATGTCTCAGTGCTCGAGAGCTTCTGTCGTATGGAATAGTGAGCTAAGAATGGTTGCGAACCCTTGTGCAGGAGGGGCGGGGCGGCTTATATAGAGTTCGCAGCCCCTCATAATTATCCCGCATCTAAGGGCTAGGTCGTGGGGTTTAAAGTCTGCCGTTACTGGTAACACGCACAATAAAAGCTATTAATGCTCATTAAACCAGCGTCTCCCCGTTGGGCTCTTGATGATGGCTTCTGGTCTTCTGGCGTCGAGTGAAGCATGGTCTTCCGAGTGACACGCGACTGCCGAGTGAAAGGAGGAGCTCTGAGTGGGTTGCTGTCGAGTGGTATTGGACGTCCCCAGGGACCCACTCGGAAGTTCATGCTTGATCTTCAAGTCCTCCCATGTAGTGTCCTTAGGTAGGGTATGTGGGCTTTGCCTAGGACCCTACCCTAGGTACATATACTCGTCAGGTAGTAAAAAATTACTTCCGTGCCACTTGTGGTACTACCGCTCCGAGGAGCGGTACTACTGCAATCCACTGAACTGTGACACCAGAACTGCCACAACTTCTGCAAATGAGCTCCGAATTGAGCAAACTCAAGCTTGTTGGATTCATATTGACAAGAGCTATCCCACAGAGAACCCAGGCGGTGAACTCTGATGAGAGCCCGCCATCAAGAACTCCACTGCTGGATCGCAGCTTTCACACTCGGAAGGCTCGTCGGACAGATCGGAATCCGACTCGAACACGCCGTGAAGGGACTCGGCGGGCTCCAGCACTGCAATCTGCGGAGAAGTTTGACGCGCCGCCGCGTGTTCGACCCAACGCTGAAGTCGTGAGCGGCCAGACCGCTTGCGACTGCGAACAACGAGAGGAGCCGATACATAGGGGGTCAACGGCTGACGTAGCAACACGCCGCAGGAACTCGCATGGACGTGCGCGGCCCCGCGGACCGGGAGCGCCTTGACATCAAGAGGCGCCTCCTGGAGTCATGCCAAATCATCGGCGATGAAGGTGAGCGCTCCGAAACGGATCTCGTGGCCCAGAGCGAAAACACCGTCGGAAGACATGTCGATGGATTAAAATTGCAACCTCGCCGGAAGTCGCTTAGACGCCTGCCCCATGGTAGGCGCCAACTATCATGGGAACGAGCCTGACAGTAGAAGGTAGGGGTACGAAGGGAGAGGGCAGAGTCCTAGCTACGGCGAGGGTGTACACACGTATGTATGAGTTCAGGACCCTCTCGTGGAGGTAACAACCCTACGTCTCAGTGCTCGGGAGCTTATGTCATGTGGAATAGTGCGATTACAACGGTTGCCAACCCTTGTGCAGGACGGGAGGGGCGGATTATATAGAGTACGCTGCCCCTCATAATTATCCCGCATCTAAGGGCTTGGTCGTGGGATTTAAAGTCTGCCATTACTGGTAACATGCACAATAAAAGCTATTAATGACCATTAAACAAGCGTCTGCCCGTTGCGCTCTTGATGATGGCTTCTTGTCTTCTGGCGTCGAGTGAAGCGAGGTCTTCCGAGTAACACGCGACTGTCGAGTGAAAGGAGGAGCTCCGAGTGGGTTACTATCGAGTGGTATTGGATGTCTCCAGGGACCCACTCGGAAGTTCATGCTTGATCTTCAAGTCCTCCCATGTAGTGTCCTTAGGTAGGGTATGTGGGCCTTGCCTAGGACCCTACCCTAGGTACATATACTCGTCAGGAAGTAAAAAATTACTTTCGTGCCACTTGCGGTACTACCGCTCCGAGGAGCGGTACTACCGCAATCCACTGAACTGCAACACCAGAACTGCCACAACTTCTGCAAATGAGCTCCGAATTGAGCAAACTCAAGCTTGTTGGATTCAGATTGACGAGAGCTATCCAACAGCGAACCCAGGTGGTGAACTCTGATGAGAGCCCGCCATCCAGACCTACACTGCGGGATCGCAGCTTTCGTACTCGGAAGGCACGTCAGACGGATCAGAATCCGACTCAAACACGCCGTGAAGGGACTCGGCCGGCTCCAATGCTGCAATCTGCGGAGAAGTTTGACACGCCGCCGCGTGTTCGACCCAACGCTGAAGTCGTGAGCGGCCGGACCGCTTGCGACTGCGAACATCGATAGGAGCCGACGCGTACGGGGTCAACGGCTAATGCAGCAACACGCCGCAGGAACTCGCGCGGAAGTGTGCGGCCCCGCGGACCGGGAGCGCGTCGACATCGAGAGGCGCCTCCTGGAGCCATGCCGAATCATCGGGGATGAAGGTGAGCCCTCCGAAACGGATCTCGTGGCCCAGAGCAAAAACACCGCCGGAAGACATGTCGATGGATGAATATCAGAAACTCGCTAGAAGTAGCTTAGACGTCTGCCCCATGGTGGGCGCCAACTATCGTGGGAACGAGCCTGACAGTAGAAGGTACGGATATGAAGGGAGAGGGCAGAGTCCTAGCTACGGCGAGGGTGTACACACGTATGTATGAGTTCAGGCCCCTCTCGTGGAGGTAACAGCCCTACGTCTTAGTGCTCGGGAGCTTATGTCGTGTGGAATAGTGAGATTACAATGGTTGCGAACCCTTGTGCAGGAGGGGAGGGGCGGCTTATGTAGAGTTCGCTGCCCCTCATAATTATCCCGCATCTAAGGGCTTGGTCGTGAGGTTTAAAGTCTGCCGTTACTGGTAACGTGCACAAAAAAAGCTATTAATGACCATTAAACCAGCGTCTGCCTGTTGGGCTCTTGATGATGGCTTCTGGTCTTCTGGCGTCGAGTGAAGCGAGGTCTTCCGAGTGACATGCGACTGCCGAGTGAAAGGAGGAGCTGCGAGTGGGTTACTGTCGAGTGGTATTGGACGTCTCCAGGGACCCACTCGAAAGTTCATGCTTGATCTTCAAGTCCTCCCATGTAGTGTCCTTAGGTAGGGTATGTAGGCCTTGCCTAGGACCTTACCCTAGGTACATATCCTCGTCAGGAAGTAAAAAATTACTTCCGTGCTAACTGCGGTACTACCGCTCCGAGGAGCGGTACTACCGCAATCCACTGAACTACAACACCAGAACTGCCACAACTTCTGCAAATGAGCTCCGTATTGAGCAAACTCAAGCTTGTTGGATTCAGATTGACAAGAGCTATCCAGCAGAGAAGCTAGGCGGTGAACTGTGATGAGAGCCCGCCATCAAGACCTCCGCTGCGGGATCACAGCTTTCGCACTCGAAAGGCACATCGGACGGATCGTAATCCAAGTCGAACACGTCGTGAAGGGACTCGGCGGGCTCCAGCGCTGCAATCCACGGAGAAGTTTGACGCGCCGCCGCGTGTTCAACCCAATGCTGAAGTCGTGAGCGGCCGGACCGCTTGCCACTGGGAACAGCGAGAGGAGACGACGCGTAGGGGGTCGACGGCTGACGCAGTAACACGCTGCAGGAACTCGCGCGGAAGTGCGTGGCCCCGCAGACTGGGAGCGCCTCGACATCGAGAAGCGCCTTCTGGAGCCATGCCAAATCATCGGCGATGAAGGTGAGTGCTCTGAAACGGATCTCGTGGCCCAGAGCAAAAACACCTCCGGAAGACATGTCGATGGATGAAAATCGCAACCTCGCCGGAAGTCGCTTAGACGCCTGCCCCACGGTGGGCGCCAACTGTCGTGGGAACGAGCCTGACAGTAGAAGGTAGTGGTACGAAGGGAGAGGGCAGAGTCCTAGCTACGGCGAGGGTGTACACACGTATGTATGAATTCAGGCCCCTCTCGTGGAGGTAACAGCCCTACGTCTCAGTGCTCGGGAGCTTATGTCGTGTGGAATACTGAGATTACAATGGTTGCGAACCCTTGTGCCGGAGGGGAGGGGCGTCTTATATAGATTTCGCTGCCCCTCATAATTATCCCGCATCTAAGGGCTTGGTCGTGGGGTTTAAAGTCTGTCGTTACTGGTAACGTGCACAATAAAAGCTATTAATGACCATTAAACTAGCGTCTGCCCATGGGGCTCTTGATGATGGCTTCTGGTCTTCTGGCGTCGAGTGAAGGAGGTCTTCCGAGTGACACGCGACTGCCGAGTGAAAGGAGGAGCTCCGAGTGGGTTACTATCGAGTGGTATTGGACGTCTACAGGGACCCACTCGGAAGTTCATGCTTGATCTTCAAGTCCTCCCATGTGGTGTCCTTAGGTAGGGTATGTGGGCCTTGCCTAGGACCATACCCTAGGTACATATCCTCGTCAGGAAGTAAAAAATTACTTCCATGCCACTTGCGGTACTACCGCTCCGAGGAGCGGTACTACCGCAATCCACTGAACTACAACACCAGAACTGCCACAACTTCTGCAAATGAGCTCCGAATTGAGCAAACTCAAGCTTGTTTGATTCAGATTGACAAGAGCTATCCAACAGTGAAGCTAGGCGGTGAACTCTGATGAGAGCCCGCCATCAAGACCTCCGCTGCGGGATCGCACCTTTCGCACTCGGAAGGCACGTCGGATGGATCGGAATCCGACTCGAACACGCCATGAAGGGACTCGGCGGGTTCCAACGCTGCAATCTACGGAGAAGTTTGATGTTCCGCCGCATGTTCGACCCAACGCTGAAGTCATGAGCGGCCGGACCGCTTGCGACTTCAAACAGCGAGAGGAACCGACGCGTAGGGGGTCGACGTCTGACGTAGCAACACGCCGCAGCAACACGCACGGAAGTGTGCGGCCCCGCAAACCGGGAGCGCCTAGACATCGAGAGGCGCCTCCTGGAGCCATGCCGAATCGTCGGCGATGAAGGTTAGCGCTCCGAAACGTATATTGTGGCCCAGAGCAAAAACACCGTCGGAAGACATGTCGATGGATGAAAATCGCAACCTCGCCAGAAGTCGCTTAGACGCCTACCCCACGGTGGGCGCCAACTGTCGTGGGAACGAGCCTGACAGTAGAAGGTAGGGGTACGAAGGGAGAGGGTAGAGTCCTAGCTACGGCGAGGGTGTACACACGTATGTATGAGTTCAGGCCCCTCTCGTGGAGGTAACAGCCCTACGTCTCAGTGCTCGGGAGCTTATGTCGTGTGGAATAGTGAGATTACAATTGTTGCGAACCCTTGTGCAGGAGGGGAGGGGCGGCTTATATAGGGTTTGATGCCCCTCATAATTATCCCGCATCTAAGGGCTTGGTCGTGGGGTTTAAAGTCTGCCGTTACTGGTAACATGCACAATGAAAGCTATTAATGACCATTAAACCAGCGTCTGCCTGTTGGGCTCTTGATGATGGCTTCTGGTCTTCTGAAGTCGAGTGAAGCGAGGTCTTCCGAGTGACACGTGACTGCCGAGTGAAAGGAGGAGCTCCGAGTGGGTTACTGTCGAGTGGTATTAGACGTCTCCAAGGACCCACTCGGAAGTTCATGCTTGATCTTCAAGTCCTCCCATGTAGTGTCCTAAGGTCGGGTATGTGGGCCTTGCCTAGGACCCTACCCTAGGTACATATCTTCGTTAGGAAGTAAAAAATTACTTCCGTGCTACTTGCGATACTACCGCTCTGAGCAGCGGTACTACCGCAATCCACTGAACTACAACACGAGAACTGCCACAACTTCTGCAAATGAGCTCCGAATTGAGCAAACTTAAGCTTGTTGGATTCAGATTGACAAGAGCTATCCAACAGCGAAGCCAGGCAGTGAACTCTAATGAGAGCCCGCCATCAAGACCTCCGCTGCGGGACCACAGCTTTCGCACTCGAAAGGCACGTCGGACGGATCGGAATCCGACTCGAACATGCCATGAAGGGACTCAGTGGGCTCCAGCGCTGCAATCTGCGGAGAAGTTTGACGCACCGCCATGTGTTCGACCCAACACTGAAGTCGTGAGCAGCCGTACCGCTTGCGACTGCGAACGGCGAGAGGAGCCGACGTGTAGGGGTCGACGGCTGACGCAGCAACACGCCGCAGGAACTCGCACGGAAGTGCGTGGCCCCGCGGACCGGGAGCGCCTCGACATCGAGAGGCACCTCCTTGAGCCATGCCTAATTGTCGGCGATGAAGGTGAGCACTCCGAAACGGATCTTGTCGCCCAGAGCGAAAACACTGCTGGAAGACATGCCGATGGATGAAAATCGCAACCTCGCCGGAAGTCACTTAGACGCCTACCCCATGGTGGGCGCCAACTATCGTGGGAACGAGGCTGACAGTAGAAGGTAGGGGTACGAAGGGAGAGGGCATAGTCCTAGCTACAGCGAGGGTGTACACACGTATGTATGAGTTCAGGCCCCTCTCGTGGAGGTAATAGCCCTACGTCTCAGTGCTCGGGAGCTTATGTCGTGTGGAATAGGAGATTACAATGGTTGCGAACCCTTGTGCAGGAGGCGAGGGGCGGCTTATATAGAGTTCGCTGCCCCTCATAATTATCCCGCATCTAAGGGCTTGGTCGTGGGGTTTAAAGTCTGCCGTTACTGGTAACGTGCACAGTAAAAGCTATTAATGACCATTAAACCAGCGTCTGCCCGTTGGGCTCTTGATGATTGCTTCTAGTCTTCTGGCGTCGAGTGAAACAAGGTCTTCCGAGTGACACGCGACTGCCGAGTGAAAGGAGGAGCTCCAAGTGGGTTACTATCGAGTGGTATTGGACATCTCCAGGGATCCACTCGGAAGTTCATGCTTGATCTTCAAGTCCTCCCATGTAGTGTCCTTAGGTAGGGTATGTGGGCCTTGCCTCGGACCCTACACTAGGTACATATCCTCGTCAGGAAGTAAAAAATTACTTTCGTGCCACTTGCGGTACTACCGCTCCGAGGAGCGGTACTACCGCAATCCACTGAACTGCGACACCAGAACTGCCACAACTTCTGCAAATGAGCTCCGAATTGAGCAAACTCAAGCTTGTTGGATTCAGATTGACAAGAGCTATCTAATAGCAAAGCTAGGAGGTGAACTACGATGAGAGCCCGCCATCAAGACCTCCATTGTGGGATCGTAGTTTTGGCACTTGCAAGGCACGTCGGACGAATCGGAATCCGACTCGAACACGCCGTGAAGGGACTCGGCGGGCTCCAACACGGCAATCTGCGGAGAAGTTTGACGCGCCGCCACGTGTTTGACCCAATGCTGAAGTCGTGAGCGGCCGGACCGCTTGCGACTGCGAATAGCGAGAGGAGTCGACGCGTAGGGGGTCGACGGCTGACGCAGCAACACGCCGCAGGAACTCGCATGGAAGTATGCGGCCCCGCGGACCGGGAGCGCCTCGACATCAAGAGGCGCCTCCTGGAGCCATGCCGAATCGTCGACGATGAAGGTGAGCGCTCTGAAACGGATCTCGTGGCCCAGAGCAAAAACACCACCGGAAGACATGTCGATGGATGAAAATCACAACCTCGCCGGAAGTCGCTTAGACGCCTGCCCCACGGTGGGCGCCAACTGTCGTGGGAACGAGCCTGACAGTAGAAAGTAGGGGTATGAAGGGAGAGGGCAGAGTCCTAGCTACGGCGAGGGTGTACACACGTATGTATGAGTTCAGGCCCCTCTCGTGGAGGTAACAGCCCTACGTCTCAGTGCTCGGGAGCTTATGTCGTGTGGAATAGTGAGATTACAATGGTTGCGAACCCTTGTGCAGGAGGGGAGGGGCGTCTTATATAGAGTTCGCTGCCCCCACATAATTATCCCGCCTCTAAGGGCTTGGTCGTGGGGTTTAAAGTCTGTTGTTACTGGTAACATGCACAATAAAAGCTATTAATGACCATTAAACCAGCGTCTGCCTGTTGGGCTCTTGATGATGGCTTCTGGTCTTCTGGCGTCGAGTGAAGCGAGGTCTTCCGAGTGACACGCGACTGCCGAGTGAAAGGAGGAGCTCCGAGTGGGTTACTGTTGAGTGGTATTGGACATCTCCAGGGACCCACTCAGAAGTTCATGCTTGATCTTCAAGTCCTCCCATGTAGTGTCCTAAGGTAGGGTATGTGGGCCTTGCCTACAACCCTACCCTAGGTACATATCCTTGTCAGGAAGTAAAAAATTACTTCCGTGCTACTTGCGGTACTACCGCTCCGAGGAGCGGTACTACCGCAATCCACTGAACTACAACACCAGAACTGCCACAACTTCTGCAAATGAGCTCCGAATTGAGCAAACTCAAGCTTATTGGATTCAGATTGACAAGAGCTATCCAACAGTGAAGCCAGGCGGTGAACTCTGATGAGATCCCGCCATCAAGACCTCCGCTGCGGGATCACAGCTTTCGCACTCGAAAGGCATGTCGGACGGATCGGAATCCGACTTGAACACGTCGTGAAGGGACTCGGCGGGCTCCAGCGCTGCAATCTACGGAGAAGTTTGACACGTCGTCGTGTGTTCGACCCAACGCTGAAGTCGTGAGCGGCCATACCGCTTGCGACTGCGAACAGCGAGAGGAGCCAACGCGTAGGGGGTCGACGGCTGACGCAGCAACACGTCGGAGGAACTCGCGCGGAAGTGCGCGGCCCCGCGGACTGGGAGCGCCTCGACATCGAGAGGCGCCTCCTAGAGCCATGCCGAATCGTCGGTGATGAAGGTGAGCGCTCCGAAACGGATCTCGTGGCCCAGAGCGAAAACATCATCGGAAAAATGGTTTTCTTAAGAAGAGGCAGTATAAAAAATGCCAAAGGTATAGAGATGAGAAACCTCTTTCAATGAAGAATCGGCAATAACCCCAACATCGAAAACATCATTGAAGATGCATATGGACTCTGTTTTTGACAAACTTGAGCTTGTCATGAAGTTGACCATAAGCTCAAGAAACCTCAACGAGAAAAACCAACTAAGAACTAATAAAGAGGATGATTCCAAGAATGCAATGGTTTGAGCTCTCTACGAATGATACGATCAAGCTACTCACTTGAGAGCCCCCTTGATAGCACGATTACCTACCCTATAAACCAGTCTCCCAACTACCACTATGAGACCAGTAAAATAGAAAACCCTATCAAGGTCAAACCTTAGCCTTGCGCATAGTCCACTTGAGCTAGATGATGACGATCTTGACTTCCTCAAGATGGACCACATTTCTTGATTGTGTTGGCTTGATGAAGACTGGATGATTGCTCCCCCATACTCCACTATGGGTGAGATACTCTTCGGCACATCTTCACAAGTCCATTGACATCACAATGGATGGAAAGCTTCCAGCCTGATCTCTCCATGATGCTTCACTTGAACTTGCACATCGCAACCTTGATAACGATCACCACTTGATGTCATCTTCCATGGGTTGTATGGGATCTTCCTCTTGATGCAATCCCATGGAAAAAAGCCTAACCCCACAAAGAACTCTCACAAGGAACATGGGTGAGTACACAAAGCGTAATGGACAATGCTTACCATACCATGGGATCACTTGATCCCTCTCGGTACATCTTGCACGCTTTGTGTGTTGATCACTTGATTCACTCTTTGACTTAGTCTTGATCAACCTTGTATCTTATCTTCTTTCTTCATAAAGATGATGTCTTGAAGGTAATCATGAATGCTCACACAATCTCCTTCTTCAAGACATGCTTGCAATAAGCTCAACTCTCACATGACCAATCTTTGGATAAACCTTGAGTATCACCTTGGTCATCATATAAACTCCTTGAAACCCAACAGATGGACTTGAAGAAGTGCTTATGGACAAACCCTTTGAATATAACTCAAGGCAACCATTAGTCCATAGGGGTGTCATCAATAACAAAACCACACATGGAGAAATGTGCTCTTACAGCAGGTCATATCTCCCGGCGAAGAATACCATTACACCTAATGTCTCCATGTAATGATCTACAAATTGTAGGAGAAATTGTATATATACCAAATTGTACATATGTGCGTGTATCCATGGTCACACAAGAAATTCTATGACATATGATCGGTTCTATGAGAAATTCTATTATATATGCATAACATGTACAGTATGTAGTAGCATAAAATATGTCTGAAATAAAAAAGAATTAAATGGAAAACACAAAATGAAAAGAAAAATAAACAATAAATCCTAAACCCCTAAACCTTTAGTCCCGGTTGGTGTTACCAACCGGGACCAAAGATCGCCATGCCCTGGCGCGCACTGCCAACCACGTGGCCAGGGTTTAGTCCCGGTTCGTAGCCAACCAAGACTAAAGGCTTAGACCCTTTAGTCTCTATACATTAGTCCGGGTTGAGGAACCGGGACTAAAGGCCCTTTCCAACCGGGAGTAATGACTTATTTTCTACCAGTGACCCCGGCCACGTGTGCAACCAAGCAACGGGATTGAGAAGAGTTCAAGATCTATCTCGACCTCGGTGGCTCAAACTCCTCCGCCCACGAGGCCACGCCAAAAGGCACGGATGACGTCAGGTGTTGGGCTCCGACATGACGAGGCCACACCAAAAGGCACGGATGACGTCAGGTGTTGGGCTCCGACATTAGGTTTACTAAGATGTAGTTTAAGTTAATCAAGTTGTAGTTTATGTTAGGTCCGCCATATGTGATATTTAATTCGCATTGTTGTCAAATTTAATCAATGTGTTAAGTTCATATCATGTGTGAAGTTGTGTTCAAATGCCAATGGTTGTGTGAAATTGAGCTTCAGGGAGTAATTTTTAGGGGAACGACTGAGCTAAAAACTTAAAGATTGGAGGACTTAAGTTTCGAGAGGTGGTTTGGGAAGTTAAAATCTGGGGAAGGAGATAAAAATGTAGGCATGAAGTTGGATGCATTCACCGTATACAAAAGTGGCAATAATTTGCTGTTTTTGCTGCAATTATCATGAAAAGTAGTGTAATTATTCCAACACTGACAAAAACCTTATCTTCTTATTTAAATTTCCATGCTCTCTAAATATGTGATACTCCTCTACAACACTGCTAAGGACTATACTTTTCCTCTACAACACTGCTAAGGCGCACGATGGCCAACTAGGGAAAATTTTGGCGTTCATTATTTGCGATGGTTATGGTAAACACAAGTATTATATATCAGGATTGCTAAACCACTGATACTTAACAAAGTCTCAGTTGATGCTATATTCATGAGATTTTACGTGAAAATCCATGGAAAATTTTCTTTTGATTTTCTTCTTCTTTTATATATATTCTATGACTTGACTGAGTCGAGTGAAAACTAGCCACATCCATTATATATCCGTCGGATGTCGTAAAACATATGATCATACTTCTCCACTTTGACTATCCATATATAAACTGGCTGTTATGATAATTAGTTTCAAACGAAAATATTTTATAATTATGTACTCCCCCATATATTGTGGATGTACTATTTTAATGATTATATAACAGTAATGCTACAAAACTTATTTTGGAGACTGTATCCATATCTAAAACCTCAGGTATTCCAAAACAAAGAGAGAAAATAGCTACTCTCTCTGTTCAAAATTATAAGGTACATTTTAAAAAAAAAGTCAAACTTCTACTCACTCCATCCAGAATTAATTGACACTCGAATGGATGCATCTAGAAAATGTGAAGTATATATAATAGATAAGGTGAGTATAAACCTTGGACATGAGTAGTATTGCCTCTATCAAAATATATATAATACTTTTTGGTAGGCTACTTTAGCCTACAAAAACGTGTTCTTTTTGATACGGATGTAATCAGCATTAATTATAGAGATGGCACGACTCAGCATTAATTATAGAGATCGTGAGGCGGGCAAGAAAGAAAGTCGGCTCATTTTCCACCACAGCTTCATGCTTCTTCACCAACATACACCAGTCATTTAACTAATACAGCATCCACTGAAGATATGATGCAACACAGAAGTACGAAATCGCAATCTCGTCCTCACTAAAATAGACCAACCATGTTAACTCAGCCGTCCCATCACTCCCACTGGATAAAGATCCATCTGACTTCTGTATAGCTAATCCTCATCAAACTTGATCTTCTTAGCTGAAGGCTGAACACTCCCGATCTGTATAACCAAGAAAACATTAGCATCCTGGAAAATATTTTGTCATTAACTCGCACAGAATAGGATCACAAAAAATGCCAGAAAGCAAAAGCTAATGTAGTGAACAATTATGAACTGTCTATCAGTTACAACCTATCTCCACAGAGTTAACTGCCACATATTGCATGAAACCAAAAACAAATGAAGCACAGCTCAAAATATGATTAAGCAAAGTCTGGGAAGAAATATTGGTGATAACACATAAATTATTTCAATAAACAAATGTAGATAAGAATAGAGGCAGTACTATAACTATCAAGGACCTATACTGTAACACATGGAAAAAATGGCTCTAGAACACTACAGTTGCATGCCTTCTGCTCCAGGACAATAAAATAGTTGAGATTTGCCTAATACCATTACAATTCTGTGGCAAATTGCTGAGCTATTTCAGATCTGATCAGGTAAGATAAATTTATTAAATCAATGAACAGCATCAAAGGGTTACTTACAAGGGCTGGACACTCGTAGTCAATACCAGCAGCCTTGATTCTTTTGCGGCACTTCTCATCCCGCTTTACAATTCCTTCAAGCATCCTCTTGTGCTCTTCTATTGTTTTATCCTGTTAACACAACACCTTATATTAATCTACACCACAAAATATGCTTATAGTAATCTACAGCGTAAGATTTTGTGTTCCAGTTGTAGTTAGCAACAGATAACCTTACTAAGCCTCTTTCGTTCAATTGCTACCCGGTCAACCGGTACAAAACCCTTCCGTACACCTTTCCATCTAGAAGTGATACAAGATATGGACATTGTAGATCGTAAGAATTATGTTCTCATTTTAATCGAAACGCAAGAAACAGTAAGTATGTACAACTATATGTTACAGAGTACAGGGAAACAAAACTGTAGTGATGTAAGAGTTACTGCAACCTTCGTCTTAACTACACAAAAACAAGGATTCAAGAATAAATACAGGCGTGCAAATGAAATCTAAGATGAGAAGCTTGCAAGAGATTACCACCAATGCTTCAGTGCTGCACTTATCGATGCAGTGGTATTATATACCAATTCATATTAAAGTCATAAATCCTTGACTTTATAATTTAGTTTTGACATTCACAGATCAGTCATTATACCTATTAATATATATTTCTAACATGACTTACAGTATGCATAAAGCAATCAGCAAGTATTAACACCAATCTGCGTTACCCCAATGAGCTCGCACCATTACTTTCTTTCTATTTGAACAGGCATTAAACTAGCTGTGCATTGCAGTGGAAAAAAACAGCCTGGTAATACTAAGTAAGTGTCAGTAGCCTGTTCTGAGGGTATATCACTGTAAAGAGTGTTCCATGACAGAGAAACACAAAGTAGACAGCATTTGCCCAAGAACATACAGTACTGACCTAATTTAGTGGTAATTAATGTGCTGTCCGAAACAGAAGATGAAAGCTGTCTCCGTTATCAAAAGGCGGAAATAACAGAATTAGGCAGCAGAGTTGCAGTGATTACAGTTTGGCATGAACTTTCTCCAGTGGGACAGGCGCAATTTGCAGAGTATGCTCAAACAAGAGGTAGTTATTCATCTCATCAGCTACAATCTTCGCCACCTGATACACCAAGAACACGGCAGGAATTTGTAAGCAGATAACAAACATACAGTGTGTCCTGATAATCTGATATATCCCCCAACGCACGTGCTTACCTCAGGGTTCTCAAACTCAATGAATCCATAATGCTTGGACTTTCCTGTCTACATATACCACCAAACAGCAAGTTAGATGATTGCAGAAAACGCACACGAATCATCAGATGGCTCGTAACGCAGCATAGGATACCTTGCGGTTCCGGGCAATCCTGACCCTCTTAACAGCCCCGAACTGCTGGAAGAAACCTGCAAAAATCAACCAAACCAACAAAGACGGCATCAGAACTAGACCCCTCGCACCCCCTGCACTTCTCTGTTCTCTCTAAGCTACAGTGGGAGAGAAAGACCTTGCATCTGGTCCTCATAAAAGCCGTGGGGGATGTGGCCGATGTAGAGAACGGTGGCCGTGTTCTCCGGCTCCTCGGGCTGCCTCTCCCGGTTCCTCTGCTCCTTCCCCTCCAGCGGCTGCGGCAATCACAACACAGCATCAGGGCCAACAACAAAAGGATGCGTGTGTTTTTAGTTTGATTTGGTTGGAAGGGGAGAAAAGCACGCACCAGGAAATCCTTGCCCTCGCCGGTCCGGGGACCGGCGGAGCGCCGGGAGAGCACGCGCCTCTGGTTCCTCTTCTTGTCCTTCAACCCCATCTCGCTCAAGCCTCTATGTAGCTCTCCTAGAAGAAACCTGGCTGTGGCGTGGAAGGGTGGAAGTGGGAGACGGAATCAAGGCCGCTTGCTCTGGCCGTGGACGACGGACGGCGACGCCTCGAGCGGGGGGCGAGGAGCGGGAGCGCCGGGAACTTGCGACTGCTGGCGGCTAGGGTACGTAGAGGATGTGAAACAGGGGACGGGAGGCAGTGTTTAACTCTGGTGGGCTGGGCTAAAACCAAAGAGACTAGCAGCTGGGCTGGGCAGAGCTGATATTATTTATTTTCTCAAAAAAAAAAGGTGATGTCTTTCTTTTCTTTTTGAACAGGAGCTGATGGCCTGTCTGTTCATGCTTCGGCCTATTCGGGTGCCAGGAGAAAAAACCAAGAAATTTCGAAATAATTCGGGTATTCATTGCTCCACCCCGGAAAAACCAAGAAACTTGGGTTTCTATACTTTAAACCGAAACTGTTCGAGCTTTGGGAAACAACTGCTATAGATTTTCTTTTAAAAACACAGCATAAATACAGACGTTCGCGCTATCCCTATGAGCATCTCAAAAGATCGTGGGCGTTTTTGATTCACAGAATTCTAAAAGCGTGGGAATAGATAAAACATATGATTAGAATGTCATGCTCATCAATCCTACGGGGTTTTGATTTGTTTAATTACATCATAGAAAAAACAAGAATTCTTTTAAAAAGATTTAAGGTGATTGTAGGGAAATGATTATGATCAACCGGTCAATCTAATGCAGGCATCCATCGCCTCCGTTGCTCAACACGTGTCCTATTGGACCAAGCACGTCTCTCTCATATTATTTTTGCAATAACGGTGTTGTTGCAAAACGATGGGAACGAACGACAACTGCATAACTGCGTGAGCGGCTAGAGATAATATTGTAATATTTGCAACATGGGTCTTGTTGTAGAAAATTAGATGCGGTGAAGATGTTGTTGTAACTTTTGCAACAACGGTCTTGTCGCGGAAAATTAGAGAAGAAGGTTGTCCAACATATGTCTTATCGCGGGAAATTAGAGAAGATATGTTTTTGCAACAAGGGTCTTATTGCGGAAAATTAGGAAAAAAGAGGTTGTGCAACATAGGTTTTGCTACAAAAATTTAGAAAAGAGGTGGTTTTGCAACAAGGGATTTGTTGCAGAAAATTACGGAAGAAAAGATCTTGCAACAAATGTCTTGTTGCAAGAATACAAAGTTTTGTAATAAGAGTTATGTTACAAGAAAAAAAAACTTTACGAATAGCTCCGTCAATGAATTGGGCGGCTCACTAGGTAGCAGATCTTTTAAAAAAAATTGGACGGACGACGCGTAGCACAATCCTAATTTTATGGGAAAAGCTTACCTTCAGTTGACCGATTGCTCGTGAGCGTCCTCCATCTGATTGACTATTGATCAAACGGAGAGACCAACCCACTCCGCGTCCACGTTTTCTGCAACTAGGCTCTTTGTTGCATTCCCTGGACTGTAGCAAGTGGTTAGTTGCAAACTTGTATGCACGTTCTTTCTCCCATTCCATCCCTCTCTCTATCTCCCTGTCTTGTTGTCGCATGAACCATCGCTCGAAGCCACCATGGCCACCGCGGGGCACCATCATGGCCTCGTCGAGCACCTCCGCCCCCGAGCCACTCTACCCGTGGGTTGCCTCCTCGCCTTGGGCAAAAATTCTGGAACATCACCTTTGTTGCAAAAAAATTCTGTAATAAAACCTCTATTGCGAAAATATATGCAACAAGTCCTCTGGTTACAAAAAAACTTGTTTGCAATTTTTTTTAAAGACCTTTGTTACAAAAAAATCTATAACATGACCTTTTGAAAGCACATTTTCTCCCTTGGTGGTTTTGGTAATTAATAACAACATGTATGTCATTAACTAATGTTTCCACTAAGCATGTTTCAGGAAAAGTTCAATGATGGGTTGGCAAAAGGATTGTGGAATACCCCAAGATGCAAGGAAATAGATTGGCAAAGTTTCAAGCAAAAGGACTCTGCATTTTACCGTTGTGAGAAATCACGTTGAGTCCATAGGAAAGTCAATACTATTAAAAGGGGGTAAGGTACTGTTGGTGAACAAAATGCTCATACGTGCACAAGTGATAGTCACCACATACACCCACAAGCTCTCCCACAAAAGTCTGTCCAAAGCCACATATCCAAAATCGGTGCAACCAAAACTTTCCACTCGGTGCCACCGATTCTCAGCCTCAGACAGACTCAACCAAACCCTAGCCCTTCGGTGCAACTGGTTCCATTTTGGTGCCACCGAGTTTGGTTTGCCAACTTCCTATTATGAAAATTCACAAAATCGATCTGATCAAGTTTGTTGAATCGGCGTCACCGAGTCTGGCAATCTGACCGTTGTTCACGTTATCGGTGCAACCGAGTTGTGTGTATTAGTCTCACCGAAATTCAAAAGGTGCTACCTTTGAGACAACTCGGTACCACCGAGATTAACACATCGGTGTCACCAAGTATTACTTATTAGGTGTGACGGTTGGATTTTTGGAGATGCATGTATATACCCCTCCACCACCACTCGCTCAAAAGAGAAGCACTAATAACAGTTCCCCACTCATACCTACTGATTTTCTGAGAGAGAGTCACCTACTCATGTGTTGAGATCATGCCATTCCATTCCTACCATATGAATCTTGATCTCTAGCCTCCCAAAGTTGCTTTCCACCCAATCAACCTCTTCCACCAAGCCAAATCTGTGAGAGAGTGATTGTGTGTTGAGGAGTCTATCATCTTGATGTTGGAAATATGCCCTAGAGGCAATAATAAAATGGTTATTATCGTATTTCCTAGTTCATGATAATTGTATATTGTTCATGCTATAATTGTGTTAACCGGAAACCGTAATACATGTGTGAATATATAGACCACAACATGTCCCTAGTGAGCCTCTAGTTGACTAGCTCGTTGATCAATAGATGGTCACGGTTTCATGGCCATGGACATTGGATGTCGTTGATAACGGGATCACATCATTAGGAGAATGATGTGATGGACAAGGCCCAATCCTAAGCATAGCACAAGATCGTGTAGTTCGTTTGCTAAAGCTTTTCAATGTCAAGTATCGTTTCCTTAGACCATGAGATTGTGCAACTCCTGGATACCGTAGGAATGCTTTGGGTGTGCCAAACGTCACAACGTAACTGGGTGGCTATAAAGGCGCACTACGGGTATCTCCGAAAGTGTCTGTTGGGTTGGCACGAATCGAGACTGGGATTTGTCACTCCGTGTGACGGGGAGGTATCTCTGGGCCCACTCGGTAAGATATCATCATTATGAGCTCAATGTGACTAAGGAGTTAGTCACGGGATGATGTATTACGGAACGAGTAAAGAGACTTGCCGGTAACGAGATTGAACAAGGTATAGAGATACCGACGATCGAATCTCGAGCAAGTATCATACCGATAGACAAAGGGAATTGTATACGGGATTGATTGAATCCCCGACATCGTGGTTCATCCGATGAGATCATCGTGGAGCATGTGGGAGCCAACATGGGTATCCAGATCCCGCTGTTGGTTATTGACCGGAGAGGTGTCTCGGTCATGTCTATATGTCTCCCGAACCCGTAGGGTCTACACACTTAAGGTTCGATGACGCTAGGGTTATAGGGAAATGGTATACGCGATTACCGGAAGTTGTTTGGAGTCCCGGATGAGATCCCGGGCGTCACGAGGAGCTCCGGAATGGTCTGGAGGTAAAGATTGATATATAGGAAGTCTAGTTTTGGTCACCGGAAAGTTTTCGGGCTCATCGGTAGTGTACCGGGAGTGTCGGGAGGGTGCCGGAGGACCCCCGGGAGGGGTGTGACGGCCATAGGACTTTGTGGGCCCTTAGAGGAAGTGTGCTAGCCCTTTTTGGGCTGGCCAAGACCTTCTAGAAAGGCCCATGCGGCTAGAGATAAGAGATAGGGCTGAAAAGGATTCAAAAGGAAGAGATCCACCTCCCTTGTGGGAGGTGGACTCCTCCCTAGGGTCGGCCAAACCTCTCCTCTTTGGAGGAGGGGCCAAGGCAGCCCTCCCTCTCCCTCCTCCTATATATATGCAAGGGTTTGGGCTGTTTTGAGACACGACTTCTTTTTCTCTTGGTGAATCCCTACCCTTCCTCTTCCTCGTTCTCCATAGCGCTTGGCGAAGCCGTGCCGGAGTTCACGTAGCTCCACCGTCACCACGCCGTCGTGTTGCCGGAGCTCTCCCTCAACCTATCCCTCCTCCTTGCTGGATCAAGGTGCGGGAGACGTCACCGGGCTGTACGTGTGTTGAACGCGGAGGCGTCGTTGTTCGGCGCTGAGATCGGAATCCACCGCGATCTGAATCGCTGCGAGTACGACTCCACCAACCGCGTTCTTGTAACGCTTCCGCTTAGCGATCTTCAAAGGTATGAAGATGCAATCTCTCCTCACTCGTTGCTGGTTTCTCCTAGATAGATCTTGGTGACATGTACGAATTTTTTGATTTACTACCACGTCTCCCAACAGTGGCATCATGAGCTAGGTCTATGCGTAGAATCTATGCACGAGTAGAACACAAAGCAGTTGTGGGCATCGATTTTGTTAATTTTCTTACCACTACTAGTCTTATCTTGATTCGGCGGTATTGTGGGATGAAGCGGCCCGGACCGACTTTACACGTACGCTTACGTGAGACTAGTTCCACCGCCTAACATGCACTTGTTGCATAAGGTGGCTAGCGGGTGTGTGTCTCTCCCACCTTAGTCAGATTGGATTCATGAAAAGGGTCCTTATGAAGGGTAAATAGCAATTGGCATATCACGTTGTGGTTTTGGCGTAGGTAAGAAATGTTCTTGCTAGAAACCTATAGCAGCCACGTAAACACTTGCAACTGCAAATTAGAGGATGTCTAACTTGTTTTTGCAGCATATGCCTTGTGATGTGATATGGACAAAGAATGTGATGTGATGCATTGTGATGTATGAGATTGATCATGTTCTTGTAATAGGATTCACGACTTGCATGTCGATGAGTATGACAACCGGCAGGAGCCATAGGAGTTGTCTTATTTTATTGTATGACCTGCGTGTCAATCATAAACGCCATGTAGTTACTTTACTTTATTGCGAAACGTTAGCCATAGTAGTAGAAGTAATAGTTGGCGAGACAACTTCATGAAGACACAATGATGGAGATCATGATGATGGAGATCATGGTGTCGTGCCGGTGACAGTGATGATCATGGTGCCCCGAAGATGGAGATCAAAGGAGCAAGATGATAATGGCCATATCATGTCACTATATTGATTGCATGTGATGTTTATCATGTTTACATCTTATTTGCTTAGAACGACGGTAGTAAATAAGATGATCTCTCAATAAAATTTCAAGAAAAGTGTTCACCCTAACCGTGCACCGTTGCTAAGGATCGTTGTTCCGAAGCACCACGTGATGATCGGGTGTGATAGGTTCTAACGTTTGCATTGGGTGTAAGACAGATTTAGACACGCAAAACACTTAGGTTGACTTGACGAGCCTAGCATGTACAAACATGGCCTCGGAACACGGAAGACCGAAAGGTCGAACATGAGTCATATGGAAGATACGATCAACATGGAGATGTTCACCATGGATGACTAGTCCGTCTCACGTGATGATCGGACACGGGCTAGTTGACATGGATCATGTGTCACTTGGATGACTAGAGAGATGTCTATCTAAGTGGGAGTTCATTAAATAATTTTATTATGTGAACTTAATTATCATGAACTTAGTCTAAAATTATCTTTACAATCTATATTGTAGATCCAATGGCCAACGCGAATGTCACCCTCAATTTCAACACGTTCCTAGAGAAAACCAAGCTGAAAGATGATGGAAGCAACTATGCGGACTGGGTCCGTGGCTTGAGGATCATCCTCATAGCTTCCAAGAAATTGTATGTCCTTGATGCACCACTAGGTGACCCACCCCTTCTCCCAGCAGAGCAAGACATTGCGAACGCTTGGCATTCTCGCTGCGATGATTACTCCCTTGTTCAGTGCGGCATGCTTTATTGTTTAGAACCGGGGCTCCAAAAGCGTTTTGAGCAACACGGAGCATATGAGATGTTCCAAGAGCTGAAACTGGTTTTCCAAGCTCATGCCCAGGTCGAGAGATATGACGTCTCCGACAAGTTCTTCAGCTGTAAGATGGAGGAGAATAGTTCTGTCAGTGAGCACATCCTCAAGATGTCTGGGCTACACAACTGCTTGACTCAACTGGGAGTTAATCTCCCGGATGACTCGGTCATTGACAGAAGTCCATTCATGAGTTGTACTTGATGCTGAAATCAACAGAGGTTGAGATCAAAAAGGAGCATCAAGTGTTGATGGTGAATAAGACCACTAGTTTCAAGAAAGGCAAGGGTAAGAAGAACTTCAAGAAGGATGGCAAGGTTGTTGCCGCGCCCGGTAAGCAAGTTGCCGGGAAGAAGAAGAACAAGAATGGACCCAAGCCTGAGACTCAGTGTTTTTATTGCAAGGGTACCGGTCACTGGAAGCGGAACTGCCCCAAGTACTTAGCGGATAAGAAGGACGGCAACATTAAAGGTATATGTGATATACTTGTTATTGATGTGTACCTAACCAGCGCTCGTAGTAGCTCCTGGATATTTGATACCGGTGCAGTTACTCACATTTGTAACTCTAAGCAGGAGCTGCAGAATAAGCGGAGGCTGGCAAAGTATGAGGTGATGATGCGCATCGGGAATGGTTCCAAGGTCGATGTGATCGCCGTCGGCATGCTACCTCTACATCTACCTTTGGAATTAGTGTTAAACCTTAATAATTGTTATTTAGTACCAGCTTTGAGCATGAACATTGTATTTGGATCTCGCTTGATGCGAGATGGCTACTCATTTAAATCTGAGAATAAAGGTTGTTCCATTTATATGAGAGAAATGTTTTATGGTCATGCCCCTCTGGTCAATGGTTTATTTTTTGATGAATCTCAAACGTGATGTTACACATGTCCATAGTGTGAGTACCAAAAAGTGTAAGGTTGATAACGGTAGTCCCACTTACTTGTGGCACTGCTGCCTTGGTCATATTGGTGTCAAACGCATGAAGAAGCTCCATACTGATGGACTTTTGGAGTCTCTTGATTTCGAATCATTTGACACGTGCGAACCATGGCTCATAGGCAAGATGACCAAGACTCCATTCTCCGAAACAATGTAGCGAGCAACTGACTTGTTAGAAATAATACATACCGATGTATGCAGTCCAATGAGTGTCGAGGCTCGTGGTGGCTACCGTTATGTTCTCACCCTCACTGATGACCTAAGTAGATATGGGTATGTCTACTTAATGAAACATAAGTCTGAAACTTTTGAAAGGTTCAAGGAATTTCAGAGTGAGGTAGAGAATCAACGTGACAGGAAAATAAAGTGCCTACGATCTGATCGTGGCAGAGAATATTTAAGTCACGAGTTTTGCACGCACCTAAGGAAATGTGGAATTGTTTCACAACTCACGCCGCCTGGCACACCTCAGCGAAATGGTGTGTCTGAACGTCATAATCGCACTCTATTAGATATGGTACAATCTATGATGTCTCTTACCGACTTATCGCTATCATTTTGGGGATATGCATTAGAGACTGCCGCATTCACTTTAAATAGGGCACCGTCAAAATCCGTTGAGACGACACCGTATGAATTATGGTTTGGAAAGAAACCTAAGCTGTCGTTTCTAAAAGTTTGGGGATGCGATGCTTATGTGAAGAAACTTCAACCTGAGAAGCTCGAACCCAAAGCGGAAAGGTGCATCTTCATAGGATATCCCAAAGAGACTATTGTGTATACCTTCTACCTACGATCCGAGGGCAAAGTATTTGTTGCCAAGAATGGATCCTTTATCGAGAAAGAGTTTCTCTCGAAAGAAGTAAGTGGGAGGAAAATAGAACTTGATGAGGTAATTGTACCTTCACTCGAACCGAAGAGTAGCGCAGCACAGGAAGTTGTTTCTGTGGAGCCTACACCGACTAGAGAGGAAGTTAATGATGATGATCATGAAACTTCAGATCAAGTTACTATTGAATGTCGAAGGTCCACTAGGACACGTTCCGCACCAGAGTGGTACGGCAACCCTATCCTAGAGATCATGTTGTTGGACAACGGTGAACCTTCGAACTATGAAGAAGCGATGGCGAGCCGGATTCCAACAAATGGCTTGAAGCCATGAAATCCGAGATAGGATCCATGTATGAGAACAAAGTGTGGAGTTTGGTGGACTTGCCTGATGATAAGCGAGCCATTGAAAATAAATGGATCTTTAAGAAGAAGACTGACGCGAATGGTAATATGACCGTCTATAAGGCTCGGCTTGTCGCTAAGGGTTATCGACAAGTTCAAGGAGTTGACTACGATGAGACTTTCTCACCCGTAGTGATGCTGAAGTCTGTCCGAATCATGTTAGCAATTGCCGCATTTTATGATTATGAGATCTGGCAAATGGACGTGAAAACGGCATTCCTTAATGGCTTCCTCAAGGAAGAACTGTATATGATGCAGCCGGAAGGTTTTGTCGATCCTAAAGATGCTAACAAGGTATGCAAGCTCCAGCGCTCCATCTATGGGCTGGTGCAAGCATCTCGGAGTTGGAACATTCGCTTTAATGATGTGATTGAAGCGTTTGGGTTTGTACAGGTTTATGGAGAACCCTGTATTTACAAGAAAGTGAGTGGGAGCTCTGTAACATTTCTCGTATTATATGTGGATGACATACTGATAATGGGAAATGATATAGAACTCTTGGAAAGTGTAAAGGCCTACTTGAATAAGTGTTTTTCAATGAAGGACCTTGGAGAAGCTGCTTACATATTAGGTATTAAGATCTATAGAGATAGATCGAGACGCCTCATAGGTCTTTCACAAAGCACATACCTTGAAAAGATATTGAAGAAGTTGAATATGGATTAGTCCAAGAAGGGGTTCTTGCCTGTGTTACAAGGTGTGAGATTGAGTACGACTCAATTCCCGACCACGGCAAAGGATAGAGAAGAGATGAGTGTCATCCCCTATGCTTTAGGCGAAGATCTCATGCAGGCGAAGATCTCGGCGAAGCTCAGCATTAAGTCCCTTGCGGAACCTAGCCTGCTTCTTGGCATCAGTTGAGACTTCCTCTGGGGCATAGCGAGCAAGATTACCAAACTCGCGACTGTATGCATCCATTGACAATCTTCCCTGGGTGAAGGCACAGAATTCCTCTCTCTTGCGGTCCATCAGCCCTTCCGGGATGTGATGGATACGGAATGCGGCGCTGAACTCTGCCCAGGTTGGTGCAGGTCCCTGGGGACGCATAGCTTCATAGCTTTCCCACCACAGGTTGGCAGGTCCCTCCAGAAAGTATGTCGCAAAGGTCACCTTGTTGGCCTCTGAAACATTTGCAGCTCGAATCTTGCGTGACATACTGGTCAGCCAATCATCCGCATCGAGGGGATCGATCGAGTGATGGTACTTAGGCGGACACAGTTTAATGAAGTCACCAAGTGACACTCCATCATGGTGATCATTGCGGGGAGCATGAGCTGTGTTCTGTTCAATTCTCTCTAACAGTCTATTGGTCTCCCTCTTATTCCGTTCAGCTTCTAGCATCACCTCCGCCAGAGATGGTGCATGTGGCAGCTCTTCTTGCCTTGGCTGGCTACTATCGCCTTGCTCATGAGCATGCACAGGGTTGTTCCTAGTTGACACCATCCTGGGGAAAACAATCCACAGCTTGAACATAGAGAACAACAACTCTAAGACATGAATTAAGGAATGCACTGATCAACATGGCATGTAGGATAACACCAATCAACATGGTAAAGCAACTACCATATGAACATTAGGTTTCATACACACATGACTTATTTCAGTACAAGCCCAAGCTGAAAACAACTACAGAGAGATGACACCACTCATCGGAGGCATTACAAGCTTCCTATACATTATCTATCTACACCTCCGAAACTCAACTCTCGACCTTAGTCATATCCCACAAGACACGCAGGATTGTGGCGATACGACTACTACCATACTAGGGCTAACATCCACGCACTCAAACATCACCGTAGAATGCCTCGTACAGGTTACCCCCATGACCCGGGAGCTGAACCTGAGGATCTGGAAACACTCTAGCCTGGGATCCCTGGAAAGCATAAGGACACGGATGTGGCCTTGGTCCCCTTGTCGGCGGCAACAGCGGTCCTCGAAGAGGGGTGATGCCTCCAACATCAGGACAGTCTACGTGTGCTGGCAAATGAGTCCGCGATGGGGTCAGCATCTCCAAGTCTCCATAGCCTATCTGCACGACAGGCGCCAACTGCGTCAAGGCTGTCCAAAGGCGTGCACGGGTAGCATAGAGCTCCATGCGAAGGGCACGTGCATCACGATCCCTGTTCTCCAACATCTGAGCAGTCACCTACAGCCTAGGGTCCTCATGAGAATGATCAAAGTAGGCTGCACTAAGATATCCATCCTCTCCTCCCATGGAAGCAGGAACATAGCAGAACTCCGTGTTCTGTAGCAGACCATGGTGAAACCTCATGATAGTCAGCATGGTGTAGGCGGCTTCCTGAACTTCCATATCTATGGTAACTCCCAATCCATGAGTCCAGTGAAGCGGCTCGGCAGCTCCAGGATAGGAAGGATATATCCTAACGGTACACAGATACTGACTCTGGTTGAAATCTCGATACTGCTCCTCCACTGTGTACTCTGGGTACCAGCGATATCCAGCCTCCATCATCACTCTAACCAACATGGCCGTGTGACCTGGCACATCGATGCACCTGGTCAGACGGACCAACTGACGGAAAGGACGAGAGGGCATCTGAAACAGAGAATGATGCAAAGACTTTAGATCCTAGCAGAAATTGGACAGCATAACGACTGTAATTGCTCAAGAAATTTTTTGAGACAATTTAAAAAGATTGGAAAGGCACAACCACTCGACTATCTAGACTCAAATCTCTTCTCCATCTGTTTGTCACACCAACAATACTTGAATAACTGCACTCCCTTACGAACAAGCTAGCTATTGGTCCATGGCTAGTAACTCATCATCCTAAGAAATAGATGAGAATCCTAGTTCTTATCCCCATAGAAAAGATGAGAATGACCCATCATAGAATAACTTGGGAAGAGGAGTAAAAAGAGCCTTACGTTCCCTTCCACAATCAATTCCCCTACTTATCTATAGTGTTTCTAGACTCAACTTTGGCCGGTTTGGCTTGGTAGTCCTACAGTCAGTCACGCTCTGATACCAACGCTGTCGGGACCCCGATCCTAAGTCATATGATTCCATACTGTAACAAGCCACATCACCTTACGGCCTCACGCACTGTACTCCACGGCCGCCACCTTACCTTGGCCGGGTCCGTTTGCGTCTTTTGGCTCACGTATGTGAACATGTCGCTGGCAATCACACAACAAAGAACCCGGGCCGACATAACTAGTCATAGAACCCAAGTAGCACATCCGTACGGAAACAGGCATACATAACCCAGCAATGCAGGTGTCGGCCTCAAGCGTGTGTAGACGAGTCGTAGCAAGTTACAAGGAATCCATTACGTCGCGAGACACGAATGTCATCACTGCACGTAGACGAGTCGTAACAGGCTACAGGGACTCCATTACACTGCGAGACATTTCCCCGAAGGGACAGACACAGCAGTAAAGAAGGATACATGCCGGTCAATCAATGTGTCCGGAGCAGTAGCAAGCTACCATGGCTCGGTGGAAGCACAAAGAGGCAGTTTCCCGTAAGGAGTACTACTAAAGGCACACGACTAGGTGTCGGATCCCATACATACCGTTGCACGTCACACGTACGCACGACATGCCCGATATGCATAGATACAACCATGGCATCACAACATAACCATACAATAACATGACTTTTATTTAAGAGGCTCAGACGAGCCTTGCATAATATGTTCATACAAACAGGGGTCACATGACCCGGCACTCAAGTCATACAAACATAGTCATACAAGCCAGCGGAAACTAAAGCTGTCTGGGTACAGACGGCAAAATATAAAAGAGGCACATGGCCTGACTATCTACAGCCCACCACACGGGCAAGATCATAGCTGGGACACCAGCTATTCGGCATCGTCAACGTCTAGATAGAACCCACCTGATGGGTCCTGGTTCTCTTCTGCAACATTAATTAAGCAAGGATGAGTACAATCGTACTCAGCAAGTCTTTAAAACAGACCTAGTCTATTTATGCTCATGTATCAACAAAGGGTGGTGGAGTTTATGCAGGAAGCCAACTTTGACTCATGGCTAACCTACACTACTCAGTTTTAAACTCTTTGTTACAATTTTAGTTATCGCACACGAGTCCACTACCTCCATCACAATACACTACCATGGATTCACCTTCCCCTTCCGGAAGAGTGCCATCCACGGTACTCACACTTGTCTTGAGATTTTTAGAGGTATTCATTTGATTATCTATGAACAGCATAAGTTCTCCAAGTAGTCCATATCCGAGGATGCGGCTATTCGAATAGTTTCATAACCCTGCAGGGGTGTACTTCTTCACACACGCTCTCGCCACTTATCATTGTGTGCCATAAACCATGCACCTCGGCAACCTTCAAGCGGATGCCCAGCGAGGGAGTCGGCCATGACCGTCAATCACATAAGACCTCTAGTCCAGGCTACCGCCTATTTGAGACTGAACCCGCACGAAAATCCGGCCGAAGTTTCCGCTATGGTCCTAAACGATGTGCGTAGGGTTCCCAAGCCCACCATTCGGGTGACTCTTGGTACACCGTGCCACTGCCTACCGCGTCGTAACCCACCCCGAGGGTCAGCGCTACGCACGGCCTCCAGCATGCTATAAACACCAGAACCTACTTGCAATACCTGGACCAAGGACTAAGCGACTGATAAGTCGAGAGGGTCAGTTAAGTATCCCAACGTGTAGTAGTATCTAGTCTTGGATCACAAACACGGAACCCAGTTCCTAAGAACGGTCCCAATGAGACAACCCACTATGTACTCCTACATAGCCTCTCATCGCTACCTTTACCAAATCGTATTCATTATAAGCTCATCACATCGGACAACACTGTTTCACTCAGTTCATCACCCAGATGAATCCGACTTGTCACAACTCTAAGCATAGCAAGCATAGCAGGCAAAGTAAGCTAAGTACATCATGGCACAAGCATCTACCAGGTATGCTAGGTTGCAAGGTTTAGCTATTTACTGTGACAAGATCAGGTCATGCATAAGAATAGGATCATCTACCGTGTATAACTGACATGTGATCGTTTTTCCTAATGCAATAAATGAGAGCAGGAGCGAGAGAGTGGGATGTTATCGGAATGATCAATGAGGTTGCTTGCCTTGATGGGTTGCGGAAGAGTTCTCTCGTTCGTTAGGGTACGGAGTAGTATCCTCCGGATTAGGGCCTACCGCAACGCAGATGAAACATTCAATACAAACAGATGCAACAATATGATGCCTGAACATGGCATAATGACGTACATGGATGAGCTAATGTAACTACTGGTCATGTCAATTTGAAATGGATTTGAATATAGGTTCAAAGTTGTTCTCATTTCAAATTCCATATATTGACCTAATGTTAAAATGTCCATGTTCACCTATTTAGGTTGCTCTAACATGCATGAGAATAGTACCATTAGATTCATTGGATTTTTCTGATAAATTTTCATATATAAATTATTTTCATCTGACTTACAGATTAATTTATATGATTTTTCAAAGTTTTTGACTATTTCTGGAAATATTTAAAATCAGAAAATAGATTTACTGCGTCAGCCATGCGTCAGCATGGCATCAGCCTGGTCAGCTGACTGCTCTGGGTCAAACCTGACATGAGGGCCTGACTGGTCAGTGTCACGGGGGCTAATCCTGCGCTGACCAGGGTTTGACCCAGCTCTGGGGCCCACTGTCAGTGGCTGGGCTAAGCTAATCAAGGTGATTAGCAACTAAGTGGTCGGCCACGTCGGCACTGGCCGGAGGGTGGTCGCCGGCGACCATCCGACGCGGCGGAGGCTCACCGGAAGCCACTGGAGGGGTCGGATCGACACGGGGAAGGCGCTAGAACAAAGCCCGTGCTCGACCGCGTTGATTGGGCTAGTCAGGGGGGACCGGCGATCACCGAAGGCTCTCCGGGGAGTACTTCCACGGCGGTGCCTGATCGGCCACTACGGCGAGGAGCGCCAGGGAGCACAGGGAAGCTAGGGAAGAGAGGGAGGAGGATGGGGTGCTCACTGGGAGGTTGCAGGGGGGCCTCGGAAGGCTCGGGGACGACCGGACGGCTCCAAACGACGACGAGGACCGACGGCGACCGGCGGAGGGGATTCGGCGATGACGGCGAAGCAGAGGGCTCCCGGCTCGATTCCTCCGTCAAGGGGCTTCAGGGGCTCAGGGCGGAGCTGCTGGTTGGGTCAGAGGGGCTCGGGGGTGGCTAGAACGGCGGCACGACGGTGAGGAGTTGCGCGGCCATGGCGGGTCCGAGGGGGAGAAAGCACGAGAGAGGGAGAGAGCTCGCGGGAGAGAGAGAGGAGAAGGGCACGACGGCGAGGTGCTGGCGCGCCCTGGGGCCTCCAGGCGGGCACTAGGCAGGGAGGAGGTGGAGGCCTCGCCGTGCCCTCCTTTGCCTCTGCCTACTGGCAGAGGTAGGAGACGACTGGCACATGGGCCAGATGGGCTGCCCAGTGCCAGGCCTCAGGCCTCCTCTCTCTGTTATTTTTTATTTCTGTTTTCTGTTTTCTTTTCTTCTAACACTTGTTTATTTTTTGCAGGTCCAAAATACCCCTTCGATAATTCTAAAACTTTTTGTAACTTCAAGTTTGAATATCTCAAACTTGTATAAAAAGTTTCAGATTATTTTGAAAACAGTTATAATGATAATATTTTTATTTTTCAATTTCAGAGACTGAATTCAATAATTTAAAATATTTCAAATGTTCAAATAATTGAAATGGTCCCTGGTATATCCATGCCCTTAATTATCAGACATAGGGAACATTTTTTATGGGCATTTTGGATTTGTTGAAATTTCATTTGTTTGGAATTCCTTTAATTCATAAAATGCTAAGGTTTCTTTCTTTCTCCTCATTTCATATTGATGCAATGATGATGATGATGATGCAAACACAATGCTAGCCTAGACACTTGCTAGGGTTGTGATAGGGTAGAGCCCTCCGTGGCCTCTCGCGACCGTTACCCTCTGTGGGTTAAAGACTTCATAAACATGGACGTACAATAGCACCACCTATCGGAACCACGGGAAAAAATCATCGTGTCACCGATTGCATTTGATCTTCCTACCCTTCCTTTACTTACATGCTTGTCTTTACTTTCTGCTGCAATACTCGTAGACATGCATGTGTAGGGTATAGTTGACTTTCTATGAATGCCAAAATCTGCCAAGACATAAAATTGGGAAAAAGTAGATTTTTAGTTGGTCAAGTAGTCTAATAACCCCCCCTCTAGCACTACTTTCGATCCTACAAGTGGTATCAAAGCTTTGGTTTCCATTGCATTGGTTTCACAACCTAGGAGAGTATGGAGTCTAGTGAGGAAAATTATCACCGTAGAGGTCCGTATTTTGATGGCACTAATTTTCCTAGTAGGAAGCACAAAATGAAAATGCATCTTCTTGGTCATAACCCCGCTGTTTGGGCTGTTGTTCATGTTGGATTGCAAGGTGAATTATTTGTGGATGGAAGGGAACCGGATCGCGAAGCGACTGCAGATGAATTGAAGATATTGCAACTCAATGCTCAAGCATGTGACATTCTCTTCAACTGCCTATGCCCCGAAGAATTCAACAAAATCAGTCGTCTTGAGAATGCTAAAGAGATTTGGGATACTTTGGTTGATATGCATGAAGGTACTGAATCTGTAAGAGAATCCAAGTTGGATGTTCTTCAAAGTCGGCTTGACAAGTTCAAGATGAAGGATGGTGAAGGAGTCGCTGAGATTTACTCTAGGCTAGCTCTCATCACAAATGAGATTACCGGCTTAGGAAGCAAAGAAATGACCGACAAGTTCATCATCAAGAAGATACTTAGAGCTTTGGATGGTCGATATAACACCGTATGCACATTGATCCAAATGATGCCCAACTACAAAGATCTCAAGCCAATGGAAGTGATTGGGAGGATTGTTGCTCATGAGATGACACTCAAGGACAACGAAGAGCTTCACCACAAGTCTAGCGGTGCTTACAAGGCCACAAGTGATGCTCCTGCAACTTCAAGCGACAACCTTGTCACAAATGAAGAGATAAGCCTCATGGTCAAGAAATTCAACAAGTTCTACAAGAATAGAAGCAAAGATCGAAGCTCCAACTCAAGATATGAAGAATACTAGGAGAAACCTTATAGGCAGGAGCGTACTAGTAGCGCTAGAAAAATAAAAATGCTGCTACTAGGTACCAGTAGCGCTGTATTTTCGCAACGCTACAAGTAAGGACTTAGCAGTAGCGCTGGAAACTGGAAAAGCGCTGCTGCTAAAGGGGTCCCGACGATCCCACCGACAGTATTTATAGTAGCAGCGCCGTCCTCAAGAAAGCGCTACTTCTAAGCCTCCTAGCAGTAGCGTGTGCGGTGAGGGAAGTGCTACTGGTATTGGGCTCCACTTAGTAGTAGCGCTTTCCCCAGAAAGTGCTACTGCTAATCCTCCTAGCAGTAGCGCGTGGTGTAATCCAGCGCTACTAATAAGCATTGTAGACACCTTTTTCACCCCCCTCTCTCTGCCTTCTTCATCCCCCTTTGCCCTCTCCCCTCCTTTCCCCTCTCCCCTCTCCACCATTATTTCCCTTCTTCTCTCTTCCTTCTACCTCTCTTCTCTCCCCATTAATGCCCCCCTCTCTCCCCATTATTCCTCCACCTTTGCCCTCTCCCCTCTCCACCATTATGGCCCTTCTTTTCTCCTCCTTCTACCTCTCTTCTCTCCCCATTAATGCCCCCTCTCTTCCCCTTCTTCCTCCCCCTTTGCCCTCTCCCCTCTCCACCATTATTGCCCTTCTTTTATCTTCCTTCTACCTCTCTTCTCTCCCCATTAATTCCCCCCTCCACCATAATTCTCCTCCATCTCTCTCTCCTCTCCATTAGTTATCTAGAGTCATCTCTCCTCCCAACAACTATATCTAGCTAGCTATTTAGCCATCCACTCTCGATCCCTATATTGTCGCGAAAGCCTAATGATATAATTACCGTGCACAATCTCTCTCGGGTTATAGGTGAGTAAAAACTTGTGCATTTCAAGAATGGGAATATGTGTCTTTGTGATAGGAAGGGATATTGTGTGAGTGACATGCCCCGTGAGTTGCTTATGTTTTGCTGAAATGTCAATTTATTTCCGTTTCAGCGGATTTCGAGCAAACTCGATATGTCCTATTTTAGGCAAGGTCATGACAAATTTTTATATGACTTTTGCTTTTTATACCGTGCAGTCATGAGGGTGAGTGGAAGGAAGGTGGAGTGATACTTGCAATGCGTGGTGCTAGATATGTATGCAAATAATCGGAATGGGATTAGATGTCCGTGTACAAGATGCAAAGAAGGAGTCATTTTGGACCCTTTTGACCGTGGCACTTTGAAGGCGCACGTAACGATGTATGGTTTCATGGATGGCTATACTCGGTGGATAAGTGAAGATGATGATGATGACGTCCACATGGTAGGGAATACTGATATGATGGGGATAGACGAAGAGATGACCGATTGACACGAAGAGGATGGCACCGGACATGGCGGCCCGGAAGAGTCCGGAAATGGCGGAGAAGAAGATTCCGGACATGACGAAGAAGAGTCCAAACATGACGGAGAACAGACGGGCACGCCGCAGTCTTCGGCGCTACTAAGTTCAGTCGTGCAGGACCCTCATGTTGAGACCTCCTTCACATGAGTACGACTACCGACAGAGCTGCATCTAGAGAGGAGGCCAAGATGGCGCAACTTGAAGTAGACTCGAAGACTCCATTGTATGATGGTTGCAATCCCGAGGTGACCCGCTTGAGTTTCACGCTCGAACTTCTAAAGACGAAGGCCAAAAATAAATGGATAGACAAAAGCCACGATGAGCATTTGAAGTATCTACATACTAAAGGTCTTCCCGTGGGGAACCTGTGTCCTACTAGTGTCAAGGAGGCCAAGAAAATCGTTTGCCCTCTTGATCTGCCGCACATTAGATACCATGAATGCATCAACGATTGCATCATTTATCGGGGGGAGCATGCAGAAATAACCAGCTATCCAATGTGCAATGCTTCTCGATACAAGAAGGCAGGAAAGAAAACTCCTTAGAAAGTTGTATGGTACTTTCCGATCACTCCGCGTTTGCAGCGGTATTTCGTAGATCCTAAGGAAGCAAAGCTCATGTGCTGGCACGCGGAGAGGAAGAAGCCCGACGATGGAGATGATCCGAAGCTGAGACACCTCGCATATGGTAGCCAATGGAGAGCATTCAACACCAAATATCCATTTTTCAGAGAAGATGCAAGGAACATCGTGCTTGGTGTGAGTACCAATGGCATGAATCCGTTTGGAAAGCAGAACATCAACCACAACACATGGCCCGTCTTTGTATGGATGTACAACCTCCCCCCCATGGTTGTGCATGAAGACAAAGTACATACACATGAGCATGCCGATTCAAGGGCCAAAACAACCGGGAAATAATATTAACCTGTATGTGGGGCTTCTGGAAGAGGAGCTAGACACGTTATGGAAATCACCGGTCAAGACATGGGACGCCAGCAAAGGAGATTATTTCTATATGAGAGTCGCGCTGATGACGACAGTTCACAACTATCTCAATTACAGGTACACCTCAGGACAGGTGTGCCATGGATACTGTGGATGCACGAGGTGCATGGAAAACATCTCGAAAGCTTACGTCAACGAAAAATGGCGGCTCTGGGAAAATTGTGTACATGGGGCATCGTAGATGGCTCGAGAAGGATGACCCGTGGAGAAAATGTGGAGATCTATTCAATGGTTTGGCTGAGCATCGAGGACCTCCACGTAAGAGGAGCGATGCCGAAATCAAGGAGTTGTTGACTAACTGGGAAGAGTGCCCCGCGCAGGGAAATATGGAAAAGGCACCGAAGGCGCTGCTGAAGGTATGGAAAACGAGGTGTGTTTTCTGGGACTTGGAGTACTGGCAGAATCACGACACGCCTCATTGCCTTGATCAAATTCATATAACGAAGAATTTCCTCGAGAGCTTGCTTGCCACATTCATGAACATGACGGAGAAGACTAAGGATGGGCCGAAGGCAAGGAAAGACTTGGAAGATTTGGAGATCAGGAAAAATCTCCACATGCCCCGTAAAAAGTCAACGGGGGAGAAGGAGACGGAGGCAGAGGTGGCGCCAAGGGGCAGAAAAGTCAACAAGAAGGAGGAGAATTGCCCCCTTCTTGCTTCACCTTAAGTGCGAAGGAGATCGATCAATTCATCAAGTTCCTTACGGGAATCAAAGTCAGTTCCGGTTACTGTGGGAAGATAAGCATATTTCTAAACACCAAGAAGAAAAGGTTCAGCGGGATGAAGTCTCATGACTGTCACGTGATGATGACGCAGATAATCCCGGTTTCCATTAGAGGGATGATGGAGAAGCACGTCCGTGACACGCTTACTGGTCTCTGCAGCTTCTTCGACGTTATCTCTCAAATGTCCATTAGTGTGAAGCAGCTCCGAAGGCTACAGGAAGAGATCGTTTTCATACTATGTGAGCTTGAGATGTACTTCCCGCCCACGTTCTTTGACATCATGGTGCATTTGTGTGTCCACATCGTGGACGACATCATCGACATCGAACCGACATTCCTTCACAACATGATGCCGTTCGAGAGGATGAATGGGGTCATCAAAGGATTTGTTCGTAACATGTCCCGTCCCGATGGGAGCATCGTCCAGGGTTATCTGACCCAAGAGTGCATCTCCTTTTGTGATAATTATATAGGTGGCGGAGACCCTGTTGTTGGTTTGCCCGTCAAGAAGCACCATGGTAGGCTTGGAGGAGAAGGTCACAACAACGGCCGGAGGGAATTGCACGTGGACTACTCGAATCGACAAGACGACTTTGACAGGGCTAACTTAGTAGTGCTACAACACCTAGATGAGATAGATGATTATGTGACACTGCACAAAGAAACCATCACAAAGAAGTACCGTGATTAGGGGATGCGCAAGACGGACGACGAAGTTACTGTAGAGCACAATGCCACTTTCTTGCATTGGTTCAAAGAGCATATTCTTGCTAATCCCTCGGAAGAGGGCAGTTCGGAGGGATTGCTCATACACGCCTTAGCACATGGCCCCGCGCCCAAATTAGCATCATATCAAGCATACGATATCAATGGGTACATGTTCTAAATGGAGGCCAAAGACATGGACATTGATTACCAGAACTCAGGGGCGACGATTGAATGCACGGTTGAAAGATTCAGGCCAACGGCACAATTGAAAGATTCTACAGAAGGGTCGAAGAGATCCGGAAGCTTGACTATACTGGAATGCACGATGCGACAATGTTCCATGTCAGATGGGCTAAGGACGTCGTAACAGAAAACAAGTATTTCACTACCATGTCTATACCCGACGTGAATAACGCTACTGTGAAGGTTAACACCATCGTCAAAACTGAGCCATGGGTACACGCTAAGCACTTGACACAATGCTTCTTCATAACCGAACCGACCAATCTCGTTCGTTTTGTCATGAGGAGAGGCAAAAGGAGCATTGTCGGAATGGATGGAGTCACCAACGAGGAAGACAACGACCATTACGGCAACCCGGTGAGGGAAGATGACGATGACGATGAAGCGTACGTGAAAAGAAGAATCAAGACTACACTACGTAAGAAAAATCGTACTCCATAGTGCCGGAAAAGTCATAAAGAGGGGCTCAATTATTTGACAACGAACAAGAAAGGGAAGAAGAAGCTCAATGCGAAACATCGTCGACGCAGCTGAGAAACCACCATCTATTTATATATGTATCTATTTTGTGTACGCACTTAAGTAATCGTTATCGGTCAAATGATATATAAATCATATCCCCTTCAATTACCACCACATTGTTCCGGTAATATATATTCGCGTAGTAGTGTGGGAGGGAGATCGACGTTCTAGTTGACTGCGTGTGAGGCCATTGTGCGAGAAACAAAAAGCAGGAACAAAAGGAAAATAATAATAAAAAGAAAAGTAAATGCAAAAGAAAAGTAAAGTAAATAGAAAAGTAAACAGAAAAGGAAAGTAAACTAATGAAAAGAAAAGAAAACTTTAGCAGTAGCGTTGGTTTCCATCCAGGGCTACTACTAAAGTTAGCAGTAGCGCTGGATGGAAACCAGCGCTACTACTATTTCCAATAACCCCCGCCCGCTCCAAATTTTGGCAACTCCCTCCATTCCCCCATGCCACGCCCCCCTCTCCCTCGCCTCGCCGCTAGACGCCCCCGCCCCTCCGCCCCTCGGGAAACCCGCCCCCGCCGCCCTGACCAGCCCCGCCGCCCCCACCGCCCCGACAAGCCCCCCGACCCCTTTGACCCGCTGGCCGCTGACCCCCCTCCCCCCGGTGAGATGAACGGCCTCCAGCCCCTCCCTCCCCCCTCCCCCTCCCCCCACCACACACACACACATTTTTTTTCTTTTTTTCTGTTAGGTTAGTTAGATTAGTTAGGTTAGAAGGAAAAGAAGAAAAGAAGAAAAGTAGAAAAAAATAAGAAAATAAGAAAGAAAAAAAGGAGAAAAAATAAGAAAAGAAGAAGGAAAAGAAGAAGAAGAAGAAGAAGAAGAAGAGGAAGAAGAAGTAGAAGAAGTAGAAGAGGAAGAGGAGAAGGAAAAAGAAGAAGAGGAGAAGGAAAAAGAAGACGAAAAAAGTGGAGAAGAAAAAGATAAGAAAATAAGAAGGAAAAGAATAAAGGAGAAGAAGAAGAAGAAGAAGAAGAGGAAGAAGAAGTAGAAGAGGAGAATAAGAGGAGAAGAAGAGGAGAAGAAAAAAAGAAGAAGAAGAAGTAGAAGAAGAAAAAGAGGAGAAGAAGCGGAGAAGAAAAGAAGAAGAAGAAGTAGTAGAATAATTTTAGGGTTTATTTTTTTGTAATTGTTTTATATTTTGTACTTGTTTACTTGTTTCATATTTTGTACTTGTTTTATATTTTGTCATTTTGCAATATGAACCCTATGTCATTGATGTCATATATACTTCGAGTGGCCTATGTTTTGCCAGAATGTTGATTCATTTCCATTTCGACAAATTTTAGGCACTCCATCTGTCCACTTTTTAGCAAAGGTCATGCCAAAAATTTCCATGATTTTCGGCATGACTTGTGCTAGAAACTAGCTAGGACATATGGATGGCCCGGGATTTGCCGGAAGGGGAATCAACATTTCGACCAAATATAGGCCCCTTTTTTTCTTTTCATTATTCATTTCATTCCGACCAAATCATAGGAAACATGTCTGACCACGCAGGAGCCGGGGGTTCTGGTAGTCGCATTGAAGAAGACCCCGTCGAGGCAACAAACAATTATTTCAGCTACCTGGACGAATAGCTGTTGGCGGTGCACGGTGGTAGTGGCAACAACAACCCCACCGACACTGACACCAACACTGGCACCGACACTCCTGGCACCGCCGGCACCGAGACCGCCCCCGAGACCGGGGAAGGATTGAAGGGGAAGAGGGCACGAAAACCTAATGAGCTCGACATCGGAAAAATTGTGGTCATGACGATGCACCCCAGGAAATTAGAGCCAATGGTGCCAGATGAAGCACGCGCGTGCTGCGGCAATAAACTGGGATGCATCCTCAGGGAAACCGCGAACATCAACAACGAAAAGTTGAAGAAGATACCACATATGGATCACATGCTCCTAATGAAGTTGCACAATAGGTTCTTGTTCCCCGGGTGGACTGAAAAAGAACTTCCGTGGAATGACAAGGCCATGACAAAGATAAACAGCAATGCGATGATGATGTTCACCAACGACTTGTCCGCTTGGAAAGTACGGGTGAAAAAGGCGATTGTGAAAAATGAACCGTGGTCCAAGATTCATGTTGACAATCCGACAATAACGGAAGAGGACTTCAAAAAATTCAAGGAGACTTGCGCTAAATAAGAAGTCAAGATAAAGTCGGAGAAAATGAAGGTTCTCCAGGCCAGGAACACACCTGCCCACCGCCTCGAAAGCCATGGTTACGAGGGGAAGAGGCACGTATGGGCCAAGGAGGACACCGAACGTGAAAGTCACGGAATCCCAGACCCCTTGGCGGAGTTCACCGACCCGCAGGAGCATGACTAGATCAGGGCCCGATACAAGTGGGACCCCGTCAAGAAAATCTTTTACATGGACCCGAACATGAGGGAGTTCATGAGACTACTGGTAATTGTTATATTACCACCTTATATTAGTTTCCAATCAATTCGACAACAAGTTTTGTCACATTTGTAAACCATCAATATAATGTTCCTTTTGCAGAAAGAGCAGCACCAAAAGGCAGCCGAAAGCAACGAGTCTTGTCAATCATTGTTGAGGCCCAAGTGGGACACCCCTTTCAATCGGGCCCTCAACATACTAAAAAGGTATCAGAGGATAAACCGCCATAATATGGACGTGTGCACGGCGTCGGAGATGGTGCCTCGTGGAAGACGTGCTACTAGGAGAAGCCGGAGGAAAGAAGGCAGAGACGGTTGATTAATCAACAATAGATCGATGAGAAGGTCACGCTTGCGGTCAGTAAGACCAAAGTAGAGTTGGAACACATGGTCGATGAAAGGGTCAATGAAAAGGTTAGTGCAGCGGTAGTTGGGTTTACTCAAGCATTTATGGATTGGGCGCAGCAAAATCCAAATAAAGGGCCAGCAGACTTTCCCCTTCCCAGCTACGTCGGGAGCAATTCGATGAACATCACACCACCAGCACCTGCTCATGCCACCGCACATGCTCCCGTACCTTGTCCCGCTCCTGTTCATAGCAGCCTGTCCTCCGTCTCAGGCCTGCTCGGTGGGGCTTCGTCTTTGGCTGAGCTCGACGCCCTCATGGTAATTATGCATAATACCCTCTTGACCAATATCTATATAGTGTTCCGTTTCAGTTGCCTTTTGGATGTTTGACGTCGCAGACATGTCTTCACAGGCCGACGAAACCCCGTGCACCTTACTGTACGACATCAACGGCCAGAAGGTGGATGTTGGAAAGGCAACAATCGTGAAGCTGAAGGAATGCATGTTACACAACCGACAGATGCCCCATAGCGTCTTCAATGTTTCCGTGGCCAGTGTCAAAGCGTGCTTCGAGGATTTGCCTCCTTCGGTACCAGTCACTGACGACGAGACCCCTAAGCAGATTGGCGAATGCAAGGGTTGGTTCTTGCCTTGGCCGGAGACTCTTCTTCGTGTCGAGGTGCCCGGTAGCACACCAACGGTAACTCCTCAACAAGGTATGAACACCACAACACCTACCCAATTACCTGCACCTATCATGGCGGGTGATAGCGGACGATGGGAGGGAGTAGTGCCAGATGACGTTGCCCCTGTCGAAGAAGCAAATGCTGATGATGTCATGGAGGAGGAGGAGGATGACCCTAACCAGTATATCAATACCACCTATGGTGATGCTCGGGACTCTGACTCAGGCTATGAGCGTGGAGATGATGATTTGATGCTGCCTGATTTGCCGGAGCCCGAACGTCCTAAGGCTGATTGCAAAAAGTCTCTCTTCATGCAATCCTCGTAGGAGACGCCTCCAGATGCCGCCTCTACCCAGCAAGAACAACTCCAAGGCCGTTCTATACTTAGCCGACGACACTAGGAGTCGTGGTTAGGGAAGTTATGGCTAGCTCAGTATCGGCGCCACCCGTCAAGAAGCACACGAAGAGACCGGGGAAAGGGTCTAAAGGCGCTTCAAGCAGCCAGCCACCTCTGAAGCCCCGGGAGGTAGACAGAATACCTGTCGCAGGTGTGGAGCGTTTCCATGTCGCCGGCCACCCTTTCCTACCTCAGAAAGCGCTGGAGGATATACTGAACAATGATCTAAGAAGACCTCATGATGATGTGCTGGACAGAGAGAAAAGCCTTCTCATCTCGGAAAAACCAGCATACCCGCTTTACGCGGCTTAGGTTCCCGGTGGGAGGTTATACATTGATAAATGGCCCACGGATAAGTTCATCCCGTGATTTGACTACATCTATGACATGTTCCACATGATCAAGTTGGATGTTCAGTTCATACGCATGTATGTGATGTCTACTACACAATCTTATTCTTGTAGACTCGTGTTGGGTCTCCAAGCGCAGAGTTTTGTAGGACAGCGGCAATTTTCCCTCAAGTAGATGACCTAAGGTTTATCAATCTGTGGGAGGTGTAGGATGAAGATGGTCTCTCTCAAACAACCCTCTAACCAAATAATAAAGAGTCTCTTGTGTCCCCAACACACCCAATACAATGGTAAATTGTATAGGTGCACTAGTTCAGCAAAGAGATGGTGATACAAGTGTAATATGGATGGTAGATATAGGTTTTTGTAATCTGAAAATGTAAAAACAGCAAGGTAACAAATAGTAAACAGCAAGCAAAACGTTGTATAAATGCTTGGAAACAAGGCCTAGGGTCCATACTTTCACTAGTGCAATTTCTCTCAACAATACTAACATAGTTGAATTATATGTAAATATCTCTCATGCGACAAAGAGTTCACTCCAAAGTCACAAATAGTGGAGAACTAACGAAGAGGGTACGAAACCACCTCAAAGTTACCTTTTCCGATCAATCTTATGAGTTATCCCTATAAGTGTCACAAACAGCCCTAGAGTTCGTACTAAAATAACACCTTAAGATACACATCACCCAAAACCCTAATGTCACCTAGATACTCCAATGTCACCATAAGTACCCATGGGCTTGATTATACGATATGCATCACATAATTTCAGATTCATCATGTTCAATCCAACACAAAGAATTTCAAAGAGTGCCCCAAAGTTTCTATCGGAAAGTCAAGACAAAAACGTGTGCCAACCCTTATGCATAGATTCCCAAGGTCATGGAACCCGCAAGTTGATCACCAAAACATACATCAAGTGGATCAATAGAACATCCCATTGTCACCACGGATATCCCATCGCAAGACATACATCAAGTGTTCTCAAATCCTTAAAGACTCAATCTGATAAGAAAACTTCAAGAGAAAACTCAATTCATCAAAAGAAGATAGAGAGGGGAAAACTCCATATGATTCAATCTATATCAATAAATCTCGCGGTACATCAAGATCTTGCCATCTCAAGAACATGAGAGAGAAAGATCAAACACATAGCTACTGGTACATACCCTCAGCCCCGAGGGTGAACTACTCCCTCCTCGTCATGTAGAGCACCGGGATGATGAAGATGGCCTCCGTTGATGGTTTCCCCCTCCGACAGGGTGCCAGAACGGGCTCCCGATTGGTTTTTCGTGGCTCTGGAGGCTTGCGGCGGCGGATCTCCCGATCTAGGTTCTGCGTTGGGATTTTTGGAATATTTGAGGATTTATAGAGCTGAGAGAGAGGTCGGTGGACTCTCGAGGGGTCCATAAGCCTAGGGGCATGCCTAGGGGGGTGGCTGCACCCCTATGGCTTGTGGCCTCCTCGGGAACCTTCTGACTTCATCTCCAAGTTTCGTAGGTACCTTCTGATCCAGAAAAAAATCATTTCGAATATTTTATTCCGTTTGGACCCCGTTTGATATTCCTTTTCTGCGAAGCTCAAAAACAAAGAAAAAACAGAAACTGGCACTGGGATCTAGGTTAATAGGTTAGTCCTAAAAATAATATAAAGTTGTGGTAAAATGATTGTAAAACATCCAAGAATGATAATATAACAGCATGGAACAAGCAAAATTTATAGATACATTGGAGACGTATCAGTATGCGCTTTATATGAACTACATCATCAGGCGTGAGAACATAGAATATATCTGCGTCGCGGACCCGTACTATATGCACTAGATCTTCTTGGAAGTCTGCAAAGAGCATCGTGGCTATGTGAGCAACTACATCACCAAGTTCATGGTCGCTAATAAGGACAAGGAAACGATTCTCCTGCCTTATCATCCCATGTAAGTCATCCACGGATATCCTTTTGTAATTTTTAATCATTCCTTTGCAAGCATGGAGGCTAATTTGAGGTGTACTTATTTTGCGCATCGGGGGGGGGGGGCGTCCTCATCTGTCTGCACCCACAGTACTCCCATGCTCTGTACTTGGACTCTGCGAAGAACACCAAGAAAAGGGATTACAGGCACATAACGAGTGTTCTCAATAGTGCCATTTTCACCTTCGGCCTTACTAGTGGAGATATCAAGGTGAAAAAGTACAGGAATAAAGGGCTGGTTTTTGGCCATAAGACCGACTTCTGCTGCATCCAGCAACCGAAAGATAGTAAGGCTGATGGATTCTACCTCATGCATCACATGATCGAGTATAGAAGGGATAATCAACGCCTTCACATGTCAGCTCATTCCAAGGATACCAAGATTATCAACTGGGCCTATAGCATAGGACAGACACCGGATCAACGAATCCGAGCTGAGTTTTATCACGTACAGTGTGAAGTTGCCCAAGTGATCATGAAGGAGGTACTTGAACAAACAGGGATGTTCTACCATGGGCCAATGAGGCAGGAGACTGTCCATGAACTGCTCAATGCTCAGCTTCTGGACATGAAGCCTTTCACGAAGCTCGGGTCCTTCATCCCTAACTATGAAGATTGGAGCACCGACCTGATGGACTGTTTGATGATGACAATGTGTATGTTTAATTAGTACTACTGTCTTCCTATATGAACTAGCATAGATCGCGATAGTTAATTAGTTTGGTTATGTATGAGGAACTTCCTTATTTATGTTTACTATATATAGGTTGCTTGTATTTTGCTAACTATATATATATATGCCTTTTTGTGTTTCTCAAGTACATTATGTTGCATATTAAATCAACTTACGATGGAGGTTCATAGACCGGGAGATAGCAAAGGACTGCTACGCCCCATTCATTGGGAGGGTTCCAGGAGTGTACGACCACTGGCCAGACGCTCAGGCCCAGGTGGACAGGTACCCGGGCGCTAGCCACAGAGGGTTCGACAGTAGAGCCGAAGCAGAAAATAGTTACTTGAGGTGGACGCTCCGGCAAGAGAGGGAGCTAAACCGGTGCCTCAAGAAGTACTACTTAGTCGCGTTCTTGCTCATATTGATCGCTGTTCTCTTCTACATCATGGTTTAGATAGAGATGATGAAACTTGTGTGTGTATCATTATTATGCAGTTGCATTTAATCGAGATATGACTTGTGTGTCGCTATTTTTGAGATGTGCGATGATATTTGTGTTGGATAATATGATGATGATGGTGGTGGTATATATGACGAGTCTCTTGTATGTGTATGATATGATGAGAATTATGATATGATGAAACTGCTACAAAAAAAAGTGAATAGAAAAAAAACTAAAACCTAGGCTTAGCAGTAGCACTGGTAATTTGTAGCAGTAGTGTTGGTTTAGCAGCAGCGCTTGTTGTAAACCAGCGCTACTACTAACAGCACTTACCAGTAGCGCTGGTTATCCAGCACCACTGCTAAACACTTAGCTATAGCGCCTTAGTAGTAGCGCTGGTCCCAGCGCTACTAGTAGAGGGAAAACCAGCACTACTAGTAGGCTTTCTCCTAGTAGTGAGAGAAGCGTTCGTCAAGTCGTGACCGAAGCTGCTACAATTGTGGGAATCCCGGACACTACTCAAATGAGTGCACAACTCCTTACAAAAGGAAAGAAGAGTCACCAAGAAGACAAAGCTAAAGAGACAAGTCACCTCGAAGAGAGAGAGAAGGAGTAGGGATGATCGTTATGAACGAAGACCCTCAAGGATAAGTACGGACTCAGAGAAGAAGGACAAGTACATCAAGAGCTAATCAAGAATAAGATATCAAGCTCAAGTTAGTGAATAGGTTTCCGGCTCCGAATCCGACAACCACTCCGAGAGAAGCTACCTGAAAGGACGTGGATGTCGCCTAGAGGGGGGGGGTGAATAGGCACTTTAAAATAATTATAGTTTAGGCTTGAACAAATGTGGAATAAAACTATCGTCTAATTAGTCAAGCACAAAACCTAAAACAACTAGGCTCACATATGTGCACTAATAACTTATGCTAAGCAAGATAGACAACTAAGTGATAGCAAGATATATAACAAGAAACAATATGGCTATCACAAAGTAAAGTGCATAAGTAAAGGGGATCGGGTAAGAGATAACCGAGGCACGCGGAGACGACGATGTATCCCTAAGTTCACACCCTTGCGGATGCTAATCTCCGTTCGGAGCGGTGTGGAGGCACAATGCTCCCCAAGAAGCCACTAGGGCCACCGTAATCTCCTCACACCCTCGCACAATGCAAGATGTCGTGATTCCACTAAGGGACCCTTGAGGGTGGTCACCGAACCCATACAAACAAGGTTGGGGTAATCTCCACAACTTGATTGGAGGCTCCCAACGACATCACGAAGCTTCACCACAATGGATTGTGGCTCCGAGGTGACCTCAACTGCTCGGGGCAATCTCCACAACCTAATTGGAGACCCCGAAGCTTGCCCGGAGCTTTGCACCACAATGATTGAGCTCCGAGGCACCACCAACCGTCTAGAGCGCCAAAGCACCCAAGAGGAACAAGCTCTAGGGTGCTCAAACACCCAAGAGTAATAGCTTCTCAACTTCTCACTTCCACGTATCACCGTGGAGAACTCAAACCTATGCACCAAATGCAATGGAAAGGGCACACGGAGTGCCCAAGTCCTCCTCTCCCAAATCCCACCAAAGCAACAAATGCTAGGGAGGGAAATGAGAGGAAGAATGAAGAAGAACACGAAGAACTCCAAGATCTAGATCCAAGGGGTTCCCCTCACTTAGAGGAGAAAGTGATTGGTGGAAATGTGGATCTACATCTCCTCTCTCTTTTCCCTCAAGAACTAGCAAGAATCATTGGAGGGATTGAGAGCTGGCAAGCTCGAAGAAGGTCAACAATGGTGGAAGAACATGAGCTCAAAAGGTGAGGTCCATTGGAGAAGAAGACCCCCTTTTATAGGTGGGGAATAATCCAACCGTTATCCTCACAGCCCGCACAGAGCGGTACTACCGCTCCAAGGAGCGATACTACCTCTAGGGCGGTAGTACCCCTTTGAAAAACTACACCAAGGAGGCAAAAGGCTAGTAGAACCGCCGGATCGGTACTACCGCTCGTCCTCACGGTACTACAGCTATGGATAGCGGTACTACCGCTATGGGTAGCGGTACTACTGCTTGCGAGCGGTACTAAAAAATTACATCCGTGCCTACCACGACTGTAAATAACACGAGATTTTTTTCCGGAGTGGTAGTACCGCTCTTGGAGCCGCGGTAGTACCGCTTCGGAGCGGTAGTAAAAATTACATCCGCTCTAGCCGCGGTAGTACGGCTGCAGCCTTTTAAGAACACCAAAACTGCCACAACTTTTGCAAACAGACTCCAAATTCAATGAAACAAAGTTTGTTGGAAAGCTAACGACATGTGCTAACACAATATTGATTGAAATATAAATAAGAAGAAAATTAGAAAAGGCCCATAATAAAATGGTGAGAACCCTTCCTCGAATAAGACCGGTAAAACTTCCAACACCGAAAACGCAATAGGCGAAGCATATGAAATCCGTTTTCGATGTACTAGAGCTTGCCACGAAGATAACCACAAGATCAAGAACCCACATAGAGAAAATACAACCAAGAACCAAGAAATATGATGATGCCAAGAATGCAATGGTTTGAGCTCTCAACGAACGATACGATCAAACTAGTCACTTGAGAGCCCCCTTTGATAGTACGACAATCGATCCTATAACCCGGTCTCTCAACTACCACCATGAGACCAGTAAAATAGAAAACCCTATAAAGGTTAAACCTTAGCCTTGCACATAGTCCACTTGATCTAGATGATGACGATCTTGACTTCCTCAGGATGGACCACATTTCTTGATTGCGTTGGCTTGATGAAGACTAGATGATTGCTCCCCCATACTCCACTCTAGGTGAGCCACTCTTCGGCACATCTTCACAAGTCCATTGTCACCACAATGAACGGCGAGCCTCAAGCATGATCTCTCCATGATGCTTAACTTGATCTTGCACATCGCAACCTTGATGACGATCTCCACTTGATGTCATCTTCCATGGGATGTATGGGATCTGCCTCTTGATGCAAGCCCATGGAAATATACCTAACCCCACAAAGAACTCTCATGTAGACCATGGGTTAGTACAAAAAGTGTAATGGACAATTCTTACCACACCATGGGATCACTTGATCCCTCTTAGTACATCTTGTACGCTTTGTGTGTTTATCAACTTGATTCACTTTTTGACTTAGTATTGATGAACCTTGTATCTTAGCTTCTCCCTTCATAAAGATGATGTCTTGAAGGTAAACATGAATGCTTACACAATCTTCTTCTTAAAGACATGCTTTCAATAAGCTCAACTCCCACATGACCAATCTTTGGATAAACCTTGAATACCACCTTGGTCACCATATAAACTCCTTGAAACCCAACAGATGGACTTCAAGAAGTGCCTATGGACAAATCCTTCGGATATAACTCAAGGCAACCATTAGTCCGTAGGGGTGTCATCAATTACCCAAAACCACACATGGAGAAATGTGCTCTTACACTACCACTCCAACTCCGACTATATTCAAGATGAAGGTGTTGCCAGACTTGCACTAGAGACAACCGACTCCTACGACATATTTGATTCACCAAATGAAGGGATTGGATGTTGCTTCATGGCTAAAGTCCCCAAGGTATCACACCACGAATATCTTGATTTCAATAGTGATGAAGATGACTTGTTAATTGAAGATGACTTGCTATTTGACATATCTAGTAATGTTAGTCAAAATGAACTTGCTAGTAATCACTCGAGTCTAGATAAGTCATGTGATGATGGTAAGTTGGAAATATAACGACTAACTCAAGAACTAAACACTCTTAAGTTAGCTCACGAGTCTACTCTACAAGATCATAGAGAGCTTGTAAGGACACATGAGAAGCTTCACTTCGAGAAGCTCAATTTAGAGCAAGAGCATGAGTTCCTTAAAGCTATCAATGACAATCTTCGAAAGAAGACTTCCTCTTATATAGACAAGCGACTTCTCTTGTCTACGTTCATGCCATAAGTTAAGACTAAAAAAGCTAGTAACAAAAGAAAGAAAGGTTCTTCAACTAGTAGCAATAAGAATGATAAATCCAATGATATTGATTCTAGTAGCTCTATTGATCCCACTAACTCTTCTCTTAGCCAAGTTACACTTGAGCAAGAAAATGAACTTTTGAAAGGGATTATAGAGAAAGGTATCTACAAGAGTCTTGACGGGTGCAAACAATTTGAGGAGATTGTATGCAAACATGGAGGATACCGGAAGAGTCGTGGTGTTGGCTACTTCAACGCAAATGGAGTTGAATGGGAAGAAGGTCAATTCCCCAATCCCAAGTTTGTTCCTCAAAAGGAGAAGTATGAAAAATACTCTCCCCAAGGGAACAAAGGCTCATGATGACCTTCTATCACAAGACCCCAAGCTCAAGGGAAAGAACAAGCTTCAAGAGGACATTGAATCATATGAAGATGAATCCCAAGCTTTGGTGAACTGGGTTCCCAAGGCTACTACAAGTGCTACTTCAAGACCAAGGATCCCCATCAACTTGATGTGGGTTCCCAAGAAGAAGAACTAGAGAAGTTCTTGAGGGGTGACTCCGCCAATGAAATCCACTCATATTCATTATTGGCAAGAACTAGTTGCAATCGACATCAACATCATGCAATAGTTCAAGGAGTCACACATTCCCTCAAAGGTAAGCAAGGGATAAGGTAATCAACAAATCAATGTACATCATCATATATGCTTTGCACTCCATGTCCATAGATATCCTTGCATTTGTCTCTTGTGTGTTGGGACTAACTCATGTAGGTGAGAAGAGTAATGAAACAACGAGGATGCTCCCAACTCTTGGTGATCTTCATCAACTTTGAGCATCCACCACTATTTCACCTACATGAAGTCTTCATCGACAAAACCCAAGGTTAGTTTTTCCCTCCTATGGGGGGATGTCACATCAAGGGGGAGCTTTACTCTAAGACTTGAGTCAAAGCATCTCATAGTATGTGACAACATTAAATGCTTTATGTAAAAGTGGTAACCCCACTTGTGCTTAAACGATGAGTATGACCTATGATCAAGTATTCTTACTTGGCTCCTAAGTCAATATACTCATATATAGATGATTCCGTCATCGTCAAAATGCTTGTTAATTGCTAGTGTGTTTGTGCATGTTTGCCATGTTTTCATTTGACATCTTATTGTGTGAGCATGTTGGTCTGCATTTATTTACTCATTTGAGGATATCCAATTGTTGCTATTTGGCTTTTGATTTTTCATTTGCCAATTGGATATGCAAGAATGCCTAGGACCACTCCTCCCACTATCTATGCTTTCTCACCTCATATTCTATTCATGCTACATCACAAAATTTGAACAAGTACTTCTCTGTGAGGAGCACTCAGAGTTCCGTATCGACAAAGGGCTGACCATTAAAACCTCCAAAGTGCATATCGGTGGAACCAACTCCAAAACTCGGTCTCACCGAATGCCTAGGGTTGATCTGGTTTTTCAATCTCGGTACTGGCTATTCCATATTCTCGGTTACACCGAGTTTCCCTGTTAGCTGACAGTTGAGAAACTCGGTGACACCAAAAATTTAGACTCGATATAACGAACAGTGAAGGGTATATAAGCTGCGGACCCCGACGCTTTGAAATTCAATCTCAAACAGTCGCGCCCCAGAACCCTAAGCTGCCGAAAAAGGACCCCCTGGTCATCGCCCTTGTCGCCCCGCGCTCCTCCGCCGCTGGGATCCTCGCCGTCGACGAGCATCTTCGTTGCCGTCCTCGCTGTAGCGCAACCGTCACCAAGCTAGGGTACGAATCTGACTCTTCTTGCGCTACACGTCTGATTCTTACGCAATGAAGTTTGATTTATCTATAAGCCACTTTTTGCACATCTTTCTATCCACAAGAAAAATCAATAGTATAACGAATGATTGATTTTTTTTGGTTTTGCCGTGCGCCTCATGTATCTCGATAGAACTGATGCAAAATAATCGGTTTTCTGGCACACTGAGAACACCTCGGTGGAACCGAGTGCCTATTTTTGGTCTAACCGAGAATGCTGCCAAGTTCCTGGAAAGCAGGTTGTTAGTCACGGTGTGACCGAAAACTTTGCCTCGGTTGTACCGACATACATTTGGCAGAATGCAAAATTTGGGAAATCTTTTGATCAAACTTTCAAAATCTCTGCATTTTTTGATGACTTATTCTATTCCACTCTTCTCAACTCTATTCATAGGGTCAAACATGTCAGGATTAGAGGATAGCCAAAATCTGTAGGAGCAGAATGTTGATATGAGTTCAGGCACTAGCCTTGTGTCCAGTTCTTTCTCAGATCGAGGCACCCCTAGCTCTCATGGTCTGCCTAAGCTGCTACAAGGGCCAGGAAGAGACAGAATTCTTAAGAGGAAGATTCTGACTTTGTACCAGAGGAGGTTCTCGCTAAGAAGCAAGAGAAGTCTACCAAGAAGTCAGCCAATGAGGCCACCTCATCCAGGAGGGTAGTCAGCAAGATATATGCACCTCCAGAGACTATAAAGGCACATGAGAGTGCTAGAGCTACCATGTCTGTTGAGCTCCCAAGGAAATCTTTGCCTAAGAAGGCAGGAGAGAAGAAGGCCAGAAAGAGAATCATTCATGTTGTTGGCAGGCCTACCTCAATGTATGAGGATCTAGAGGAGGCTGCGGGTGCTGCTGCTGAGGAGGAGGAAGAGCCTGTCGTCAAGGCTCCTCCCAAAAAGAAACAAAAGAAGTTGTTGGCAGATGCTATGCCAAGGTCAGGTCCCTCCAAGAGAACCAAGGTTGCACCTAAGAAGGTTGTTGCAGGGAAGTCCAAGAGGACTACCAGAGATATTCCAGCTGTTGAGAAGAATAAAGGATCTACTTTTAGAGAAGCTGATGATGATGATGCTATGACAACTTTGATGAAGCTTAGACATCACATTCTTGAACACAATGCCAGCCATCCAGTTTCTGAGGATACGAAGAAGAGGAAGGATTCTGGTTTAAGGTCATGGAGAGCTATTGATCCATATGCCCAGAGGAGGAAAACTGCTATGGACTATAGGTTCTACACTAAGGAACAACAAGATTTTTACGAGACAATCTTGCTTGACAAGAGTGCAGCTATCAGTGAGATGAGATATGTCGACTGGAAATATATCAAGGCAAATGAGAACTATTTCCCATGTGTGCAAGACAATTTTCACTACATTGGTCTTGATCAGTTTGTTGGCAGAGAGTTTACTGCTTGGAATGATGAGATCATAATGCAATTCTACTCCACTGCTCACTTCTATGGAGATGGCAGGATAGTGTGGATGATAGAAGGAGCAAGATACGAGTCTTCAGTTGATGAATGTGCTACCATCTTAGGAGTACCAAAGGTAGAAGATGGTGACTTGGATGTCTACTCTGAATCCAAGGAGAGACACAATCCTATGAAGATATATACAATGCTATCCCTGCTGTTAACTTGCAATCACACAAGTTAGGATCTATTTACTTCCTTAAGGCTGGCCTCCGTACCATGAACACCATCTTGAGGCACACACTGATGCCCAAGTCTGGAGATGAGAAGATGATTCGAGGATATTGCATCAATATGTTGATCCATCTTGATAGTCATGCCAGGATTCAAGTGATGGACTTGATTGTAGAAATTGTGAAGAGGGTTGCTGCTGATTAGAAGCGCTCATGCTGCTATGCACCCTACATTCAGATGCTTATCAACTCCAAACTTGAGAAGCACATTTTTGCTCTGGATAGACCCCACTTGCCACTTCAGCCAGATTTCAAGCACAATGTTGTGGTGATAGACCCAGACCATCCCACATCAGCTGCAGCTCAAGCTCAAGCAGAGGCAGCTTGAGCCACTAGTGCCCAGGTCCCCAGATCCAGGAACGAGCAGATGGATCTCTTGATCTCTACTGTCATGGACATGAAGAAGGACATCAAAACCATTCTGGATAGTCAGGAGAGCATGGTGAACATATTTGATGATAGAGTGAAAACTCTCAATGACAAGGTGGATGGGCTGACCAAGACCGTCAATGAGCTTAAGAAGGAAGTAGATGAAGCTCCTATCCGCCGCACCTCTTCAGAGTCTGAGTCTTCTGATGATGATGAGGATAGTGCACCTGTCAGGACGACTGCTCAGTAAAGGACACAAGCCAGGACACCTACAGTGTCAGCTCCGGAGAAGAGACCTTCATCTTTTGCTCCAGCTACTGTGACTTCAGCTCCATCAGCTCCTTCAGTGCCTCCCGTTGCTACACCAACTCCGTCCAGGACATTAGCAGAAGTCTTCGCCAACGCAGTTCTCTCGACTCCGACATCGACCACCAGAGAAGATCAGCCGCAGAAGAACGATTAGCTATATCTCTTTGATCTTTTTGGTTACTAGTTGCCAAAGGGGGAGAAGGTGTATATAGATCTAGGCTGAGAGAGAGAGAGAGAGCGTCCTGTTTTTATTTGCCGTTTTACAAAACATTTGGTCTTTTGTATTGGTTGTGTTTGATCATACGCTTTTAATGTGTGTTGCTACTATTTCCTATCCTTTTGATGGTTACGTGATGATCATTCACTTTGCTTGATGTGTTGTGCTATGTTATTAACTCTTATTTCTCTCGCACGCCACCAAGATATATGTGACATGGAAGAAGTGCCCCATGTACCTAATCGATTGTGCATTTGCATTCAAACACAAATTTTAAAAAATAATGCACAAATTTAGGGGGAGCTCTTACTTATCACATACTTCTCAAAGCGACAATTATATTCATTGATTATATAATATGTCGAAGCTTTGATCTATATGTTGTCATCAATTACCAAAAAGGGGGAGACTGAAAGCACATTTGCTCCCTTAGTGGTTTTGATAATTAATAATAACATATATGTCATTGAACTAATGTTTCCACTAAGCATGTTTCAGGAAAAGTTCAATGATGGGTTGGCAAAAGGACTGTGGAATACCCCAAGATGCAAGGAAATAGATTGGCAAAGCTTCAAGCAAAGGACTCTACATTTTACCTTTGTGAGAAATCACGTTGAGTCCATAGGAAAGCCAATACTATTAAAAGGGGGTAAGGTACTGTTGGTGAACAAAATGCTCATACGTGCACAAGTGATAGTCACCACATACACCCACAAGCTCTTCCACAAAAGTCTATCTAAAGCCACATCCAAAATCGGTACAACCAACACTTTCCAATCGGTGCCACCAATTCTTAGCCTCACATAGACTCAGTCAAACCCTAGCCCTTCGGTGCAACTGATTCCATTTCGGTGCCACCGAGTTTGGGTTGCCAACTTTCTGTTATGCAAATTCACAAAATCGGTCCGACCGAGTTTGTTGAATCGGCGTCACCGAGTCTGACAATCTGACCGTTGGTCACCTTATTGGTGCAACCGAGTTGTGTGTATCGGTCTCACTGAGATTTAAAAGTTTCTACCTTTGAGGCAACTCGGTATCACCGAGATTAACACATCGGTGTCACCGAGTCTGACTTATTAGGTGTAACAGTTGGATTTTTGGAGATGCCTATATATACCCCTACACCACCACTCACTCGAAAGAGAAGCACTCAGAACAATTCCCCACTCATACCTACTGTTTTCTGAGAGAGAGCCACCTACTCATGTGTTGAGATCATGTCGTTCCATTCCTACCATGTGAATCTTGATCTCTAGCCTCCCCAAGTTGCTTTCCACCCAATCAACCTCTTCCACCAAGCCAAATCTATGAGAGAGTGATTTTGTGTTGAGGAATCTATCATCTTGAAGCACAAGAGCAAGGAGTTCATCGAAATTATCGAGTCTATTAGCTTTTGGAGGGTGGTGCCTCCTAGATTGGTTAGGTGTCGCTTGGGAGCCTCATACTTCGTGTTGTGGGTGAACCAAGAAGTTTGCAAGGGCAAGGAGATCGCCTACTTCGTGAAAATCTACCCCGAGTTAGGCTAGTCCTCCGTGGACGTAGGCCATCATGGTATAGTCAATGTTGCTTCTTCGTGGAACCCTCCGTGGACTCTCACGACCTTTATCCTCTGTGGGTTGAAGACTCCATAAACGTGAACGTACGATAGCACCACCTATCGGAACCACGGGAAAAAAAATCATTGTGTCATCAATTCCGTTTGATCTTCCTACCCTTCCTTTACTTACATGCTTGTCTGTACTTTCCGCTGCAATACTCGTAGACATGCATGTGTTGGGTGTACTTGACTTGCTATGAATGCCAAAATTTGCCAAGACTTAAAATTGGGAAAAAGTAGATTTTTAATTGGTCAAGTAGTCTAATCACCCCACTCTAGCACTACTTTCTATCCTACACCTTTGTTGCAAAAGAAGGTCTGCAACAATATCTTTGTTGCAATAATGAAGACGTCAATTGGCAGCACGATCTGCTAGATTTGACTACTCGGAACTGGACGGCGGATGCGTAGCACGCCCCAATGGGTAAAGCTTGGCTTCAGTCGGCGGATCGCATGCGGTCGTCCGCCGCCTCTTTCATGTGTCGCGTGTCTTGCGGGGCTCATTTAGCATTATCTTTTATGGTTTTGCAATTGAGCCTTTGTTATAGTCTTTCCACCGCAACAACTCGAATGTTGCAGGATCTAGATTTGGATCCCTCGAGCGCAGTTGCCTCACGTGTTCCTTCCAAACGCCCGTTCTTCCTTTAATTTGTGCAACATCACTTATGCTGCAAAAGTCTTTCCACAACACATCCGTGTTGCAAAGAAGTGAAAACGAAAAAAATACAACACTTGAATGTTCCTACAACATGAACTCTATTGCAAAGAGGGTTCCATAACACTACCTTATTGCAATAATGAGGACATGGTTAGACCGTTGGTTGGACCAGATCTAACGACTGTCGAGGGGGCGGTTCTTTTTAGATTATTCGCCGGCTGACGCGTAGCGCTGCCCCATGCAAAATAGTATAAAGAAATATAAAAAAAAAACCTTATAGGATTCAACCCTATGAATCACACCGTCAGTTTAGAAAAAATATATTAAGGATCATAAAAATTATTTGAATCAAAGGATCCCAAAGCTAAAAGAACTTCATATTGACAAGATGTTTCTTGGTTGGCGGGCATGCCCTATCATTGAATGAATATCCTCGAAAAGCCTGAAATAAATTTAAAACATGCGACCAAACATGTCAATCTAGAAATTAAAGCATATGCAGGTTTCACCGCAGGAAACCTAGCCTTCTGATGCTTAGTTCGCAACAAATCTTACATTAGTATGTTTCTAGAAGAAAATAGCGTTCGCAACATAAGAAATATTACATCCGTTGAATGTTCTTGCACATGGTGACGATTTAATTAGTAAAGGCATGGCAATCTGAGAGACAAATGACTATACACACAAATGAAATCCATTTTATTATATATGTATGCATACGATCTCAAACACTCCCAAGTCCCAATAGCTGAGCAGGTACGTAGTACAAACAAATCACGGATGGCAGGCATGCCATGGTAGCTCGTCATGGACACATGACTGATCAAACGTATCATGGACCACGCATGGCTTCGTCGGTGGTTAAGTGATCATGGTTTTGGCTCCGCAGACTTCGGCAGTGGCGGCTGCGCCGGCTTCGGTGGAAGCTCACCGGTAGGGAGTGGCGGCAGCTCTGGCTTCGTTGGCAGCTCGCCCTGCGGCTTCGGTGGAAGCTCACCGGTAGGGAGTGGCGGCAGCTCTGGCTTCGGTGGCAGCTCGACCTGCGGCTTCGGTGGAAGCTCACCGGTAGGGAGTGGCGGCAGCTCCGGCTTCGGTGGCAGCTCGACCTGCGGCTTCGGTGGAAGGTCACCGGTCGGAAGTGGCGGCAGCTCCGGCTTCGGGGGCTCCTCTGTCTTGGGTGGCAACTCGACCTCCGGCTTGGGTGGAATCTCACCGGTCGGGAGTGGAGGCAGCTCCGGCTTCGGTGGCTCGTCTGTCTTGGGCAGCAGCTCAGGCTCCAGCTTCGGCGGAAGCTCGCCTGTAGGAAGAGGCGGCAGGACCGGCTTTGGTGGGACCTCACCTGTTGGCAGCGGCGGCAGCTCCGGCTTCGGTGGCTCCTCAACCTTGGGCACGGGTGGCAACTCTGGCTTCGGTTCCACGTCAGGTTTGGGCTCCTCCGGTTTGGGCAACGGCGGCAGCTCCGGCTTGGGCTGCTCGTCAGGTGTAGGAAGCGGCGGCAGCTCCGGCTTTGGCAGCACGTCGGGTGTAGGCAACGGTGGCAGCTCCGGCTTGGGCTGCTCCTCAGGTGTGGGCAGCGGTGGCAGCCCCGGCTTCGGCAGCACCTCCGGTGCGGGCTGCGGCGGCAGCACGTCCGGCTTGGGCAGAGGTGCCGGGAGATCAGGCGGCACCGGCGGGTACTCCGCCTCCTCCAGATGCCGCGCCGCGTTGCCGACGCCGCTGCGTGAGAGCAGCAGCACCCCGAGGAGGAGCACCACAAGAGAGGAGGACATGCTGGCCATCTTGGAAGCCATGGCTGGCTTCACTGGACTAATCAAGAACGGTGTGCGTTCTCTTTGCTGGGGTGAAGAGAAACGAAGGCGAAGGTGAGGCATTTATAGGAGAGGCGTTCGTTCATCGGACGGAGTCGGTCGTAAATTCGTGATACGTTGCACTCGAGTTGAGTAGTACGTTAGTTGGCCGAGAAGATGGATCACTTGCGTTGCGTTTCTTCCTGGCACTTAATTCGTACTTGCCCCGTGTGACGCTGGAGAATCGGGCCATCGGGGCCGACCGACCGGATCGGTTGCCGCGGTTACACTACTGCGACGTTGCATGCCTACGTACCCAGATAAAAGAGCGTACTGTAAAAAAAAAGAGTGTTACTGTCACATTAGATTATCTGCACACGGAATTACCTATCGCCCTGTCAGAAAAAGAGCGTACGGCAAAAGGTGTGAAAGATAATCGGGACATCCGATGCTCGGTTTTCTTTCCATGGATTTATATTGCGAAAGAAGTCTCTGCAGAATCACGTTTTCTGGATGGTGCAAGGTCATTTCCTTTTCAAATAAATATGAGGTGCAAGGTCACGCTATTGGTTGCTTAAGACAACTTACCTAGTACGGTTCACGATTTATTATTGGCGAACTAAGTACTACTCCAGGAGGGAGGAGGAGACTGCCGGCCTGTTCGTGCATCGGGATCGCCTAGGAGATTGATCGAGCGACACGAAATCGGTTGATCAACACGCACTATGAAACGTGCGTCGAGATTATTATTGTTATTAGTACTTCCTCCGATTCACATTATTTATTGTTCAAACGAATTTACTCAGATGTATTCCAACGTCAGATACATCTATGTAAGCAACAAGTATATGAACCGGAGGGAGTAACATCTTTTGAACCCAATAACGCCCGAACGTCAAATTCGGGGGAAGCCTGGAGCGAACGATTCGTTCGGTACAAGAGATCCCTACGCGTGAATGAAGTGTGTGTTTGGTAGCATTTCGAATCTAGCACGGTTTTTTTTTGATACATGCTGAGGGTAGACATACTGAGTACATGTATTTAATATTGTTTGATAGCGATGTATGTGTTAAGACATGTTAAGTCAAGACTTTGTTTAGCAGCTTGCATCTATTTAGGAATGTTAGTCAATACTGTAGCAATCGGTATTTTTAAATAAGTGAACAATTTTTCAAAACAAGTAAAAAATAGCATTTCTGAAATTCTAGTTTTTTTCTAAGAATTTAAACAAAATTTGAAAGGTTGATTTTTTTTAAAGTTTAAACAAATTTTGAAAATCTGAAGTTTTTTTTGAAAAATCAACATTTAAAAAACCCAAACTTTTGTGGAAATAAAAAAAAATAGATTATGTACATTTTAAAAACTTTTTACAAATTTTGAAAATCAGGACATATTTTGAAATTTTGAACAATTTTTGAAAATCTGAACATTTTTTAGTATTATGAACATTTTCTAAAAAAAGAAATTAATTTTTAGAAATTTTGATTTTTTTAGACACATTGTCGCTCGTTTCGCTCATGCATGCTGATCAATGAACATCTGTTGGGGTGTTCTCTTTTCATGCATACTATGAAGGTATTTGGACTGAGGTGGTGCATGCTCAGGAGGCCCCGTACAGGGTACCTAACACCAAAAGTGGGTCGAGAAAAAAACTGTTAAGCTCATGCACCCTTCATGCACTCTACCAAACACATCCAAAGTAGTTCGATGTGGAACCTCCGAGCGCGTACCAACGGTATGAGCATACCAACGGTATGACCAGCCTGACTCAGCCTGCTCGACCAACCTGCACCTTCTTCCTGATTGGCCTTTGCTCGTACTTCAACTATTGAGATGTTCAGAAATGGCAAAAGTTTACCAGATGAAATTGAAAGGTGAAAAATGTAAGCACTAGGCAATTTTAAAACCAAAAAAATGCAAGATATTGGAGTATAGTAGTTCGGTAATTATATCAACATAAGAACCCGGAAAAAGCCTCTGAGTATAACTCATTGACCAGTCATGAAAATGCATCTAGACCTCTTGTACCCTTAAAAAAACCTCACCTATGGAGAACCTCGACCTAGTGCACCTTGTACCCCAGTCATAGGTAAAATTTCCATTTTAAAACCTCACCTATCGAGCACCTCGACAACAACATATATGCAAGAAAGTAGAAAATGAAATAGAATTGCTGGCGGAGCGATAGTAGCTGTAGTTGCAGTCTCTTGTGGCGGGCACAACGCCGCCTTTAGGCATCCCAACCAAAGGCCAGTATTTGAAACATAGAAGCAATGTGTGACATAGAAAAACTAGTTTTAGTAAGTACTCATGCTGCAAGGGTAGGTGGAAGGTTATGATGGTGCTAATTTTTTGGGTTTATATTCATATTAATATTAGGATTCTTTGGATTTGTTTTCATGTATGACTTTGATGCTGTGAGGGTGGGAGGAAGGTTACGATGGTGCTGATGTTGTGGGCTTGTTTCCATATTAATATTAGGATTCTTTGGGTTTGTTTTCTTGTATGGTGAGAGATGAGGCGGAGATTAACCAATGAGAGGGATGGTGGTAGGTGGGACGAAAAAAACCCAAACAAAAATAAACCAATGTTACGAAGGTAAGAGTCGTGAGACCATGAGAGATAAAGACGCACGGTTAGAAATAATTGGTGGGGTTGATTGAAATTTTTTTGAGGGATCATTGGGAGGGGTGGTGGCAGCGGGACAAAAAACCGAACAAAAATAAACCTACTTACCAGGCTACCAATTTCCCTTTTATGAGTAGAGATACCTGATGATGTTGAAGATGTAGTGAAAGGGGCCATCGGATTGGAGCGGCTAGGGCTCCATGCATGACGCGGGTGGTGGCACGCACGACGACGACCATAGCGCCACATCATGCGCCGACGCGGAAGATGTGGCGTGGAAAGAGGTATGGTGTGATCTAGCAGGAGATGATGCTCTACCTCTTTGTTCTCTCTAGGCACGTCCATCTGCAGTTAATCGATCATATGAGAGGGCATTGTCACCCGATTTATTTCCTTGGTCAAGATGTGCTTTACTTGTTGGAAGAAGGGGTTTCCTATTGACTTCTTTCCTTGAGAGGGACTGTGATAAGTCCGTGTCACATCTGTATTTCATGTCAATATTATACAACTTTCACATACTTTTGGCAATAATTTATATGATTTATTGGACTAACCTATTGATCCAGTGCCCAATGTCAGTTCCTGTTTTTTGTTTTGCAGAAATTCCATATCAAATGAACTCCAAACGCGATAAAAATTTACAAAGATTTTTTTGGAATATTTTTGAATTTTGAGAAGTGGAATCAATACAAACGGAGTCCCACGGCCTGCATCCTCTGTTAGAGCGCGAGCAAGGGCCCAAACACGGCCTGGTGAACCATTTCCACCTCGTATGTCGGTTGGAGCTCTCCTTCGGGCGCAAAAAAGACAATTTTTGGATAAAAATCCCCTCCAAATTTCGGTCCGGTCAGAATTACGGATTTCTAGGAATATAAGAAACGGTTTTTGGCCAGAAAACAGGAACGCGAACCAGAAGAAAACAGAGAGTGAGATCCAATTTCGGAGGGGATCCCGCCCCTTCGCCGCCATGGAGGCAATGGAGCAGAGGGGGAACTCTCCAACCATCTAGGGGGAGGCCAAGGAAGAATAAGAAGGAGGGGGGTCTCTCCCCCGGTGGCACTGGAATGCCGCCGGGGCAAGCATCATGACGACGATTTACATCAACAGTCTTGCCGCTGTCAACACCAACTCTCTCCCCCTCTTGCATCTATGCAACACATCTCTTCCCCGCTGTAATCTCTACTTAAACATGGTGCTCAACTCCATATATTATTTCCCAATGATATTTGGCTATCCTATGATGTTTGAGTAGATCACTTTTGTCCTATGGGTTAATTGTGGTATGATGTTATGGATGTGAGTTGTATGTTTATTTGGTGTTGTCCTATGGTGCCCTCCGTGTCGCGCAAACGTGAGGAATCCACGCTGTAGGGTGTTGCAATATGTTCATGATCTGCCTATAGTGGGTTGCTTGAGTGACAGAAGCATAAACCCGAGTAGGTGGGTTGTTGTGTATGGGAGTAAAGAGGACTTGATAATTAATGCTATGGTTGGGTTTTTACCTTAATGATCTTTAGTTGTTGCGGAGCTTGCTAGAGTTCCAATCATAAGTGCATATGATCCAAGTAGAGAAAGTATGTTAGCTCATGCCTCTCGCTCATTGCATATAACAAGTATCTATCATATCATATTCAATTGCCTATTGACAATCTATCTCTTGTCTTACAAAAGCTTGCTACTACACTACTAAGTTTATTTTCTTGCAAAGTACTCGTTGTCTTATTCCCACAAAGTAGTTTCATTCTTGTTCTAGATAAAGCAAACGTTATGTGTGCATAGAGTTGTATCGGTTGTCGATAGAACTTGAGGGAATATTTGTTCTACCTTTAGCTCCTCGTTGGGATTCAACACTCTTACTTATCGAAAAAGGCTACAAACGATCCCCTACACTTGTGGGTTATCAGACTCGGGGAAGGAGGGAGTGACGCACCAAATAATCAAAGGGATTGTGTAATTTTGATGATGTATGAGAATTGTAATTAATGTGATTGAGTGACTTATGTTAAGATTAATTAATTTAAATTTGGTCTTTAGAGATTGGCCATATTGATTCTTTCATTTAAAGACATTACTAAATAACTTGCACCTATATGGAAAGTTTTGATTCATTTAGATTTTTACTTTGTGTGAGAGGTGAGGCAAAAATAAATCAGCGAGAGGGGATGGTGAGAGGTGGGACACACAAAAATTGAACGAAAATAAACCAATGTTACGGAGGTAGGACGAACATACCATCACGACCACAGACTACCCCTTTAGTAATAGGGATTTGATATATACTATTCTTAAATAGTTAGCCCCACTATAAGTTATTCTTTCAACATGCAACCTTTCACCTCATCAAGCTGTCATGTCATCATTCACTAGCACTATTTTTCAGCCATGTACCACAAGCACTAGACTCAATTATGACAACATGCAATCTCCCATCTCACTAAGTCATGCACGTCTATCGCATCAGACTAGTCATAGTGAGGAGTAAGAGCATCTACAGCCGTAACTACAAACCCGGCCTCTCAAATGACTACAACTGCGCCCAAGCACGTTCGCGAACACTGACCGGTCACTCCTCAAATGATGTATTCTACATCCGGATACCTCAAATTAGAAACCTCATATCCATATTATTACATGCAACATAAACCTAATACTAAGCAGAGGTCGTCCGACTCTGCCATGCCAATGTCCAGCAGCTGGCTGCGCCCCTCGTGGTGTCGGTCCGGTCGTCTCCCATGGGATACTAGTCGGCTCACAGGACTCGATCTCCCACCATCTCTCATGCCCTACTTTTCCTTGTCCGAGCTCGTAACCCAGACAGTGCTAGTGGACGTGAGGTCGATGATGGATCCTTCCTGGGAGGAGCCGACGTCCACCACCATGCGGTTGTGGAGCCCTCACTAGTGCACCCTACAGGGCGTCGGAGAGTGTGACTCCGCCTCTCAACTGTCCATCGCCGTGAGGGCTGATACTTGTGATCTGCGTTGGGTTTTCCGTGAAAAGGATCGAGTTATCACAACACAATGTGGGTAAGTATTTCCCTCAGTTATGAAACTAAGGTTTATCGAACCAATAGGAATACCAATCCTCAACCGTGTTCAGCAGCTGCACACAAAAGAGCAAACAACTTGCACCCAACGCTGCAAGAAGGTTGTCAATCCCCTTGGTCTCGTTATTTGCAAGCAAGTGAGTTGTATAGATAATTGTAAATTGCAAAATCAAATAAAATCAAATAAATGGCAGCAAGGTAGTAGTAGCGTCTGTAAATATATAAGTGAATAGACCCAGGGGCCTTAGTGTTCTCTAGTGGCATCTCTCATAGAAATATCATACGATGGGTAAACAAATTACTGTTGGGCAATTGGTAGAAGATCGAATAGTTATGAAATTTTCACGACAATGATTATGTGTCTATAGGCACCAGGTCCATAAGAAAATAGGCCGACTCCTTCCTGCACCTATTACAATTACTCCACTCATCAACCGTAGATATCTAATGTATTAAGTAAAACAGAGTAATGCTTGGAGAACGATGAAATGATGTAGACAATGTAAACATAATCAATATGAATATAGTGTTATCCTTAGTAGCAACAACACAAAGACGCATCTTCTCCCCTTCTGTCATTGGGATATAGAAACTCGCCAGGTTGAACCTACTAAAATGCACCACTCCCACCGAAGAAATATCAATCTAGTTGGCCTAACTATCTCAATAGATCGAAGAGCATTACGAAGCTATAATAATGATGCAAATAAGAATCATAATAATCAGGTTTGACTGAAATACTTTTCATAAATAATCTGAACATAAACTTACAATTCATCGGATCCCAACAAACACACCATACAAAGGGATTATATGTGATAGACCAAGGCAAAGATGCGATGAACATTGTATTGAAGATCAAGAGAGAGAGAGATTGCCATCTAGGTATTACCTACGGACTCGTAGGTCTGGGGTGAACTACCCACACATCATCATGAGGGAATCAAGATTGATGAGGAGGCCCTGCGTGATCGATCTCCCCTGAGGCAGGGTGTCGGAACGGAGATCTAGATGGGATCCTATCGGAACAGAGACTTGCGGCGACGTAAAACGTGTTCCCTCCTATAGGTTTTTTGGAATATTAAAGAATTTATAGGCCAAATAGGGACGTTGGGAGAGCCACGAGGGGGCCACCACATATCAGCCCCCCTAGGGTGTGCCCTGATGTGTGGTGGGGCCCTCGTGTGCCTCCCGGCCTCCTCGTGAGGCTTGCAGGTCTTCTTTTGGTCCAGAAAAAATCACCAAAAAGTTTTTTGGCAAATGGACTTTGTTTGGTACTATAAACCTAAAAAGTAAAAAACATACAGAAAAACAACAACTGGCACTTGGCACTGGGTCAATAGGTTAGTGCTAAAAAATATTATAAACTGGTAAGCAAATGCCCAAAAAGTATCCTAGGGTGATCATATATCATCATGGAACAATAAAAAATTATAGATACATTGGAGACATATCAGCATCCCGAAGCTTAATTCCTGCTCGTCCTCGAGTAGGCAAATGATAAAAACAGAATTTCTGATTTGACATGCTACCCGTTATGTAATATTTTGTATGTATGCTCATTGAGAAACGATGAATTAACAAACATTAGCATAATTATACTTATAAGTATAAGAAACATAATCATTGATTTTTCAAAGTATACAATCCTAAAAGAATGTTTACCCCCAATCATCTTATTATATTAGCAAGGCATGACTCTGTATTCACCACATCAATACAAATGTTAAGCACCACGGTGCCCAAGTCAGGAAATTGGATCGTACTTTTTTAGCTATGCATCAACTTTTTATTCTTCATGCAATACATGAGCGTGAACCATTAGACATGGAATGTAGGTGGAATAGAATATGATGGTAGATATCAAAGGGGTAAAAAGTTGAGAATATAGTCTCACATCAAATAGGCGTACCAATGAGCTATAAGGATGCTCATCAATAGATGCCAATGCAAGGAGTAGGGATTGCCATGCAAATGATGCTTGAGCTATAAGTGTATGAAAGCTCAACTGAATCTAAGTGGGGCGTGCATCCAACTTGCTTGCTTATGAAGACCTCGGATATTTGAGAAGCCCATCATCAGAATATACAAGACAAGTTTATAATGAAAAGGTAATTCCTAGTAGCATATGGGAGTGACAAAATAGGAGACTCACTATATGAAGAACATGGTGCCACATTGAGTCACAAGTGTGGTAAAGGATAGTAGCAAAGTCCCTTCTCTCTTTTTCTCTCATCTTTTTTCATGGTGGGCTTTCTCTTTTTTTGCCTCCCCCATTTATGTGTGCGTGTCTCTCTCTCTCTCTCTATATATATATATATTATATGGTGGGCTCATTTGGCCTCCCTCATTATTTATTTATTTTTTGTCCGGAGTCTCATCCCGACTTGTGGGAGAATCATAGTCTCCATCATCCTTTCCTCACAGGGACAATGCTCTAATAAGGATGATCATCGCACTTTTATTCACTTAGAACTCAATATGAGAAACTGATAGGATGATATGACTCTGTATGAATCCCTCTGGAAGTGTACCAGGTTGTGCAAGATCTAGCATGACACGTATCAAAAATATGATGAATGGTGGCTTTGCCACAACTACTATGTCAGCTCTATATGATCATGCAAAGCAATGTGATGATGAACGGACTAGTCATGTGAAGTGACGATGGAATTTGCATGGCAATATATCTTGGAATGGATAGGTAGGTATGGTGGATGTTTTGAGGAAGATATAATGAGGCTTATGTGCAACAGGGTGTGTCATGTCATGGGGTTTGGATGCACCGGCGAAATTTGCACCGATCCTCGACGTGAGAGTGGGTTATGCACAGTACCGAAGAGGCTAGCAAATATGAGAAGGTGAAGATGTGTATGTCCATGGTATCACATTATTCATAAATAACTCATATACGTATTGTAAAGTTTTATTAGTTTTATCATAATTTGAAGTACTACTCGTATGCCATGAGGGAGGAGGTTGGAAGGAGTTAACCATCGCACGCCCCCGACTCGAAACAACACTAGGATTTCAGTGAGGAATAGAAATGCTCACACATCATCACCATGCCTTGTTAATTTTTAGATGAACAAAAAGTTAACACCTCTTAATATCGACACTTCTACGAATCAATAATTGTGAACTCATACCTTTTTCATATTACCACATTAATGTCATTCACCTGAATTTTCTCTATATGTGCCACATGATGGTTTTGATTACCACTCATTGAATACCTATTTATTTGGACTAGTCTTATGACCCATGAAAATTACCATCACTATTCATTAACTCTTAAACAAATATAAGTGAAGAACGAGAGCATATTATTTCTACAAAATCTACATGCCTCCATGCTCAAAAACATATAAGTGAAGTAATAGAGCAACTGCCAAGCTCAAAAGATTTAAGTGAAGCACATAGAGTATGCTAACAAATTATGATGAAAGTGTGTCTCTGTAAAATAGGTGTGTCCGGCAAACGATGATTGTGACAAACTAAAAGTAAAATCAAACAAAGGAAAATGATGCTCCAAGCAAAACACATATCATGTGATGAATAAAAATGCAGCTCCAAGTGACATACCGATGGATTGAGGCGAAAGAGGGGATGCCTTCTCGGGCATCCCCAAGCTTAGACGCTTGAGTCTTCCTTAGAATATTACCTTTGGGTGCCTTGGGAATCCCCAAGGTTAGGATTTTTCTACTCCTTATTCCGTGGTCTGATACGTCCATTTTGCATCATGCTTTTATATTGATTTATTGCATTATGGGATATTATTACACGTTATGGTACAATAGTTATGCCTTTTCTGTCCTATTTTACAAGGTTTACATGAAGAGGGAGAATGCCGACAGCTAGAATTTTGGACTGGAAAAGGAGCAAATCTGAGATTCCTATTCTGCACAACTCCAAAAGTCGTGAAAATTTGCGGAGAATTATTTTGGAATATAAAAAAATACTGGGTGAAACAGATACCTGAGGGGGCCACCAGGAGGCGACAAGCCTGCGAGGCGCGGCCATCACCATGCCTAGCAGGATTGTGGCCCACCTGGCAGGCCCCCGACACCCATCTTCTCCTATATGGTGGGTTTTGACCTGGGAAAAATCAGAAGAGAGCTTTCGGGATGAAGCGCCGCCATCTCGAGGTGGAACTTGGACAGAACCAATCTAGAGCTCTGGTAGGGCTGTTCTGCCATGGAAACTTCCCTCCCAGAGGGGGAAATCGAAGCCAACATCATCACCAACGATCCTCTCATCAAGAGGGGGTCAATCTCCATCAACATCTTCACCAGCACCATCTCCTCTCTAAACCCTAGTTCATCTCTTGTATCCGATCTTTGTCTTAACTCCTCAAATTGGTACATGTGGTTTGCTAGTAGTGTTGATTACTCTCCGTAGTTAATGCTAGTTGGTTTACTTGGTGGAAGATCATATTTTCAGATCCTTTATGATAATTAATACTCCTCTAATTATGAACATGAACATGTTTTGTGAGTAGTAACATTTGTTATAAGTAATCATGTGAATTTATTATTCGTTCGATATTTTGATGAGATGTATGTACTCTATCCTCTAGTGGTGTTATGTGAACGTCGACTACATAACACTTCACCATTATTTGGGCCTAGGGGAAGGCATTGGGAAGTAATAAGTAGATGATGGGTTTCTAGAGTGGCAGAAGCTTAAACCCTAGTTTATGCATTGCTTCGTAAGGGCTGATTTGGATCCATATGTTTCATGCTATGGTTAGGTTTACCTTAATTCTTCTCTCGTAGTTGTGGATTCTTGCGAGAGGGGTTAATCATAAGTGGGAAGTTTGTCAAAGTAAAGGAAGCACCCAAGCACTGGTCCACCCACATATCAAATTATCAAAGTAACGAAGGCGAATCAAATGAGAATGATGAAAACTAGCTCGACAGAAATCCCCATGTGTCCACGGGAGCGCTTTGATTTATATAAGAGTTTGTCCAGGCCTGTCCTTTGCTACAAAAAGGATTGGACTACCTTTCTGCACCTTTGCTACACTTGTTACTTGTTACTGGTTACGAATTATCTTATCACAAAACTATTTGTTACTGATAATTTTAGTGCTTGCAGAGAATACCTTACTGGAAACTGCTTGTCATTTCCTTCCGCTCCTTGTTGGGTTCGACACTCTTACTTATCGAAAGGACTACGATATATCCCCTATACTTGTGGGTCATCAAGACTCTTTTCTAGCTCCATTACCGGGAAGTGAAACGCCTTTGGTGAGTGGAATGTGGTAAGGAAAAATTTATATAGTGTGCTTAAATTTACTGACACTTGTTACTATGGAAAGTAATCCTTTGAGGGGCTTGTTCGGGGTATCTTCACCTTGATCGAAAACACAAAGAGTTGTCGCTCAACCTACTAAACCTTCTGAAAATATTTATTATGAAATTCCTTCGGGTATGATAGAGAAACTGCTGGCTAATCCTTATGCATGAGATGGAACACTACATCCTGATTTGCACCTAATCTATGTGGATGAAGTTTGTGGATTATTTAAGCTTGCAGGTCTGCCCGAGGATCACGTCAAGAAAAAGGTCTTTCCTTTATCTTTGAAGGATAATGCATTGACATGGTATAGGCTATGCGATGATATTGCATCATGGAGCTACAACCGATTGAAAATGGAATTTCACTAGAAGTTCTACCCTATGCATCTAGTTCATCGTGATCGGAATTAGATTTATAATTTTTGGCCTCGTGAAGGAGAAAGAATCGCTCAAGCTTGGGGGAGGCTTAAGTGAATGTTATATTCACGGCCCAATCATGAGCTCTCAAGAGAAATTATTATTCAGAGTTTTTATGCTCAGCTTTCTCGTAATGATCAATCCATGGTCGATACTTCTTGTGTTGGTTCCTATATGAAGAAGGCTATTGACTTCAAATGGGACTTAATGGAAAGAATTAAACGCAACTCTGAAGATTGGGAGCTCGACGAAGGTAAGGAGTCAGGTATGAACCATAAGTTTGATTGTGTTAAATCCTACGTAGACACCGATGCTTTTCATGAATTCAACACTAAATATGGATTAGACTCTAAGATAGTAGCTTCTTTTTGTGAATCTTTTGCTGCTCATGTTGATCTCCCCAAGGAGAAGTGGTTTAAATATGATCCTTGCATTGAAGTGAAAGTAGTTGAACCTATTAAAGTTGAAGAGGAAACTATTACTTATAATGTTGATCCTGTTATTCCTGTCACTTATATTGAGAAACCACCTTTCCCTGTTAGAATAAAGGAACATACTAAAGCTTCAACTGTGGTTCATAGGAGCTGTGCTAGAACACCTACACCCCCTGAGAAATTAAAGTTGAGCCTAGTATTTCAATGGTTAAGGATCTCTTGGTTGATAATGTTGATGGGCATGTTATTCAATTTTTTGATGAAGCTGCTAGAATCGCTAAACCTGATGCTAAAGATAAACATAGACCCATTGTTGGCATGCCTGTTGTTTTTGTTAAAATAGGAGATCATTGTTATCATGGATTATGTGATATGGTTGCTAGTGTGAGTGCAATTCCCTTTACCTTATATAAAGAGATTATGAATGATATTGCACCAGCTGAGTTAGGGGGAATTGATGCTACAATTAAGCTTTGCTAATAGAAACACGATATCACTAGTTGGGTTTATTAGAGATGTTGAAGTCTTGTGTGGGAAAATAAAATATCCTACTGATTTTCTTGTTCTTGGCTCCCCACAAGATGATTTTTGTCCCATTATATTTGGTAGATCCATCTTGAATACCATTAATGCCAGGATAGATTGTGATAAGGAAACTCTAACCGTAAGTTTTGGGGATATGTCTCATGAGTTTAATTTCTCTAAATTTCATAGACAACCACATGATAAAGAATCGCATAGTAAGGATGGAATTATTGGTCTTGCTTCTATTGCTATGCCTCCTACTAATCCTTTAGAGCACTATTTGCTAGACCATGAAAATGACATGCATATGAATGAAAGGAATGAAATCGATAAGATTTTCTTTGATCAGCATCCTATTCCGAAACACAACTTGCCTGTTGAAATACTTGGAGATCCTCCTTCACCCAAGGGTGATCCCGTGTTTGAGCTTAAACAATTACCGGATACTCTGAAATATGCTTATCTTGATGAAAAGAAGATATATACTGTTATTATTAATGCTAAACTTTCAGAGCATGAAGAACAAAGATTATTGAAAACTCTGAGGAAGCACCATGCTGCTACTGGATATACTCTTGATGATCTTAAGGGCATTAGTCCCACTCTATGTCAGCACAAACTTAAAATGGAGCCTGATGCTAAACTATTTGTTGATCAGCAACGATGGTTGAATCCTAAAATGAAGGAAGTGGTAAGAAATGAAATATTAAAGCTTCTGGAGGCAGGTATCATTTACCCTATTGCTGATAGTAGATGGGTTAGTCCTGCTCATTGTGTCCCTAAGAAAGGAGGTATTACCGTAGTTCCTAATGATAAAAATGAATTGATCCCGCAGAGAATTGTTACGGGTTATAGAATGGTGATTGATTTTAGGAAATTGAATAAAGCTACTAGAAAAGATCATTACCCTCTACCTTTTATTGATCAAATGCTAGAAAGATTATCCAAACACACACATTTCTGCTTTCTAGATGGTTATTCTGGTTTCTCTCAAATACCTATGTCAAAAGAGGACCAACAGAAGACCACCTTTACCTGTCCTTTTGGTACCTTTGCTTATAGATGTATGCCTTTTGGTTTATGCAATGCTCCTGCTACCTTTCAAAGATGTATGACTGCTATATTCTCTGATTTTTGTGAAAGGATTGTTGAGGTTTTCATGGATGATTTTTCTGTTTAGGGAACTTCTTTTGATGATTGTTTGAGCAACCTTGATCGAGTTTTGCAGATATGTGAAAAAACTAATCTTGTCTTGAATTGGGAGAAGTGTCACTTTATGGTGAATGAAGGCATTGTATTGGGACATAAAATTTCAAAAAGAGGTATTGAAGTTGACAAGGCTAAAGGTGATGCTATTGAAAAAATGCCGTGTCCTATGGATATGAGAGGTATAAGAAGTTCCCTTGGTCATGCTGGTTTCTATAGGAGATTTATTAAATATTCCTCTAAGATTTCTAGGCCTCTCGCTAATATTTTGTAAAAAGATGTTCCATTCGTTTTTGATGATGATTGTGTATAAGCTTTTGAAATTCTTAAGAATGCTTTGATTTCTGCACCTGTTGCTCAACCACCTGATTGGAACCTACCCATTGAAATTATGTGTGATGCTAGTGATTATGACGTTGGCGCTGTCCTAGGACAAAGAGTATGCTAGCAAAACTCTAGACAATACTCAAAGAAACTATGCTACCACCGAAAAAGAATTTTTAGCAGTTGTGTTCGCTTGTGATAAGTTTATACCTTATATTATTGATTCTAAAGTAACTGTTCACACCGATTATGTGACTATTAAATATCTTATGAAAAAGAAGGATGCTAAACCTAGACTTATCAGGTGGGTTCTTCTGCTATAAGAATTTTATTTGCATATTGTTGATAAAAAGGGTGCTGATAACCCCATAGCAGATAACTTGTCTAGGTTAGATAATGTCCTTGATGACCCACAACCTATTGATGATAGCTTTCCTGATGAACAATTAACTATCATAAATGCTTCACGTAATGCTCCTTGGTATGCTGATTATGCTAATTACATTGTCGCTAAATTTATACCGCCTAGTTTCACATACCAACAAAAGAAAAAGTTCTTCTATGATTTAAGACATTACTTCTGGGATGACCCACACCTTTATAAAGAAGGATTAGATGGTGTTATTAGACGTTGTGTACCTGAGCATGAACAATAATAGATCCTACAAAAGTGTCATTCTGAGGCCTACGGAGGACACCACATTGGAGATAGAACTACACATAAGGTATTACAATCTGGTTTTTATTGGACTGCTCTCTTCAAGGATGCTCGTAAGTTTGTATTTTCATGTGATGAATGTCAAATAATTAGCAATATTAGTAGACGTCAGGAAATGCCTATGAATTAATCTCTTGTTATTGAACCATTTGATGTTTGGGGTTTTGATTATATGGGACCTTTTCCAACATCCAACGGGTATACTCATATTTTAGTTCTGTTGATTATGTTACTAAGTGGGTAGAAGCTATTCCAACTAGTAGTGTTGATCATAACACCTCTATTAAGATGCTTAAAGAAGTTATTTTCCCTAGATTTGGAGTCCCCAGATATTTATTGACTGATGGTGGATCACATTTTATTCATGGTGCTTTCCGTAAATTGCTTTCTAAGTATGATGTTAACCATAGAATTGCATCCCCTTATCATCCTTAGACTAGTGGTCAAGTAGAATTAAGCAATATAGAAATTAAATTGATCTTGCAAAAGACGGTTAATAGATCTAGGAAGAATTGGTCTAAGAAACTTGACGATGCATTATGGGCTTATAGAACTGCTTACAAGAATCATATGGGTATGTCTTCACATAAAATGGTTTATGGTAAAGAATCTCACTTACCTCTAGATCTAGAGAACAAAGCTTATTGGGAAATAAAAGAGCTCAACTATGATTTCAAACTTGCTGGTGAGAAGAGGTTATTTGACATTAGCTCACTTGATGAATGGAGGACCCAGGCCTATGAGAATGCCAAGTTGTTCAAAGAGAATGTTAAGAGATGGCATGATAAAAGGATACAAAAGTGTGAATTCAATGTAGGTGACCATGTCTTGCTATACAATTCTCGGTTAAGATTTTTTGCAGGAAAACTTCTCTCTAAATGGGAAGGGCCTTACATTGTTGAGGAAATATATCGTTCCGGTGCTATCAAGATCAACAACGCCGATGGCACAAATCTGAAGGTGGTAAACGGGCAAAGAATCAAACATTATACCTTAGGTACTCCCATTAATGTTGAAACCAATGTTATCAATACCATAACTCCGGAAGAGCACATTAGGGAGAACTATCGGAACGTTTTAGACTCCGAAAAGGAATAGGTACGTGGTACGGTAAGTAAACTGACTCCAAAACTTTCCCAATAGCAATTTTACTCAGTTTTGGAATATTTAAAAATTTAGGAAAATAAAAAGTAGTCTGAAGAACGCACGAGGAGATGACAAGCCTACTAGGCATGGCCACACCCTGGTCGTGCCTAGGGGGCTTGTCACCACCCAGTGCGCCCCCGGACTTTGTTTTCTTGTGAAATACTCCTTCGGGTCTACAAAAATTCATTATATAATCTCCAAAGGTTTCGACTTTCGTATCATGACAATACTTCCTGTTTTCATTTTGAGCTATTTCTACAACACATTTAGAGCAAGAAGTTTTTGCAAGAGTCTTCCGGGGAGAGTGGTGTTTCTCACCCGGCACAGGAGCCCGAGGAATACATTGAAGCTAATCACGTTGGGCGAACCACGGAGGAAGGATATGGAGGTCAACTTAAAAAGGGTGGATGCCATGGAGGAAGACCAAGAAGTTAACTCTCATCCTCAACCTGGAGCCACGTTGGAGGAACTTCTGAGCTCAGCAATCCCGAATTCGGTCATTCCTCCCAATGATAAATTTCTTACTTATGAAAACCTGAAAAAGAGTATTGTCTTTTCACCTACAGCATTGAAACATCCATGGGTGAAGAGATCTCTAACCGTCCATGGAAAACTGCACAAGGAAGTAATGGATCTCAAACAGCAAAATAACAAGCTTGAAGAGGAGAATCGCATTCTGAAGGGTATCATCGCCAAGAATATCTCACCATCACCTCCGAAGAAGGACACCTGAGCACATGGGTATGGGCACTCCCCTTGGCTTGTGCCAAGCTTGGGGAAGGTGCCTTGGTATCATATCACCATCACACCTTTTCCCTTTCTCTTTTCTTGTTTTTCTTAGTTCGATCCTTTTTGATTTTTTTAGCTAGTAGAATAAAGTTTAAGTATGATTTAGTTTTTAGTTTTTGTTTTTGCTCCCCTTATGTAAGCAAGTTTGAGAGTTATATAATTAAAAGTAGTTTTGATGAGAGGGCTTTGCTAGATTACTATGCTCTTGAGAGTTATGAATAAAGAATAATAGAATAAACACAAAAGAGTATACATAATGATCTTATGGGGAGTGATGACTCCACATAACAAAAGTACGTCGATTGAAATTTGTTGGGAGTTAACAAACATAGCAATTGGTCATTGGTGCAATTGAAAAAGGAAGTGATAAAGGAAGAGAGATTCACATATAAATATATTATCTTGACATCTTTTATGATTGTGACCACTCATTAAAATATTTCATGCCAAGAAGTTGATGTTGGACAAGGAAGACAACATAATGGGTTATGTTTGCTTGCTTTAGAATAGAAGTTATATGGTTTTAGATCCTCCAACATGTAGTGCTTGCTTCCACCTCATAATATCAAAAACTTCCACACCAAGTAGAGATACTACTTGTGCATCCAAACACCTCAACTCAGTTTTGCCATGAGAGTCCACCATACCTACCTATGGATTGAATAAGATCCTTCAAATAAGTTGTGATCGATGCAAAAAGCAATAAAAATTTCTCCTAAATACGTGTGATATTTTATTGTAAGGGAAATAAGCATTGTACTAACTTGTGATAGTAAAGAAATAAAAGCAACATACTGCATAATAAAGGTTGCTATCACAAAGGGCAATACAACATGTCATTCCTCTGCACTAAGGGTTTGTGCATCCCAAAACAAAAAGCGCATGACAACCTCTACTTCCCTCTGCGAAGGGCCTATATGTTACTTCTACTTTTTAAGTACTTACCTTTATGCAAGATTCACGGTGATCCTCACCACTTCCTATATTTTGTCTCTCACTTGGCAAGCATTATGTGTTGGGAAATGATCTAGACGCATATATCCACTCGGATGTGGGTGATCATGAGCTATTATTATTGACATCACCCTTGAGGTGAATAGTTTGGAGGAAAACTATAAGGCCCTATCTTTCTCTGTGTCCGATTGAAGCTTTGATCTCGTGGGTACCGCGTGAGTGTTAGCAATTGTGAAAGACTAAAAGATGATTGAGTATGTGGATTTGCTTTACAAGCTCTTATATTGACTCTTTCTGATGTTATGATAAATTGCCAATTGCTTCAATGACTAAGATCATAGTTTGGTGGTTGTCAATAGAGTTCTTTGTTCATACTTTATCTTGTGAATGAATTATTACTCTAGCATAAGAGATCTTATACAATAATTATTATTTTTCTAAAGATGTTCATGATGCCCTCATGTCCGTATTTTATTTTATCGACACCTCTATCTGTAAACATGTGGAAATATTTATCGATCTTGGCTTTCGCTTGACGGCAAGCGAGGTCTAAGCTTGGGGGAGTTGATACGTCCATTTTGCATAATGCTTTTATATTGATATTTATTGCATTATGGATTGTTATTACACGTTATGGTACAATACTTATGCCTTTTTCTCCTATTTTATAAGGTTTACAAGAAGAGGGAGAATGCCGGCAGCTAGAATTTTGGACTAGAAAAGGAGCAAATCTGATATACCTCTTCTGCACAACTCCAAAAGTCCTGACAATTTATGGAGAATTATTTTGGAATAGATGAAAAATACTGGGTGAAACAGATACCTGAGGGTGGCCACCAGGAAGCGACAAGCCTGCCAGGCGCGCCCACCCCCCTTGGCCGTGCCTAGCAGGCTTGTGGCCCACCTGGCAGGCCCTCGACGCCCATGTTCTCCTATATGGTGGGTTTTGAACTGGAATAAATCAGAAGAGAGCTTTCGGGATGAAGCGCCGCCGTCTCGAGGCGGAACTTGGACAGAACCAATCTAGAGCTTCGGTTGGGCCGTTCTATCAGGGAAACTTCCCACACGGAGGGGGAAATCGAAGCCATCGTCATCACCAACGATCCTCTCATCGAGAGGGGGTCAATCTCCATCAACACCTAGTTCATCTCTTGTATCCAATCTTTGTCTTAACACCTCAGATTGGTACTCGTGGGTTGCTAGTAGTGTTGATTACTCTTTGTAGTTAATGTTAGTTGGTTTACTTGGTGGAAGATCATATGTTCAGATCCTTTATGATAATTAATATTCCTCTAATTATGAACATGAACATGTTTTGTGAGTAGTTATGTTTGTTCCTGATGACATGGGATAAGTCTTGTTATAGGTAATCATGTGAATTTGGTATTCGTTCGATATTTTGATGAGATGTATGTTGTCTCTCCTCTAGTGGTTTTATGTGAACGTCGACTACATAACACTTCACCAGTATTTGGGCCTAGGGGGAGGCATTGGGAAGTAATAAGTAGATGATGAGTTGCTAGAGTGACAGAAGCATAAACCCTAGTTTATGTGTTGCTTCATAAGGGGCTGATTTGGATCCATATGTTCCATGCTATGGTTAGGTTTACCTTAATTCTTCTTTCGTAGTTGTGGATGCTTGCGAGAGGGGTTAATCATAAGTGGGAAGTTTTTCCAAGTAAGGGCAGCACCCAAGCACCGGTCCACCCACATATCAAATTATCAAAGTAACGAAAGTGAATCAAATGAGCATGATGAAAACTAGCTTGACAAAAATTCCCATGTGCCCTCGGGAGCACTTAGCTTTATATAAGAGTTTGTCCAGGCCTGTACTTTGCTACAAAAAGGATTGGTCTACCTTGCTGCACCTTTGCTGCACTTGTTACTTGTTACTTGTTATGAATTATCTTATCACAAAACTATCTGTTACCGATAATTTCAGTGCTTGTAGAGAAAACCTTACTGGAAACTGCTTGTCATTTCCTTCTGCTCCTCGTTGGGTTTGACACTATTACTTATCTAAAGGACTATGATAGATCCCCTATACTTGTGGGTCATCATGGTCCATCATGATAACTCGCAAAACTTAGAAACTTCAATCAGGCAAAACTCAAGAAAACTTCGTGAGATCCGTCAGTATAAGCAACATATTGAATACTTTAGGTACTGTTATAAATTGATTCTTAATTTATTTTTTGCATAATAGGTACTGTATTCTAACTTTTCCATGTTTTATAGCTCCCGATACAATCCATAGAATAATCAAAACAAGCAAACTAAGCAAAACAGAATCTATATAAATCAGAACAATCTATAGCAATCTGTAAAGAGACCATACTTATGTAACTCTTAAAATTCTGAAACATTGGGAAAACGTGTAGAATTTATATTGAATACTATGTAAAAAATTCAGATCAATATCACGCTCCAATAAAAAATGAAAAATCTTTCTCTGGAGTCAAAATTTTCTGTTTTGTTTCAGCATTGTTTCTAGTCATCTCGTGATTTATCCCAAAGGCTTTACTTGGCACAAACACTAATTTAAACATAACAACATAATAATTACATATGAAATAATTATTTTATCACAAAAGAATTGAAGGTAGAAAGCAAAAATAAAGGTAACTATTGGGTTGTCCCAACAAGCGCTATTGTTTTATGCCCCTAGCTAAACATAATGCATAGTTTCAAGTGTTGTCATCTTTGGCACTCAACCCATAAGTGGATCTCATGATTAATTAATAAGGTGGTTTAACTTCCTAGGGAAATTTTCCATTCCTTTCTTTAATGGAAATTGGAACCTTATGTTTCCCTCTTTCATGTCAATAATTGCACCTATAGTTTGTAAAAAGGGCCTTCCAAGTATTATGGTACAAGAAGGATTGCAATAAATATCAAGCACAATGAAATATACATGCACATGATTTTTATATTCAATAATAATAATGTCATAAATTCTACCCAAAGGTTTCTTAATGGTAGAATCTGCAAGATGCAAGTTTAGGCAACACTCTTCAATATCAGTGAGACCAAGCACATCACATAAAATTTTAGATATGGTTGAAATACTAGCACCAAGGTCACACAAAGCATTGCATTCATATTTATTTATATTTATTTTGATAGTAGGTTCCCACTCATCATGCAATTTTCTAGGAATATAAACTTCAAGTTCAAGTTTCTCGTCATAAGCTTTTATCATAGGTTCTACTATATGCTCGGTAAAAACTTTATTTTGTTCACACGCATTAGGTGAGCTAATAATGGATTGCAGCAAGGAAATACATTCCACTAAAGATAATTTATGATAATTAAAGTCCTTATAATCCAATATAATGTGCACATCACTTTTAAAGTCTTGACCTCTCCAAACCCACTTTTTTCAATTTTAGCATCAAAATCATCACCCTCCAAGCAAACGGGACGCTTCTCAACTAGAGTTAACTCATATCCAGTACCTTTATAATTTATATTCAGAAAAGTAAAAAAATATTCAATGGGATAAGTACCAATCTTTCTAAGATCTTCATCATGATTCCGGTAAAAATGGGTGGATGAGCTTTTTCCAAGAATTACTGCTTAGCTCTCAACTTAGCGGTCCTCTCCTTACATTCATTAATACATATTTATATAGATTTAATAGTCTCATTAAAATCGTCCTTGGATGGAAAATCTTTATTTTTAAGAGTTTCTACATCAAGAGGAATCCTATCAACGTTTTTAGCCAAAGCATCAATCACATGCAATTTTTCTTCTACCATAGCAACGAAAACCTTTTGAGAATTAATGAATTCTTTAATTGTGTTATCAAATTTAGAAGGTATCCTATTAGAATTTGCATAAGAATTTCCATAGTTTTTAGAGGAATTACGAGGATACGATCTAGAATTGAAATTTCTTATATAAGCATTGTTATTGAAATTATTTTGCAAGATAAAGTTCACATCAATAGCATCATTATTTTGCTCAATCAAAGTAGACAAATTCATATCATTGGGATCAACGTGAGTATTTTTACTAGCAACCATATTCATAAGAGCATCCACTTTTTCACTCAAAGTAGCAATTTCTTCAACATAATCTACCTTCTTACCAGTTGGAGCTCTCTCTGTATGCCATTGAGAATAATTTGTCATAATGTTGTCTATAAGTTTTGTGGACTCTCATAAGTTCACATCCATAAAGGTACCACCTGCGGTAGAATCTAGAAGATTTCAGGATACAAAGTTTAGTCCAGCATAGAAGTTTTGGATAATCATCCACAAGTTTAAACCACGAGTATGGAAATTTCTTATCATCAATTTCATTCTATCCCAAGATTGTGAAACATGCTATTTATCTTGATGTTTAAAATTCATTATTTGATTTCTAAGGGAGATGATCTTAGCAGGAGGAAAATACTTGGCAATGAAAGCATCTTTACACTTATCCCACGTTCCAATACTATTATGAGGTAAAGATTAAAACCAAGCTTTAGCTTTATCTCTTAGTGAAAAAGGAAATAATTTAAATTTCACAATATCATTATCCATATACTTTTTCTTTTGCATATCACATAATTCAACAAAGGTATTGAGATGTGACGCAGGATCCTCATTAGGACTTCCCGAAAATTGATCTTTCATGACAAGATTTAGCAATGCAGCATTAATATCAAACGCCTCCGCACTAGTGGCGAGTGGTATAGGAGTACCAATAAAATCATTATTATTAGTATTTGAGAAGTCACCAAACTTAGTAGTATCTTGAGACATGGTGATCGAACAAGCAAAGCAACAAGCGATACAAGTAAAGTAGCAAGTAAAGTAAGCAAAGAACTAGTAACTAGAAAAGATAAATATTTTTGTATTTTTGATTTTTATGAGACAAACTAAATATAACAGAAAATAAAAATAATAACAAGTGAATGATAATTTGTGCGAAGTTACTTGATAGTTGGTGATGATATTCCCCGGCGACGGCGCCAGAAATACTTCCTCATACTTGTGATCTGCGTTGGGTTTTTCATGAAGAGGAACGAGTTATCATAGCACAATGTACGCAAGTATTTACCTCAATTATGAAACAAAGGTTTATTGAACCAATAGGAATACCAATCCTCAACCATGTTCAACGACTGCACACAAAAGAGCAAACAACTTGCACCCAACGCTGGCAAGAGGGTTATCAATCCCCTTGGTCTCGTTATATGCAAGCAAGTGAGTTGGGTAAATAATTGTAAATTTAAAAATAAAATAAAATAAAATAAATGGAAGCAATCTAGTAGTAGCGTTTGTAAATATATAAGTGAATAGACTCGAGGGCCGTAGAGTTCTCTAGTGGCATCTCTCATAGAAATAGCATACGGTGGGCACACAAATTACTGTTGGGCAATTGATAGAAAAGCAAATAGTTATGAGATTTTCACGACAATGATCATGTGTATATAGGCATCACGTCCATAAGCAAATAGGTCGACTCCTGCCTGCACCTATTACTATTACTCCACCCATCGACCGCTATCCAGCATGCATCTGGAGTATTAAGTAAAGCAGTGCAATGGTTGGAGAATGATGACATGATGTAGGCAAAGTAAACTCAATCAATATGAATAAATCCCATTGTGTTATCCTTAGTAGCAACAACACAAATACGCATCTTATCCCCTTATGTCACTAGGATATAGACACTCACCAGGTCGAACCTACTACAACGCACCACTCCCACCGAAGAAATATCAATCCAGTTGGCCTAACTATCTCAATAGATCGGAGAACATTGCGAATCTATAATGATCATGCAAATAAGAATCATATTAATCAGTTTTGACTCAAATAATTTTTGTGAAAAATCTGAACATAAACTCACAATTCATTGGATCCCAACAAACACACCATATAGAGGGATTACATCGGATAGATCAAGGCAAAGATGCGATGGACATTGTATTGAAGGTCAAGAGAGACAGATTGCCATCTAGGTACTACCTACGGACCCATAGGTCTGTGGTGAACTACTCACACATCATCATGAGGGCAACGAGGTTGATGAGAGGCCCTCCATGATTGATCCCCCCTTCGATAGGGTGCCAAAACGGAGCTCTAGATGGCCTCCCATCGGAATAGAGACTTGCGGCGACGTAAAAAGTGTTTTAGGACCTCCTCTAGGGTTTTTGGGATATTAGAAAATTTATTGGCAGAGAGGGACGTCGGGACAGCCACGAGGGGCCCACCACATATCATGGGGCCTAGGGCGTGCCCTGATGTGTGGTCGGGCCCTCGTGTGCCTACCGACATCCTCTCGAGGCTTGCAGGTCTTATTTTGCCCTAGAAAACAATCACCAAAGAGTTTCGTGGCAATTGGACTTCGTTTGCTACCGTAAACCTCAAAAGTAAAAACATGCAGAAAACAACAACTAGTACAATGCACTGGGTCAATAGCTTAGTGCTCAAAGATATTATAATTTTGTAAAAAAATTCCCAAAAAGTATCCTAGAATGATAATATATCAACATGGAACAATAAAAAAATATAGATACGTTGGAGACGTATCAAGGGCTTCCATCGCCTCCCACTCCCGCTGCCTGGCCCGACGGGTACGTCACGCCATGACATCGTCCGAGGAAGGCCATGCTTCATGCTCGACGTGCCAATGGAGGGGTTGTGATTCTGCCACTTTGTTCGAACGCCAGACCAACCGCACCCTCTCCTGCAGGGCCGCGATGCTGGATCCAAACATCGGCTGTCCCGACACAATGGAATCCCGGTGTTGTGATTCCGAGCGTTGCCATTGGGTTGCCATCTCCCGTGAGCAGTGGAGCGCAAGATGGATGACCATCTGCTCCTTGAGGTCGCATGGGAGGAGTTCGTGTTTGATGGATCTGGAGGTGAAGGACTCGGATCCACTGCCCGCCATGACTAAGAAGGCCGGAGATCGTCAGGGGTGAGCAAGGGTGACATATGGGAGTGTAGGGGAGTGGAGTGAAGTGGCTAGGGTTTGGTCTGGCAAGTGGATGAGGATTATTATATGTGAGATTTGTGGGACAACGAGGGTCGGTGGCAGATCGGGCTTGTCAAGCGGGCGTGCCTGGGCTCCCCATATCCGACCCATATTTTGGTTGGATATGAGGGTGTTGGTCAGCCTAGGTATTTGAGGGGGCTAACTGGGTTAATATTTTGAGGGAGGCGGGCATTTGAGGAGGTTATGAGGGGTCCAGCTGTAGATGTTCTAATAACTTAGACTAGTAACATGCATGTTACTAGTCTATGTTTAATACCTCTATAGTGAGGAGTAACATACGGGTAGTGTTATGCAACACTTCATTTATTAGGTTATAGACACATCTTGTCTTGGTATGTGTGATGTTACTCCAAGTATGAGTAGCTAGATATGTTACTCAATTTGTCTCTCTGCTTATTAATTAGATGCCACATTATCTTTTTTGCTTATGTATCATCTATGTTACTTTCACTATGGGTAGTCTAATAATTAGTCACGTAATAATATTATTTTATTTTATTTTTAAAATCACTCAATTAATGTTAAGATGTAGTAATAATATTTTTTTGCCATATATTTCTTAATGTTTCCGTAGCAACATGCAATGAATCATCTACTTAAGATAATATCCCAAATAAGTGATGTTTTGGACAAATATGTGTTTTTCAAGATATAGTTGCGACATCAATTATGATTGCGATGTATGTGTAAAAACGAAACAAATTATAATATTATAGAAATTGTTTTAAGGTCAAAGAATTTGAATTTTTTAAGCTAAATCATTCACATAGTTTAAGGTGCTTGATTTACGCAAGGCTACAAGCTAGCAACAATTGAAGAATAGCAGCCGGGTAATGAAAACATTTGTAACGGAAAATCAGATATCAAAATGTAAGTGATATGTGTCGCTTTATATATAAAGCGGGACGAGAGCCTTTTTCTTGGAAATCTCACTGCTCAAAAAATAATCCGATTCAGCGATTTTATCATCCAATTTATTGCTACTTGTGGGGATATCGATAATATTATGCCTTTATCTTCATCATTTATCATTTGGGACGATTTATCACTCTCACAAGCCATTTATTGGAAATCTACCGATAAATCCGGCCTATTCATATCACTATGTTTGAAAAAACTATATTAAGTTGTCTTTCGTGGACCTTATTACTGAATATGTATTGTTGTCCTATTTTATTTGTCATTATACGAGGATTCAAAGGTTAGGAATCAAGGTAGCACTTCTTTCCAATACTATTTTGGTGTTGAATATAGCATATTTTATTGTTGCGACCTGGGATTTGCAAAAAATAGTTGATTAATAGTCGACCAATAAAATCAATTAATCGGACAATTTCTGATTAATCTCTAATCCCCAGCTGACCGAGACGCTAACGATAAACGATATTCTCAACATCAAAATAGTAACATTCAGTCCCCAAAATGTTGTGTAAAAATCAACAATAATTCAAAGCACGTACAATTATTTTAGCCAAAGCCACATACAAGAAGTATTAGTATGAACAAATTGTTTTGTTATTTATCACCCTAACCTTTTCAAACAAAAGGGGTATAGGGAGGAAACACAAAAGACTAGACACAGAGCAACAAAACTAGGAGATGAGTGTAGGTAAACAAATTATTACAATATCATTGAAACTTACCAGCATGGAGAAGGAAGGAGCGGATTGATGAACAAAGGCACAGTAAGTACAATAATTCCCTGCACGAAATCAACAAACTTGTTGAGTATCCTGATTGTATTGGAAACATAGGATAGACTAGGTAATATTCTGGCTTGTCTTGTACTCTTAGTAGATCATGTACTCCTATATATGCTCATGAGGCTCAAGCAATAAAATAACTATTCCAGCAAATCCCTCTCTCCCTTTAACATGGTATCAGGGCGGTCCGTCCGCGTCGGCTGCCTCGAGGCGGCTGCCGGCTTCGGCCGCATCGGCCTTGCTGCCTGCCTTGGGCCGGCTACTTCCTCCCACCGGTTGTGTCGGCCTCGCTAGTTGCCTCACGTCGGTTGCGTCGAGTCGGCTGCCGACTCCAGTTGCATCGGGCTCGTACACACGTCGTCTCACGCTGACCATCGTCGTCTACTTCATCTCGGACTCTGCCGCCATCCCGTCTCCATCGAGCTGTGTCCCTAACCTCACGCGTGATCTGATTGATCACCCGCCCGCTGCCATGATCTACCTCATCTATGCCGTGCGACCGACCAGGCCCGTTGATTGCTCACACCTCCATAAGTCCCATGAAGACTGTCCCGAGTAAAGTTCGCCCCTCCATCGATCGAGCATCGGGCTGCCGTTGCGTCGCCCCGTCGGGCCGTAGTGCCGCCGCCCTGTGGTTCTCCTTGTGACTGCACCGATTTGTGCGTTGCCGCTACGTCACCCCTTCAGGCCGTAGTGCCGCGACACGCGGTCCCTACCGCCGCCCGAGGCCGTTCTGGTGGCTGCACCGACCCGTGCACCGCTGCTACGTCGCCCCTTTGGGCCATAGCGTCGCAACACGTGGTCCACGCAGCTGCCCCAAGGTCTTCCCGCCTTCGAGCTGCAACATCGCGGCTCGGGGTTCATCCCGCCGTCTCCGTGCATCAACTTTATGTGGTATGCTCCGTGCCGCCTCCCTTGGCACGGGAACGCCACCGTCCACGATGGTCTTCGCCACGCTGTCGTGTTCTTCATCGCCTACTTCGAGCATCGCCACCACGCTCCTAACCAACCACCGCCGCCGCCGTCAAGCCGCCACCACCACTCTTCTTCGGTGTTGATGTAGCTTGCTCACCTGAGCTGCGCCGTCCGTTCACCCCCCTTCATCTTCGTCTAGCACCAGCTCATCACCATCGTCGCCATCGTCGCCATCGTCTATCCCGACCACCTCATCCACTCCGACACCGCGGGCGACATCAGTCCCCTGCCGATTTGCGCTGCAACCGTCGTCGGGTCCTTCTCTGCTAGCCTTCTCGACATGGCGTACAAGTTGTGTGTAGGTCCCCGTCTATGCATGCCCGGTGCTCGCAACACCGTCACGTGTCTTCGTCCCCTATGTGTCCCTAGGCCTGGCAAGCCTAGAGCGACGCATCATCAACATCGACTTCGGCCGTCTATGCATACGCGGTGCTGGCAACACCGATGCATGCCTTCGTCCATGATGTGTCCCCGGGCTTGGCAAACCTGGCGTGACGTGTCTCAACTACATATTCTTCCCGACGCACCACTACTTCGACACCATTGCGCCCATCACTAACTCGGCGCCTCCTCGTGCCCGCGGTTCCATGACGACTTCCTCGACACCGACTACCCGAACTCGACATCGACCACGGCATTCTGCGCACAGCTACCTCGACCACGGCTACAGCACCCTACGCTCTTGGCTACCTCAACTTCGGCACAAAGGGATACCGCCTTGCTTGAGAAACCTGGTCGGTTTCTACTCCAGCCACACCTTCCATGATGCATCGACCGTTACGACTGTGGGGGGATGTCCGTCGGCTTGCCTTCAGATTCTTCTCCAGTATCACCGTCTGCATTGCTACCATTGTGACTGTGGGGGGATGTTGAGTTTTCTGATTGTTTTGGAAACATAGGATAGAATAGGAAATATTCTGGCTTGTCTTGTACTCCGAGTAGATCATGTACTCCTATATATGCCCACGAGGCTCAAGCAATACAACAACTATTCCACCAAATCCCTCTCCCCCTTTAACAAAACCCAAACAGAAAATGCTGTATTAGAATTCAAAATGCTAGACATGCAGAATTAATCAAGGTTGTGGGAGTTCACCTATAGATTGGTTCCGGTTTGCGATTGGACTCCTTTGGCATAATCACCATGCCTCAGGAGTCCATAGCAGCTTGTGCTTGCAATGACGATAATGGACCATGAATACGTATATGGGTGTGTCAACGTAAATTGGAAGGGTAGGAAGGAAGGGGCTGGAAAGGGGTAAGATTAACACGAGAGCGAAGGGGAAGCTTTGTAACCGATTAAAGATGATAAAATTGATGGGGGTTGAGGAGGCGTGGCTGTTTGGGTGCCCGGGATTCGGAGGAGAATGCAAACCACAAAAAGGAAATTGGCCACTTGGTGGAATAGTTGAAAGACAACAATTGCAACAACTTCCCGCAAGGATAGTCGAAAGGATCACAAGCGAGCAGTGATGACGTGGCTTTAGAAAACGATCGAAAAATTAAGTAGTTACTGACATGGCATGTGTGATGAGGTGGATAGACTGTATATCAAGATAAACATGATAATGAGAATGAATCTTTTAAGTATATATAATTAGGTAACTTTGTCATTTATTTTGGATATGATGTCCTTCCATAGACATCATTCATATTTTCAACTAATGAGCTTATTCTAAATAGTTGGTGAAGTTCCCAAACAGTAAATGGATCTTATTGCCCACTTTCTTGGTCACAAGTGGATGTTACAATCTACTTGCTAGATATGCATGGAGTAAAGGTGTGTACTCCATTTGATCTGAATTAAATGACACAACCTCTATGCAAATTGTATAGAGAACACATCATTTAATTTGGACTGGAGAGAATATTTCTTTTTCGCTCAGATTCTTATCAGAACTTCAACCCATACCACAGAATAGGTAATGAGGAAAAATAAGTGGATGTTAGAATCTACTTGCTAGATCACAAGTGGATGTTACAATCTACTTGCTAGACATGCATGGACTAAACGTGTGTACTCCATTTGATCTGAATTAAATGACACAACCTCTATGCAAATTGTATAGAGACCGCACCATTTAATCTGGACTGGAGAGAATATTTCTTTTTCGCTCAGATTCTTAACAGAACTGCAACCCATACTGCAAAATAGGTATGAGGAAAAACAACCAGTGAGCTGGTGTGCTGTGGAGAGTAGGTCTCTGGACTTGAAACTGTTGGGGAACATCACATGGGAAACAAAACTTTTCCTACGCATACGCAGATCTATCCATGGTGATGAACATCTATGAGAGGGAGAGTGGATCTACGTACCCTTGTAGATCGCTAAGAGGGAAGCGTTAAGAAACGCGGTTGGTGTAGTCGAACGTCTTCGCGATCCAAATCGCCGAGCGTCCTGCGATCTCATCACGATCCGTCCCGCGATCCAATCACGATCCGTCCCGTGAGCTCATCATGATCCGTCTCGTGATCTTGATCATGATCCGTCCCGCGAACTCATCACGATCCGTCTCGCAATCTTGATCACGGTCCTTCCGATCTAGCGCCGAACGGACAACACCTCCGTGTTCAGCACACGTACAGCTTGATGACGATCTCCACCTTCTTGATCCAGCAAGAGGGAGCGGAGAGGTAGAAGAGTTCTCCGGCAACGTGATGGCGCTGTGGCGATGGTGGTGGAGCTATTCCGGCAGGGCTTCGCCTAAGCACTGCAGAAAACCGATCTAGAGGAGAAACTATGCACTAGAGGAACGAGTAGCACGTGGCTGAAAAATCTGTGCCAAAACCCTAAAATCCTCTAGTATATATAGGAGGAGAGGAGGAGGAGGCTTGGCTGCCAAAAATACATCCCTTTGGTCGGCTAAAGTGGGGAGGTGAGGAGGACTCCTCCTCCAATCCTAGTAGGACTAGGATTCCTCCTTTTTTTGACCTTTTTCCACCTTTTTCCCTTTGGGCTTTTTCTCCCAGAGGCATGGGCCTTGTGTGGGACTTCCACAATCCCACAAAAGGCTGGTATTTACTCTCTCACAGCCCATGAAGCCTCTTGGGTCGAAATACCCCTCCCGGTGGTCTCCCGGTACACTACCGGCACTCCCGGTACATTACCGATTAGCCCGAAACTTTTCCGGCAACCAAAATGGGACTTCCTATATATCAATATTTACCTCCAGACCATTCTGGAGCTGCTCATGACGTCCGGGATCTCATCCGGGACTCTGAACAACCTTCGTTCACCACCATAGATAAATCTATACTACTGAAACGTCACCGAACCTTAAGTGTGCAGACCCTGCGGGTTCGAGAACTATGTAGACATGACCGAGACACCTCTACGGTCAATAACCAATAGAGGGACCTGGATGCCCATATTGGTTCCTACATATTCTATGAAGATGTTTATCGGTCGAACCTCTATGTCAAGGATTCAGTTAATCCCGTATGATGTTCCCTTTGTTCTTCGGTATGTTACTTGCCCGATATTCGATCGTCGGTATCTCCATACCTAGTTCAACCTCGTTACTGGCAAGTCTCTTTACTCGTTCCGTAATACAAGATCCCGTGACTAACACTTAGTCACATTGCTTGCAAGGCTTGTTGTGATGTTGTATTACCAAGTGGGCCCTGAGATACCTCTCCGTCACACGGATTAACAAATCCCAGTCTTGATCCATGCCAACTCAATAGACACCCTCGGAGATACCTGTAGAGTAACTTTATAGTCACCCAGTTACGTTGCGACGTTTGATACACACAAGGCACTCCTCCGGTGTTAGTGAGTTGCATGATCTCATGGTCATAGGAACATATACTTGACATGCAGAAAACAGTAGCAATAAACTGACACGATCATATCCTACGTTTGTAGTTTGGGTCTTGTCCATCACACCATTCTTCTAATGATGTGATCCCGTTATCAAATGACATCTCATGTCCATGGCTAGGAAACCTTAACCATCTTTGATCAACGAGCTAGTCTATTAGAGGCATACTAGGGACATGGTTTTGTATATGTATCCACACATGCATCTAAGTCTCCGATCAATACAATTATGGCATGGATAATAAACGACTATCATGAAGAAGGAAATATGATAATAACTAATTTATTATTGCCTCTAGGGCATATTTCCAACAGTCTCCCACTTGAACTAGAGTCAATAATCTAGTTCATATCACCATGTGATACGCATTGTTATGAATCTAACACCCAATGAGTTCTGGGGCTCGATCATGCTTTGCATGTGAGAGAGGTCTTATAGTCAACGGGTCTGCGACATTCAGATTCGTATGTACTTTGCAAATCTCTATATCAAATTGTAAACAATTCTACCACACTCCACTTAGTACTATTCCAAATGGCTGCTCCACTATATGTATCCAGATTGCTACTACGGGTCATCCGGATTGGTGTTGAAGCTTGCATCGACGTAACTCTTTACGACGAACTCTTTATAACCTCCATAATCGAGAAACATCTCCTTAGTCTTTTAGTTACTGAGGATAATCTTGACCGCTGTCTAGTGATCCACTCCTGGATCACTCTTGTACCCCTTGACGTACTCATGGCAAGGCACACATAGGTGCGGTACATAGCATGGCATACTATACAGAGCCTATGGCTAAGGCATAGGGGACGACATTCGTCCTATCTTTTTCCTCTGCCGTTTTCGAGCTTTGAGTCTCACTCAACTTCACACCTAACAAAGCAGGCGAGAACACTTCTCTCTGACTAATCTATTTTGAACTCTTTCAAAATCTTGTCAAGGTATGTACTCATTGAAAGTCTTATCAAACATCTTGATCTATCTTTATAGATCTTGATGCTCAACAATTAGGTAGCTTTATCCAGGTCTTCCTTTGAAAAACTCTTTTCAAACAACCGTTTATGCTCTCCAGAAATTCTACATCATTTCCGAATACCAATATGTCATCCTCATATACTTATCAGAAACTCTATACTGCTCCCACTCACTTTATTGCAAATACAAGTTTCTCGTAAACTTTGTATAGACATAAAAACTTTGATCACCTCATCAAAGTGTATATTCCAACTCTGAGATGCTTGCTTTAGTTCATAGAAGAATCACTGAAGCTTGCACACCTTTTAGCATTCTTAGGACTGACAAAACCTTCTAGTTGTAGGTCATACAACCTTTCCTTAAGGAAGGAAACAATGTTTTTGCATCCATCTGCCAGATTTCATAATTGAAAAATGCAGCAACTGCTAACATAATTCCAATAGACTTTAGCATCACTACGAGTGAGAAAGTCTCATCGTAGTCAACTCCTTGAACTTGTCAAAAACTTCTTTGCAACAAGTCAAGATTTACAAATGGTGACATTTACCATGAGCGTCTGTCTTCATTTTAAACATCCATTTGTACTCAACGACCTGCCGTCCAATGAGCAAGTCTACCAAAGTCTATACTTGGTTTTCATACATGGATCCTTTGTCGGATTTCATGGCCTCTAACCACTTGTCGGAATCCGGGCCCATCATCGCTTCTTCATAGCTCGTAGGTTCATCGTTGTCCAACAACATGACCTCCAAGACAGGGTTGTCGTACCGCTCAGGAGCAGTACACGTCCTTGTCAACCTACGCGGTTTGATAGTAACTTGATCCGAAGCTTCATGATCATCATCATTAACTTCCTCTTTAACTAACGTAGGCTTCACAAAAACATCTTCCTACGCTGCGCTACTCTCTGGTTGAACAAAGGTTCAACAACCTCATCAAGTTCTATCTTCCTCCCACTCAATTCTTTCGAGAGAAACTCATTCTCGAGAAAGGACCCAGTTTTAGCAACAAACATTTTATGCTTGGATCTGATATAGAAGGTTTACCCAACTGTCTTTAGGGTATTCTATGAAGATGCATTTGTCCGCTTTGGGTTCAAGCTCATTAGGTGAAAACCCCTTTTTCACATAAGTGTTGCAGCCCCGAACATTAAGAAATGACAGCTTAGGTTTCTATCAAACCCTAATTCACACGGTGTCATCTCAAAGGATTTAGATGGTGCCCTATCTAAAGTGAATGTAGTTGTCTCTAATGCATAACCCCAAAACGATAGTGGTAAAAGGATAAGAGACATCATAATTCGCACCATATCCAATAGAGCATGACTATGACGTTCGGACACACCATCACACTATGGTGTTCCAGGTGGCATGAGTTGTGAAACAACTTTCACATTGTCTTAAGTTGTATACCAAACTCGCAACTCAGATATTCACCTCCACGATCATATCGCGGACATTTTATCTTCTAGTCACGATGATCTTAAACTTCACTCCGAATTTGCTTGAACTTTTTCAAACGATTCAGACTTGCGTTTCATTAAGTAAATATACACTATTATCTACTCAAATCATTAGTGAAGGTAAGAAAACAACGATATCCACCGCATGCTACAAGACTCATAGGATTGCATACATCAACATGTATCATTTCCAATAAATCACTTGCCTGCTCCATCAAACCAGAAAACGGGGTCCTTAGTCATCTTGCCCAAGAGGCATGGTTCGCATGTCTCAACCGATTCGAAATCGAATGAGTCCAAAGATCCATTAGAGGCATACTAGGGACATGGTTTTGTCTATGTATCCACACATGCATCTAAGTCTCCGATCAATACAATTATAGCATGGATAATAAACGATTATCATGAACAAGGAAATATGATAATAACTAATTTATTATTGCCTCTAGGGCATACTTCCAACAGAAACATTCTTGTGGTTTCTCGTAAACGGGGGTTGCCTATGTACCAGACAAGAGGGTCGGACGAGATATGACCGTTGGGGAGTCGCGCTCGTGCTGTGACGGCACCCTCGTGCTGTTGGCTGATACGCCTCCATTGTATCTACTTTTCCAAACCCTTTTGCCCTTGTTTTGGACTCTAATTTGCATGATTTGAATGGAACTAACCCGTAATGACGTTGTTTTCAGCAGAATTGCCTTGGTGTTATTTTTGTGCAGAAATAGAAGTTCCCGTATTGACCTAAAAACTTACGGAGAATATTTTTGGAATTAATAAAAAATATTGGCGAAAGAATCAACCGGAGGGGGGCCACCCACAGGTGACAAGCCCACCAGGCGTGACCACACCCCTGGCTGCGCCTGGCAAGCTTGTGGGGCCCCTGTGGCTCCATCCACCTCAATTCCACTCCTATATATTCATATTCTCGGAGAAAAAAATCAAGGAGAAGAGTTCATCGCATTTCACGATATGGAGCCGCCACCACCTCCTGTTCTTCCTCAGAAGGCCAGATCTGGAGTCCGTTTTGGACTCCGAAGAGGGGAAATCGACGCCATCGTCATCACCAACCATCCTTCATCACCAATTCCATGATGCTCTTCGCCGTTCGTGAGTAATCCCATCGTAGGTTTGCTGGACGGTGATGGGTTGAATGAGATTTATCATGTAGTCGAGTTAGTTTTGTTAGGGTTTGATCCCTAGTATCCACTATGTTCTGGGATTGATGTTGCTATGACTTTGATATGCTTAATGCTTGTCCCTAGGGCCCGAGTGCCATGATTTCAGATCTGAACCTATTATGTTTTCATGATTAATATGTGTTCTTGATCCTATCTTGCAAGTTGTAGAAACCTATTATGATTTATGATCCGCATCCCCCAGGGAGACAATAACTAGGATTCTTTCCGATGATTACCATAGTTTGAGGAGTTCATGTATTCACTAAATGCTAATGCTTTGGTTTGGTTCTCTATTAAAAGGAGGCCTTAATATCCCTTAGTTTCCATTAGGACCCCGCTGCCACGGGAGGGTAGGACAAAATATGTCCTGCAAGTTCTTTTCCATAAGCATGTATGAGTATACATGGAATGCATGCCTACATTACATTGATGAATTGGAGCTAGTTCTGTGTCACCCTATGTTATAACTGTTGCATGATGAATGCCATCCGACATATGTATCCATCACTGATCCATTGCCTATGAGCTTTCCACATATTGATCCTTGCTAAGTTACTTTTACATTGCTACTATTACAATCACTACAAAATTGCTGTTGTTACTTTTGCCATCATCACTGTTACTTCCATACTACTCTGCTACTAAATACTTTGCTACAGATATTAAGTCTTTCAGGTGTGATTGAATTGACAACTCAGCTGCGAATACTTGATAATATTCTTTGGCTCCCCTTGTGTCGAATCAATAAATTTGGGTTGAATACTCTGCCCTCGAAAACTATTGTGATCCCCTATACTTGTGGGTTATCAAGACCTTTTTCTGGTGTCTTTGCCGGGGAGCATAGCTCTATTCTCTGAGTCACTTGGGATTTATATCTGTTGATCACTATGAAAAATCAGACAGATCCAAAAAGCAAGATATATCCCTGTACTACGAGGGGAGCTAAGGAACTGCCATCTAGCTCTGCACTTGATTCACCTTCTGTTATGAGTAAGTTTGCAACACCACCACCTGCTAGTAATTATTATATGTTGCAAGTGATTGATGAGGCCACTTCTGCTATGCATGATGCTTATGATGATACTTTGCTTGATAATATTGTGCCACTCAGTGAATTTCTTGATGAACAAATTGCTAGAGTCAATGCTAAAAATGATGATATTACTGAAACTGATGAAATTATTGAAACTAAACACTATAAGACACCTGCTGGACCTAGCTCTCGTAGATATGAATTGCCTCATATAGCCGAGGGTTAAGTTATGGAAGGAGAGGTAGCTAGGGACTTTCTTGCTTGTAAGGATAGAGACGATCTTAAGAAATTGATATGCAAGTGGAACGAAAAATCTTTGAATGCTAGAATGAAATATGATCCTAAGTTTGCTACTTCACCTATCTTTGTTACTGATAAGGATTATGAATTCTTTGTCGATCCTGAGTTAATCACTTTGGTGAATCTGATCCTTTCCATGACTATGAATCTGAAACTATTGTGGCACATTTTACTAAACTGAATGACATAGCCACCCTATTTATTCCTGAGGAAAAAATTTGTTATTATTATATTCTTAAGTTGTTTCCTTTATCATTAAAGGGTGATGCTAAGATATGTTTCAACTCTCTTGCTCCTGGTTGTGTGCGTAGTCCCCAGGATATGATATATTACTTTTCTGAAAAATATTTTCCTGCACATAAGAAACAAGCTGCCTTGCAGGAAATATTTAACTTTGTGCAAATTGAAGAACAGAGTCTCCCACAAGCTTGGGGGAGGCTTCTCCAATTACTTAATGCTTTGCCTGATCATCCTCACAAGAAAAATGAAATACTTGATATCTTTTATAATGGACTAACCGATGCTTCTAGGGACCACCTAGATAGTTGTGATGGTTGTGTTTTCAGGGAATGCACTGTTGAACAAGCTAAACTACTATTAAATAATATATTGAACAATGATAATGATTGGACTATTCTCGAACCACCTTCGAAGCCAACTCCAAAGAAAATAGGTATTCTATTTGTCAGTCCTGAAGATACGCAAGATGCAAAGAAATCTATGAAAGAAAAAGGTATTAAAGCTGAAGATGTTAAGAATCTACCACCTATTGAAGAAATACATGGTCTTGATAACCCGACATAGGTAGCAGAGGTAATTCTCTTTGTAGATTTGATGAAGGCGATATTCCTTAGAATAAGTCTGCTAGCCAATGCTTGGACGAGTTTGATAACTTTGTTATTAAGCAAGAAAATTTTAATGCTTATGTTACTAGACAATTGAAATGTAATGCTTTCATGCTTAGGTGATTATACGAGTAGAACTATCAATGATCTTAAGCTTATTAGTAAACATGCTTCCATGGTAACTACTCAAGTAGAACAAGTACTTGAGGAACATAATGATTTCCTTAATGAGATGAATAGTAAGAACAATGATCATTTTGTTAGAGTTGTGCCTAGAGGTGGTAAATGACTCAGGATCCTTTGTATCTTGAGGGCCAAACTAAGAGAATTGAGCAAGATTCTCAGGGAATTAATACTGATGCACCTAGTCATTCCAGTAATAAGAGGAAAAAGAATGATGATAGAACTTTGCATGCTGCTAGTGAACCGGTTATAGATACACCTGAAAACCCAAACGATATTTCCATTTTTGATGCTGAGACACAATCTAGTGATGAACATGAGCCTAGTGATAATATTAATGATGATGCTCATGTTGATGCTGGACCTAGTAATGATAATGATGTGGAGATTGAACCTGTTGTTGATCTTGATAACCCACAACCTAGAATAAAAGATATGGCAAAAGAGATTTTGTTGCTAGGAAGCATGGTAAAGAAAAAGAACCATGGTTTCCGAAACCCATGCCCTTTCCTCCTAAACCATCCAAGAAAAAGGATTATGAGGATTTCAAGCGCTTTGTTGAAATGCGTAGACCTGTGTTTTTGCGTATGTGCTTGACTGATATTCGTAAAATGTCTCCTTATGCTAAGTATATGAAAGATATTGTGACTAACAAAAGAAAGATACCGGAAGCTGAGATTTCCACCATGCTTGCTAATAATACTTTTAAGGGTGGAGTACCAAAGAAATAGGAGATCCAGGAATACCAACTATACCATGCTCCATTCAAGGGAATTATGTTAAAACTGCTTTATGTGATTTGGGAGCTGGTGTTAGTGTTATGCCTTTATCTTTATATCATAGACTTAATTTGAATAAGTTGACACCTACTGAAATCTCTTTGCAAAAGGCTGATAAATCAACCGCTTTACCTATCGGTATTTGTGAGGATGTACCTGTGGTAGTTGCAAATGCTACTATCTTAACAGGCTTTGTTATTCTTGATATTCCCGAGGACGACAGTATGCCGATCATCCTTGGTAGACCCTTTTTGAATACTGCAAGTGATGTTACTGATTGCAACAAGGGCAATGTCACTTTTCATATTAATGGTAATGAGCACACAGTACACTTTCCGAAGAAACAACACCAAGTTCATAGTATCAACTACATTGAAAAGGTTTCAACGATTATTATTGGAGACTTTGAGTTCCCTCTACCTACGGTCAAGAACAAATATGATACACTTAGTATTATTCAAAAATTATTCAGTTTCATGTTATTCGAAAGAAGTTTGTTAATGAGACTTGATCAACCTTATTGATGGATTCCTTTTGATGAGCATGAGATGGACGAATTTAGGAAGTACAACTTCCTATACGCAACTATTACTTTATGCTACCTAGAGTAAATAAAGTAAAAATGTTATTACTTTTATGTTTTCTGAGTTTTCCATGCAATGGAGAAATGACCTGAAAATAAAAGTTCTTCAAATGCCCTGAAAATGTAGTATGATTTTTTCTAGAATATTTAAAAATATCTGGCACTGAACACACATCAGGTGGTTGCACCAGCGGGTCACAAGCCCACACGGTACAACCACCCCCCTAGCCACACCTAGGTGGCTTGTGGGTCCCACGTAGGCCCCCTTCACTTATTCCAACACCCATCCACTCCGTCTTCCTTCAGAAAAAGTCCCACCATTGCTCAAACCCGTGTTCTAGCTCATTTTGCTGCCATTTTCGATCTCCTTGTGCAAGACTCCATTCGCAAAACTGTATTAGGAGATTGTTCTTCGATATGTGACTCCTCCAATGGTCCACTTAGTTTTTGTTCTAGTGCTTTATATATCGCAAATTTTTGTGCTGTGGTGACCTTGTTCTTGAGCTTGCATGTCCAATTTGTATGGTTCCAAGTAGTTTTGATGCATGATATAGCCTCTAGGCACTTGTGGGAGTAGTTGCTATGAGTTTGTTAAGTTTTAGTCACCTTTATTTTGAGTCACTAAAAATTTCATAATTTTTCAGAGAAATAAGAAATGTTGAGGCGAATATACCAAGGGGGTTCCTCGAGCAGTGCGGCCTTGTGAATGGCCATCTGATCAATTCATGGTTGATGCCGGTTTCAAGGAAGAATTTTACGCATATACACAAAATGCGGGCCTTAAAGATTTCCTTTCAGACCAGTGCAAGCAATATTATCAACTCACAGATTCTTTCGTGTGGAGGTTTGAATTTTCATTCGGGCGTAATAAACCTTCCATTCTATTTAATCTTTATGATAAATATTATACTATGGACCTAGAGGATTTTAACCATGCGTGCAAAATCCCACAAACGGGCATCTATAGTGATCCGCCCAAAACTGAATATAATGATTTTCCAGCTAGCGTCACTATGGAAGAACTATAAATATTACACAAGCTACCTTGGGGAGCATTCATTTTCCTGCTACACATTATTTTGCTCTATTCATAGGTAGATTCGTTAAGGGTAAAACTGATCATAGCCACCTCTGTGCCACCGATCTTAGTTTTCTTAAGAGTGCGGTAATGGGTGATAGACGATATAACACAGGGTCCATTATTGCTAGGAGCCTGCATAATAATGCTAAGGATGGAGATTTCTTTGGCGGTATTTATGCCACTCATGTAGATAATTATCTTGGGGTCCCTGCCGGGTACAAGCACAGGAAAATCAAGACCCCCGGGAAGGCCTTGCCGGGATGACTATCAAACCCTCAAGCAAAGCAAAGCCTTGACAATGCAAAGACCCGGCAAGGCTAAGCCCCGGCAAGGCCCTGCTAGCGCACATGCCAGATGTCGCCCCGCCTGTACACGTGTCGCGGCATCAGCGATGGAGGGGCTAAGCGGTGCTGATGGGACAGGCTCCTATCCCGTCCAGTGGACAGTCAGAGATGCCCGATGATGCATTAAATGCGCATGTCCTACTCCATCAGTGTTAGGTATGATAACACTGTAGCTCTGTACACCTCTGTACGTACTGTACGCCACTGTTGGCATCCCCTTCAGAGTATAAAAGGAGGCCCAGCGCGATACGGTAGAGGACTTTTCTGCTTTTCCACTTTTGGACCTTGGCACTCGTAGACTCTTGGCTTTTTGACTTTGGGCCTTCTAGCTCACATGCGTAGCGGCTGTTCATATTGCTCCTATAACTAGAACCCTAGGAACACCCTCAATACAACCAAGCAGGAGTAGGGTTTTACGCATCTTTGAGGCCCAAACCTGGGTAAAAATCCCCACGTGTTGTTCATTAGATCTGCTCTTTGCGCGAGCCTCCTCCCCCGCAGAACCGAAGGGGTCCGTCCGATCCTATAGGTGTTCGTTCCACACAACATCTTTGGCGCGCCATGTAGGGGGATAGGCCGTGTGAACCTGCTCTGGTGATCAGTGCACCAGTTCCTTAATACTCATCATCGCCATGGCCCCCAAGAAGAAGGGCCTGACGATGGTTGGCCCATCCACGTCTAGTGTCCCTGTATCTGCATAGACAGGCGATGACGTAGACGCGGGTGAAGGACGAGGCGAAGGTTTAGAACTTCCGCGACACTCCGGTGATCAAGGCCAAGCAAGCAGCGATGCCCGCCTTGGAGACGCCCATGGCGGCGGCGGGAACCTCACGCCACTGGGTCTCAGGACGAGGCTGTGTCGCCTGCGGGTGGTATGGTGAAATTTGGGGACATAAGGGTATCTTGCAAGACGCCCACGCCGGTGCCTACGCCACGACCTTCCCAGGACGCGCACGAAGAGCCGCGCCACGGCGCCCACGGTTCTCAATGTCCCCACGGAAAAGATGTTGCGCATCACTCCCAAGGTGCGCGGGACTAGCATGCTCACCAGCATGCTAGTGGGAGTGGCGTGCCATAGCGGGACCGCGGCTGAGCTCCTTCTAACACAATTAGAAGTCAGAGCACCTCGCGTTCCTCGCGCCATTCGCTGCCGACCATGTCGGAAGAGGTAATGGCACGAGCACAGCTACTCCTAGACTCCCCTCCTGTTGCGAAGAAGCTAGACGAATGGAGAGCCACCATTCAGAGCGTCCTCGGCCTCGCAGATAAGTTTCGGACTATCGAGCCGGATCACGCCAGTGGTGAGAAGGCCGGAGGCGGTGCGACCACGGTGCACTCTCCTCACAGCAACAACGCCAGTCACCGACTCAATGGACCGACACTTACGATGGTTACTCGACGGCGTCGTATGACCCATGAACTCGCCGCGACCAGCGTCAAGTTCTTCGGGGGAGAAGCAAGGAAGATGCTCGAACTACAATCGAGAAGTGGTGGGAAGTGCGCCATCAATCTGATAAGCGCGTGGGGCCCACTATAGACAAGACCGCGCCAGGGTATCTTGCCAGCCTACCTTATGAGGTAGGTTGTCCAGCGTTTACCCGTGAGCTGCGGCAACTCCAATGGCCCAATTCCCGCATGTTCAAGCCAGAGGTCCCGGAGAAGTACGACAGCAAGACTCACCCGTCACAGTTCTTGAGCATCTACACCATTGCGGTGTAGGCTGTCGGGGCTCGAGACGACAAGATACTCGCCAACTACTTCCCGTTGGTACTTAAGCCCAATGTCAGGTCCTGGTTGATGCGCCTGTCAGAAGGAAGCATCACTTCCTGGGCAGACCTATGCCACGTATTTCTTGCCGCCTTTACCGGAGGCCACCAAGCTCATATTCAAGTTAGCGATTTGCACATCATCCCTCACAAGGAGGGCGAGACTTTTTGCAACTACATCCAAAGGTTCAACCGCATGCACCACAACATACCAGACGTTCATCCTGCCGCTGTTATCAGCGTGTTCCATCAGAATGTGCACAACCACAGGATGCGAGAAGAGCCGGCGATGAACAAGCTCAGGGACGTTGCTCAGCTTTATGCTCTGGCAGATAATGTGCTCGCACTGAAGAAGGAAGGAGTCTCCCCGGCGAAGACACTGGCACAGGGGTGACTCCGAGGATGAAGAAACTGCCACCCCGGCAAAGAAGGGCCGACAGCATAACAAGAAGCGCAAGGGCAAGGTCGTGCTTGCCGTCGAGGGATCTGACAACCCTGGTACCGCCAAGAAGGGCAAGGTTGACGCCCCCGGGAAGGATGTTACAGGGTGCGCCTCCTTGCAGGTGATGGCGGCTGCCAACAAGCTGGAAGGCTCCGTCAAGCAGTATTGCAAGATCCATCACACCAAGGGCCATGATCTCCAAGACTATCGGCAAGTTGAGTAGCTTGCCGAGAAGCAAAAAGCCGAATACAAGAGGTGAGACAAGGAGAGGGCCAGGATGGTGCAGAGGGGTCCGACAAGAAGCGCATTGGCCGAGGAGGTCGCCATGGCAAGCCCAAGCAACAAAAAGACCGGCCCGCTCGCGGCCGTGACAAGCAAGAAGGTGATGACGATGACGTCGAAGAAGACGATGAGTCCAATGAGCATGAGTTCCAGAAGACTACAAAGATGATGTGCATCGAGGGAGGTGCCTCATCGCATTCCTCTCACCGCAAGCTTAAACAGTGGGCGCGTGAGGTTAACACAGCGGAGCCCTCTATTGGTGGCCAGAAACCTCTGAAGTGGTCCAAAACTCCTATCATTTTCGATGCCGAGTATCGCCCTGATCGCACAACTACGTTGGGTGCCTGCCGTTGTTGGTTTCGCCAACAGTTCGCAACCTCAAGGTGACGAAGATGCTAGTCGACAGTGGGGCCAGCCTGAACTAGATCTCGCCTGTTGTCATTGAGAGGTTGCAAATTCCTGATGAAGATCTCGAGCCCACATGCGCTTTCCATGGGGTTAATTCAGGAAGGACTCAGCCAAAAGGCAAGATCACACTGCCGATGACGTTTGGCAGCAATATAAATTTTAGAACAGAGAAGATCGTTTTGACGTTGCCAAGATCTCATTGCCATACAACGGTATCCTTGGTCGCCCGGTGCTGGCCAAGTTCATGGTGGCCACCCACTTCGCTTACAATGTGCTGAAGATGCTCGGGCCGATGAGCGTCATCACGGTCAACTCGGACAAGAAAGGCACACTTATTTGCGTCGACCAACTCTATCGGGAGGCAGTTGCAGCACCTACCGCCAAGGCACTTGCTCCTGCCGCTGAAGCTCCTGGGGGGGAGAAGACCGACAAGGCCTCTAGCGCACATTCCGGCAAGCATGCCTCCTCGGGGTGCTGCGCTCCCATTGACAATGTGCTAGAGAGCTCCACTGGCAAGAGCAAGAAGTCCAAGGCATCTCCACGAGAGACTAAGGAGGTGCCCGCCAAGGAGGATGGTACGGGAGGGACTTTCACCATAAGTTCCAGCCTTGACGACAAATAGGAAAGCGGGCTCGTCGCCTTCCTGAAGGGCGAATGTTGATGTGTTTGCATGGCAACCATGTGATATCCCCGGTGTTCCCAGGAAGGTGGTTGAGCATGACCTTGTCGTCTGCCCACACGCGCGGCCCGTTAAGCACAATGTCCGAAAGCAAGATTTGGAGCGGCAACAGTTCATTGCCGAAGAGATCAAGAAATTAGAAGCGTCTGGCTTGATTAGAGGAGTACTCGATCCAACGTGGTTGGCCAATCCGGTGGTAGTGCGCAAGGCGAATAGAAAATGGAGGTTGTGCATTGACTTCATAGACATTAACGGAGCCTGCCCCAAAGATCCTTTTCCCTTGCCGCGCATCGACCAGATAGTGGACTCCACCACCGGATGCGACTTGTTGTCTTTCCTTGACGCCTATTCAGGCTATCATCAGATTTTCATGGCCAAGGAAGATGAGGAGAAGACCGCATTTATCACCCCATGTGGTACATATTGCTTCTTACGTATGCTTTTCAGGTTGAAAAGTGCTGGTTCTACATTTGCAAGAGCGGTCCAGATTGGTTTTGAGCCCCAGCTACATAGAAATATGGAGGCTTATATGGATGACATAGTGGCAAAACCAAGGACAAGGCTACGCTCATATCAGACCTAGAAGAAACATTTGCAAACCTACGCAAGATCAACATGAAGCTCAACCCTGAGAAGTGTGTGTTCGGCATCCCATCCGGCAAGCTTCTCGGGTCGTTTGTATCTCAACATGGAATTGAAGCAAATCCTAACAAGATCAAAGCAATTGAGCAAAACGAAGCACCAAGACGTGTCAACGATTTGCGTCGTCTTGTCGGCTGTGTTGCTGCTTTGAGTAGGTTCATCTCAAAATCTGCTGAGCGCGCCTTGCCCTTTTTCAAAATCCTGAAGAAGGCAGGTCCGAAGAAATGGACTCTGGAAGCGGAGGCAGCGCTGCAGATTTGAAGAAGTACCTCTCCTCTCTGCCAGTCCTAGTCACGCCAAAACCACAAGATTCATTGCTGCTATATCTAGCTGCAACAAATCAAGTGGTAAGTGCTACACTAGTTGCTGAAAGAGAAGTTGATGAAGAAACAACAACATCGGCAGGACCGCCAAGCGACAAGCTAGGACATTCCCAGGCAGGGTCCGCTGCCGGCAAGGAAGGAGCTATGCAGTTGAATGAGACAATTCAAAAGAAGAAGGTGGTGCAACACCCAGTTTATTTTGTCAGCTCCCTTTTGCATGGGGCTAGGTCAAGATATTCTGGTGTGCAAAAGTTTCTCTTCGGCCTTTTGATGGCCTCGAGGAAGCTGCACCATTACTTCCAAGCACATGAGATCACCGTTGTCACTCGCTTCCCGCTGCAGCGGATCTTGCAGAACCCTGAAGCTACCGGCAGGATTGTGGAGTGGGATTTGGAACTGTCAAGCTTTGGTCTTCAGTTTGAAAGCACTTCGACCATCCAGAGCAGAGCCTTGGCGGGGTTCATTAATGAATGGACCCCAACGCCTGATGAAGAAGTTCCAGAGTCAACCCTCCACGGCAAGGAAACCGATCAAGAGTGGATCATGTATTTTGATCTGGCTTTCTCGCTGCAAGGCGCCGGTGCTAGAGTGCTGCTTGTCATACCCACTGGAGAGCACCCCAAATATGTGATTCAGATGCACTTTCCTCAGGAGAGATCGACGAACAATATTGCTGAGTACGAAGGACTGCTTGCCAGTCTCAGGATCGCAACAGACTTGGGGATCAAGAAACTTATTGTCAAGGGTGATTCTCAACTTGTCATCACGCAAGTGAACAAGGATTATCAGAGTCCGTTGATGGAAGCTTATGTAGATGAAGTGAGGAAGCTGGAAGAACATTTTGATGGTCTGCAAATGGAGCATGTTCCACGTGTGGAGACTAGTGTTGCTGATGGCCTGTCAAAGTGTGTTGCCCTTAAGTTGCCTGTGGAACCAGGAACTTTCGTGCTCCGACTGACTCAACCCTCTATGACACCATCAACTGGACAAGATAAAAGAAGGAAGTTGAGTTCCGGCAAGTATTTCCCGGCAGAGCTCCCAGAAGCCACCGGCGAGGAAGTTGCTGGGGACAATGTCAGGCTTGCCAGTGAGCGCTGTGCTCCGGTGAAGCCTCCGACTCTTGCCGTGGAAGCACGCGCTCCCGTGAGGCTTGCCGGGAGGCAGCAGGCTCCGGTGGGCCCTCAAGCCCTTGTCGTTGAGACAAGTGCTTCCCCGACAGAGGATATTCCTTTAGTCCTTGTTGTCGAGCCCCAGGCTCTAGCATGGGCACAACACATCGTCCGTTTCCGTCAAATAGGAGATCTCCCTAAGGAATAAGAGGAAGCAGAGAAAGTAGCCCATCGGTCTAATATGTACCAGTTCATGGACGACATCCTGTACAGAAATAGACCGAATGATGTGAAACTCAAGTGCGTTTTTAGGAGGATGGACTGGAGCTGTTGGCAGAGATACATAGATGCATATGTGGCTCCCACATAGGATCAAGAGCACTTGCCGGAAAGGCATTCCGACAAGGTTTCTTTTGGCCCACTGCCCTCCAGGATGCAATTGTGTTAGTAACTAAGTGTGAAGCATGCCAGTTTCATTCAAACAAATTACATCAACTAGCTCAAGCCCTTCAAACAATCCCTCTCCCCTAGTCATTTACGGTTTGGGGGCTTGACATCTTGGGCCCCATCCCTCGCATTGCCGGGGGCTTTGAGTACTTGTACGTTGCAATCGACAAGTTCACAAAGTGGCCAAAAGTGGAAGCGGTGAGAAAGCTGACAACACAGTCAGTCGTCAAGTTCTTCAAAGGACTAGTCTGCCGCTTTCGTGTTCCCAATAGGATCATCACTGACAATGGCACATAGTTCACGAGACTAACTTTCATGCAATATGTCCATGACCTTGGTAGCAAAATCTGTTTTGCTTCTGTTGCCCACCCGAGGAGCAACGGCCAAGCGGAAAGGGCTAATTCTGAAGTACCGCGAGGACTCAAGACAAGAACTTTTGACAAGTTGCACAAGTGCGGAAGGCACTTGATTGATGAGTTGCCGGTGGTTCTTTGGTCAATCAGAACGACACCAAATCGAGCTACCGGCTAGACACCCTTCTCCCTCGTATATGGGGCGGAATCAGTTCTCCCCACGAAACTCATATACGGGTCACCTCGAGTGCTCGCTTATGATTAGCTTGAGCAAGAGCAGCTGCGGCAAGATGACGCGACGCTTCTTGAGGAAGACTGTCTTCAGGTTGATGTGAGAGCTGCACGCTACTAACAAGCTTGCCACCGCTACCATAGCCGCAAAGTTAATGCTAGAAGTCTTGAGGAAGGCGACCTTGTTCTTTGCCGAGTTCAGTCCGCCAAGAATTCCAACAAGTTGACACCAAAGTGGGAAGGCCCTTATTGTGTAGTACGAGTAACCAGGCCTAGCGCAGTCCGCCTAGAGATAGAGATGGCATCCCAGTGAGCAATTCCTAGAATATCACACATCTTCGCAAGTTCTACCCATGAGGCGTGGTTGCCGGGCCTCCCGACAACCACCTTTTGTAGAAGTCTTGCCACTAAAGCATGTAATCCTTGGTACAAAGCCAGGCGCAGACCCTGTGCGTAGTTGAATAAAGCTAAGTGTTCCGCAAATCTTATTGATTCTCATGTTTACTTATGTGCATGTTTGTTTGAGTTATTGCATTACACTTACTCCAGACAAGAGCTAACGGACCGCCAAGGTTCCACATCCGTATTTTCTCTTCTTTCTTTTCCTCAAAGGACAAAACGTTACCTCGCATGCAGCTTTGCCGGGCGGGGATGGTGGTATGGATACCTATGGGAGAGGTCCCAAAAAAATCTTGCTTGCAGGAGTACGACAACGAAAAGATAAGTTGCAAAACCCAAGTGAATTCTTGCTGTGGAGTTATTTTCCTTGGACGATTTTGACTTCTGCATGGAAAACATGCATGCACAAGAACCTTGCCGTGATTGGCTATGCCTTTACTCTGTTTCGGGTATGCTCAATGGCTTAAGTGGATGCACCCGCACTCTTGTTACATTTTGAGTCCGCTTAACGACTCAAGGGACTGCGCTCATGCCCTTATTTTTTCTCGAACACGATCAATAGCTTAAGCGGCTGTGCCAAGAACGCCAAGGTATCTTGCCGGCAGTGGCACCACCAGCAGGCCGCTAAGGAACCGTTCCTCGAAGCGCTTGCGGTAGGGCTACACATGCCGGCAAGATTCTTTTGAGAGGGCGTAGGGAAAGTTCCATGCAAAGAAACAGTCTAACAAGGAAGATAATATACATTTATTCAAAATAGGGTGAAATTTACATGAGATGTCGCCTTTTCCTGAGTACATCTTTATTTGACTTTCTCCCCTAGGAGAGATTACAAGAAGAAAAAGATGGAAAGGGGAGGCAGGCTACAAGAAGAAAAAGATGGCGAGAGGCCCACGACAGAAGCCCGGCCTAGCTCTTCTAGACTAGCATTGTGCGGAGGGGCAGGGCTTCCTGATGGGAAGGCAAGATCCTGGCACCTCCTGGGCCAGCATTGCGCGGAGGAGTGGGCCAACGTGGGCGAATAGGAGGGAGGACCCAAGAAGCCGATGTCCGCGGGCCTGCCAGGAGATCCAGTTGGAAGACGAGGCAACGCTCGGGACAAAGGCCCCTGGCTAGGTCGTCCTGCCAGGAGGGGGAGAGGCATGAGGCTGAAAATGATGGTGTGGCGGCCGATCAGTCCGAGCTCAGGTTGTTGTATTCTGACTTGACGGCCTGGAGCTCGGACTCGTCGTCGCTTTCATCGACACCGCCCTCCTCGTCGCTGCCGCTCGAGGACGAGCTTTCGGCGCTGCTCGAGCTCTCTTCGCAGCAGGTGAGGCGGACGCCTGAGCGCCCATAAATCTTGACGGAGAGCAGATTGGCCTCCGTCATTTTAAAATGAAGGACGTGCCCTACATGGAGGTTGTGGGCGTGGGCGAAGGTCTTCCAGCCGCACCTGAGGAACATCTACCCGCGGCGCCGTTACAACAACCATGCGCCCATAACCACAGGACGGGCGACTCGTCAACCTCCATCGCTCAGGCGAAAGGTCGATGGAGGCACAGATGGCTCCGTAGGGGACCGCCCAGTTCGAGGACGAACTCCAAAGCCGTCCCCTCAGTGTGGGTCTCCTCGAGGAAGAGGCCCGGGGTCGGAGGAGGAGGTGGGGCAGCGCTCCACCTCCCCAACCTCGGCCTCCGCGACGGCCATGATCCCTCGCGCCTCTTCCACCACGCGCGCTCGATCCACCCTCCGCCTCTGTGGCTGAAGCATTGGCATGATCCCGAGGAGAGCTCCTCCTTGGAGCTAAGGACAATGGCCGCCCTTGCCCCCTGTTCATGGCTAAGGGCGAGCACCACTCGAAGGTTGGGAAGACATGGAAGGGCAAGCTATGGAGGTTCACACTTAGAGGAGGGAGGAAGGATGGAAGAGCACCGCCCTCGCTACCCCTCAATTTATCGGGGGGAGCGCGAGGGCTGGTTCTCCCCACTCCAAGGGTCGCCGCCCACCTCCTCCAATAGCGGCACCCTCGATCATGGGGCAAACAACAACTACCCCATTGCTCCAATCCACACGCTACGGTTACTGATGACCCACAAGTATAGGGGATCTATCGTGGTCCTTTCGATAAGTAAGAGTGTCGAACCCAACGAGGAGCAGAAGGAAATGACAAGCGGTTCTTAGTAAGGTATTCTCTACAAGCACTGGAATTATCGATAACAGATAGTTTTGTGATAAGATAATTTGTAACGGGTAGCAAGTAACTATTGTAACAACGGTGCAACAAGGTGGCCCAATACTTTTTATAGCAAAGGATAAGCCTGGACAAACTCTTATTTAAAGAAAAGCACTCCCGAGGACAGATGGGAATTTATGTCAAGCTAGTTTTCATCATGCTCATTTGATCCGTGTTCGCTACTTTGATAATTTGATATGTGGGTGGACTGGTGCTTGGGTGTTGTCGTTACTTGTACAAGCCTCCCACTTATGATTAACCCCTCTTGCAAGCATCCTCAACTAAGAAATAATAATTAAGATAAATCTAACCATATCACTAAACATGTGGATCCAAATCAGCCCCTTACGAAGCAATGCATAAACTAGGGTTTAAGCTTCTGTCACTCTAGCAACCCATCATCTACTTATTACTTCCCAATGCCTTCCTCTAGGCCCTAACAATGGTGAAGTGTTATGTAGTCGACGTTCACATAACACCACTAGAGGAGAGAGAACATACATCTCATCAAAATATCGAACAAATGCCAAATTCACATGATTACTTATACTCCCTCCATTCCCTTATACAAGGCCACTATGGAAAATACATTTTGCATCTATACAAGGCCACAAACAGTAATCGAGGTAATCATTAATGATGTTTCCTCATACTAGCAACTTGTTTAATGCTTGCATGCATGTATTCGTAATGACACTTAGCTACTTTCTTCTCATTCATTCGTTGCATGCATGCGTCGTATTAATGATTTCGGTTCATGAAAAGAAAACATCACTTTCCAAGCGACCATTAAATTTTGCCTTGGTACCTGTAATATGTCTTTGTGGCCTTGTATAAGGGAATGGAGGGAGTAACAAGACTTATCCCATGTCCTTAGGAACAAACATAACTACTCACAAAGCATATTCATGTTGAATAATCAAAGGAGTATAAGTGATTATCAAGGATTTGAACATATAATATTCCACCAAGTAAACCAACTAGCATCAACTACAAGGAGTAATCCACACTACTAGCAACCCACATGTACCAATCTGAGGTTTTGAGACAAAGATCGAATACAAGAGATGAACTAGGGTTTGGCAAGGAGATGGTGCTGATGAAGATGTTGCTGGAGATTGACCCCCTCTCGATGATAGGATCATTGGTGATGATGATGGCTTCGATTTCCCCCTCTCGAAGGGAAGCTTCACCGGCAGGATCACCCTGCCGGAGCTCTAGATTGGTTCTACTCAAGTTCTGCCATGAGACGGCGGCGCTTCGTCCTGAAAGCTTTGATATGATTTTTTCTAGGAGATAACCCTCAATATAGAAGAATATGGGCATCGGAGGGCTACCAGGTGGGCCACAAGCCCTAGGGGCACGACCAAGGGGGGTGGTTGCGCCCAACTAGCTTGTGGCTCCCTGGTGGGACCCCTGATGTATTTCTCTTGCCTAGTAGTTTTTTATATATTCCAAAATAATTCTACATAGATTTTCAGGACTTTTGGAGTTGTGCAGAATAGGTATCTTAGATTTGCTCCTTTTCCAGTCCAGAACTCCAGCTGCCAGCATTCTCCTTCTTCATGTAGACCTTGTAAAATAAGAGAGAAAAGGCATAAGTATTGTACCAAAATGTGTAATAACAGCCCATAATGCAATAAATATCAATATAAAATCATGATGCAAAATGGACGTATCAACTCCCCCAAGCTTAGACCTTGCTTGTCCTTAAGCGGAAGGCGAAATCAATAAATATGCCCACATGTTTAGAGAGAGAGGTGTCGATAAAATAAATACTGACATGAAGGCATCATGATCATCTTTAGAACAACACATATATTGACATATAATTTCTTATGATAAAGTAATAATTCATTCACAATGGCAAAGTATGAATCAAGAACTCTATTGAGGACTGACAAACTATGATCTCAGTCATTGAAGCAATTCCAATTTATCATAATGTAGGAAAGAGTCAATATAAGAGCTTGTAAAGCAAACCCACATACTCAATCATCTTTTAGTCTTTCACAATTGCTAACACTCACGAGGTACCTATGAGTTCAAAGTTTCAATCAGACACAAAGAAAGATAGGGGCTTATAGTGTTGCCTCCCAACTATTTACCTCAAGGGTAATGTCAACAGTAATAACTCATGCTCATCCACTTCCGAGTGGATATATGTGCCTAGATCATTCCCCAACACATGACACTTGCCACAAGATAAAAGCGAAAATAGCAAAGGTGATGGAGATCACCACGATTCTTGCATAAAGGTAAGTACTAGTAGAAAATGAAAGTAACAGATAGGCCCTTCGCAGAGGGAAGCAGAGGTTGTCATGTAATTAAATAACTAGATACACAATCTCTTAATGCAAAAGAACGTCACTTTATATTGCCCCTTGTGATATAGAACTTTATTATGTAGTCCGTCGCTTTTATTTCTTCCCTATCACAAGTTCGTATAAAGTTTATTTTCCTCACATTAATAGATCACACATATTTAGAGCCGATGACAACTTACTTGAAGGATATTATTCTATCCTTAGGTAGGTATGGTCGACTCTCATGGCAAAACTAGGTTAAGGGTGTTTGAATGCACAAGTACTATCTCTACTTGGTGAGGAAGTTTTAGCTGATATGAGGTGGAAGCAAGTGACACATGTTGAGGGATCTATAACAATATAACAGCTATTCGGAAATAAGGAAACATAAACCATTATGTTCTCTTCCTTGTCCAACATAAACTTCTTAACATATAATTTTGTAATGAGTGCTCACAATCATAAAAGATGTCCAAGATAATATATTTATATGTGAACCTCTCTTTCTTTATTACTTCCTTTTAATTGCCCCAATGACAAACAACTATGTTTGTCAACCCACAACAGGTTTCAATCGACATACTTTTTATATGTGAAGTCATCACTCCCCATAAGATTTTCATATTTACTCTTTGCTTTTATTGTACACTTCTTTCTACTTTACCTTTCTCAAGATTAAGATCAAAACAAGAAAAGCCCTCAACTCATGGACTTGCTTATATAGGAGGAATCATAAAGGAAAGACTCAAAGCTAGATCACACGAAAACTTTATTCTACTAGATCAAGATATAACCAAAAGGATTGAACTAAGAAAAGATGATGAAAATAAAAATAAAAATAAAAATAAAAATGAAAGATGTGATGGTGTTACGATACCGGGGCACCTCCCCCAAGCTTGGCACAAGCCAAGGGGAGTGCCCATACCCATGTGTTTAGTTGTCTTGCTTTGGAGGTGATGATGAGGTTGGAAGCTTGTCCTCAATCTTCCAAGTCATAGGCTCACCATCATAAAAGGATACACGAGTCTCCGGAATCCTCAAATCTGCAGCAAAACTCATTCTCTTAAATATGTATTCATACTCACAGTTTTGGTTTTGCAGGACGTAGATCGGGGCTTGGAGGTGCTTTATTCTCTCGTAAAGCTTGAAGATGTGATCCACAACGTCCTTGGCATCCAGCTCATGTTTATGGGTAAACTCCGCGATCATCATCTAATTAGCATTGAGTCCCCGTTCCACCTTCCCTTAGCACTTGAAGACCTGCTGCTCCATTGCTTCGAGCCTTGTCTCCATGCTTTTGATTTTCTTTGGCCCCTCCACCTCATGGATGTGCAGCACACCCTCACGTACCTCAATGGTATGAGGGTGTTGCAGCACCTCCACAAGGTAGCGGCTGATGACCTTCTCGGAGAACTTGTCCTTCGAAACACTTGGGGACGCCATGTTGATCTAAATCTGCTACAGAAACAACTCAAAAAGAAAATAGGAGGTATTGTCATGATACGACAATCAAAACCTTCGAGAGATTATATAATGAATTTTACCGACCCGAAGGAGTATGCCACAAGAAAACGGAGTCCGGGTGGTGCACGAGGTGGCCACAAGCCCCAGGGGCACGACTAGGGGGGTGGCCACGCCCAACAGGCTTGTCGCCTCCTCGTGCACTATTTGGACTACTTTAAATTTTCCTAATTTTTTAAATATTCCAAAACAGATAAAATTTGCCATTGAAAAAGTTTTGGAGTCTTTTTGCTTACCGTACCACATACCTATTCCTTTTCGGAGTCTGAAACATTCTAGTAAGTCTCCCTAATGTACTCCTTCGGAGTTATGGTATTGATGATATTGGTTTCAACATTTATGGGAGTACCTAAGATATAATGTTTGATTCTTTGACCGTCCACCACCTTTGGGTTTCTGCCCTCGACATTGTTAATCTTGATGGCACCGAAACAATATACCTCTTCGATGACGTAAGGACCTTCCCATTTAGAGAGAAGTTTTCCTACAAAAAATCTTAAACGAGAATTGTATAGAAAGACATGATCACCTACATCAAATTCACGCTTTTGTATCCTTCTATCATGCCATCTCTTAACCTTTTCTTTAAACAACTTAGCATTCTCATAGGCCTGGGTTCTCCATTCATCAAGTGAGCTAATGTCAAATAACCTTTTCTCACCAGCAAGTTTGAAATCATAATTGAGCTCTTTGATTGCCCAATAAGCCTTATGTTCTAGCTCTAGAGGTAAGTGACATGCTTTACCATAAACCATCTTATACGGAGACATACCCATAGGGTTTTTGTAAGCAGTTCTGTAAGCCCACAATGCCTCGCCGAGTTTCTTAGACTAATTCTTCCTAGATCTATTAACAGTCTTCTGCAAAATCAATTCAATATCTCTATTGCCCAATTCTACTTGACCACTAGACTGAGGATGATAAGGAGATGCAACTCTATGATTAACATCATATTTAGCGAGCAATTCACTGAAAGCATCATGAATAAAATGTCAACCACCATCAGTCATCAAATATCTAGGGACTCCAAATCTAGGGGAAATAACTTGAAATTTTTTAATAGAAGTGTTATGATCAGCGCTACTAGTTGGAATAGCTTCTACCCACTTAGTGACATAATCAACAACAACTAGAATATGAGTATACCCATTAGATTGTGGAAAATGCCCCATATAATCAAAGCTCCAAACATCAAATTATTTGATAACAAGAGAGTAACTCATAGGCATTTCCCGACGTCTAATAATATTACCAATTCTCTGACATTCATCATAGAATAAGACAAACTTATGAGCATCCTTGAAGAGAGTAGGCCAATAAAACCCAGATTGTCTTACCTTGTGTGCGGTTCTATCTCCAGCGTGATGTCCTCCGTAGGCTTCGTAGTGACACTTCCGTAAGATATGTGTCTGTTCATGCTCAGGTACACAATGTCTAATAATACCATCTACTCCTTCTTTATAAAGATGTGGGTCATCCCAAAAGTAATGCCTTAAATCATACAAGAACTTTTTCTTTTGTTGGTATGTGAAACTAGGAGGTATAAGTTTAGCAACAATGTAATTGGCGTAATCAACATACCAAGGAGCATTATGTGAAGTATTCACGACAGCTAATTGTTCATCAGAAAAGCTATCATCAAAAGGTAGTGGGTCATCAAGAACATTTTCTAACCTAGACAAGTTATCTGCCACAGGGTTATCAACATCCTTTCTATCAATGATATGCAAATCAAATTCTTGTAGAAGAATAACCCACCTAATAAGTCTAGGTTTATCATCTTTCTTCTCCATAAGGTACTCAATAGTAGCATGATCGGTGTTAACAGTTACTTTGGAATCAACAATATAAGGTCTAAACTTATCACAAGCAAACACGACTCCTAAAAAACCTTTTTCAGTAGTAGCATAGTTTCTTTGAGCACTGTCTAGAGTTTTACTAGCATAATGGATAACATTTAATTTCTTATCGACTCTTTGTCCTAGAACAACACCAACAACATAATCACTAGCATCACACATAATTTGAAAGGGTAGGTTCCATTCGGGTGGTTGAACAACAGGTGCGGTAATCAAGGCATTCTTAAGAATTTCAAATGCTTCTACACGATCATCATCAAAAACAAATGGAACATCTTTTAGCAAAAGGTTTGTGAGAGGCCTAGAAATCTTAGAGAAATCTTTGATAAACCTCCTATAGAAACCAGCAGGACCAAGGAAACTTCTTATACCTTTGATATCCGTAGGGCAATTCATTTTTTCAGTAGCATCAACTTTAGCTTTATCAACTTCAATAACTCTTTTGGAGATCTTGTGCCCCAAGACAATACCTTCATTAACCATAAAGTGGCACTTTTCCCAATTCAAGACAAGATTAGTTTCTTCACATCTCTGCAAAACTCGATCAAGGTTGCTCAAACAATCATCAAATGAAGTTTCATAGAGGGAAAAACCATCCATGAAAACCTCAAGAATCTTTTCACAAAAATCAGAGAAAATAGCCATCATACATCTTTGAAAGGTAGTAGGTGCATTTCATAAACCAAAAGGCATAACTATAAGCAAAGGTGCCGAAAGGGCAAGTAAAAGTGGTTTTTTCTTGATCCTGGCTTGATACAGGTATTTGAGAGAAACCCGAGTAACCATCTAGAAAGCAAAAATGAGTATGTTTGGATAATCTGTCTAGAATTTGATCAATAAAAGGTAAAGGGTAATGATCTTTCTTAGTAGCTGTATTTAATTTCCTAAAATCAATTACCATTCTATAGCCTCTAACAATTCTTTGCGGGATCAATTCATTTTTATCAGCAATAGGATACAATGGATGGGACCAATGGTAATACCTCCCTTCTTAGGGACACCGGTAATACCTCCCTTCTTAGGGACACAATGGATGGGACAACCCATCTACTATCAGCAATAGGATAAATTATACCTGCTTCCAGAAGCTTTAGTATTTCTTTTCTTACCACTTCTTTCATCTTAGGGTTCAATCGCCGTTGGTGATCAATAACTGGTTTGGCATCAGGCTCCATATTAATTTTATGCTGGCATAGAGTGGAACTAATGCCCTTAAGATCATCAAGAGTATAAGCAATAGCAGCACGGTGCTTCCTCAGAATTTTTGATAATCTCTTTTCTTCATTCTCTGAAAGGTTAGCACTAATAATAATAGGATATATGTCCTTTTCATCAAGATAAGCATATTTCAACGTATCGGATAATTGCTTGAGCTCAAACACGGGATCACCCTTGGGTGGAGGAGGATCCCCAAGTATTTCAATAGGTAAGTTGTGTTGCAAAATAGGCTACTGCTCAAAGAAAGTTTCATCTATTTCATTCCTCTCATTCATATGCATTTCACTTTCATGGTCTAACAAATATTGTTATAAGGGAACCAATAATTTCATCTTTACTAGGAAATTCCTTGTCATGGGGTTGTCTATGAAATTTAGAGAAATTAAACTCATGAGACACATCCCCAAAGGTCAGAACAACTATTTATTTCTCACAATCAACTTAGCATTAACAGTATTCAAGAAGGATCTGCCAAATATAATGAGACAAAAATTATCTTGTGGGGAACCAAGAACAAGAAAATTAGTAGGGTACTTTATTTTCCCACACAAGACTTCAACATCTCTAACCATCCCTATCGGTGCAATAGTGTCTCTATTAGAGAGCTTAATAGTAACATCAATATCCTCTAGTTCAACTGGTGCAATATCATGCATGCTTTATTTGTATAAGGAATGGGGAATTGCAGATACGCTAGCACCCATATCACACAGGACATGATAACAATGATCTCCTATTTTAACAGAAACAACAGGCATGCCAACAACTGGTCTATGTTTATGCTTAGTATCAGGTCTAGCAATTCTAGCAGCTTCATCACAGAAATGAATAACATGCCCATCAATATTATCAACCAAGAGATCTTTAACCATAGAAATACTAGGTTCAACTTTGATTTGTTTAGGGGGTGTGGGTGTTCTAATACAACTCTTATGAACCATGATTGAAGCTTTAGCATGTTCCTTTATCCTAATAGGGAAAGATGGCTTCTCAATGTAAGCAGTAGGAATAACAGGATCAACATTGTATGTAATAATTTTCTCTTGAACTTTAATAGGTTCCATTACTTTCACTTCAATGGGAGGATGATATTTAAACCTCTTCTCCTTAGGGAGATCAACATGAGTAGAAAAAGATTCACAGAAAGAAGCTACTATCTCAGAGTCAAGTCCAGATTTAGTGCTAAATTCATGAAATGCATCGGTGTCCACGAAGGATTTAACACAATCAAACTTAAGATTTATACCTGACTCCTTACCTTCTTCGAGTTCCCAATCTTCAGAGTTGTGTTTAATTATTTCCAATAAATCCCATTTGAATTCAATATCTTTCTTCATAGAAGAACCAACACAAGAAGTATCGAGCATGGACTGATCATTACGAGAAAGCCGAGCATAAAAATTCTGAATAATAATTTCTCTCGAGAGCTCGTGATTTGGGCATGAATATAACATTGACTTAAGCCTACCCCAAGCTTGAGCGATTCTTTCTCCTTCACGAGGCCAAAAATTTATAAATATAATTCCGATCACAATGAACTAGATGCATAGGATAGAACTTCTGATGAAATTCCATTTTTAGTTGGTTGTAGCTCCATGATCCAATATCATCACACAGCCTATACCATGTCAATGACTTCTCCTTCAAAGATAAAGGAAATACCTTCTTCTTTACGTGATCCACGGGCAGACCAGCAAGATTAAATAATCCATAGACTTTGTCTACATAGATTAGATGCAAATCAGGATATAGTATTCCATCTCCTGCATAAGGATTAGCTAGCAGTTTCTCTATCATACCCGAAGGAATTTCATCTTAACTATTTTCAGTAGGTTCAGTAGGTTTAGGGACAACTCTTTGTGTTTCCGGTCGAGGTGAAGATACCCCGAACAAACCCCTCAAAGGATTACTTTCCATAGTAACAAGTGATAGTAAGTTTCATCACACTATATAAATTTTCCTTACCAATTTCCACTCAGCAAAGGTGCTTCACTCCCAGGCAACGGTGCCAGAAAAGAGTCTTGATGACCCACAAGTATAGGGGATCTATCGTAGTCCTTTCGATAAGTAAGAGTGTCGAACCCAACGAGGAGCAGAAGGAAATGACAAGCGGTTCTCAGTAAGGTATTCTCTGCAAGCACTGAAATTATGGGTAACATATAGTTTTGTGATAAGATAATTTGTAACGGGTAGCAAGTAACAATTGTAACAATGGTGCAACAAGGTGGCCCAATCCTTTTTATAGCAAAGGATAAGACTGGACAAACTCTTATATGAAGCAAAGCGCTCCCAAGGACACATGGGAATTTATGTCAAGCTAGTTTTCATCATGCTCATTTGATTCACGTTTGCTACTTTGATAATTTGATATGTGGGTGGACCGGCGCTTGGGTGATGTACTTACTTGGACAAGCCTCCCACTTATGATTAACCCCTCTCGTAAGCATCCGCAAATACGAAAGAATAATTAAGATAATCTAACCATAGCATAAAACATGTGGATCCAAATCAGCCCCTTACGAAGCAACGCATAAACTAGGGTTTAAGCTTCTGTCACTCTAGCAACCCATCATCTAATTATTACTTCCCAATGCCTTCCTCTAGGCCCTATCAATGGTGAAGTGTTGTGTAGTCGATGTTCACATAACACCACTAGAGGAGAGACAACATACATCTCATCAAAATATCAAACGAATACCAAATTCATATGATTACTTATAAAAAGACTTATCCCATGTCCTTAGGAACAACCGTAACTACTCACAAAGCATATTCATGTTCATAATCAGAGGATTATAAGTGATGATCAAGGATCTGAACATATAATCTTCCACCAAGTAAACCAACTAGCATCAACTACAAGGAGTAATCAACACTACTAGCAACTCACATGTACCAATCTAAGGTTTTGAGACAAAGATCAAATACAAGAGATGAACTAGGGTTTGGAGAGGAGATTGTGATGATTAAGATGTTGCTGGAGATTGACCCCCTCTCAATGAGAGGATCATTGGTGATGACGATGGCATCGATTTCCCCCTCCCGGAGGGAAGTTTCACTGGCAGGATCACCCTGCCGGAGCTCTAGATTGGTTCTGCCCAAGTTCCGCCTCGAGATGGCAGCGCTTCGTCCCAAAAGCTCTGATATGATTTTTTTTCCAGGACGAAACTCTCAGTATAGAAGAAGATGGGCACCGGAGGGCTTCCAGGTGGGCCACAAGCCCCAGGGGCACGACCAGGGGGGTGGCCGCGCCCAGCAGGCTTGTGGCTCCCTGGTAGGCCCCACTGATCTATTTCTTTCGCCTATTATTTTTTATATATTCCAAAATAATTCTCCGTAGATTTTTGAGGACTTTTGGAGTTGTGTAGAATAGGTATCTCAGATTTGCTCCTTTTCCAGTTCAGAACTCCAGCTGCCGGCATTCTCCCTCTTCATGTAGACCTTGTAAAATAAGAGAGAAAAAGGCATAAGTATTGTACAAAATGTGTAATAACAGCCCATAATGCAATCAATATCAATATAAAATCATGATGCAAAATGGACGTATCAATTACTGCCTTTCCCAGGGACTTTAAGTCACGGGCGCCCGTTGCTGGCTCCCCCTATGCATGCGGCGCACGTGGCGGAAACGACCTGACATGGTAATTGAAAATTTGATGGCCGCGCCACGCATGTATCCCATGTCCCGCATTCAATGGGCGTCGTGGGGAGGCGCAGTAAACATAGTAATCACAACCACAAGGCCCTGCCACGCGTGCTCGTGCACTGTTTGGACCTAGCCCAACAACGCCTCGCGACGTGTGTGGGCCAGGCCCGGGGGGTCATGTCGGTGCACTAGAGTTTTGGGCTCTCAAGTGCCCCTTACTCATGCACGGGGAGTAGTAGCCACCCTGGCGACGAGGCCCGGTAGGGAGCTGCCAGGTACAAGCACAGGAGAATCAAGACCCCCGACAAGGCCTTGCTGGGATGACTACCAAAACCTCACGCAAAGCAAAGCCCCAACAAGACCCGGCAAGGAGAAGACCTGGCAAGGCTAAGCCCCGGCAAGTCCCCACCAGTGCATAGGCCAGGTGTTGCCCCGCTTGGTCATGTGTTGTGGCGTCGGTGATGGAGGGGCTAAGCAGTGCTGATGGGATGGGCTCCTGTTCCATCCCGTGGACAGTCAGAGATGCCCGACGGTGCATTAAATGTGCCTGTACTACTCCGCCAGTGTTAGGTATGATTACACTGTAGCTCTGTACACCCCATGTATGCACTGTACGCCACTGTTTGGAACCTCTTCAGAGTATAAAAGGAGGCCCAGGGCGATACGGTAGAGGACTTTTCTGCTTTCCACTTTTGGACATTGGCACTCGTAGACTCTTAGATTTTCAACTTTGGGCCTTCTAGCTCACATGTGTAGCGGCTGTTCATAGCGTTCCTGTAGCTAGAACACTAAGAACACCCTCAATACAACCAAGAAGGAGTAGGGTTTTATGCATCTTTGTGGCCCGAACCTGGGTAAAAATCCCCGCGTGTTGTTCATCAGACCTGCTCTTTGCGCAAGCCTGCTCCCTCGCCGAACCGAAAGGGGTCCCTCCGATCCCATAGGTGTTCGTTCCACACGACAGACGGTGATGGGTTGGATAAGATTTATCATGTAATCAAGTTAGTTTTGTTAGGGTTTGATCCCTAGTATCCACTATGTTCTGAGAATGATGTTGCTATGACTTTGCTATGCTTAATGCTTGTCACTAGGGCCTGAGTGCCATGATTTCAAATCTGAACCTATTATGTTTTCATGAATATCTATATCTGTTCTTGACCCTATCTTGCAAGTTGTAGACACCTATTACGAGTTATGATCCGCATCCCCCAGGGTGAAAATAACTGGGATTCTTTCTTGTGATTACCATAGTTTGAGGAGTTCATGTATTCACTAAGTGCTTATGCTTTGGTCTAGTTCTCTATATAAAAAGAGGCCTAAATAAGACTTAGTTTCCATTAGGATCCCGCTGCCATGGGAGGGTAGGACAAAAGATGTCATGCAAGTTCTTTTCCATACATGGAATACATGCCTACATTACGTTGATGAATTGGAGCTAGTTCCGTGTCACCCTATGTTATAACTGTTGCATGATGAATGCCATCTGACAAAATTATCCATCACTGTTCCATTGCCTACGAGCTTTCCACATATTGATCCTTGCTAAGTTACTTTTCCATTGCTACTGTTACAATCACTACAAAATTGCTACTGTTACTTTTTCCATCGTCACTGTTACTTCCATGCTACTTTGTTACTAAATAATTTGCTCCAGATATTAAGTGTTTCATGTGTGGTTAAATTGACAACTCAGCTGCGAATACTCGAGAATATTATTTGGCTCCCCTTGTGTCGAATCAATGAATTTGGGTTGAATACTCTACCATCCAAAACTATTGCGATCCCCTATACTCGTGGCTAATCATCAGCCACCATCAAAGAAGGGGAGATCCTTTCGGTCGGGCCGCCAGGCGATGGGCCGCTGTGTTAGGCGGCAGCTGGGGTGCCCGTGGTGGGCCCGTTTAGTGGCCTTTCTTGGGCTTGGGGACGGATTCATCTGAGGAGGAGGGCGAGGACGAGGCGGTCGTGGCCGGGGTGCAGCCTTGGTGCGCTTCTCCTCGGCGTTGTCGCTCGCTACTGGCTTGCCGAGAGGGAGGTTTCCTCGGGCTTTGAGGCTGACGATGCTAGGCTGGACGGGGGCCTAACGGGCCAAAAGGGTCCATCCTGTGTCGAAAAAAGCTCGGCCCTTGGTTCACCGGTCGGATGCAGGGGCGGGTCTACGGGGTGGATCCAGGTGCGGCGCCGGAAATCTTGTACGATGAGCAGGCTCCGACGACAAGCGGTGGGTCGACAGTCTCTGTTGGCTTCAGGTGGTGGTGCCCCGACGCATCCTTTGGTGAGGCCCACTGGGGGTGCGCCTTGGGCATTGCAGGCATGTGCCAGGCCACTTGTAGGACAGGTCGTGCCGGCGAGAGATGTGTCGGTGTTCACCGAGGAGGACTTCCCACAGCTGTGCGGCGGCGGGCGGTCTTCCGGACGGCTGGTGGTGGAAGAGGATGGCATTAGGGACGAGGAACTTAGGGGCATGCTGGGTCGCGAGATGGGCCCTACTTTTGGATTTAGCTTTGCGGAGCTGGTTGCCCGCCCCTCCAGCTGTTGGGCCCCTTCTGCTTGTTGGGACGTCCCCCGAGAGGGGTCCTGCTTCTGTCGGCCTAGCTCGGCGGCCTGGTGGTGGGTTCGCGAGTGGGATTGCACTCTACAGTTAGGTTTTGCTGCTGCTCCCATGACATTCGGAGGTGGGGAAAGGCGGCGTGCTTCATTTCGGCTACAGAGGCGCTGGCGTTGGTGGCGGAGGGCGTCGGAATGGAGAAGGAGCGCCGTCTGTAGGCTCATGAGCGTAACAAGCATCCTCGGGAGGATCCCCAGGTGGATGCCATCGAGCTCGCTGATACGTGCATTTTGCGTCATGCTTTTATATTGATATTTATTGCATTATGGGCTGTTATTACACATTATGGTACAATACATATGCCTTTTCTCTCTTATTTTACAAGGTTTACGTGAAGAGGGAGAATAATGGGAGCTGGAATTCTAGACTGTAAAAGGAGCAACTCTGATATATCTATTCTGCAAAAATCCAAAAGTCCTGAAAATTTACAGAGAATTAATTTGGAATATATAACAAATAACGGGCGAACCAGATACCATAGGGGGGTCACCAGGAGGTGATAAGCCTGCCAGGCACGGCCACCCCCTGGCCGCGCCTAGCAGGCTTGTGGCCCACCTGGCAGGCCCCCAACGCCCATCTTCTTCTATATGGTGGGTTTTGACCTGGAAAAATCAAAGGAGAGCTTTTGGGACGAAGCGCCTCCGTCTCGAGGCGGAACTTGGACAGAACCAATCTAGAGCTCCGGTAGGGCTGTTCTGCCGGGGAAACTTCCCTCTCGGAGAAGGAAACCGAAGCCATCATCATCACCAACGATCCTCTCATCGAGAGGGGGTCAATCTCCATCAACATCTTTACCAGCACCATCTCCTCTCCAAACCCTAGTTCATCTCTTGTATCTGATCTTTGTCTCAAACCTCAGATTGGTACCTGTGGGTTGCTAGTAGTGTTGATTACTCCTTGTAGTTGATGCTAGTTGGTTTACTTGGTGGAAGATCATATGTTCACATCCTTTATGATAGTTAATACTCCTCTGATTATGAACATGAACATGCTTTGTGAGTAGTTACGCTTGTTCCTGAGGACATGGGATAAGTCTTGTTATAAGTTATCATGTGAATTTGGTATTCGTTCGATATTTTGATGAGATGTATTTTGTCTCTCCTCTAGTGGTTTTAGGTGAACGTCGACTACATAACACTTTGCCATTATTTGGGCCTAGGGGAAGGCATTGGGAAGTAATAAGTAGATGATGGGTTTCTAGAGTGACAAATGCTTAAACCCTAGTTTGTATGTTGCTTCATAAGGGGCCGATTTGGATCCATATGTTTCATGCTACTATGGTTAGGTTTACCTTAATTCTTCTTTCGTAGTTGTGGATGCTTGCGAGAGGGGTTAATTATAAGTGGGAGGTTTGTACAAGTAAGGGCAGCACCCAAGCACCGGTCCACCCACATATCAAATTATCAAAGTAACGAACGTGCATCGAATGAGCATGATGAAAACTAGTTGACAGAAATTCTCATGTGTCCTCGGGATCACTTTGCTTTATCTAAGAGTTTGTCCAGGCCTATCCTTTGCTACAAAAAGGCTTGGGATACCATGATGCACCTTTGCTACACTTTTTACTTGTTACTCGTTACGAATTATCTTATCACAAAACTATCTATCACCGATAATTTCAGTGCTTGCAGAGAATACTTTACTGGAAACCGCTTGTCATTTCCTCCCGCTCCTCATTGGGTTCGACACTCTTACTTATCAAAAGGACTACGATAGACCCCCTATACTTGTGGGTCATCAAGACTCTTTTCTGGCATCATTGTCGGGGAGTGAAGTGCCTTTGGTAAGTGGAATCTGGTAAGGAAAATTTTATATAGTGTGCTCAAATTTACTGTCACTTGTTACTACGGAAAGTAATCCTTTGAGGGGCTTGTTCGGGGTATCTTCACCTCGACCGTAAATACAAAGAGTTTTCCCTCAACCTACTAAACCTGCTGAAAATATTTATTATGAAATTCCTTCGGGTATGATCGAGAAACTGCTGGCTAATCCTTATGTAGGAGATGGAACACTACATCCTGATTTGCATCTAATCTATGTGGATGAAGTTTGTGGATTATTTAAGCTTGTAGGTCTGCTCGAGGATCATGTCAAGAAGAAGGTCTTTCCTTTACCTTTGAAGGATAAGGCATTGACATGGTATAGGCTATTTGATGATATTGGATCATGGAGCTACAACCGATTGAAAATGGAATTTCATCAGAAGTTCTATCCTATGCATCTAGTTCATAGTGCTTGGAATTATATTTATAATTTTTGGCCTCGTGAAGGAGAAAGAATTGCTCAAGCTTGGGGGAGGCTTAAGTCAATGTTATATTCAGGACCCAATCATGAGCTCTCGGGAGAAATTATTATTCAGAATTTTTATGCTCGGCTTTCTCGTAATGATCAATCCATGCTCGATACTTCTTGTGTTGGTTCCTATATGAAGAAGGATATTGACTTCAAATGGGACTTATTGGAAAGAATTAAACGCAACTCTAAAGATGGGTAACTCGACGAAGGTAAGGAGTTAGGTATGAACCTTAAGTTTGATTGTGTTAAATCCTTCATAGACACCGATGCTTTTTGTGAATTTAGGAGTAAATATGGACTTGACTCTGAGATAGTAGCTTCTTTTTGTGAATCTTTTGCTGCTGATCTTGATCTCCCTAAGGAGAAGTGGTTTAAATATCATCCTCCCATTGAAGTGAAAGAGGTTGAACCTATTAAAGTTGAAGAGGAAATTATTACTTATAATGTTGATCCTGTTATTCCCGTTGCTTACATTGAGAAACCACATTTCCCTATTAGAATAAAGGAACATGCTAAAGCTTCAACTGTGGTTCGTAAGTGCTATGCTAGAACACCTACACCCCCCTGAGAAAATTAAAGTTGAGCCTAGTACTGCTATGGTTAAGGATCTCTTGGTTTATAATATTGATGGGCATGTTATTCAATTTTGTGATGAAGCTGTTAGAATTGCTAAACCTCATGCTAAAGATAAACTTAGACACATTGTTGGCACGCCAGTTGTTTCTGTTAAAATAGGAGATCATTGTTATCATGGCTTATGTGATCTGTGTGCTAGTGAGAGTACAATTCCCTTTTTCTTATATAAAGAGATTATGAATGATATCGCACGAGCTGAGCTAGAGGAAATTGATGTTGCAATTAAGCTTGCTAATAGAGACACTATATCACCAGTTGAGATTATTTGAGATGTTGGAGTCTTATGTGGGAAATAATAATATCCTACTGATTTTATTGTTCTTGGTTCCCCACAAGATGATTTTTGTCCCATTATATTTGGTAGACCCTTCCTGAATACCGTTAATGCCCAGATATATTATGAGAAGGAAACGGTTACCGTAAGTTTTGGGGATACATCTCATGAGTTTAATTTCTCTAAATTTCGTAGACAACCCCATGATAAATAATTGCCTAGTAAGGATGAAATTATTGGTCTTGCTTCTATTGTTGTGCCTCCTACTGATCCTTTAGAGCAATATTTGCTAGACCATGAAAATGACATGCATATGAATGAAAGGAATGAAATAGATAAGATTTTCTTTGATCAACATCCTATTCTGAAACTTAACTTGCCTATTGAAATACTTGGACATCCTCCGCCACCCAAGGGTGATCCCGTGTTTGAGCTTAAACAATTACCGGATACTCTAAAATATGCTTATCTTAATGAAAATAAGATATATCCTATTATTATTAGTGCTAACATTTCAGAGCCTGAAGAACATAGATTATTGGAAACTCTGAGGAAGCACCATGCTACTATTGGATATACTCTTGTTGATCTTAAGGGCATTAGTCCCACTATATGTCAACACAATATTAAAATGGAGCCTAATGCTAAACTAGTTGTTGATCACCAATGATGGTTGAATCCTAAAATGAAGGAAGTGGTAAGAAATGAAATATTAAAGCTTTTGGAGGTAGGTATCATTGACCCTATTGCTGATAGTAGATGGGTTAGTCCCGTTCATTGTGTCCTTAAGAAAGGAGGTATTACCGTAGTTCCTAATGATAAAAATGAATTGATCCCATAGAGAATTGTTACAAGATATAGATTGGTAATTGAATTAGGAAATTGAATAAAGCTACTAGAAAAGATCATTACCCTCTACCTTTTAATGATCAAATGCTAGAAATATTATCCAAACACACACATTTCTGCTTTCTAGATGGTTATTCTGGTTTCTCTCAAATACCTATGTCAAAAGAGGACCAACAGAAGACCACCTTTACCTGCCCTTTTGGTACCTTTGCTTATAGATGTATGCCTTTTGGTTTATGCAATGCTACTGCTACCTTCCAAAGATGTATGACTGCTATATTCTCTGATTTTTGTGAAAGGATTGTTGAGGTTTTCATGGATGATTTTTCTGTTTACGGAACTTCTTTTGATGATTGTTTGAGCAACCTTGATCGAGTTTTGCAGAGATGTGAAGAAACTAATCTTGTCTTGAATTGGGAGAAGTGCCACTTTATGGTGAATGAAGGCATTGTATTGGGACATAAAATTTTAGAAAGAGGTATTGAAGTTGACAAGGCTAAAGGTGATGCTATTGAAAAAGTGACGTGTCCTACGGAAATCAGAGGTATAAGAAGTTTCCTTGGTTATGCTAGTTTATATAGGAGATTCGTTAAAGACTTCTCTAAGATTTCTATGCCTCTCACTAATCTTATGAAAAAAGATGTTCCATTCGTTTTTGATGATGATTTCTGCACCTGTTGTTCAACCACCTGATTGGAACCTACCCTTTGAAGTTATGTGTGATGCTAGTGATTATGTCGTTGGTGTTGTCCTAGGACAAAGAGTTGATAAGAAATTAAATGTTATCCATTATGCTAGCAAAACTTAAGATAGTGATCAAAGAAACTATGCTACCCTTGAAAAAGAATTTTTAGCAGTTGTGTTCGCTTGTGATAAGTTTAGACCCTGTATTGTTGATTCTAAAGTAACTTTTCACACTGATCATGCTGCTATTAAATATCTTATGGAAAAGAAAGATGCTAAAGCTAGACTTATCATGTGGGTTCTTTTGCTACAAGAATTTGATTTGCAAATTGTTTATAGAAAGGGTGTTGATAACCGTGTAGTAGATAACTTGTCTATGTTAGAGAATGTTCTTGATGACCCACTACCTATTGATGATAGCTTTCATGATGAACAATTGGCTGTCATAAATACTTCTCGTAATGCTCCTTGGTATGCTGATTATGCTAATTACATTGTCGCTAAATTTATACCACCTAGTTTCACATACCAACAAAAGAAAAGGTTTTTCTATGATTTAAGACATTACTTATGGGATGACCCACACCTTTATAAAGAAGGAGTAGATGGTGTTATTATACGTTGTGTACCTGAGCATGAACATGGACAAATCCTACAGAAATGTCATTCTGAGGCCTACGGGGGACACCACACTTGAGATAGAACCACACACAAGGTATTACAATCTTGTTTTTATTGGCCTACTATTTTCAAGGATGCTCGTAAGTTTGTCTTGTCATGTGATGAATGTCAAAGAATTGGTAATATTAGTAAACGTCGGGAAATGCCTATGAATTACTCTCTTGTTATTGAACCATTTCATATTTGGGGTTTTGATTATATGGGACCTTTTCCAACATCCACCGGGTATACTCATATTTTAGTTGCTGTTGATTATGTTACTAAGTGGGTAGAAGCTATTCCAACTAGTAGTGCTGATCATAACACCTGTATCAAGATGCTTAAATAATTTATTTTCCCTAGATTTGGAGTCCCCAGATACTTAATGATTGATGGTGGTTCACATTTTATTCATGGTGCTTTTCGTGAATTGCTTGCTAAGTATGATGTTAACCATATAATTGCATCTCCTTAACATCCTCGGTTTAATGGTCAAGTAGAATTAAGCAATAGAGAAATTAAATTGATCTTGCAAAAGAGAGTTAATAGATCTAGGAAGAATTGGTCTAAGAAACTCGATGATGAATTATGGGCTTATAGAACTACCTACAAGAATCCTATGGGTATGTCTCTATATAAAATGGTTTATGGTAAAGCATCTCACTTACCTCTAGAGCTAGAGCACAAAGCTTATTGGGAAATCAAAGAGCTCAACTATGATTTCAAACTTGTTGGTGAGAAGGGTTTATTTGATATTATCTCACTTGATGAATAGAGAACCGAGGCCTATGAGAATGCCAAGTTGTTTAAAGAAAAAGTTAAGAGATTGCATGATAAAAGGATACAAGTGTGAATTCTGATCATGTCTTGCTATACAATTCTCGGCTAAGATTTTTTACAGGAAAACTTCTCTCTGAATGGGAAGGGCCTTACATTGTTGAGGAAGTATATCGTTCCGGTGCCATCAAGAACAACAACGCCGAAGGCACAAATCCGAAGGTGCTAAACGGGCAAAGGATCAAACATTATATCTTAGGTACTCCCATTAATGTTGAAAGCAATGTTATCAATACCATAACTCCGGAAGAGCATATTAGGGAGACCTACTGGAACGTTTCAGACTCCAAAAAGGAATAGTATGTGGTACGATAAGTAAACCGACTCCAAAACTTTCCCAATAGCAATTTTACTCTGTTTTGGAATATTGAAAAAATTTGGAAAATGAAAAGTAGTCAGAAGGACGCACGAGGAGGCCACAAGCCTGCTAGGCGCGGCCACCCCCTAGCCGCGCCTAGGGGGCTTGTCACCACCACGTGCGCCCCTCGGACTCCGTTTTCTTGTGGTATACTCCTTCGGGTCGGCAAAAATTCATTATATAATCTCCTGAAGGTTTCAAATTTCGTATCACGACAATACCTCATGTTTTCATTTTGAGTTGTTTCTGCAACAGATTTAGATCGTCATGGCGTCCGCCGGTGCTCCGAAGGACAAGTTTTTTGAGAAGGTCATCAACCCTTATCTTGCGGAGGTGCTACCACACCCTCAAAACATTGAGATGCGTGAGGGGGTGTTGCACATCGGTGATGTTGAGGGGCCAAAGAAGACTGGAAGCGTGGAAACAAGTCTCGAAGCAATGGAGCAACAAGTCTTCAAGTGCCAATCATATGATTATCTCGGAGTTTACCCATAAACACAAGTTGGACACCAAGGACATCGGGGAGCACATCTTAGAGATTTACGATAAAATTGAGCATCTCCAAGCCCAGATCTATGATTTGCAAAACCAAAATTGTGAGTATGAATACAAATTTAAGAGAATGAGTTTGGAAGCAGATTTGAGGATTCCGGAGACTCGTTCATCTTTTTACGATGGTGAGCCTATGCCTAGGAAGACGTACGACAAGCTTCCATCCTCATCAACGTCTCCACTACCATCACCTCCAAAGAAGGACACCTGAGCACATGGGTATGGGCACTCCCCTTGGCTTGTGCCAAGCTTGGGGGAGGTGCCCCAATATCGTATCACCATCACACCTTTTGCCTTTTTCCTTTTCTTATTTTATTAGTTTGATCCTTTTTGATTTTCTTTTGATATAGTAGAATAAAGTTTTAGTATGATTTAGTTTTTAGTTTTTTGCTTTTGCTCCCCTTATGTAAGCAAGTCCGAGAGTTATATAATAAAAAGTAGTTTTGATGCGAGGGCTTTGCTAGATTACTATGCTCTTGAGAGTAAGGAATAAAGAATGATATAATAAAAGCAAAGGGTATACATAATGTTTTTATGGGGAGTGATGACCTCACATATAAAAGGTATGTCGATTGAAATTTGCTGGGAGTTAACAAACATAGTAAGTGGTCATTGGTGCAATTGAAAAGGAAGTGATAAGGAAAGAGAGATTCACATATAAATATATTATCTTGGACATCTTTTATGATTGCGACCACTCATTAAAATGTTACATGCCAATAAGTTGATGTTGGACAAGGAAGACAACATAATGGGTTATGTTTGCTTGCCTCTGGATAGAAGTTATATGGTTTTAGATCCTCCAACATGTAGTGCTTGCTTCCACCTCATAATAGCCGAAATTTCCGCACCAAGTAGAGATACTACTTGTGCATCAAAACACCTCAAACCGGTCTTGCCATGATAGTCCACCATACCTACCTATGGATTGAATAAGATCCTTCAAGTAAGTTGTCATCGGTGCAAAAAGCAATAAAATTGCCCCTAAAAATGTGTGATCTTTTATTGTAAGGGAAATAAGCATTGTATGAACTTGTTATAGTAAAGAAATAAAAGCGACAGACTGCATAATAAAGGTTGTTATCACAAAGCACAATACAATGCGGCGTTCCTCTGGACTAAGGGTTCCTGCCTCCCAAAACAAAAAGTGCATGACAACCTCTGCTTCCCTCTGCGCAGGGCCTATGTGTTACTTCTACTTTTTAAGTACTTACCTTTATGCAAGAGTCATGGTGATCCTCACCACTTCCTATATTTCGCCTCTCTCCTGGCAAGCATTATGTGTTGGGGAATGATCTAGATGCATATATCCACTCGGATGTGGGTGATCAAGAGTTATTATTGTTGACATCACCCTTGAGGTGAATAGTTGGGAGGCAAAAATATAAGCCCCTATCTTTCTCTGTGTCCGATTGAAGCTTTGATCTTGTGGGTACCACGTGAGTGTAAGCAATTATGAAAGACCAAAAGATGATTGAGTATGTGGATTTGCTTTACAAGCTCTTATATTGACTCTTTTTCGATGTTATGATAAATTGCCCATTGCTTCAATGACTAAGATCATAGTTTGTTGGTTGTCAATAGAGTTCTTGGTTCATACTTTTATCTGGTATATGAATTCTTACACTAGCATGACAGATCTTATACAATAAGTATTGTTGTTCTAAAGATGGTCATGATGCCCTCATGTCCATATTTTATTTTATCGACACCTCTATCTCTAAACAAGTGGACATATTTATCGATCTCGGCTTTCTCTTGAGGGCAAGTGAGGTCTAAGCTTGGGGGAGTTGATACGTCCATTTTGCATCATGCTTTTATATTGATATTTATTGCATTATGGGCTGTTATTACATGTTATGGTACAATACTTATGTCTTTTCTCTCTTATTTTACAAGGTTTACATAAAGAGGGAGAATGCCGACAACTGGAATTCTGGACTAGAAAAGGAGCAAATCTGAGATACCTATTATGCACAACTCCAAAAGTTTTAAAAATTTACCGAGAATTACTTTGGAATATGTAAAAAATACTGGGTAAAACAGGTACTAGAGGGTGCCACCAAGAGGTGACAAACCTGCCACGCGCGGCCACCCTCTAGTCGCGCCTAGGAGGCTTGCAGCCCACCTGGCAGGCCCCCGACGCCCATCTTCTCCTCTATGGTGGGTTTTGACCTGGAAAAAAAATCACAGGAGAGCTTTCGGGATGAAGCGATGCCGTCTCGAGGCGGAACTTGGACAGAACCAATCCCGAGCTCCGGTAGGGCTGTTCTGCCGAGGAAACTTCCATCCCGGAGGGGGAAATTGAATCCATCATCATCACCAATGATCCGCTCATCCATTATGATCATGAACATGCTTTGTGAGTAGTTACGTTTGTTCCTGAGGACATGGGATAAGTCTTTTTATAGGTAATCATCTGAATTTGGTATTCGTTCGATATTTTGATGAGATTTATGTAGTCTCTCCTCAAGTGGTGTTATGTGAACATTGACTACATAACACTTCACCATTATTTTGGCCTAGGGGAAGGCATTGGGAAGTAATAAGTAGATGATGGGTTGCTAGAGTGACAAGCTTAAACCCTAGTTTATGCGTTGCTTCGTAAGGGGCTGATTTGGATCCATATGTTTCATGCTATGGTTAGGTTTACCTTAATTCTTATTTCGTAGTTGCGGATGCTTGCGAGAGGGGTTAATCATAAGTGGGAGGTTTGTCCAAGTAAGGGAAGCACCCAAGCACCGGTCCACCCACATATCAAATTATCAAAGTAACGACCACGAATCAAATGAGCATGATGAAAGCTAGCTTGACAGAAATTCCCATGTGTCCTCGGGAGCGCTTTGCTTTATATAAGAGTTTGTCTAGGCCTTTCCTTTTCTACAAAAAGGATTGGGATACCTTGCTGCATGTTTTCTACACTTCTTACTTGTTACTCCTTACGAATTATCTTATCACAAAACTATCTGTCATCGATAATTTCAATGCTTGCAGGGAATACCTTACTAGAAACCGCTTGTCATTTCCTTTTGCTCCTCATTGGGTTCGACACTCTTACTTATCGAAAGGACTGTGATAGATCTCTTATACTTATGGGTCATGACACGCCCGCGAGTGGGATCTCCGATCTCACCTCTTGGCTCGGCGGGAGGTGCAGTTGGGCGATGGTCGGGGCTCGTTGGTGGGTCATGGCTCGCGGTCGACATGGCGCTTGTCTTCTCGTGGTCGTGGCTCGTCTAGAGAGGTGTCCCCACCGCTTACCCCCTCCTCCTGGGTGCCCCCCTTTCCAAGTGCTGCAACGCCCGACGGGCCGCCCTTTGCTGCAGTGGGCGGCGTCTAGGGCGCCGCTTGGCGATGGGGACCGTGGTGCCTGGGCCAGCATGGGTGACCGCCACTTCTGGGATGGTGAGGGCAGAGTGGCTTGGCCGGCTTGGCGGTACTCGGCTCTCGAGAGAGAGATCTCTGAGGTTCTGTGCTTCAAATGTGGGCGTAAAGGGCACTTCTAGTATTCCAGATCATGTGTGAGTTCGACCGGCTCTGCTTTGTGTGCAAACAAGAGGGCCACACCTCAAGCCACTGGCCGACCCGCCAGGCAAAACCGGAGCTTGTCATGTATGGATTCGGTGGCTAGGGGCAAGGCTTGTATCTTCTGGAGGGAGGGATGGAAGAGGAGGTCGAGCTGCCTGCAAATGCAGCTTCTTTGTTGGTCACGGAACGAGAGGCGATGGAGGAGTCCATTCGGCGGGATTTGAATGATATGTGGGACTCGGACTGGGATTGGCAGGTTGTGGAGGTTCGTAAGAATTGCTTCTCGATGGTATACCCATTCAAGGAGGTGATGCAAATGTCCAAGAAGAGTGGCACGATCACACTTCTGATCAGCGAGCACAAGGCGGAGGTGGGGGAGCCGCTTTGTGAGCCCCACGCGGTTTCAATGCTGCAGGAATTTTGTGTGAGGGTCACTTGGATTTCATACAAGCTGCGTCAACCATCACTGTTGCATGAATTTCTGCGTGTGGTGGGCAAGGTAGTGGTCATAGATGAGCTGACAATCGTCCGCCTGGACATGGGTGGTCTTTGGGGTGCGTCAGTCAGGGCCAAGTTTGGTGTAGAGACCCTGCAGTGATCAATGGGATGTTCGAGATCTTCCGTTCCTACAATGGTTTCATGATGAGCGTGGAGCAGGAGCTTGGTGGCCCTCTCGCCCCGCTTGCCCCTCCGCCCTCCCCTCCCCGACCTCGGTCAGACGAGGATCCATATGGTGGCGATGAATTAGGTCCAAGTTTGAACACAACAAAGTGGGATGCGTCGGGAGCCAAGACTGGGGAGTCTGCCAAGGATGTCAGCTCGTCGGCGGTGGTTTCATCGGTTGTGTAAGGCCGCCAGGAAGCATCGCTGATGCCAGAGGTGGGGGATGTCGGTGTTAATCAGGGTCGGCTGGCGTCTCCAAGGCTTCCCCCGATGGACACTCCTCGCATGATCAGGTGTGAAGAGAGCTTGGCTCCTCTTTCCATCAACCAATATGGCTGGAACCTGGCGTTTGCAGGCCTGCCATTGCTGATCACCAAGAACAAGACTCATGTCACCAAGGTGAAGGAAGGGGGAATGGGATCACCAACTCTGGGCCATGGGGGTGCGCGCACGGTGGGCTCGGGTATCACTACTGCATTTTCGCCCATCTCGAGTGCCTCTTCCATGCCATGGGCGTCCCCGGAGCTACGCCCGGCAGCCTCCATTGTTGTCACCTCGTCAGTTGTGGCCACGGCTTGTGCTGTAGGGGTGAGCCCGGTGTAACTGGTGAACCACTTCGAGGGAGAGGAGTTCGTCGACAACCTGATGATTGTGGAAGATTGTATGGAGGATTTTGAGGCCTTCCAGGATGGAGAGCCGCACCCCCACTCTCCTACAATCCCTCCCACGGCTACGACGACCATGTCTCCGACTTGGGCTTCAAGGATTAGCGCCAGGGTGGCCACTACCAAAGCGTGCAAGATGATGGACAAGGCGATAACTCTCAAGGCTAGCAACACCATCCAAGGAATAAATTCAAAACCTGTGACCAGATCGATGTCCTTCTTTAAAGTGTTGGAGCTGGCTTCTAATGCTCATTTATTGAGAATCGCCAAGGATAGCAATATAGTGCTGGGATTTGAGGAGAAATCCCCATACGAGGTGCTTGAGTGCTTTCAGGCATAGGAGGCTAGGCAGGTGGCCATCTCCGAGGCCATTGCACACCGCGATTTGGCCCACATGGCGCTCGCCGAGACCCAGGCCGAGGGGCAGGCTCATGGACCTAAGGAACCGGCCAGGGAGAGGGCTGAGACCTTCGGTCGAGCGACCACGGGCCATGGCTGCGGCAGGGGACACGGAAGAGGGAGAGGTCGTGGCTGGACCCTTTCGGCTCGGAGGAGAGAGGTGACCACAGCAGACGGTGCAAGGGCCATTCCCCCTCAGAACCGCAATGAGAGGCCTATTTCGGAACATGAGGGGGTTTGGCTAGTGGGATCGCCGTAGACAGGTAATGGAGTATATTTGGGAGCAGCATCTCGACTTTGTCGGACTGCAAGAGACAATCTAGTCCTCCTTCTCGCAAGTGGAGGTGGACTCCCTTGGGGGCGTCACGACATTTTAGTGGGAATGGGTTCTAGCCACGGGGTAGTCGGGAGGCATTCTGCTAGGCCTTAATAAAGATACCTTTGATGGTATTTCTTCTCGAGAGGAGAATTCTTTCTTGGGGCGGAGTTGCTTCAAAAGAACAAGAATTTCAAATGGGAGCTTCTAGTGGTTTACGGTCCGGCAGATCATTCGAGATCCCTGGACTTTCTGCGTGAGTTATATACCAAGGTGGCAAATGCCCAGCACCCTACGGTTATTAGGGGTGATTTTAATCTCATTAGGTCGGCAAATGATAAGAGTAATCGGAGGATCAATGATCAAGGTTTGGTGGATAACTTTGACTGGGTGGCGGATTTACAATTGATCTAACTATAGAGGGCTGGGGCTCGGTTCACTTGGACGAATAATCAAGATAACCCTGTTAGTTGTGTGTTAGATCGGGTCTTCATATCAATGAGGTGGGAGGCTAAGGTCCCGACATGTGCCTTGTTAGAGGAGACCCGCCTTGGGTCGGATCACTATCCTCTACTCCTACACTCTGGTGAGGCGACTTGCCGTCTATCGAAATGCTTCTTCTTTGAGTGCCAGTTGCTGGTTCAACCTAGCTTTGTTGAGAGGGTGAATAAAATTTGGGAGGATGCGAGGAGAAACCGACCGCACCGATATGGCCCCTTATGCAATGTGTTGGATGAGTGGCAACACTGCATCCGGATAGCGCGACACCACATTAGGGGATGGGGGGCTAATGTGGGGAACCTTGCCCGTGCACGTAAAGAGGCCTTCATGGTTGAGATAAGGGATCTCGACGGCAAGGCAGATTCGGTTGGGCTTTCCACTATGGAATGGGCAAGAAGATATGCCGCGGAGGACGAGATGATTTTCCTCATCACATGTGAGGAGTTATACTATCAATAGAGAGGGCAACAAAGGTGGGTGCTTAAGGGAGACGCTAGCACGGAATTCTTCCATGCCATGGATAATGGGTGCTTAGGAGATGCAAGCTCACTTCCCTAAGAGAGGGGAGCATAGTTTACTCAGAAAAGGAGGCCCTTAGATCACATATTGATGGCTTCTACCGAGACCTATTGGGGACCACTTCGGTAGGGGCAGTAGCCATTTGACAGAATATGTGGGATGGACCAAGGCTGGTTTCCCCGTTAGATAACCAGGCTCTCACCACTAGTGCAGAACTAGCCTATAGTCACGGGTCGTAAGGTCCTTTAGTCCTGGTTCCCGGACCGGCACTAAAGGGTGGGGACTAAAGCCTACCCCCTTTAGTGCCAGTTCAACATGGCCCGGCACCAAATGCCCTCCACGTGGCATCCGACGACGTTGTGGGCTATGGGGACCTTTAGTCCTGGTTGGTGTTACCAACCAAGACTTAAAGTATTTAGTTTTTTTAGTTTTGTTTTATTTTTCCTTTTAATTCTTTAGGGGTTTATGAATTAATTATGGTCATACGTCATTACACAAATTTTGATACAGTACCAATTAAGAGGTTGTTATGTCATTATGTTCATGATGAATTATTATATCATTGTGAGGAAGAAAGACGGATTTTATTCGTCCAAATGAATAAAAAGGGATCAAAAGTTGAATTAGTAGGACGACGATCCTACTAATTCAACTTTTGGTCACTTTTGGTCCATCCATATGAATCTAATCCGCTTTCCTTCCCCCAATGATATAACAAATCATGATGTTAACCATGATCAACATCATCATCATATTAATATAAAAACTCTTGCATCATATCATCACCAACAACACTATAGCTAGTAATCATCATAGTCATTACCACCAACACTATTTAATCATCATTTTCGTCAATGAGACATCATATAACAAGTTGGTCACTAGTCATAATCACAACCCCTCATCATCATCGGCATCAACTCTAACACATTGTAGCACATAATAACACATTGTACCTAGGACCTAGTCCTCTCTCATATGACCTACTCTACCCTCTCTTAGGTACAATATCATAAAACAAGATAGGCCCTGACTCTCCATTATGGAGAATGAAGATCGTCTAGTCTCCAATTCTTGGCCTACGCACAGTGTTGCTTCCAAGTAGCTCTCTACGATTGACCATACATTTTTTCCAATCTTTGATTGTGATGTCTTCATCGGTTTTAGAAATTCGGTATGGGCAGGAGTGATCCGTAGGCTGACCGGGGCCGTGCTGGCCATAAGCTCATAACATCAATGCGACCTCTCAGAAACATCAGAGAAGGCACACAATCCTTTGGGATTTTCTGTTAAAAAACATAGTAATAATTTGTAGTTAGCAACGTAGTCTAGTTTTAGAAGAATTTATGCAAAAGATGCATGGATGTCATAATAGTAGAAAATCTTACCATGTAATCTCCATGGATGATACCGTAGTTCACCACGTGCACTAGTGGCACGTATTGACCATAATGTGGAGGAGTTTGATAATAGCTATTGTAGTTTTCAAGATGATTAAGAAATGCGGTAAGATGATCTTTCTCCTTATAAGTTAATTCTGCTTCATCATTGTAGTAGTAGGTTCTGTCTACCATCTTTCGTACATTTTTTGACGAATGAAAATAAGCTCTCAATGGAAATAAGTTGTCAACTATTTTTAAATAAACAATAGCTATTACTTAATAAATATGGTTGAGAAACTCACATAATGGTAGAACTGGAGGCGTCTGCACATTGACCCAGATGTCAATATTACCTTCAATTTCATCTTCCAGCCGAATATCAAAGGTGATAAGCATATTAGGCTCAAATGCATAAGCCTTGCATAGTGCTCTCCAACTTTTGCATTCAAAATAGTAGGTGTCTGCATTGTACAATTTTATGACAAAAGTATAACCATGCTCGGGCCTCAAGTGAACTCTCTTTACCTCCATACTTTTTTAGTACTGAAACCAATCTTATCGAAGACATAAATTCTTGCATGGCAGGGGATACGCTAGTAGAATAGTAAAAAATTAAAATTATAAGTTCAAGGAAAAGAAGCAGAAGTCATGCTTAATTACGAAAAAAGACTTGTCATTGTGACTTACTGTATCCACTTCGAAGGTCTCATCTAGCATGATGCTGAAGTGCCTACCATCAACTAGGAAAGGCTTGTCACACAGGCCGCGCTTGTCTTCACAGTATTCACACATAGCAAATTCCCTTTCATCGTCAGAAATTTTCTATATGTTCATAGTTGAAGCATTTAAAATCGATCAAAGGAAACTACGAGAAAACTGATCAACACACAGATCACTATTACTCAATATGCAATAGGTTGACTTTTAGTCTGTCGAGTCTTTCCTTCCTAAACTCTCATCTCACGTATATGGTGGGCAATCCTTATTATATTGCGACTGTCGGTGATGGTGGCTCCCCGAGTGCATTACACCAAAATGTCTAGCACACGGGAACGAAGGGGAAGCGACCCATGACAATAGTCGGGAATTCCTCTCTCATATATATATATGGTGGACACTCTCCCTCACTGAAAGACACACAAGGAGCCGAAACAGACGTAAAGTCAACCCGTTCATATCGAACAATGACATAGAAAAAATGCCCATTGTTCTGCTGGAATGACTGGAAAATCACAAGCACTCGATATGTCCTACATTGTAGCAGAAGACATTTCCTATATTCATCGTTGAAACGGACGTGCATTCAATAAGCAAAACTAAATCATAAAACAAATTAGTATTCAAATTAGCATGCATTCAATAAGAAAAACTAAATCATCTCTTGCATTCGTACATCGTTGAATAGTATCACTAATACATCTCGAATAGTATCATACATATAACCCAAAAAACATTAAAATATGGAAAACACAAAATGTAAAACATTAAAATATGCAACATTAAAATATGCAACTTTTGCAAATGCTAATTGCTATACAATGGATCAAATGTCAAAATTCATCAACTTTTTTCTATACATATATTGGATCAAAATGTAAAAATTCCTCAAATGTCAAAATTCCTTCACTTTTTTGTACACATCTAACTAACCACCTAGTGAAAAAATGTCAAAATTCATGCATCTATGTCAAAATTCGTCAACAACAACAACAAACAGCAACAACAAAGCCTTTAGTACCAAACAAGTTGGGGTAGGCTAGAGGTGAAACCCATAAGATCTCACGACCAACTCATGGTTCTGGCACATGGATAGCAAGCTTCCATGCACCCTTGTCCATGGCTAATTCTTTGGTGATGCTCCAGTCCTTCAGATCTCTCTTTACGGACTCTTGGCATGTCAAGTTCGGTCTATCCCCGGCCTCTTTTGACATTATCAGCATGCTTAAGCCGTCTGTTGTGCATTGGGGCTTCTGGAGGCCTGCGCTGAATATGCCCAAACCATCTCAGACGATGTTGGACAAGCTTCTCTTCAATTGGCGCTACACCAAATCTATATCGTATATCATCATTCCATATGCGGTCCTTCCTTGTGTGGCCACACATCCATCTCAACATGCGCATCTCCGTCACAACTAACTGTTGCACATGTCGCCTTTTAGTCGGCCAACTCTCAGCGCCATACAACATTGCGGGTCAAACTACCATCCTATAGAACTTTCCTTTTAGATTTTGTGGCACCCTCTTGTCACAAAGAATGCCAGAAGCTTGGCACCACTTCATCCATCCGGCTTTAATTCGATAGTTCACATCTTCATCGATATCCCCATCCTTCTAGAACATTGACCCCAAATATCGAAAGGTGTCCTTCTAAGGCACCTCTTACCCATCAAGGCTAACATCCTCCTCCTCCTCCTCGTTCCTAGTAGTACTGAAAGCACACCTCATGTACTCGGTTTTAGTCCTATTAACTCTAAAACCTTTCGATTCCAAGGTTTGCCTCCATAACTCCAACTTCATGTTGACCCCCGTCCGGCTCTCATCGACTAGCACCACACGTCCGCAAAGAGCATACACCATGGGATATCTCCTTGTATATACCTTGTGACCTCATCCATCACCAAGGCAAAAAGATAAGGGCTCAAAGCTGACCCTTGATGCAGTCCTCTCTTAATTGGGAAGTCGTTAGTGTCGCCACCACTTGTTCGAACACTTGTCACAACATTATCATACATGTCCTTGATGAGGGTAATGTACTTTGTTGGGACTTTGTGTTTCTCCAAGGCCGACCACATAACATTTCGTGGAATCTTATCATAGGCCTTCTCCAAGTCAATGAACACCATATGCAGGTCCTTCTTTTGCTCCCGATATCTCTCCATAAGTTGTCGTACCAAGAAAATGGCTTCCATGGTCAACCTCCCAGGCATGAAACCAACTGATTTTTTGTCAAATGTCAAAATTCATCAAATGTCAAAATTCATCTATACATCTATACATCTAATTAACATTCAAAATTCATCTAATATACATCTAATTAACATCTAATATACATCTAATTAACATCTAATATACATCTAACATCTAATTAACATCTAACATCTAATTAACAACTAATATACATTCAAAATTCATCTAATTAACAACTAATATACATCTAATTAACATCTAATATATCTAAAATTCATCTAATTATTAGGAAAAAAAATCCAGAGGCGAGTCAGGGGCTCACAGCGGGGCGACGGCGACGACGCGCGAGCTCGAGGAGGTAGGGGCACACGCGACCGGGGCGGCAACGGGGGGCGGCGCATATGGGGCTGCGACGAGATGGGCGGCGCGTTAGGGGTGGCGCATCGGGGGCGGCGATGGCGTCGGGGCGGCAATGGCGTGGGCCACGACGGCGTTGGGGGCGCGCGGGTGGCGATCTCTGTGGTCGAAGCTAGAGACAAAGAAAGCAGAGGGAATGAAAAAAATTTCAACTCCTACTTATATAGGAGGACCTTTAATCACAGTTCGTGGCTCCAACCGCGACTAAAGACCCCCCCCTTTAGTCGCGATTGGAGCCACCAACCGCGATTAAAGGTGAATTTCACCAACCGAATCGGGGGGAAATGAAACCCTTTATTTGCGGTTGGTGGCTCCAACCGCGACTAAAGGAGGGTCTTTAGTCGCGGTTGAAGCTACCAACCATGACTAAAGGTGGTGCTCGCGCAGGCGCGGTGCAGGGAAACTTTAGTCCCACCTCGCCAAGCGAGGGGCAGCCGCACTGGTTTATAAGCCCTGCTGCGCTGCTCCCTCGAGCTTCTCTCTAAGTAGGCCTATGTGGTCCTATTGAACATGTGCAGCCCTATTGGGCCTACTGGGCCTTGCGGGCTTGCATCCTAGCCCAGGTTGGGTTTCAAGTCGTATGCAGGCCATGGCAGCCTAGTAGGCGGCCTATTTTTTTTGCTTTATTTATTTTCTTTTCTTTCTAAGTTTTTTTTGTGCTTTATTGAGAGTTACTGAGTGAATCTTTTTTGCGTTAGGTCAAAAAAATTATAAACTTTCTGTTAGTGGCAGTAGTTTTCAAATTCGAATAGTTTAAATTTGAATTATTTGAAATTTGTGTGAATCACTAGTTTGTGAATAACTTTACTTTAAAAATAGATTTTCCAGTGATTCTTTTTTCTACTGTTTACTATTATCGTGTTTTATCATTATATCCAATTTGGTAATTCTTAGTTAATTTAAAAAATGAAATGCCTTTGTAACATGCGAGTTTTCATCTAAAACCCTGATACTTTGAAAGTGATTGTCCATTTTATACACGAAGTGCATCCAGTTTTTGCCATAACCCTCTCAACTTTTTAGCACATGTTATGTGGGTGAAATGATGATACCATGCCAAATTTCAACCATTTCAGAGTTCATTTGTAGTGCTTATCAATTTCAGGGTCATTTAGCTCAAAAAATCAGTAAATGCATGAAAAATATTAAATGAAGTCGGAAAGGGTTGAAAATTGATGGCCTCCCTTCGAATGGTGCATGCTGAAAGCACAAAAGTCTGGAGTTGAAGTAAGTTAAAAACATGAAATGCCTTTGTAACATGTGAGTTTTCATCTGAAACCCGGATACTTTGAAAGAGATTGTCCATTTTGTACATGAAGTGCATCCAGTTTTTGCCGTAACCCTCTCAACTTTTTAGCACATGCTATATGGGTGAAATGATGATATCATGCCAACTTTAAACCCTTTTAGTGTTCATTTGTAGTGCTTATCAATTTCAGGGTCATTTAGCTCAAAAAATGAGTAAATGCATGAAAAATAGCAAATGAAGTCGAAAAGGGTTGAAAATTGATGGCCTCCATTTAAATGGTGCATAATGAATGCATAAAAAGTCTGGAGTTGAAATAAGTTTAAAAAATGAAATAGCTTTGTAACATGCGGGTTTTCGTTTGAAACCGTGATACTTTGAAAGAGATTGTCCATTTTGTACACGAAGTGCATCCAGTTTTTGCCGTAACCCTCTCAACTTTTTAGCACATGCTATGTGGGTGAAATGATGATACCATGCCAACTTTCAACCTTTTCAGAGTTTATTTGTAGTGCTTATCAATTTTAGGTTCATTTAGCTCAAAAAATCAGTAAATGCATGAAAAATAGCAAATGAAGTCGGAAAGGGTTGAAAATTGATGGCCTCCCTTCGATTGGTGCATACTGAACACACAAAAGACATAAGTACACTACTATTACAATGGTTCCCTTCTGTTTGTCCGAAGTGGGACTTTCTAGATATATAAGTCCGAAAACTAACTAGAGAAGCCGGTCACATCCCAAAGTGGGATCTTTGGGTGTACAACTTTTTCTTTGAGTGTGTCCCTTTGCGTCGTAACCATGGGCAATCTTCATCGTTCAACTTGATGCTCGGGTCAACATTCACTGTGAAGGGAGCAATTTCATGAAACTTTTCAAAATCTTCTGACATTACACTAGTAGAAAACAGGGCATTGGTTTGGGCCGGGCCAACCCATTAGTCCCGGTTCAGTCATGAACCGGGACCAATGGGTGCAACAGCCTTGGTTCGTGAGGCCAGGGGGGCGGGCGGGCCACGTGGGGCATTGGTCCTGGTTCGTCTAGAACCTTTGGTCCCGGTTCCAGACTCGAACCGAGACCAATGTGCCTTGCTCCTGGCCCACAACCATTGGTCCCGGTTCGTGGCTGGAACCGGTACCAAAGGGGGTCCTTTAGTCCCGGTTCCAGCCACGAACCGGGACCAATGAGATGCCTATATATACCCCCTCGCGGGCGAGCAGAGCAGTCCACACTGCTCTATTTTTCAGGCCGGCGAGGGGAGACCTTTGTGGTGCTCTAGCTCACCTCCTATGCACATGCGGTGTTTGATGAAATGCCCAAGCCAAACTTAAGCTTTCTCCTCTCGAAACTCCTTGTCCAAACTCCATTTTTGTCAAGATTTGCCTAGGTTTTGGCAGTCCGAAACCGCCGTCGATCGCCCGCGCGTGGTGAGCCTCTTGATCTTATCTTCTTGCTAAAAGAAAATAACTTACTCATATGATTTTCTTACTTTTATTATTGTTTGTTATTATATAGTGCCATGGTTATGGTATCCGCCCACGTCGGCCCTTGTCCAGTCTATGATTCAGATGTGGCATATTATCTTTTATATAACTATTTCACACATCTAATGTCTATGACAATTAATTATGCCACCAACTAGACGTAGATGTTTTTATCTATAGGAAATAGTTGAACCAGAAATGGATACCAACTATGCAATGCTGCTCGACAAGTTAACTAAAGCTGAAAAGAAATCGATCATATGAAAGAAAAATTAAAAAGAACTGAAGATGACAAGTTGCGATTGGATTTGCATGTTGTCGATATCGTCGACGATCACAAGACCAAGATGGATGCAATGCGCTTGAAGCTTAGAAAGATTAGAAAATATGCCATTCATACTAAGGCTTGGTATCATTGTGCCGTTGGATCAATTGGTACCGTAGTAGCGGTTATGATTGCATTTGTTGTTGCATTTAAATTTTTTACATAGTTTCGCTGTATGGTTTAATTAGATGCTCTAGACAGCTATATGTTTTTCAATAATGACAACTACGTATGAACTGTACGTATTTATTTTGGTTATTATTGTACTTTGGCTTTAATGCGATGACGAATTTCTATTAGTTTGGTCACTTCTCTATTCATGATATGTTCTAATGGTTTTTAATACACTTTATTATATAACGCACGCAGATGAACCGACCATGGATGTACGGTGACCGACGCACCGCCAAGTATATTAAGGGCCTGCATAATTTTCTCGAAGCGGCTGATGCAAACAAGCAGAATGGTTTTATACCTTGTCCATGTACTGTTTGTGAGAATACGAAGTCTTTCTCCAACTCTAAAACCCTTCACTTCCACCTGCTTCAGAAGGGTTTTATGCCACACTATAATGTTTGGACCAAGCACGGAGAAAGAGGGGTTATGATGGAAGACAACAAAGAAGAAGAGTATGACGACAACTACCCTCCCCCTGAATACGGTGATGCTGCAATGGGGAAGCTGAAGATCAAGAGGAACCAGACGATGTGCCCGATGATGATCTTCGTCGGGTCATTGTTGATGCACAGAGAGAATGCGAAAGTGAAAGGGAGAAGTTGAAGTTCGATCGCATGTTAGAGGATCACGAAAAAGGGTTGTACCCAAATTGCGAAGATGACAACAAAAAGCTTGGTACCACACTGGAATTGCTGCAATGGAAGGCAGACAATAGTGTATCTGACAAGGGATTTAGTTCGCTACTGAAAATAATGAAGAAGAAGCTTCCAAAGGATAAAGAATTGCCCGACAGTACGTACGAAGCAAAGAAGCTTGTATGACCTCTAGGATTCGAGGTGCAGAAGATACATGCATGCCCTAATGATTGCATCCTCTACCGTGGTGAGTATGAGGAACGGAATGCATGCCTGGTATGCGGTGCATTGCGGTATAAGATCAGAAGAGATGACCTTGGTGATGTTGATGGCCAGCGCACCGGGAAGAGGGTTCCTGCCAAGGTGATGTGGTATGCTCCTATAATACCACAGCTGAAACATCTTTTTAGAAACAAAAAGCATGCCGAGTTGATGCAATGGCACAAAAAAGCCGTAAGAAAGACGGGAAGTTGAGAGCACCCGCTGATGGGTCGCAGTGGAAAAAGATCGAGAGAAAGTGGAGCGACTTTACAGGTGACCCGAGGAACGTATGGTTTGGTTTAAGTGCAGATGGCGTTAATCCTTTTGGGGAGCAGAGCAGCCAGCATAGCACATGGCTTGTGACTCTATGTATGTATAACCTTCCTCCTTGGTTGTGCATGAAGCGGAAGTTCATTATGATGCCAGTGCTCATCCAAGGCCCTAAGCAACCCGGCAATGACATTGATGTGTACCTAAGGCCATTAGTTGATGAACTTTTACAGCTATGGAATGGAAGAGGTGTATGTGTGTGGGATGAGAACGAACAGGAGGAATTTGACCTACATGCGTTGCTGTTTGTAACCATCAACGATTGGCCTACTCTTAGTACCCTTTCAGGACAGAGAAACAAGGGATACCACGCATGCACACACTATTTAGATAACACCGCCAGTATATATTTGGACAAATGTAGGAAGAATGTGTACCTGGGGCATTGTCGATTTCTTCCGACCAACCATCAATGTCGAAGGAAAGGAAAGCATTTCAAAGGTGAGGCAGATCATCGGAAGAAGCCCGACCTCCATACTGGTGATCAACATACTTGATATGGTCAATGTTTTAAAGTAATATTTGGAAAGGGTCCTGGCGGACTATCTGTTCTGAATGACGCTGACAAACGCGCACCCATGTGGAAGAAGAAATGTATATTTCGGGACCTACCCTATTGGAAAGACCTAGAGGTCCGCTCTGCAATCGACGTGATGCACGTGATGAAGAATCTTTGCCTGAACCTGCTAGGCTTCTTGGGAGTGTATGGGAAGACAAAAGATACACCGGAGGCACGGGAGGAATAGCAATGTGTGCATGAAAAAGACAGCATTCATCCAAAGCAGTATGAAGGTCCTGCCAGCTACGCTCTTACCAAAGAAGAGAAGGAAATCTTCTTTGAATACCTGCTCAGTATGAAGGTCCCGTCTGGCTTCTCGTCGAATATAAAGGGAATAATAAATATGGCAGAGAAAAAGTTCCTGAACCTAAAGTCTCATGACTGTCACGTGATTATGACGCAACTGCTGTCGGTTGCATTGAAGGGGCTTCTACCGGAAAACGTTCGATTAGCCATTGTGAAGCTATGTGCATTCCTCAATGCAATCTCTCAGAAGGTGTCGATCCAGAAATCCTACCAAGGTTAAGGAGTGATTTCGTGCAATGTCTTGTTAGTTTCGAGCTGGTGTTCCCACCGTCCTTCTTCAATATCATGATGCACATCATAGTTCATCTAGTCGACGAGATTGCCATTCTGGGCCCTATATTTCTACACAATATGTTCCCCTTTGAGAGGTTCATGGGAGTCTTAAAGAAATGTGTTCGTAACCGTGCTAGGCCAGAAGCAAGCATCTCCATGGGTCATCAAACAGAGGATGTCATTAGGTTTTGTGTTGACTTCATTCCTGACCTTAAGAAGATTGGTCTCCCTCAATCGCGGTATGAGGGGAGACTGACTGGAAAAAGTCACGCTAGGAGCGGACTCAATAATATGTAGGGACGGGCATTCTTGGTCTCAAGCACACTACACAGTTCTACAGAATTCCACCTTGGTGACCCTGTATGTCGACTAACACAAGAATATTCTGCGCTCCAAATACCCGGAGTAGTGTGATGACTGGATTACCTATGAAAACATCAGGACTTTCGCCAGTTGGTTGCAAACACGTCTCATGGGTGACAACATTGTTTCTGATGAGCTGTACTCGTTGGCTAGGGGACCATCTTCGACTGTATTGACTTACAAAGGGTACGAGATAAATGGAAATACATTTTACACGGTCGCCCAAGATGAAAAGAGAACCAACCAAAACAGTGGTGTCCGCTTTGATGCAGCAACCAAGAGGGGAAAGGACACATATTATGGTTACATAGTGGACATATGGGAACTTGACTATGGACATGATTTCAAGGTCCCTTTGTTTCAGTGCAAATGGGTCAATCTGTCAAGTGGCGGGGTACAGGAAGACCCACAGTACAGACTGACAATAGTGGATCTGAACAAGCTTGGGTACACAGATGAACCATTCGTCCTAGCCAATGATGTGGCACAGATTTTCTATGTGAAGGACATGTCTACCATACCGAGAAAAAGAAAAGATAAGGAACCGAATACATCATACGATGAGCCAAAGCACCACATAGTTCTTTCAAGAAAAAGAGACATCGTGGGATTGGAGGGCAAGACATACATGTCTAAATATTACGAAAAGTTTCATGAAATTCCTCCCTTCAAAGTCAAGGCTGACCCAAGCACCCTATTAAACGATGAAGATTATCCATGGTTACGGCGCAATAAGAAAAGGACACAAGCGAAGAAAACGTAAAGACTTTCTCTCCACAACTATATCATTGCAGTGACATGTGAACAAAGGAAATGCATTTTGTAACACATGAGTTTTCATCCGAAACCCTAATACTTCGAAAGAGATTCTCCATTTTGTACACGAAATGCATCCAGTTTTTTCGTAACCCTCTCAACTTTTTATGACATGCTATGTGGGTGAAATGATGATACCATGCCAACTTTCAACCTTTTGAGAGTTCATTTGAAGTGCTTTTCAATTTCAGGGTCATTTAGCTCAAAAATATCAGTAAGTGCATGAAAAATACCAAATGAAGTAAGAAAGGGTTGAAAATTGATGATGTGGCCTTGAATGGTGCATTTTGGACACACAAAAAGTCTGGAGTTCAAATGAGTTCAAAAAATGAAATCCCTTTGTAGCAGATGAGTTTTCGTCCGAAACCGTGATACTTCGAAATAGATTGTCCCTTTTTTACACGAAGTGCATCCAGTTTTTGCCGTAGCCCAGTCAACCTTTTAGCACATGCTATGTGGATGAAATGATGATACCATGACAACTTTCAACCTTTTCAGAGTTTGTTTGAAGTGCTTTTTAATTTCTTTCAAAACATCGTGGGAGTGGATTCCAAAAAAGAATCAGCTAAAAAGCTTTTCTAAACATCTAGTATTTTTGAAACAATAATTATATAAAAATTATGCAACTAAAATTATCAAAGTATTTATTTGTTAAAAAGAATGAACTAAAATAACAGAAGAAAAATACTGCAAAAATTTAAAAATAATAAAGCAAAAAAACAAAACAAAAAACAGGATTTTTAAAAAAAATGTCGCCTACTGGGCCACCATGACCTGAATACGACTAGAAACCCAACAACTAGTTGGGCCAGGATTCAGGCCTGCAGAAGGACCGGTAGGCCCACAGGTAGAGGAGAGTGCAATTAGGCCCGTAAGCCTGTAGTTGAGAGGAGCTCGAGAGGGTTGGCGCAGCAGCGCTTATAAAGCACTCTCGAGCCCTCTCGGCTAGCGAGGTGGGACTAAACATTTGTCCCCGGGCAGCACCACCTTTTGGTCCTGGTTGGTGGCACCAACCGGGACCAATGACCCCTTTAGTCCCGGTTGGTGCCACCAACCGGGACCAATGGTCTGTGCTTCCCGCCCCCAATGGTCTCTGCTTCCCGCCCTTTGGGCTGCCGAAAAGAGACCTTTGGTCCCGGTTGGTGGCACCCACCGAGACTAAAGGGATGCATTGGTCCCGGTTGGTGGCACCAACCAGGACCAATGATCTGGGTATATAAGTAGCACATCGGAAACTTTGCAAGTTTCATCTACCAGTTGCCCCTCGCCGCCGTCCTCGTCCCCGTCCCCTCCCCGAGCCGCCATCCTCGCTGCCGGCCCCGTCGCCTCCCCGAGCCGTCATCCCCATCGCCTCCCCGTCGCCGGCCCCGTCCTCGTCGCCGTCCTCGTCGCCTCCCTGTCGCCGTCGTCCCCGTCGCCGCCGTCCCCTGTTGCATCCCCGTCGCCGCCGTCCTCGTCCTCGTCACCTCCCCATCGCCGTCGTCCCCATCCCCGTCACCGTCCTCCCCGTCGCCTCCTTGTTGTCGTCGTCCCCGTCGCCTCCCCGTCGCGCGCCGCCGTCCCCGTCGCCTCCCCGTTGCCTCCCCGTCGACGTCGTCCCCTCCACCTTGTTCCACACTGCCACCGCCCCCGCCGCCGCCCCCTCCAGTGAGCCCCCTGCTTGTCGTGTATATGTGTGTATATATGTTCATGTATATATATATATCATGTATATGTGTGTATATGTTCATGTATATGTGTGTATGTGTTTGTATATGTATATGTGTGTATATGTTCATGTATATATATGTTTTGTATATGTTTTTTTCATGTATATGTATATATGTTCATGTATATGTGTGTATATGTTCATGTAAAAAGTCTTCGTTGTTTTTCATATGTACGAAAATGTAGAGTGAAAACGAAAACAAACATACAAGAAAAAGCAAAGTAAAAAATGAGGAAGAAAAAGAAAACCGCTCACCCGACCAACTATCGAAGCCACCCTCCCGATAACTTCGACATGAGGGGGGCATCGGACATGCGTGAGTGAGAGAGGCGGTCCGCTCGCCCGACCAACTATCAAGGCCACCCAAACCCTAGAATAAAGACCATCGTTGTTGATCTACCCCCTTCCCGATAACTTCGACATGAGAGGGGACGTCGGACATGCATGAGAGAGAGGCGGTCCACTCACCCGACCAACTATCGAGGCCACCCAACCCTAGAATAAGTAGCGTCGTTGTTGATCTACCTCGTCCATCCCTACCCAATAAACTCTCGAGGCCACCCAAAACGGGACTGAAAAAGCGTTGTCGAGGCCACCCCAAACCCTAGAAGTGTTGTCGAGGCCACCCCAAACCCTAGAAGCGTTGTCGAGGCCACCCAAATTTACAAAGTTAAATGATTGAAAAGTTCACAATTTATGGGAGAGGCGGTCCGGACGTCGGAAATTCATGGGAGAGGCGGTCCGGATGTCGGACATTAATGTTTGTATATTAATTGCCATGTTGTAATATTTGCATAAACTATGGATCCAAGAGACGAAGAACAAGAACAGTTGTTGGGGGACATAATCCAAAGTGGACGTGATATCTTGTCGTATCTCAACGACAGAGATGGTCTGGAAGGAGAGGATTATGACGGCTCCGGTGATCAAACAATGGAGGAGGAAGGACAAGATCATCATGGCTCTGGTCACAATGTCGGAGGAAGAAGGAGACTATGATGATGGCTCCGGTGACCGATCGGAGGAGGGAGATGTTGCAAAGTCCGGCAAGGTATATATATTAATTAAGCCTGTGCTGACTCTAGCTAATTGATGCATTAATTGTTTTGGTATGTACATATATTAATTAACTCTTATTTCTTCTTTTATAGCCCTCCGGATCGAGCCAAACTTCGGTAACGAGACGAGGCCCGAAGAAGAGGTTGCGCAAGGCACTCGTGGACGATGGCCATCCGATTGAACCCAAGCGGACCAAGAACGCATTTTCTGCTTAGTGTGGAGCTATTGTTAGGGACAACATCCCGATTAGCATCAAGCAATGGAGTAAGCCTAAGGACGGCACCCCTGATGGTGATTATGTCATCGATAGACAGAAAGAAGATCTTTGGACCGCACTGAAGGCAAAATTCACCCTACCGCCAGAGGAGGATCCGAATAAGCCAGTTATAGAGCCACTGGTCAAGGCGTGTGCTCTTAAGAAGATGGCAGATCTATTAAGGAGGTGGAAGAATGAGTTGAAATCAAAGTTTGTCGACAAAGGGAAGACTCCAGAATTCATCGGCCGATTTGAGAAGATAGGAGATCACTGGCCCGCATTTGTGGCCTACAAGACATCGGAGAAGAGTAAGAAAATGTCAGAGACAAACAAGAACAATGCTGCAAAGAAGCAGTATCACCATCACACAGGGTCAGGTAGCTACCTCAACACCCAGCCGTTGTGGGACAAAGCTAAGAATGACCTGCTTGCTAAACGGGTCCAACCACAGACATATAACTGGCCTGACTGTTCAAGGACTTGGTTCTTCGGGGTTGGGGGAACTTTGGACCCTGAAACAGGGAAGTGTCGTTGAACGGACGAGCAATTTGCAATACCCGAGAACAAGCTTCAGAACTGTATCACCACAGCTCAGGAAGGGACGTTCATTCTCGGCAAAGAGAAGGAAGAGCTGACTGAGGCCCAAGGGAATGCTGAGCACCCTAGACGAACACGAGGCACACCAGGCTCCGTTTCATGGAAGGTTCGGTTACCCGATGCAGGCGGTTACAGAAGCCGGGAGAGAAAGAGGAAAGTGGAGCTGAGTGAAATTCAGAAGCTCAAGGCAAGACTACAAAAGCTAGAGGAAGCTGAGAGCCGGCGAGCTGTCGGCCAACCATCTCAGCGGCTACCCCAGAAGCTACCCCACCATCTCAGCGGAGAGGCAGCATCGCTTCCATGGAGCACATTCAGCCTGACTTCACGTCTTGTAGCTACCCTGTGGATACTATCACGGAGGCTCAACATTGCGAGCTTATGATGAAATGCCGAAACCTCACTTTCAAGGCGGCTATCGGCTCTGTTGCACCTCCTCAATCCAATGGAACTTTTCACTGTCGTTCGATTCCACATGGCTATGCTATTGCGATGGTGGATGAAGTAATGCCGGAATTTGAGGAGCTCGAGCTTGACCATTGTACAGGTGAAGGAGAGAATAAGCTGGTTCGTGCCCTGAGGAGTACATGTGTATGGCGGAAGAAGTACATCAAACTTCCAAACTGGACGCGTCCACCTCCTCCTTCTCCTCAGGCAAATCTGGGCACTCAGGCTCCTCCTCCTCCTCCTCCTCCTCCGGCGAGTGATCAAGGCACTCCACCTCCTCCTCCTCCTCCTCCGGCGAGTGATCAGGGCTCTCCCACTCCTCCTCCTCCTCCTCCTCTCCTCTGGCGAGTGATCAGGGCACACTGCCTCCTTCTCCGGCTCGTCCGACGCGTGAGGGCACTCTGCCTCCTCCTTTGCCTACTCTGACACGTCAGAGCAGTACGCCTCCTCCTCAGCCTCGTCAGCAATGATGGAGGGCAGACGCGGCCGCTCCGGCTCCTCCAGCGCCTAGTAAGGAACGACGGAAGGGAGCCACCGCCGCTCCGGCGGCTAGCAGTACAAGCATAGGCAGGAGGGAATATAGATATGGTCCATCTCTCAAGCCTCTGGAAAAGTTACCATCTAAGAGGACCGAGTCTAAAAACAAGGAGATAAGTCAGGCCGAAGTGAGGGACCATTTTGCAAAGAAAACTCCATCTCCGAAGGAGAAGATAGATCCGATGAAAGCGATCCGCACTATCGATGCCCTCAAGCGACCACCACCGCCTCCGACGGATTCCAACTATGAACGCTGTATTAAAAATACATATCAAGATGCGCAGTGGTGAGGAAGTACTTCTAGTGATACAAAGTTACCAAAACGAAGAAGTGGGGAAAAAATTCCCCAGCTCGGCGAACAGGAGAACCAATCGTGCCCCCCGCTCAAGGTTTCTAGCGATATCGTCGCTAATCATCCAGGGATGGTCCCCGGTACCAAACCTGGTGATCACCTGAGCGATGATGTACTGTTTGAGCAGTTGGAGGTGGACGAATTCAAATACCGGTACGAGCAGCCTCTCGTCAAACCTGATCATCCTCCTCTAACAATGATGGTGCGAAGATTCCATGAATAGTACATGCAAACCTGCCGCGAGTCTGGGAAGGATTATTTGGTACTGTCAGTTAAAGAGGAGAATGACCACGTTGGAATCGAAATGTTGAATATTGAATTTGAGGAGATATTCCAGTTATACAATCAGAAGGCCATCGACAAAACAATCGTGACTTGCTACTATCTGTAAGTACTACTTTTGTAATTAAGTCTCTCTATGTATATAGCTGAGCTCTTTCATTGCATGTATATATAATTATCCTCACTACTATATTATGCAGATTGAAGATCATCGAATGCAGAAAAAGCACAAATGTATGACATTGGGTTCATTAACCCAGATGTCATACACGAGCATAATTTTAAAAATTATCCCACACAAACCGAGGAGAACTTGCTAGAATCGTTGCTTAAAAATCAAAACAAAGGGACAATACTCTTTCCTTACAACTTCAAGTGAGTGTTACTGTCTTGTGCATATTAGGTTTCCCTTATTACTCGAGGTTTATAGTAATGTAATTGATGAGTTATGCATGTGTACGTAGTTTCCAATTTATTCTGCTAGAGATTCAGCTTGAGCGGGGAGTAGTAACCGTCTTACACTCGAAACGAAAAGATCCCCAGGAATATGCAAACATGACTAAAATTCTCCAGAAGTAAGTTCAATCAATCATTATCGCATCATATCGGCAACTTTGTTCATTTCCTGATATCAAGTAATTATTTTCTTTGTCTGGCAGGGTTTGGAAAGAGTTCACAGCAATTGTTCCGGCACTGCCGGGGGAGCTACGATTTACACACCCGAAAGTAAGTACTACTAACTAGTTCCACGCATCTCCCATTGATTCTAGTTTCATCAATACCATTTATCATGCTTGATTATTATTTTGATTGAACTCTATTTCTCGTAAAGTGCTTGTGGCAGGAAAAAGGGAATAATTTAAGTGGATACTACGTTTGCGAGTTCATCTACAACGCGATGACCCGTAAGAGGGGCTACTCTAAAAAACAATTTGAAGTGCGTAAGCAATAATATTCACACTTTTATTTTATTACCATATATATGTATTGACCCCCTTCTTCAAATTAGACGTGGAATATGAGGGATGAACCCCTACCACATGATCGCATATGAGCAATCCAAGAAGAATTGGCGGGATTCTTTCTTGACCACGTCATAAATAAAGCCGCAGAATACCATCTGAAATTGGAGATTAGATGTTAGGGATTGTAAGAGATCTTATATTTTATATATGTAGCTAGTAGCGTCGGATATATATACGAAAACTTGTTATACGACCAATCTGTCGGAGAAAGAGAGGTCGATCACTTCTATCTCTATATGTTCATGACGATCTTCTGTACTTAATGGTTCCTTCATTTGCTTACTAGCTAGCGTGTCGAGTTCTCTCTACAGTAGCTAGCGTCGACCAAGCACGGAGAAAAAGAGGACAATTCTCTCTATTAATTAGCTAGCTATATAACAATATAAAACCCCTAAATTAACCGTCCAAAACCCTCTAAACCCCCCTCCCTTTCAAAAAACACAAGCAACTGTCAGATGATGACGCGTGGATGCCTTTTGGTCCCGGTTGGTGTTACCAACCGGGACTAAAGGTCCTCCTGCCTGGGCTCCTAGCACCGGCCATGTGGAGCCCCTTGTGCCCCGGTTCGTAAGAGAAACCGGGACTAAAGGTTTTGTGCTTTAGTCCCGACACTTTAGTCCTGGTTCCGGAACCGGGACAAATGGGCCTTACGAACCGGGACAAATGGGCCTTTTTCTACTAGTGTGTCTGTCTTCTCCTCCACTCCCATGATGTTTCTTTTCCCTAAAAGAGCTATGTGGCATTGCTTCCTTATATTTTCTTTTTCTCAGCTTGGTAGACATGTCCTTCACATAAAAAACCTGTGCCACATCATTGGCTAGGACGAATGGTTCGTCTGCATACCCAAGATTGTTGAGATCCACTATTGTCATTCCGTACTACGGGTCTTCCTTTACCCCGCCTCCTGTCAGATTGACCCATTTGCACCTAAACAAAGGGACCTTCAAATCAAGTCCATAGACAAGTTCCCGTATCTCCTCTATGTAACCATAGTATGTGTCCTTTGGCCCATTGTTGTTTGTTGCATCAAAGCAGATACCACTGTTTTGGTTGGCGCTCTTTTATCTTGGGAGATCGTGTAAAATGTATTCCCATTTGTCTTGTACCCTTTGAAAGTCAATATAGTCAAAGATGGTAACTTGGACAGCAAGTACAAGTCATCTTCAACAGTGTCGTCATGCATGAGACGTGTCTGAAACCAACCCGCGAAAGTCACCATTTGTTCATGTGTAATCCAGTCGTTAGACTTCTCCGGGTGTTTGGAATATTCTTGTGTTGCTCGATATACGGAGCCACCAAGGCGGAACTTTGTAGAACTGTGTAGTTTGCTTGCGCCAAAGAATGCCCGTCCCGACATATTAGTGAATTCTTTCCTAGCGTGCCTTTTCCACCCAGTCTGCCCTCATGCCGCGATTCAGGAACACCTGTCGGCTTAATGTCAGGAATAAAGTCAACACAAAACTCAATGACCTCCTATGTTTCATGTCCCTTGGAGATGCTTCCTTCTGGCCTAGCACGATTATGAACATATTTATTTAAGACTCCCATGAACCTCTCCAAGGGGAACATATTGTGTAGAAATACAAGTCCCAGAATGGCAATCTCCTCGAGTAGGTGAACTAGGATATGCGTCATGATATTGAAGAAGGATGGTGGGAACACCAGCTCGAAACTGACAAGACATTGCACCAAATCATTCTCTAACCTTGGTAGGATTTCTGGATCGATTACCTTCTGAGAGATTGCATTCAGGAATGCACAAAGCTTCACAATTGCTAATCGAACGTTTTCTGGTAGAAGCCCCCTCAATGCAACCGGAAGCAGTTGCGTCATAATTACATGGCAGTCGTGAGATTTTAGGTTCTGGAACTTTTTCTCTGCCATATTTGTTATTCCCTTTATATTCAACGAGAAGCCAGACAGGACCTTCATACTGAGCAGGCATTCGAAGAATATTTCCTTCTCTTCTTTGGTAAGAGCGTAGTTGGCATGACCCTGAAACTGCTTTGGATTCATTTCGTCTTTTCCGTGCATACGTTGCTGGTCCTCTCGTGCCTCCGGTGTATCTTTTGTCTTCCCATACATGCCTAAGAAGCCTATCAGGTTCACGCAAAGATTCTTCGTCGCGTGATCACATTGATTGCACAGCGGACCTCGAGGTCTTTCCAATATGGTAGGACCCAAAATATAGATTTCTTCTTCCACATGGGTGCGCGTTTGTCAGCGTCATTCGGAACAGATTGTGCACCAAGAACCTTGCCAAAGATTACTTTCAAATCCTTGACCATATCAAGTATTTCATCACCCGTACGATGGCGAGGCTTCTTCCGGTGATCTGCCTCACCTTTGAAATGCTTGCCTTTCTTTCTTACGGGATGCCTGCTCTGAAGAAATCGACGATGCCCCAGATACACATTCTTCTTACATTTATCCAAATATATACTGTCGGTATCATCTAAATAGTGCGTGCATGTGTGGTATCCCTTGTTTGTTTGTCCTGAAAGGTTACTGAGAGCAGGCCAATCATTGATGGTTACAAACAGCAACGCATGTAGGTCAAATTCCTCCTGATCTTTCGCATCCCACGCAGGTACACCTTTTCCATTCCATAGTTGTAAAAGTTCTTCAACCAATGGCCTTAGGTACACATCAATGTTGTTGCCGGGTCGCATGGGGCGTTGTATGAGCACTGGCATCATAATGAACTTCCGCTTCATGCACAACCAAGGAGGAAGGTCATAGATACATAGAGTCATAGGCCATGTGCTATGATTGATGTTCTGCTCCCCAAAAGGATTAATGCCATCTGCACTTAAGCCAAACCATATGTTCCTTGCATCCTTTGCAAAGTCCTTCCACTTTCTCTCAATTTTCCTCCACTGCAACCCGTCAGCAGGCACTCTCAACTTCTTGTCTTTCTTACGGTCTTTGTTGTGCCATCGCATCAACTTGGCATGCTCTGTGTTTTGGAACAAACGTATCAACCATGGTATTATAGGACCATACCACATCACCTTGGCAAGAATCTTCTTCCTGGGGCGCTCGCCCTCAACATCACCAAGGTCATCGTGGCTGATCTTATAGTGCAATGCACAGCATACTGGGCATGCATTCAAATCCTCGTACTCACCGCAGTAGAGGATGCAGTCATTAGGGCATGCATGTATCTTCTCGACCTCTAATCCTAGAGGGCAGAGAGCCTGCTTTGCTTCTTACGTACTCTGTGGCAATTCGTTGTCCTTTGGTAGCTTCTTCTTTAACATTATTAGCAACTTTTGAAATGCCTTGTCAGATACACCATTCTCTGCCTTCCATTGTAGCAATTTCAGTGTGGTACCCAACTTTTTATTTTCATCTTCGCAATTTGGGTACAACCCTTTTTTGTGATCCTCTAACATGCGCTACAACTTCAGCTTCTCCTTTTCACTTGCACAGTTTCTCTTTGCATCAGCAATGGCCCGACCAAGATCATCAGCGGGCTCATATGATGCCTCTTCTTCAGCTCCTTCCCGCATTGTCAGCTCAGCTTCTTCCCCATTGTTGTACCATCGTATTCATGGAACCCATGGCTAGGATAGCTATCGTCATCCTCTTCTTCTTCATTCTCTTCCATTAGGAGCCCTCTTTCTCCGTGCTTGGTCCAACAGTTATAGCCGGACATGAAACCAGACTCAAACTGGTGGACGTGAATGGTTCTTGAGTTAGAGTAATTTCGATCATTCTTACAGCCAGCACATGGACAATACATAAAACCATCCGATCGCTTGTTTGCCTCAGCCGCAACTAGAAAAGTATGCATGACATTAATGAATTGGGGAGAGCATTGGTCCTCGTACATCCATTGCTGGCTCATCTTCATTACACAACACCGAAAAGACCAAATTAATATAAGTTCGTACATAAAGTTCATACACACTTCTTCTCATAAAACAACATACAAACTCTCTAGTTAAAGCATGTAAATGCAACAACAAATGCGATCATCATCGCAACTAAGGTAACAATTGATCCAACAACATAGTGATACCAAGCCTCACTATCAATGGCATATCTTTTAAATTTTCTAATCTTCAAGCGCAGTGCACCCATCTTGATCTTGTGATCATCAACGACATCGGCAACATACAACTCTAGTTTCATCTTCTCTTCTTCAACTCTTTTCATTTTTTTTCCAAATACTCATTTTCTTTTTCAACTAAATTTAACTTCTGGACAAGAATATCTACGTCGGTTGGAATCTCCGGTTCACATACCTCCTAGCTAAAAATATGTATGTCAACTTCATTTGCATAATTGTCATAAACACGAAATGCAATAAAGAGTTATAAAAGAGAGTATATACCACATCCGCATCATAAACCGGACGAGGGCCGATGGGGACGGATTTCAAAACCATGCCACTATGTATAACAAACAACCATATAGGTAAGAAAAATATACAAGTAACTAACTAAATCTTACAAACATGGTTTTTTTATAAAATGGATAAGAACAAGAAGCTCACCAAGGTGGTGCCGGTGACGGGACGGTGCGGGCGATCGATGGTGATTAGGACGGGGACGGGAATGCACTAGGTAAACCACACTACAAATGCAAAGTAAGAATTTAATTTGAGCTCAGATTGCATAAATCAAATAAACTACCACATACAAACCAAAACCCACAAATTACTATACTTATAGAGCATTGCAAGAGCTAATCTAGCAATGAAAGATGAAAGGACAAAGTTGCTAACCTTTGTGAACACTTGGAAGGATGGGATGCCTCCAAATCTTGAAAATTTTTGGAAAAAATGGAGGATGAGCTCGAAGAAGAGAGGAAGAACAGAGAGGAGAGGAAAGGGGAAGAATAGAGGACTCTGCTCGGGCTAGTGCCAAAGGGTTTCAATATAGGGGGACCTTTAGTCCCGGTTGGTGACTCCAACCGCGACTAAAGTTTAGCCTATAGTCGCGGTTGGAGCCACCAACCGGGACTAAAGGTTCCCGTGGGGCTCAAGGCTGACGCCAGCCTACCACCACACCTTTAGTGCCGGTTCGTGGCACGAACCGGGACTAAAGGTCCATAACGAACCAACACTAATGATCCCCATCACGAACCGACACTAATGATCACATTTGTGCCGGTTCAAAAGCCAACCGCGACTAATGAGGCGGACGAAAGGTCTATTTTCTACTAGTGCACTTAGCCTTTCTCTTTTGAGGAGAGCACGAATAATCTTAAAGCCATGAGAGGGAATACTGCTCCCGGACCGGGCGGGTTTCCGGTCATATTTTAGAAGAATATTTGGAGTTTTGTGGGGCCTCAATTTGTTACTCTGGTCCATGAGTTCACTTTCGGTAGGATGGATGTGAAACGCCTAAATTATGGGGTCCTTGCACTGATTCCTAAAGTCCTGGGTGCGGACAATATTAGACAATACCGACCTTTAACCCTCATCAATGTGAGCTTTCACCTTCTGTCCAAAGGGTTTGCGACCCGGCTCTCTCTAGTAGCTAACAAGGTGATCGACCCCAGCCAATCAGCCTTCATCCGTGGTAGAAGCATATTAGATGGGTGGCGATACTACATCAGGTTCTTCACGAGATCAGACTCACCAAGGAAGAGGTATTTATCATCAAGACCGACTTCGATAAAGAATATGATAGGGTCCGATGGGACTTTCTCGAGGAGGTTTTGAGCCAAAAGGGCTTTGACCCGCTTTGGACTAGCTAGATCCGGCAACTGGTCCGGGGTGGTCAGATGGCTGTTAATATTAACGGCCACATCGGGCCTTTCTTTAGGATTAAAAGGGGAGTCGGCCAAGGTGACCCAATCTTTCCCCTCCTATTCAATATCATTGCGAATGCCCTGGTTGGGATCCTCAACCTTTCCAAGGCGGTCGGACATATCTCGGGAGTGGCGTCCGGTATTATCCCAGGATGGATTTCTCATCTCCAATACACCGACGATATGTTAATATTTATAAGAAATTCTGAGAGGGAAATTGTTAGCTTAAAATTTCTTCTAATGTGCTTTGAGGAGATGTTTAGCCTCAAGATAAACTTTGATAAGAGCGAGGCTTTTGTCACGGGAGGTGATCTTGAATCCCAGCTTCGTGCGGCACACATGATGAATTGTGAACTCGGTTTAATACCAATTAAGTACCTTGGGATGCCGATTTGTTCGAGGGCACTCAACATAGGAGAGTTTCAACCGGTTGTGGAAAAGACCGCGGCAAGGGTGGAGCTGTGGAAAGGCAAGCTTTTAGCGTCGGGAGGGAGACTCATTCTCGTTAACGATTGTCTTATGAACATCCCAATGTTTGTTATGGACATTTACTTGCTCCAGGATGGGGTGCACGAGAATTTGGATAGGGTAAGATCTAGATTTTTTTGTGCTAAGGAAAATCAGAAGCAAAAATGTCACGTGGTTAGTTGGGAGAACATATGCCAACCCAAAGAGACTAGCGGCTTAGGTGTTATCAATACAAAAGTCATGAATTGGTGTCTCATGACCAAGTGGGCGTGGAAAATCCTAACTGGCTAGGGAGGGGTGTGGATTTACATTTTTGTGAGGAAACACTTAACTTTAGATGGCCTGGAATTCCGTCCAAATATCAAGCTATCACAGTTTGCGAGGGATATCAAAAAGGTCCAGTCTCTGCTGTGGCTTGGAACTAAGTTCCGGATACATAGTGGAAAGACGACATGCTTTTGGACTGATCGGTGGCTTGGGGAGGAGCCACTACAGTCTCTGTTCCCCTGGTTATTTGATATTACCGACAATCCGAGGGTTGTGGACATATGGCTCTAAGACTGGTGGGAACCTCGGTTCCGCCGATACCTTGGGACACTAGAAATTAGTGAATGGGAGACATTACACACGAAAAACTTCAGCGAGTGCACCTTACCTCTGGGTAGGATGAAGTGTTGTGGCGCCTTGACCCCTTGGGACACTTCGACTGGAATGTTATATAAGGGGATATTCAAGGTTGCTCCTCCATATGACCTTTCCAGGATTTGGAAGGCGCGCCTCCCGGCCAAAATTAAAATCTTCCTTTGGCAAGTGGTGTGGAATAGAATTACGAATGGAGACCAAGTCCAGAAACACAAAGGTCCAAGGGACGACAAATGCATCTGGTGCGGAGATAATGAGGACCACGACCACATCCTTTTCCGATGCCCTATGGTACAGTTTGTCTGGAGTGCCATTAGAGAGGTGACAGGATGCACCTAGAACCCGAGTGGATTTTCTGAATTTTACCATCTCGCAAATACCACGGTGGGGACAGACCGGATAATGGCATGGCCCGGCTTTGGGGCCATTGTTTGGGCTCTTTGGACCACTAGATCTAAGGCTTTGATTGAGAGGCAATTCATTCGGCACCTGGATGACTTATTTTACAAACTGGTGTCTTTCTTCCAGCTGGGGAAACAGTTGGCAAGATCCCAAGATAGAAGGCACACGGAGGTGCTCGCTACAATGGTGAGGACAAAGTGCACTGAGCTTCGTCGTGCTTCACAGGGGTCATCGCCAGCCTACGCCTCCCCGGCTACCTCGACAACTCTTCGCCTGCCTGCTTGCTTTTGCTTTCGCTTTGCTTGCGCTCTAGCTTGTGCTGCTCCCGCGCTGCGTCGCGTGTCTGGCCGTCGTCCTTATTTCCGTACTGCCAGTGTGTTTAGCTGTTGCCTTTTGCTTTTCGCTGTTCTTACTTAGACCCTTGTCGTTCTGTAAGGGCCTCATTCTAAGGTCGGGCAGATGCCTCCTATCTAAAAAGAATAGGTATGAGAAACGTGGTTGTAAAGTCGCTGAGAATGCTTCTTACTTATAGGCATGTCAAACTACTAAATAGATATAATATCATTGGAAAAACTTAAATAAATCCAAAAAAATGTGACATATCATGTTATAAGTCTATGACTTGAATCTAGTGGATAATTCCATCACAAGTAACCTAGCCACCAACCGATCAGTTCACAACAATTGTTACATCCATGTTTCTGAAAAATAAAATCATTTGCAATGTAAGAGACTGTTTATCCGGTGAATCGACAACGGTTTAATTTGTAAAGGGCTGACAATTTGAGAGACGAATGACTATACACATAAGACGAAATCCATTTATTATATATAATACTCCCTCCGTTCCACAATGTAGTGCGTCCTCGGTTTTCGAGCTTGAAGTTTGACCATAAATTTAACCAACGAGACCGATCGCGACGGGAGCAAAAATTATATCGTTGAATTCATATCGAAAATACGAGTTCGGTGGTATAATTTTGGCTCCCGCCGCAATCGGTCTCGTTGATCAAATTTATGGTCAAACTTCAATCTCGGAAAGCATGAGCGCACTATATTGTGGAATGGAGGGAGTAGCAAACATGCCCGTGCGTTGCAACGGGAGAAAAAATTACTCCTCACAGACACACACTTGACGACATTAGCAGATCCTTTAAATCTTTCATGGATGTTATACGAGAAACAACATGATAAATGATATTGTAAAAGGGGGTGATTTTTAGTGTCCTAAAATTGAGTCCAATTTATTAGACAACATAAGTCTCTATCTAGTTGCGGGTATGAATGCGGAAAAAATAGTGCTTTAAGCTAAAAGTAGAAAAGTACGTTTTAGTACTTAATAGTAGCACGCGCATAAGAGCATTATGTTTGTTTTGCTGATATATAGTTTGCAATTATAGTCCAAGTTAAGACTAAATTTGGGTTGCAAACACATTAGACATCTCCACCAAGAATAATCAATATGTAAGGATGTGCATAACGAATATTCAAGGCTGCATATCAACATTGATATTCTTAAAAAATATAGGCACAATTTCAACATCAATACATTTAATTTACATGAAGCTTGTATTGTACATCATAGCATATGGGTTGGTTAATTTAAATAGGTTTAAAAATACACCATAAAAAGGGAAGTATTAATTAAAGGTCTAACATAAACATAATTTTAGAAATGATTAACATACAAAATAATATCATATTTATAATCTTCACATTTTTTGAACAATTTTTATATATAATATGTTAAATTTGAAGTTACGGTTTGAAAGATACTAATGTTTAAAAAAACATTGTATTCGATAAAAAAACAAGAAAAATGGAGCAGGTGGGATTCGAACCCAAGTCTTCCAAGGGCATAGTAGAGGATGGATCATATGCAACGATCGGCGACATAACACAATAACGAATCGTTTTTTCACTTATGGATGGTATAGCGGGTAATTTTTTCAACTTTAAGGATAATATTGATGACGAACGACCAGAAGTTATCCCTAATAAAGCGGCTATCGCTTCTGCCTGTTCACCGTCGCGGCCGTTTTACAAAAAAGTCCCTACGTTTTTAATAACTGAACCCACAGTCCACCGTAGCCCGACCGTAAGTAAAAAACATTTCATATGGAACCCTGACTCACCCATCGTTGACATTGCTGCGCGCACGAGAAGACGGAAGCTACCTCTGCCGCCGCCGCCGGGCCTCCGTCCTCCTCTACCTGGTGCTTGTCCTCTCTCCACCATCACCGAATCTGGACGAGATCAAGAGATCCGCCGCATCTCACGCGAGGCCCGGCCGCTGTGATCCAGCTTTTACCGGCCTACTTTCGTTTCCCTTTTTTCGCCAACGACGAGCACACACCGATTAGGAGATGTTCCCCAATCTAGGCGGTGAGGACTAGATCAAGGCTACAGGATCCAGCCGGCGAGTGCCCCGGCCACATCACTGCCAAAAATATGGTGCAGGGCAACAAGGACGAGCTGCTCGTAGGCGTCCATCACATGCAGCCAAGCCCACCAATGACGGCCACCCAGACCCTCTATTGTGCCCGTCTCCTGCTCGTTGCCTGGTGTGTCTCCCCTGCTCCCCCCATCACACACTATCCCCACCATCACTACAAGAAATATGTCAACTTGCGACCATCACTATTGGTCACTGAATGGTCACTATTTTCCGTTTGTGTCCTTTTTGTGACCAAAAACTGATGGTCAAAAGCTGACCGTCAAGAATGGAAATTAAGAACCTTTCTTCTAGAAAGGTCGTAGATGTTTACGACCAAAAAGGTCATAAGCTCAACGACCAATTGTTTTGGTCGTTGGTTGTCTGCCCACGCCACGTCAGATCCAACGTAGCAAGCTCACGTGGAAAAACTATGACCAATTGAATTGGTCGTTGATAATACTCAGCCCGGTCCAATTCGGTGTTTTACATGGGTCGAACCCAATAATTCAGCTTTTTTATATTTATTTTTTACTGTCAATTCTAGTCGGTTACATGGGCCAAGCCCAACATTTCAGCCTTTTTAGTTTTGGGTCGTGGCCTTTTTGTGATCCATTTCTTTTTTGGGCCTCTATTTTTTAGAGTCCAAATTCTTTTTAATTTTCAGCTTTTGTTACTACCAACATATTTTGGGCCATAGACTTTTCAAAGCCCAAATAGATTGTGTTCAATACACATTCCAGCCACTTCTTGATTTGGCCCATGCCTATTTTTATCAAATAATTTTTATATCATCGACATACAACCAGCCCAGATTCAATGCCAACATATTTTCCAATTAGAATAGTATTCTAAGAATATGTACATAACTCCTAGCATTTGAATTTTGTTAGCATGCAAATATACATCAAATTCTCAGCAAAATCAGCAGTACATCCAAATTCCACGAAAATTCAGCATTACAAAGTCCTGAAGCAAAGATACGAGTGTGCATGCATGCCTAGATCCTGCATGCCTTGCTTCTTCCGACTTCTTCGTCATAGTGCTCGCGACGAAACTTGAATGAAGGCAATCATCTGAATGTTATAAAATAGAATGGTTAGAAACAAAATAAAAGCGCATCTAACAACATGCTAAGTTGTACGCAGTCTGTACATAAATAAAAATAGAAGAACAAAAACAAGGCATAGTTATCAGTGATACTAGTGACGCAAACAATCTGTAAATAATTAGACCCTACCACTACAGCCAACTTTTGTCCAGTGACAATATGCCATTATTTAAGATCCAAAACAAAGCTAGGAGGGGATAAACATCAAACCAGCCGGCCAGGGACAAGTCCCAAGCCCAAAGAGACACCTAGCAGCTCAGAAGATAGCTATCAAGGAGAGCTTGCCATAGTAAGCTACTGCTGTCAACACCATATGCATCAAGAGCCTCTAGTGAGGACAACACAAGCACATACACAGCTTAGTCATACACCCAAACAACTATATATAGCATAGCCAGCCATAGGGGAGAGCGGGATAGCCATTTGGTGTCACTACACCAAGCAGGGACTGGACCAATCTAATACTAGGGAGTAGAGAGTGAAGCAGCTAGGAGGAGCAGGCTAGCCACAAGAAGCAGGATTACTAGAATCCACAAGACCAAGCTACAGAAGACCTCAAGGTATACTTGAGGATTGTGTGCTCAGCTAGCCTAGAGATGCCAGGGCTAGATCATCATAGCATAAGAAAAGCCACATCTAATTAAGCCTAAGAGAGGGGGCTCAAACCAGCATCATTGCCCTAAGACCAAGTATAATATCTGTCTTATCAGTAGGAAATAGGAAAGTAATAGCCAAGACCAACCATACTAAGTAACAGCAGCAACAAAAATTAATTACAGACAAATAGCACAACAATTAATTACAAAGAGCTCCAACAATAGTTGATGCTCATCTGCAATATCTAGCAGCAAACAGCACAACCATACTAAGCCAAAGCCACAATAAGCAACACATGGATATGAAATTAACATAGCCAGCAGTATAACCAGGAGCAACCAGTGAGATAACAACCATGAGTAGCATATCAGATAACCTAAATCATAGCACCACATCCCCACTAGCAGCAGAGCAGCAACATAGCCATGGCTACGTCATAGGCAGTAGCAAAAAGGAGGAGCAGGGGGAGATGGAGCTAACCAAGAGGAGTTGTAGCCGAAGCAGATTCGCAGCTACACCATCACCATAGTGTGACCAAGCAGCATGACCATCACCACCACAGCACACCTGGGCTCGCTGAAGCACACCACGGCGGCGCCAGCAAGCGCACGGGCACGGAGGCGACCACCCAAGGGCACCGCAGCATGGAGGCACCACCCAAGGGCACCCCCCACGCCATGGCACGCCCAGCACCGCCGTAGAACCTTCACAACCATCGGAGCACCACCAGACGCAAGAACCATGACCAATACCGAAACCCTATCAAGGGGGAACCGAAGCGACCGACTACAAGAGGCAGGTAAAAATAGATCGACGCGGAGGCATACGGTGGCGTCCCCTCAACCAGCGGCTCCGGATCCGCGCCGCCTGCTGGTCATCGACGGAGGCGGCGGTGGAATAGGCGGAGCAGGTGGGGGTGGCCAGAGGGAGGATGGCGGGGCCTAGGAAAGGACGGGGAAGGAGGGGGCGACGCCGGCGAGGTGAGAGAGTCGGCGTGTCGATCTGGATCGGGGAGAAGGAGGCGGCGGTGCGATCTAGATCTGGATCGGGAAGGAAGGGGTGGTTGGGAAGGAAGGGATCTGGATCTGGTTCAAGGTCTCCAGCGGTGGGGCTCTCCGGCGGTCTTGGAAGAGGTGGCAGAGGGGCACGCGCGGGTGGCAGAGGGGCATGCGGGCGGCCATGGACGGCGGCGAGCTCCGTCAGAGGGAGTTGGCACGGGTGGTAGAGGGAAGGAAGGAGGCGAGCTCTCGCTCTCTCTCGATCTGGGGGGTCAAGCGAGGGTTGGTGTGGGAAAGAAAGGAGGCAGGGGGTGCATGGAAAATGACCACGAGGACAGAGCTAGGGTTGGGTGGAAGGGCTAAGGACTGTCGTTGGATCCATGAGCATCCGACGGTGTTTGATGCATGATCCGTGTGAGACATCCATGGACCAATCAGAATGCAGTACGACATTATGACCATCTAAATTGGTCATAGTTGACTAAAAATAACGTGTTAAAATCATGTCAACTATTTTACGACCTGGGAAATTCAAAAAAAAAGAATATATTTGCATAAGTTTGTATCTTGAAATAGTTTGTTCAAATGAGATTATATTTTGCATAAGTTTGCATCTTGTAATGAGAAACAATGTTTCCTAAGGATGTTTTCATTTTCTTTGCACAGAAACTTCATTTTCCATTTTCTGAGTGCTCAAAATGCGCTTTTTTGTGAAGGACCTATCATATATATGTTGCAAAATTGGAACGAATAATTTTTATAAAATATTAGGCCATATTCAATGCACAATTGACAAAATTGTTGGGTGCCAAAAGCTTTCGATCCACCTCTAGTGAAAAAGACAAATTTCTGCCGATTCAGTTAGAAGCGGGTCAAATTTGGAGACGGGTCAAATTTGAACTAGAGGTGCCTCATAGTTTTCTCATGATTATTTCAAAAATCATTTCTAGGTAAAGAAGTATCTATTTAATCAAAGATCCAACAAAATTTTGGCAAGATTCAACCCCTAGATATGAACGATCATGCCCGCCGTTTTGACCGCATTTTTAAACGGGCATAACAAATTCAAAAAAAAATCAAAAAAAATGCAAAAGCTTCGCATTGTGTCATCATATGTGACCAAGTTAGCAGAAAAAATAATAAACTTGTAATACAGTAATTATTTTAAAAAAGTGTTCTCAGAAATGAGCTATCGTGTGTGAAGATTCATGGCTTTCAAGCCAAATGATAAATCTCATGGCCACATGCATGCCATAGTTCGTTCAAATGATCACATATTTTGCAGAAGGGTGCACGTTCGAATGACAAACAATGTTGCCAAAGGAAGTTTTCATTTTCTTTGCACAAAAAAATCATTTTCCTTTTTTCAAGTGCCCAAAACAAGCTTTTTTATGAAGGACCTATCATATATTTGTTGCAAAATTGTAACAAATCATTTTTATAAAATATTATGCCATATTCAATGCACAATTGACAAAATGTTTGGGTGCTAAAAGCTTTCGATCCACCTCTAGTGAAAAAGACAAAACTCTGCCGATTCAGCTAGAAGCGGGTCAAATTTGAACCAGAGGCGCCTCATAGTTTGCTCATGATTTTTTCCAAAAATCATTTCTAGGTAACGAAGTATCTATTTAATCATAGATCCAACAAAATTTTGGCAAGATTCAACCCCTAGCTATGAACGGTCATGCCCGCCGTTTTGACCGCATTTTGAAACGGGCATAACAAATTCAAAAAAAAATCAAAAAATTCCAAACCTTCACGTTGTGTCATCATATGAGACCAAGTTACTAGGAAAAATAATAAACTTGTAATAGGGTAATTATGTTAAAAAAGTGTTCTCAGAAATGAGCTATCATGTGTGAAGATTCATGGCTTTCAAGCCAAATGATCAATCTCATGGCCACATTCATGCCATAGTTTGTTCAAATGATCCCATATATTGTAGAAGGGTGCATGTTGGAATGAAAAAAATGTTGCCAAAGGGAGTTTTCATTTTCCTTGCACAAAAAAATCATTTTCCTTTTTTCGAGTGCCCAAAACAAGTTTTTTTGTGAAGGACCTACCAAATATTTGTTGCAAAATTGGAACAAATCATTTTTATAAAATATCAGGCCATATTCAATGCACAATTGACAAAATGGTCGGGTGCCAAAAGCTTTCGATCCACCTCTAGTGAAAAAGACAAAACTCTGCCGATTTAGTTGGAACTGGGTCAAATTTGAACTAGAGGTGCCTCATAGTTTGCTCATGATTTTTTCCAAAAATCATTTCTAGTTACATAAGTATCTATTTAATTATAGATCCAACAAAATTTTGGCAAGATTCAACCCCTAGCTATGAACGGCCATGCCCGCCGTTTTGACCGCATTTTGAAACGGGCATAACAAATTCAAAAAAATCAAAAAAACGCAAAACCTTAGCGTTGAGTCATCATATGTGACCAAGTTACCAATAAAAATAAAAAACTTGTAATACGGTAATCATGTTAAAAAAGTCTTCTCAGAAATGAGCTATCATGTGTGAAGATCCATGGCTTTCAAGCCAAATGATCAATCTCATGGCCCTCATGCCATAGTTTGTTCAAATGATCTCACATGTTGCAAAAGGGTGCATATTGGAATGAAAACAATGTTGCCAAAGGGAGTTTTCATTTTCTTTGCACAAAAAAATAATTTTCGTTTTTTTGAGTGCCCAAAAGAAGTTTTCTTGTGAAGGACCTACCAAATATTTGTTGCAAAATTGGAACAAATCATTTTCATAAAATATTAGGCCATATTAAATGCACAATTGACAAAATGGTTCGGTGCCGAAAGCTTTCGATCCACCTGTAGTGAAAAAGACAAAACTCTGCTGATTTAGTTGGAAGCGGGTCAAATTTGAACTAGAGGTGGCTCATAGTTTGCTCATGATTTTTTCAAAAAATCATTTCTAGTTACATAAGTATCTATTTAATTAGAAATACATGCTTTGGTGGCGATACGTCGAGGTTTGGATAGTGGCTGAGTGCCCCAACTTCAGAGCGCGTAAACTCGCATGCCCGTCGCGTGGTCACTGTGTGACCGTGGCATTGCCATGCATTCTGGGTGGCCTAGACATGTCTAGTGGGTTGGGTACTCCCTAGTTAGGTTCTAGGAAGAAAATGACAACAGAAGATTCTCACGAGGAGACCGAACTATGCTCAAACATGAAATAGCAGGCAAGTGTTTGATAAGCTTTACAGGAAATACACATGGACAATGGGAATGAGTTTTTGCTGAGGATGATCATCTACTAAGAAGACTATCTTCACAAATTTTCAGCTTTGCAAAGTACCACACTAGACAGAAATATGAATGTTGAAGCTGGGCTCAAGATAATGAATGGATTGAGCTGAAATTTGGTGGAGGATGGTTATTTAGGCATAGGATAGCGTTGTAGAAAACTGATATCATTTGGACATGCCAAACTGGTACTTTCATCACAATGTTCTTCTTTGGACAGAAACTTGGGAAAATAAATGAGAGAAACTGGATAAATGAAATGATCTCAAATTTGGTGTAGGTAAGGTCATGCCCTGGTAAATTTTTAGAAATAATTAAGAAATATATAATATAGTTGCTTCACAAAGCTTCTCTCTGGATAGAAACTTTGGAATTTTTCTGAGGAAGATTTACTAGAAAAATTGAGTTTAATATTATCATGTGGCAATTATTTGGGTATGGAAGAGTGCCCAAAAAGTTTAAGGGTAATAGGAGGGTTTTAGATAGCACTTGCTTTGCAATGTGCCAATCTGGCCATAAAATAGAAATTGAACCTGGGCTCACATAGTTGATTTGATTGAGCTGCAATTTGGAGGAGGGTGATAATGTGGGCATATGAAGTCACTGTATAAATTTCATGCCATTTGGATATATAAAAATGGTACTTCCTTCACAATGCTCTCAAGTGAATAGAAATTTGGTAAAAATATTGAGGGAAAGTGGTTAAATTAAATTAGCTAAAATTTGGTGGAGGGAGGTCTATGGGCATGGTCATGTCCTGGTAAATTTGCAGCAATTATAAAGCAATATAAAATATAGTTGCTTCACAAAATCAAAATATTACCAGAAAAAAGATTGGATGGTGAGCTCTCATGGATTGTTAGATGGGGCTAATGTTTTTTGGAGAGCTATGATATGGGCACAAAGAAGCTGTGGAAAAAATTCAATTCATTAGGATACGCATAGCTAGTACTTCCTTCGCAAAGCTTCTAACTGAACAAAATATTTGGAAATTTGCCGAGGAAGATTTACTGGGCAAATGGAGCTGAATTTTGTCATGAGGCAATGATTTGGATAGGAAAGCGTGCCCAAAAATTTTGAGGGCAATCAAGAATATATAAATATCACTTCCTTCCCAAAGTGCTATTCTGAACAGAATAGGAAAATGAATATTGTTGAATTACTTTTGAACTAGGAAAGGAAGGTTTTTGACATATTTGACAAATATATAATCCAAAGAATTTATGAGAATTTTTTGGGAATTTTGGGAATAACGAAAATATAGGTTGCTTCACAACCTAGGGCAAAAATTGACATATGGACATGACGCATAGGCAAAACTGACGAGGTGGCGCCTAGTCATAGCAACCCACCACAATTTATAAGGTTATGACCATCTGTATTGGTTGTGATCAGCTAGAAATAAGGCATCAGACCAATGTTGTCGGCTTTACGACCATCTCGTGTAAGGAAATTATGACCTTTCTAACCAAAATGGTCGTTATATTTCAGGTTTGGAGACCTACAAACAGCTTACGACCAATTGGTCTCAAATGGTCGTAGATTTACGATTATTTCTTCCAGGATCACTGACAGAAGGTCACAAGTTGACATATTTCTTGTAGTGCATGATATTCTTATTTGGAGGCAAGCAAACTGTTTAATGAAATGTGACTATAGAATTTGTTTACTGTGCTACTACATGGTCAATTTAGAGTATGTAGAAGATGATATCCTGGGTGTATAGAGCGTGTGTGTGTGTGGACGTGCATATATGTTAATTGGTGGCTGGTGTGTGTGCAAGATGCCAACGGCGACAACGAGTAGAAGGCAAGTGTATTGCGGCAAGCAGCGAGACAATGGTATGAAGCAGGCGAGCATGTTGGTGGGCCGACCTTCTATTGCACTAATAGCCTTGACAGAGCACCAGCCGCTGGCTCACAAGGGCACGCCGCTCGTCGGTGGATGCCCTGGTTGTGCGCGATAGAGAGGAACCTAGCTTCAGCTCCATCCACGTCGCCTCTACTGACTTCGCCGAAAGATCATCAGTCGTTGGCTCCGCCTACTTTGCCGTAGTTATGTGTTTTCTTTGTCCAAGTTATGGTGGAGCAATATTTAATTTACAACCAAAGTTTACTGATTGTTACATGATGAAAAAGACATGCATAAAAGTTCTAAGATTTTAATAGCAATTCATATGTGTATATGAATGCGTTATGAAGGTAAGACAAATTCTTAATCTAATACAAACCCCTTTGTCCTTTCTACTACTTCCCTCTGTATGCCTGCTGCTATTGTGCGTCTATTTGCTTGATATTTTTTAGACATTGTGTGAGGAGCAGAGAGGATTGAGAGATTTATTTGTGCTACCGCTTGTTTGAGAGCAGGAATGCGAGATAATATTTTATCTGGCTAATTTTGCGGATTGTATCCATAATGACAATGATGACATGAAAAAAAAAATATCAGTAACTACACTTCTCCTTGATCTGGTCTAAAAGATAAATATTTATACTTGGGCAGCTAGGTTTCAGACATTGAAAATATTGCATTGTAAGTACATTAGTTTATATAAATCAATCATTTGGGTTGCCGATTCGAATAATTTAACACTATCATAGGACGATTCGTTCATGTGTTTAGAAGTAATAGGTGAAACATGACGGGCATCCTCGAAGGAGTAGTAGAGCAGAGGGTCTTCTTAGCTATTTCGATGTACAAAGTTTATGATACAAAGACCTATTTTCTTTTTGTACTGACTCTTGAATTTTCTCCTTTGTATTTCTGAACCCTTTTGATATGTTCTTTACTCTTGATTTCAACCCTTAAAGGTCTATTGTTCTTCTGGGATTGTAGAGAGCATGGACCATCGTATGACCATATGGACGAAGGAGATGCCATCCTTGACTGTCATTGTCCTTGGCGTGTTGCTGGTATTTTTCTAATCCTTGCACTGCACAGACCTTAGTCTATCCATGTAGGTCATGTCTTCTGATCAATTTTTTTGACTCTTATGTACGCGTGTGCTATCGCATTACTTACTAGATCTTGTTGCGTACGATAGATCCATTGTCAGCTATACAAAGGTTCCAACTTTAATATTTTGTCAAGTTCAGTTTAGATTTAGTTTTATTCCACCTCTTTTTGCATGGACAATGTGTGTGCTGCTTAAACGATCACTATGTGTGTTCAGAGATGTTACTTGCTACACCTACACACGTGGAAAACTTACACTTGGCAGTCCAAAATTAAGCAGCAAACTTTATTGCCAGTCATCTAAAAATTCAGTGATAACTGCTGATACACAACCTTCATTTTTTAATAGAGATATAGTAGATGATGCAGATGACAGTTCTACCTCTCTGACTAAAACAAGAACTTTCTCACCAAGAAAAAACACACACATAACAGGGGCATACTTGCAGGAGGTCCTAAGGCACGCATCATTGATTCACAAGAGATGTGGAGCTGCCATTTTAGATTAACACTAGCATATTGGTACGTAGTGTGTATTAGCATATTAGTACTAGCATACCTACAAGACGTCCTAATTTTCTTTAGTCTTATACAAATTTGTTTTGGTATCTAGTGTCGGGAGGATCCTAAAATATTGTACAGTGCTATATAATCTCTTTCCAGGTTCTTGAAACTTGCAGTCTTCTGTTGAATTTTGCATTTTGGTCGACCTGTACTACATTTTTTATTGTTCTCATCCTAGAATTATATCACATTTAGATCATGTAAGGGCAGATTCATCTGGATTTCATAGCCACACTGATTCAAACTATACTTAAATGGTGGATTTTTTTGCTGGCTACGAACCAAGGTGTAGATGCACTAGAGGAAGGGGAGGAGTTCCAGTTTGATCTGGAGGCTTACAACTATTTCCAAGCATTTGTATTGGGTGCCCTTGCTTTGATGTTGTATGTCTTAAATATGACATAGCTAGAACTCAGGTTGCATTCTGTTTTTATTTATTTATTTAATTTGGCAGACTGAACTACTTCGTGATTGGTCTTATAGCAGCAAAAAGGATATTGCAGTTGAGTCTGCCAGATAAATATGTGGAGTATTCACTTTGACGGTATTTCAGCAATTTTGATTTTAGGTGACATGTGTGGTGGCATAAGAAAATGGAAGTCCCTCAACTGAAAGATAGCAAAAATATATTTATGAGTTGACAGAATACCCAAATTGCTACGATACACTCTACTCTTCTTTTGTGATTTGGTGTTCCATATTTTTGTAATCCAGTAATTCTGGTAAATATAATAAGTGTAGTATTTTTGCACTTTCCATTTTTAGTCAGCCCTTTTTCTATATCTTGGTCAGCCCTTTTTCTATATCAATGTCACATTTGGTTAATCCCTTCAATATTTCAAGTAATGAATCGATAAAGATGTTTTTTCTGCATATATTTTCCTTCGTTTGTTACTGTCTAGAAGTCATATGGTACCAGTGAATCATGTTTTTTACTCTGCTTTTTTGCGCATGAGGATCTTAAAGATATATATTAAACATAATGTGTTATATGCTCTCTTTGCAACCCACAAGCAATTTCCTTTCAAATTACACTGAATGTGCATCCTTCTGGCAGCATTTTAGAAATATAAATATGTTTAGTCCCCATGTAGGTACAAATTGTGGAGGATAACTCAATATTCAATGTTCGAAAGATAGGTATTGGAAGTTAGGCTCAACCTGAACAGTAATATATCTAGAATTAGTAAAATAGTGATATAAATTTATTTGAAGACCACTGGTTCATATTTGCTAGATTTCTTTCGGATGTTTGATGAAATATCTGAACCTGAATTTATTCATAAACTTGCCTTCAATGTTAGACTCAATTATTACTAAATTAGGTCTTGACTATCCAACGAGACAATTTTTCAACTTGGCCAACAATGATTCATAGAAATTGTGTGTATTCCTAGTTGCAACGCACGAACATGTTTACTAGTTTATTATTATATACTCCTTTCGTTCCAGAATATAAGGTGTATTATTTTTCATGTAAGTCAACCATTTGAATGTTTGACCAAGATTATAGAATAAACTAACAACTTTTACAATATCAAATAGATAAAATGCGAAACTGTTTTTTAATGTACCAAATGCTATAAATTTTGTATTATGGATATTGATATATTTTTCTAATAACTCGGTCAAGCATGATCTCGTTTGACTTAGAAAAAGACAAATACACATTACATAAAAGAAAGGAGGAAGTATATAGGTAGAGATGTATGCATACGATCTCAAACACTTTCCAAAACTCTCAGCCGTACAAACAAATCACGGATGGCAGGCATGCCACGCTAGCTCGTCATGGACACATGACTCAAACATATCATAGCTAGACAATGCATGGAATCATTTGAGTCATCATGGTTTTGGCTCGGCGGGCTTCGGCAGTGGCGGCTGCGCCGGCTTCGGTGGAAGCTCACCGGTAGGGAGTGGCGGCAGATTCGGCTTCGGTGGAAGGTCACCGCTCCGAAGTGGCGGCAGCTCGACCTCCGGCTTCGGTGGAATCTCACCAGTCGGGAGTGGAGGCAGCTCTTGCTTCGGTGGCTCGTGTGTCTTGGGTAGCAGCTCGGGCTCCGGCTTCGGCGGAAGCTCGCCTGTAGGAAGAGGTGGCAGAACCGGCTTTAGCGAGATCTCACCTCTTGGCAGCGGCGGTAGGTCCGGCTTCGGTGGCTCCTCACCCTTGGGCACGGGTGGCAGCACTGGCTTCGGTTCCACGTCAGGTTTGGGCAACGGCGGCAACGCCGGCTTGGACTGCTCGTCAGGTGTAGGCAGCGGCGGCAGCTCCGGCTCCGGCAGCACGTCTGGTGCGGGAAACAACGGCTTTGGCAACACGTCCGGTGTGGGCAACGGCGGCAGCTCCGGCTTGGGCAACAGGTCCGGTGTGGGCAGCGGCGGCAGCTCCGGCTTTGGCAGCACCTCCGGTGCGAGCAGCGGCGGCAGCAAGGCCGGCCTGGGCAGAGGTGCCGGGAGATCAGGCGGCACCAGTGGGTACTCCGCCTCCTCCAGGTGCCGCGCCGCGTTGCCGACGCCGCTGCGTGAGAGCAACATCACGCCAAGGAGGAGGACCGCAAGAGAGGAGGGCATGCCGACGATCCCGGAAGCCATGGCTGGCCGTTCTCTTTGGTGGGTTGAAGACTGAAGAGAAACGAAGGAGAGGCTGATGTACTTATAGCAGGCGTTCATCGGACGGAGCCGATGGCGTGGCGATGCGTTACACCCAAGTTCAGTGCGTACGTTAGGCGGCAGAAGATCGATCGCCTGCGTAAGTTCGTTGCGTTTCTTCCGGCAGTTAATCCGTGGTAGTATACGTTTCGTAGTACTTGGCCCGTGTGACGTTGGAGAATCGGGCCATCGGGGCCGACCGGATCGGTTTGCTGCGGTTACACTACTGCGACGCTGGACGCCCTGCTCACCCACATAAAACCGCCACGCGTGTATGGGTCACTGTCACACAATCTGGACACGAAATCATTTATTTTTAAATAACTACAACCAACTACCTAATTTTTCTATTCATGCAACAATGCTACTACCTTCATTTCTAAATACAAGTTTTTTTAGAGTTTTCAGTAAGTGACTACATACGAAACAAAATAAATGAATTTATACTCTAAAATATATCTATCTTCATCCGTATGTAGTTTTCTAGAAAGACTTATATTTAGGAACGAAGAGAGTACATCATCAAGCCATGCATGGAGTCATAAGTTATTTTTTTCATTAATCTCTTCATGCAAAACATATCACCTCATGCATGTCCATTTTTCTAAAGAATTAAGTCATCTAAGACACTTTTATATCTTTCGCATAATTTTAGTCTTATATCACTTACTCATAGATTTTTCTAACAAAGTTCCCGCAGCAATCACTACCAGGATAAAGGCATGCTGACGGACGGGGTCATCGGCATAGCCCAGATTCCTGTCGGCATAGGCCTATGCCGATGGCCCCCGTCGGCACCATATATGTTGGCGTACCCCAGGGTGTCGTCGGCATAGATGCTATGCCGACAGTGTCCGTACATCGATACCGACGGCCTCGACCGTCGGCATAGCTCCATGGCAAACGGCGTCCGACAACGCTGCCGTCAAGAGCGTCGCATCCAGAGACGGCCACGTGTCGCTCTATGCCAACGGCCCGTCCGTCGGCATTGACTGCCACGTGGAGGCCGGAGACGGTCCCTGGTGGCGCACCTATGCCGACGGCTCGGCCGTCGGCATAGGTCCGAAGCTATGCCAACAGCATAGCCATCGGCATACTCTGACACGTGGCGGCCGCTAGTAGTACCTGGGGCATACCTACGCCGACGGCTCAGGCCGTCGGCATAGGCTAAAAAGCTATGCCGACGGCCTAGCCGTCCGCATAGCTTGACACGTGGCAGCCGCTGGTAACTCGAACGCCTTCTATGTCGACGGCTTAGCCGTCGGCGTAGTTTTGTGCTGTTTTTTTTCTTTTTCCTGTTTTCTACAAATTCATTTCAATTCAAAATATCAGGGTATATACAATGAAATATAAATGCACAGCGACACCATCAAGAGCATCATAAATATAAGTAGCGTAAACAGACGGACGTCATCAACACCACCACCATCACATCCTCACAACCAATAACATAAGGAGCTCCGAAATATAAGTAGCGAAATACAAGTCATCTAAGAAGCGTAAAAAGAGCACAAGTCATCTAAGGAGTGCCTGTGGGAGGCTTCATGTTTAGACGTGGTCTATCACAAATTCTCTATTGATCGGCTCTAGCTTTAAGGTTACCCTTCGTCTTATCAGGAATGTTGAGGATCGTCCGGAAAAGGGACTCTGCGACATTCTTTTTGGTGTACACACATCAATGTTGTAAGGAAGTTTGAGGTCCTTGAAATAGGGAAGCTTCGAGAAGGGGGTAATGTGAGTCCAGTTGTGCATCTCACCATATCCCTCGAAGCGTTTTCCTTTGCCTTTGACTTTAGGCTTGAGAGCTTTTAGCTGAGCAAGAACATCTGCCCCCGAAAATGTTGGAATCTCGGTTACTTCACGGACAACCCGACCATTCGTGAAGTTCTTCTTGTCTTTCCTGTCTGGATGGAGGGAGGACCTATCGATGCAGTTCAAAGGCTGAATACTTGTCACCCTTCTGCATCCAAATCAAACGCAGAGCCTGCATGCACACTGGGCATGGCATCTTCCCACTTGTACACCATCCGCAGAATAGAGCATAGTCAGGAAAGTCATGCATGCAATACATCAACCAAACTTTCATCAAGAAATTTTTCTGCAGATGTCGGTCGTATGTCAACCTTGGGAAGTAACAAGAATGGTGCAAATCATCCACCAGCGGCTGTATAAACACTGCCAAATTCTTCCCCGTGTATTCAGGCCCTGGAATAATCAGCGACAAGAACATGGTGTTGCGTTGCATTAGGACACCTGGAGGGAGATTGAGCGGAATAACAAACACGGGCCAACAACTGTATGGGTTGGTCGAAATACCATATGGATTGATCCCATCACATGTTATTGCAACTCTGACATTTCCAGCCTCTGCTGCTTCCTCGGGGTATTCTTCATCGAACGACTTCCATGTTTCACCTTCTGATGGATGTACGATTTTATTTGGATGATACCTTTTACCTTCCTTGTGCCACTTCATCATTTTGGCAGACTCCTCACTGATGAAAAGGCGTTGCAGTCTTTGTATGAAATCGAGATACCGAAGAACCTTAGCAGGGATGGTTAGCTGCCTTTTCTCACCATTCTCACCGACCACCTCAAGGTACCGAGACGAACCACACTCCCTACAGTACTTGTCATCCGCATACTCGTGCCTAAACAAAAGGCAATTCTTCGGACAAACATGTATTTTCTTATAATCCATAGAGAGTGCCGTCATGATTTGCTTTGTAGCGTACATGCTTTTCGGCAATTGATGACCCTCAGGGAAGCTGTTAGCCCATACTCCCAGGAATGCTTCAAAGCATTTCTGGCTACAGCCGTACTCAGCCTTGACTGCAATAAGTTGCGAGATGGCATCCAACTGAGATATTTTGGCATCCTCATAAAGAGGTTTCTTCGACGAGGCCAAGACCTCCAAGAAGGCCTTTGCGATTGCCTCCGGCTCCTCCAGTTCATTCTCTGAAGGTGTCGCATTTGTCGTTTCTACAGCAATGATATCATCTAGCAAGTCCCTGACCTCGTCGTCCTCATAACCATTGACGCGTTGTCGCATCACCTCCTCTTTGCCACGGTCATGCTCAGCTAAGTTTATCGGTGGCATGTCAAAGTTTTCCATATATCCGTGTGTGCGAAGGTGGTCAGTCATGTCCTTCTGATTTTTACGGTGACGTCTGCCACATCTCGCACATGGGCATGGTGGGATAATTCTCATTGGACTACGAAATATATCCTTCAAATACACATCGGTTTTCGCGATCCACTCTTATGTTACTCGATTCCGACGGATAAAACCACTGTACATCCACTGATTATCTGCCATCCTCTATTTTATTGGGAGCCACACAACAAAATTAAGGATTCATTTGAATTAATCACATCAAATTTTTATTTTCTTCTACGGTGAATCCAACATCTCTAATAGATAAAGATGGGTCCTAATCCCACCCGAGGATGTCTAGATTGAGTACGTTCTTCATGCTCTACCCTGTTCCGAGACAAAATTTTGGTAGCACCTCCCCGCTGTTCTCCAGATACACGTCTCGGAAAATAGCCGAGAGAATGTGCTCCGGAGAACAACGGGGAGGCGCCACCAAAATATTGTCTCGGAACGGGGTAGGGCACGGAGAACGTACCCAATCTACACATCCTCGGGTTGTCCATGGAAAACGCCGGACAATCCGAAAGAGCTACGGTGATAAATATGTAATTGAATGCATATTTATCGATGCAACCCTTTGGGACGGGAGACGCCTAGGTTACGCGACTTGACATGAAAAGAAAACCTAGTGACATGATTAAAAAAGCCTAGAAGGTGAAGGTGGATTCGTAGCTCACCCTCGGCTGTAGAGGAAGTAGTCGAACAGCGGCGGGATCACGGACCAACAACTTCGACGACGATGACTCCAAAGAGATGTAACACCACAAAGCCTGCAAGTTTTACCGACAAAACAATTTAGATCATCACATAAAATATCTATTTTTAGCAAGACCATCAACATTTTTAGCATGTTAGATCATCCATCCATCTATCACAAATCCATCTAACAAATTCATCAATCCATCAATCCATCACAAATCCATCTAACAAAACTTACCAACATTCATCAATCCATCCATCTACCAATATTCATCAATCCGTCTAACAAAATTCACCCATGCATCCATGCACATACCAAACATAAACATAATGCAAAAAATGAAAAAAAAAGCTCACCGGGGGCGTTTTGGGCGTCGATGCAGCGCACGTGCAGGGAGGCCGGGGCGTAGCTAGGGAAGGGTGGACGAGGGCCGGGGCCTCCGCTGCAGGGCGTCGGCGAAGGGGGGCTCCAAGCTCCGGCCGGCCCTACAAGGGCTGATGCCCGAGCAGGGGAGGGAGGGCGTGGGGTCGAGGCGATGTGTATGAGCAGGCCGGCGAGAGGTGGCAGGCCGGACGGGGGTGGTGGTGGGGTTAGGGGCGGAGAGGGTGGTGACGGCGGCACCACGACGTCGAGGTGGCGAGGCTGTGGCGGCGGCGGTACAAGGAGGGGGCGGAGAGGGTCGCAGCGGCGGCGAGGGCCAGGGTGGTGCTGGGCGGCGGTGGCGGAGGGGCTCGGAGTCGGGGTGGAGATGGGCGACGGCGGCGCGGGTCTAGGTCGAGTGGGGCGGCGGCGGCGACGATGGGGCGGGTGGGGGCGGGGTTGGGGCGTGGATGGAGAATGAGTGGAGTGGGTTGCCCCATAGATGGATAAGAGAGGGGTATGCCGACGGTTTAGCCGTCGGCATAGGTGTCGATGCCACGTGGCCACCTATGCCGATGGCAAAATCGTAGGCATATCTATTTTCCAATGTTTTTCTTCAACCTCAACTTTATTTTTTTTAAACTTCTACCTATTTTTAAAACACCCACTGTCCTTCCTACCCTCCGAAGGCTACCTACGCGGCGGTTTCACCCCTCCAAGTGTCGGTGACATCACCGTCCATGAGGGAGGCCACACCCCGGAGCCTATGTACACCCAGAACGTTTACTATCATGTCATCGTCGTTCGTGAGGGGGCCACACCCCGGAGCCTATGTACTGCCTCTTCAGACATGCCACGTAGGTACACTTCGTATCAAGGCCCGGGCACAAACCACACCAAGATTTCCTTCGTTACTATCCGATGTGGTTGTTCCTAGACAGCGACGGCGATGTCGGTGAGGGAGGTCACACCATGGATCCGCGTGCCATGTGCTTGCACCCACTACCCTACTTCCGGACGTGTAGGAGGGCCCAGATAAAGACCTGGCGGCATAGCTACCCCCCAAACTACGTCCGTCCCGTCTAACCCTGCGAGAGTTGACCGGGCGGTCTATGCCTTTGACTTTCGCCGGAGGGGGTTTGACCGATGGACATTTTCACCTGGATGTGATAGCCCAGCCCCTAGGTACACTTCGTATAAAGGTCCGGGCACAACCCACATCAAGATTCCCTCTGTTACTGCCTGACGTGGTTGTTCCCCCCTCCGTGCGACGGCGGCAGCGACATCGGTGAGGGGGTCACACCACGAAGCCGCGACCCGAGTGCTTGCACCCGCCACGGCACTTTCGGACGTGTAGGAGGGCCCAGAGAAAGACCTGGCGGCATAGCTACCCCCCAAACTACATATGTCCCGTCTAATCGTGCGAGAGTTGACCGGGCGGTCTACGCCTTTGACTTTCGCCGGAGGGGGTTTGACAGAGGGACATTTCCACCTGGCTATGATAGTCCAGCCCATAGGTACACTTCGGATCAAGGTCCGGGCCCAATTCACAGCAAGATTCCCTCCATTACTACCCAACGTCGCCATTTCCACCCTCCGTGTGACGGCGGCAAGGACGTCTATGATGGGGGCACGATACGGAGCCGCGTGTTGGGTGCTTACACATGTCACCACTCTTCCACACGTGTAACAGGGCCTGGCACAAGACCTCGCGACATAGCCCCCTCCAGGTCCCCCGTCCCGTCTAACCCTGACACTGTTGACCGGACGGATATACCCCTTCGACTTTCACCGGACGAGGTTTGATCGAGGGACATTTTCACCTGGCTGTGATAGGCCAGCCCATAGCAACATCTTAGCACAAGGTCCGGGCCCAACCCACCGCAAGATTCCCTCGGTATCCACCCGATGTGACAGTTTCCGAACGTAAGTGGGCCCAGGGCAAGACCTGGCGGCATTGCCCCCCCAGGTCCCTAGTACCGTCTAACCCCTGACACTGTTGACCGAACAGATCTACCCCTTTGACTTTCACCATACGGGGTTTGACCGAGGGACATTTTCACCTGGCTGTGATAAGCCAGCCAATAGCAACATCTTAGCACAAGGTCCAGGCCCAACCCATAACAAGATCCCCCTCGGTATCGACCCGATGCGACAGTTCTGAATGTAAGAGGGCCCAGGGAAAGACCTGGTGGCATTGCCACCCCCAGGTCACCCGTCCCGTCTAACCCTGACACTGTTGACCGAATGGATCTACCCCTTTGACTTTCACCGGACGGGGTTTGACCGAGGGACATTTTCACCTGGATGTGATAGGCCAGTCCATAGCAACACCTTAGCACAAGGTCTGGGCCCAACCCACCGCAAGATTCCCTCGGTATCGACTCGATGCGACAGTTTCCCAACGAAAGAGGGCCCAGGGCAAGACCTGGCAGCATTGACACCCACCAGGTCCCCCGTCCCGTCTAACCCTAACACTGTTGACCGAACGGATCTACCCCTTCGACTTTCACAGGACGGGGTTTGACCGAGGGACATTTTCACCTAGCTGTGATAAGCCAGCCCATAGCAACATCTTAGCACAAGGTCCGGGCCCAACCCATCACAAGATCCCCTCGGTATCGACCCAATGCGACAGTTTCCGAACGTAAGAGGGCCCGGGGAAAGACCTGGCGGCATTGCCATCCCCAGGTCCCCCGTCCCGTCTAACCCTGACATTGTTGATCGAACGGATATACCCCTTTGACTTTCACCGGACGGGGTTTGACCGAGGGACATTTTCACCTGGCTGTGATAAACCAGCCCATAGCAACATCTTAGCACAAGGTCCGGGCCCAACCCACCGCAAGATTCCCTTAGTGTCGACACGATGCCGCATTTTCCCAACATAAGAGGGCCCAGGGCAAAACCTGGCAGCATTACCACCCCCAGGTCCCACGTCCCGTCTAACCCTAACACTGTTGACCGAATGGATCTACCCCTTTGACTTTCACCGGACGGGGTTTGACCGAGGGACATTTTCACCTGGCTGTGATAGGCCAGCCCATAGCAACACCTTAGCACAAGGTCTCGGCCCAACCCACCGCAAGATTCCCTCGGTATCGACTCGATGCGACAGTTTCCCAACGTAAGAGGGCCCAGGGAAAGACCTGGCAGCATTGACACCCACCAGGTCCCCCGTCCCATCTAACTCTCACACTGTTGACCGAACGGATCTACCCCTTCGACCTTCACCGGACGGGGTTTGACCGAGGGACGTTTTCTGTTGGAAATATGCCATAGAGGCAATAATAAATTAGTTATTATCATATTTCCTTGTTCATGATAATCGTTTATTATCCATGCTATAATTGTATTGATCGGAGACTTAAATGCATGTGTGGATACATAGACAAAACCATGTCCCTAGTATGCCTCTAATGGACTAGCTTGTTGATCAAAGGATGGTTAAGGTTTCCTAGCCATGGACATGAGATGTCACTTGATAACGGGATCACATCATTAGGAGAATGATGTGATGGATAAGACCCAAACTACAAACATAGCATATGATCGTGTCAGTTTATTGCTACTGTTTTCTGCATGTCAAGTATATGTTCCTATGACCATGAGATCATGCAACTCACGGATATCGGAGGAGTGCCTTGTGTATATCAAAGGTCACAACGTAACTGGGTGACTATAAAGGTGCTCTACAGGTATCTCCGATGGTGTCTGTTGAGTTGGCATGGATCGAGACTGGGATTTGTTACTCCGTGTGACGGAGAGGTATCTCGGGGCCCACTCGGTAATGCAACATCACAATAAGCCTTGAAAGCAATGTGACTAATTGTTACTTGCGGGATCTTGTATTACCGAACGAGTAAAGAGACTTGCAGGTAATGAGGTTGAACTAGGTATGGAGATACCGACGATCGAATCTCGGGCAAGTAACATACCGAAGAACAAAGGGAACGTTATACGGGATTAACTGAATCCTTGACATAGAGGTTCGACCGATAAAGATCTTCATAGAATATGTAGGAACCTATGTGGACGTCCAGGTCCCGCCATTGGTTATTGACCGTAGAGGTGTCTCGGTCATGTCTACATAGTTCTCGAACCCGCAGGGTCTGCACACTTAAGGTTCGTTGACGTTTCGGTAGTGTAGAGTTATGTATGGTGGTGACCGAAGTTTGTTCGGAGTCCCGGATGAGATCCCGGACGTCATGAGGAGCTCCTGAATGGTCCAGAGGTAAAGATTCAAATATAGGGAGTCCCAGTTTGGTTTCCGGAAAAGTTTCGGGCTCATCGGTAGTGTACCGGGAGTGCCGGTAGTGTACGAGGAGTGTCGATAGTGTACCGGGAGACCTCCAGGAGGGGTACTTCGACCCCAAGAGGTCCATGGGTTGTGGGAGAGTATTAACCAGCCCTTAGTGGTCTGGGAAAACAGCCTCAAAGGCCCATGGCGCAGGAGAGAAAGTCCTAAAGCAAAAGGTGGAAAATCAGCCAATAGGAGGCAATCCTACTCCAACTAGGATTGGAGGTGAAGTAGGATTGCTTCCCACCTCCTATTTCGGCCGACCCAAAGGCCTTGGCTGCCTCTCCTCTCCTCTCCTCCTATATATACTAGTGGATTGGGTGGTTTTTGGACAGAATTTCCGGCCACGTGCTACCTGTTTCACCGGTGCATAGTTTCTCCTCTAGATCGGTTTTCCGCAGCGCTTAGGCGAATCCCTGCCGGAATCACTCCACCACCATCACCGGAGCGCCGTAATGCTGCCGGTGAACTCTCTCTCCTCTCCACCTCCTCTTGCTGGATCAAGACGGTGGAGATCATCATCAAGCTGCACGTGTGCTGAACGCGAAGGTGCCGTCCGTTCGGCGCTAGATCGGAAGGACCGTGATCGAGATCGCGAGACGGTTCGTCATGAGATCGCGAAACGGATCGTGATGAGTTCGTGGGACAGATCGTGATCAAGATCGTGAGACGGATCTTGATGAGATCGCAGGACGGATCGTGATGAGTTCACGGGACGGATCGTGATTGGATCGCGGGACGGATCGTGATGAGATCGCGGGATGCTCGGTGATTTGGATCGCGAAGATGTTCGACTACACCAACCGCGTTTCTTAACGCTTCCCGCTTAGCGATCTACAAGGGTATGTAGATCCACTCTCCCTCTCGTAGATGCTCATCACCATGGATAGGTTTGCGTGTGCGTAGGAAAAATTTTGTTTCCCATGCGACGTTCCCCAACAGTGGCATCATGAGCTAGGTTGATGGTTCGATGAGATCTGGAGTAGAACACAAAAGGTTTGTGGGCGTTGATGCTTAGATTGCTTCCTCCCTTGGTCGTATTTTGGTTCATCGGGATTGTGAGATGAAGCGGCCCGGACCAACATTACTCGTACGCTTACGAGAGACCGGTTCCCCCGACGCAACTTGTTGCCTAGATGGCTTGCGGGTGACAGTTTCTCTCACTTTAGTTGGATCGGATTCGACAAAGGCGGTCCTTGAGAAGGTTGAAAAGAAAACTAGTGTATCACCGTTGTGGTTTATGCGTAGGTGAGAATTGTTCTTGCTAGATACCCATAGCAGCCACGTAAAACATGCAACAACAATTAGAGGACGTCTAACTTGTTTTTGCAGGGTATGTTGTGATATGATATGGCCAATTACATGATGTGATATATGTGATGTATGAGATGATCATGTGATGTATAGATTATCATGACTTGCATGTCGATGAATACGGCAACCGGCAGGAGCCATAGGGTTGTCTTTAATTATTGTATGACCTGTGTGTCAATCATTAAGTGCTATGTAATGCTTTACTTTATTGCTACGGTAGCAATAGTAGTAGAAGCATGCAGGGCGTGACAACCCCGATGGTGACACGTTGATGGAGATCATGGTGTCATGCCGGTGACGATGGAGATCATGCCGGTGCTTTCATGATGGAGATCAAAAGCACAAGATCATGGTCATATCATGTCACTTATGATTTGCATGTGATGTTAATCCTTTTATGCACCTTGTTTTGCTTAGGACGACGGTAGCATTATAAGGTGATCCCTCACTTAATTTCAAGATAAATTGTGTTCTCCCCGAGTGTGCACCGTTGCGAAAGTTCGTCGTGTTGAGACACCACGTGATGATCGGGTGTGATAGACTCTACGTTCACATACAACGGGTGCAAGCCGGATTTGCACGCGCAGAACACTCGGGTTAAACTTGACAAGCCTAGCATGTACAGACATGGCCTCGGAACACAAGAGACCGAAAGGTCGAACATGAGTCATATAGTAGATATGATCAACATAATGATGTTCACCATTGCAGCCACCTCAACTCACGTGATGATCGGACTTGAGTTGGTGAATTTGGATCATGTATCACTCGAATGACCCGAGGGATGTCAATTTGAGTGGGAGTTCTTAAGTAATATGATTAATTGAACTCATTATCATGAACATAGTCAAAGTGTCTTTGCAAATTATGTTGTAGATTACTAGCTCGCGCTGTAGCTCCCTTAAATTTGTATATGTTCCTAGAGAAATAGAGTTGAAAGATGTTGGTAGCAATATTGCGGACTGGGTCCGTGATCTGAGGATTGTCCTCATTGCTGCATAGAAGGCTTATGTCCTTAATGCACCGCTCGGTGCGCCACCCCCTCTAGCGTTGTCTATAGATGTTGTGAACATCTAACAGGCACGTTTCGATGACTACTTGATAGTTTAGTGCGTCATGCATTACGGCTTAGAATTGAGGCTCCGAACGTTTTGAACGTCACGGAACATATGAGATGTTCTAGGAGCAGAGATTGTGATCTCAGGCTCGTGCCTGTGTTGCGAGATATGAGATCTCCAACAAGATTCTTTGCCTGTAAGATGAAGGAGAATAGCTCAATCGTTGAGCATGTACTCAGATTGTTTGGGTACTACAATCGCTTGAATCAAGTGGGAGTTGATCTTCCAGATAAGATAGTGATTGATATAGTTCTCCAAGTCACTGTCACTAAAGCTACTAGAACTTAGTGATGAACTATAATACACCAGGGATAGAAGTATTGATCCCTGAGCTGTTCGCGATGTTTGACACCGCAAAGGTAGAAATCAAAAAGGAGCGTTAAGTGTTGATGGTTAATCAAACCACTAGTTTCGAAAAGGGCAAGAGCAAGGAGGGAAACTTCATGGATAGCAAGTCAGTTGCTGCTCCAGTGAAGCAACCCAAAGTTGACCTCAAACTCGAGACTAAGTGCTTCTATTATGAGGTGAGAGGTCGCTGAAGCGGAACAACCCTAGATACTTGGTAGATAAGAAGGCTGGCAACATCGACAGACGTATATTTGATATACGAGTTATTGATGTGTACCTTGCTAGTACTCCTAGTAGCACCTGGGTATTGGATACCGGTTCGGTTGCTAAATGTTAGTAACTCGAAATAAAAGCTACAGAATAAATGGAGAACTAGCTAAGGGTGAGGTGACGATGTGTGTTGGAAATGTTTCCAAGGTTGATGTGATCAACATCGCACGCTCTCTCTACCTTCAGGATTAGTGACGAACCTAAATAAATGTTATTTGGTGTTTTGCGTTGAGCATGAACATGATTAGATCATGTTTGTTGCAATACGATTATTCATTTAAGTCAGAGAATAATAGTTATTCTGATTACATGAATAATACCTTCAATGATCATGCACCCAGTGAGAATGGTTTGTTGAAATCTTGATCGTAGTAATACACATGTTCATAACATTGATGTCAAAAGATACAAAGTTAAATAATGATAGTACCACATACTTGTGGCACTGCCGCAAAATGTCATATTGGTATAAAGCGCATGAAGAAACTCCATGGTGATGGATATTTGGACTCGTTCGATTTCGAATCGGTTGAGACATGCGAACCATGACTCTTGGGCAAGATGACTAAAGGACCCCGTTGGATGGAGCGGGCAAGTGATTCATTGGAAATGATACATGTTGATGTATGCAATCTAGTGAGTCTTGTAGCGTGTAGTGGATATCGTTATTTTCTTACCTTCACTGATGATTTGAGTAGATATAGTGTATATTTACTTAATGAAACACAAGTCTGAATCGTTTGAAAGGTTCAAGCAAATTCAGAGTGAAGTTTAAAGATCATCGTGACAAGAAGATAAAAATGACTGCGATATGATCGTGGAGGTGAATATCTGAGTCACGAGTTTGGCATACAACTTAAGACAATGTGAAAGTTGTTTCACAACTAAACGCCACCTGGAACACCATAGTGTGATGGTGTGTCCGAACATCATAGTTATGCTCTATTGGATATGGTGCGTGCTATGATGTCTCTTATCATTTTACTACTATAATTTTGGGGTTATGCATTAGAGACAACTACATTCACTTTAAATAGGGCACCATCTAAATCCGTTGAGATGACACCGTGTGAATTATGGTTTGACAGAAACCTAAGCTGTCATTTCTTAATGTTTGGGGCTGCGATGCTTGTGTGGAAAATGTTTTCACATAATAAGCTAGAACCCAAAGCGGACAAATGTATCTTCATAGAATACCCTAAGAACAGATGGGTATGCCTTCTATCTCAGATCCGAGTGCAAAGTGTTTGTTGCTAGAACTGGGTCCTTTCTCGAGAAAAAGTTTCTCTCGAAAGAATTGAGTGGGAGGAAGATAGAACTTGATTAGGTTGTTAAACGTTTGTTCAACCAGAGAGTAGCGCAGCGCAGAAAGATGTTTTTGTGAAGCCTACGTTAGTTGAAGAGGAAGTTAATGATGATGATCATGAAGCTTCAGGATCAAGTTACTATCGAACTTCGTAGGTCGACAAGGATGTGTACTGCTCCTCAGCGGTACGACAACTCTGTCTTGGAGGTCATGTTGTTGGACAACGATGAACCTACGAGCTATGGAGAAGCGATGATGGGCCCGGATTCCGACAAATGGTTGGAGGCCATGAAATCCGAGATAGGATCCATGTATGAAAACCAAGTGTAGACTTTGGTAGACTTGCTCGTTGGAAGGCAGGTCGTTGAGTACAAATGGATCTTTAAAATGAAGACAGTCACTGATGGTGAATGTCACTATTTGTAAAGCTCGACTTGTTGCAAAGATGTTTGTGACAAGTTCAAGGAGTTGACTATGATGAGACTTTCTCACTCGTAGTGGTGCTAAAGTCTGTTGGAATTATGTTGGAAATATGCCCTAGAGGCAATAATAAATTAGTTATTATCAGATTTCCTTGTTCATGATAATCGTTTATTATCCATGCTATAATTGTATTGATCGGAGACTTAAATGCATGTGTGGATACATAGACAAAACCATGTCCCTAGTATGCCTCTAATGGACTAGCTCGTTGATCAAAGGATGGTTAAGGTTTCCTAGCCATGGACATGAGATGTCATTTGATAACGGGATCACATCATTAGGAGAATGATGTGATGGATAAGACCCAAACTACAAACATAGCATATGATCGTGTCAGTTTATTGCTACTGTTTTCTGCATGTCAAGTATATGTTCCTATGACCATGAGATCATGCAACTCACGGATATCGGAGGAGTTCCTTGTGTGTATCAAACGTCGCAATGTAACTGGGTGACTATAAAGGTGCTCTACAGGTATCTCCGATGGTGTCTGTTGAGTTGGCATGGATCGAGACTGGGATTTGTTACTCCGTGTGACGGAGAGGTATCTCGGGGCCCACTCGGTAATGCAACATCACAATAAGCCTTGCAAGCAATGTGACTAATTGTTAGCTGCGGGATCTTGTATTACGGAACGAGTAAAGAGACTTGCCAGTAACGAGGTTGAACTAGGTATGGAGATACCGACGATCGAATCTCGGGCAAGTAACATACCGAAGAACAAAGGGAACGTTATACGGGATTAACTGAATCCTTCACATAGAGGTTCGACCGATAAAGATCTTCATAGAATATGTAGGAACCAATGTGGACGTCCAGGTCCTGCCATTGGTTATTGACCGTAGAGGTGTCTCGGTCATGTCTACATAGTTCTCGAACCCGCAGGGTCTGCACACTTAAGGTTCGGTGACGTTTCGGTAGTGTAGAGTTATGTATGGTGGTGACCGAAGTTTGTTCGGAGTCCCGGATGAGATCCTGGACGTCACGAGGAGCTCCGGAATGGTCCAGAGGTAAAGATTCATATATAGGAAGTCCCAGTTTGGTTTCCGGAAAAGTTTCGGGCTCATCGGTAGTGTACCGGGAGTGCCGGTAGTGTACCGGGAGTGCCGATAGTGTACAGGGAGACCTCCGAGAGGGGTACTTCGACCCCAAGAGGTCCATGGGCTGTGGGAGAGTATTAACCAGCCCTTAGTGGTCAGGGAAAACAGCCACAAAGGCCCATGGCGCAGGAGAGAAAGTCCTAAAGCAAAAGGTGGAAAATCAGCCAATAGGAGGCAGTCCTACTCCAACTAGGATTGGAGGTGAAGTAGGATTGCTTCCCACCTCCTATTTCGGCTGACCCAAAGGCCTTGGATGCCTCTCCTATCCTCTCCTCCTATATATACTAGTGGATTGGGTGGTTTTTGGAAAGAATTTCCGGCCATGTGCTACTCGTTTCACCGGTGCACAGTTTCTCCTCTAGATCGGTTTTCCGCAGCGCTTAGGGGAAGCTCTGCTGGAATCACTCCACCACCATCATCGGAGCGCCGTCACGCTGCCGGTGAACTATCTCTCCTCTCCACCTCCTCTTGCTGGATCAAGACGGTGGAGATCGTCATCAAGTTGCACGTGTGCTGAACGCGGAGGTGCCGTCCGTTCGGCGCTAGATCGGAAGGACCGTGATCGAGATCGCGAGACGGTTCGTGATGAGATCGCGGAACGGATCATGATGAGTTCGCGAGACAGATCATGATCCAGATCGTGAGATGGATCGTGATGAGATCGCGGGATGGATCGTGATGAGTTCACGGGACGGATCGTGATTGGATCGCGGGACGGATCGTGATGAGATCGCGGGACGCTCGGTGATTTGGATCGCGAAGATGTTCGACTACACCAACCGCGTTTCTTAACGCTTCCCGCTTAGCGATCTACAAGGGTATGTAGATCCACTCTCCCTCTCGTAGATGCTCATCACCATGGATAGGTTTGCGTGTGCGTAGGAAAATTTTTGTTTCCCATGCGACGTTCCCCAACAGTTTTCACCTGGCTGTGATAAGCCAGCCCATAGCAACATCTTAGCACAGGGTCTGGGCCCAACCCATCACAAGATCCCCTCGGTATCGACCCTGGCGGCATTGCCACCCCCAGGTCCCCCGTCCCGTCTAACCCTGACACTGTTGACCGAACGGATCTACCCCTTTGACTTTCACCGGACGGGGTTTGACCGAGGGATATTTTCACCTAGCTATGATAGGCCAGCCCATAGCAACATCTTAGCACAAGGTCGGGCCCAACCCACCACAAGATGCCCACAGTATCGACCCGATGCGACAGTTACCGAACATAAGAGGGCCTAGGGCAAGACCTGGCGGCATTGCCACCCCCTAGGCCCCCATCCCGTCTAACCCCTCACACTATTAACCTAATGGATCTACCGCTTTGACTTTCACGGGACGGGGTTTGACCGAGGGACATTTTCACCTGGGCGTGATAGGCCAGCCCATAGCAACATCTTAGCACAAGGTCCGGGCCCAACCCACTGCAAGATTCCCTCGGTGTCGACCTGATGCCAGATTTTCCCAAAGTAAGAGGGCCCAGGGCAAGACCTGGCGGCATTGCCACCCCCGAGGTCCCCGTCCCATCTAATCGTGACACTGTTGACCGAACAGATCTACCCCTTTGACTTTCACCGGACGGGGTTTGACCGAGGGACATTTTCACGTGGCTGTGATAGGCCAGCCCATAGCAACGTCTTAGCACAAGGTCCGGGCCCAACCCACTGCGAGATTCCCTCGGTATCGACCCGATGCGATAGTTTCCGAACGTAAGAGGGGCCAGGGCAAGACCTGGCGGCATTGCCATCCCCAAGTCCCCCGTCCCGTCTAATCCCTGACAATGTTGACTGAATGAATATACCCCTTTGACTTTCACCGGACGGGGTTTGATCGAGGGACATTTTCACCTGGCTGTGATAGGCTAGCACATAGCAACATCTTAGCACAAGGTCCGGGCCAACCCACCGCATGATCCCTCGGTGTCGACCCGATGCCACATTTTCCCAATGTAAGAGGGCCCACGGCAATACCTAGCGGCATTGTCACCCCCAGGTCCCCCGTCCCGTCTAACACTAACACTGTTGACCGAACGGTTCTACCCCTTTGACTTTCACCGGACGAGGTTTGACCGAGGGACATTTTCACCTGGCTGTGATAAGCCAGCCCATAGCAACATCTTAGCACAAGGTCCGGGCCCAACCCACCGCAAGATTCCCTCGATGTCAACCCGATGCCACATTTTCCCAACGTAAGAGGGCCCGGGGCAAAACCTGGCGGCATTACCACCCCCAAGTCTCATGTCTCGTCTAACCCTGACACTATTGACCGAACGGATCTATCCCTTTGACTTTCATTGTACGGGCTTTGACCGAGGGACATTTTCACCTGGCTATAATAGGCCAGCCCATAGCAACACCTTAGAACAAGGTCCGGGACCAACCCACCGCAAGATTCCCTCGGTATGAACTCGATGCGACAGTTTCCCAACGTAAGAGGGCCCAGGGCAAGACCTGGCGGCATTGACAGCCACCAGGTCCCCCGTCCCATCTAAATCTAACACTGTTGACCGAACGGATCTACCCCTTTGAATTTCACCAGATGGGGTTTGACCGAGGGACATTTTCACCTGGCTGTGATAAGCCAGCCCATAGCAACATCTTAGCACAAGGTCCGGGCCCAACCCACCGCATGATCCCTCGGTGTCGACCCGATGCCACATTTTCCCAATGTAAGAGGGCCCACGGCAATACCTAGCGGCACTGTCACCCCCAGGTCCCCCGTCCCGTCTAACACTAACACTGTTGACCGAACGGTTCTACCCCTTTGACTTTCACCGGACGAGGTTTGACCGAGGGACATTTTTACCTCGCTGTGATAAGCCAGCCCATAGCAACATCTTAGCACAAGGTCCGGGCCCAACCCGCCGCAAGATTCCCTCGGTGTCGACCCGATGCCACATTTTCCCAACGTAAGAGGGCCCGGGGCAAAACCTGGCGGCATTACCACCCCCAAGTCTCATGTCCCGTCTAACCCTGACACTATTAACCGAACGGATCTATTCCTTTGACTTCCATTGGACGGGGTTTGACCGAGGGACATTTTCACCTGGCTATGATAGGCCAGCCCATAGCAACACCTTAGCACAAGGTCTGGGACCAACCCACCGCAAGATTCCCTCGGTATGAACTCGATGCGACAGTTTCCCAACGTAAGAGGGCCCAGGGCGACCTGGCGGCATTGACAGCCACCAGGTCCCCCGTCCCATCTAACTCTAACACTGTTGACCGAACGGATCTACCCCTTCGAATTTCACTAGACGGGGTTTGACCGAGGGACATTTTCACCTGGCTGTGATAAGCCAGCCCATAGCAACATCTTAGCACAAGGTCCGGGCCCAACCCATCACAACATCCCCTCGGTATCGACCCGATGCGACAGTTTCGAACATAAGAGGGCCCAGGGAAAGACTTGGCGGCATTGCCACCCCTAGGTCCCTTGTCCCGTCTAACCCTAACACTGTTGACCGAACGGATGTACCCCTTTGACTTTCACCGGACTGGGTTTGACCGAGGGACATTTTCACCTAGCTGTGATAGGCCAGCCCATAACAACATCTTAGCACAAGTTCGGGCCCAACCCACCATAAGATTCCCTTGGTATCGACCCGATGCGATAGTTTCCGAACATAAGAGGGCCCAGGGCAAGACCTGGCGGCATTGCCACCCCCAAGGTCCCCCGTCCCGTTTAACCCCTCACACTGTTAACCGAACGGATCTACCCCTTTGACTTTCACCGGACAGGGTTTGACCGAGGGACATTTTCACCTGGTCGTGATAGGCCAACCCATAGCAACATCTTAGCACAAGGTCCGGGGCCCAACCCACCGCAAGATTCCCTCGGTGTCGACCCGATGCCAGATTTTTCCAAAGTAAGAGGGGCCAGGGCAAGACCTGGCAGCATTGCCACCCTCGAGGTCCCCCATCCCATCTAACCGTGACACTGTTGACTGAACAGATCTACCCCTTTGACTTTCACAGGACGGGGTTTGACCGAGGGACATTTTCACGCGGCTATGATAGGCCAGCCCATAGCAACATCTTAGCACAAGGTCTGGGCCCAACCCACCGCAAGATTCCCTGGGTATCGACCCGATGCGAAAGTTTTTGAACGTAAGAGGGCCCAGGGCAAGACATGGCAGCATTGCCACCCCCAGGTCCCCCGTCTCGTCTAACCCTGACATTGTTGACCGAACGAATCTACCCCTTTGACTTTCACCGGACGGGGTTTGACTGAGGGACATTTTCACCTGGTTGTGATAGGCCAGCACATAGCAACATCTTAGCACAAGGTCCGGGCCCAACCCACCGTATGATCCCTCGGTGTCGACCCGATGCCACATTTTCCCGATGTAAGAGGGCCCAGGGCAATACCTGGCGGCATTGCCACCCCCAGGTCCCCCATCCCGTCTAACCATGACAAAACCTGCAAATTTTACCCAGGAGTCACGTGCGTGGTGCTTGCACCTGCCACCACCCTTCCAGACGTGTAAGCGGGCCTAGTGCAACACCTGTCAGCAAAGCTACCCCCCCCCCTAAGTACACCGTCCCGTCTAACCGTGGCACAGTTGACCGACGGATCTAGGCCTTTTACTTTCGCCATACATGGTTTGACCGATGGATCTTTTCACCTGGTTGTGATAGTCCAGCCCATAGGCACACTTACGATCAAGGTCCGGCCCCAACACACCGCAAGATTCTCTCCGTGTCTGCCAGACGTGTCTGTTTCCCCCCTCCGTGCGACGGCAGCAATGACATCCGTGAGGGGGGTCACACTACGGAGCTGGGTGCCAGGTGCTTGCACCTGCCACCACGCTTCCAGACCTGTAAGAGGGCCCAGCGCAAGACATGGTGGCGTAGCTACCCCCCAAGTACACCGTTCGGTCTAACCCTAGCACAGTTAACCGGCAGATCTATGCCTTTGACTTTCGTCGGACGGGGTTTGACCGATGGACCTTTTCACCTAGTTGTGATAGTCCAGCCCATAGCTACACCCCCGAACACGGTCCGGGCCCAACCCATCGCAAGATTCCCTTTTGTGTTTGCCCGATGTGGCTGTTTCCCCCCTTCGTGCGACCAGGTCAACCAGGCCAAAAACCGATGAACAATGAGAGGAGGGTTGAATCCTGGCCAGTTTTCAGAGTTAGGGGTTGTGTTTTGAACCTCGTGGTTAGTTGGAAGTATATTTCGGCAGGTTTTGTAGTTCAGGGTTGTAAATCAAACCGCCTGGTTAGTTCGGGATTGAAATGTGAACTTTTGTCATTTTAATAAAGAATAGGAAGCTATATGCAAAAGAACATGTGGTCACATTACTAATATACTCGGAAACAAATACAAACTACATATACATAATATATGAAAAATTCAACACAAATCTATATATAATTTATTTTGTATGTTTATGTTTAGATAAGGCACATTTAAGTTAATCAAATTAATTTAGAAAAAAAACTAAAACAAAAATAAGTAAAAAACAGATAAAACAAAGCTATGCCGACGGCAGAAGCCGTCGGCATAGGTTTGCCCACGGATCGACCGGCTAGCCTCGGATCGATGACGTGGTACGCGTCACGGATCGGTGACTTGGACCACACTTACGCCGCCGCCGACGGCCACCGTTAGGGCCGTCGGCATAGGTATGATGACGTCAGACTCCCGTTGGACGAAGGCTCGCCGGGCCCACATCTATACCGACGGCCCAGCTATGCCGACGGCCACTGTAGGCATATATTACGATATGCCGACGGCCTGGCTACGCCGACAACCATTGTAGGTATATCTCTAGGTACGTCGATGACTTTTCTACACCGACGGCTTCGCCTAGGCCGTCGGCATACCTTCCTTTATGCCAACGGGGGCCGTCGGCGTAGATTAGGCCGTCGGCGTAAGCCGTTAAGAATGTGCGGGACATCGTCTAGTTAACGTGTCGTCTTGTCAAAAAACAGGAGAGAGAAATGACCTCAACCACTCCAAGCATCAAAAGGTGGGTATTATTGCGAGAGAAATTCATGCGGAATCAACTTTTTTAGAAGGTGCGTGGTCACGCCATTGGTTGCTTTTCCGTTAGAGATAAATACACTCGTGATCATTATATTTGAAGCCAAAGCACGATAACGGTCTCTAGACTTCGGAATACGCTTGTTCCGGTCACTATATACGCGAAGCGGTGATTATATGGTCACTGACTCAACGTATAGCAACGTATTAGACTATGTTGACCAGTTAAATGGATCTGTCCCACCGTCCCTCGCCCCACGCGGCGCCCGCTCCCAAGCCGCTGCTGCCGCAGCTCGCCTACGCCCGCGCGCCCTGCTCCTCACCGTTTGCCCCGCTCCGCTCCGCACCCGTTACCGCGGCTCGCCTGCGCCCCGTCGCGTCACCGCTCGCGCCCTGCTCGGCGCAGTTCGCCCTGCTCAACGGCGCGTTCGCTACCGAACCGCAGCTGCCGCTGCTCGCGCGTGACCGCCACTGCAGCTCGCCGGAGCAAGGCTGGGCCGACCTGGGCGTCGGAGGGCCGCGCGGGGCGAGCGATAGGCGAGTTGCGGCAGCGGGCGCGACGCGGAATGGGGCAAACGACGACGAGCAGGGCGCGAGCGGCGAGGCGGCGGGGTTGCAGGGCGAAGGCAAGCTGCGGCAGCAGCGGCTCGGGAGCGGGCACGGTGCGGGGCGAGCGAATGCGAGCGGGCGCACTGTCATATGTGGGTTATTTGACTGGTCAACAGAGTCTAATACGGTGTTATATGTTGAGTCAGTGACCGTAATCATCGCTTTGCGTATATAGTGACCATAACGAGCGTATTCTGAAGTTTAGCGATCGTATCGTGCTTTAGCTTCAAATACAACAACCACAAGTATATTTATCTCTTTCCGTTATTCACGTTTTGTTCACGAGCTAGTTCTACTCACCCCCAGGACGCAGGAGGAGAGTGCTGGCCGCCTGGCCGGTCCGTGCATCGTGATCGTCAAGAAGAGAAAGGGAAAACACGTTTTGAAATGGCGCGCCGGCCGAAGCTTGACCCCGTCGCGTCGCTCGCTTTCATGCGCCTCGCACTCCCACCAACGCCAGGACACCACGCCACTTGTGGGCCCACGCATATTGCTTCTTCTTTTTTGAAAAAATCCGAAAAATTTATTCGTTAGAGGGACACCGTCTTTTAGGATCATTGCAATTTTATTTAAATGTTTTTCGAACCAATCAAAAGACCAAATTTGAGAGTTGAAGCTTTCGCCGTCAGCACATCGACGCAATAGTCAATTTTTTCATTCCCTCCAGCAATAAACCTGTCTTTGTTGTCTTTCAGGACCGTCCCCATTGTATCCCTAAGCAGGTCGTGGTCAAAAGTACATCATCGTTAAGTTTTAGAAAACCTCTAGGGGACAAGACCACCCCCTTTTCATAGAAGCCTTAGGGGATAATGCATTTACAAAGTTTGTGGTAAGGGCTAGAACCCCCGTTGAAATCTGAAGTGCATTTTAAGTTTTCTTCCTGTGCACCAACTTTCGTCTTTCTCATCATAGATATCATGCTAAGACAACAATCATCTCATCCACATTATGGTAACCCATTATCCACAAATCTTGGTCTGGAAGAAGTAATAGGTACTCCAACATCGCCTCTCTAGCACGGTCAATCTCGCAAGCTTTATCAATAATATCATCTATCCCCAGCCTTTTGGTTTTGTATCTTCTAAACCGTCGGAGCAAGCGAGGCAAATGCGCGAGCTTCATATGTTTATTAGCGAGCGTAACCCGACATGGGAGTGTTCCATGTAATGTACGTCATATTTTTTTTTATTTTTTCCGGACAAGATAACTTCCGTATCTTACTCCACGGAATTAATTGTGGTTCGCCTCATCCCGTTAGAGTGTTTTCATTTCCTGCCATACTAGTGGTCTCACTCCACAGAATAAGCTGACCGAACCGAATACATATCATTTTCGTATAACTTCAAGCCATGAAATGAGGCATACCATGTTGCGAGAATGAAATTGAAAGAATCTGTTGTATATCGATAGGCCACGTAGTTTGTCCAATCAGGTCTTGCTTCTTCTTTTGCTAGCTTCTTCCTCTCGTGAACTCTCTCTTCCAATGCGTGTAGCCATGGCCACAATCCTCCTCTCTCTCTCCGATGCTTGTTGCCATGGCCGCGCATTCTCCTCTCACTTTTCCCATGCTCGCTGCCATGGCCTCCTCCTCCTCCACCCATCCCCCATGGGCACGGCCAGCAAGCTTTTGTTTTCACCAGTTCACAAATGCTGCAACCGATGCACTCATCGCTGGAACTCGCGTGACTACGTGCTGCATCCATGGTCATGGCTGTGAGCTCTTGTTCAAGGAGGAGCCCATGCTTTTTGTTAATGAACTTGGACCCGTTGCGGGCCGCATGTTGTCACTAACGATATGTTTTACTGGAACCAGCAACGCCATTTACTGAAGTCGTCTATAAATTTTGCTGGAACGCGAGGTCGACAGCCACGACGTTTTGCTCGAACCAACGAATATGGATACTACAACCAACGACGAATGAAGTTACTACTGGCAACTTTTTGTGCCACAATTGTTCAATGTAGCTGTGACCTGACGACGGCGGTGAAGTCCTTTTTGTTGTAACTACCGTCGTTATTTTTCTACTACCAAAGTTTTTTTTTGCTACATCCATTCCTTACGAGGAGCCAGTAGCGACGGCGCAATGAAGTTTTTTGCTGCAACCGTGTAGGTTTTTGCTACTACCGTCGATCATTTTTGCTACATCCATTGTTTTTCACGACGACAAGATGCCCGTGATGGGTTGTTATGGATCCCGGTGACGAAATCCAACATGGGACCAGGGCGAATGCTATAACCGGTCACCGACGAGTTGCAACCTCGACCGGCAAGGCGCGACGACGACTACGCGATGCTACAACCTAGTGTCAGGGGTGCTGCAGCCATGACACATTTTTTGGCCGGAACCGGTAACCGCGGGGAGCATGCCGGTCACCATGGCGAGCGTGGCGAGTGGGATGATGGTGCGGGGTGCCGAGTGGGCGCGGACGAGCTCACTTTGGGGGAGGGACGTGCAGGTGGGATTTTGACCTGTGCGAGAGGAAGGAGAAGGAGTAGATCGTGCAGCCCATCTCGCTCAAATCGGATGGTTGTTACCGACCAACCGAAAATTCGATTGGCGCGCCGGCGCCTAGAAGTCGCCGAGAAAAAACACCATCTCTTTAATATAAAAATGCCATGCCTTAATATAAAAATGGCATCTTTAAAAATAAGAATGACATCTCTTAATATAAAATTGACATGTGCCATACTTCGAAAGAATATAAACTGTCATGTTAACTTTTCTAGAGAAAAGTCATGTACTTAAAAGAAGGCAAAATAAGAAGCCCCCGTGAATCGAACGTGGGCCTCCCATGCGGGGGACCATGCCGCTTGTTTGAGAAAAGTGAAATCTCTATCTTGATTGATGGTTATAGGCGACACTTATACCATCTGGAGAGACGTAAGCGAAAGGAGGCGTCGGTTCCAGAGGGAAAGAGAGAGGCGTATGTGCGGGACAAATCGCATGACGGTTTGGGCATGAGGAGATTTCTCCCTAATTACACATGTTGTAATTATAATCACAACACTCCTCCTAATCTACGCTGGACCATGTAGAATCATCTCTCGATTGTCCGGGTAGCGCTATCATCTCAAAGCGATTCTCCTTCAAAAAGTTTCTTCATGAAAACTCAATGAGAACCTAAAACATAAACTCACAAAGAGATAACATAATGTAATGTCATTCAAACAAGGATATCTCAAGAGGAGACTCCCCCTGACACCTGCAAGTCTCTAAGTTGTCGCATACCAATTCCATGAACATATTTATGGAATGTTGAATTTGGTAGAGACTTGGTAAGTAAATCAGCAAGGTTGTCGCATGATTTGACTTGCAGAATGCTTATCTCCCCGCTTTTCTAAAGATTATGGGGAAAATCATTTAGGAGAAATATGCTTAGTGATATTACTCTTGATGTATCTGTTGGAAATATGCCCTAGAGGCAATAATAAATTAGTTATTTCATATTTCCTTGTTCATGATAATCGTTTATTATCCATGCTATAATTATATTGATCGGAAACTCAAAACATGTGTGGATACATAGACAACACCATGTCCCTGGTATGCCTCTAATAGACTAGCTCATTGATCAAAGATGGTTAAGGTTTCCTAGCCATGGACATGAGATGTCATTTGATAACGTGATCACATCATTAGGAGAATGATGTGATGGACAAGACCCAAACTATAAACGTAGCATATGATCGTGTCAGTTTATTGCTACAGTTTTCTGCATGTCAAGTATTTGTTCCTATGACCAAGAGATCATGCAACTCACTGCCACCGGAGAAGTACCTTGTGTGTATCAAATGTTGCAACGTAACTGGGTGACTATAAAGGTGCTCTACAGGTATCTCCGAGGGTGTCTGTTGGGTTGGCATGGATCAAGAGTGGGATTTGTTACTTCGTGTGACGGAGAGGTATCCTAGGGCCCACTCGGTAATACAACATCACAACAAGCCTTGCAAGCAATGTGACTAAGTGTTATCCACGGGATCTTGTATTACGGAATGAGTAAAGAGACTTGTCGGTAACGAGATTGAACTATGTATAGAATACCAATGATCGAATCTCGGGCAAGTAACATACCGAAGAACAAAGGGAACAACATACGGGATTAACTGAATCCTTGACATAGAGGTTCGATCGATAAAGATCTTCGTAGAATATGTAGGAACCAATATGGGCATCCAGGTCCCGCTATTGGGTATTGACCGTAGAGGTGTCTGGGTCATGTCTGCATAGTTCTCGAACCCGTAGGGTCTGGACACTTAAGGTTTGGTGACGTTTCGGTATAGTTGAGTTATGTATGTTGGTGACCGAAGGTTGTTCGGAGTCCCGTATGAGATACCGGATGTCACGAGGAGCTCCGAAATGGTTCGGAGGTAAAGATTGATATATAGGAAGTCAGTATTTGAATTCCGGAAAAGTTTTGTGACAGGAAATCCGAAAGTGTTCTGTGGGTCCATCGGGGGGGGGGTCCACCTGCCCCGGAGGGCCCCATGGGCTGTGAGAGGAGGCGCACCAGCCCCTGGTTGGTTGGGTGCCCCTCCCACCTAAAGCCCATGCGGCTGGAAGGGCTAGGGGTGGCCCAAGGGGGGGGGGCGCCTCACTTGCCTCGGGGGCCATGTTTCCCCCTTTGCCGCTGCCCCACCCTAGGGGAAACCCTAGGGCACCCCCTCCTCCTATCCCTCCTATATATATGTGAGGGGACGGAGGGCTGCAACACTACAAGACACGGCGCAGCCTCTCCCTTCCCCTCCAGATCTGTTTCTCCTCTAGATTGTCACGGTAGCGCTTGGCGAAGCCCTGCCTGGACAGCTCCATCACCATAACCGCCACGCCGTTGTGCTGGCGGAGAACTCATCTACCTCTCTGCTCCCTCTTACTGGATCAAGAAGGCGGAGATCTTCATTGAGCTGTATGTGTGTTGAACGCGGAGGTGTCATCCGTTCGGCACTAGATTGGAAGGACCACGATGGGACCGCAGGACGGCTCGTGATGAGATCGCGGGACGGATCGTGATTGGATCGTGAAGAAGTTCGACTACCTCAACCGCGTTTCTTAATGCTTCCCACTTAGCGATCTACAAGGGTACGTAGATCCACTCTCCCACTCGTAGATGCTGATCACCATGGATAGATCTTGCGTGTGCGTAGGAAAATTTTTGTTTCCCATGCAACATTCCCTAACAGTGGCATCATGAGCTAGGTCTATGTGTAGATGAGATCTTGAGTAGAACACAAAGGAGTTTGTGGGCATTGATGCTTAGATTGCTTCCTCCCTTGGTCGTGTTTTGGTTCAGCGGTATTGTGGAATGAAGCAGCCCGGACCAACCTTACTCGTACACTTACGAGAGACCGGTTGCACAAAGATGGTTGGCGGGTGTCTGTTTCTCCTTCTTTAGTTGGATCGGATTCGACAAAGGCGGTCCTTGAGAAGGTTGAAAAGCAACTTATGTATCACCGTTGTGGTTTTTGCGTAGGTGAGAATTGTTCTTGCTAGATACCCCTAGCAGCCACGTAAAACTTGCAACAACAATTAGAGGATGTCTAACTTGTTTTTGCAGGGTATGTTGTGATGTGATATGGCCAATACATGATGAGATATATGTGATGTATGAGATGATCATGTATTGTATAGAATATCATGACTTGCATGTCAATGAGTACGACAACCGGCAGGAACCATAGGGTTGTCTTTAACTATTGTATGACATGTGTGTCAATCATTAAGCGCTAGTAATGCTTTACTTTATCGCTAAGAAGTAGCAATAGTAGTAGAAGAATGGTGGGCGCGACAACCCAGATGGCGGCACGTTGATGGAGATCATGGTGTCATGCCGGTGACAATGGAGATCATGCCGGTGCTTTAAGGATGGAGATCAAAAGCACAAGTTCATGGCCATATCCTGTCACTTATGATTTGCATGTGATGTTAATCCTTTTATGCACCTTGTTTTTGTTAGGACGACGGTAGCATTATAAGGTGATCCCTCACTGAAATTTCAAGATCAATTGTGTTCTCCCCGAGTGTGCATCCTTGCGAAAGTTCGTCGTGTCTAGACACCACATGATGATCGGGTGTGATAGACTCTACGTTCACATACAAGGGGTGCAAGCCAGTGTTGCACATGCAGAACACTTGGGTTAAACTTGGCAAGCCTAGCATGTACAAACATGGCCTCGGAACACAAGAGACCAAAAGGTCAAACATGAGTCATATAGTAGATATGATCAACATGATGATGTTCACCATTGAAACCACCTCAACTCACATGATGATCGGACTTGAGTTGGTCAATTTGGATCATGTATCACTCAAATGACCAGAGGGATGTCAATTTGAGTGGGAGTTCTTAAGTAATATGATTAACTGAACTCATTATGATGAACATAGTTAGTAGTGTCTTTGCAAATTATGTTGTAGCTCACTCTGTAGCTCCCTGGTATTTTTACATGTTCCTAGAGAAATAGAGTTGTAAGATGATGGTAGCAATATTGTGGACTGGGTCCGTGATCTGAGGATTGTCCTCATTGCTGCACAGAAGGCTTATGTCCTTAATGCACCGCTCGGTGTGCCACCCCCTCAAGTGTCATATGTAGATGTTGTGAACATCTGACAGGCATGTTCGGATGACTACTTGATAGTTTAGTGTGTCATGCTTTACGGCTTAGAATTGAGGCTCCAAAAACGTTTTGAACGTCACAGAACATATGAGATGTTCTAAGATCTGAAATTGGGATCTCAGGCTCGTGCCTGTCTTGTGAGATATGAGATCTCCAACAAGATTCTTTGCCTGCAAGATACAGGAGAATAGCTCAATCGTTGATCATGTGCTCAGATTGTCTAGGTGCTACAATCGCTTGAATCGAGTGGGAGTTGATCTTCCAGATAAGATAGTGATTGATATAGTTCTCCAAGTCACAATCACTAAGGTACTAGGGCTTCGTGATGAACTATAATTATGCCAGCGATGGAAATGATGATCCGTGAGCTATTCGCGATGTTTGACACCGCGAAGCTAGATATCAAGAAGGAGCATCAAGTGTTGATGGTTAGTAAAACCACTAGTTTCGAAAAGGGAAAGGGTAAGGAGGGAAACTTCATGGATGGCAAGTCAGCTGCTGCACTAGTGAAGCAACCCAAAGTTGAACCCAAACCCGAGACTGAGTGCTTCTATTATGAGCAGAGCAGTCGCTAAAGTGGAACAACTCTAGATACGTGGTAGTTAAGAAGGCTGGCAACATCGACAGAAGTATATTTGATATATGTTATTGATGTGTACCTTGCTAGTATTCCTAGTAGCACCTAGGTATTGGATACCGGTTTGACTACTAAATGTTAGTAACTTGAAATAAAATCTACGGAATAAACGAAGACTAGCTAAGGGTGAGGTGATGATGTGTGTTGGAAATGTTTCGAAGGTTGATATGATCAACATCGCACGCTCTTTCTACCTTCGGGATTAGTAACGAACCTAAATAAATGTTATTTGGTGTTTGCGTTGAGCATGAATGTGATTAGATCGTGTTTATTGCAATACTGTTATTCGTTTGAAGTCAGAGAATAATGGTTATTCTGCTTACATGAATAATACCTTCAATGGTCATGCACCCAATGAATGGTTTGTTGAATCTTGATTGTAGTAGTACACATGTTCATAACATAGATGCCAAAAGATACAAAGTTAATAATGATAGTACCACATACTTGTGGCACTGCCGCTAAATGTCATATTGGTGTAAAGCACATGAAGAAACTCCATGCTGATGGATCTTTGGACTCATTCTATTTTGAATCGGTTGAGACATGCGGACCATGCCTCTTGGGAAACATGACTAAAACCCCGTTTTCCAGCTCGATGGAACGGGCAAGTGACTTATTGGAAATGATACGTGTTGATGTGTACGGTCCAATGAGTGTTGTAGCATGTGGTGGATATCGTTATTTTCTTACCTTCACTGATGATTTAAGTATATATGAGTATATTTGCTTAATGAAACACAAGTCTGAAACGTTTGAAAAGTTCAAACAAATTCAGAGTGAAGTTTAAAATCATCATGACAAGAAGATTAAAATGTCTACGATATGATCGTGGAGGTGAATATCTGAGTTACGAGTTTGGCATACAACTTTAGACAATGTGAAAGTTGTTTCACAACACACGCCACTTAGAACACCATAGTGTGATGGTGTGTTCGAACGTCATAGTCATGCTATATTGGATATGGTGCATACTATGATGTCTCTTATCATTTTGCCACTATCGTTTTGGGGTTATGCATTAGAAACAACTACATTCACTTTAAAAGGGGCACCATCTAAGTCCGTTGAAATGACATCGTATCAATTTTGGTTTTACGGAAACCTAAGCTGCCATTTCTTAATGTTCGGGGCTACGACGCTTATGTGAAAAAGGGTTTTCACCTAATGAGCTCGAACCCAAAGCGGACAAATGCATCTTCATAGAATGCCCTAACTTAACAGTTGGGTAAACCTTCTATCTTAGATCCATGCACAAAGTGTTTGTTCCTAAAACAGGTCCTTTCTCGAGAAAGAGTTTCTCTCGGAAGAATTGAGTGGGAGGAAGATAGAACTTGATGAGGTTGTTGAACCTTTGTTTCAATCAGAGAGTAGCGCAGCACAAAAAGATGTTTCTATGGAGCCTATGTTAGTTGAAGAGGAAGTTAATGATGATGATCATGAAGCTTCAGATCAAGTTACTATCGAACCTCGTAGGTCGACAAGGACATGTACTACTCCTGAGTGGTACGGCAACCCTGTCTTAGAGGTCATGTTGTTGGACAACGATGAACCTATGAACTATGGAGAAGCGATGATGGGACCGGATTTCGACAAGTGGTTAGAGGCCATGAAATCCGAGAAAGGATCCATTTATGAAAACCAAGTATAGACTTTGGTAGACTTGCTCGTTGTAGGCAGGTCGTTGAGTACAAATGGACCTTTTAGATAAAGACAGAGGCTGATGGTGAATGTCACCATTTATAATGCTCGACTTGTCGCCAAGAGGTTTCCGCCAAGTTCAAGGAGTTGACTAAGATGAGATTTCTCACTCATGGAGATGCTAAAGTCTGTAAGAATTATGTTAGCAGTTGCTTTCAATTATGAAATCTGGCAGATGGATGTCAAAACATCATTTTCTTCCTTGAGGAAAGGTTGTATGAGATACAACCAGAAGATTTTGTCAGTCCTAAGGATGCTAAAAGGTGTGCAAGCTACAGTGATCCTTCTATGGGCTGGAGCAAGCATCTTGGAGTTGGAATATATGCTTTGATGAGGTGATCAAAGTTTATGGGTTTATACAAAGTTTATGGGAAACTTGTATTTCCAAGAAAGTGAGTGGGAGCACTATAGAATTTCTGATAAGTATATGTGGATGACATATTGTTGATCGGAAATGATGTAGAATTTTTGGAAAGCATAAAGGGTTGTTTGAAAGGTGTTTTTCAAAGGAAGACCTAGATAAAGCTACTTGAACATTGAGCATCAAGATCTATAGAGATATATCAAGACGCCTGATGAGATTTTTCAATGAGTACATACCTTGACAAGATTTTGAAAGAGTTCAAAATGGATCAGTCAAAGAAGGAGTTCTTGCCTGATTTGTAAGGTGTGGAGTTGAGTGAGACTCAAAGCTCGACCACGACAGAAGAAAGAGAAAGGACGTAGGTCATCCCCTATGCTTAATCCATAGGCTCTATATAGTATGCCATGCTGTGTACCACACCTGTGTGTGCCTTGCCATGAGTCCGTCAAGGGGTACAAAAGTGATCCAGGAGTGGATTACTGGACAGCGGTCAAAATTATCCTTAGTAACTAAAGGACTAAGGAAATGTTTCTCAATTATGGAGGTGATAAAGAGTCTGTCATAAAGAGTTACGTCGATGCAAGATTTAACACCAATCCGGATGACTCTTAGTAGCAATCCGGATACGTTAGTGGAGTAGCCATTTGGAATAGCTCCAAGTGGAGCGTGGTAGTGAAAGTGCGTTATATAGACTAGAGGGGGGTGAATAGGCGATTTTTACAAATTCATCACTTGAGGAATTTCAACTTGAGGAATTTCAACTTGAGGAATTTGAAATGTGATGAATAACTAGTAGTGGAATAAGTACTCAAGTGCATGAGGAACATGGCAACATCATAGTCATCGTGATGAAATGAAACATCCACAAATTACAAGTAGCGTGATATAGGATAAGCAGGTGAGGAACAAGGTAACTTGAAGAATTTGAACTGAGGAAATTGTGAAAGTCTTCAGTCAAATTCTTCAAATAGTAACTATCAATTTCATTAACAAGTATACGAAGAATAGAGGGGTTGAGGAAATAGAACCAGGTAGCTCGATGAAGACAATGGTTTGATGACCTAGTTCCAACTGCTGTGACAGTCGTACATCTGGTTTAGAGCGGTCTGGTGTTTAAACCAGAGGACACATAGTCCCAGGACACACAGTCCTTACCGTATTCTCCTTGAGCTAAGGTCACATATTCCTCGCCCAACACTCGTGGTAAGTCTTTAGGGTAGACTTCCAAAACCCTCACAAAATGGTCACCCGACGATCCACAATTTACTGTTGGATGCTCTAGACCAAGGTCACTTCATGATCCCTAATTGACTGCAGGAGCACTAGACCATGACGCCTAACCGTCTGGAGGATACACAGTCCTCAAAGGTAACAAGCATCGGTTCCACATAGGAATTTCTTCAGTGATGCTCAATCACTTTGGGTTTGGTGGTTTGGTTGTGGGTTTTTCCTCACTGATGATTTTCTCTCAAAGTCCTAGGAGGATGGGTTGCTCCCAAATGACAAGTGTCAGTTCTCTCTCGGAGCAGCCAACCAACTAGTGGTTGTGGGGGTAGCTATTTATAGCCAGGGTGCAACCTGACATGATAAGACATATATGTCCCCAATGAAATGACTATTATGTGGATATGATTGGGGACAGCTGGCGCTAAGCACAACAACGGTTGGAATTTCGAACTATGAAAGTCCTCAGACATATCATGTTCCTCACTTGTAGGCAATTCACACTGGCGAAACCCTAACTCCTCAGTCAAATCAATTTCCTGAGAGACCAGAAGAACTTCGTCTCTGTCACTGAAGAACTTGACTGAACCGTAAGAGATTTCCAAAGGCTTCACTCGAAGGATTGGATAGGTTGAGGATTTGGAGTTGAGCATCAGTTGGAAATTTTCCTTAGTATTTCCACGACCCCCTTTAACAGTACGGTGTTTCCTATGACTCAAATAAAGGAAATGAAACTAAGAAAACAAAAGTCTTCATGCTTCATAGTCCTCGTTCATATCTTCAAGGTCACACCAACTTCTTCATTTTTAAAGTCTTCAAGGAATACCAAAGTCTTCAGCAAAGTCTTCACCAAAGTCTTCAGTTGAAGACATGCATTTTTAGGGGTCGATAATCTTTGAATATATCAAACTCCTCATCAATTTATAGAGCTTGTGTACACTCACAAACACATTAGTACCTTAACATATAAGTCTTCAATACACCAAAATCACTAAGGGGCACTAGATGCACTAAAAATCTCCCCCTCTTTGGTGATCGATGACAAATAGGTTAAGTACTCAACGGGGATAATATTATGAAGTGTAAGTACTGAGTTTGAGGAATTTGATTGCAATATATAGAAGAACTCCCCGTGAAGATGTGCATATTTGAGGAATTTGCTTTGGACTGCAAATGCACATGGCAGGTTAAAACATGGAGAACTCCCCCTATATCTTGTAATTCATGCACGCATTTGAACATATGATATGAAGAATTTGAAATGCATGATGAAAATGGTGTCTCACAAAATTTAGCATGCGTGCATTAAGGTGCATGAGGAAATAAGCATGCGAGGAAATAGTTCAAAAGAGCCAGACCACCATAGGACTTAAGTTTACAACTCAACCAAGAAAAGCTTCAGAAGAGCGAGAGTTGTAACTTAAACAAAAATAGCCCATATTAATAGGCCCGCTTGAAGACTAACTCAAATTTTCTCCCCCTTTGTCATCGAAGACCAAAAGGGACGAAAAAGTGAGGACTAACACCCCTTGAAGAATGTCAACGTGCTGGTGAAGGAGGAGCGCCAGCGTTGTCGGGGTTGTTTGTCGATGCAGGGTCTGCCACAGTGTCGTCAATGTCTTCATCTTCATCGCGCTCACGTGATGAAGAATATGAACTTGTGACCATGAGAGGAACTTGAACCTTCTTGAATTTCTTCTGTGGTTAACGAGCCGAGTCAGGATGTTCCTCAAGGTCCAGCTCGTTTAGTTCTTCAGGAGTAGTGAGGTGAGACAATATAGCCCAAGTGCGCTTGAGGGTTTCATGTGCATAGGAGAGATTCCTGTTCATAGAGTTCTGCGTCACTATCATGTTTTGTACAATGTAACCAAGTTGACGCTTTACCCACTTGAGATTGTGATCGACTTTCTGATGAAGACTTATTAGAAGTTCACGATCAGTCATCACACGTGGGCCAGACTCTTAAGGTTTTTGAGCTGAGGCCTTTGCTTCTGAGTCTTGAGTGGTAGTGTCATCATTGGTGGAGAAGGAAGTGGCTTTGCGAAACCGTCCATCCAATGGACGAGTGCCTTCATCAATGACAACCTTGCCTTTTACTTTCCACTAAGTCAACTATGCTCTTGATGACTTCGATCGGAGGCAGGAAGCCAAAGTGATTCCGGAAATCAGCCTTGAAGGGAACTGAGGACTTTGCCCTGATGAATTTCATGATCCAGGGCACATAAGGCTTCTGTTCAAATGGGCCTAGAGCAGCATTGGCCAATTTCCTCATGAAGAAATCGTGGAAGTTGATGGGAATCCCATGAATGATGTTGAAGAGCATATTCTCCATTACTCCCTCCACTTCTTCTTCTTTAGAATTGTGGCCCTTTTGAGGACATAGAGTATTGGTGAGTATGCGGTAGATCGTCCTGGGCACATATAGCAAATCCTTCACAAGGAAGGTTTTCCGTTTAGGCTTTCTAGGAGCCAATGCCTTCATCAGCACTTGCATCAGTTGATTTGGTAGTGCAGGTTCATCAAATAGTTGACGAGCTTCATCTAAAGGAATTGGCACTGGGACAGACCGAAGCAATTCAGATGCATGAGCAGTGAAGTGAGTTGATCCTGTCATCCAGTCCAACACCCAGGAGTTGATGTCTGAAGCATTTCCACTGATGTGCAGTGTTGCATAGAACTGAAGAATGAGTTCTTCATTCCAGTTGCAGATGTCAACGCAGAAGGGAAGAAGGCTTGCATCGTGAAGAACTTGGAGCACCGGCATGAATGATGGAAGTGTTTCCATGTCAGCATGAGGAATTTGGTGGTGCTCGAAGACTTTCCTCTTTTCGAACAAGACTGATGCATAGTAGTTCAGCTGAGTGGTAGTCCAGAATCTGCTTCGTCCGGCCCTGGCAAAGCCATAAGGATTGGGACCTATGAAGAACATGCGCTCATTGAAGAAATTGCTTTTGAGGAATTTGGGGCGTGCTGAGCCTTTGAATGGCATTATGGGCTTCGGTTGAAGATTTGGCTTGAAGCGGCCCTTGATTTCCTTTGGCATAGGAGGAATTTCTTCAGACTAAAGAATTTATAGAGTTGTTTCCTCAGTGGCTGGTGGAGCATGAATGGCATCAGCTGTTGCAACTGGAGTTTCTTCAGTGATTTGGGCGGTCAAGTCAACCGATCCTTCATGAAGTTCTTCGGTCTGGGCAGGGGACTGAGGAATCTGTGACAGAGGAGTGGTCATTGGTGAATTTGGGTGAGCTGATTCCCAATATTCGTCATTGATGATAGGCGTTGTATTGCCAATGTCTACATCCTCATCAATTTCTTCAACACCAGCCCCTTCCGTAGTGAACTGAGGATGGGGTGATGATACTTGAGGAGTTGAAGCATTGTCTTCAACTTCAATTTCTTCATCAATCTGCTCTGTCGAAGCAGCGGAATGATCTTCATTTTCTTCATCTGGGATGACATAGTCAACCCCAAATGGGATAATTTCATAGGCAGGTGCAGAGGAGATTGGAGTAGCATCAATGGGTCCAGTTGAAGAACTTGTCATAGTCTTTAACTTCTTCACAGCCGAGGATTGTGACGCTGATGCTTTACTCTTTAGAGTCTTTTCCTCAGCAGCTGGAGCTTCTTCAGGCACGACCGATGCAGTCGTCCTGGTGGGTTCAGTTTCTTTAGGTGTAGCAAAAGCTTCAGCTGGCCTGTCAGTTTCTTCAGGCACAATAGTGAGGGTTGTCCTGGCATGGTCATAAGCGGTCTGATTTTCTTTAGCAGCGCTGGCAGTTTCTTCAGGTGCAGGAGAATTTTCATCAGTGTGTTGAGCTTCTTCAACTGCAGAAGCATTTTCATCAGCAGGCTGAGCAGTTTCATCAGCCTGAGGAATTTGTGGTTGTGATCTAGCTGAAACCCTTGTGTTGTGATCCTTCGCAGCATCTTGAGCAGCCCTGATGAATCTTACTTATGTGCCTTTCCATTGAGCATCATATCTTTCTTGATTCTCAGAGAGTGTGCGAATTTCAGACTGTATAGTGACGAGTTGAGTTGGGGCCAAGTTCATCACATTATTCCTCAGAAATTTTTCTTTCCGAGTCCTGTTCCTCCTAGCTCTCCGAGCTTGTTCTCTTTTTCATTTTTCTTCAGAAATGAAGTGGGTGAGGACATGGTCCACACCAAGAGGCAAGTTCAGTGAAGAAAGTGGGGTGTTTGGATCCTCATGCCATATATCAATGAAATTGAGGATCATCTTGGGATCCGGTAGAAGTGGAATGGAGCTGCCTTTGGCTGATGCAACCTTTTGCTGGCCCTCTCCGATGATTTGTTCAAGTTCTTCATCATCATCCTCAGATCCTAAGGGTACTAGTACCACAACTTTGCTTGTATGAGGACTTGGTTTTTGACCTCGTCCAGCAGTTTTCTTTAGTTTCAACACTGTAGGACTTGTTGAAGACTTTGTAGTGGAAGAGGGGCTTGCAGATATCTTTGGAACTTTTAAAAATCCTTTCGTCCTCTTGCATGATGCTAGATGGACAAGGATTGAGGACTTTGTAGCCGCAGCAGAAGACTGAGCAACAACAGTACCAGCAGCTGAGGCCTTTGAAAGTTGAGGTTTTGGGGCTTGAGGAATCTGCTGTGATGACTTTGTGATTGAATAATTGGACTTCATAGAAGATTTCTTCATCATTGATTTCTTCGGAGCACTAGCAGAGGCTCCGGTAGTGGCAGTAGAGTCTTCATTGAATTTCTTCACTGCCTCTTTGGCTTTCCTTGCCAGCTTGGCTTGTCTTGAGACTAGTGGGGTCAACAATTTGATTTTGAGCCAAGTGAGGCCTGCTACAAGGAGGTTTCACAGCGAATTTCATCATGTATTTAGGAGTTACATAACGATATTCCTTCCATTCCTTTGCCCATCTCCTCTCAATTTTCTGTAGACGGATTTTTCTCTACTTGGTCGTTTCTTTGCCATGAGTTTCTTCATTAGGTGTGTAGTATTCCTCACACAAGTCATCTGGAATCTCAAAAGTAGTGTGCACATCTGGCTTCTTTCCACCTTTCTAAGGTTTCTTATCAACCATTTTCTTCAGTTGAGGATTTTGAACTCTTCAGGATTCTAAAGAAGTGCACAGTTTTTCTTCAAGAAACACTGTAAATGAGTTAAGTTGATGAGAACCTAGTGATTCATCAGCTGACATGTTTGTACCTGTGAACAGAGTATAGGTGCAAGGAATTTGAAGAGGTCATATGCATTCTCAGAAGTTTTTCAGTAAATGCAAGAGTGAGGAATTTGACCATGGGTGTCTTGAGGAATTTCACTAAGTGTTCTTTGTCTTAGGTTCTAGAGTTGTGCAAATTTCGAGGATTCACACAATTGAGGAATCTTGAAGAAAACCATAACTTAGGGAAAATCATCAAGTGTATGAAGATGTACGGTGCTTTAGAATGAGATTCATGAAGAATAAACACCTTTTGAGGAATATAAAGAACACTTGAAGATCAAATAAGGGTAGCAAAAATAAATTTTATTTACCCTGGTGAAGAACACGGCGAACTATGAGATGAGATTTGGAAGTCTGTCACTTTAGATCTCCCACCCCCTAGCTTGGGAGAGGGAGACAGCTACAGTGGCAGCGGGATGAAGACTTCCACGACCGACGTGAGTACGGCGACGACGAGGTCGAGGTAGTGAAGCTCTTCCTCACCGGCGGCAATGATTTCAGCGGCGGCGCTGGGTTGGAGTTAGGGTGAGAGAAGAAGTGAGGAGTAACCAAGCATAGTGAAAGGGGAGGGGCTATTTATAGCGGAGGTGAAAACAGATCTGTCCAAAGATTTTGGACAAGATTGCCCCTGACCCTTGCTCTCCTTGTGACATGTGTCACCCACGTTCTGAGTAGTGGAGATTGTGGGGGATCGTGGGTTATCCAATTGAGGGAATTGGAACCGGTTGAGAGGGAAATGCTGAAATTTTGTTAGCGAGAATTTTAAATTTGTCCGTTCGCAAATTCTTCAGCTGTCAAGGACACAGTGAATACTTTGAATGAGTTTCAAAGTAGAACACATATGAAGAATTTGTGAATAGACTTGGATGAGTTTAGCATAGAGGGGGAAAGGGTCCGATCACATTCACTTAGATGAAAATCAACTTGAAGAATTAGTAATAAGTGAATGCTGTTGAGGACATTGAAAACTCAAATATATATAAATACATAAATATATATATATGTATATAGTCAGTGAAGAACATGAGTTTCAAAGTTTGAAGAATTTGAAAATTTGAGGAATTTGAAAAGTTCAAGAATTTGAAAAGTTGAGGAATTTGCAAAACATGAAGAATTTGCAAAATGGGAAAAAACTCAACTTTGAAGAATTTCAACTTTGGTTGGTAGCGTGTCCCACCGTATAGGAATGATGACTTCAGACACCGCGTACAATTGTCGTAGGGTTCCGAGAATCAAATTCTTCATTAATTTCTTCACACTTAGAGGGTTATTCTTCATGGATTGAAGAGAAACATACTTCGTGTGTTGCACATCTAAGTCATCAATTTTGCATAAGTGTTAGGATGTGTATCCTTTTTCAAGGAACATTCAAAGATTCTAGGATATTTAGCTCACACCGCAACTTGCAAAATCTCTTTTCATCCAAGGGCTTTGTGAAGATATCGGCCAGTTGTTCTTTAGTAGGGATGTGGTCGATGGAGATGTCGCCCTTGAGTACATGATCTCGAAGAAAGTGATGACGAATCTGGATGTGCTTGATCTTGGAATGCTGAACTGGGTTGTAAGCAATCTTGATGGCACTCTCATTGTCACAGTAGAGAGGCACATTATTCAACTTGATGTCGTAGTCCTTGAGGGTTTGCTTCATCCACAGTAGCTGAGCGCAACATGAAATGGCAGCATTGTACTCAGGTTCAGCAGTAGATAGTGACACGCAGTTCTGCTTCTTTGAGGACCAACAGACTAAGGATCGTCCGAGCAAATTACATGTGCCTTACATTAAATTGTGATCCACACAATCTCCAGCATAGTCAGCATCAGAATATCCGACGAGGTGTAGATTTGAGCCCTTGGGATACCATAATCCAAGTGTTGGTGTGTGAGCTAAGTATCGAAGAATATGTTTCACGGCCTTATGGTGTGATTCCTTCGGTGTTGCTTGGAATCGAGCACACATGCAAACACTTAGCATAATATCAGGCCTAGATGCACATAGATACAATAGTGAGCCAATCATGGAGCGATATACCTTCTGATCGAAATCTTTACCATTTTTAGTGTAGAGGTGGCCTTTTGAAGGCATTGGAGTTTTGATGCCTCTGCAATCTTGCATGTTGAATTTCCTCAGAACATCCTTGAGGTACTTCTCTTGGGAGATGAAGATGCCATTGTCTTGCTGATGAATTTGAAGACCTAATAAGAATTTTAACTCCCTCATCATAGACATTTGATATTCTTCACTCATCATATAGGAAAATTCATCACTGTAACATTTGTCAGTACAACCAAAGATAATATCGTCTACATATATTTGGCATATGTACAGTTCATTGTCATAGGATTTTGTGAAAAGAGTTGGGTCGACTGAACCGGGTTTGAAGCCTTTCTTCATGAGGAATTCCTTCAAATTGTCGTACCACGCCCGAGGGGCCTGCTTGAGGCCATAGAGGGCCTTGTTGAGTCTGAAGACTTTTTCAGGATGCTTAGGGTCTTCAAAACCTTGGGGTTGAGCAACATATACTTCTTCCTCAAGCTTACCATTGAGGAATGCACTTTTCATATCCATTTGATATAAGATGATATCATGATGGTTAGCATAAGCAAGCAATATGTGAATAGCTTCAAGTCTATCAACAGGTGCAAAAGTTTCATCAAAGTCAATTCCTTCAACCTGTGTGTAGCCTTGAGCTACAAGACGAGCCTTATTTCTCACCACAAGGCCATTTTCATCTTGCTTGTTGCGGTAGATCCACTTGGTACCTATGATGTTATGCTTGCGAGGATCTGTCCGCTTGACAAGTTCCCACACGTTGTTGAGCTTCAATTGATGCAATTCCTCTTGGATAGCTTGAATCCACTCAGGCTCCTTGAATGCTTCATCAACTTTGGTGGGCTCTATGATAGATACAAAGGCAAATTTCCCACAAAATTTAGTCAAATGTGAAGCTTTTGAGCGAGTGAGGGGACCTGGTGCATTGATGTCATCGATGATTTTGTCAATCTGCACTTCATTTGCAACTCTTGGGTGAGCAGGTTGACGTGGCTGATGATTTTCATCAACACCATTTTCTTTAGGTGTATGAGCATGAATGTCTTCATTTGTTGGAATGACTTCCTCTGTGGGTATGACGTCTTCAGTAGCCTTCAGCTTAATGGATTCCTTAGGAGAGTGTTCATCTAACACAGAAGGCAGGTGCTCTCTTTGCGAGCCATCAGTTTCATCGAACTGCACATCTACAGTTTCAACAACCTTGTGGTGATGGGTGTTGAAGACTCTGTAGGTGTGCGAGTCCTTTCCATAACCAAGCATAAAACCTTCATGTGCTTTCGGTGCAAATTTAGAACTATGGTGAGGATCTCTAATCCAGCATTTTGCACCGAAGACTTTGAGATAACTTACATTGGTTTGTGCATCCACTATCGAGGACCCACTCAGTAGCTTTTGGAGTATCATCCTGTAGATGAATTAGTATGACTTGCTAACTCATAAGCTTCGGAGTGAAGAATATGACATCTATTTCATCAGACAGAATTTCATCACACAAGATAGTAAGCAAGTAGTGTGAGGATGTGAGAAATGAGGAATTCATTTCTTCATGATTAGCTTGCGTCCTTTCAAGCATTTCCTCAGGTCTCCAGCAAATTCATCAGATGTTCAAATTCATCTAGAGACCTGACCCTGCATAAGAGATTAGTTCAATTTCTTCATCACCCACATCTAGAGGGGTGGCAAAGATTTCATCATTCTGCGAGCACCATATGAGAAGGGAGGCATTAAAGCAAGTGTGCTTCGTTTCACAGGATAAGGGTTAGTGTACTTATATGAATAAGCAGAGAAATTCTTCGAGGACTTGTGAACATAATGATTTTCCCTGCGATTTTCTATTCAGAACAAATATGAATAAGCACATATTCAGAACCCTTAGATTTTCCCTTCGAAACAGATGCATTAGCACAAGAATGATGATTTTGACCATTTGAGGAATTTGGTCCAAGTGAAGACTTTGGTCCATATGAGGAATTTGATCTGGGGTTCCTATTCTTCATTAGTGGTGTCGTGAGGACATTCACTTGAAGATTTTGTAGGTAGCTCTTGGGAACCCAGATTTTCTTCATAGGTGAGCCATTCCTGTAGTTAGTTCCAACAAATCTAGCAAATACTTCACCTTTCTGATTTTTGAAGAATTTATGGTTGGAGTCAACTGACACATCATAGGAATATGAGGTTTCACAAGTAAAGCCAGATAAAGTGGATGGATCTATAGGAGGTCCTTTTGCAGCAACCCATGAGGTTTTGGGGTACTACTCAAGTGTCTAGTAAGATCCATCAGCATTAAGTTTCCTCACAAAGGCAACACCCTCTTTCCTAGGGTTCCTGTTCAGAATCTTCTTTTTGAGGACATCACAAAGGGTTTGATGTCCTTTGAGACTTTTGTACATGCATGTCACATACAATTCCTTCAACCCTGCATTGTCATGAGTGATACTTGTGGTATCCTCAGATGAGTAATTTGAGATCACTGGAATAGTTGAAGAATTTGCAGCATAGAAGCATTTGAACATTCAGGTGAAGAATTAGCAGTTTCACGTTCGATGCATTTCAAACAAGGTGGAACAAATTCTTCCTGAGCGGTACTGATTTGTTGAGCCAGTAAGGAATCGTTTTCCCTTTGGAGATCCTCATGTGACACCCTCAGTTTCTCAAGATCTTGCTTTCTTTGAAGAAATTCATAAGAAAGCTTCTCATGATCGGCTAAGAGGTCGTTATGATGACTCTGAAGGTTATCATACTTTGTCTGAAGACTTTTGAGATTGTCAGACAGAGTTTGAGTCCGATCCACTTCATCGTTCAACAGATCATCGCTTTTGTCTAGCATTTTCTGAAGCTTTTCAAGTGCACTTTGTTGCTTAGTTGCAAGTTTAAGAAGTTTAGCATAGCTAGGTTTCAAATATTCATCAGATTCACCTTCACTTGATTCGGATGAAGAGTGATGTTTGTGTACCATCGAGCCTTTTGCCATGAAGCAATAGGTGGCAGCATAATCATCATTGTTGACATCAGAGTCATTGGAGTAGTCATTTTGTTCATCGTTGAAGATGGACTTGCTGACGAAAGCAGTGGCGACAGCAAGGCTTGCAACACCAGATTCAGAGTCCTCCTCAGATTCTTCCTCGGAATCCATTTCCTTGCTGATGAATGCTCGAGCTTTTTGGAACTATTCTTATTGTGCTTTGAGGACTTTGAAGACTTCTTCTTTTTCTTCGAGTCATCAGAACTATCATCCTTGTGCTTCTTCTTCTTATTATTCTTCTTCTTTTTCCCAGAGAGGACAGACAGAGATGAAGTGACCAGGTTTCTTGCAACGGTGACAGGTTCTTTTCTTGTAGTCATCTGAGGAGTCTCATTTCCTCAAACCATTCTTCGATGACCTTCCAAATCCACCTCTCCTTGAGAACTTCTGGAATTTCCTCACAAGCACTGCTAGCTCCAGACTTTGTTCTTCAGGATCACCAATGCTACTATCAGAATCTTCGTCTTCGGATGAGGAAATTGCTTTTGCCTTCAGAGCATGAGATCTTCCATAGCTTAGCCCATAGAGGTCACTCTTCTCAGCTTGTTGGAATTCATGAGTATTGATTCTCTCAAGAATATCAGCAGGATCAAGTGCTTTGTAGTCTCCACGTTCTTCAATCATTAAAGCCACAGTATCGAATGAGGAATTGAAAGATCTTAGGAGTTTCTTCACCACTTCATGGTCAGTGATATCAGTGGCACCCAGTTCTTGAAGCTCATTGGAGATATTAGTGAGATGATCAAAAGTTTGCTGAACATTTTCATTGTGAAGTATCTTGTAGCGGTTGAAGAGATTGCGAAGAACATCAACACAAGAGTCACGTTGAGTGGAAACGCCTTCGTTGAATTTGGACAGCCTATCCTAGATAAGCTTAGCAGTCTCCAAAGCACTCACTCTGCCATAGTGACCTTTGCTCAGATGGCCACAGATGATATTCTTCGCTTGAGAGTCAAGTTGCTTGAATCTCTTCACGTCGGCAACAGTAACAGTGGGCGTGACAGAGGGCACACCATTTTCCACAACGTACTAGAGATCGTTGTCAATAGCTTCAAGGTGCATGCGCATCTTGTTCTTCTACTAGGGGTAGTCCGTCCCATCAATGATAGGACATCCCACGGAAACCTTGATCATACCTGTAGTTGACATAACTAGAACTCCAGGTGGTTAAACCAAAATCACACAGAACAAGGGAGTACCTTGCTCTGATACCAATTGAAAGTGTGTTATATCGACTAGAGGGGGGTGAATAGGTGATTTTTACAAATTCATCACTTGAGGAATTTCAACTTGAGGAATTTGAAATGTGATGAATAACTAGCAGCGGAATAAGTACTCAAGTGCATGAGGAACAATGCAACAATATAGTCATCGTGATGAAATGAAACATTCAAAGATTACAAGTAGCATGATACAGGATAAGCAGGTGAGGAACAAGGTAACTTGAAGAATTTGAACTGAGGAAATTGTGAAAGTCTTCAGTCAAATTCTTCAAACAGTAACTATCAATTTCATCAACAAGTATACGAAGAATAGAGGGGTTGAGGAAATAGAACCAGGTAGCTCGATGAAGACAATGGTTTGATGACCTAGTTCCAACTGTTGTGACAGTCATACGTCTGGTTTGGAGCGGCCTGGTATTTAAACCAGAGGACACACAGTCCTTACCGTATTCTCCTTGAGCTAAGGTCACACAGTCCTCGCCCAACACTCATGGTAAGTCTTCAGGGTAGACTTCCAAAACCCTCACAAACTGGTCACCCGACGATCCACAATTTACTGCTGGATGCTCTAGACCAAGGTCACTTCGTGATCCCCAATTGACTGCAGGAGCACTAGACCATGACGCCTAACCGTCTGGAGGATACACAATCCTCAAAGGTAACAACCATCGGTTCCACACAGGAATTTCTTCAGTGATGCTCAATCACTTTGGGTTTGGTGGTTTGGTTGTGGCTTTTTCCTCACTGATGATTTTCTCTCAACGTCCTCGGAGGATGGGTTGCTCTCAAATGACAAGTGTCAGTTCTCTCTCGGAGCAGCCAACCAACTAGTGGTTGTGGGGGTAGCTATTTATAGCTAGGGTGCAACCTGACATGATAAGACATAAATGCCCCCAATGAAATGACCGTTATGTGTATGTTATGATTGGGGACAGCTGGCGCAAAGCACAACAACGGTCGGACTTTCGAACTATGAAAGTCCTCAGACATATCATGTTCCTCACTTGTAGGCAATTCGCACTGGCGAAATCCTAACTCCTCAGTCAAATAAATTTCCTCAGAGACTAGAAGAACTTCGTCTCTGTCACTGAAGAACTTGACTGAACCATAAGATATTTCCAAAGGCTTCACTCAAAGGATTTGATAGGTTGAGGATTTTGGAGTTGAGCATCAGTTGGAAATTTTCCTTAGTATTTCCTCGGCCCCTTTAACAGTACAGTGTTTCCTATGACTCAAATAAAGGAAATGAAACTAAGAAAACAAAAGTCTTCATGCTTCATAGTCCTTCTTCATATCTTCAAGGTCACACCAACTTCTTCATTTTCAAAGTCTTTAGGCAATACCAAAGCCTTTAGCAAAGTCTTCACCAAAGTCTTCACCAAAGTCTTCAATTGAAGACATACATTTTTAGGGGTCGATAATCTCCGAATATATCTAACTCCTCATCGATTTATAGAACATGTGTACACTCACAAACACATTAGTACCTTAACCTATAAGTCTTCAATACACCAAAATCACTAAGGGGCACTAGAAGCACTAACAGGTAGCAGTGTTTAGAATATGACATAGAGATTTGCAAAGTACACATAGATCTGAATGTCACAGACCTGTTGAGTAAAACCTCTTTCACATGCAAAGCATGATCGAACCCCATAACTCATTGGGTGTGAGATTCATAACAAATCACATGGTGATGTGAGCTAGATTATTGACTCTAGTGCAAGTGGGAGACTGTTGGAAATATGCCCTAGAGGCAATAATAAATTGGAAATTATCATATTTCCTTGTTCATGATAATTGTTTATTATCCATGCTAGAATTGTATTGATCGGAAACTCAGATACATGTGTGGATACATAGACAACACCATGTCCCTGGTATGCCTCTAATATACTAGCTTGTTGATCAATGATGGTTAAGGTTTCCTAGCCATGGACATAACATGTCATTTGATAATGGGATCACATCATTAGGAGAATGATGTGATGGACAAGACCCAAACTATAAATATAGCATATGATTGTGTCAGTTTATTACTATAGTTTTCTGCATGTCAAGTATCTGTTCCTATGACCACAAGATCATGCAACTCACTGACACCGGCGGATTACCTTGTGTGTATCAAACGTTGCAACGTAACTGGGTGACTATAAAGGTGCTCTACAGGTATGTCCGAGGGTGTCTGTTGGGTTGGCATGGATCAAGACTAGGATTTGTTACTTCGTGTGACGGAGAGGTATCTCAGGGCCCACTCAATAATACAACATCACAACAAGCCATGCAAGCAATGTGACTAAGTGTTAGCCACGGGATCTTGTATTACGGAATGAGTAAAGAGACTTGCCGGTAACGAGATTGAACTAGGTATAGAGATACCAACGATGGAATCTCGGGCAAGTAACATATCGAAGGACAAAGGGAACAACATACGGGATTAACTGAATCCTTGACATAGAGGTTCGACCGATAAAGATCTTCTTAGAATATGTAGAAACCAATATGGGCATCCAGGTCCCGCTATTGTTATTGACCGTAGAGGTGTCTCGGTCATGTCTGCATAGTTCTCGAACCCGCAAGGTCTGCGCACTTAAGGTTCAGGGACGTTTCGGTATAGTTGAGTTATGTATGTTGGTGACCGAAGGTTGTTCGGAGTCCCAGATGAGATCCCGAACGTCAGAAGGATCTATGGAATAGTTCGGAGGTAAATATTGATATATAGGAAGTCGGTATTCGGATTCTGAAAAAGTTTCGGGACTTACCGGTTTTGTCACGGGAATGCCAAAAGTGTTCTGGGGGTCCACCTTCCCCGATGGGCCCCATGGGCTGTGAGAGGAGGCGCACCAGCCCCTGGTAGGCTGGGTGCCCCTCCCACCTAAAGTCCATCCGGCTGCAAGGGCTAGGGTTGGCCCAAGGGGGGCGCCTCACTTGCCTTGGGGGCCTAGTTTCCCCCTTGGTCGCCGCCCCACCCTAGGGGAAACCCTAGGGCACCCCCTCCTACTCTCCCTCCTATATATATGTGAGGGGACGGAGGGCTACAGCACCACAAGCCACAACGTAGCCTCTCCCTTCCCCTCCAGATCAGCTTCTCCTCTAGATTGTCGTGGTAGTGCTTGGCGGTGCCCTGCCAGGACAGCTCCACCACCACCACCACCATGCCATTGTGCTGGCGGAGAACTCATCTGCCTCTCCGCTCCCTCTTGCTGGATCGAGAAGGCGGAGATCTTCATCGAGCTATACATGTGCTGAACATGGAGGTGTCGTGCGTTCGGCACTAGATCGGAAGGACCATGATGGGATCGCGGGATGGCTCGTGATGAGATCGCGGGATGGATTGTGATTGGATCGTGAAGAAGTTCGACTACATCGACCGCGTTTCTTAACACTTCCCGCTTAGTGGTCTACAAGGGTATGTAGATCCACTCTCCCACTCGTAGATGTTGATCACCATGGATAGATCTTGCTTGTGCGTAGGAAAACTTTTGTTTCCCATGCAACGTTCCCCAACAGTATCATGTTTGCATTTGTGCAACACATGCCGCATTATCCTCATAGAGAATGGTGGGCGATTCTATCGAACCAATTCCACATGAATGTTGTATGTGGTTTATCATTCCGCGAAGCCATACACATTCACATAATGCTTCAAATAATGAAATTATTTTAGAATGATTGGTAGATGTTGCCACGACAGTCTGTTTTGAAGACTTCCATGATATAGTAGTACCACCATGTAGGAATACAAAGCCTGTGTGAGATCTTGCATTATGGGGATGAGACAAATAGCCGGCATCTGCATATCCAATAATACGAGAGTCCTGATTTCTCTTGGACTGAAAAAATACGTCAAGGTCCTTTGTGCCTGGGAGATATCGAAAGATATTCTATACTCCAAACCAACGTAGTTTGTGTTGGGAAACATTGCATGGGAAACAAAAAAATTCCTATGCACACGCAAGATCTATCCATGGTGATGAGCATCTATGAGAGGGAGATTGGATCTACATACCCTTGTAGATCGCTAAGCAGGAAGCATTAAGAAACGCGGTTGGTGTAGTCAAACGTCTTTGCGATCCAAATCGCTGAGCGTCCCGCGATCTCATCATGATCCGTCCCGCGATTCAATCACGATCCGTCTCGCGAACTCACCACAATCCGTCCCGCGAACTCATCACGATCCGTCTCGCGATCTTGATCACGGTCCTTCTGATCTAGAGCCGAACGGACAGCACCTCCGCGTTCAGCACTCCGGCTGCGCGACGGCGTTGCGCTGATGGTGGTGGAGCTATTCCAGCAGGGCTTCGCATAAGCACCGCTGAAAACCGATCTAGAGGAGAAACTACGATCTAGAGGAGAGGTAGCATGTGGCTATTAGGGTTAGTTTTTTCCTCTAAATCCTCTAGTATATATAGGAGGGAGGGAGGGGAGGAGGCAGCAACAAATCCTCAAGGTTTGGTCGAAATTGGAGGTGGAGGAGTCCTACTCCAATCCTATTAGGAGTAGGATTCCTCCTTTCCACTTGGAAACTCTTTCCACCTCTCCACCTTTGGATTTTTCCTTCTCAAACCACTCCAGCCACATGGGCCCTTAGAGGAGGCTTTGGCCAGCCCACCAGGGGCTGGTTTACCTCCTCCCACAGCCCATGTATCCTCTTGGGTCGAGACACCCCTCCTGATGGTCCCCCGGTACCCTCCCGGCACTCCCGACACACTACCGATGAGCCCAAAACTTTTCCAGACCAAATCAGGACTTCCTATATATCAATCTTTACCTCCGGACCATTCTAGAGCTCCTCATGACGTTCGGGATCTCATCCGAGACTCCGAACAACCTTTGATCACCACCATACATAACTCTATACTACCAAAACGTCACCGAACCTTAAGTGTGCACACCCTGCAGGTTTGAGAACTATGTAGACATGACCGAGAAACCTCTACGGTCAATAACCAATAGCGGGACCTGGATTCCCATATTGGTTCATACATATTCTATGAAGATCTTTATTGGTCGAACCTCTATGCCAAGGATTCAGTTAATCCTGTATGATGTTCCCTTTGATCTTCGATATGTTACTTGCCCGAGATTCGATCGTCGGTATCTCCATACCTAGTTCAACCTTGTTACCAGCAAGTCTCTTTACTCGTTAGGTAATACAAGATCCCATGACTAACACTTAGTCACATTGCTTGCAAGACTTATTGTGATGTTGTATTACCGAGTGGGCCCTGAGAAACCTCTCTTTCACACGGAGTAACAAATCCCAGTCTTGATACATGCAAACCCAACAGACACCCTCGGAGATACCTGTAGAGTACCTTCATAGTCACCCAGTTACCTTGCGACGTTTGATACACACAAGGCACTCCTCCAGTGTCAGTGAGTTGCATGATCTCATGGTCATAGGAACAAATACTTGACATGCAGAAAATAGTAGCAATAAACTGACATGATCATATGCTATGTTTGTAGTTTGGGTCTTGTCCATCACATCAGTCTCCTAATGATGTGACCTTGTTATCAAATGACATCTCATGTCCATGGCTAGGAAACCTTGACCATCTTTGATCAATGAGCTAGTCTATTAGAGGCATACTAGGGACACAGTGTTGTCTATGTATCAACACATGTATCTAAGTTTCCGATCAATACAATTATAGCACGGATAATAAACGATCATCATGAGCAAGGAAATATGATAATAACCAATTTATTATTGCCTCTAGGGCATATTTCCAACAGTCTCCCACTTGCACTAGAGACAATAATCTAGTTCACATCACCATGTGATTCGCATTCTTGTGAATCTAACACCCAATGAGTTCTGGGGCTCGATCATGATTTGCATGTGAGATGTCTTTTAGTCAATGTGCCTGCGACATTCAGATCCGTGTGTACTTTGCAAATCTCTATGTCAAACTGTAAATACTACTACCACACTCCACTTGGGGCTATTCAAAATGGCTGCTCTACTACATGTATCCGGATAGCTACTAAGAGTCATCCGGATTGGTGTCAAAGCTTGCATCGACATAACTCTTTACGACGAACTCTTTCTCACCTCCATAATCGAGAAACATTTTCCTTTGTCTCTTAGTTGCTAAGGATAATCTTGACTGTTGTCCAGTGATCCACTCCTGGATCACTCTCGTACCCCTTTTCGTACCCATGGCAAGGAACATACAGGTGCGGTACACAACATGGCATACTATACAGAACCTATGGCTAAGGCATAGGGGACGACGTTCGTCTTTTCTCTTTCTTCTGCCATTGTCGAGCTTTGAGTCTCACTCAACTTCACACCTTACAAATCAGGCGAGAACTCTTTCTCTGACTTATCCATTTTGAACTCTTTCAAAATCTTGTCAAGGTATGTACTCATTGAAAGTCTCATCAAGCATCTTGATCTATCTCTATAGATCTTGATGCTCAACAATTAGGTAGCTTTATCTAGGTCTTCCTTTGAAAAAATCCTTTCAAACAACCCTTTATTCTTTCTAGAAATTCTACATCATTTCCGATCAACAATATGTCAACCACATATGCTTACCAGAAACTCTATAATGCTCCCACTCACTTTATTGTAAATACAAGTTTCTCATAAACTTTGTATAGACTCAAAAACTTTGATCACCTCATCAAAGTGTATATTCCAACTCCGGGATGCTTGCTTCAGTCCATAGAAGGATCACTGAAGCTTGCTCACCTTTTATCATCCTTAGGACTGACAAAACCTTCTGGTTGTATCACATACAACCTTTCCGCAAGTAAACCGTTAAGGAAATGATGTTTTGACATCCATCTGCCAGATTTCATAATTGAAAAATGCAGCAACTGCTAACATAATTCCAACAGATTTTAGCATCGCTACGAGTAAGAAAGTCTCATCGTAGTCAACTCCTTGAACTTGCCGGAAACTTCTTTGCGACAAGTCGAGCTTTATAAATGGTGGCATTCATAATCAGCGTGTGTCTTCATTTTAAAGATCCATTTGTACACAATGACCTGCCGTCCAACGAGCAAGTCCACCAAAGTCTATACTTGGTTTTCATACATGGATCCTTTCTCGAATTTCATGGCCTCTAACCATTTGTCAGATTCCGGGCCCATCATCGCTTCTCCATAGCTTGTAGGTTCATCGTTGTCCATCAACATGACCTCTAAGAAAGGGGTGTCGTACCACTCAGGAGCAGTACACGTCCTTGTCGACCTACGAGGTTCGATAGTAACTTGATCCGAAGCTTCATGATCATCATCATTAACTTCCTCTTCAATTAACGTAGGCTTCACAGAAACATCTTCCTGCACCGCGCTACTCTCTCGTTGAAACAAAGGTTCAATAACCTCATCAAGTTTTATCTTCCTCCCACTCAATTCTTTCGAGAGAAACTTTTTCTTGAGAAAGGACCCAATTTTAGCAACAAACATTTTATGCTTGGATCCGAGATAGAAGGTTCACCCAACTGTTCTTAGGGTATTCTATGAAGATGCATTTGTCCGCTTTGGGTTCAAGATCATTAGGTGAAACATTTTTCCACACAAGCGTCACAGCCCCAAACATTAAGAAATGATATCTTAGGTTTCTATCAAACCATAATTCACACGGTGTCATCTCAACAGATTTAGATGGTGTCCTATTTAAAGCGAATGTAGTTGTCTCTAATGCATAACCCAAAAACTATAGTAGAAAAATGATAAGAGACATCATAGCCTGCACCATATCCAATAGAGCACGACTATGACGCTCGGACACACCATCACATGCACTATGGTGTTCCAGGTGGCTTGAGTTGTGAAACGACTTTCACATTGTCTAAAGTTGTATGTCAAACTCGTAACTCAGATATTTACCTCCACGATCATATAGCAGACACTTTTATCTTCTTGTCACGATGATCTTAAACTTCACTCTGAATTTGCTTGAACTTTTCAAACGATTCAAACTTGTGTTTCATTAAGTAAACATACACTATATCTACTCAAATCATCAGTGAAGATAATAAAATAACGATATCCACCGCACGCTACAAGACTCATTGGATTGCATACACCAACATGTATCATTTCCAATAAATCACTTGCCCGCTCCATCAATCCGGAAAACGGGGTCCTTAGTCATCTTGCCCAAGAGGCATGGTTAGCATGTCTCAACCGATTCGAAATCGAATGAGTCCAAAGATCCATCAACATGGAGTTTCCTCATGCACTTTATACCAATATGACATTTAGCGGCTGTCATGGGAACGAGCCTGACAGTAGAAGGTAGGGGTACGAAGGGAGAGGGCAGAGTCCTAGCTACGGCGAGGGTGTACACATGTATGTATGAGTTCAGGCCCCTCTCGTGGAGGTAACAGCCCTACGTCTCATTGCTTGGGAGCTTATGTCATGTGGAATAGTGAGATTACAATGGTTGCCAACCCTTGTGTAGGAGGGGAGGGGCGGCTTATATAGAGTTTGCTGCCCCTCATAATTATCCCGCATCTAAGTGTCTGATCGTGGGGTTTAAAGCCCACCGTTACTGGTAAGTACATAATTAAAGCTACTAATAACCATTAAACTAGCGTATGCCTATTGGGATATTGATGATGGCTTCTGGTCTTATGGCGTCGAGTGAAGCGAGGTCTGCCGAGTGGCACACGACTGCCGAGTGAGAGGAGGAGCTTCGAGTGGTTTACTGTCGAGTGGTCTTGGACGTCTCCAGGGATCCACTCAGAAGTTCATGCTTGATCTTCAAGTCCTCCCATGTAGTGTCCTTAGGTAGGGTATGTAGGCCTTGCCTAGGACCCTACCCTAGGTACATATCCTCGTCATTAGCCCCCGAATGGGTCGGGGTTTGAGTGGTAGAAGGAGGTATCAACTTCAACCTTGAGTTAATGCATCAAATCCTCCGAATGATATTTGGGGTTTCCATGAAACTTGCGTCGATTGAACTCTGAGCGCCGGCGTCCGTTCAGGATCGACATGTAAAATCTTCCGAATGATATTCGGGGCTTCGATGAAATTTACGCCGATTGAATTCTGAGCACCGGCGTTCATTCAGGATCGATACGCAAAATCTTCCGAATGATATTCGGGGCTTCGATAAAATTTACACCGATTGAATTCTTCTCCTCTTGCCCGGATGTTGGAAATATGCCCCAGAGGCAATAAATAAAGTGTTTATTACTATATTTCCTTGTTCATGATAATCGTTTATTGTCCATGCTATAATTTTATTAATTGGAAACACATTACATGTGTGGGTAAATAGACAACACTTTGTCCCTAGTATGCCTCTAGTGAACTAGCTCGTTGATCAAAGATGGTCAAGGTTTCCTAGCCATTGACATGTGATGTCATTTGATGAAGGAATCACATCATTAGGAGAATGATGTGATGGACAAGACCCAAACTACAAACGTAGCATATGATCGTGTCAGTTTATTGCTACTATTTTCTGCATGTCAAGTATATGTTCCTATGACCATGAGATCATGCAACTCACGGATACCGGAGGAGTGCCTTGTGTGTATCAAATGTCGCAACGTAACTAGGTGACTATAAAGGTGCTCTTCAGGTATCTCCGAGGGTGTCTGTTGAGTTGGCATGGATCAAGACTGGGATTTGTTACTCTGTGTGACGGAGAGGTATCTCAGGGCCCACTCGGTAATACAACATCACAATAAGCCTTGCAAGCAATGTGACTAAGTGTTAGTTGCGGGATCTTGTATTACGGAACGAGTAAAGAGACTTGCCAGTAATGATATTGAACTATGTATGGAGATACCGACGATCGAATCTTGGGCAAGTAACATACCGAAAAACAAAGGGAACATCATACGGGATTAACTGAATCCTTGACATAGAGGTTCGACCGATAAAGATCTTCGTAGAATATGTAGGAACCAATATGGGCATCCAGGTCCCGCTATTGGTTATTGACCGTAGAGGTGTCTCGGTCATGTCTACATAGTTCTCGAACCCGCAGGGTCTGCACACTTAAGGTTTGGTGACGTTTCGGTAGTATAGAGTTATGTATGATGGTAACCTAAGGTTGTTCAGAATCCCATATGAGATCCCGGATGTCACGAGGAGCTCCGGAATGGTCCGGAGGAAAAGATTCATATATAGGAAGTCCTGTTTTGGTCGCCGGAAAAGTTTCGGGCTCATCGGTAGTGTACTGGGAGTGCCGGTAGTGTACCGGGAGACCATCGGGAGGGGTATTTGGACCCAAGAGGCTCCATGGGCTGTGGGAGAGTGTTTACCATCCCTTAGTGGTCTGGTGGAAGTCCCACACAAGGCCCATGTGGTTTGGGAAAAAAGGCCCAAAGAGAAAAGGTGTAAAAAGGCAAAAATAGGGTGAATCCTAGTCCTACTAGGATTGGAGGTGGAGTCCACCTCCTCCACCTGGTCCTCTCTTCCTCTTATATATACTGGAGGTTTTAGGGGTTTTGCACAGAATTTTCAGCCACGTGCGGCCCGTTCCTCCAGTGCATAGTTTCTCCTCTAGATCGGTTTTCTGCAGCGCTTAGGCGAAGCCCTGCCGGAATAGCTCCACCACCATCGCCGGAGAGCCATCACGCTGCCAGAGAACTCTTCTTCCTCTCCGCTCATTCTTGCCGGATCAAGACGGCAGAGATCGTCATCAAGTTGTACGTGTGCTGAACGCGGAGGTGCCGTCCGTTCAACGCTAGATCGGAAGGATCGTGATCAAGATCGTGGGACGGATCATGATCAAGTTCGTGGGACAGATCGTGATTGGATCGCGGGACGGATCGTGATTGGATCGCGGGACGGATCTTGATTGGATCTCGGGACTCATGGCTATTTGGATCGCGAAGACGTTCGACTACACCAACTGCATTTCTTAACGCTTCCCGCTTAGCGATCTACAAGGGTACATAGATCCACTCTCCCTCTCGTAGATACTCATCACCATGGATAGATCTGCGTGTGCGTAGGAAATTTTTTGTTTCCCATGCAATGTTCCCCAACAGTGGCATCATGAGCTAGGTCTACGTGTAGATGAGCTCTCGAGTAGAACACAAAAGGTTTGTGGGCGTTGATGCTTAGATTGCTTCCTCCCTTGGTCGGATTTTGGTTCAGCGGTATTGTGAGATGAAGCGGCCCGGACCAACATTACTCGTACGCTTACGAGAGACCGGTTCCCTCGACCGCAACTTGTTGCATAGATGGCTTGCGGGTGCTAGTTTCTCTCATTTTAGTTGGATCGGATTCGACAAAGGCGGTCCTTGAGAAGGTTGAAAAGCAACTAGTGTATCACCGATGTGGTTTTGCGTAGATGAGAATTGTTCTTGATAGATACCCGTAGCAGCCATGTAAAACATGCAACAACAATTAGAGGACGTCTAACTTGTTTTTGTAGGGTATGTTGTGATGTGATATGGCCAATTACATGATGTGATATATGTGATGTATGAGATGATCATGTGATGTATATATTATCACGACTTGCATGTCGATGAGTACGATAACCGGCAGGAGCCATAGGGTTATCTTTAATTATTGTATGACCTGCGTGTCAATCATTAAGCGCTATGTAATGCTTTACTTTATCGCTAAACGGTAGCAATAGTAGTAGAAGCATGTTGGGCGCGACAAACCCGATGGTGACACATTGATGGAGATCAAGATGATGAAGATCATGGTGTCATGCCGGTGACGATGGAGATCATGCCGGTGCTTTCTATATGGAGATCAAAAGCAAAATTTCATGGACATATCATGTCACTTAGGAATTGCATGTGATGTTAATCCTTTTATGCACCTTGTTTTCCTTAGGACGACGGTAGCATTATAAGGTGATTCCTCACTCAAATTTCAAGATGAATTGTGTTCTCCCCGAGTGTGCACCATTGCGAAACTTCGTCGTGTTGAGACACCACGTGATGATCGGGTGTGATAGACTCTACGTTCACATACAACGGGTGCAAGCCAGTGTTGCACGTGCAGAACATTCGGGTTAAACTTGACGAGCCTAGCAAGTACAGACATGGCCTCGGAACACAAGAGACCGAAAGGTCGAACATGAGTCATATAGTAGATATGATAAATATAATGATGTTCACCATTGAAGCCACCTCAACTCACGTGATAATCAGACTTGAGTTGGTGGATTTGGATCTTGTGACACTCAGATGACCTGAGGGATGTCAATTTGAGTGGGAGCTTTAGTAATTTGATTAACTAAACTCATTATCTTGAATAATAGTCTAAGTAAACTTTGCATATTTATGTTGTAGATCAATGGCTCGCGTAGTAGCACCCCTGAATTTTAATGCATTCCTAGAGAAAGATAAGTTGAAAGATGATGGAAGTAACTTGACTGGGCCCGTAATCTGAGGATTATCCTCACGGCTTCCCAGAAATCATATGTCCTTGATGCACCACTTGGTGACCAACCAGAAGACATGACCTCCGAAGACGTTAAGAACGCTTGGGAGGCACGTACTAGAGATTGCTCAATAGTTCAGTGTGCGATATTTTATGTCTTAGAACCGGGACTTCAAAGACCTTTTGACCGTCATGGAGCATATGAGATGTTCCAGGAGTTGAAGTTTATCTTTCAGAAGAATGCCCGGATCGAGAGGTATGAAACCTCTGATAAGTTCTATGCTTGCAAGATGGAGGAGAACGGGTCTATCAGTGAACATATACTCAGAATGTCTGGGTATTCAACTCGTCTAGCGGAGTTGGGAATTGCCCTTCCGCCAGAGGCGATCACTGATAGAGTTCTTCAATCACTACCACCTAGTTACAAGAGCTTTGTGATGAACTATAACATGCACGGGATGAACAAGTCAGTCGTCGAGCTGTTTGCGATGCTAAAAGTCTCTGAGTCTGAAATCCAGAAAGAACAGTGTTGATGGTCAATAAAACCACTAGTTTCAAGAAAAACGGCAAGGTCAAGGTCAAGGGCAAGAAGGGTAAAACCAAGAAGGATGGCAAAGCAGTTGCTACTCCTGTAAAGAAGCCCAAGCATGGATCCAAGACAGAAACTGAGAGCTTTCATTGCAAGGGAACTAGTCACTGGAAGTGGAACTGCCCCAAGTACCTGGCTGACAAGAAGGTGGCCAACGACAAATAAGGTATATATGATATACATGTTATTGATGTGTACCTTACTAGCTCTAGTAGTGGTGCCTGGGTATTTGATACCAGTTCGGTTGCTCACATTTGCAACTCAAAGCAGGAACTACGGAATAAACGAAGGCTGGCAAAGGACGAAGTGATGATACGTGTGGGAAATGGTTCCAAGGTTGATGTGATCGTCGTCGGCATGCTCTCTCTTCGATTACCATCGGGATTGGTGATGAACCTGAATAATTGTTATTTAGTGCTTGCGTTAAGCATGAACATTATATATGGATCTTGTTTATTGTGAGACGGTTACTCATTTAAATCAGAGAATAAAGGTTGTTCTAGTTATATGAGTAATATCTTTTATGGTCATGCACCCAATGCTAGAGGTTTATGCATATTGAATCTTGATAGTGATGACACACATGTTCATAACATTGATGCCAAAAGTTGTAGAGTTGATAATGATAGTACCACTTTCTTGTGGCACTGCCGTTTAGGTCATATTGGTGTAAAACGCATGAGGAAGCTCCATGCTGATGGACTTTTGGAGTCACTTGATTTTGAATCACTTGACACATGTGAACCATGCCTCAGGGCAAGATGACTAAAACGCCGTTCTCTTGAACAATGGAATGGGCGAGTGACTTATTGGAAATCATACATACTGATGTGTGCGGTCCAATCAATGTTACAGCGCATGGTGGATATCGTTATTTTCTCACCTTCACTGATGAATTAATTAGATATGGGTATATTTACTTAATGAAACACAAGTCTGAAACGTTTGAAAAGTTCAAGCAATTTTAGAGTGAAGTTGAGGATCATCGTAACAAGAAGATTAAGTTCCTACGGTCTGATCGAGGAGGTGAATATCTGAGTTATGTGTTTGGCAGTCACTTAAGACAGTGTGGAATTGTTTCACAGTTGACACCGCCCGGAACACCACAGCGTAATGGTGTGTCCGAACGTCGTAATCGAACCTTATTAGACATGGTGCGTTTATGATGTCTCTTGCTGATTTGCCACTATTTTTTGGGGTTATGCATTAGAGACAGCTGCATTCACTTTAAATAGGGCACCATTGAAATCCGTTGAGACGACGCCATATGAACTGTGGTTTGGCAAGAGGCCAAAGTTGTCGTTTCTTAAAGTTTGGGGATGTGATGCTTATGTCAAAAAGCTTCAGCCTGAAAAGCTGGAACCCAAAGCGGAAAAATGCGTCTTCATAGGATACCTGAAAGAGACAGTCGGGTATAACTTCTATCTCAGGTCCAAAGGCAAAGTGTTTGTCGCTAAGAACGGAAAATTTCTTGAGAAAGAGTTTCTCTCGAAAGAATTGAGTGGGAGGAAAATAGAGCTTGATGAGGTTATTGAACCTTTACTTCAACCAGAAAGTAGCTCAGCGCAGAAAGATGTTTCTGTGGAAACTACGACGGTAGAAGAGGAAGTTAATGATGATGATCATGAAGCTTAGGATCAAGCTACTATTGAACCTCATAGGTCGACAAGGCTGCGTACTACTCCTATGTGGTACGGCAACCCTGTCTTGGAGGTCATGTTGTTGGACAACATTGAACCTACAAGCTATGGAGGAGTAGTGATGGGCCCAGATTCCTAGAAATGGTTAGAGGCCATGAAATCCGAGATGGGATCCATGTATGAAAACAAAGTATGGACTTTGGAAGTATTACCTGAAGGGTGAAAGGCCATTCAGAACAAATGGATCTTTAAGAAGAAGATAGACACGGACGGTAATGTCACCGTCTATAAAGGTCGACTTGTGGCAAAGGGTTTTTCACAAGTTCAAGGAGTTGACTACGATGAGACCTTCTCACCCGTAGCGATGCTTAAGTCTGTCAGAATCATGTTGGCAATAGCTGCTTATTTCGACTATGAAATTTGGCAGATGGATGTCAAAACAGCGTTCCTTAATTGTTTCCTTGAGGAATAGTTGTATATGATGCAACCAGAAGGTTTTGTCGATCCAGAGAATGCTGACAAGGTTTGCAAACTCCAGCGATCCATTTATGGGTTGGTGCAAGCATCTCGGAGTTGGAATAAGCATTTTGATGAGGTGATCAAAGCATTTGAGTTTATACAAGTTTATGGAGAAGCTTGTATTTACAAGAAAGTGAGTGGGAGCTCTATAGCGTTTCTAATATTATGTGTGGATGACATATTGCTGATTGGAAACAATATAGAAATGCTGGAAAGCGTGAAGGAATATTTGAACAAGAGTTTTTCAATGAAGGACCTAGGAGAAGCTGCTTTCATATTAGGCATTAAGATCTATAGAGATAGATCGAGACGCTTAATAGCACTTTCACAGAGCACATACCTTGATAAAGTTTTGAAGAAGTTCAAAATGGATCAGTCCAAGAAGGGGTTCTTGCCTGTGTTACAAGGTGTGAAGTTGAGTAAGACTCAATGCCTAGTGACTGTAGAGGATAGAGAAAAGATGAGTGTCATCCCCTATGCTTCAGCCATAGGCTCTATCATGTATGTAATGATGTGCACAAGACCTGATGTCAGCCTTGCCATAAGTATGGCCGGAAGGTTTCAAAGTGATCCTGGAATGGAATACTGGGTAGCGGTCAAGAATATCCTTAAGTACTTGAAAAGGACTAAGGAAATGTTTCTCATTTATGGAGGTGATGAAGAGCTCGTCGTAAACCGTTACGTCAATGCAAGCTTTGACACTGATCCGGATGACTCTAAGTCACAAACCGGATACGTATTTATTCTCAACCGGGGAGCGGTAAGCTGGTGCAGTTCCAAGCAAAGCGTGGTAGCCGATTCTACGTGTGAAGCGGGGTACATCGCAGCCTCGGAGGCGGCGAAGAAAGGTGTCTGAATGAAGCAGTTGATGACAGATCTAGGAGTAGTGCCCAGTGCACTGAATCCAATGAACCTGTTCTGTGACAACACTGGTACCATTGCTTTGGCCAAGGAACCAAGGTTTCACAAGAGGACCTGACACATAAAGCGACGCTTCAACTCCATCCGCGATTACATCGAGGAGAAGGACATAAATATTTGCAAAGTGCACACGGATCTAAATGTTGCAGACCCGTTGACTAAACGTCTTCCAAGGGCTAAACATGATCAACAACAGAACTGCATGGGTGTTCGATTCATTACAATGTAAATCACATAGTGATGTGAGCTAGATTATTGACTCTAGTGCAAGTGGGAGACTGTTGGAAATATGCCCTAGAGGCAATAAATAAAGTGTTTATTATTAAATTTCCTTGTTCATGATAATCGTTTATTGTCCATGCTATAATTTTATTAATTGGAAACACATTACATGTCTGGGTAAATAGACAACACTTTGTCCCTAGTATGCCTCTAGTGAACTAGCTCGTTGATCAAAGATGGTCAAGGTTTCCTAGCCATTGACATGTCATGTCATTTGATAATGGGATCACATCATTAGGAGAATTATGTGATGGAAAAGACCCAAACTACGAACGTAGCATATGATCGTGTCAGTTTATTGCTACTGTTTTCTGCATGTCAAGTATATGTTCCTATGACCATGAGATCATGCAACTCACGGATACCGGAGGAGTGCCTTGTGTGTATCAAACGTCGCAACGTAACTGGGTGACTATAAAGGTGCTCTACAGGTATCTCCGAGGGTGTCTGTTGAGTTGGCATGGATCAAGACTGGGATTTGTTACTCCATGTGACGGAGAGGTATCTCAGGGCCCACTCGGTAATACAACATCACAATAAGCCTTGCAAGCAATGTGACTAAGCATTAGTTGCGGGATCTTGTATTACAGTAAAGAGACTTGCCGGTAATGATATTGAACTAGGTATGGAGATACCGACGATCGAATCTCGGGCAAGTAACATACCGAAAAACAAAGGGAACATCATACGGGATTAACTGAATCCTTGACATAGAGGTTCGACCGATAAAGATCTTCGTAGAATATGTAGGAACCAATATGGGCATCCAGGTCCCGCTATTGGTTATTGACCGTAGAGGTGTCTCGGTCATGTCTACATAGTTCTCGAACCCGCAGGGTCTACACACTTAAGGTTTGGTGACGTTTCGGTAGTATAGAGTTATGTATGGTGGTGACCGAAGGTTGTTCGGAGTCCCTAATAAGATCCCGGACGTCATGAGGAGATCCGGAATGGTCCGGAGGTAAAGATTCATATATAGGAAGTCCTGTTTTGGTCTCCGGAAAAGTTTCGGGCTCATCGGTAGTGTACCGGTAGTGTCGGTAGTGTACCGGGAGACCATCGGGAGGGGTATTTCGACCCAAGAGGCTCCATGGGTTGTGGGAGAGTGTTTACCAGCCCTTAGTGGGCTGGTGTAAGTCCCACACAAGGCCCATGCAGTTTGGAAAAAAAGGCCCAAAGATAAAAAGTGGAAAAAGGCCAAAATAGGGTGAATCCTAGTCCTACTAGGATTGGAGGTGGAGTCCACCTCCTCCACCTGGTTTGGCCGACTCCTTTGAGGCTTGGCCCTTGTACCAAGCCTCCTCCTCTCTTCCTCTTATATATACTGGAGGTTTTAGGGTTTTTGCATAGAATTTTCAGCCACGTGCTGCCCGTTCCTCTAGTGCATAGTTTCTCCTCTAGATCGGGTTTCTGCAGCGCTTAGGCGAAGCCCTGCCCGAATAGCTCCACCACCCTCGCCGGAGCACCGTCACGCTATCGGAGAAATCTTCTTCCTCTCCGCTCCTTCTTGCTGGATCAAGACGGCGGAGATTGTCATCAAGCTATACGTGTGCTGAACGTGGAGGTGTCGTCCGTTCGGCGCTAGATCGGAAGGATCGTGATCAAGTTCGTGGGACGAATCGTGATCAAGTTCGTGGGACAGATCGTGATTGGATCGCAGGATGGATCGTGATTGGATCGCGGGACGGATCGTGATTGGATCGCGAGACGCATGGCGATTTGGATCGCGAAGACGTTCTACTACACCAACCGCGTTTCTTAACGCTTCCCGCTTAGCGATCTACAAGGGTACGTAGATCCACTCTCCCTCTCGTAGATACTCATCACCGTGGATAGATCTGCGTGTGCGTAGGAAATTTTTTGTTTCCCATGCAATGTTCCCCAGCACTGGATCCATTCAGCCTTAAAAGTGTCCGAGTGGATGTTCAGGGTCTATTTTGCTCCGAGTGAATTGAGAGTATCTTGGGAGGCGACGGGTCGGTCTGACAGGCACGGATTCTCTAGGATACAAAAATCTGGGAAGCGCACGCGATGATGACGCTACGATCAAGGCAAGTGGGAGCATGACGCCTCAATTATCGCGCCGGTCATCTCGCCACGTACTGGGCGCCATCAGCGGTTGGTGTGTGCGGTTATCTCGTGGGGCCACCGGTTAGTGAGACACTCGGCAGCGTATAAAGCCTCCAGCGCCGCGGTTCGCACAGTACTTTCTGCCAGTTCTCCCTCTCTTCTTCCGCCTCCTCTGCCCCCCAACGCCGCACTCCATTCTCCCTCGACCAGAGCCGCCGCTCCGATGACGAAGAATGCGACGGAGAAGCTGGAGCGGGGAAAGAAGGGGACATCAAAGCTCAAGGACAAGAAGCCCTCGATCGCTCGGTTCACCGTGCCGGCGGGGTGGATGCAAGGGGATTTTCTCCCCTCTGTTGTCACTCGCACCGACATCTAGGGCCTTGTCTCCGACGGGCTTGTGGCGGACGGTGCCTGGAGGCTGCCGGGGGAGGAGCGCGAGCCGGAGCTGCACGACGGGGAGCGGGTTCTTCTCCTCTCCCATGTGGAAAGAGGTTTCTCCATGAAACCCCACCCATTCTTTAGGGGATTTCTGAATTTCTTTAGTGCGCAGCTGCACCACTTTCCGCCAAACACCATTGCGTACTTGTCAGCATTCGTCACTTTGTGCGAGTGCTTCCTGGGGTGCACTCCTCATTGGGGGTTGTTTAAGCATCTCTTCACGGTTCGATCCCAGACTGTGAAGAAAGCCCTCCCTGCTGATGGGAAGACTCATGTGCTCTAGATGTGTGGAGGTTTAGGGGTCCATAAAAGGCAGCGTAGTTCCTTTCCTGCCATTACTTTTCCCAAATCTGTCAGAGGCTGGCAGTCGACCTAGTTCTACTGCAAAGATGTAGCGCCATCCAACATGTCGACTGGTCTTCCCCCCTTTACACCTGACCGCCCTGCAGCCCCCAAGTCCCTGAAGGTGACCGATGAGGAGCATGTCCAAGTGGGCATCTTAGTCGAGGCGGTGGTGCAACTGATCCGGGGCGGAGTGACAAGCATGGACCTGCTTGAGACGTTCCTCGATCGACGCATTCTGCCGCTCCAGGCCAGAGACCACACCATGTGGCACTACGCAGGCCTGGGGGACTCGACCAAGACGCATCCAGAGGAGGTTCCACAGGAGACTGTTGAGTAGTGGCTTCGGAGCATCACTGGGGCTTGCGACAATCCCGTGGGAGCCAAGAGGATCCGACCTTACTCGGCCGAAAACCCACCGAAGAACCTGGTGAGTAATGTGGTGTCGACAGATGTATTTATACTGTCGAGTGATGAATTGTCTTGTAGACTGACTACTTTGTTGATGTTGGGGAATGTTGCATGGGAAACAAAAAAATTCCTACACACACGCAAGATCTATCCATGGTGACGAGCATCTACGAGAGGGAGAGTGGATCTACATACCCTTGTAGATCGCTAAGCGGGAAGCGTTAAGAAACGTGGTTGGTGTAGTCTAACATCTTCGTCCAAATCGTCGAGTTTCCCGTGATCTCATCACGATCCGTCCTGCGATCCAATCACGATCCGTCATGTGAACTCATCACGATCTACCCCGCGAACTCATCACGATCCGTCCCGCGATCTCATCACGATCTGTCTCGTGATCTTGATCATGGTCCTTCCGATCTAGCGCCGAACAGACGGCACCTCCGCGTTCAGCACACGTACAGCTCGATGAAGATCTCCACCTTCTTGATCCAGCAAGACGGAGCGGAGAGATAGACGAGTTATCCAGCAGCACGACGGCATTGCGGCTATGGTGGTGGAGCTATTCCGGCAGGGCTTCGCCAAAGCGCTGTAGAAAAACCGATCTAGAGGAGAAACGATCTAGAGGAAGAAGAGGCCAGCACGTGGCAATTAGGGTTAGCTCTTCCCTCTAAATACTATAGTATATATAGGAGTGAGGGAGGGGAGGAAGCAGCCTCAAATCCTCAATATCTGGCCGAAATTGGAGGTGGAGGAGTCCTACTCCAATCCTATTTGAGTAGGATTCCTACTTTCCACTTGGAAACTCTTTCCACCTCTCCACCTTTGGATTTTTTCCTTTTCAAACCTCATGGGATTTAGTGGAGGCTTCGGCCAGCCCACTAGGGGCTGCTTTGTCTCCTTCCACAGCCCATGAGGCCCCTCGGGGCGTGACACCCCTCCCGATGGTCCCCCGGTACACTGTCGGCACTCCCAGTACACTACCGATGAACCCGAAACTTTTCCGGCGACCAAAACAGGACTTCCTATATATCAATCTTTACCTCCAGACCATTCTGGAGCTCCTTGTGACGTTCGGGATCTCATCTGGGACTCCGAACAACCTTTGGTCACCACCATACATAACTCTATACTACTGAAACGTCACCGAACCTTAAGTGTGCAGACCGTGCGGGTTCGAGAACTATGTAGACATGACCGAGACACCTCTACGGTTAATAACCAATAGCAGTACCTGGATGCCCATATTGGTTCCTACATATTCTACGAAGATCTTTATCAGTCGAACCTCTATGTCAAGGATTCAGTTAATCCCGTATGATGTTCCCTTTGTTCTTCAGTATGTTACTTGCCCGAGATTCGATCGTCGGTATCTCCATACCTAGTTCAACTTCGTTACCGGCAAGTCTCTTTACTCTTTTCGTAATACAAGATCCCGTGACTAACACTTATTCACATTGCTTGCAAGGCTTGTTGTGATGTTGTATTACCGAGTGGGCCCTGAGATACCTCTCCGTCACACGGAGTAACAAATCCCAGTCTTGATCCATGACAACCCAACAAACACCCTCGGAGATACCTATAGAGCACCTTTATAGTCACCCAGTTACGTTGCGACATTTGATACACACAAGGTACTCCTCCGGTGTCAGTGAGTTACATGATCTCATGGTCATAGGAACATATACTTGACATGCAGAAAACAGTAGCAATAAACTGACACGATCATATGCTACGTTTGTAGTTTGGGTCTTGTCCATCACATCATTCTCCTAATGATGTGATCTTGTTACCAAATGACATCTCATGTCCATGACTAGGAAACCATAGGCATCTTTGATCAACGAGCTAGTCTATTAGAGGCATACTAGGGACATGGTGTTGTCTATGTATCCACACATGTATCTGAGTTTCCGATCAACACAATTATAGCATGGATAATAAACGATTATCATGAACAAGGAAATATGATAATAATCAATTTATTATTGCTTCTAGGGCATATTTCCAACAGTCTCCCACTTGCACTAGACTCAATAATCTAGTTCACATCACCATGTGATTCGCATTGTTATGAATCTAACACCCAATGAGTTCTGGGGTTCGATCATGCTTTGCATGTGAGAGAGGTCTTATAGTCAACGGGTCTGCGACATTCTGATTCGTGTGTACTTTGCAAAGCACTATGTCAAACTGTAAACACTGCTACCACACTCCACTTGGTACTATTCCAAATGGCCGCTCCACTATACGTATCCGGATTGCTACTAAGAGTCATCCAGATTAGTGTTAAAGCTTGCATCGACGTAACTCTTTACGACGAACTCTTTATCACCCCCATAATCGAGAAACATCTCCTTAGTCTTTTATTTACTAATGATAATCTTGACCGCTATCCAGTGATCTAGTACTGGATCACTTTTGTACCCCTTGATAGACTCATGGCAAGGCACACACCAGGTGCGGTACACAGCATGGCATAATATAGAGCCTATGGTTAAGGCATAGGGGACGACGTTCATCCTTTCTTATTCTTCTACCGTTGTCAAGCTTTGAGTCTCACTCAACTTCACACCTTACAAATCCGGCGAGAACTCTTTCTCTGACTTATCCATTTTGAACTCTTTCAAAATTTTGTCAAGGTATGTACTCATTCAAAGTCTCATCAAGCATCTTGATCTATCTCTATAGATCTTGATGCTCAACAATTAGGTAGCTTTATCCAGGTCTTCCTTTGAAAAACTCTTTTCAAACAACCGTTTATGCTTTCCAGAAATTCTACATCATTTCCGATCAACAATATGTCAACCACATATGCTTACCAGAAACTCTATAGTGCTCCCACTCACTTTATTGTAAATACAAGTTTCTCATAAACTTTGTATAGACTCAAAAACATTGATCACCTCATCAAAGTGTATATTCCAACTCCGAGATGCTTGATTCAGTTCATAGAAGGATCACTGAAGCTTGCACACCTTTTAGCATCCTTAGGACTGACAAAACCTTCTGGTTGTATCTCATACAACCTTTCCTTAAGGAAGGAAACGATGTTTTGACATCCATCTGCCAGATTTCATAATTGAAAAATGCAGCAACTGCTAACATAATTCCAATAGACTTTAGCATCGCTACGAGTGAGAAAGTCTCATCGCAGTCAACTCTTTGAACTTGTCGGAAACTTCTTTGCGACAAATCGAGCTCTATAAATGGTGACGTTTACCCTTAGTGTCTGTCATCATCTCAAAGGTCCATTTGTACTCGATGACCTGCCGTCCAACGAGCAAGTATACCAAAGTCTATACTTGGTTTTCATACATGGATCCTTTCTCGGATTTCATGGCCTCGAACCATTTGTCAGAATCCAGGCCCATCATCGCTTCTCCACAGCTTGTAGGTTCATTGTTGTCCAACAATATGACCTCCAAGACAGGGTTGTCGTACCGCTCAGGAGCAGTACACATCCTTGTCGACCTAAGAGGTTTGATAGTAACTTGATCCAAAGCTTCATGACCATCATCATTAACTAACGCAGGCTTCACAGAAACATCTTCCTGCGCTGCGCTACTCTCTGGTTGAACAAAGGTTCAAGAAACTCATCAAGTTCTATCTTCCTCCCACTCAATTCTTTCGAGAGAAACTTTTTCTCGAGAAAGGACCCGTTTTAGCAACAAACACTTTATGCTTGGATCTGAGATAGAAGGTTCACCCAACTGTTCTTAGGGTAATCTATGAAGATGCATTTGTCCACTTTGGGTTAGAGCTCATTAGGTGAAAACGTTTTTCCACACAAGCATTGCAGCCCCAAACATTAAGAAATGACAGCTTAGGCTTCTATCAAACCATAATTCACACGGTGTCATCTCAACAGATTTCGATGCTGCCCTATTTAAAGTGAATGTGGTTGTCTCTAATGCATAACCCCAAAACTACAGTAGCAAAACGGTAAGAGACATCATAGCCCACACCATATCCAATAGAGCACGACTATGACATTCGAACACACCATCACACTATGGTGTTCTAGGTGGCGTGAGTTGTGAAACGACTTTCACATTGTCTAAAGTTGTATGCCAAACTCGTAACTCTGATATTCACCTCCACGATCATATCGCAGACATTTTTATCTTCTTGTCACGATGATCTTAAACTTCCCTCAGAATTTGCTTGAACTTTTCAAACGATTCAGACTTGTGTTTCATTATGTAAACATACACTATTTCTACTCAAATCATCAGTGAAGGTAAGAAAATAACGATATCCACCGCACGCTACAAGACTCATTGGATTGCATACATCAACATGTATCATTTCCAATAAATCACTTGCCCGCTCCATCAATCCGGAAAACAAGGTCCTTAGTCATCTTGACCAGGAGGCATGGTTCGCATGTCTCAACCGATTCGAAATCAAATGAGTCCAAAGATCCATCAACATGGAGTTTCTTCATGCGCTTTATACCAATATGACATTTAGAGGCAGTGCGACAAGTATGTGGTACTATCATTATTAACTTTGTATCTGATGGCATCAATGTTATGAACATGTATATTACTATGATCAAGATTCAACAAACCATTCTCACTGGGTGCATGACCATTGAAGGTATTATTCATGTAAACAGAATAACCATTATTCTCTAACTTAAATGAATAACCATTTTGCAATAAACACGATCTAATCATGTTCATGCTCAACGCAAAACACCAAATAACATTTATTTAGGTTCGTCACTAATCCCGAAGGTAGAGAGAGCGTGCGATGTTGATCACATCAACCTTGGAAACATTTCCAACAGACATCGTCACCTCACCCTTAGCTAGTTCTCCATTTATTCAGTAGCTTTTATTTCGAGTTACTAACATTTAGCAACGGAACCGGTTTCCAATACCTAGGTGCTATTAGGAGTACTAGCAAGGTACACATCAATAACACGTATATCAAATATACTTCTGTTGATGTTGCCAGCCGTCTTATCTACCAAGTATCTAGGGTTGTTCCGCTTCAGCGACCACTCTCCTCATAATCGAAGCACTTAGTCTCAGGTTTGGGTTCAACTTTAGGTTGCTTCACTGGAGCATCAACTGACTTGCGATCCATGAAGTTTCCCTCCTTGCTCTTGCCCTTCTCGAAACTAGTGGTTTGACTAACCATCAACACTTGATGCTCCGTCTTGATTTCTACCTTCGTGGTGCAAAACATCGCGAACAGCTCAGGGATCATTATTTCTATCCCTGGCATTTTATAGTTCATCACCAAGTTCTAGTAGCTTAGTGACAGTGACTTGGAGAACTATATCAATCACTATCTTATCTGGAAGATCAACTCCCACTCGATACAAGCAATTGTAGCACCTAGACAATCTGAGCACATGCTCAACGATTGAGCTATTCTCCTTCATCTTGCAGGCAAAGAATCTTGTTGGAGATCTCATATCTCGCAACACGGGCACGGTCCTGAGATCCTAATTTCAGCTCTTAGAACATCTCATATGTTCCATGACGTTCAAAACATTTCGGAGCCTCAATTCTAAGCCGTAATGCATGACGCACTAAACTATCAAGTAGTCATCAGAACGTGCATGTCAGATGTTGACAACATCTACAGACGACGCTAGAGGGGTTGGCGCACCGAGCGGTGCATTAAGGACATAAGCCTTCTGTGCAGCAATGAGGACAATCCTCAGATCACGGACCCAGTCCGCAATATTGCTATCATCATCTTTCAACTATATTTCTCTAGGAACATATAAAAACTGAAGGGAGCTACAGCGCAAGCAAGTAATCTACAACATAATTTGCAAAGACACTACTTACTATGTTCATGATAATGAGTTCAATTAATCATATTACTGAAGAACTCCCACTCAAATTGACATCCCTCTGGTCATTCGAGTGATACATGATCCAAATTCACCAACTCAAGTCCGATCATCACGTGAGTTGAGGTGGTTTGAATGGTTAACATCATCATGTTGATCATATCTACTATATGAATCATGTTCGACCTTTCGGTCTCTTGTGTTCCAAGGCCATGTATGTACATGCTAGGCTCTTCAAGTTTAACCCGAGTGTTCTGCATGTGCAACCCTGGCTTGCACCCGTTGTATGTGAACGTAGAGTCTATCACACCCGATCATCACGTGGTGTATCGACATGACGAACTTTCGTAACTGTGCACACTCGGGGAGAACACAATTTATCTTGAAATTACGTGAGGGATCACCTTATAATGCTACCGTCATCCTAAGCAAAACAAGGTGCATAAAAGGATTAACATCACATGCAAATCACAAGTGACATGATATGGCCATGAACTTGTGCTTTTGATCTCCATCTTGAAAGCACCAACTTGATCTCCATCGTCACCAGCACGACACCATGATCTCCATCAACGTGTCGCCATCGGGGTTGTCGCGCCCACCATGATTCTACTACTATTGCTACCGTTTAGCAATAAAGTAAAGCATTACATAGCGCTTAATGATTGACATGCAGGTCATACAATAATTAAAGACAACCCTATGGCTCCTGCCGGTTGCCGTACTCATCGACATGCAAGTCGTGATATTCTATTCAAAACATGATCATCTCATACATCACATATATCTCATCATGTAATTGGCCATATCACATCACAACAAACCCTGCAAAAACAAGTTAGATGTCCTCTAATTGTTGTTGCATGTTTTACGTGGCTGCTACGGGTATCTAGCAAGAACAATTCTCACCTACGCGTAAACCACAATGGTGATACATAAGTTGCTTTTCAACCTTCTCAAGGACCGCCTTTGTCGAATCCGATCCAACTAAAGTAGCAGAAAGAGGCACCCACCAGCCATCTTTGTGCAACGAGGGTACACGTCAGTTGATGGAGCCGGTCTCTCGTACCGTATGAGTAAGGTTGGTCTGGGCCACTTCATCCCACAATACCGCTGAACCAAAACACAACCAAGGATCTCATCCGGGACTCCAAACAACCTTCGGTCACCACCATATATAACTCTATACTACCGAAACGTCACCAAACCTTAAGTGTGCAGACCCTGCGGGTTCGAGAACTACGTAGACATGACCGAGACACCTCTATGGTCAATAACCAATAGCGGGACCTGGATGCCCATATTGGTTCCTACATATTCTACGAAGATCTTTATCGGTCGAACCTCTATGTCAAGGATTCAGTTAATCCCGTATGATGTTCCTTTTGTTCTTCAGTATGTTACTTGCCTGAGATTCGATCGTCGGTATCTCCATACCTAGTTCAACCTCGTTACCGGCAAGTCTCTTTACTCGTTCCGTAATACAAGATCTCGTGACTAACATTTAGTCACATTGCTTGCAAGGCTTGTTGTCATGTTGTATTACCGAGTGGGCCCTGAGATACCTCTCCGTCACACGGAGTAAGAAATCCCAGTCTTGATCCATGCCAACCCAACAGACACCCTTGGAGATACCTGTAGGGCACCTTTATAGTCACCCAGTTACGTTGCGATGTTTGACACACACAAGGTACTCCTCCGGTGTCAGTGAGTTGCATGATCTCATGGTCATAGAAACATGTACTTGACATGCAGAAAACAGTAGCAATAAACTGACACGATCATATGCTACGTTTGTAGTTTGGGTCTTGTCCATCACATCATTCTCCTAATGATGTGATCTTGTTACCAAATGACATCTCATGTCCATGACTAGGAAACCATAGCCATCTTTGATCAACGAGCTAGTCTATTAGAGGCATACTAGGGACATGGTGTTGTCTATGTATCCACACATGTATCTGAGTTTCCGATCAACACAATTATAGCATGGATAATAAACGATTATCATGAACAAGGAAATATGATCATAACCAATTTATTATTGCCTCTAGGGCATATTTCCAACATTTGAATCATGCATTAGTGGACGAACATGCACTCGCCGTTCCCAACGGGAACCATGTGGAAGACGGCATGGTGAGCGAGGGCGGTAGCATGGACGGTGATGGTCTTTCCGAATCTGAGGATGAATATGAAGATTTTGTCAAAGATAAGGAAGTCGAGTCACCTCCTTGTCGTGAAGGCCGCTCCAAGGCCCGTCAGGATCCGGCAGCAGCTGAGGACAAGGCTCCGGGCCCAAGCGAGAAGAACCCGAAACGAAGCCGCTCTCAACAGTCGGGTCAAGTGAAAGACTAGCCAAGCAGCCCAAGCAAGCCATATCCAAGCCTCGCAAAGCTCTGCCCCGCATGAGGGTGGCCGTACCTGTCGTCTCCACGTAAGTGTTCATTTCCTAATTTTTCTGTCGACTAAAGTCTTGAGTTATATCTGAGCGAAAAGCTGTTCAATCCTTCAGAGCCGCAACATCCGTGACCTCGCCTTCTCGAGATGGAGGAGACGCGATGGATGTTGACACTGCTGATGCTGCCACTTCTCATAGAGGTAAGAAAGTTGTTGGTTTGTTGAATGGGACTGGGCACATGCAGATGTTGATACTATCGGTTGTCATTGTAGAGGTCATTCAAGTGGAGGACGACGAGGAGCCACTGGGCACTTCGCGCGCTCGCACCCGGAGGGTGTCATCGGCGCAAGCACCTCAACGCTCAGCCGCAGAGTCTTCTCAGGGGAGAGGTGGCTCGGCGCAACCTAGGGTTGAGCCTGCAACGCCTCAGTCGCATGCTCCTCCAGTCATCTCGACCGTTGTGACGTCGACTCCAACCGGGCCCCCTCAGGCTGCCTCGGCTGCCCTAGCAACCATGCCAACTCCACCTGTGATGGCCTTCTCTATGCACCGCACTCCGGAGGATCAGACTGGAGCTGTGAAAGAAGCCATGATCCAGGCGGAGCAGCTCATGCTGAGGACCAAGGAGGCGTTCAAGGCTAGCAAACTGGCTTTTGACATCAGCGCAACCCTCCGCACCAACATTCGAGTAAGTTCTATTATAAGTCCATTGTCGATTGAATTCTTGTCTTCTCTTGGCTGCTGTACACCCACTTGATGATTGCCGTAGAATACTTGGATTTTCTCCACTTGAATAGGTCAAATCGTAGTCAAGTGGGATTGGGGTAGATAGTACACGTGGTACTAGGTCGCTCGACGTGTTGAGTGTGAATATGTTTTTTTCTCTGACGGGTTACTCGACGGATCGAGAGTTAACCGTCTCAGTGGAGGCGCTCTTAGTGCACCCACTGGGTGTAGTCCCCGAGACCTCTGTCGAGTGCTTGTATCGACAAGGGTCTTAGAGTTTGTCATACTCACCACTCCGCAGTTGCTCTGTAGGTCTCGTGGGTGTTATGGGCAAACCATGATATGATGATGCATAAGGATAGACTGCACTTCTTAGAATGATGGAAGTTTCTGCCGCTCGACTGATCGAGAATCGGCAGATCTAGTGGGGGCGCTCTTAGCGCACCCAGTGGGTGTAGTCTTCGAGGCCACCGTCGGGTGCTTGCACCGGCGGGGGTCTTGGAGTTTATTGTATACATGATACATTTCACTTCGAACCACACCACTCCGCAGCTCCCTTGTAGGTTTCATGGATATTATTGAAAAACCATGATATGACGCTGCATAAGGATCGATTGAACTTCACGGAGTAGGTAGGCGCGTCACTCGACGGGTCGAGTGCACGGACAGGGCTGACCTTGTCGAATGCTTTAATAGCCAGTGGGGGCACTCTTAGTGCACCCACTGTGTGTAGTCCCCGAGACCACTGTCAGGTGCTTGCATTGGCAGGGGTCTTCTATAGAGACTGTTCATCGCAGACAATAAACGGTAGGTTTGAAAACTTGTCGTACGCATGGTACTAAAGTCGCTCGGCATGTCGAGTGTGAATGTTTTTTTTCTGACGGGTTACTCGACAGATCGAGAGTTAACCGTCTCAGTCGGGGCGCTCTTAGCGCACCCACTGGGTGTAGTCCCCGAGACCTCTGTCGAGTGCTTGCACTGACACGGGTCTTTAACAGAGACAGTTCCGGATTTATTTACGACGCGCGAAGCGCCAGAGCCACTCGACATGCCGAGTGGACTTTCTGCTTGGGTGCTTCTAACATACTCAGTCGACTATCTCAAGCGTCACTCGTTGATTGAATTCTTGTCTTGTGTTGATTCCAGAGGGCTTGTGAACTTGGGGCGGAGTACAAGGACGCGGAGGACGAAAGGAACCGGCTGCAGGTGGATCTGGCGGTCTCCAACAATGCCTTGGAGCGAGTGCGTGCTGAGGTGAAGGCTTTGGGAGGTAATTGCTGCTGACTTTCCACATTTTCTTCTTCACTCGTCATGTTGTGAACCGAGTGCTCTCACTTGAACAGACATACGCGCTAAAAACCGTCGACTCCAAGCGTGACTCAACAATGTTGTTTCTTTAGATTCCATGAAGAAAGCGCTGGAGGAGAAAGACAAGGCGCTTATTGACGCTCAACAGGTGGCCAAGGACAAAACTGAAGCTGCGGACTGGAAGCTGGCGACTGCCAAGGAGCTGGAGGATGAGAGCGCCAAGTTGAAGCAAGAGCGTGCGGACCTCGTCAAGAAGGCCGAGCAACTGACTAAGAGGAGCAATGGCCTGGAGAGGCATCTGGGCGAGTTCTCGAGGAAGATGTATCTTCTGCTCGACGGTGAGTGCCTCTTGTCGACCGTTATTTGCAAAAAAAATTGAGGGTCGCGGTTCACCAACTCTCTTCCAATTTCCCATTCTTCAACAGAATTCTGCTAGGAGTTTGAGAAGGAAACAAAAGAGGTTGAGCCCAATCTTGACCCCACCAAGTCGCTAGTTGCTGACACGGTGGCGATGAACATGTTGTGACTCAACTTCCGACTCCAAGGCATCCAGGCCTACGTTGCTCAACTGAAATCTGCCATGGAAAGAATCGACAAGGAGCTATGGCCCGAGGACACTCTTCACCTCGACCTCAACTCCATAATGGCTCGTCTGAATGAACTCCCCGGCCGAGTGCAAGCTTGGAAAAAATTTGCTGCTCGCTGCGGGGCCGACGTGGCATTATCACTCGTTAGGGTCCACTGTAGGGACGTGAGGGAGAAGAAACTGAAGGAGCTCCAGGTGGTGAACACGAAGAAACTCCAGTTCGAGGACTTCATGGAAACCTTCATCGAGGCAGCTACCAGAATCGCCGACGGCATTGACTTGGACACCTTCGTCGAGCCAGCCAGCCCATCTCCCGTTTGAAAAACTTGGTCTTTGGAAGAAATAGTTAAATTTCCCTCGGTATGCCGAGTGGATTTGTATCCTTTAAAACTTTATCCAGGCCTTAGGTCTAAGCACATTTTCTTTCATACGAAACGTTTATCCATGGTTTACCCTTTGGATTTTGCTCGTATTTGGCTTTCAATTGTCTAGTTGACTGAGTTTGTTTTTAACTTAGGCGAAGCGTGTTCGCAGCTAAGCCCCCAAGTGTGAGGATTGCTCAACACTTAGAGTATTTTGAACTTAGGCCAATGCCGATTCGCAGCTAATTCGTCGAGTGAATGGATTACTATCCACTCGACGGAGTTTTTTAACTTAGGCGAAACGTGTTTCACAGCTAAGTCTCCGAGTGTGAGGATTGCTCATCACTCGGAGTGTTTTTGAACTTAGGCGAATCTCGATTCGCAGCTAAGTTGTCGAGTGAATGGATTACTATCCGCTCGACGGAGTTTTTTAACTTAGGCGAAACGTGTTTCGTAGCTAAGTCTTCGAGTGTGAGCATTGCTCATCACTCAGAGTGTTTTTGGACTTAGGCGAATGTCGATTCGCAGCTAAGTTGTCGAGTGAATGGATTACTATCCGCTCGACGGAGTTTTTTAACTTAGGCGAAACGTGTTTCGCAGCTAAGTCCCCGAGTGTGAGGATTGCTCATCACTCGGAGTATTTTGAACTTAGGCGAATGTCGATTCATAGCTAAGTTGTCGAGTTAATGGATTACTATCCACCCGATGGGATTTTTTAAATTACGCGAAACATGTTTCGCAGCTAAGCCCCCGAGCATGAGGATTGCTCATCACTCGGAGTGTTTTTGAACTTAGGCGAATGTCGATTCGCAGCTAAGTTGTCGAGCGAATGGATTACTATCCACCCGTCAGAGTTTTTTTTAACTTAGGCGAAGCATGTTCGCGGCTAAGCCCCTGAGTGTGAGGATTTCTCATCACTCAGAGTGTTTTCGAACTTAGGCGAATGTCGATTCGCAGCTAAGTTGTCGAGTGAATGGATTACTACCCACCTGACGGAGTTTTTTAACTTAGGCGAAGCGGGTTCGCAGCTAAGCCCCCGAGTGTGAGGATTGCTCATCACTCAGAGTAATTTTGGATCCTAAGCGAAGATAGATTCGCGTATAGGTCGTCGAGTGAATGGACTGCTATCCACCCGACAGGGTTTTTAACTTAGGCGAAGCATGTTCGCGGCTAAGCCCCCGAATGTGAGGATTGCTCATCACTCGGTGTATTTTTGAACCTAAGCGAAGACGGATTCACGAATAGGCCATCAGGTGAATGGACTGCTATCGACCCGACAGGGTTTTTAACTTAGGCAAAGCATGTTTGCGACTAAGCCCTCGAATGTGAGGATTGCTCATCACTCGGAGTATTCCCAAGAACGTAATTGTACGATCGGAGTCAACAACGTAAATTGCAGAAACGTGGATGGCATTGATGAAGTATTCTTATTACATCAGAAAACTCTTGTCTCAAGTATAAAAATGCCAGAGCAAATCTGCATTCCAGGCTTGTGGCTCATCTATCCGCTTCACAAGATTGTATAGGTGATAGGCTCCATTGTTTAGCACCTTGGTGACGACAAAAGGACCTTCCCATGCAGGAGCAAGCTTGTGAGGTCGTTGTTGGTTCACTCGGAGCACCAAGCCTCCTTCATGGAAAGCTCGACTCTTCACATTCCTTGCATGGAAGCGTCGCAGTTCTTGCTTGTAGGCAGTAGTCCGGATCAGAGCCATCTCTCGTTCTTCCTCCAAAAGATCTACCCCATCCTATCTGGCCTGTTCAGCTTCAGCTTCAGAGTATAGCTCCACTCGAGGAGAATTGTGGGCCAAGTCACTCGGCAATATGGCTTCAGCACCATAGACAAGGAAGAAAGGAGTTCGTCTAGTCGACCGATTAGGCGTTGTACTCAATCCCCACAAAATAGACGGCAACTCAGTTACCCAGGCACCGGTGGCATGATCCAAATCGCGCATGAGGCGAGGTTTCGGACCTTGCAGAATGAGACCATTAGCGCGCTCGACTTGCCCATTGGTTTGAGGATGTGCAACAAAAGCATAATCCACTCGGGTGCCTTGGGAGTTACAGAATCTTCTGAATTCTTCCGAGTCAAAATTAGTGTGGTTGTCTATGATGATGCTATGTGGAATGCCGTATCGAATAATGATCTTCCTCATGAATGTGACTCCAGTACGGGCATTCAGTTTCTTAATGGGCTTGGCTTCAATCCACTTGGTGAATTTTTCAACTGCTACCAACAAGTGAGTGAATCCTCCTTTTCCGGGTCGAAAGGGACCAACCATGTCGAGTCCCCAAACCGCAAATGGCCAGGTGAGAGGAATGGTCTTCACGGCAGACGCCGGCTTGTGTGAGAGGTTTGCATAGAATTGGCAACCCTCACAATGATCGATGATGTCTTTAGCCATCTCATTAGCTCGCGGTCAGTAAAAACCAGCTCGGTACGCCTTAGCGACAATCGCCCTTGAAGACGCATGGTGACCGCAAGTTCCTGAGTGAATCTCGTCCAGGATCATTTGACCTTCTTTGGGGGAAATGCAGCGCTGAGTGACACCAGTCACGCTCTCTCTGAACAGCTGATCTCCCATCACAGTGAAAGCCTTGGACCTATGCACAATCTGCCGAGCCTCTGCTTCATCTTCGGGGAGCTCTTGTCTGAGGATATAGGCAATGTATGGCACAGTCCAGTCGGGAATGATAACCAAAATCTCCATGACCAGGTCAATCACAATAGGAACGTCGACTTTAGTCGAGTCAGTGGAACTCAAAGCTTGTGTGGGCTCTTCGATGAAGGGATCTTCTTGAACTGAAGGAGTGTGCAAATGCTCCAAGAACACACCGCTAGGGACAGGCCGTCGAGTGGAACCAATCTTGGACAGCTCATCGGCCGCTTGATTTTTCGATCGAGGAACATGATGAAGTTCCAGGCCTTCAAATTTCTTCTCCAGCTTCCGGACTGCATTGCACTATCCAGTCATAGAGGGGTTTTTGACATCCCACTCTTTCATCACTTGATTCACCACCAAATCTGAGTCACCATAAACCATCAGGCGCTTGACGCCCAGTGAGATAGCCATGCACAACCCATATAAAAGTGCTTCATACTCTGCCTCATTATTGGAGGAATCAAAGTGAATCTGCAGGACGTACCTGAGCTTGTCACCTCTGGGAGATATCAAGACTACACCAGCACCGGATCCATTCAACATCTTGGAGCCATCAAAGAACATTGTCCAATGCGCCGAATGAACTTGGATAGGATGTCGTTGCTTAATCCACTCGGCCATGAAATCTGCCAATGCTTGGGACTTGATTACTTTCTTGGCCTCAAATTTGATGTCAAAATATCCAAGCTCAATTGCCCATTTAGCCACTCGACCTCATGCATCGCGATTATTGAAAATCTTAGACAAAGGAGCATCACTAACGACTGAAATCGAGTGGTCTTGGAAATAGTGCGCCACCTTCTTCGCTGATAGGTAAATACCATACACCAGCTTCTGATAATATGGATATCTTTGCTTTGAAGGGCACAATACTTCCGAGACATAATATACTAGCTGCTGGACTTTATAGGCTTTACCCTCCTCTTCTCGCTCGACAGTCAGCACTGTACTAACGACCTGATTTGTGGCCGCGATGTACAGGAGCAAGGGCTCTTTGCTGGCAAGAGCGGCCAGCACTGGCTGGGTGGAGAGCAGGGCTTTGAGCTCTACAAACGCTGCTTCGGCTTCGGGAGTCCAGTCGAATGTGTCGGACTTCTTCATCAATTGATATAAAGGTAGTGCCTTCTCACCAAGACGAGAAATGAATCGACTCAATGCTGCCAAGCAACCTGTGAGCTTCTGAATGTTGTGCACTCGCACGGGAGTCTTCATACGGGTAATGGCGCTGATCTTCTCAGGGTTGACATCAATTCCTTGCTCGGAAACGAGAAAACCGAGCAACTTGCCGCCAGGGACGCCAAAGGTACATTTTGCCGAATTCAGCTTTATGTCGAATCGCCTCAGATTGGCGAATGTCTCGGCCAAGTCGGCCAACAGGTCAGAACCTTTGCGGGACTTGACCACTATGTCATCCATATACGCCTCGACATTCCGAGGGATCTGGTCGAGTAAGCATTTTTGAATCATGCGCATAAAAGTAGCACCGGCATTCTTGAGACCAAAAGGCATGGTTATGTGACAAAAGCACCCGAATGGGGTGATGAAGGTTGTTTTTATTTCGTCCGGGCCATACAGACGGATCTGATGGTACCTAGAATAAGCATCCAAAAACAATAATCGCTCGCACCCCGCTGTCGAGTCAACAATTTGATCTATGCGGGGGAGCGGAAAATGGTCTTTTGGGCACACCTTATTGAGATGTTTTAAGTCAATGCACATGCGCAATGACTTATCCTTCTTTGGCACCATCACAACATTCGAGAGCCACTCAGAGTGGTAAATCTCCCGAATGAACTTGGCTTGCAAGAGACGGGCCACTTCTTCTCCGATTGCCTTGTGCTTCTATGCCGCGGATCGACGCAAATGCTCCCTGACGGGCTTGGCTTTCGGAAATTGGAACCACTCGCAGACAGTGCTCAGCCAGCTCCTTGGGAATCCCCGGCATGTCAGTGGGCTTCCATGCAAAGATATCTGAACAAGGTAGGCACGGTCATCAAAGTCCACATCCTGCTCATCACCGAAGGAGCACCGGTCGCCCTGGCGTCGGGGCGCGTACGGACCACTCCGTGGAGGGGTGGGCACTCGACGGTGGTCATCACGGTGAAACTGATCTCTGTCTTGCCCTTCACGAAAACTGCCGCCTCGACAACGCAAGGGCGATCCAGGGTTGTGTGCCGACTGAATGGTCTCTGTCTTAGGTGAATTGCTGTGAATCCTATGGCGGGACTGAGAAACAGTTGAGTTCTGACGCAGCGCTGCATCCAACAGCGCTCTGATTTGCAACAACCCTCTTCTGGCCTCTGACCGGGACGGTTGAATGGAGTCTGCTATCCTAGCAGCTGCAGCAATGTCTAGCACAGGAGTTCGGTATACCTCAACATCGTTGTGATTTCCAGTCGGAAATAACTTCCGCTGGTGTCGACTGGGACGTGGCGGGCACTGGCGAGCGCGCTCGTCGATCTCTGCCTGGAGTTCTTCCAGACGAACGCGTGCGGCCTCCAAAGCTTGGGCCTCGGCGGTCGCGCCGACGATGGGAGTGTGAAGAACCTCCTCGTCGCGATGTGGCTGCCCATTCGACGGACCACCAGCCTCGCGCTTGCCACGACCAAAGACAGGCGGTGAACTCTGATGAGAGCCCGCCATCAAGACCTCCGCTGCGGGATCACAGCTTTCGCACTCGAAGGGCATGTCGGACAGATCGGAATCCAACTCGAACACGCTGTGAAGGGACTCGGCGGGCTCGAGCGCTGCAATCTGCGGAGAAGTTTGACACGCCATCGCGTGTTCAACCCAACGCTGATGTCGTGAGTGGACGGACCGTTTGCCACTATGAACAGTGAGAGGAGCCGACGCATAAGGGGTCGACAACCAACACAGCAACACGCCGTAGGAACCCGTGCGGAAGTGCGCGGCCCGTCGGACCAGGAGCGCCTTGACATCGAGAGGCGCCTCTTGGAGCCATGCCGAATCATCAGCAATGAAGGTGAGCGCTCCGAAACGGATCTCGTGGCCCAGAGCAAAAATAACACCGGAACACATGTCGAAGGGTGAAAACCGCAACCTCGCCGGAAGTCGCTTAGACGCCTGCCCCACGGTGGGTGCCAACTGTCGTGGGAACGAGCCTGACAGTAGAAGGTAGGGGCACGAAGGGAGAGGGCAGAGTCCTAGCTATGGTGAGGGTGTACACACGTATGTATGAGTTCAGGCCCCTCTCATGGAGGTAACAGCCCTACGTCTTAGTGCTCGGGAGCTTATGTCATGTGGAATAGTGAGATTACAATCGTTGCCAACCCTTGTGCAGGAGGGGAGGGGCGGCTTATATAGAGTTCGCTGCCCCTCATTATCCCGCATCTAAGAGTCTGGTCGTGGGGTTTAAAGCCCGCCGTTACTGGTAACGTACATAATAAAAGCTACTAATAACCATTAAACCAGCGTCTGCCCGTTGGGCTATTGATGATGGCTTCTGGTCTTCTGGTGTCGAGTGAAGCGAGGTCTGCCAAGTGACACGCGACTGCCGAGTGAGAGGAGGAGCTCTGAGTGGTTTACTGTCGAGTGGTCTTGGACGTCTCCAGGGATCCACTCGGAAGTTCATGCTTGATCTTCAAGTCCTCCCATGTAGTGTCCTTGGGTAGGGTATGTAGGCCTTGCCTAGGACCCTACCCTAGGTACATACCCTCGTCAGCGGCAGTGCCACAAGTATGTGGTACTATCATTATTAACTTTGTATCTTTTGGCATCAATGTTATGAACATGTGTATTACTATGATCAAGATTCAACAAACCATTCTCACTGGGTGCATGACCATTGAAGGTATTATTCATGTAAACACAATAACAATTATTCTCTAACTTAAATGAATAACCGTGTTGCAATAAACATGATCTAACCACGTTCATGCTCAACGCAAAACACCAAGTAACATTTATTTAGGTTCATCACTAATCCTGAAGGTAGAGAGAGAGTGCGATGTTGATCACATCAACCTTGGAAACATTTCCAACACACATTGTCCCCTCACCCTTAGCTAGTTCTCCGTTTATTCCGTTGCTTTTATTTCGAGTTACTAACATTTAGCAATCGAACCGGTATCCAATACCCAGGTGCTACTAGGAGTACTAGCAAGGTACACATCAATAACACATATATCAAATATACTTCCGTCGACATTGCCAGCCTTCTTATCTACCAAGTATCTAGGGTTGTTCCACTTCAGCGACCGCTCTCCTCATAATCGAAGCACTTAGTCTTGGGTTTGGATTCAACTTTGGGTTGCTTCACTAGAGCAGCAACTGACTTGCCATCCATGAAGTTTCCCTCCTTGCCCTTGCCATTCTCGAAACTAGTGGTTTTTACTAACCATCAACACTTGACGCTCCTTCTTGATTTCTACCTTCGCATTGTCAAACATCGTGAATAACTCAGGGATCATTATTTCTATCCCTGGCACTTTATAGTTCATCACCGAGTTCTAGTAGCTTAGTGACAGTGACTTGGAGAACTATATACATCACTATCTTATCTGGAAGATCAACTCCCACTCGATTCAAGCGATTGTAGCACCCAGACAATCTGAGCACATGCTCAACGATTGAGCTATTCTCTTTCATCTTGCAAGCAAAGAATCTTGTTGGAGATCTCATTTCTTGCAACATGGGCATGAGCCTGAGATCCTAATTTCATCTCTTAGAACATCTCATATTTTCCGTGATGTTCAAAACGTTTCGCAGCCTCAATTCTAAGCCATAATGCATGACGCATTAAACTATCAAGTAGTCATCAGAACGTGCCTGCCATATGTTCACAACATCTACAGACGACGCTAGAGCGATTGGCGCACTGAGCGGTGCATTAAGGACATAAGCCTTCTATGCAGCAATGAGGACAATCCTCAGATCACGGACCCAGTCCGCAATATTGCTACCATCATCTTTCAACTCTCTTTCTCTAGGAACATATAAAAATTCAAGGGAGCTACAGTGCGAGCAAGAAATCTACAACATAATTTGCAAAGACACAACTGACTATGTTCATGATAATGAGTTCAATTAATCATATTACTGAAGAACTCCCACTCAAATTGACATCCCTCCGGTCATTTGAGTGATACATGATCCAAATTCACCAACTCAAGTCCGATCATCAGGTGAGTTGAGGTGGTTTCAATGGTGACATCATCGTGTTGATCATATCTACTATATGACTCATGTTCGACCTTTCGGTCTCTTGTGTTCCGAGGCCATGTCTGTACATGATAGGCTCGTCAAGTTTAACCCGAGTGTTCTGCATGTGCAACACTGGCTTGCACCCGTTGTATGTGAACATAGAGTCTATCACACCCGATCATCACGTGGTCTCGACATGATGAACTTTCGCAACGGTGCTCACTCAGGGAGAACACAATTTATCTTGAAATTAAGTGAGGGATCGCCTTATAATGCTACCGTCATCCTAAGCAAAACAAGGTACATGAAAAGATTAACATCACATGGAAAGCATAAGCGACATGATATGGTCATGAACTTGTGCTTTTGATCTCCATCTTGAAAGCACCGGCATGATCTCGATCGTTACCGGCATGACACCATGATCTCCATCAATGTGTCACCATCGGGGTTGTCGCGCCCACCATGCTTCTACTACTATTGCTACTGTTTAGCGATAAAGTAAAGCATTACATAGCGCTTAATGATTGCAATGCAGGTCATACAATAATTAAAGACAACCCTATGGCTCATGTTGGTTGCCATACTCATCGACATGCAAGTCCTGATATTCTATACAACACATGATCATCTCATACATCACATATATCTCATCATGTAATTGGCCATATCACATCACAACATACCCTACAAAAACAAGTTAGACGTCATCCAATTGTTGTTGCATGTTTTACGTGGCTGCTACGGGTATCTAGCAAGAACAATTCTCACCTACGCAAAACCACAACGGTGATACATAAATTTCTTTTCAACCTTCTCAAGGACCGCCTTTGTCGAATCTGGTCCAACTAAAGTAGGAGAAACAGACACCCACCAGCCATCTTTGTGCAACGAAGTTACACGTCAGTCGATGGAACCGGTCTCTCGTAAGCGTACGAGTAAGGTTGGTCCGGGCCGCTTCATGCCACAATACCACTGAACCAAAACACGACCAAGGGAGGAAGCAATCTAAGCATCAACGCCCACAAACTCTTTGTGTTCTACTCGAGATCTCATCTACACATAAACCTGGCTCTGATACCACTGTTGGGAAACGTTGGATGGGAAACAAAAAATTTCCTACGCACACGCAAGATCTATCCATGGTGATGAGCATCTACGAGAGGGAGAGTGAATCTACATACCCTTGTAGATCGCTAAGCGGAAAGCGTTAAGAAACGCGGTTGGTGTAGTTGAACGTCTTTGCGATCCAAATCGCCGAGCGTCCCGTGATCTCATCACAATCCGTCCCGCGATCCAATCACGATCCATCCCGTGAACTCATCACGATCCGTCCTGCGATCTCATCTTGATCTGTCTCGCGATCTTGATCACGGTCCTTCCGATCTAGCGTCGAACGGATAGCACCTCCATGTTCAGCACACGTACGTCTCGATGAAGATCTCCGCCTTCTTGATCCAGAAAGAGGGAGCGGAGAGGTAGATGAGTTCTCCGGCAGTGCGACGGTGTTGCGGCAATGGTGGTGGAGCTATTCCAGCAGGGCTTCGCCTAAGCACCGCTGAAATCCGATCTAGAGGAGAAACTGCGATCGAGAGGAGAGGTGGCATGTGGCTATTAGGGTTAGCTTTTTCCTCTAAATCCTCTAGTATATATAGGAGGGAGGGAGGGGAGGAGGTAGCCTCAAACCCTCAAGGTTTGGTCAAAATTGGAGGTGGAGGAGTCCTACTCCAATCCTATTAGGAGTAGGGTTCCTCCTTTCTGTTGGGAGACGTAGTAGTAAATCAAAAAATTCCTACGTATCACCAAGATCTATCTATGGAGAAACAAGCAACGAGTGGGGAGAGATTACATCTTCATACCTTTGAAGATCGCTAAGCGGAAGCGTTACAAGAACGTGGTTGGTGGAGTCGTACTCGTAGCGATTCAGATCGCGGTGGACTCCGATCTAAGCGCCGAACAACGGCGCCTCCGCGTTCAACACACGTGCAACCCGATGACGTCTCCTACGCCTTGATCCAGAAAGGCAGAAGGAGAGGTTGAGGGAGAGCTCCGGCAGCATGACGGCATAGTGACGGTGGAGCTACGTGGACTCCGGCAGGGCTTCGCCAAGCGCTACGGAGAACGAGGAAGAGGAAGGGTAGGGCTACGCCGAGAGAGAGAAGTCGTGTCTCAAATCAGCCCAAAACCTTGGGTATATATAGGAGGTGGGAGAGGGAGGGCTTCCTTGGCCCCTCCTCCAAGAAGGAGAGGTTCGGCCGAACCTAGGGAGGAGTCCATCTCCCACAAGGGAGGTGGATCTCTTCCTTTTGAATCCTTTTCAGCCTTATCTCTTATCCCTAGCTGCATGGGCCCTTACGGAAGGTCTTGGTCACCCCAAAAAGGGCTGGTATACCTCCTCTAAGGGCCCACGAAGTCCTTTGGTCGTCACACCCCTCCCGGGGTCCTCCGGCACCCTCTCGGCACTCCCGGTACACTACCGATGAGCCCGAAAACTTTCCGGTGACCAAAACTGGACTTCCTATATATCAATCTTTACCTCCGGACCATTCTGGAGCTCCCCGTGATGTCCGGGATCTCATCTAGGACTCCGAACAACCTTCTGTAACCACGTACAACATTTCCCTATAACGCTAGCGTCATCGAACCTTAAGTGTGTAGACCCTACGGGTTCGGGAGACACGTAGACATGACCGAGACACCTCTTCGGTCAATAACCAACAGCGGGATCTGGATACCCATGTTTATTCCCACATGCTCCACAATGATCTCATCGGATGAACCACGACGTTGGGGATTCAATTAATCCCGTATACAATTCCCTTTGTCTATCGGTATGATACTTGCCCGAGATTCGATCGTCGGTATCCCTATACCTTGTTCAATCTCGTTACCGATAAGTCTCTTTACTCATTCCGTAATACATCATCCCATGGCTAACTTCTTAGTCACATTGAGCTCATTATGATGATGTCTTACCGAGTGGGCCTAGAGATACCTCTCCGTCACACGGAGTGACAAATCCCAGTCTCGATTTGTGCCAACCCAACAAACACTTTCGGAGATACCCGTAGTGCACCTTTATAGCCACCCAATTACGTTGTGACGTTTGGCACACCCAAAGCATTCCTACGGTATCCGAGAGTTGCACAATCTCATGGTCTAAGGAAACGATACTTGACATTGAAAAGCTTTAGCAGACGAAATACACGATCTTGTGCTATGCTTAGGATTGGGTCTTGTCCATCACATCATTCTCCTAATGATGTGATCCCATTATCAATGACATACAATGTCCATGGTCATGAAACCGTGACCATCTATTGATCAACGAGCTAGCCAACTAGAGGCTCACTAGGGACATGTTGTGGTTTATGTATTCACACATGTATTACGGTTTCCGGTTAACACAATTATAGCATGAACAATAGACAATTATCATGAACAAGGAAATACAATAATAACCATTTTATTATTGCCTCTAGGGCATATTTCTAACACTTTCCACTTGGAAACTCTTTCCACCTCTCCACCTTTGGATTTTTTTCCTTCTCAAACCACTCCAGCCACATGGGCCCTTAGAGGAGGCTTCGGCCAGCCCACCAGGGGCAGGTTTACCTCCTCACACAGCCCATGTAGCCTCTTGGATCGAGACACCCCTCCCGATGGTTGCCCGGTACCCTCCCGGCACTCCCGATACACTACCGATGAGCCCGAAACTTTTCTGGTGACCAAATCAGGACTTCCTATATATCAATCTTTACCTCCGGACCATTCCGGAGCTCCTCATGACGTCCGTGATCTGATACGGGACTCTGAACAACCTTCGATCACCACCATACATAACTCTATACTATCGAAACGTCACCGAACATTAAGTGTGCAGACCCTGCGGGTTCGAGAACTATGTAGACATGACCGAGACGCCTCTACGGTCAATAAACAATAGCGGGACCTGTATGCCCATACTGGTTCCTACATATTCTACGAAGATCTTTATCGGTCAAACCTCTATATCAAGGATTCAGTTAATCCCGTATGATGTTCCCTTTGTTCTTCGGTATGTTACTTGCCCGAGATTCGATCGTCGGTATCTCCATACCTAGTTCAACCTCGTTACCGGCAAGTCTCTTTACTCATTCCATAATACAAGATCCCGTGACTAACACTTAGTCACATTGCTTGCAAGACTTATTGTGATGTTGTCTTACCGAGTGGGCCTTGAGATACCTCTCCGTCACATGGAGTAACAAATCCCAGTCTTGATCCATGCCAACCCAACAGACACCCTCGAAGATACCTGTAGAGTACCTTTATAGTCACCTAGTTATGTTGCGACGTTTGATACATACAAGGCACTCCTCCGGTGTCAGTGAGTTGCATGATCTCATGGTCATAGGAACAAATACTTCACATGAAGAAAACAGTAGCAATAAACTGACACGATCATATGCTACGTTTGTAGTTTGGGTCTTGTCCATCACATCAGTCTCCTAATGATGTGATCCCATTAACATCTCATGTCCATGGCTAGGAAACCTTGACCATCTTTGATCAACGAGCTAGTCTATTAGAGGCTTACTAGGGACACGGTGTTGTCTATGTATCCACACATGTATCTAAGTTTCTGATTAATACAATTATAGCATGGATAATAAACGATCATCATGAGCAAGGAAATATGATAATAAGCAATTTATTATTGCCTCTAGGGCATATTTCCAATAGTTTGGTGGGAGCTGCGCTATGTCTAGCAAGTAGATTCACTACAAATGCAATATTAGCTCTTGTGCAATTTGCAAGATACATATGCGCTCCAACGGCATCGAGGTATGGAACTTCAGGTCCCAACACCTCTTCTCCATCATCCTTTGGCCTCAACGGATCTTTCTCTATGTCTAGAGATCGAACCACCATAGGAGTTTTAGATGGATAGGATTTGTCCATATTGTATTTCTCCAATATTTTCTGGATATACGCAGCTTGGTGTACCATGATTCCTGAAGGAAGGTGCTCAAGTTTTACACCTAAGCAAAATTTGGTTTTACCCAAATCCTTCATCTCAAATTCCATCTTTAGATGATTGCATGCTTCATCAATGTCTGGTGTGTTGCCAATGATGTTGAGATCATCAACGTACATAGAAATGATGCAAAATCATGTAGTGGATTTCTTGATGGAAACACATGGGCAATCAGTGCTATTGGAGTAAACTTTCTAAAGAAGGAACTCACTGAGTCGGTTGTACCACTTCCGTCCCGACTGTCTTAAGCCATATAATGACTTATTTAGCTTTACACAATACATGTTGCGTTTTGCACTGTTATTCGGGATAGAGATTCTGTCAGGAACCTTCATATATATGTCTGAGTCTGGTGACCCATAAAGATATGCGGTCACGATGTCCATCAACTGCATGGATAGACGATTTTGCACTGCCAAAGACATAAGATATCGGAAAGTGGTTCCACTCATTACTAGAGAGTATGTTTCATTGAAATCAATGTTGGGTTTCTGCGTGAAACCCTGTGCTACGAGACTTGCTTTATATCTCACCACCTCATTGTTCTCTTTCTGTTTCCGGAGGAAACCCCATTTGAATCCCACGGGGAAAACATTGGGAGGTGTAGGTATTGCTTTAGTGAATACCTTTCTTTTGTTAAGCGAGGAAATTTCTGCTTGGATTGCATCCTTCAATTTTGGCTAGTCTGAGCGCCTTTGGCACTCAACGATAGGCCTTGGATCATGATCGATGAGAAGGGTATCTTCAATCTTTTCAGGAAAATATATGTCGACAGTCGTAGTCTTACGGTCAAATGATTCTCCATAATCAACATAGTTGATGGAAATTTCCTGCACCCCTAGAGACTCTTCGTGATTTCCCAATACGATTGAGTCTAGGTGTTCCGATGTTCCACCCAATTTTTGCACACTGGAGCTGGTTTGTGGAGGTTTCCCTTCATTGGGTGTATACTACCCATCAGGTGCTTGTTGACCTGCATTTACGGACTCCGAGATTTTTCTCTTCGATTTTCTTTGCCGCTTGCTAGAAGCTTGCTCCGGGTCAGAGGCCATACTACTCCCCCTATTTTTAGGAACAGGGAGTCGAGTGGTTTTTATTGGTACCTTCACTCTTTCTGGCACGTTTCTGGACAGATTTAAGGATTTTGTCACTCCTTTCAGATCAGTAAATGAATCTGGCAGATTATTTGCAAGATGTTGCAAATTAATGATCTTCCGACTTTGAAGTCCAGTCTCATGGGTACGGTGATGAGAGGATGAAATTGCATGAGCATTCCAATCAATTTCTGGGCATTCTTTCTCGTAGTTGAAATCTCCCCATAACCCTGGAAAGTGTTCCTCATTCACTACAAGAAATATGTCAACTTGTGACCTTCTGTCAGTGACCCTGGAAGAAATGGTCGTAAATCTACGACCATTTGAGACCAATTGGTCGTAAGCTGTTCGGAGGTCTCCAAACCCTCAACTATAATGATAATTTGGTCAGAAAGGTCGTAATTTCCTTACACGAAATGGTCGTAAAGCAGACAACACTAGTCTGATGTCTTATTTCTAGCTGATCACGACCAATACAGATGGTCATAACCTTGTAAATTATGGTGGGTTGCGATGAGTAGGCACCACCTCTCCAGTTTTGCCTATGTGTCATGTCCATGTGTCAATTTTTGCCCTAGGTTGTGAAGCAACCTATATTTCTATTATTCCCAAAATTTCCAAACAATTCTCATAAATTCCTTGGACTATATATATTCATCAAATATGTAAAAAAACCTTCCTTGCCTAGTTAAAAAAATAATTTAACAATATTCATTTTCCTATTCTGTTCAGAACAACACTTTGTCAAGGAAGTGATATTTATATATTGTTGATTGCCCTAAAAAAATTTGGGCACTCTTTCGTATCCAAATCATTACCTCATGAAAAAATTCAGCTCCATTTGCCTAGTAAATCTTCCTTGGCAAATTTCCAAAGTTTTTGTTCAGTTAGAAGCTTTGCGAAGCAAGTACTAGCTATGCATATCCTAATGAGTTGAATTTTTTCCACATATTCTATGTGCCTATATCATAGCAAAATTTTTAGCCTCATCTAACAATCCATGAGAGCTCACCATCCAATCTTTGTTTCTGGTAATATTTTCAGTTTGTGAAGCAACTATATTTTATATTGCTTTATAATTGCTGCAAATTTACCAGTACATGACCCTGCCCATAGAACCTCCCTCCACCAAATTTTAGCTCATTTAATTTAACCACTTTCCCTCAATATTTTTCCCAATTTTCTGTTAGTGGAGAGCATTGTCAAGGAAGTACCATTTTTATATATCGAAATGGCATGAAATTTATACAGTGACTTCATATGCCCAAATTATCACCCTCATTCAAATTGCAGCTCAATCAAATTAACTATGTGACCCGAGGTTCAATTTCTATTTTATGGCCAGATTGGCACATTGCAAAGAAAGTGCTATCTAGACCCCTCCTATTACCCTGAATCTTGTTGGGCACTCTTCCATACACAGATCATTGCCACATGATAATATTCAGCTCAATTTTCCTAGTAAATCTTCCTCAGAAAATTTCCAAAGTTTCTATCCAGAGAGAAGCTTTGTGAAGCAACTATATTATATATTGCTTCATTATTTCTGAAAATTTACCAGGGCATGACCATACTTATGTAATTTACCTACACCAAATTTGAGCTCATTTAATTTATCCAGTTTCTCTCACTAATTTTACCAAGTTTCTGTCTAGAGAAGAGCATTATGAAGGAAGTACCACTTTGGCATGTCCAAATGGTATCAATTTTCTGCAGTGCTTTTCCTATGCCCAAATAACCATGCTCCACCAAATTTCGGCTCAATCCATTCATTATTTTGAGCCCAGCTTCAACATTCATATTTCTATCTGGTGTGGTACTTTGCAAAGCAAGTACCACCTATGCTCCTCCATTTGAGCTGAATTTTTTTGAAAACAGTCTTCTTAGAAGATGATCTTCCTCAGCCAAAACTCACGCCCATTGTCCATGTGCATTTCCCGTATCGCTTATCAAACACTCGGCTGATAATTCATGTTTGAGAATAGTTATGTCTCCTCGTGAGAATCTTCTGTTTTCATTTTCTTCCTAGCACCTACCTGGGTAGTGCCCAACCCACTAGACATGCCTAGGTCACCCAGAATGCATGGCAACGCCACGGTCACACGGTGACCACGCGGCGGGCATGCGAGTTTACACGCTCTGGAGTTGGGGCACTCGGCCACTGTCCAAACCTCGACGTATCGCCACCAAACCATGTATTTATGATTAAATAGATACTTATGTAACTAGAAATTATTTTTTGAAAAAATAAAGAGCAAACTATAAGGCAGCTGCAGTTCAAATTTGTCTCGGTTCCTATTGAATTGGCAGAGTTTTGTCTTTTTCACTAGAGGTGGATCGAAAGCTTTTTGCACCCAAATATTTTGTCAATTGTGCAATAAATATAGCCTAATATTTTATAAAAATGATTTTGTCCAATTTTGCAACAAATATTTGGTAGGTCCTTCACAAAAAAACTAATTTTGGTCACTCGAAAAAAGGAAAATGAATTTTTTGTGCAAAGAAAATGAAAACTCCCTTTGGGAACATTGTTTGCCATTTCAACATGCACCCTTGTGCACAATATGAGATCATTTGAACAAACTATGCCATGAATGTGGCTATAAGATTGATCATTTGGCTTGAAAGCCATGAATCTTCACACATGATAGCTCATTTCTGAGAACATTTTTTTTAATAATTACCGTATTACAAGTTTATGATTTTTCCTGTTAACTTGGTCACATATGATTACACAACGTGAAGGTTTTGCATTTTTTGATTTTTTTGAATTATTTATGCGTGTTACAAAGTGCGGTCGAAATGGCGGGCATGACCGTTCATAACTAGGGGTTGAATCTTGCCATAATTTTGTTGGGTCTATGATTAAATAGATACTTCTTTACCTAGAAATGATTTTTGGAAAAAAATGAAGAGCAAACTATGAGGCCCCTCTAGTTCAAATTTGACCCGCTTCGAGCTGAATCGGCACAGTTTTGTATTTTTCACTAGAGGTGGTTGAAAGCTTTTGTCACCCAAATATTCTGCCCATTGTGTATTAAATATGTCCTAATATTTTATAAAAATGATTTTGTCCAATTTTTCCACAAATATTTGGTAGGTCCTTCACAAAAAAACTCATTTTGGGCAATCGAAAAAAAGAAAATATTTTTTTGCGCAAAGAAAATGAGAAGTTCCTTTGGCAACATTGTTTGCCATTTCAACATGCACCCTTGTGCACAGTATGAGATCATTTGAACAAACTATTTCAAGATACAAACTTATGCAAATATATTCTTTTTAAAAAAAAATTCAGGTCGTAAAATAGCTGATATGATTTTAACACGTTATTTTTAGTCAACTATGATCAATTTAGATGGTCATGACGTCGTACTGCATTTTGATTGGTCCGTGAACGTCTCACGTGGATCATGCATCAAACACCGTGGGATGCTCACGAATCCAACGGCAGTACTCAACCCTTCCACACCAAGCTCTGTCCTCGTGGTCATTTTCCATCCATGCCCCCGCCTCCTTTCTTTCCCACGTACATCCATCGATCCCAACGAACCGCTTGAACCCTTCCAGATTGAGAGAGAGCGAGAGCTCGCCTCCTCCCTTCCAGATCGCCGCCGCCAACTCCCTCCGACGGAGCTCGCCACCTTCCATGGCCTCCCCCGCGCCCTCCTCTCACGCAACGAAAGTTGTCATCGGATGAGACGAGTCGAGGTCCAAGTAGCCCGAGCACAAGCCCGCTGTCGGTCTCGTCTGTCCCTACTCCGACCTTCCAGAAGCTTCCGAGAGCCACCGGCCCATGGCCACCGTGCCCGCGCTGACCATAGTCAGCCCCGCGGCTGCTGTCGTCCCGTCCACGTCGGTGCCGCGCGGGCAGGTGGATCTGGTCAACTTCATTGACCGGACCAGCGTCGAGTGCCTAGCTCGCTAGCGAATCCCCCCCCCCCCCCCCCCCCCCCCCCGCCATGGCGACGGCAAGGCTGCAATCTGCGTCGGCGTCCTCCCTCCGTGGGATCCTCCTCCGCCACTGCCTTGCCGCCGGCGCGCCCCCATGCGCCATCTCAGGTTCCTCCCTGCCGCCTCCTCCCCCGATGTAGGTGTAGCAATGGCTAGATTTGATCCGCGAGATGCTGTAAAACTTCAAACTGGGACGATTTGGTGATGTGATTCTGCTGCGTGGTGGTCGCTCTCCTAGTTAGATTAGGGGTTACGATTAGTGATTCCCACCAGTGGGCTGGGCGCTGGGCTGCTGGTGTTATCTAGCTGATTCATTTATCAACCGTGGACCTCTGTTGTGTGTAAACTGAGAATAGTTGGTGTAGGCTGGTTAAATTGTTACAAGGGCATGCGATCTGAGGTGGTCAGGAACATCACCATGCCCATCACTTTAGCGACAACTACGTCTTTCCACCACATTGGTGTTGGTGTGCTTACGCTGGTTGGACCTTGCAAGGAACAATTTGTCATCTAGTAATCCACTCTTTTTAAAAATTGGTATGCAGCGCACGAGTGGAAGCGCCTACTTGTTTGCATCACGTGCTTGCATTTTTAATGGACTCGGATATTAAAACAGAGCACCATTTTGGTGTGCATGCATGCTGTAGTGGTATGCGTCTGAATGTTCCCCATAACATGAGATTTTCCCTTCAACTGGTCTATCATCACAACATATATGTATGGCTTTGTATCTGCATGTGTTAGGAAATATGATAGAGGTCACAGGACTGATAGTATGGTTCTGTCGTTGTGGTAATTGATTTCCTTGTTTGGTTTGGTAACTGGAGCGATGTATCAGTGCTGGACTACTCTTGTTATCTGACTGGTTGGTGCATTATGAGCCACCGTGTTGTGTATGACTTGCCTGAGAATTGGTGAGGTAGGTTGCTGCATACATTGATTACTTAGAGTTAAGCCTCTTTTCTGAACTCAACGAGGAGGAACTTGTATATGTCCGAACCAGGGTGCTTGATTTAGTCTGTAAGAATGCTAATAGACCATGTTAACTTGTATATTGGACCTGCCCCCTCTCTATGTTTGACTCGATCAATCTCTCTCTATATTTCTGCAGGTGCCGTCGGATTCGAGGGTGGAGCCCGAGCCTCCATGGGAGCATGGATCAAACGTGCAGGAGGGGAGCTCCTCATGGATCACGACATGATCGTCATGGGGGCCTGGATCATCAAGTCCGCAGGCGGCATCGGGGCGGTGTAGTGCCAGCTGCTGGACATGGTTCACCCTGGATTGGTGCTGATGCACAAGGTTAGGAGGCGTTCTGGCCTGATTGATCTGTTCTGGAGTGCTGCTGTTCACCCTAAATTCACCCTAAATTGTTCACCCTAAATCCACCCTGAATTGGTGCTGTTGTTCTTATCTCTGTACTTTCTAGTTGTGCTAATTTTAGGACCTGTTCGGTGATTTTAGATGTTGGTAAGTGGATCCTGAATGCACTTTGTGTTTGCTATATTCAGATTTGCGCACACAAATTTTACTGTAAAAATTCTGTAGTTACGTATGGTTTGAATTACTACACCTGAATCTGCAGATTTGCACATACAAATCTTGAGAGATTGGAGCATATCAAATCTTGATATATCCACTGTATATTCTTGCTCAATCGAGTGATCTCTTATATATTTTGTATATATCATTGTTGTAGGTTTAATGTAGTTCTAGCAAATTTAGGTTAGTAGGAGTATATCATGAATAGTATTTTAACTGAACTGGGTGCTTAGTTTTGAATATGGTATGATATCAATGTAGGTTCAATTGGGTTAGTTGTAAATTTTCCATCTTTAGCATCCGTGCCATGTAGATTTTGTTCAGATGATTTTACCTTGCCTTGTTTGAACCAAGAATCTGAGCAACAGAACATATGTAACTGTCAACTCAAGGATTTGGATTTATTTGGCAGGCACCAATTGGAAGTGAGAGGCAGAAGAGGAATGCTGACAGCGTGTTCCATGCTCATTCAGACATGGAGTCCAGGCGCGCGCGCCTCGTTCGCCTTGCACACTCCATTGGAGGAGCCCCCGCCCCGCGTGTGGCCGCCTTGGAGTTTGAGGGCTTCCTGCCCCACACCCCTTGTTTGCTTTGGCGGCAGGTTCCTCTTGGCCGTGATGATGCCCGAGGCCCGCCGCTACACCGACAAGAAGGACGACGACATTTGCAACAACGTCGACAGCGAGGTGAGCCATTCCCCTCCCCCTCCCCTCTTCAAATCTCCTCTGTTCAATGCGGGGGTTAGATTCCCTGGTCCAGGTTTGATGGGACCAAGTTCATCCTCCTCGTCCCTAGCTACTACACTACTGCCATCCTGCATACTCCCTCTAGTTCATGGACTGTCTGGACCTCTTACTGTAGTAGGTGGTATGCTTGCTACGTGTATCCCCGTCTACTTGATATTTTGCTAGAACCATAAATCCTGATGCATGATGATTATGGTCTGGTTTGGTATATTTGTTCTACCGATGCTTAAAATTTTACATGGTTGGATTTTGATTGAACTCGTTCTTATAGGTCAATTTAGTTTCTCATGTGTACTTTAAATATTTTGAATGAATTTACACGTCTTCTAATAGTATAGTAAGTTAAGAGTTGCACATGGCAGTATACTATATACCAAAAATTCCTAGCTAGTGAGTACATTTTAGTCATTCCATGAACACATACTGGTTAGTGTTAGTCTACTATTTATGTACACAAAATTTGTTGTCAATTCTTGCTTATAAGCTATGTTTGATGTTTCCTATAGGTTCTTATTCTTTTTTTACACACATGAAGTACGAAGCCACGCGTGAAGCCGTGAAGCCTATCAGCAAGAGTAGCATATTATGTATTGTAATATTAGGCAGAGTGTAAATGTTGTAATAGACTAATTTAGTGTTGTTTTGGATTAATTTTATTTGCTCTCTAGTCCGTTTGAAAATATTGATTGTGTATATAATTTCAATACATGAAACGGAAACCTTACCACGGGTACCCACTTATGAAAATTGTTTGACAAATTTTTAAATTTCTGACGTGTGGGTCCAATTATGATATTAGCATGACAAGTGGGACCAATCTGACTAGTGGGACCAGTACAAAAATAATATGGCTGAAAAATAGAAAATCAATAGTCATGGCCTAGAAATTAAAAAAGGCTGAATTGTTGGGCCAGGACCATGTAGCTAATCAAAGCACAGGAAAAGAAAACATTGAAAGGCTGAATTAATGGGCTCGGCCCATATAGAACACCAGATTGAACCGGGTTGATTCTTATCAACAACCTTCTCATTTGGTCATAATTTTGCCATGTCACCTTGTTACGGTGGATTTGACATGGCGTGGGCCGTGATTTTTGGTCATAAATGTCTATGACCTTTTCAGAAGAAAGGTCCTTAATTTCCATTAACGACCCTCACCTTTTGACCAACTGTTTTTGGTCATAAAAAGGTCGTAAATGAAAAACAATGATCATTCGGTGACCAATATTTATGATTGCAAATTAGCATATTTCTTGTAGTGATTGAATATGCAATCAGCATGACGGGATGTGAACAGATCCCCAGTAAGGGGTTCTAGGTACTTGATAATCAACGACGATTTGTACCCCACATAGATCCCCAAATTTCTGTGTGGGCCCATAAATGTCCATTGTGGTGGTGAGATCGCGATGTATGAAGCACATCCGAACTTACGCAGATGGAAAATGCTTGGAAGATTTCCACGTACCAATTCGAGAGGGGAAGAACTTGGAGGATATGCAGTTGACCTCAATTGTATCAAGTCAGCATTATGTAAAACGGCATGACCCCAACAAGAGGTTGACAAGTTGCAATTCGTAAACAAAGGTCTTGCAATGAGTTTAATCCTCTTAATCAATGCTTCAGCCGAACCATTTTGTGTATGGACATATGGAACAGAGTGTTGAACTTCAATCCCCAAAGCCATGGAATAATCATTGAAAGCACGTGAGGAGAATTTTGCAGCATTGTCCATAAGAATTGTCTTAATTCGACTTTCAGGATAATGGGCTTGCAACTTAATGAGTTGGCTCATTATCTTGTTAAATGCATGGTTTCGTGTAAATAGAAGACACACATGTGACCATCGTGTAGATGCATCAATCGGAACCATGAAATACCTGAAAGGTCCATATAATGGCTGAATGGGACCACACATGTCTCCTTGAATACGTTCAAGGAACTGAAGTGGTTCAGCTTGTATATTGAGGTGCAAGGGCCTCAAAATTATCTTTCCCGTGGCACAAGATGTGCACACAAAATCAGATGATTGAGGAAATTTTGACTCAAGCACATTCTGACCAATGGAATTGCTAGTAATTTTTCTCATCATCCCTATTCCAGGATGGCCTAGGCGATCATGCCAGGTTTGGAATGCATTAACATTCTGAAAAATTACTTTGTATGCAACATGTTCCACGGGTTTGGTGTACGTATAGTACAAACCAAACGATAGAGAAGGGATTTTCCCATGTACCTTTTTGCCATATCCTTGATCTTTAGTAAAGAGTAGATACTCCTCTTTGTTGTCTTCAAGGGTTTCAATATGAAAACCATTCTTACGGATATCTCGGTAACTGACCAGGGTATGTGATGAGTCAGGATACAATAAAGCATCCTCAATCGTCACTTGTGTACCACTTGGGAGGCTGAATCTGGCATGTCCAGTACCAACAATCAATGTATCACTTCCAACGATAGTTAGAATATCTCCATTCATCTCTTTTAGAGTTTGGAAGTATTTCATATCCCTCAGTATGGAGTTTGTGGTCCCACTGTCTACAAGGCATAATTCCTCTTCCATCAGATTTCCCTGTAAAAAACTATATAAAATAAAAGAATTTTCAATAAGAAAAACCTTATGTTAATACATAGAATACAATCTTATTATATCAAATGTGCTGATACAATATAATGTAAAGACAACAACAAACTTATGTTCTTATTACAATCATCACAAATGGGCATAATTAAGTAGATCAGTAAGGAGATCAAGGGACTAATCAAAGTCGCCAAACATATTGTTTGAGGTGTACTGAAGCAACATGTCCTCCGTTTTAGCAGGGTCCTTAAGTGGATAAGGAATCATGGTGTTCTTGGTCCAGGAGGAACATCGTGCGAACCACCAGCTCCATTTGTGCTATGCAGATGAAGGTTGAAGTTGGATTCAAACCTTTTCCCTTGAGGTGCTTTGCGTCCCTGAGATTGCTGGTACACTATGACCAGATGCTTGGGCATTGAGAACTTTTCAGTAGAATGGATGTAGCATCAACACTTGTTTTAAAGCTTGGATGTATCAAACCTGGGCTTTGCAGTGCCTTTTCCCTTGCTTATGTTTCTGAATTTTCTATTCCCAATGCGCTTGTGATTGGGTTCATAATTGGAATGTTTACCTCGAAAGGCACCATTAAACTTCTGTCTATTCGCGACATTCAGATGAATTTCAGGTAAAGGTTGTGCCCCAACTGGGCGCTTTGAGCCATTCTTAGCAAGTAGCTCATCATGCTTTTCAGCCTAAAGTAACATGTGAATAAGCTCAGAATAGACAGTGTAGTTACGAGCACGGTATTGCTGTTGGAGGATCCTATCTGAAGGGAGCATAGTAGATAAAGTTTTTTCTATCTTCTCCCCCTCAGTAGGTTCCCTCGCAAAAACGTAGTTTGGAACATATCTTATGAACAACATGATTGTACTCACCAATGGATTGAAATGCTGAAGACGGAGATGAGTCCAATCATGGAGTGCTTTTGGCTAGACTACTACCTTCTGCTGTTCATACCTTGTTTTGAGGGCCAGAAACAGAGTACTAGGAGATTCCTCCTGTAAATACTCAGACTTGAGATTTGGATGAATATGATGCCTTATGATGAATAAAACAACATAGTTTTATTGTTCTGTTAGCGGCGTGGCCCCAGGGAGGAGACGAGTCTCTAGGGGTTGTATTGCACGCGCGATCCCATGGGACGCAAGACTGATCTTGATGTCCATAGCCCATGTAGGGTAGTTGTGGCCATTGAGGGCAAGCTCCTCAAACTCTTTGGCAGTCATCTTTGCCTACATGGGGAACCAGAGATAATTAATTTACGGGTGGTAAAGTAAAAAACCATCATGGTTGTCTAATAAGAATGCAAAAATTTGATATTCAAGTGTAAACTTGAAAAAAATTCAACCTCAATTGTGTGAACATAACACATTTAAGATAACTTAGATCTCACAGTAATAGGCTGCATGGCCATTACCTTGTGTATGCTACAATTTAAACATAAGGAATACACGTTGAAGGTAATCGCTTGTCAAGATTGACAAAGCGTAGACCTCACAGTAAGAGAGGATAGTCTGCAAATGAGAAGTAGATCCCAACGATTCCAACTATAATGAGGGAGAAATATACAAAAATTTGCAAGTTTGATATGTGAGAGAAGATGATCTCGATTGCAAAACATGTTCAAGAGAACTTGATATGTGGTAAACACGTTGAACATGTCATTCTTCCCAGATGAAATCTGGTACTTTATTTATATTATCAAGCCATTGCATAATATAAACACACCTAATTACATAAGTTCTAACTAGAATAAAGCTAGAATCAGGCCTAGAATGTAAGTAGTCAAACTAGATACTAAACAGTACTATATATAGTCTAACCTTGCACTAATACAATAGTTAGTGCTAAAGTTAACTAGAAACGGAGAAAAAAAATGAAACAAATCCTGGAGTGGGCAGCTAGGTGCATGGGCTTGGGCCTCCACGGCCTTTGGCCGGCCCACTCTAGCCATCGCATAAGAGAAAGGGAGGGAGGGAGCGGTTACGGGATAAGGCTCGGCCGCCTCGCAGCACCCATCAGCCCCTCAACCTCCTCGATGCAGTCGACGGGAGCAGAAAACAGCCGCCGATGGAGGAGTGAGGGCCGCCGCCTCCACGCATCTCTGGTGATCACCGGTGCATCATAGAGGATCCCTCCTTGTCAGAATAAGAAGAGACGACGACGGGGTCCTGGAGGGCAGTGCCGAGGCCGAGGCTCGCCGGAGCCCACGAGCTGGCGCGTCGGCTAAGCCAGCGGTCGATGGCGACGACGACCCGCTCGAAGAGGCGTCCAAAGCTCTGTCCGGTGCTGCTGCTAGAGGTCGTTTCCATCCGCGGTGGGGCAAGTTCGTTGGATTCGATCCCTGCCCCGAATGGATGACGCTGGAGGCGCCAATCAGCGTGGAGACGAAGGCGAGTGCCTCCTCCGCAGTCACCTTGGTGTGCATCGACATGGCTAAGTAGCTGGGATGGCGGTGACTCGGGTCGGCGTCGTTGATAGCGGGCGTCGGCATGCGCGGAGGCAGCCAGTGCGGCGGCGGCGGAGGGGGCAAAGGCGGGTCTCCGTGTGCAGGCACGGCGGCAGCGTTCGCGTGCAGCATTGGCACGGCAAAGCCAGCGAGCAACCATAGGTCAAGGCCGATGGGGGCATGCATAGCGTCGCCAAGGCCAACGGGAGTGCCTTGGGAGGCGTCCTCTGTGGCGCTCTGGACACCCGCGGCATGTCCAGGGACGCGGTAACCACCCCAGGCGGCGCCACTAGCGGCATGTTGTCCGCGTCCAGTGGCACCCCGACCACGTGAAGTGGTGCTCCGACCGCGTCCAGCAGCGTTTAACCGCATCCAGCGACACCCAGGCCGCGTCATGCGATAGCACGTCAGCAACGGGCAAGGAGGCGGTCCCTACGGTTGTCCTCGCTGATGAGGCAGAGGTAGAAGGAAGTGAGGGGCGACATATCACCGACGGCAAGGAGCTCCCTCTCTTTTCCTTTTGCCGTTCGCTCTCGCTGGTTGTCTACGTGTGTGATAACGTGTTTGAGAAAAGTGAAATCTCTGTCTTGATTGATGGTTACAGGCACACTTATACCATCTGGAGAGATGCAAGCGAAAGGAGGTGTTGGTTCCAGAGGACGAGAGAGAGAGGCGTTTGTGCGGGACAAAACGACAGTTTGGACATAGGGAGATTCCTCCCTAATTACACGTGATGTAATTATAATCACAACACCGCTAACGAGTGTGGTGATGAGGATTGTTTTGAAGAAGTGAAAGGTTCGTTGACTTTTGTCTCACATCGACCTAGATCCAAATCTAACGTGGCAGCGGCCTTGCGCCGAGATTTGAGAAATAGTGGAAAAGGGGGGTTGCTGCGAAATACCAATATCTGATTGTCATCAATTATGATTTCCAAGAAAAAAAGGAAAAAATATATGAAAAATCTAAAAAGTAAGGGTAAGTAAGAAGTAACTTATATAAAAAATTAGGCGACTTGCAAAATAGCCACACATTATTGAGCAGTAGTTGTTCTCTCTCACTGTTGTGGGCGCTGCTCATTTATATCTGATATTAATAGGAGCCTTATTTCTTCATTTTTTGTCCATCAAGCCTTTTTATACGTCCTTGCTTCACAAACCAACTCGGTTGGGCATGCTTTGGGCCGTGACCCATCTCTGGCTCCAGAAACCCACTAGGGTGGGTAATATATATATATATATAACAATAAAACCGTAATAATTCATGCATTGCATGGGTATCAAACTTGTAACCTCATGCACCAATAAAGAGTGGATAACCAAATACACTAGCTAACACATATGATAAATCACGTATGATGTGGATCCGATGTTCAGAATTGATTGGCTGACCCAATTTCAAAAGGACATCGATAACCGCCACATGTGTGGGCTACAAGGGGGTCGTGACACACGACCTATCTGGTAATTCTGTGAGTCAGACAGCACACCCGCCATTCACGGCAAACATGCCAACTACCGCACGTTTGGGCATCCGCTTGACTGCCCGCATGTTCGGGCATAGATCCAACTAGCTCGCATGACCAGTGAACTGTTGTCTCGACCCATAGACTAGCGAGGGTCCCCCACGAGAGAATCACCATCCCAAAAACCTCCCCTAGCCCCTCTTCCATCTCCCACCTCTTGATCGGCTCCTACCCCTCCCTCCCTCCTCTGGTTTCTCAAATTTCCAAGACAACACAACAAAACCATATCCCGATCTAGACACAAAACAAACAACAACGAATTCCTTAAGGTTAGTAATTGCATGAATCCGCCCTTCTACTCTCCCCTCACCTTACAAATTTTCCAAACAAATCTGACCCACATGTTGAGGGATCACTAGAAGAGTGTAGAGGGGGGTGAATAGACTACTAGCAGAAAATTAAAACCTAACCTTTTCCCAAGTTAATTGGTTGGCATATTTTAACAATTTTAGCAAGGCTAACAAGTCTATATACCCTACACATGCATGTCAACAAATATAGCAGCAGAAAGTAAAGACATTACACATGAAGTAGAGAGATGAGATATGGAAATCAAACGCAATTGGAGACGCAAGGATTTTTCCCGTCGTTCTGACAGGTGGTGCTATCGTATGTCCACGTTCATGGAGTCTTCAACCCACGGAGGGTAATGGTCGAGAGAGTCCACGGAGGGCTCTACCCACAGAGGGTTCCACGAAGAAGCAACCTTGACTATACCATGACGGCCTACGTCCACGGAGGACTAGCCTTATTCGGGGTAGATCTTCACGAAGTAGGCGATCTCCTTGCCCTTACAAACTTCTTGGTTCAACTCCACAACACGAAGTAGGAGGCTCCCAAGAAAAACCTAACCAATCTAGGAGGCACCACCCTCCAAAAGGTAATAGGCTCGGTAATGTCGTTGAACTCCTTGCTCTTGTGCGTCAAGATGATAGACTCCTCAACACACAATCACTCTCTCACAAATATGTCTTGGTAGAAGAGATGGGATTGGGAAATCAAGATCCATATGGTTGGAGTGGAAGATCTTGACCTCAACACAAGGGTAGGTGGTTCTCTCTCAAAAAACTGATAGGATGGGTATGGAATGGTTCTGAGTGCTTCACTTTCGAGTGGGTGGTGGTGGAGCGGTATATATAGGCATCCCCAAAAATCCAACTGTTACACACAAAATGACCAACTCGGTGACACCAATGTGTTAATCTCCGTGGTACCGAAGTGACCAAAAGGTGGCAACTTTTGAATCTCGAAGGGATCGATATACGAATCTCGATTGCACCGATAAGGTGACCAACAGTCAGAATGCCCATTCTCGGTGATGCCGATTCAACATTCTTGGACGGACCGAAAATGTGAACTTGCGTAACAGAAAGTTGGCAGCCTGAACTCGGTGGCACCGAAAGCAGTATCGGCTGTACCGAAGGGTTAGGGTTTGGCTGAGTCTGTCTAGGGTTTAGAATCGGTGGCACCGGGATGGAAATGTTGGTTGCACCAATTTGAGTGTATGGCTTAGAGCAGACATTGGTGGGAGAGTTGTGGGTGTCTTTGGTGAGTATCACTTGTGCACGTATGAGCATTTTGCTCACCAACAAAACTTTACCCCCTTTTAATAGTATTGGCTTTCCTATGGACTCAAGGTGTTTTCTCACAAATATAAAATGTAGAGTCCTCTTGCTTGAAGCTTTGCCAATCCATTTCCTTGCATCTTGGGGTATTCCACAATCTCTTTGCCAACCCAACTCTCCGTGGACTATTATCTAAAACACACTATTTAAAAGTATTAGTCCAAGAGATAATGTATGTTGTCATGAATTATCAAAACCACCAAGGGAGCATGTTGTGCTTTCAATCTCCCCCTTTTTGGTATTTGATGACAACATACAATCAAAGCTTAAAATAAAGATATGTGTGAACATAATGAAGACTCTGAGAGACACATGACTTAGATTATCTCCCCCTAAATGTGTGCAGTCCTTCAAAGGGTAGTTGCTCTGGAATGCATGGACACACATACGGATTAAGGGATACAAAGAGTCATGTGTGTCTTGGCTATATGCATCAAAATATATGAATGAGATGTATCCTCGTTCAATCATCTTGATCGAAGATATCATACATATACTTACCTTGAGTTCTTGAGCATTCTAGTAGTAGAAACACACTTGAGAAAACAATGTTAGGAAACACAAGAGTATTCTACTAATCAAAAGCAATAGAACTCAAAGGATACCAAGGTATGGAGAACATATAGAATATGTCTCCTCCTTTAGCATAAATCTATTAGAGCTTTTCTCCCCCTAGATATGAAAGTGGTAGTAGTGGTAGTTCATCCTCTCCCCCTGAACCTTAGCATGTAGATATTGGGATTGGATAGGGTGAGAAAAGTCTAATGTAGACAAGAATGTTATTAAGTTCTTGGGATTTTCTCCCCCTTACTTTGGTATTCTCCCCTTGTTTAGCATGAAGCTTTGTTCTTCTCCCTCTTGTGTAGGAATATCTAACTTTTAATATTCTCCTCTCCCCCTAAATCATATCTCCCCATTTGCATAAGCATGTAACTCTCCCTTTAGCATGAAGCTTTGTTCTTCTCCCCCTTTGGCATTAATTTCCAAAAAGGTCAAAGAAAGGAGTAGATACATGGATCATTGACAAGGAAGGGATCCTTGAGAACAAGGGTCATTGAAAGCAGGGTTCATAGAAAAGCACTGAGGGAATCATTGAATGTAGCTTCTCTCCCTGTGGCAAATATTAGTCTTCTTTCCCTTGGAGCTAGGGATCCTTGAATAAAGAATTTCTCCCCCGAAGTGTTGTTTGTTCTTCTCCCGCTGATATATATATATATATATATATATATATATAGAGAGAGAGAGAGAGAGAGAGAGGGATCATCGAAGTAACAAAAAATACGATAAGATAAGAAAAACAAATCGGTGTCTCTGAGACAGCTAGATTGGTGGTACCAAAATTTTGTAGTGCAGCTTGTCTGCAATTTTGGTAGAACTGAGAAATCTGAGTTGGTGACTCCAAGGCTAAATCAGAAAGAAAAGAATAAGTGACCAAACTTCTGTTTTCAAAATGTCAAAAGAAAATATTTTCAAAGGAAAGGAAAAGGGCATCATATAGAAAAGATTTGAGTGGTTTTGAGAGATCATGCAAATAGAGAACAAACCACACAAGAATCTTATCTAGATGATGGGCGGTCATGAGGTCACCTATATTAGAGTATATTGACTTAGGAGCCAAGCAGGAATACTTGATCATATGTCATACTCTACATTAAGCTCAAAATGGGGTTATCATTTTTAGATTAAGCATTTTAATGTCTTCATATCACTTATGTTGCTTTGGTTCATGTCTCGAAGTAAAGCCTTTTCAAGGATATGAGATCATACCTTTGAGTGATGTTGATGACGTTGCTCGTAGGTGAACTTGTTGAGGATGCTTGAGGTCGATGAAGAACATCTAGTGTTGGGAGTAATCCTTCTCGTTCTAGTACACTTGTTACCTACAAGGGTTAGTCATGCAAGGAAGAATAATGGCTATATCCATTTGACATGTTATCAGTTGAGATTTTGCAATAAATATCAAGTAAATGTCAAGGATATATTTTTGTTGTCTTCTTCCTTCCATCATAAAGAGGGGTTGTGGATACTTGGTCAAGACAAGATTGCTTATAATTGGAGTTGGTTGCAATCTCGTGGAATGAAGTTCTTCCAAGTACCTACAAACGGTTAGATGCAATACAAGGGAGCAAAGGATTCCATGGCATAAGATATCATGTTAGCAATATCATGGAAGTATCAAGAAAGCTCATGCCCTTGCAAGCATCGGAGTGAGTCTAGCTCAAGTTTGAAGCATCAATGATGTTCAACTCACTCCTCAAGTGACAAAAAGTTTTCTCATCAAGTGGCTTAGTAAAGATATCGGCCAATTGCTTGTTAGTGCGAACAATGTTAAGATTAATATCTCCTTTGGCAACATGATCACGAATGAAATGGTGTCGAACTTGAATGTGCTTAGTTCGAGTATGTTGCACACGATTATGACCAATCTTTATAGCACTTTCATTGTCACAAAGTAATGGAACATTTTTAACATGAATTCCATAATCCTTAAGAGTTTGTGTCATCCATAGTAATTGCGCACAACAAGATCTAGCAGCAATATACTTAGCTTCGGCAGTAGATAGAGATACCGAGTTTTGTTTCTTGGAGGACCAAGACACAAGAGATCTACCCAAAAATTGACAAGTACCGGAGGTGGATTTCCTATCAACCTTGTCACCGGCATAGTCTGAATCAGAATAGCCAACAAGGTTAAAAGAAGATCCATTGGGATACCAAATTCCAAAGTTTGGTGTTTGTATCAAGTATCTCACAATACGTTTTACGGCCAAAAGAAGACACTCCTTAGGTGCAGCTTGATATCTAGCACACATGCAAACACTAAGCATAATATCGGGATGAGATGCACATAGATATAGAAATGAACAAATCATAGATCGATAAACTTTTTGATCAACCGGTTCATCTTCCTTGGTTAGATCAACATGTCCACTAGTTGGCATGGGAGTTTTCATACCTTTGCACTCTTGCATGTTGAATTTCCTGAGAAAGTCCTTGGTATAATTAGTTTGAGAGATGAAAGTTCCTTCTCTTGATTTCTTGATTTGCAATCCAAGAAAGAATTTAAGCTCACACATCATAGATATCTCATACTTCTCGGACATCAACCTTCCAAATATTTCACTAAATTGAGGGTTAGTGGAACCAAAGATAATATCATCCACATAGATTTGGCACACAAATAATTCACCATTAACTCTCTTAGTGAACAAGGTTGCATCAATTTTACCTATTTCGAAACATTTTTCAATGAGAAACTTCATTAAGCATTTGTACCAAGCATGAGGAGCTTGCTTAAGACCATAAAGGGCTTTACGAAGCTTGTAAACATGATTTGGTTTCTTAGGGTTCACAAAACCAGGTGGTTGCTTAACATAATCTTCTTCTTCAATTTCACAATTTAAAAGGCACTTTTAATGTCCATTTGATAAAGCATGATATCATGGTGATTAGCATAGGCAAGAAGAATTCAAATAGCTTCTAGTCTAGCAACGGGGGCATAAGTCTCACCGTAGTCCATACCTTCGACTTGAGTATATCCTTGGGCCACGAGACATGCCTTGTCGCGTACGACTTGGCCGTCTTCATCTTGATTGTTCCGAAACACCCATTTGGTTTCGATGATGTTGTGCTCATCTTCGGGCTTCTCCACGAGTGTCCACACTTCGTTCCTTTCGAAGTTGTGAAGCTCTTCATGCATAGCGTTCACCCAATCCACGTCTTCAAGAGTTTGTTCTACCTTCAAAGGCTTAATGCTAGATATGAATGAATAATGCTCACAAAAGTTAGCTAGACGAGTTTTAGAGCGAGTGATTCTCCTGGTTTGGATATCTCCAAAGATTTGGTTTAGGGGATGGTTCTTGGTCAGTTGTGCTCGAACTCGGGTCGGGTCAGCTTCCGGTTGTTAGATGGTGGAGCTTCTTATTCATCATCATTTCCTTCATCTTCGTTGTTGTCAACGTGATCATCTCCTTGATGTGGTGGTGAAGGAGGTTGTGGTGGATCTTCATGATGTACTTCCTCCTCCTCTTCATCTTGTTGTTTACCGCTTGTGGATGCCTCCATGTTGTGTTGTGGTTCACCTTGTCGTGAAGTAGGGGCTTCCACTTGAGTTGATGAAGTACTTTCCTTCACCTCCATGGGACGAATCTTGCCGATGGGTAAATCTAGGATAGCTTCCGAAGGGTCCTTATCACCTACATCATTTGGCAATTGTTCGACTTGCGAACCATTAGATTCATCAAACTTCACATCTACCGTCTCTTCAACTTTTTGAGTGAAGTTGTTGTAGACATGGTAAGTGTGAGAGTTCGATCCATAACCAAGTAGGAATCCTTCATGAGATTTAGGAGCAAATTTAGTATGACGATGCTTGTTAAGAGTATAGCACTTGGAGCCTAATACCCGAAAGTATCCAACTTGGGGTTTGTTACCGATGAGTAGCTTGTATGTCGTTTTATCTAGAAGCTTGTGCAAGTAAAGTCGGTTTGTGGCATGACATGCTGTTTACACGGCTTCTGCCCAAAAGTGTCTTGGTGTCTTGTATTCGGCAAGCATCGTTTTGGCCATCTCAATAAGCGTCCGGTTCGTCCTCTAAACAACTCCATTTTGTTGAGGCGTGTACGTAGCCGAGAACTCATGTGAGACACCTTCTTCATCAATAAAGGTATCCACATGGGTGTGTTGGCGACCGTTGCATGGGAAACAAAAAATTTCCTACGCACACGCAAGATCTATCCATGGTGATGAGCATCTATGAGAGGGAGAGTGGATCTACATACCCTTGTAGATCGCTAAGCGGGAAGCGTTAAGAAACGTGGTTGATGTAGTTGAACGTCTTCACGATCCAAATTGCAAGCCGTCCCGCGATCCCATCATGATCCGTCCCGCAATCCAATCACGATACGTCCCGTGATCCCATCATGATCCGTCTCGCGATCTTGATCATTGTCCTTCCAATCTAGCGCTGAATGGATGGCACCTCCGCATTCAACACACGTACAACTCGATGACGATCTCCGCCTTCTTGATCCAGCAAGAGGGGGTGGAGCGGTAGATGAGTTCTTCGCCAGCACAACGATGTGGTGGCGGTGGTGGTGGAGCTGTCCCGGCAGGGCTTCGCCAAGCGCTGCCACGATAATCTAGAGGAGAAACAGATCAAGAGGGGGAGGGAGAGGCTGCGCCATGGCTTGTGATGCTACAGCCCTCCCTCCCTTCACATATATATAGGAGGGATAGGAGGAGGGGGCGCCCCAGGGTTTCCCCTAGGGTGAGGCGGCGGCCAAGGGGAAACTTGGCCCCCAAGGCAAGTGCCCCCCTTGGGCCAACCCTAGCCCTTCCAGCCGCATGGACTTTAGGTGGGAGGGTCTCCTAGCCAACCAGGGGCTGGTGCCCCTCCTCTCACAGCCCATGGGGCCCTCCGGGGCAGGTGGACCCCCGGTGGACCCCCAGAACACTTCCGGCATTCCCGTCACAAAACCGGTAACACTACAAGAAATATGTCAACTTGTGACCTTCTGTTAGTGGCCCTGGAAGAAATGGTCATAAATCTACGACCATTTGAGACCAATTGGTCGTAAGCTGTTCGGAGGTCTCCAAACCCTCAACTGTAACGACCATTTTGGTTAGAAAGGTCATAATTTCCTTACACGAAATGGTTGTAAAGCAGACAGCACTGATCCGCTGCCTTATTTCTAGCTGATCATGACCAATACAGATGGTCATAACCTTGTAAATTGTGGTGGGTTGCGATGACTAGGCGCCACCTCGTTAGTTTTGCCTATGTGTCATGTCCATGTGTCAATTTTTGCCCTAGGTTGTGAAGCAACCTATTTATATTATTCCCAAAATTCCCAAAAAATTCTCATAAATTCTTTGGATTATATATTCGTCAAATATGTCAAAAACCTTCCTTGCCTAGTTCAAAAATAATTCAACAATATTCATTTTCCTATTCTGTTCAAAATAGCACTTTGGGAAGGAAGTGATATTTATATATTCTTGATTGCCCTCAAAAATTTTGGGCACTCTTTCCTATCCAACGCATTACCTCATGACAAAATTTAGCTCCATTTTCCTAGTAAATCTTCCTAGGCAAATTTCTAAAGTTTTTGTTCAGCTAGAAGCTTTGCAAAGGAAGTACTACCTATGCATATCCTAATGAGTTGAATTTGTTCCACGTCTTCTATGTGCCCATATCATAGCTCTCCAAAAACATTAGCCCCATCTAACAATCCATGAGAGCTCACCATCCAATCTTTGTTTCTAGTAATATTTTTAGTTTGTGAAGCAACTATATTTTATATTGCTTTATAATTGCTGCAAATTTACTAGGACATGACCTGCCCATAGAACCCCCCTCCACCAAATATGAGCTCATTTAATTTAACCACTTTCCCTCAATATTTTCCCAATTTTCTTTTCAGTAGAGAGCATTGTGAAGGAAGTACCATTTTTATATAGCCAAATGGCATGAAATTTATACAGTGACTACATATGCCCACATGATCACCCTCCTCCAAATTGCAGCTCAATCAAATCAACTATGTGAGCCGAGGTTCAATTTCTATTTTATGGCCAGATTGGCACATTGCAAAGCAAGTGCTATCTAGACCCCTCCTATTACCCTTAAATTTTTTTGACACTCTTCCATACCCAAATAATTGCGACATAATAATATTAAGCTCAATTTTCCTAGTAAATCTTCCTCAGAAAATTTCCAAAGTTGTTATCTAGAGAGAAGCTTTGTGAAGCAACTATATTATATATTGCTTAATTATTTCTAAAACTTTACCAGGGCATGACCATACCTATGTACCTTACCTACACCAAATTTGAGATCATTTCATTTATCCAGTTTCTCTCACTTATTTTCCCAAGTTTTTGTCCAGAGAAGAGCATTGTGAAGGAAGTACCACTTTGGCATGTCCAAATGATATCATTTTTCCGCAGCACTTTCCTACGCCCAAATAACCATGCTCCACCAAATTTCAGCTCAATCCATTCATTATTTTGAGCCCATCTTGAACATTCATATTTCTGTCCAGTGTGGTACTTTGCAAAGCAAGTACCACCTAGGTGTTGGGGAACGTTGCATGGGAAACAAAAAAAATTCCTACGCACACGCAGATCTATCCATGGTGATGAGCATCTACGAGAGGGAGAGTGAATCTACATACCCTTGAAGATCGCTAAGCGGGAAGCGTTGAGAAACGCGGTTGGTGTAGTCGAACGTCTTCACGATCCAAATCTCCGTGTGTCCCGCGATCCAATCACGATCCGTACTGCGATCCAATCACGATCCATCCCGCGATCCGATCACGATCCGTCCCACGAACTTGATCACAATCTGTCCCACGAACTTGATCACGATCCTTTCGATCTAGCACCGAACGGACGTCACCTCCGCGTTCAGCACACGTACAGCTTGATGACGATCTCCACCGTCCTGATCCAGCAAGAGGGAGTGGAGAGGAAAAAGAGTTCTCTGGCAGCCTCACGGCGCTCCGGCGATGGTGGTAGAGCAATTCCGGCAGGGCTTTGCCTAAGCACTGTAGAAAACCGATCTAGAGGAGAAACTATGCGCTGGATGAACCGGTAGCACGTGGATGAAATTCTAGTGCAAAAACCCTCAATACCACCAGTATATATAGGAGGAAGAGAGGAGGTGGCTTGTACCAAGGGCCAAGCCACCAAGGAGTCGGCCGAACCAAGGGTGGAGGTGGAGTCCACCTCCAATCCTAGTAGGACTCTGATTCACCTTTTTTTTTGCCTTTTTCCACTTTTTCTCTTAGTACTTTTTCTTCCAGCCGCATGGGACTCTTGTGGTTGTTCCACCAGCCCACTAAGGGATGGTTTCCACTCTCCAACAGCCCATTTAGCCTCTTGGGTCGAAATACTCCTCCCGGTGGCCTCCCGGTACACTACCGGCACTCCCGGTACACTACCGATGAGCCCAAAACTTTTCCGGCGACCAAAACGGGACTTCGTATATATGAATCTTTACCACCAGACCATGCCGAAGCTCCTCGTGACGTCCGGGATCTCATCCAGGACTCCGAACAAACTTTGGTCACCACCATACACAACTCTATACTATCGAAACGTCACCAAACCTTAAGTGTGCAGACCCTGCGGGTCCGAGAACTATGTAGACATGACCGAGACACCTCTACGGTCAATAACCAATGGCGGGACCTGGATGTCCACATTGATTCCTACATATTATACGAAGATCTTTAACGGTCGAACCTATGTGTCAAGGATTCAGTTAATCCCGTATGATGTTCCCTTTGTTCTTCGGTATGTTTCTTGCCCGAGATTCGATCATCGGTATCTCCATACCTAGTTCAACCTCGTTACTGGCAAGTCTCTTTACTCATTCCGTAATACAAGATCTCGTAACTAACACTTAGTCACATTGCTTGCAAGGCTTATTGTGATGTTGTATTACCGAGTGGCCCTGAGATACCTCTCCGTCACACGGAGTAACAAATCCCAGTATTGGTCCATGCCAACTCAATAGACACCCTCGGAGACACCTGTAGAGCACCTTTATAGTCACCCAATTGCGTTGCGACGTTTTGATACACACAAGGCACTCCTCCGATATCTGTGAGTTGCATGATCTCATGGTCATAGGAACATATACTTAACATGCAGAAAAACAGTAGCAATAAACTGACACGATCATAAGCTAAGTTTGTAGTTTGGGTCTTGTCCATCAAATCATTCTCCTAATGATGTGATCCCATTATCAAATGACATCCCATGTCCATGGCTAGGAAACCTTAACCATCTTTCGATCAACGAGCTAGTTCACTAGAGGCATACTAGGGACATTGTGTTTCTCTATGTATCCACACATGTATCCATGTTTCCAATTAATACAATTATAGCATGGATAATAAACGATTATCATGAACAAGTAAATACAATAATAAACACTTTATTTATTGCCTCTAGGGCATATTTCCAATAGTGTCCCACTTGCACTAGAGTCAATAATCTAGTTCACATCACTATGTGATTTACATTGTAATGAATCGAACACCCATGCAGTTCTGGTGTTGATCATGTTTAGCCCTTGGAAGAGGTTTAGTCAACGGGTCTGTAAAATTTAGATCCGTGTGCACTTTGCAAATATTTATGTCCTTCTGCTCGACGTAATTGCAGATGGAATTGAAGCGTCGCTTTATGTGTCTGGTCCTCTTGTGAAACCTTGGTTCCTTGGCCAGAGCAATGGCACTAGTGCACATAACAGAGTCATTGGATTCAGTGCACTGGGCACTAGTCCAAGATTTTTATGAATTGTTTCATCCAGAGACCTTCCTTCACTGCCTCCGAGGCTGCGATGTACTCCGCTTCGCATGTAGAGTCGGCTACCACTCTTTGCTTGGAACTGCACCAGCTTACCGCTCCCCCATTGAGAATAAATACGTATACGGTCTGCGACTTAGAGTCATCCAGATCAGTGTCAAAGCTTGCATCAACGTAACCCTTTACGACGAGCTCTTCATCACCTCCATAAAAGAGAAGCATTTCCTTAGTCCTTTTCAGGTACTTAAGGATATTCTTGACCGCTTGCTAGTGCTCCATTCCAGGATCACTTTGAAACCTTCAGGCCATACTTATGGCAAGGCTGACATCGGGTCTTGTGCACAAAATTGCATACATGATAGAGCCTATGGCTGAAGCATAGGGGATGACACTCATCTTTTCTCTATCTTCTGCAGTTACTGGGCATTGAGTCTTACTCAACTTCACACCTTGTAACACAGGCAAGAACCCCTTCTTGGACTGTTCCATTTTGAACTTCTTCAAAACTTTATCAAGGTATGTGCTCTGTGAAAGTGCTATTAAGCGTCTCGATCTATCTCTATAGATCTTAATGCCTAATATGAAAGCAGCTTCTCCTAGGTCCTTCATTGAAAAACTCTTGTTCAAATATTCCTTCAGGCTTTCCAGCATTTCTATATTGTTTCCAATCAGCAATATGTCATCCACATATAATACTAGAAACTCTATAGAGCTCCCACTCACTTTCTTGAAAATACAAGCTTCTCCGTAAACTTGTATAAACTCAAACGCTTTGATCACCTAATCAAAGCGATTATTCCAACTTCGAGATGCTTTCACCAGTCCATAAATGGATCGCTGGAGTTTGCAAACTTTGTCAACATTCACTGGATCGACAAAACCTTTGGGTTGCATCATATACAACTCTTCCTCAAGGAAACCGTTGAGGAACGCTGTTTTGACATCCATCCGCCAAATTTCATAGTTGAAATAAGCAGCTATTGCTAACATGATTCTGACATACTTAAGCATCGCTACGGGTGAGAAAGTCTCATCATAGTCAACTCCTTGAACTTGTGAAAAACCCTTTGCCACAAGTCGAGCTTTATAGACGGTGACATTACCGTCCGTGTCTGTCTTCTTCTTAAAGATCCATTTGTTCTAAATGGCCTTTCGCCCTTCCTGTAATACTTCCAAATTCCATACTTTGTTTTCATACATGGATCCCATCTCAGATTTCATGGCCTCTAACCATTTATCGGAATCCGGGCCCATCACCGCTCCTCCCTAGCTCGTAGGTTCATTGTTGTCCAACAACATGACCTCCAAGACAGGGTTGCCGTACCACTCAGGGGTAGTACGCGGCCTTTTCGACCTACGAGGTTCAATAGCAGCTTGATCTAAAGCTTCATGATCATCATCATTACCTTCCTCTTCTACCGTCGTAGGTTCCACAGAAACATCTTTCTGCGCTACGCTACTTTCTGGTTGAAGTAAAGGTTCAATAACCTCATCAAGCTCTATTTTCCTCCCACTAAATTCTTTTGAGAGAAACTCTTTCTCAAGAAATGTTCCGTTTTTAGTGACAAACACTTTGCCATCGGATCTGAGATAGAAGGTATACCCGACTGTCTCTTTCGGGTATCCTATGAAGACGCATTTCTCCGCTTTGGGTTCCAGCTTTTCAGGCTGAAGCTTTTTGACATAAGCATCACATCCCCAAATATTAAGAAACGACAACTTTGGCTTCTTGCCAAACCACAGTTCATATGGCGTCGTCCCAACGGATTTTTATGGTGCCCTATTTAAAGTGAATGCAGTTGTCTCTAATGCATAACCTCAAAACGATATTGGCAAATCAGCAAGAGACATCATAGAACGCACCATATCTAATAAGGTTCGACTACGACGTTCAGACACACCATTACGCTGTGGTGTTCCGGGCGGTGTCAACTGTGAAACAATTCCACACTGTCTTAAGTGACTGCCAAACTCATAACTCAGATATTCACCTCCTCGATCAGATCGCACGAACTTAATCTTCTTGTTACGATGATTCTCAACTTCACTCTATAATTGCTTGAACTTTTCAAACGTTTCAGACTTGTGTTTAATCTACCCATATCTACTTAAGTCATCAGTGAAGGTGAGAAAATAACGATATCCACCACACGCTGTAACATTCATTGGACTGCACACATCAGTATGTATGATTTCCAATAAGTCACTCGCCCGTTCCATTGTTCCAGAGAACGACGTTTTAGTCATTGCCCATGAGGCATGGTTCACATGTGTCAAGCGATTCAAAATCAAGTGACTCCAAAATTCCATCAACATGGAGCTTCCTCATGCGTTTTACACCTATATGACCTAAACGGTAGTGCCACAAGAAAGTGCTACTATCATTATCAATTCTACATCTTTTGGCATCAATGTTATGAACATGTGTGTCATCACTATCAAGATTCAACATGAATAAACCCCTAACATTGGGTGCATGACCATAAAAGATATTACTCATATAAATAGAACAACCTTTATTCTTTGATTTAAATGAGTATCCGTCTCGCAATAAACAAGATCCAGATATAATGTTCATGCTTAACGCAGGCGCTAAATAACAATTATTCAGGTTCATCACTAATCTCGATGGTAATCGAAGAGAGAGTGTGCCGACGGTGATCACATCAACCTTGGAACCATTTCCCACACGCATCGTCACTTCGTCCTTTGCCAGCCTTCGTTTATTCCGTAGTTCCTGCTTTGAGTTGCAAATGTGAGCAACTGAATCGGTATCAAATACCCAGGCACTACTACGAGAGCTAGTAAGGTACACATCAATAACATGTATATCATATATTCCTTGTTTGTCGTTGGCCGCCTTCTTGTCAGCCAGGTACTTGGGGCAGTTCGCTTCCAGTGACCAGTTCCCTTGCAATGAAAGCACTCAGTTTCTGGCTTGGGTCCATGCTTGGGCTTCTTTAGAGGAGTAGCAACTGCTTTGCCATCCTTCTTGGTTTTACCCTTCTTGCCCTTGCCCTTGACTTTGCCATTTTTCTTGAAACTAGTGGTTTTATTCACCATCAACACTTCATGTTCTTTCTGGATTTCAGACCAGCGACTTTTAGCATCGCAAACAGCTCGGCGACTGACTTGTTCACCCCATGCATGTTATAGTTCATCACAAAGCTCTTCTAACTAGGTGGCAGTGATTGAAGAACTCTATCAGTGATGGCCTCTGGTGGAAGGGCAATTCCCAACTCCGCTAGACGAGTTGAATACCCAGACATTCTGAGTATACGTTCACTGATAGACCCGTTCTCCTCCATCTTGCAAGCATAGAACTTATCGGAGGTTTCATACCTCTCGATCCGGGCATTCTTCTGAAAGATAAACTTCAATTCCTGGAACATCTCATATACTCCATGTCGTTCAAAACGTCTTTGAAGTCCCGGTTCTAAGCCATAAAATATTGCACACTAAACTATTGAGTAATCTCCAGTACGTGCCTCCCAAGCGTTCTTAACGTCTTCGGAGGTCATGTCTTCTGGTTGGTCACCAAGCGGTGCATCAAGGACATATGATTTCTGGGAAGCCGTGAGGATAATCCTCAGATTATGGGCTCAGTCAACAAAGTTACTTCTATCATCTTTCAACTTAGCTTTCTCTAGGAACGCATTAAAATTCAGGGGTGCTACTGCGCGAGCCATTGATCTACAACATAAATATGCAAAGTTTACTTAGACTATTGTTCAATATAATGAGTTTAGTTAATCAAATTACGAAAGATCCCACTCAAATTGACATCCCTCAGGTCATTTGAGTGCCAAATGATCCAAATCCACCAACTCAAGTCCGATCATCATGTGAGTTGAGGTGGCTTCAATGGTGAACATCATTATGTTGATCATATCTACTATATGACTCATGTTCGACCTTTCGGTCTCTTGTGTTTCGAGGCCATGTCTGTACATGCTAGGCTCGTCAAGTTTAACCCAAGTGTTCTGCGCATGCAACACTGGCTTGCACACGTAGAGTCTATCACACCCGATCATCACGTGGTGTCTCAACACGATGAACTTTCGCAACGGTGCAGACTCGGGGAGAACACAATTTATCTTGAAATTTAAGTGAGGGATCACCTTATAATGCTACCGTCGTACTAAGAAAAACAAGGTGCATAAAAGGATTAACATCACATGCAATTCATAAGTGACATGATATGGCCATGAACTTGTGCTTTAGATCTCCATCTTGAAAGCACCGGCATGATCTCCATCGTCACTGGCACGACACCATGATCTCCATCATCTTGATATCCATCAACGTGTTGCCATCGGGGTTGTCTCGCCCTGCATGCTTCTACTACTATTGCTACCGTTTAGCGATAAAGTAAAGCATTACATAGCGCTTAATGATTGACACGCAGGTCATACAATAATTAAAGACAACCCTATGACTCCTGCCGGTTGCCCTTACTCATCGACATGCAAGTCGCGAAATTCTATACATCACATGATCATCTCATACATCACATATATCACATCATGTAATTGGCCATATCACATCACAACATACCCTGCAAAAACAAGTTAGACGTCCTCTAATTGTTGTTGCATGTTTTACGTGGCTGCTACGAGTTGCTAGCAAGAACGATTCTCACCTACGCATAAACCACAGCGGTGATACATAATTTGCTTTTCAACGTTCTCAAGGACCGCCTTTGTCGAATCCGATACAACTAAAGTGAGAGAAACTGCCACCCGCAAGTCATCTAGGCAACAAGTTGCATCGAGGGAACCGGTCTCTCGTAAGCGTACGAGTAATATTGGTTTGGGCCGCTTCATCTCACAATACCGCTGAACCAAAATCCGACCAAGGGAGGAAGCAATCTAAGCATCAACGCCCACAAACCTTTTGTGTTCTACTCGAGATCTCATCTACACATAGACCTAGCTCATGATGCCACTGTTGGGGAACGTTGCATGGGAAACAAAAAAAATTCCTACACACACGCAGATCTATCCATGGTGATGAGCATTTACGAGAGGGAGAGTGAATCTACATACCCTTGTAGATTGCTAAGTAGGAAGCGTTAAGAAACGCGGTTGGTGTACTCGAACGTCTTCGCGATCCAAATCACCATGCGTCCCGCGATCCAATCACGATCCATCCCGCGATCCAATCACGATCTGTCCTGTGATCTGATCACAATCCGTCCCACGAACTTGATCACGATCCGTCCAAAGAACTTGATCACATCCTTCCGATCTAGCACCGAACGGACGACACCTCCGTGTTCAGCACACGTACAGCTTGATGACGATCTCCACCGTCTTGATCTAGCAAGAGGGAGTGGATAGGAAGAAGAGTTCTTCGGCAGACTGACGGCGCTCCGGCGATGGTGGTTGTGCAATTCCGGCAGGGCTTCGCCTAAGCACTTCAGAAAACCGACCTAGAGGAGAAACTATGTGCTGGAGGAACGGGTAGCACATGGCTGAAATTCTAGTGCAAAAACCCTCAATACCACTAGTATATATAGGAGGAAGAGAGGAGGTGTATTGGACCAAGGGCCAAGCCACCAAGGAGTCGGCTGAACCAACGGTGGAGGTGGAGTCCACCTCCAATCCTAGTAGGACTAGGATTCATCCTTTTTTTTTGCCTTTTTCCACTTTTTCTCATAGGACTTTTTCTTCCAGCCGCATGGGCCTCTTGCGGTTGTTCCACAAGCCCACTAAGGGCTAGATTCCACTCTCCCACAGCCCATGTAGCCTCTTGGGTCGAAATACTCCTCCCGGAGGCCTCCCGATACACTACCGACACTCCCGGTACACTACCGATGAGCCCGAAACTTTTCCGGCGACCAAAACGGGACTTCCTATATATGAATATTTACCTCCGGACCATTCCGGAGCTCCTCATGACGTCCGGGATCTCATACGTGACTCCGAACAAACTTCGGTCACCACCATACACAACTCTATACTACCGAAACGTCACCAAACCTTAAGTGTGCAGACCCTGCGGGTTCGAGAACTATGTAGACATGACCGAGACACCTCTACGGTCAATAACCAATGGCAGGACCTGGATGTCCACATTGATTCCTACATATTCTACAAATATCTTTATCGATCGAACCTCTATGTCAAGGATTCAGTTAATCCCGTATGATGTTCCCTTTGATCTTCGGTATGTTTCTTGCCCGAGATTCGATCGTCGGTATCTCCATACCTAGTTCAACCTCATTACTGGCAAGTCTCTTTACTCGTTCCGTAATACAAGATCTCGTAACTAACACTTAGTCACATTTCTTGCAAGGCTTATTGTGATGTTGTATTACCGAGTGGGCCCTGAGATACCTCTTCGTCACATGGAGTAAAAAATTCCAGTATTGATCCATGCCAACTCAATAGACACCCTCAGAGACACCTGTAGAGCACCTTTATAGTCACCCAGTTACGTTACGACGTTTGGATACACACAAGGCACTTCTCCGATATCTTTGAGTTGCATGATCTCATGGTCATAGGAACATATACTTGACATGCCAAAAATCAGTAGCAATAAACTCACACGATCATAAGCTATGTTTGTAGTTTGGGTCTTGTCCATCACACCATTCTCCTAATGATGTGATCCCATTATCAAATGACATCCCATGTCCATGGCTAGGAAACCTTAACCATCTTTCGATCAACGAGCTAGTTCTCTAGAGGCAGACTAGGGACATTGTGTTTGTCTATGTATCCACACATGTATCCATCTTTCCAATTAATACAATTATAGCATGGATAATAAACGATTATCATGAACAAGGAAATACAATAATAAACACTTTATTTATTGCCTCTAGGGCATATTTCCAACACTAGGCTCCTCCATTTGAGCTGAAAATTTGTGAAGATAGTCTTCTTAGTAGATTATCATCCTTAGCAAAACTCATGCCCATTGTCCATGTGCATTTCCACAGCTTATCAAACACTTGCCTGCTAATTCATGTTTGAGCATCGTTCGGTCTCCTCGTGAGAATCTTCTATTGTCATTTTATTCCTAGGACCTACCTGGCGAGTGCCCAACCCACTAGACATGCCTAGGACGCCCATAATGCATGGCAACGCCACGGTCACACGGTGACCATGCGGCGGGCATGCGAGTTTACGCGCTCTGGAGTTGGGGCACTCGGCCACTATCCAAACCTCGACGTATCGCCACCAAACCATGTATTTCTGATTAAATAGATAATTATGTAACTAGAAATGATTTTGGAAAAAAAGAGCAAACTATAAGACAAGTGCAGTTCAGACTTGACCCGCTTCCAACTTAATCGACAGAGTTTTGTCTTTTTCACTAGAGGTGGATCGAAAGCTTTTGGCACCAAAATATTTTGTTAATTGTGCATTAAATATGGCCTAATATGTTATAAAAATGATTTTATCCAAGTTTGCAACAAATATTTGGTAGGGCCTTCACACAAAAACTCATTTTGGGCACTCAAAAAAAGGAAAATGATTTTTTTGTGCAAAGAAAATGAAAATTGCCTTTGGGAACGTTGTTTGCCATTTCAACATGCACCCTTGTGAACAATATGAGATCATTTGAAAAAACTATGCCATGAATGTGGCCATAAGATTGATCATTTGGCTTGAAAGCCATGAATCTTCACACATGATAGCTCATTTCTGAGAACATTTTTAAAAATAATTACCGTATTACAAGTTTATTATTTTTCCTGGTAACTTGGTCACATATGATGACACAACACAAAGGTTCTGCATTTTTTGATTTTTTGTGAATTATTTATGCCCGACTCAAAATACGGTCGAAACGGTGGGCATGACCGTTCATAGATAGGGGTTAAATCTTGCCATAATTTTGTTGGATCTCTAATTAAATAGATACTTATTTACCTAGAAATGATTTTTGGAAAAAATAAAGAGCAAACTATGAGGCACGTCTAGTTCAAATTTGACCTGCTTCCAATTGAATCGACATAGTTTTGTCTTTTTCACTAGAGGTAGATCGAAAGCTTTTGGCACCCAAATATTTTGTCAATTGTGCAATAAATATTGCCTAATATTTTATAAAAATGATTTTATCCAAGTTTGCAACAAATATTTGGTAGTTCCATCACAAAAAAAATCAATTTTGGGCACTCGAAAAATGGGAAAATGAATCTTCGTGGAATATATCACAATTTTGTGGTGTTTCTCTGATTAAATTTATACTTATGTACCTAAAAATGATTTAGTTTTGCTGTATTGCAAAATATTTTTGATAGTTGCTTCACAAAATTCTCCTAGTTCTAGTACTTAAAAACTATTTTAAATCATAATTTTTCTGAACCAATCAGGGCTCTTCCCACGGATCAGCCCACTGTAGCCGATCTGAACCGTCCACACCCGAAGGATCCAACATCTCTCGTTTACCTATCAGGTGTGAGCCATCCAACCCAAACCCTAGCAGCCCCCTCTCCCGGCTCGATCTAGATCCGGATCTCTCTCCCCCGCCGCCGCCTGTCTCTCCCTCTCCCCCTCCTTCATCTCCCCTCGATCCAATCCTCTTCCCCCGACCCCGATCCCACCCCCGGCCACCTCCTCACCACCGTACTCTGCGCTCTACCGCACCGCTCATACCACCCTCTTCTCTCCTTTCCTTCTCCCCCACGACTCCTAGCCACCATCGTTGCCACCGCCACATGCGACGGCCGATCCAGGCCGATTTCGGTGGCCATAGGCGGATCTCGGCACACCCACGTGATGACCTTGCTCCGCTCCCCCATTGTCCTCTTGCGACCATGCACAACTAATCCAGCGGCTAGGGATTTTGCCACTGATTCGCTGGAGTGGCTCCGACGTTGCTCCGACGAGTCAGGTGAGTCCCTCCACTCCTCCTCCCCCTCCTCCTCGCAGCCCTCCCTCTCTTCCTCACCTCGTCTTCTCTCCCTCCTCCCAGATCAAGCACGCCTTGGATGGGAGGACGCCATGGAGGATGTAGGACCCACGAGCATGCGTCGCCTCTGCTCCCGCCCGCAGGACCCACGAGCATGCGTCGCCTATGCTCCCTCCCGTAGGACCCACGAGCATGCGTCTCCTCTGCTCCCGTCCGCAGGACTCGCGCTTTGGCCGTTCGCCATGCTAGCTGGCCGGCGCCTCTCTGCCATGGATCTGGCACTCCCGACGTGGCGAGGGGGAAGGTTGGCGAGGTTACGTTACATGCCCAGCTCGTGCGTAGGTGATGATGCTCCCACGAGTGGCAGCCACAGTCAGGGTTATTTAGATTTGTCAAGTAAACTGTTCTATTAACCACTGTTTCAGCAATGTCGCCACGGGCCGCAACCCCCTTGTTACTGCTATTGCTGCTCGTGCAGGGGAGAGGAGGCAACATGGACATGGACATGGACAAGGGGGTGGAGTGTTGGTTTCTGAACCGCTATGACGTACGCATGTGCAAATCTAGCTAGCTACCAAGCAACTTGATGGATTGTGTAGCTAGCTTGTCGTACATGTATGTCCTTTGCTTCGGCTGGCTAAGTCAGTGGTTGGATTCAGGCACGCAAGATACTGTGAATTTGTTGCTAATGTGTTTCTGAAGGACTTTGTATCAAATTTCAAACAAATGTTCTAGCTTAACTGTTTTTATTCTGTAGTCTGAACCCCATTTCCCCACAATCTGGTAATCTCACCATTGCTGGTCCAAGTGTCTGACTATTCTGTAGTACTTTTGTGATTGTTTGATATTGCTAGTAGAAGCCAAAATAGATTTTCTTAAATCTGAAATCATTTCCCCCAAAATAGCTAGTTTCTTCTTTCTTCTGTCAAAATAAGGTTTCATTCTGTCAGATTAAGGTTTGACTGAATATATATACCTTAGTTTCTTATAGAGCATCTTTTTTTCTTGAAACATAGTACTATCTGTGAGTAGCTTCTCCGGTTCCTCTTTCCTTCCTTCTTGTTCACTATACCATGGGCCTGAATCTGTTATTGTTTCCTGTTTTGAACACTCATACTAAAATGTGCTCTTCTCTTTGCAGAAATGCTTGGCACAGATGGTGTTGCTTGCTGTTCCAGGTGTGTTCATGTCAACAATGCATGCTTTTATTTTCATGCCTGTCTAGCTGCTCTTCCTTGTTGCTGCTCTTGTTTTCTGTTGCTGTTGTTGCCTTCCTGCTACTACTTGCTCGTTGTTGTTGCCGATGCCTTGCTGCTGCTCCTACCTTGTTGCTGCTACGACTACCTTGCCGCTGCTGCTACTACTAACTTGACTTAACATTGAGTTTAATCTAGTACTGATGATTGTCATGGTTTGCCTTTGAATAATGCTAGTATTTTAGCTACTGCCACTTTGAGCTTCCATAGGCTTGTAGTTATCAATTGTAGTTGGCCTTATATGTTGCATTTTCGGACCTGTCGATCACCATTTCTAAGCTTTTATGTTATATATGACGAACCAATGTTATGTTTACAGTGTGAGCTGACTAGTAACACTGGAGAGAACCTAGCTTCATTTTTGCAAATGTTAGGGTTGCACATTATATGATTTCTTTAGCTATGCGATTCCAAATACTTGTATTTTAATTTTTGGTTTGTTGTAAATTTTGGTCTCAGTTACACATGATTGTTGGTGGTGCTCGCCTACATGGTTACCGCCGAGCTACAGTTCAGGTGTGTGCTTCTGCTCTCCCTCCACATGCCCTACATCCAGGCACACTCTTCCATTGGTACCTACACATACATGCGCCAGCTGACTGAATCTCTCATGTCTTCTCACTTAATTTACTTCAGATTGATGGTGTTTCACCTATCGAAACATACTTCAGATTTGTTGGGTTCCTAGTATTTTTAGTCTTCTAGGAGAAGATACGTATTTTTTGTGTGCCTCATTTTCACTTATTTTTCACTCCTTGTGCCGTAAAACGTTACATGTGCATTGTTGCTTGGCCATTGGATGGAGATGATACCAACTGAAATTATGATACGGAACCCTGCTGGAAAATTATTTGTTGTATAGGTTCTATTACAAATATGGGTAGTTAGGCCGTGTCAAAGTAATCTTTTGATTCACTGTCTCGCATGATCAATGTTTTGTGATTTTCATAGATTTGGAAAAATTTAGAAGCAAATTAAATGCTGCCAATTTACAGTTGTGATAGATGCAATAACAACGTACTTTTCAATTAACAAAAGCTTTCATTCATGGCAGCAAGAAAAGGTTGCATTCAGAGTACATATATATGTGCATATACAAGAGGTTGCAGACTCAGAAATACATTTTTCGTTGAAAAATTTGCATTCTCTGAATTCTTTCTTCTGAACACAAAATATGTGTAGATACAATTGACTTGTGGTTATATTTTGTTGCAATACAAGATATAAATCCTTTGTGATACGAAGGATTTTTAACATCATCTTTAGGATGAACAAAAATCTTTTAATTTCTAATATTTTTTATATTTCTTTCCTTTTGATTGATTCATGTGTAGTGTAATGTTCTTGTAGGACGACAAGTTGTCGCATCTCGAGCATGTCTCATAGGAGAGTGGAATGAAGTCCATTGTACTGTTGCGACACTAGCAGATATGCCATTGTTCTATTGTGCAATTTTGTTCGTTCTTGCTATATTCCTGTGTAAGGAAATGTATGCATGAGATGACTTATTCTGTTATGTAAACCTGGGAGATGTATTATATGATGTTATATGATGGATGATTTTAATTTGACTTGGAGTTTTCTTGAGTTGAATATGAAATAGTGTTGGATTTGATACTGGACAAATAACTGGGCTGAAAAGGCCCAACAAATAATATGAAACCAAGTTCTAGAACAAAAAAATCTTATAAGGCCAAGTCCCAAATAAGTGGATGACTCAAAGAAAACACAGAAGCCTGAATTATTGGGCCAGGCCCATGCAACAAAGCAAAAATAAAGATAAAAAACATTAAATGGGCTGAATTATTGGGCTTGGCCCATATAGATGGCCGGAATGGACCGGGTTGGTTCTAATTTATGACATTTTCATTTGGTCATAATTTTGCCACGATGGATCCGACGTGGTGTGGGCAGACTTCTAACAACCAAAATGATTGGTCATAGAACCTACGACCTTTTTTTTGGTCGTAAACGTCTACGACCATTCAGAAGAAAGGTCATTAATTTCCATTAACGACGCTCAGCTTTTGACCAACTATTTTTGGTCATAAAAAGGTCGTAAATGAAAAACAACGACCATTCGGTGACCAATATTGATGGTCGCAAGTTAGCATATTTCTTCTAGTGTAAGTCCCGAAACTTTTTCGGAATTCGAATACTGAGTTCCTATATATCAATCTTTACCTCCAGACCATTCCGGAGCTCCTCGTGACGTACGGGATCTCATCTGGGACTCCGAACAACCTTTGGTCACCAACATACATAACTCAACTATATCGAAACGTCATCGAACCTAAGTGTGCAGACCCTACGGGTTCGAGAACTATGCAGACATGACCGAGACACCTCTACGGTCAATAACCAGTAGCAAGACCTGGATGCCCATATTAGTTCCTACATATTTTAGGAAGATCTTTATCAGTCGAACCTCTATGTCAAGGATTCAGTTAATCCCGTATGATGTTCCCTTTGTTCTTCGGTATGTTACTTGCCTGAGATTCGATCGTCGATATCTCTATACCTAGTTCAATCTCGTTACTGGCAAGTCTGTTTACTAGTTCCATAATACAAGATCTCGTGGCTAAATCTTTATTCAGATTGCTTGAAAGGCTGATAGTGATGTTGTATTACCGAGTGGGCCCTGAGATACCTCTCCGTCACACGGAGTAAGAAATCCCAGTCTTGATCCATGCCAACCCAACAGACACCCTCGAAGATACCTGTAGAGCATCTTTATAGTCACCCAGTTACGTTGTGATGTTTGATACACACAAGGTACTCCTCCGGTGTGAGTGAGTTGCATGATCTCATGGTCATAGGAACAGATACTTGACATGCAGAAAACTATAGCAATAAACTGACACGATCATATGCTACGTTTATAGGTTGGGTCTTGTCCATCACATCATTCTCCTAATGATGTGATCTCGTTATCAAATGACATCTCATGTCCATGGCTAGGAAACCATGACCATCTTTGATCAACGAGCTAGTCTACTAGAGGTATACCAAGGACACAGTGTTGTCTGTATACCCACACATGTATTTAGTTTCCAATCAATACAATTATAGCATGGATAATAAAAGATTATCACGAACAAGGAAATATGATAATAAATAATTTATTATTACCTCTAGGTCATATTTCCAACAGTCTCCCAGTTGTACTACAGTCAATAATCTAGTTCATATCACCATGTGATTCATATTGTTATGAATCTAACACCCAATGAGTTCTGGGTTTTGATCATGCTTTGCATGTGAGAGAGTTCTTTAGTCAACTGGTAAGTAACACTCAGATCCATGTGTACTTTGCAAATCTCTATGTCATATTATAGACACTGCTACCAGACTCCACTTGGAGCTATTCCAAATGGCTGCTCCACTATATGTATCCAGATTGCTACTCAGAGTCATCGGGATTGGTGTTAAAGCTTGCATCAACGTAACCCTTTACGGCGAACTCTTTATCACCTCCATAATCAAGAAATATTTGCTTAGTCCTCTAGTTACTAAGGATAATCATGACCGCTATCCAGTGATCCACTCTCGGATCGCTCTTGTAACCCGTGACGGACTCATGGCAAGGCACACACCAGGTGCGGTACACAGCATGGCATAATATAGAGCCTATGGCTAAGGCATAGGGGATGACTTTCGTCCTTTATCTTTCTTTTGCCATGGTCAAGCTTTGAGTCCCACTTAACTTCACACCTTACAAATCAGGAAAGAACTCTTTCTTTGACTGATCCATTTGAACTCTTTCAAAATCTTGTCAAGGTATGTACTCATTGAAAAATCTCATCAAACGTCTTGATCTATCTCTATAGATCTCGATGCTCAATGTTCAAGTAGCTTTATCCAGGTCTTCCTTTGAAAAACACTTTTCAAACAACCGTTTATGCGTTCCAAAAATTCTACATTATTTCCGATCAACAATATGTCATCCACATATACTTATCAGAAATTCTATAGTGCTCCCACTCACTTTATTGTAAATACAAGTTTCTCGTAAACTTTATATAAACTCAAAAACTTTGATCACCTCATCAAAATATATACTCCAACTCTGAGATGCTTGCTCCAGCCCTTAGATGGATTGCTAGAGCTTGGATGCTTTTTAGCATCCTTAGGAGTGACAAAACCTTCTGGTTGTATCACATATAACCTTTACTCACGAAAACCGTTAAGGAAACTATGTTTTGACATCCATCTGCTAGATTTCATAATTGAAAAACCGTAGCAACTGCTAACATAATTCCAATAGACTTTAGCATCGCTACGAGTAAGAAAGTCTCATTGTAGTCAACTCCTTGAACTTGGCGGGAACTTCTTTGCGAAAAGTCGAGCTTTATAAATGGTGACTTTCAACATTAGCGTCTGTCTTCATTTTAAAGGTCCATTTGTACTCAATGACCTGCCGTCCAACGAGCAAGTCTACCAAAGTCTATACTTGGTTTTCATACATGGATCCTTTCTTGGATTTCATGGCCTCTAACCATTTGTCGGAATCCGGGCCCATCATCGCTTCTCCATAGTTCGTCGGTTCATCGTTGTCCAACAATAAGACCTCTAAGTTAATAATGATAGGACTTACCCGCTCCATCGTACGCATGTCTCAACTGATTCAAAATCGAGTGAGTCCAAAGATCCATCAGCATGGAGTTTCTTCATGCGCTTTACACCATTATGTCCTTTAGTGGCAATGCCACAAGTATGTGGTACTATCATTATTAACTTTGCATATTTTGGCATCAATGTTATGAACATGTGTATTACTACAATCGAGATTTTAATAAACCATTCTCATTGGGTGCATGACCATTGAAGGTATTATTCATGTAAATAGAATAACCATTATTCCGCAACTTAAATGAATAACTGTATTGCAATAAACACGATCTAATCACATTCATGCTTCAATGCAAACACCAAATAACATTTATTTAGGTTTATCACTAATCTCGAGGGTAGAGAGAGCGCGTGATGGTGATCACGTCAACCTTGGAAAACACTTCCAACACACATCGTCACCTCACCCTCAGCTATCCTCCGTTTATTCCGTAGCTTTTATTTCGAATTACTAACCTTTAGCAACCGAACTGGTATCCAATACCCAGGTGCTACTAGGAGTACTATCAAGGTACACATTAATAACACATATATCTAATATACTTCTCTCGACGTTGCCAACCTTCTTATCTACCAAGTATCTAGGGTTGTTCCGCTTTAGCGACCGTTCTCCTCATAATAGAAGCACTTAGTCTCGGGTTTGGTTTCAACCTTGGGTTGCTTCACTAGAGCAGCAACTTACTTGCCATCCATGAAGTTTCCCTCCTTACCTTGCCCTTCTCGAAACTAGTGGTTTCACTAACCATCAACATTTGAAGCTCCTTCTTGATTTCTACCTTTGTGGTGTCAAACATCGCAAATAGCTCAGGGATCATTATTTCCATCCCTGGCATTTTATAGTTCATCATGAAGCTCTAGTAGCTTAGTGACAGTGACTTGGAGAACTATATCAGTCACTATCTTATCTGGAAGATCAACTTCCACCCGATTCAAGCGATTGTAGCACCCGGACAATCTGAGAATTGCTCAATGATTGAGCTATTCTCCTTCATCTTGCAGGCAAAGAATCTTGTTGGAGGTCTCATACCTCACAACACTGGACGAGCCTGAGATCCTAATTTCAGCTCTTATAACATCTCATATGTTCCATGACATTCAAAACGTTTTGGAGCCTCCATTCTAAGCCGTAATGCATGACGCACTAAACTATCAAGTAGTCATCACAAACGTGTCTATCAGATGTTCACAACATCTACATACGACGCTAAAGGGGTGGCGCACCGATCGGTGCATTAAGGACATAAGCCTTCTGTCTAGCAATGAGGACGATCCTCATATCACGGACCCAGTCCGCATTATTTCTATCATAATCTTTCAACTCTATTTCTCTAGGAACATATGAAAATTCAAGGGAGCTACATCACGAGCTATCTACAACATAATTTGCAAAGACACTTTGACTATGTTCATGATAATGAGTTCAATTAATCATATTACCTAAGAACTCCCACTCAAATTGACATCCCTCCGGTCATCCAAGTGATAGATGATCCAAATTCACCAAATCAAGTCCGATCATCACGTGAGTTGAGGTGGTTTCAATGGTGAACATCATCATGTTGATCATATCTACTATATGACTCATGTTCGACCTTTCAGTCTTTTGTGTTTTGAGGCCATGTCTGTACATGCTAGGCTCGTCAAGTCTAACCCGAGTGTTCCGCATGTGCAACACTTGCTTGCACCCGTTGTATGTGAACGTAGAGTCTATCACACCTGATCATCACGTGGTGTCTCGACATGACGAACTTTCGCAATGGTGCACACTCGGGGAGAACACAATTTATCTTGAAATTTAAGTGAGGGAGCACCTTATAATGTTACTGTCGTCCTAAGAAAAACAAGGTCCATAAAAATATTAACATCACATGCCAATCATAAGTGACATGATATGGCCATGAACTTGTGCTTTTGATCTCCATCCTTAAAGCACCGGCATGATCTCCATCATCATCGGCATGGCACCATGATCTCCATCATCTTGATCTCCATCAATGTGTCGCCATCGGGATTGTTGCACCCACCATGCTTCTACTACTATTGCTACCGCTTAGCGATAAAGTAATGAATTATATAGTGATTGACACACAGGTCATACAATAATTAAAGACAACCCTACGGCTCCTGTCGGTTGCTGTACTCATCGACATGCAAGTCATGATATTCTATACAATACATGATCATCTCATACATCACATATATCTCATCATGTAATTGGCCATATCACATTACAACATACCATGCAAAACAAGTTAGACATCCTCTAATTGTTGTTGCAAGTTTTATGTGGCTGCTATGGGTATCTAGAAAGGACAATTCTCACCTACGCAAAACCACAACGCTGATACATAAGTTGCTTTTCAACCTAGTCAAGGACCACCTTTGTCGAATCCGATCCAACTAAAGTAGGATAAATAGACACCCGCCAGCTATCTTTGTGCAACAAAGTTACACGTCAGTCGATGGAACCAGTCTCTCATAAGCGTACGAGTAAGGTTGATCCGGGCCGCTTCATCCCACAATACCGCTGAACCAAAACACGACCAAGGAGAAAGTAATCTAAGCATCAACGCCCCCAAACTCCTTTGTGTTCTACTCGAGATCCCATCTACACATAAACCTGGCTCCGATACCACTGTTGGGGAATGTTGCATGGGAAACAAAAAAATTCCTACGCACACGCAAGATCTATCCATGGTGATGAGCATCTACGAGAGGGAGAGTGGATCTACATACCCTTATAGATCGCTAAGCGGGAAGCATTAAGAAACGCAGTTGATCTAGTCGAACGTCTTCGCGATCCAAATCGCAAGCCGTCCCGCGATCCCATCACGATCCGTCCTGCAATCCAATCACGATCCGTCCCGTGATACCATCACGATCCGTCTCGCGATCTTGATCATGGTCTGTCCGATCTAGCGCCGAATGGATGGCGCCTCCGCGTTCAGCAGATGTACAACTCGATGATGATCTCTGCCTTCTTGATCCAGCAAGAGGGAGCGGAGAGATAGATGATTTCTCTGCCAACACAACGGCGTGGTGGCGGAGGTGGTGGAGCTGTCCCGGCAGGGCTTCGCCAAGCGCTGCCGCGACAATCTAGAGGAGAAACAGATCTAGAGGGGGAGGGAGAGGCTACGTCGTGGCTTGTGATGCTGCAGCCCTCCCTCCCTTCACATATATATAGGAGGGATAGGAGGGGGGAGACCTAGGGTTTCCCCTAGGGTGGGGCAGCAGCCAAGGGTGGAACTTGGCCCCCAAGGCAAGTGCCCCCCTGGGCCAACCCTAGCTCTTCCACCCGCATGGGCTTTAGGTGGGAGGGGTGCCTAGCCCACCAGGGGCCAGTGCGCCTCCTTTCACCGCCCATCGGGCCCTCCAGGGCAGGTGGACCCCCCGGTGGACCCGAGAACAATTCCGGCATTCCCATCACAAAACCGGTAAGTCTCGAAACTTTTTCGGAATCCGAATACCGACTTCCTATATATCAATATTTACCTCCAGACCATTCCGCAGATCCTCATGACGTCCGTGATCTCATCCGGGACTCTGAACAACCTTTGGTCACCAACATACATAACTCAACTATACCGAAACGTCACTGAACCTTAAGTGTGCAAACCCTGCGGGTTCGAGAACTATGCAGACATGACCTAGACACCTCTATAGTCAATAACCAATAGCAGGACCTAGATGCCCATATTGGTTCCTGCATATTCTACGAAGATCTTTATCAGTCGAACCTCTATGTCAAGAATTTAGTTAATCCCGTATGATGTTCCCTTTGTTCTTCGGGATGTTACTTGCCCGAGATTCGATCATCGGTATCTCTATACCTAGTTCAATCTCGTTACCGCCAAGTCTCTTTACTCGTTCTATAATACAAGATCCTGTGGCTAACTCTTTAGTCACATTGCTTGCAAGGCTTATAGTAATGTTGTATTATCGAGTGGGCCCTAAGATACCTCTCCGACACACGGAGTAAGAAATCCCAATGTTGATCCATGCCAACCCAATAGACATCCTCGGAGATACCTGTAGTGCACCTTTATAGTCACCCAGTTACGTTGCGACGTTTGATACACACAAGGTACTCCTCCGGTGTCAGTGAGTTGCATGATCTCATGGTCATAGGAACACATACTTGACATGCATAAAACTATAGCAATAAACTGACACGATCATATGGTACGTTTATAGTTTGGGTCTTGTCCATCACATCATTCTCCTAATGATGTGATCCCGTTATCAAATGACATCTCATGTCCATGGCCAGGAAACCTTCACCATCTTTGATCAACGAGCTAGTCTACTAGAGGTATACCAGGGACATAGTGTTGTCTATACATCCACACATGTATTTAGTTTCCAATCAATACAATTATAGCATGGATAATAAACGATTATCACGAACAAGGAAATGTGATAATAACTTATTTATTATTGCCTCTAGGACATATTTCCAACATGGTGTTCTTGAACTCCGATCCGTTATCGCTTCGAACCTTCTTGATCTTCACTTCAAACTGATTTTGCGCTTTGCGAACGAAGTTCTTGAAGATCTTTTGAACCTGCGACTTATCATCAAGTAAAAATAGCCACGTAAATCTGGGAAAATCATCAACTATAACTAGACCATAGGAATTTCCACCGAGACTCTTGTAAGCATTGGGACCGAAAAGATCCATGTGAAGTAACTCGAGTGGTCTCCTAGTGGTCATGATATTCTTAATGAGATGACTTCCACCTACTTGTTTTCCTGCTTGACAAAGGCTACAAAGTCTATCTTTGTAAAAGATTACATCTTTAACACCAAGTATATGATCACCTTCGATTAGCTTATCTAGATTGCACATGCCTACATGTCCAAGTCTTCTATGCCAAAGCAAAACCTTTAGAAGATTTAGCAATTAAACAAGTGTGAGGCTTGGATCTCTTAGTGAAATCAACAATGTATAGATCACCTCTATGGAAACCGGTAAATACCATCTTATGATTATCTGACGAAACACTTGGCAATCTACTTTTGTGAATAACACATTGAAACCGAAATTAGCAAGTCTAGATACGAAAAGAAGATTGTAGCCAAGGGATTCAACAAGCATAACATTTTTAATAGAGATTTCATGGGATATGGCCACCTTACCAAGGCCAAGTACCTTACCTTAGAATTGTCTCCAAAGGTCACGTACCTTCGAGGACCTTTATTAGGTGTGATCTCTTAAAACATGTCTTTATCACCAGTCATATGATCCGTACATCCCTGTCAAGAATCCACTCTTTTTCTCCGGACATATAATCCTTGAAGTTTGCCATGAGACTTAGATTCTTCATGATCTTGTCATACTCAATGTTGAACAACTCATCTTCTCCAAGATAGTCATGTTCCACATTGTCATCATCAAGTGGGAAATCCTTGTCATAAAGAACAAGAGATTCGTTAGATTTGTGATCCTGACAATGTTCAAGTTTATGAATGCGAACGGCTTCAAAGATAATGTTGTTTATAGTGGTGACATCTCCTTTAGCACTCATGAGATCACGAAGCTCAAATAGGCATTTATCAAAGTTTGGATCACTAGGCTTCTTTTTGTGGAAAGCAACAATTTTGTGAAGAATTTCATCAAGATTTCCTAAAGAAAGATTTGGATATCGTTTCTCCAAATCAGTCCACAAGGTATAGGCACATGCAAAGTTCTTCAATTGAGAAAGCACAAATCTTGGTAAACCTCTAGCAATGAGATTGACAGTTCTTAGGTTACCAAGCATGTTAATTTCCTCTTCGTGTGTGGGATGCAAATCATCAATAGGAGGCTCATAGGGGCGCATAACATATTTGCTCAATTGAAATTGATTAAACAGTTCAAGCATCAAAGTTTTCCATTGACTATAATACTCTCCATCAAGAATAGGCACTCTACAACTCAAACTCCCTATACAAGACACACCCATCTTCCTCCTCGGTGATTAAACTGATGCAATGGAGACCAAAGCTCTGATACCTATTGAGGGATCACTAGAAGAGTGTCTAGAGGGGGGTGAATAGACTACTAGCAGAAAATTAAAACCTAACCTTTTCCCAAGTTAACTGGTTGGCAGATTTTAACAATTTTTGCAAGGCTAACAAGTCTATATACCCTACACATGCATGTTAACAAATATAGCAGCAAAAAGTAAAGACATTGCACATGAAGTAAAGAGATGAAATATGGAAATCAAACGCAATTGGAGACGCAAGGATTTTTCTCGAGGTTCCGATAGGTGGTGCTATCGTACGTCCACGTTCATGGAGTCTTCAACCCACAGAGGGTAACGGTCGTGAGAGTCCACGGAGAGTTCCACTAAGAAGCAACCTTGACTATACCATGATGGCCTATGTCCATGGAGGACTAGCCTTACTCGGGGTAGATCTTCATGAAGTAGGCGATCTCCTTTCCCTTACAAACTTCTTGGTTTAACTCCACAACACGAAGTAGGAGGCTCCCAATCGACACCTAACCAATCTAGGAGGCACCACCCTCCAAAAGGTAATAGGCTCGGTAATGTCGTTGAACTCCTTACTCTTGTGCTTCAAGATGATATACTCCTCAACACACAATCACTCTCTCACAGATATGGCTTGGTAGAAGAGATGGGATTGGTGGAAAGCAACTTGGGAAGGCTAGAAATCAAGATTCATATGGTTGGAGTGGAAGATCTCAACTTCAACACAAGGGTAGGTGGTTCTCTCTCAGAAAACTGATAGGATAGGTATGGAATGGTTCTGAGTGCTTCACTTTAGAGTAGGTGGTGGTGGAGGGGCATATATAGGCATCCCCAAAAATCCAACCATTACACACAAAATTACCAACTCGGTGACACCGATGTGTTAATCTCGGTGATACCGAAGTGACCAAAAGGTGGCAACTTCTGAATCTCGGAGGGACCGATATACGAATCTCAGTTGCACCGGTAAGGTGACCAACGGTCAGAATGCCCATTCTCGGTGACACAGATTCAACATTATCGGACGGACCGAAAATGTGAACTTGCGTAACAGAAAGTTGGCAGCCTGAACTCGGTGGCACCTAAAGCAGTATCGGCTGTACCGAAGGGTTAGGGTTTGGCTGAGTCTGTCTAGGGTTTAGAATCGGTGGCACCGGGATGGAAATGTTGGTTGCACCAATTTGAGTGTATGGCTTAGAGCAGACATTGGTGGGAGAGTTTGTGGGTGTCTTTGGTGACTATCACTTGTGCACGTATGAGCATTTTGTTCACCAACAAAACTTTACCCCCTTTTAATAGTATTGACTTTCCTATGGACTCAAGGTGACTTCTCACAAATATAAAATGTAGAGTCCACTTGCTTGAAGCTTTGCCAATCCATTTCCTTGCATCTTGGGGTATTCAACAATCTCTTTGCCAGCCCAACTCTCCATGGACTATTATCTGGAACACACTAGATCAAAGTATTAGTCCAAGAGGCAATGTATGTTGTCATGAATTATCAAAACCATCAAGAGAGCATGTTGTGCTTTCACATGTGTTTGATTCAAAATTGCCAGGCCTGTCACTGACGAATCATTGATAGAAGGTTTTGATTATTTTTTTGCATTGAACTTTAAATTGCCATATGAAAAAGGAAAAGAAAACAAACACGTAGTTTGCGTACTTTGTGTCAGACATCCTGTCTGCGTCAAGCACAACCTTCACAACATCGTAAGTCCAAGAAGAGACGGCAAACTTATGTGGAGGAGGGGAACCTCCTAACTCAACAAGCTTGACAGTAGAGATATCAATACTGTCGGTAAACATGAGCCGAGAAACACAAAAAGGTGAAAAGTGAGGAAAAATAGGTCAGATTTCAATATGTACGCGATGCAAAAAAATGGCAAGTTTGCCATGTTGTTGGTGATGCATTTTGCATGTGGACACTTAAATAGGTTTGCCATGTTCATGCTGATATGTTTGCCATATAGTAAGTATTGCACTTGACATGCCTAACCTACTAACATTTGCCATATAAGTGGAATAGTAACTGCCATGAGCGTCACATTGCAGACATAGTTGGGTAGTTCTAAAAACAACCATGTGGAGTTTGGAATACAAAAATATGTGATGTGTGATGTACAGTATTTGCCATGTGCATGTGAACCGTAAAATGCATGTCTATGTAGTTGCCATGTAGCATTAACTAGAGTTACCATGTGAGAACAACTAGAGTTGTCATGGATGAACAACTATAGTTGACATCCCTGATCAAATGGAGTTGCCACTTTTTTACTCCTTGAAAGCGTTTCGATGAACTACGTTTGCCATCTTGAATCCGCTATGCAAACCATGTTGGGTTCTCTATGTTTTCAAGAAAGGAACAAATGTTGCCTGGTAAAGCATTTCGAAGAAATATTTACCATTAGGTGTAGGCGGCAGCCCTTCTGGTACATCTTGTTTGCAAAGGCATCATGCAGGAAGTCAACAGTGAACTTGCATCAATTCATGTTTTTTACGTCATTCAACTTTCCTGTGAATTTTTCAAAAAAATGGACACACGTACACAATTTTAAAAACTTCAATTGGGAAAATGCTAGTACATGATGACAAAATAGAACATGGCAAAAAAAAGAAAAAATGAAGTACATTCATCTGGATAGGAATTCATCTGTTGCTTGGGTGTAGCGACATGGCACACGCAAAGACGGACAAGATTAAGTACATGAGTAGCTTCATCTTGAAAACGTCGCCATGGGTATTCATATTACCCAAAGAAGTTGTAAGTACAGTCTTGTTAGGCATGGATGCCTCGCTAGGGAATAGACAGGGAAACAAAACTTCCTCGATTTTGTTGTTGACCTGTAAGGAATTTTGATTCCTCCATGGGAGACATCCAAGTTGCAGAAAACGGACTCCTCACCCAAAAGGAGTCTTCCCCGTCCCGGAATGACAAATTCCCTGTAGGCATGATCATTAATCTCCCCAAGCAAATCGCACACGGGGTTCACTAAATTTGTGCATCACACATCCATCAAGCATCCCCATATCCCCAACAGCTGACTTCTGTCCTTCACTAAATCCTTTGATCAATACAGTCAGACGTTCTTGCGAAGCTCTATTGCGAACGTGTTTCTTTTTCTGCAAAATAGAAACACGGTCATTATTGTCATGATCAATCTGATAATAAATACGATAATAAAATGAATCAACTCTCACGAAAACGGTGAAAGGAAGAAGATAGAACCTCGTCCATATCTTTCTTGGCAGCAGCCGCATCATTTCGTGGTGGCGGCAACATAAAGTCATTTCCCTCATCTTTCTCGTTGTTGCGAACCATGATGCTGCAATAACAACAAGTGCACATTAGTGTAGGGGAAACATAGTGAAAAATGCCATGAATGCATAATGTAGCATCACAATTGATGAATTCAATGACAAGGAAAAATTTCCATGTTTGATAATCAGATGGATGTCAAATATCCATGTGTTTCAAACTCAAGCATAACTTAGTTTGCCATGTTGCAGAATATATGAACAGCAAAATAAAAGTGAAAGTTGCCATATACTAACTAAGCAGAATACCAACATGTTAAGATTCTAATTCACACGGAGTTGCCATTTTAGTATGAAAAAAAGTGAGTGATCATTGAATTACAACCAAAAACACAAAATAACAAGACATGATGGTCTAGTTGGAAACACACATATGTAATACTTAGAGAACATAAAAATGAAAATGCCAAGAATGTACGATGTCTGATGGAAAATGGTACCATTGTGGCTCACACAAAAGTTACCGTGTTTGCTACTGGTTTCAAATTATACCACATGAGGCAGTTGCCATGAGGCCATGTAGAAGCATGGAAAAAATGGGTTGCAGTCAAATAGGAAGTTGCCATGTGCTACTTTGGCCAGTATGGAAAACTGGTAGGTTGTTATACATATATGATTGCCATACTTACACCACAAACAACATGGAAATTAATCAGGAAGCAGTTGCCATGTGGCCCTTCAAAAGCATGTCAGTGACCATTGTTTAAGGACAGAAAAAGCAAGTTGCCATCTGCTAACTAAGCATTATGGCAAAAGACCTTACACATGCATAGTTTCCATGTTTGCTAATGGATTCAATCTGCAACACATTAGGCAGTAGCACTGTAGCACTGCAAAGGAATGGCAAATGATGTGTTGGGGCAAGAGGGAGTTGCCATCCGCTAATTAAGAAGTAGGACAACTAGGACTAAACTAGAAGCACACAGTTGCCTTGTTTGCACACAACAACATGACAATTGAATGGAATAAAATGACAGAATCCTACACAAAATCAAAACAGAACACCCCTAGATCTAGGGTTCATGCCATGCAATCAACAAGTGATTTCCACTTTCAAAAAAAACCAAGTGATTTCCAACAAAATATAACACTCAAACAGGGAGACAATGGTTACTTGGAGAACATGAATTGCACAAAAACAACACGCATGAACAAAGCGCAACCACTACACTATGGATTTCAAAACAGAATAATATCTGAAAACAGAGAATGAATCGCGGCGACGAACAAGAGAACCATCCCCACGGCCATAATGCGTATCCAAGCCGACTAACTACGCGATGGCGTCTCCACGTCGGTGGGAAACAGGAGCGTCGCCACAACTCCTCCGATTCGCCAAGGATTCGATGCACAAAATAATGAGGGGAGGACAAAATGTAGGGCTACGAGGACGGTACCTTCACGTGGTTCGGTCCCCGACGATGATGGAGCGGCTGTGTCGGGGATATTACTCACGGTTTAACCCGGCCAAGAATATGACCCGACCCATCATGTGGCGGGTTAGAAGATCACTGTGTTTACTAGGTCAACCTGGACGACAAGGCTCAAGGCCCAGTGTGCACCCCGTGGAAGGCGGCTCATGGAACTGGCCTGGAGGACCGGTTCACAAAGAAGGCCCAAGGAAAGGAAATATTCCCTCACAAAGGAAACAAGATCCGGATTAGGATTCAAGAGAGATTAGTCCTAGTCCTACTCGAGTAGGACTCTACATGTAAGTCTACCCCTTCAACCTATATAAGGACGGGAAAGGCACCCCAAGAGGGAGAAGTTAAGTCATTAGAGATAGACATATTAGAAACCCTCGAGATTAGAGGTAGTGGTTCCGCACCTTTGTAATTGAGATCATCCTCGTCATCAATACACACAAAGCGGGGCGTAGGATTTTACCTTCATCGGAGGTGCCGAACCTTGGTAAACTCGCGTCTCTCGATTCCGACCAACCCCTCTCAAGCCGCCACCTAGTTGCGATGGCCTCACACCTAAGTTCTCTCACGAAAACATCTACCATGATAAGAACCACGATAGGTTGCGTGATGTCGGATGATGGCAAAAGGCCACCGCCGTCTCATCGTGGAATCACATGTGCGTCGCTACGGAACCGCCACTCGTTGCGACAATGTATCGACGCAATGGGAAGAGGGAAATGAGAAAGATAAATTGAAGTGGAGGAGACTGCGCACATAAAATCGGCTACCTGCTGTGAGACGAGCAAGGTGACGATCATGCGTGCGGACGGGCAGATGGTAGTTCCTCCACACGATGAGGACACAACCTCGCGCTGCGGGTCGTGTAAGAGATTATCCGGGCGAGCGCTCTATCACCCACACAACACGCTACACCGACGCGGCACAACAAATCCGGCGATTTGCTTGCAGATTCACGCATTACAAAATCAACGGTCATAGATCCGTTTTAACCAAGTGCTAAACTGCCAGGAGTGTGAACGTTATCATTCGGATTTTAAAAACTCAGTGAGCTGACGTGTAGCCTAACCCTGCTCTATTTAGCCGTTAGCCGATGGAACAGAATTAGTTATCGACCGGCGACCATCTCGAGGGGTCCCGTTTACGCGGATACGTGCACGCGATGCGCGGATATATAGCTAGCTAAAACCGCTCTTCTCCCCCGGCTTGAACCTCAACTCAGATCCAACCGAACCAAGCACACGACTAGCACACGCGGCGGCGGCGACGACCGAGTGGTCAAGCGCAATGCCGTTCGCCGGGGCCGTCCGCTCCACCACCCTTCTCCTCCTCCTCGTCCTCTCGGCCGAGGAGCAGCCGTTCAAAGGCCTCGTAACAGAGAACCGAAGCGTGGTCTTGGTCAGCGACAACGTCACCGCCACGGTCGGCGCGGCGGCGATGTGCTACCGAAGGAGCGGCGTCGACGAAGGGGCCAATAATATGAGCAAGACGGTCCTGGACGTTGCACCGCTCGCCGTGTGCCTCGGCGACACCGTTTTGCTGCCGGGGACGCTGCTGCACAACGCTAACGGCGTGGGCTTTGTGCCGTCTCCGGCGTCAGGGCGCCAGTCCGTGCCACCGCTCATGCCGTCGGACGCGCGCGCGCCTGCAGCTGGAGCCTCTACTGCAGATACGAAGGGCTTGAGCGAGCGAGCAAAGGCATGGTGTTGCTGGGGCCTCGCCGTGGCGATGACGATGGTCGTTTTCGTTGTGTGGTCAGTTTTATTACTCCCCTGCGCTTGATTCATTCGTAGTAAGTACTATGGCACGGAGCGGAGATCTATTTGATCGACGCAAGGAGCTCAAGTATTGCCTCGTGTACCCACTACCCAGGCCAGAGAGGTTTATCGTATCCGACCCCATGTTCACCGGTGATGACGACGCGTCGGTGATCGATGGCGACGGCGACGGCGAGCTCTTCGACTGCGCCATCTGCATGGAGACGGTGTCCGGCAGCCGCAAATTCTGCGTCAGCTCGTGCGGCCACGTCTTCTGCTCGGGCTGCGTCGCCCAGTACGTCGCTGCTAAGCTGGGCGAGAACTTCGCCCGCGTGAAATGCCCCGAACCCGGCTGCAAGGAGGGTGCCGTCGAGCCGGAGAGCTGCTTCGGCATCATCTCCCCGGACCTGCTCGACAGGTGGGGTTTCCTGCTGTGCGAGTCCTTGCTCGGCGCCAACAGAGTCTACTGTCCGTACAGGGAATGCTCGGCGCCTCTTCTCGCCGAAGGCGAGGCCGGTGCGGCGGCGATCGCGGAGGCCGTGTGCCCGCACTGCCACCGGCTGTTCTGCGCCCGGTGCGCGGCCCCGTGGCACGCCGGCGTCGGGTGCAGGGAGTTTCAGGAGCTCGGGCAGGACGAGCGCGGCAGGGAGGACCTCTTGCTGAGGAGTCTCGCCGGACGGCAGAGGTGGCAGCTCTGCCCCAAGTGCAGGATATACGTGGAGAAATCGGAAGGATGCAACTACATCAAATGCAGGTACCACAGATCAGATTAAAACTCTATTAATTTCTTCCTGACAAATCACCAATTGCTATGCTTGGAAAATGGAAATTACGACTCCGATTATCAATTTTATTAATCCATAAATGTGAAATGACTTTGCTTCTCGCTTGTTTGATTTATTTTAGGTGTGGAAACAGCTTCTGCTACAGGTGTGCATCCAAGGTGTCCGCGCTAACCCATTACTGCAACAAGTGCAAGCGGTAGCGATTTGCTTGATTTGCTTGGTCACCAAGATGAAGCGATGTACACCACGTAATCTTCATCTTGGTTAGTATGTTGCAGAACTACGAACGTAATCTCCTTGATTCGATTCAGCTTTCAGTTGTGCTTGTACATATGTGAGATTTTTTAGGCAGCAGGCTCAATACCTGATCTTGTGGTACTTGTGGCCGGTTACATTTCTTAAGAAACAGCGTGGATTGTTATTATTTGCTTGTCCATATATATATAGCGTACATGAAAGCTGGCAACTTGTCATGGTACATCACCGGAAAAGGATGCTAACCCGATGGCCAAAACAATGCCGACGGCCCCCGTCGGCCTATTCGTAGCTATGCCGGCAGCCTGGTCCTGGCCGTCGGGCTACCCAGATCTAAGCCGACGGCTGCCGTCGGCACATAAAGGTTGTCGGCCTAGATTCGAGCACGCCGACAGTGGCCGTCGGCATACAATCGCCGTCGACATACTCGTGGACCCGGTGACCCCATGCGTGACAGGCGGCTAACGTCGTCAGGGCTATGCCGACGGTGGAGACGTGCGGCCGTCGGCATAGGTCCGCATGCCACGTCATCGATCCGTGGCGCACCGTCCAGCGTATATGCCGACGGCTGTCGTCGGCATACCTGTCACGACAGCGATCCGCGGGACGCAGCCCGCCCCTGGCTGTAGCTATTGCCGTAGGCATAGTTAATTTTTTTACATTTTTATGCTTTTTATGTATTATTATATTAACTGACATGTAGCATGTGTAAATATAAACATACATATGAATATATATGTAGTTTGTATTTTTTCCATAGATTATGAATATATATATAGTTTGTATTTTTTTTCAAGCACGTTAATATATAATGTGTCGTCATGTTCTTTTGAATATAGGTCCTTATATTTTATTAAAATCAAAAACAGCTATCCAACAGAAGTTTTGTGGCGGTTGCAAACGCCCGGCACCTGGAGGGGGGAAACGGACACGTCGGGTCTACACGGAGGGGATGTAGCTGTGGGTTTGGCCCGGATGTTGCTCCCAAGTGTCCCTTTGGGTGACTTGACACAACCGGGTGGAGAGGTCCACTGGTCAAAGCCCGTCCGTGGAAAGTTAAAGGGCTAGATCTTGTGGTCAACCGCTCCAGGGTTAGGCGGGACGGACCCTTGGGGGGTAGCAATGCCACCGGAGCGTTGCACTGGCCCCTCATTCATGCGGGGTGGTGTTGTGGCATGTCTGAAGAGGCGGCATGCGTCTCTTGGGTGTGGCCCCCCTCACGGACGGCGCCGCCGGCGGCACCTGGAGGGGGGAAACGGACGCGTCGTGTCTACACGGAGGGGATGTAGCTATGGGTTTGACTGGGATGTTGCTCCCAAGTGTCCCTCTAGGCTGACTTGACACAACCGGGTGGAGAGGTCCACTGGTCAAAGCCCGTCCGTGAAAAGTCAAAGGGCTAGATCTCGTGGTCAACCGCTTCAGGGTTAGGCGGGACGGGCCCCTGGGGGGTAGCAGTGCCACCGGAGCGTCGCATCGGCCCCTCATACATGCGGGATGGTGTTGTGGCATGTCCGAAGAGGCGACACACGGCTCCGGGGTACGTGGCCCCCTCACGGACGGCGGCGCCGCCGGCACCTAGAGGGGGCAAACCGACGCGTCGGGTCTACACGGATTTATTTGTTGCTAATAAAAAAATTGTTGCTAATAAAAAAATAAATTAGTAGTAGATTTATTTTAAAATTTCAAATTTGTTGCTAAAAAAATATGGCTACGGCTAAGCCGTTGGCATAGGTGCCACGTGGCATCATAACCTATGCCGACGACTTAGCCGTCAACATAGTTCACCTTATCTATCCCCCCTCCACTCATTCCTCGCTGGCCCCACCCCGACCCCGCGCGCCTCCCCACCCCGACGCGGCCTCAGCCTCTCCCGCCGCCCCACTAGCCCCAGCCTCTCCCCTGCCGCCCCAGCCCTCGCCGTCGCCCTTCCCCGCCGCCCCGGCCTCCCCCTCCCACGCGCCCGCCGCCCCGGCCTCTCCCTCCCGCGCGCCCGTCGGCCCGCCCTCCCCGTCGCCCCGGCCTCCCCTCCCGCGCGCCCGCCGCCCCGGCCTCCCCCTTCCGCACGCCCGCCGCCCCGGCCTCCCCCTCCCGCGCGCCCGTCGCCCCGGCCTCCCCCTCCCGCGTGCCCGCCGCCCCAGCCCCCGTTGCCCCAGCCTCCCCCGACCGCGCGCCGGCCGCGGCTCCTTCCGATCCGCGCGCCGGGCACCACTGCTTCTCCGGCCGGCCCCGGCCCTCCCGTCCCGGCCGCCCCTGCCTCACCAGCCCCTCCACTGCCGCCCCTGCCACGCCCCTCTCGGTGAGCTACCAAATGTTTTTAACATTTTTTTGCATTTTTTTGCTATAGTTGGATGGATGAATGGATGCATGGATGGATGTTGGATGTTAAATTTTTAGGTTAGATGTTGGATGTTAGGTTGTTAGGTTGATACATAGGTGAATGTTAGATGTTAGGATGTTAGGTTGTTAGGTTGCATTATGTTTATCATGATGATCTTGTCATTTGAGATGTGCTCCAAAATTGGTATAAGATGAGTGGTTATTTTTATCATGATGATCTTGTCGAAAAAATTGAACCGGACAAAATTTGGCACTTGACGGAATATGATTTGTGGATAGGATGACGGATGCACAGGTTATTCCTCGTTGGTGCTATGGAAGGGATGATAGATGGGCGAGTTTGGTGGATAGGTGGCTCGACGACAATGCAGAGTTTGCTGCCAAGAGCAGCAAGGCCTGGGCTAACCGTGGAAAAGACGGGACACACGGCCAAGGAAATAGGAACCACTGGGGCTTCAAGGCCATGAAGGTATATCTATATACATGATGCATTTTTGTTCTTCTTTACCGTCATGTTCTTATGTATGGCTAACTTCTGTTTGACTTTGCAGGAGGACAAGTTGAAGTGGCCACTCTCACACATTGAGTCGTGGAAGATGGCCCGCGAGCGGAGTGATCGCAAGGACGGCGAGAGCCAGTACTACGGCAACACCGAGGAGCACCTGGAGTCTTACACTCAGAACTTTCAGAGGTTGCACCCGGATGTTCCTGTTGCTGAGGTCGCCCAGTCTCACATCGACGACACGACGGTGGTGGCCATCCAGGGGAAGTCCCATGGCTGGTATCCGTGTTTCGATGGCTTGATCACTCCTTCGGTCTCGTACACACGGCTTCGGGCTACCAACTCGAGCCCGTTAGAGAGTACGGGGCGTTCGCAGCCTCCCTTAGCCCACCAGCATGCTATAAGTACTTCCCCTTTATCTTCTTTCTCTCTAACATTCTCAGTTTATTTTCAGCGTTGCTCACTTAGAAACAACCTAAATTATGTAGGCATATAAGGCCTTTGTCGAGCGTAGGAATCTCGAGGTGCGGGAGTACTTGCAACGAGTGAAGGCAAACGATGATTACAACCGTCAGATGATGACGGTTAGTTTTGCCCTCTTAAAACCAAGCTAAATTTTTGCACTTTCATTCCTTGTGACCTTCTAGTTTTCTTGTTTAACTAACATCCAGGCTATGTTGGCGTCTTGGAGTAACCGCACGGATCCACCACAAATGGGACCCCAACCACCACCTCGGGAGAACTCTCACACGTGCCCACGTTCGATGAATGGGTGGCACTAGGCAGTGATAGTCCGGTTAGTACATTTTCCTAACTACTGACAAACTAGTTCTCTTTCATTCAACACTATCATATCATATTTACCGTTAGAATCTTCTCTCAAACATGTAGGGGACTGGTGGCTCGATTCCTGCTTCGTCGACCCCAGTCACTCCGATCTGGCCCGGTAGTGGCGGTCTTGGCGGTGGCGGTTTTGGCAGAGGTGGTCTTGATGGTGGTGGTCTTAGCGGTGGTGGTTTTGGCGGAGGTGGTCTTGGCGGTGGTGGTTTTGGCGGCGGTGGTCTTGCTTGGTGTCGATGATGATACCCGTGCATTTGGCCGTCGTGCCATACCTTTCATGTTCCTACTTGTTAGTTTCTGCATTGAAATGATGTTCCATGTCTTGCACTACTTATGTTCATGAACTTTCGCCGGTGATGATCTTTAGATGATGAACTTGAGTATGCTTAGATGATGATGATGAACTTGAGTATGTTTAGATGATGAACTGGCATATTTTTGCATAATCTCATATTTTCTGCTGTCAAAATGAATTGAAAAAGAGAAAACAAGAAAAATAAAAAAAACAGATCTATGCAGGGCTTCCCAGGGCCTGCCACATGGCAAGGCTATGCCGACGGCTTTGCCATAGGCATAGCCATGCCGCCAGGAGGAACCAGAGGACGCCACGTGGAAGGCCTATGCCTACGGCAAAGCCATCGGCATAGATGGTAGATTCCATCTATGCCGACGGCCCCGAGCCGTAGGCATAGGCCTGCCGCCAGGAGGCACCACCGGACGACACGTGGCGTCCCGTGATTAGTCAGCGCTTTTGACGGCGTCGTCCGTTGCCGTCAGGCGAAAAACACTGCCGACGGCGAAACTATGCCGACGGCCGGCCTAGGTCCCTATGCCGACGGCTAAACTATGCCGACGGCCTGACAAGACTACGCTGACGTGATCTATGCCGACGGGGCTATACAGACGGCAGCCGTAGGCAGAGATCTATGCCGAGACTTGGGGCCGTCGGCATAGGTGGCGAGTCCGGTAGTGGTAGTCGCTCAAAAAAAGATTGCATGGCAGTCGATGTCGTGTCTGAGACTGGGATATTTCATTGGGCGTAAACCCAAACGTGCACACTACACAACTGAGTACTGTATCGCACAATTTCATCGTACATGGAGATGGAGACATACACACACTAGTGCGTCGCAGTAGACTCGAAGGTCATACGGTTGTATGAATACAACAGCACACCACATCGTAGTAACGTATACAAAGGAGCATGGACGGCACACACCGTGTCTCCGAAAATGATCAATTCCGAGTATCATGTCACGGCCCTCGTCGTCGATCATGGTTCATCAGCCCCCGGCTCGGGCTCGGGAGAGCTGAACCCGGGAATCGTAGGCATCTCGGGCATGGGCGGCAGCTCGACTTTCGGGAACGACGGGAACGGCGGCAGCAGCTCGTGCTCCGGCGCTGCCTCCGGCGCCTGGGCCGAGTAATCGTCCTCCGGCGACGACTCCGGATAATTGTCCTCAGGCGCCGTCTCCTCCAGGCCCCGTGTCGCGCGGCCCATGCCGGCGCACGAGAGCAGCAGCACGGTCAAGATAAGAAGCGCGGTGCAGCGGGCGTTCTTGGAGGAAACCATGCCGAGTGGAGCTCGATATGGCAAGCTAGGTCGCTTTGTTGGCGTCTGTGTAGGATGATCTCTGTGATGTGATGTTAGCTGTCCAGTGCGCACTCGATCGTACTTATAGGACGTGACGGAACGAACGATGGTTCGTGAGCGTGGCGCAATTTTTCTTTTCAAGTGTGTTTTTTAGGGTCTGGGCGGTGGTCCGGGGCTCTGGGTTGGTGATCTGCCTGAGTTTGCGGTTGGGTCCGGTGCGTTTTGGGAGGTTTTGGCGCATGTGTGTCTCGCGGTTTGGTTGGAAGACTGCTGCGAAATCAGGTTTGGTGAACGCGCCAATCGGTTTGTCGATCTTCACGTATCCGCTGTTGCTCACATCGATATCCAAGACGTTTTTGCAAAATAACATATAGCTTGCAAAAATGTTTTACATTATAGAATGGAGGGATATCCAGCCCAAGCAAAGGGTTCCTTCTAATCTCGACGGAGGACACTTTCAGAGGGATATAAATTTTGTTTTCCTCCTCTAATCGGCACCTAACATATCTTTTATAACCGTTAGAGAAGGATAATATATCCTCCATGGCCTTTAAATATATTCATTCGTCCATCCATGAAGGGTTTTCTGTTGCCGCCATTCTCGCCCACGCTTTGCCCCACGGCCGCATCTACTTTGGTGCACCCTCCTTGCCTTCGCTGACCACCACATGCGACCGTCGACACCCATAGCTCCGTCGACATCCCGTCTCCTAATTTTGATGAACTTTATTTTATTTGTTTGTCTTTACTATCATCTCCAGCCACTACGACGCTCCTCCTCATCGTCCCTATCTCGGGGCGCTCCTCTTGTCGTCCGCCGTTGACAGCTGACTGCACCCCAAAGTCTCCCCGGTAGCAGCTCGGGAAGTGATTGCACATCCAAGAGAAGCTCCACTTCATCGTGCCCAGACGAGCTCACGCACGCGTCAGAGTGTGTTCCACCTCCTTGCTGTGCCTGCGGAGGATGGCACGGCCACCAGGGCTCTGTTCTTGGACGATGACGAAGTGGTTTGCCATTTATGTAAACGGGAGCATTGATGCAGTCGTTACCAGCACAGTCGTGGTCCCCATACCATCAGGTAAAATGCCGCTGTAGGCTCCGCGACACGAGGCCACAAGATCGAGAGCCACCTTCTAGCTTGTATGTGTTTTGTGCATGCTGCATTGCAAGTGTTCGGCGAAGCACATGAGCCAAATATAAGCTATATATTGTTAGGTTTAGGGGATTGGTTAGAAATGATACTTTTCTAGAGGAGCAAACATATCTTTCGCTAAAGGATACGCTATCGTATCCTCCTTTAAATTATAGGGGATCGGTTAGAGATGCTCTTACATCACACTTTCGATCCATATCCTTTCCCGGCCTGTCACTCGAGCTAATTAAGGGTGTCCTTGGTGCACCTTCTAGGCTTTGGTGGCGACCAAGTGCTGGGATGCCTACGGTTTTTAATCTAGTGTTTTTCGGTTGGTGTGTTCTCTTCGCCGGTCGAAATTTACATGTCCGGAGACAAGCGAACGAGAGAAGTAAGGTGACAATAGTTCAGGCAAGATGGCAATCGATGGCAAGGGAGATGGGGAGGAGATTGTCCTAGACGGGAAGACAAGGTGGTTGGATAAAATAAGCGTTACAATAAGGATGATGAACACATATATTTTGCTACAGTAGGATCAACGGGCTCACTTGCAGTGCGTTGTTGGGAATATTAATCTACGAAATCTGTATTGTGGGTGTTCGGGGCAACCCGGGATAGTTGAAAGTTTACAATTTGATATAGTTGCACCAACCCTCCTTGGTCTTTCTCTCAAAGTTCAAATTGTCAGTTATGAGAGCTCAAGAATTGAAGTTCAGATTTGGTTTTAGGAATGCTTTCGGAGAGAAGTCTATTGATTTGAGTGGTGATTTGGTCTTCTAGAAAAATCATTAGTCGGTGATTCAGTTGATATTTTGCATCTTGATGGCATGGTATCATAAGAGAAAGGGAATGGAGGTTTACATGGTTTTATGGCGAGCTTGTGCAAGGAGCCGAGGAAGGAGGAAGAGCTGCTAGGATCTTATGAAATTCCTTCGAAAGGAATACAATAAACCTTGTCTCTCAGGGGGAGGCGGGGTTAAAGGGATTTTTGTGCCTCGGAATTGTATGGTGGGATGAGAAGCACGATTGGATGATGGAGGATTCAGAGCTGCGGTCGACTATATTGCTTCAACAACTTGTGGTTCTCAAGCTTGCCTTGGACATGAGATAATATGTAGAATGGGCACAAAATTTAAAATAAAAAGTTTAAGTTGGATAGAGGTTTGGCAATGGCGAGTTCATGGGCCATTATAGAACACACTTTTGCATCACGTCCACACAACGGAGTCAGGTCATCATGCTTGGTGCTTGCTATTCAGAGGTTGTACTGGCTAGAGCGAGTGACACTATCAAGTCCTTCCAATTCTAGAATGACTTGACTGGCAACAATAGACACGAGGAGGTTGTGAAGTTCAGTTACTTCCCGGCAGGAAGCAACCTCTGTGATTCATGCCGCTCTGGGCGATGTTCAGTCAAGGCTACAAATATGAAGCAAAGTTGTGTTAGACTTAGTTAGAAAATTACGATAAAAGGTGTGAGATCACTAGAAAGGTTAGGATCTAAATCCTTATTTTTGGGGCCAACCATGGAGGAACGAGAGTCGGTGAGAAGTTCTGAATTGTTAGCATGGGAGTTGCTGAGATGCACCACTTGGACTCATCCGAACCTCTATAACATCACACACTAAAAAGACATGTTTCAATTGTGTTAATGATAGTCAATTGTATCAAGTATAATTTTGATCGGCACTTGGTTGGAGTCAAGTGGACAAAATGGTTGCATTTAACCCCTAGCTAGGTTGTTGATGGTCAATATATCGTCGGTAACTGACATATTCTAGTGGAATTTGACTACCTCTGGTTGCTTATCTTCAAGTCAATGTATTCAGAGCTCATAAATATGGACGTGACTAGCTAGCGCATGGGCCTCCGTTCACAGGAGTGAACGCTTTCCAAAAAAAGAAGCATCAAACCTACGTGCGACCAGGACAACCCAAAAAGGAAACTTCACGCGACCTGGTTTCCTCCTTCAGTGTAATTAATTACGTTTCTTTCTCTTTTTTTAAACCTACATCTTTTGAACCGCGCGTCAGAATTGAGATCCGTTTTCATAGCTCGGTTTCTTACGACGAGTTTTTCAAAACTAGATCTCATATATGATATTGAGACAACTTTAGTGCTATAGAAAAGCAACATTTTTCCTTTTTGCCTAGTAGGACTGCCTATTTGGTTGATTTTGTAAAAAAAATGAGAAAATCAGACAAAACATGAGGCTCATTTAGCGCTAGATACAAGCAACTTCACTGCACTATGTGCACGTGTGAATCTTGCCAATATTATCTAAACTTCCCTATTGTTGCTGCTCATATGTGTGTCATTGATGATTAGTTGTGTGTGGTTGATGCTCAGTTGCCTACAAATACTATGAACTTGCCAAACATTGGTGCCCAGTTGCCTATTAATTATGATACGCTACCTATGGTTGACACTCAGTTGCCTAGAAGTACTATGAATTTGCTTAACTTTAATGCTCAGTTGCATATTACTGATGGTCAGTTGCCTACGATTGATGTTTAGTTGCCTATAGATACTATAAATTGTCTATCATTGATGCGTAGTTGCCTGTTATTGATAATTAGTTGCCATAATTGTTGTTTAGTTGCCTAACTTTGTAAAATAGTTGCTTACAAATATTATCAAGTTTTTTATCATTGTTTTTCTAAGTTGCCTTCAAACACTCTGGAGTGGCTTAGATTCATCACTATGTTGCCTTGTGTAGCTAACAAAGTATGCACCTTCATAACGGGAGTTGCCTCATTTAGTGTTGAAAGTTGCCTCAGTGCAATACCAAAGTTGCCTACGGTGATGCTCAATTTTCTATATATAGCGAAAATTTGTCTGGTGTGGTTTTCGTCTTGTCTATAATATATTTGTTATGTAAGTTCACTAATATACATGGTGCAAGGAAGTTGTTTCCGTTTAACACTGAAACTGCTTCATCTTGATCCAAAGTTGCTTCAAAAAAATCATCGAAACATATCCAAGGGATCTAGTTTTGAAATCGTCGCAAGAAACTTAACAGGGAAAACGGATCGTCATTCTGACACTCAGTTTAAAATTTGTATTTTTTTGAATAAGACGAAAAAAGTGGGCTGACATCACCACATGTATGCAGTAAATCCGTGCTGTGTATACTGCTCACTTCCACCACTAGTACCACGTCGTCCCCACAATCACATATATGTATCGAACGGCTACACGAGTGTGCGCTCGTTTCAGCAAAATAGTGTAGCTGCACTATTAAGTATTTGGTCATAAATATATACTTGAAATGCTTTTGGTCAAAGAAGTAAGTGTGGATTTTTTATACCCTTATACCAATGTACCCTCCATCTAGACAAGTCAGTTTGTGTCAAGACTTTTGCTATCCTTATATATATATATATATATATATATATATATATATATATATATATATATATATATATATATATATAGTAATACTATTTATCACCCAGGATGCAGAATAAGTTATTCTTCATCCGAGGTAATCTTACAATCATTATACGAATAAATTACATTTGGTATACAAATAAATTGATTCACTATGTAAAATTTTGATATAAGAAAGCAAAATTATTTGTCATAAGACCATTAAAAATACATTTTATGTGTCTTTTACAATATTTTTTACGTTTGTAATTTAGGCGACATAAAATATTTTTTTATGGTGATCTAATATTTTCTTACGTTCTCTTTTATGTATGAAGTAAGTAAAAAATAAGGGGACATAAAAATACAATGCATTACTGTTAAAATAGAGGGGGTAAAAAATAAGTATTCCTCACCTAGGATGACAAATAGCACGACCATATATATATATATATATATATATATATATATATACATACATATATATATATATATCACTTTTTTGTTTCTTTCAAACAAGAGTGCATCTGACCATGAAACACTACAGATCAACTATACACAAGTGTTATCTATTGTATAAAATGTTTCTGATTTTTTGTATGAAATATAATTTCAAATGAATTGTATCATTTTTAAAAGTTATGTTGCACCAAAACATCCAAAAATGTATCACATGATAGTATTTGTGTGGTGTTCATCTGCAAAACTTTGAGTACATATGTTCTTTTATGAGTAAAATACATTAGAGGTCCTAAAAGTATTCCAAATGTGTCAAGTAGGTCTTAAAAGTTTGAAATCGTTCACTGTAGGTCTGAAATGTGTGTAAGTCATTCACTGCAGGTCCTAAAAGCATTCCAAGTGTTTCAAGTATGTAGGTCCTAAAAGTCACTCGTAAAATACACATGTAGGATCCACGAGAACACTTTCAAATTTTTATGACCTATTTGACACACTTTAAATGATTTTAGGGCCTCTGGTGTGTTTTACTCTTCTTTTATTTGAAAGAAACAAAAAGGAGAACTTTTCTTGTACGAACTTTGATGCAAGAATGGACGACAAGGATAGAGGGTACAATGGTATTGGGGTACAACCAAAACTTCACCATTTAGAAATACAAAGTGTCACGTGATGTCTGCATAGAGGTATAGTACTGGCCAAGGAAAATCTTGTTAGAAATAATTGGTAGGGTTGTAAAACATTGTAGCTTTTGTGACTAGGAGGAAACAACATATCATTTATTCATGTGGTGTCCATTTGCCCTTTTAATTTGGCGCACTATGGACTTTTTCACTTCCTCCTCCCTCTTGCGTTGCCCAAGCTAGGAGACTCGGGGGACAACCCTAAATTCCGCCAGTCTCCATCCCTTTCTCCTCCTCCCTCGCCAGCGGCGGCAGGGCCTCATGGTCCTCCTATTTGGGCGGTGTTGGTGCAGGCCGACACTCAGTTCGGAGCGCAGAGCTGTGTCGGGCGACACAGAGGTGTGAGGGCTGAGGCAGAGCTCCGTCGCCTTTGCTCCCCCGTGGCGGGCGGCCAGGTGTTGAGGCGTGCCTGGTTCTCCAAGATCGGCGGCAGTGCGGCCATATCTGTAACCTAACGGCGCAACCGGATCTAGGGCAGGCGACGCAGGTCGAGGGCAGCATGGGCTATAGCGTCGCAGCAACGGCAGGTCGGTAGGTGGGCTAGCCAGACTCCAGGTGCTCCGGGGGCTAGGTGTTGGGAGACGTAGTAGTAAATCAAAATTTTCCTACGTGTCACCAAGATCGATCTATGGAGAAACCAGCAACGAGTGGGAGAGATTGCATCTTCATACCTTTGAAGATCGCTAAGAGAAAGCGTTACAAGAACGCGGTTGATGGAGTCGTACTCGCAGCGATTCAGATCGTGGTGGATTCCGATCTAAGCGCCAAACAACGGCGCCTCCGCGTTCAACACACGTGCAGCCCGGTGACGTCTCCTATGCCTTGATCCAGTAAGGATGAAGGAGAGGTTGGGGAAGGGTTCCAACTGCAGCACAACGACGTGGTGGTGGTGGAGTAGCGAGGTATTTCGGTAGGGCTTCGCCTAAGCGCTGCGAAGGAGGAAGAAGAGAGGTAGGGCTTTGCCGTGAGAGAGAGAGTTCAGAACTATTCTCAAAAGGCCAAAACCTCAAGTATATATAGGAGGAGGGAGAGGGAGGGCTGGCTTGGACTCTCCTCCAAGGAGGAGAGCTTCGGCCGAATCAAAGGGAGAGTCCACCTCCCACAAGGGAGGTGGATCTCCTCCTTTTCAAACTCCTTTGCCCTTATCTCTACTCCTCCAGCCGCATGGGCCTTTCTAGAAGGTCTTGGCCAGCCCAATAAGGGCTGGCACACCTCCTCTAAGGGCCCACAAAGTCCTATGGTCGTCACACCCCTCCCGGGGGTCCTCCGGCACCCTCCCGGCACTCCCGGTATAATACCGATGAGCCCGAAAACTTTCCGGTGACCAAAACTGGACTTCCTATATATCAATCTTTACCTCCGGACCATTCCGATCTCCTCGTGATGTCCAGGATCTCATCCGTGACTCCGAACAACCTTCGGTAATCACGTATACCATTTTCCTATAACCCTAGCGTCATCGAACCTTAAGTGTGTAGATCCTACGGGTTCGGGAGACACGTGGACATGACCGAGACACTTCTCCGGCCAATAACCAACAGTGCGATCTGGATACCCATGTTGGCTCCCACATGCTCCACGATGATCTCATCGGATGAACCACGATGTCGGGGATTCAATCAATCCCGTATACAATTCCCTTTGTCTATCGGTTTGATACTTGCCCGAGATTCGATCGTCGGTATCTCTATACCTTGTTCAATCTCGTTACTGGCAAGTCTCTTTACTCGTTCCGTAATACATCATCCCATGGCTAACTCCTTAGTCACATTGAGCTCATTACGATGATGTCTTACCGAGTGGGCCCAGAGATACCTCTCCGTCACACGGAGTGACAAATCCCAGTCTCGATTCGTGCCAACCCAACAGACACTTTCGGAGATACCTGTAGCGCACCTTTATAGCCACCCAGTTACGTTGTGACATTTGGCACACCCAAAGCATTCCTACGGTATCCGGAAGTTGCACAATCTCATGGTCTAAGGAAATGATACTTGACATTGAAAAGCTTTAGCAAACGAACTACACGATCTTGTGCTATGCTTAGGATTGGGTCGTGTCCATCACATCATTCTCCTAATGATGTGATCCCGTTATCAACGACATCCAATGTCCATGGTCATGAAACCGTGACCATCTATTGATCAACGAGCTAGTCAACTAGAGGCTCACTAGGGACATGTTGTGGTCTATGTATTCACATATGTATTACGGTTTTTGGTTAACACAATTATAGCATGAACAATAGACAATTATCATGAACTAGGAAATACAATAATAACCATTTTATTGTTGCCTCTAGGGCATATTTCCAACAGTCTCCCACTTGAACTAGAGTCAATAATCTAGTTACATTGTGATGAATCGAACACCCATAGCATTCTGGTGTTGATCATGTTTTGCTTGTGAGAGAGGTTTAGTCAACGGATCTGCGACATTCAGACCCGTATGCACTTTACAAATATCTATATCTCCCTCCTGAATGTAATCACGGATGGAGTTGAAGCGGCGCTTGATGTGTCTTGTCTTCTTGTGAAACCTGGGCTCCTTCGCAAGGGCAATAGCTCCAGTGTTGTCACAGAATAGAGTCATCGGGCCCGACGCACTTGGAATTATTCCTAGGTCGGTGATGGACTCCTTCATCCAGACTCCTTACTTTGCTGCTTCTGAAGCAGCTATGTACTCCGCTTCACATGTAGATGCCACCACGACGCTTTGCTTGCTGCTGCACCGGCTGACTGCCCCTCCATTCAAAATATACACGTATCCGGTTTGCGAGTTGGAGTCGTCCGGATCTGTGTCGAAGCTAGCATCGACGTAACCCTTTACGACGAGCTCTTCGGCACCTCCATATACGAGAAACATGTCCTTTGTCCTTTTCAGGTACTTCAGGATATTCTTGACCGCTGTCCAGTGTTCCGCTCCGGGATCACTCTGGTACCTCCCTACCAAACTTATGGCAAGGTTCACATCAGGTCTGGTACACAGCATGGCATACATAATAGAGCCTATGGCTGAAGCATAGGGGATGACACTCATCTCTTCTCTATCCTTTGCCGTGGTCGGGCATTGAGTCGTACTCAATCTCACACCTTGTAACACAGGCAAGAACCCCTTCTTGAACTGATCCATATTGAACTTCTTCAATATCTTATCAAGGTATGTGCTTTGTGAAAGACCTATGAGGCGTCTCGATCTATCTCTATAGATCTTAATACCTAATATGTAAGCAGATTCTCCAAGGTCCTTCATTGAAAAACACTTATTCAAGTAGGCCTTTACACTTTCCAAGAGTTCTATATCATTTCCCATTATCAGTATGTCATCCACATATAATACGAGAAATGCTACAGAGCTACCACTCACTTTCTTGTAAATACAGGGTTCTCCATAAACCTGTACAAACCCAAACGCTTTAATCACTTCATTAAAGCAAATGTTCCAACTCCGAGATGCTTGCACCAGCCCATAGATGGAGCGCTGGAGCTTGCATACCTTGTTAGCATCTTTAGGATCGACAAAACCTTCCGGCTGCATCATATACAGTTCTTCCTTGAGGAAGCCATTAAGGAATGCCATTTTGACGTCCATTTGCCAGATGTCATAATCATAAAATGCGCCAATTGCTAACATGATTCGGACAGACTTCAGCATCGCTACGGGTGAGAAAGTCTCATCGTAGTCAACTCCTTGAACTTGTCGATAACCCTTAGCGACAAGACGAGCCTTATAGATGGTCACATTACCATCCGCGTCAGTCTTCTTCTTAAAGATCCATTTATTTTCAATGGATCGCTTATCATCAGGCAAGTCCACCAAAGTCCATACTTTGTTCTCATACATGGATCCTATCTCGGATTTCATGGCTTCAAGCCATTTGTTGGAATCCGAGCCCGCCATCGCTTCTTCATAGTTCAAAGGTTCACTGTTGTCAAACAACATGATCTCTAGGACAGGATTGCCGTAACACTCTGGTGCGGAACGTGTCCTAGTGTACCTTCGACGTTCAATAGTAACTTGATCTGAAGTTTCATGATCATCATCATTAACTTCCTCTCCAGCCGGTGTAGGCTCCACAGAAACAACTTCCTGTGCTGCGCTACTCTCCGGATCGAGTGGAGGTACAATTACCTCATCAAGTTCTATTTTCCTCCCACTTACTTCTTTCGAGAGAAACTCTTTCTCGAGAAAGGATCCATTCTTGGCCACAAAGACTTTGCCCTCGGATCGTAGGTAGAAGGTATACCCAATAGTCTCTTTGGGATATCCTATGAAGACGCACTTTTCTGCTTTGGGTTCGAGCTGCTCAGGTTGAAGTTTCTTCACATAAGCATCGCATCCCCAAACTTTTAGAAACGACAGATTAGGTTTCTGTCCAAACCATAATTCATATGGTGTTGTCTCAACGGATTTTGACGGTGCCCTATTTAAAGTGAATGCGGCAGTCTCTAATGCATATCCCCAAAATGTTAGCGGTAAGTCGGTAAGAGACATCATAGATCATACCATATCTAATAGAGTGCGATTACGACGTTCAGACACACCATTTCGCTGAGATGTGCCAGGCGGCGTGAGTTGTGAAACAATTCCACATTTCCTTAGGTGCGTGCCAAACTCGTGACTTAAATATTCTCCGCCACGATCAGATCGCAGGCACTTTATTTTCCTGTGATGTTGATTCTCTACCTCACTCTGAAATTCCTTGAACCTTTCAAAAGTTTCAGACTTATGTTTCATTAAGTATACATACCCATATCTACTCAAGTCATCAGTGAGGGTGAGAACATAACGGTAGCCACCACGTGCCTCGACACTCATTGGACCGCATACATCGGTATGTATTATTTCCAACAAGTTAGTTGCTTGCTCCATTGTTCCGGAGAACGGAGTCTCAGTCATCTTGCCCATGTGGCATGGTTCGCACATGTCAAATGATTCGAAATCAAGAGACTCCAAAAGTCCATCAGTGTGGAGCTTCTTCATGCGTTTGACACCAATATGACCCAGGCGGCAGTGAGACATGTAAGTGGGACTATCGTTATCAACCTTACACTTTTTGGTACTCACACTATGGACATGTGTAACATCACGTTCGAGATTCATCAAAAATAAATCATTGACCAGCAGGGCATGACCATAAAACATTTCTCTCATATAAATAGAACAACCATTATTCTCAGATTTAAATGAGTAGCCATCTCGCATCAAGCGAGATCCAGATACAATGTTCATGCTCAAAGCTGGTACTAAATAACAATTATTAAGGTTTAACACTAATCCCGAAGGTAGATGTAGAGGTAGCATGCCGACGGCGATCACATCGACCTTGGAACCATTCCCGACGCGCATCGTCACCTCGTCCTTTCCCAGCCTCCGCTTATTCCGCAGCTCCTGCTTGGAGTTACAAATGTGAGCAACTGCACCGGTATCAAATACCCAGGAGCTACTATGAGCGCTGGTTAGGTACACATCAATAACAAGTATATCACATATACCTTTAATGTTGCCGTCCTTCTTATCCGCTAAGTACTTGGGGTAGTTCCGCTTCCAGTCACCGGTACCCTTGCAATAAAAACACTCAGTCTCAGGCTTGGGTCCATTCTTATTCTTCTTCTTCCCGGCAACTTGCTTACCGGGCGCGGCAACAGATTTGCCATCCTTCTTGAAGTTCTTCTTACCCTTGCCTTTCTTCAAACTAGTGATCTTATTCACCATCAACACTTGATGCTCCTTTTTGATCTCAACCTCTGCTGATTTCAGCATCGACTACAACTCAGGAATGGACTTCTCCATCCCTTGCATGTTGTAGTTCATCACAAAGCTCATGTAGCTAGGTGGAAGCGACTGGAGGATTTTTTCAATGACCGAGTCATCCGGGAGATTAACTCCCAGCTGAGTCAAGCGGTTGTGTAGCCGAGACATCTTGAGGATGTGCTCACTGACTGAACTATTCTCCTCCATCTTATAGCTGAAGAACTTGTCGGAAGCGTCATATCTCTCGACCTGGGCATGAGCTTGGAAAACCAGTTTCAGCTCTTGGAACGTCTCATATGCTCCGTGTTGCTCAAAACGCTTTTGGAGCCCCGGTTCTAAACTGTAAAGCATGCTGCACTGAACAATGGAGTAATCATCGCAGCGAGAATGCCAAGCGTTCGCAATGTCTTGCTCTGCTAGGAGAAGGGGTGGGTCACCTAGTGGTGCATCAAGGACATACAATTTCTTGGAAGCTATGAGGATGATCCTCAAGCCACGGACCCAGTCCGCATAGTTGCTTCCATCATCTTTCAGCTTGGTTTTCTCTAGGAACGCGTTGAAATTGAGGGTGACATTCGCGTTGGCCATTGGATCTACAATATAGATTGTAAAGATAATTTTAGACTAAGTTCATGATAATTAAGTTCACATAATCAAATTATTTAATGAACTCCCACTTAGATAGACATCTCTCTAGTCATCCAAGTGACACATGATCCATGTCAACTAGCCCGTGTCCGATCATCACGTGAGACGAACTAGTCATCCATGGTGAACATCTCCATGTTGATCGTATCTCATACGACTCATGTTCGACCTTTCGGTCTTCCGTGTTTCGAGGCCATGTCTGTACATGCTAGGCTCGTCAAGTCAACCTAAGTGTTTCGCGTGTGTAAATCTGGCTTACACCCGTTGTATGCGATCGTTAGAACCTATCACACCCGATCATCACGTGGTGCTTCGGAACAACGATCCTTAGCAACGGTGCACAGTTAGGGTGAACACTTTTCTTGAAATTTTAGTGAGAGATCATCTTATTTACTACCGTCGTTCTAGGAAAATAAGATGTAAACATGATAAACATCACATGCAATCAATATAGTGACATGATATGGCCATTATCATCTTGCTCCTTTGATCTCCATCTTCGGGGCACCATGATCATCACTATCACCGACACGACACCATGATCTCCATCATTGTGTCTTCATGAAGTTGTCTCGCCGACTATTACTTCTACTACTATGGCTAGCATTTAGCAATAAAGTAAAGTAATTACATGGCGTTTATGATTGACACGCAGGTCATACAATAAAATAAGACAACTCCTATGGCTCCTGTCGGTTGTCATACTCATCGACATGCAAGTCATGAATCCTATTACAAGAATATGATCAATCTCATACATCACAATGCATCACATCACATCCTTTGGCCATATCACATCACAAGGCATATGCTGCAAAAACAAGTTAGACGTCCTCTAATTTCTAGTTGCAAGTTTTTACGTGGCTGCTATAGGTTACTAGCAAAAACGTTTCTTACCTACGTCAAAACCACAACATGATATGCCAATTGCTATTTACCCTTCATATGGACCCTTTACATCGAATCCAATCCGACTAAGGTGGGAGAGACAGACACCCGCTAGCCACCTTATGCAACAAGTGCATGTCAGGCGGTGGAACCAGTCTCAAGTAAGCGTATGTGTAAAGTCGGTCCGGGCCGCTTCATCCCACAATACCGCCGAATCAAGATAAGACTAGTAGTGGTAAGAAAATTGACAAAATCGACGCCCACAACTGCTTTGTGTTCTACTCGTGTATAGATTCTACGCATAGACCTAGCTCTTGATGCCACAGTTGGGGGACGTAGTAGTAAATAAAAATTTTCCTACGTGTCACCAATATCTATCTATGGAGAAACCAGCAACGAGTGGGAGAGATTGCATCTTCATACCTTTGAAGATCGCTAAGCGGAAGCGTTACAAGAACGCGGTTGATGGAGTCGTACTCGCAGCGATTCAGATCGCGGTGGATTCCGATCTAAGCGCCGAACAACGGCGCCTCCGCGTTCAACACACGTGCAGCCCGGTGACGTCTCCTACGCCTTGATCCATCAAGGATGAAGGAGAGGTTAGGGAAGGGCTCCAACAGCAGAACGACGACATGGTGGTGGTGGAGTAGTGAGGTATTCCCGCAGGGCTTCACCTAAGCGCTGCGGAGGAGGAAGAAGAGAGGTAGGGCTTTGCCGTGAGAGAGAGAGTTCAGAACTATTCTCAAAAGGCCAAAACCTCAAGTATATATAGGAGGAGGGAGAGGGAGGGCTGGCTTGGACTCTCCTGCAAGCAGGAGAGCTTCGGCCGAATCAAAGGGAGAGTCCACCTCCCACAAGGGAGCTGGATCTCCTCCTTTTCAAACTCCTTTGCCCTTATCTGTACTCCTCTAGCCGCATGGGCCTTTCTAGAAGGTCTTGGCCAGCCCAATAAGGGCTGGCACACCTCCTATAAGGGCCCACAGAGTCCTATGGTCGTCACACCCCTCCCGGGGGTCCTCCGGCACCCTCCTGGCACTCCCGGTACAATACCGATGACCCCGAAAACTTTCCGGTGACCAAAACTGGACTTCCTATATATCAATCTTTACCTCCGGACCATTCTGGAGCTCCTAGTGATGTCCGAGATCTCATCCGGGACTCCGAACAACTTTCGGTAATCACGTATACCATTTCCCTATAACCCTAGCATCATCGAACCTTAAGTGTGTAGACCCTACGGGTTCGGGAGACACGTGGACATGACTGAGACACTTCTCCGGCCAATAACCAACAGCAGGATCTGGATGCCCATGTTGGCTCCCACATGCTCCACGATGATCTCATCGGATGAACCACGATGTCGGGGATTCAATCAATCCCGTATACAATTCCCTTTGTCTATCGGTATGATACTTGCCCGAGATTCGATCATCGGTATCTCTATACCTTGTTCAATCTCGTTACCGGCAAGTCTCTTTACTCGTTACGTAATACATCATCCCGTGGCTAACTCCTTAGTCACATTGAGCTCATTATGATGATGTCTTACCGAGTGGTCCCAGAGATACCTCTCTGTCACACGGGGTGACAAATCCCAGTCTCGATTCGTGCCAACCCAACAGACACTTTCGGAGATACCCGTAGTGCACCTTTATAGCCACCCAGTTACGTTGTGATGTTTGGCACACCCAAAGCATTCCTACGGTATCCGGGTGTTGCACAATCTCATGGTCTAAGGAAACGATACTTGACATTGAAAAGCTTTAGCAAACGAACTACACGATCTTGTGCTATGCTTAGGATTGGGTCTTGTCCATCACATCATTCTCCTAATGATGTGATCCCATTATCAATGACATCCAATGTCCATGGTCATGAAACCGTGACCATCTATTGATCAACGAGCTAGTCAACTAGAGGCTCACTAGAGGCTCACTAGGAACAATGGAGTTGTATTACGGTTTCCGGTTAACACAATTATAGCATGAACAATAGACAATTATCATGAACTAGGAAATACAATAATAACCATTTTATTATTGCCTCTAGGGCATATGTCCAACACTAGGCGGCGGCAGGCACCACGGACGGGCTCCCCGGTGAGCTTTCTTGGTGGTTTAGCGGTGGAACTCGGTGTTTTCCTTGTCGGCGGATGTGTGTGTGTTGGTGCCTCGCGTGAAGCTGCGCTAGCTGCCGAGGTGGGGTGACATAGGGGCTATCCAGTGGGGAGGTAGGTTGGAGGGATGGGATGCACCGACGAGCTCGGGCCACATCACCGGCACGGAGATGTGTCGGTCATGGATGTGTCCGCTGTTGGGAAACGTTGCATGGGAAACCAAAAGTTTCCTACGCTTCATCAAGATCAATCTAGGAGATGAGCATCTACGAGAGGATAGATCGGATCCACATACCCATGTAGATTGCTAAGCGGAAGCATTAAGAAACGTGGTTGATGTAGTCGAACGTCTTTGCGATCCAAATCGCAAGCCGTCCCACGAACTTCCGATCAAGTACCGAACGGACGGCACCTCCACGTTCAACACACGTGCAGCTTGATGACGCCTTCACCTCCTCGATCCAGCGAGCGATGGTGAATTAGTAGCTCGAGTCCTTCCGGCAGCACGACGGCATGGTGGCGGTGGTGGAGGGACTAATCCGGCAGGGCTTCACCGTGCACAATCAAATCAATCTAGAGAAGAAGAATGAGCTAAAAGGGAGGAAGAGGCTGCGCCATGGCTTAAGGTTTGTGCAGTCCCCCCTCCCCTCACACATATATCGGGGATAGGAGGAGGGGGCTCCGCCCTAGGGTTCCCATCCCTAGGGGAGGCGGCCAAGATGGGTGCAGCGGCCGAGGGGGGTGCCTTGGCCCCCAAGGCAAGTGGTGCGCCCCCTCCCTTGCGCCAGCCCTAGCCTAGCCGCATGGGCTGTGGGTGGGAGGTGTGGCCAGCCCACCAGGGGCTGGTGTGACCCCTCTCACAGCCCATGGGGCCCTCCAGGGCAGGTGCACCTCCCCGGTGGACTCCCGGAACCATTCCAACATTTTTGTCACAAAACCGGCAAGTCCCGGAACCTTTCCGGACTCCGATTCCCTCCATCCTATATATCAATCTTCACCTTTGGACCATTTCAAAGTTCCTCGTCACGTCTGAGATCTCATCCGGGACTCGAAACAACCTTCAGTCACCAACATAAAAACTCGACTATACTTATATCGTCACCAAGCGTTAAGTGTGTAGACCCTATGGGTTCGAGAACTATGCAGACATGACCGAGACACCTCTACGGTCAATAACCAATAGCAGGACCTGGATGCCCATATTGGTTCCTACATATTCTATGAAGATCTTTATCGGTTGAACCTCTATGTCAAGGATTCTGTCAATCCCGTATGATGTTCCCTTTGTTCTTTGGTATGTTACTTGCCCGAGATTCGATCGTCGGTATCTCTATACCTAGTTCAATATCGTTACCGACAAGTATCTTTACTCATTACGTAATACAAGATCCCATGGCTAACTCTTTAGTCACTTTGCTTGCAAGGCTCATTGTGATGTTATATTACCGAGTGGGCCTAGAGATACCTCTCCGTCACACGGAGTAACAAATCTCATTCTTGATCCATGCCCACTTAACAGGCACCCTCGGAGATACCAATAGAGTATCTTTATAGTCACCTAGTTATATTGCGACGTTTGATACACACCAGGTACTCCTCCGATATCAGTGGGTTGCATGATCTCATGGTCATAGGAACAAATACTTGACATGCAGAAAACTATAGCAATAAACTGACATGATCATATGCTATGTTTATAGTTTTGGTATTGTCCATCACATCATTCCCCGAATGATGTGATCCTGTTATCAAATGACATCTTATGTCTATGGCTAGCAAATCTTGACCATCTTTGATCAACGAGCTAGTCTACTAGAGACATACTAGGGACACTGTGTTGTCTATGTATCCACACATGAAATGTCTTTGCAATCAATACAATTATAGCATGGATAATAAATAATTATCATGAAAAAGGAAATATAATGATAACCATTTTATTATTGTCTCTAGGGCATATTTTCAACAGTCTCCCACTTGCACTAGAGTCAATAATCTAGCTCACATCACTATGTCATTTACATTGTAATGAATCTAACACCCATATAGTTATGGTGTTGATCATGTTAGCCCTTGGAAGAGGTTTAGTCAATGGGTCTGCAACATTCAGATTCGTGTTCACTTTGGAAATATTTATGTCCTCCTCCTTGATGTAATCGCGGATGGCATTGAAGCGTCGCTTTATTTGTCTGGTCCTCTTATGAAACCTTGGTTCCTTGGCCAGAGCAATGGCACCAGTGTTGTCACAAAACAGAGCCATTGGATTCAGTGCACTGGGCACTACTCCAAGATCTGTCATGAACTCCTTCATCGAGACACCTTCCTTCGCTGCCTCCGAGGCTGCGATATACTCCACTTTGCCTGTAGAGTCGGCTACCATGCTCTCCTTGGAACTACACCAGCTTACCGCTCCCCCATTGAGAATAAATACGTATCCGGTTTGCGACTTGGAGTCATCCGGATCATGGCCAAAGCTTGCAGCGACGTAACCCTTTACGACGAGCTCTTGATCACCTCCATAAACGAGAAACATTTCCTTAGTCCTTTTCAGGTACTTAAGGATATTCTTGACCGCCGTCCAGTGCTCCATTCCTGGATCACTTTGAAACCTTCCGGCCATACTTGTGGCAAGGCTGACATCGGGTCTTGTGCACAACATTGCATACATGATAAAGCCTATGGCTGAAGCATAGGTGATAACACTCGTCTTTTCTCTATCTTCTGCAGTCATTGGGCATTGAGTGTTACTTGTAAGGCTCACTGTGATGTTGTATTACCGAGTGGACTCTGAGATACCTCTCCGTCACACGGAGTAACAAATCTCAGTCTTGATCCATGCCCACTGAAAAGACACCCTCGGAGATATCTGTAGAGTATCTTTATAGTCACCCAGTTACATTCTAACATTTGATACACACAAGGTACTCTTTCGATGCCACTGAGTTACATGATCTCATGGTCATAGGAACAAATACTTGACATGTAGAAAACTATAGCAATAAACTGACACGGTCATATGCTATGTTTATAGCTTTGGTCTTGTCCATCACATCATTCTCCCAATGATGTGATCCCGTTATCAAATGACATCTTATGTATATGGCTAGGAAATCTTGACCATCTTTGATCAACGAACTAGTCTACTAGAGGTATACTAGGGACACAGTGTTGTCTATGTATCCACACATGCAATGTGTTTACAATCAATACAATTATATCATGGATAATAAATGATTATCATGCACAAGGAAATAAAATAATAACCATTTTATTATTGCCTCTAGGGCATATTTCCAACGTCCGCTCCCCTCCTCCCCCTTTCCTCGACCATGTGTGGGCTGATGCAGCTCCGTCGTTGTTCGAGGCGGGATGTATGCTGCTATTTTGGCGGTCGGGTGTGTACTTTGGAGAAAATCCGGTCACTTTGGTTGGTCTTGGAGGTGTATGGATGCAGGGCGGCGGTCCTAGCGGCGGGAGACGCAACATTTGTGGGCGGAGCATGCGTCTCAGGTGTGCGTGCACAGCTATGGCCACGCGAATGGTGTGGTTGCGGGTGGTTGGCGAAGCTAGGGTGCGTCGAAGGGGTGTGAGCGTTGGGGTACACCACTTGCTCATGGCCGACGTCCGTGGACGTTGTATCCTTCATGAAGGCTCCATCGTGGTGTTCCCACTCCTTGGTGATGCTACAAGTGAAAACTTGATCTTCGGGATTGGACGGTGGTGGCTACAGATGGTCGTGCCCTTCTAGAGGCACCATTTTGGAGTCCTTGCTAGGTCGATATCCGTCTCTCCTCTCCTCAGAAGATTGCTCGTAATGGAGGCCTCCGTTGGCTCCAAGCGATTCATGTTCTTTGGTAGTCGTTGGGTGGTGTGGTGATGCTCGACACTTTCGTATCTTGCCATGGGCGTGTGTTGTCTGCTATGTTGGTGTGTGTTTGTATGGTCAGTGCTTTATATAAAGCCACTTTCGATATTTGGTGCACTATACATGTAACTGTCAACCCGCCCCCTCCAACTAGCATATGTAATATGTTCAAGAACTAGTTGGGTAGTGCTCATCCTAAGCTTAAGGCGCAATTACATGCAGGCGTATGTTCTTTACTTTGGGTAATATGAAATTAAATGATTTTTTGTTTAACATGTTTAACCTCCAAAAAACTGGATCATTTTGAGAGCTACTGGATGGATTTTTACACGGTACAACCTCCGCGCTTCTTGTAGAGGTCCAAGTGTTTATGGAGTTTGGGTGCAACCGAACGGGATGTGGTTAGACATGATCCATTTAATTGGTTTCGATGGCGATTCAATAATAAGTTGTGATTGAGTCATGTATAATCTTGCGATGGCTCGAATGTTCGCCTACTTATCATCGTGCTTTTTGTATAACACTCTGAATATTTCCTACGGTTGATTATAGTGAACATGATTGTGCATCATCGATTTGATGGAGAAGCTGAAGAAAACTATCCTTTTTGAAAAAAGAACTAAAAAATAAAATGGCAGCACATATTTTAGCTAAAGCTTTTGTATGAGCTATGTAATTTTTTTATTATTCTATTCCGAAAGTCTTTTGTAATGTTGCTTCATCAATAAAATGCTGACATTCTCTAAGAAGACGTATATATACGTACATGTGTGCGTGTGCGTGTGCGCGTGCACGTGCGCGTGCGTGTGCGTGCGTGCGTGCGTGTGTGTGTCCGTCCGAGCGCTACTCATCAGTCACTGTACACTAGGATACCAAAGGCATCAAAGAATATACGAGAAATTTGAAAGTAAACACATATATGGGCATGGGCGGAGGACACGGTAGGGCGAGGTGGGCATCCGCCCCACCTTGATTTCTGGCTATTCTTTTACTAGGTATAGGTATACCATATACGTATAACTATCGATCGCTACAGATCGAGACTGGTCGATAAAACTCCAGTGAACCGATTAACTGGGCCACGTCCTGGTTGGGCCGTGACCGTGTCACGAGCTGACTGCTTTGATCGATCCTATTCCCTTCTCGCTCTCGGTCGACTCAGGCCTCAACCATGCATGCGAAACGCCCGAGAGAATGAGAACCACCCCCTCGAACAGAGACAGGTGGTGCAAACGGCGGCACGAACCCTAGCTGGACAACGACAGCGCGAACCCTAGCTGGACAACGGCGGCGCGAACCCTAGATGGACGACGGTGGCACGAACCCTAGCTGGATGACGAGGCGACCAACAGGAGCGCCGGGAGCTGTGTGGCGGCAGCGTGGGGACGTGGGCATTTTCCTAGTAGCTGGCTCGTTCCTGGTGGGCAGCAGGAGCTCGCTGCTCGCAATTTGAGGCGACCGACGGAACAAGAAGACAGACATGAACAAGAAGGGGAAAGGACCAGCAAAGCCAAAGGGCATTGGTAGATTTCTTCAATTTTAGTGCCATTTTGAGATAATGGTTTGATAATAGTACAATGATGTAGCAATGGTTAGTTGCATTTTATGTGATGAATTGCAGATTTAAAGAGATATTTTGAGGTAGTTGGTGGTTACGGCAGCTCCAATCCAAGTACACTGGAAAGTGGCAATGATAGGTGTCAATCTGTTCATCAAAATGAAGTGAATACCGTGGAAACGAAGAATGCAAATTGCCCGCCCTCCGAACAAGTGCAAGAAGAGATTCCAGATTCCGTGGAAGCCATAGTCGAGGAGAATGCTGATGTTCTAGGAGATGAAGGTATAACCGGCTTTTCAATGGATTACATATATAAAGGATGATCCAGGACTTTGCATTTCACTTGATAGATTTAGCCTCGATATTAAAGTTGATGTTAGATTTGCTTACATAGAGATGGGTCCAACTGAACCAGTTTGTCCAAAATTTCCACCAAACAAAGACGAAAGATGCTTTCGAGCAGTATGGTATAAGGATTTGATGGTGTGTTACATTGAGCGGAGGATATTTAAAAGTCTTGATCTTGGTAAAATTAATGAAACTTTTCAAAAGAAGGATATGGCACTGCCATTGCCGGGTCTTCTACACGCAATTAAAGCCTTTTTCGAATGTTTTAGCTTGTTCTTATATTTATAATGTGTTTACAATTTTATTGTACTTGGCTATCTTTTTTAGGGTCAGATGAAAATATTGGTGTCCACTGTTGATTCTAATTATTTATGTTGGTTTCACATCAAATTATTTTTTTTCTAAGAATTCGCCGCACCTTAAAAAGTTTTGTACTCCGCCACTGTTTATGGGCGCATCCCTTTGTAAAGTTATAAATATACTTAGTGATGTATATGTACATATATAATGCACACGTACTGACGTACATCCCGTTAGGTAGATACGTTGATACATATAGATCATGGCATCACTCACAGTCACAGGAGCTCACATAATAGCGTCAGCCGTACGGATCGACACCCTCATTTGATCCACAAATAAACAAGCACAACAAGCACACGAGCAACACTATACATACGTGTTATATATTTTTAATTGACATGATACATGTAGGGTGTTTTTGTTGCATTTTCGTCTCGACATAGTTGTTTTCTTTTTGTGCATGCTTATCTTAACACCCTCTTCATGCATGCTAGTAATGCATTTGTGTTAAGTTAGTGCGGACTTATGTACCCTTTATACATTCTATCAAACACCTAAAAATGAATCGGGAAAAAAACTTTTAGACTCGTGCACCCTTTGTACACCTACCAAATACATCCGTAGTATCTAGCAAACAACAAAGAAGTCATCATGGATGACTCATGGCTTGGCCTCCGGCTCCGGCTGTGGGAAGAAGAACCCGGTAAGGGTGGGCGTACGCGTGGCCGGCTTCCACGGCGTCCCCGGGAACGGCGGTAGGTGCATCTCTGGGAACGGCGGGAGCTCAAACTTGGGCATCGGCGGCAGCTCGTACTCTGGCAGCCCCGGCACGGTCAGGTGTGGCGCGGACGGCTCTTCTTCCGCCGTGGGCGGAGCCGTCTCCTGCTCCTGCTCCTGCAGGATTCTGGCCGCGCTGCTCATGGCGACGCACGAGAGTAGCAGCGCGAGGAGGAAGACGAGGCCGGTGCTCCTAGAGCCCATGCTGGACTTCTTGTTACGTGCAGCTAGGCTAGCTAGCGGTCGGCCGGTGCGGTTAGCTGTGGATGTGTGACACTGATACTGAGCAGGGTTGCGGGGTACTTATCGGGCGCGAAAGCTTGTAGTGCCTCTGCAGCGTGTCGCGGGAGTCCTGCGATTTGGAACAAGGTTGGTCATCTGCGTAGTCGGTTTGGTTAGACAATCGGTGTGCCTTTTCTAGCTTCAGTTCGATGCCATGGGTGAGAAAGGAGCGGCCGGGCATCGTGCATGTCCAAGGGAGCAGGTAGGATCAGTAGTTGTGATTAGGCCGACTGTTAATTAAAGAAGAAATGGCGTCTCCAAGGAACTCCAGCTCGTGGAAAAACACGCAAGTACTGAAAAAGTTTAGATCTACGAACGATGCACTGGAGCGTAACAACCGTGTTGCATTTCCCAGAGGTGACCACGTACAGTGTTTCTTTGCCACTTTCAGTAGAGTTTCTTTTTTCCGAAAGGGATGCCAAAGACTTGCTTCAATGATTCATTAAAGAAAAAGGAATTGCTCAATTAATTAACGAAAAATTGAAAAGAAATATCATCACAAACTACTGAGTGACACACATAAAATAGCTCACACACAACACTACATGGAAGGTCTCGTGACGTCATCGTCAACAATGTGACTGTTGGCTAGCTTCTTGGTTACCAGCCATTCATCAGTTTGTCAAACCTCGTGCAATTGCTAATAACTGTTAAACTAGTATGTACTTAACATTTGCTGAAGCATCCGTAGAAACAAAAATAAAAATTGTGAAGCATCTAGTTCTATGACTCCTGGTCATGCTACCATAGCAACATTAAGTGACTCTCGTGTCACACTCACCACGGGCACCCCAAAAGAAACCCTAGTCCACCAACCTTCACCTTCGATCCCAATCTCGCCCCTTCTATCCCTCGCCAGTGTTGAAGGGCGTCGTTGAGCAAAACCCACATGGCGTTGGCAACGGCAGTGCCATTTTCCCATCGTCTCTAGGCGTGGAGTGGCTTGAAACTGCTCGGCTGCACAAAGATGAGGGTCCGGTTACAGGCTTGCAGCGGCTCGCCACCACATAGGTATAGTAGTCGAGACGCGGTGTTCAAAGGTGTAGGGATTGTTAAGGTACCAGGTATCACGAAGGTGCGGCGACGAGCTCTCTAGTATTGGTAACCAACACGGGATTGATGGCGTGATGTACGGCCGTAGTGGTTAAGTACTTGTGAAACCGCAAATTTGAAGGTTGACGGACATCGCCCGTGGCAGCTGGCCAGATTTGGGTCGACCACACGCGGAAATAGGATCAAGCAGGCCATGGCATCCATGTGGCACATTTTGTGATAGAGGTTTCAAGGTGCTGTCGTGGTGCATATGTCCACCTTCAACTCGGGAAAGATTAGTATAGGATCAGCCCTTTAGGTGAGATCGTAGGATCAACCCAAACATTTTATATTTAGACAATCCAAAAAAATCTGAAAAATGTACAACATACCTATGAGGTATGTCTACAACTTAAAAAAAAATCAACTAAAAACTCGATCTACAGTTAGAGTTTTAAAAAGACAAATTGAACTATCAATAGTGTCAGCTTTGAGGTGAATAGTATTTGACACTATTCACATCTGATTTGTCTTTTTTGTTCCTCCAAGTGTATGGTAGTACAAAACAGGGCATTGGTTCGGACCTCCTAAGCCATTAATTTCGGTTCGCTCACGAACTGGGACCAAAGGTGGCAACCGTATCGGTTCGTGAGCTCAGGGGGCCGGCCGGGCCACGTGGGCCATTGGTCCCGGTTCGTCTGGCCCCTTTGGTCCCGATTCCAGGTACGACCAATGCATCTCGCTCCTGGCCCACGATCATTGGTCTCAGTTCGTGGCTAGAATCGGGACCAAAGGGGGACCTATTGTCCAGGTTCCAGCCATGAACCGAAACCAATGAGCTGCCTATATAAACTCTTGCTGCCACTAGCAGAGCCGTGGAGTGCTCTGTTTTTCCAAGACAGCAGTGTTAGAGCTTTGTGGTGCTCTAGCTCACCTCCTATGCACATGAGGAGTTCGATGAAATGCCCAAGCCATACTTAAGCTTTCTCCTCTCGAAGCTCCTTGTCCAAACTCCATTTTCGTCAAGATTTGTCTAGGTTTGGTGGTCCGTCCTGTCCTGTCCCCGTCCTGAAACCGTCGTCGATCGCCCCCGCGTGGTGGTCCTCTTTGATCTTATCTTCTTTCTAAAAAAAATTTACTTACTCGTATGCTTTTCTTACTTTTATTATTGTTTGTTATTATATAGTGCCATGGTTATGGTATCCGCCCACGTCGGCCCTCGTCCAGTCTAGATTGAGATGTGGTATATTATCTTTTATAACTATTTCACACATCTAATGTCTATGACAATTAATTATGCCACCAACTTGACGTACATGTTTTATCTATAGGAAGTAGTTGAAACAGAAATGGATACCGACTATGCAATTCTGCTCGACAAGTTAACTAAAACTGAAAAGAAATCGATCATTTGAAAGAAAATTTGAAAAGAACTGAAGATGAGAAGATGTGATTGGAGTTGCATGTTGCCGATATCATCAATGATCACAGGACCAAGATGACTGCAATGCGCTTGAAGCTTAGAAAGATTAGAAAATATGCCGTTGATAAAGAGGCTTGGTATCATTATGCCATTGGATCAATTGTTACCTTAGTTGTGATTATGATCGCATTTGTTGTTGCAGTGAAATTTTTAAATAGTTTCAATGTATGGTTTAATTAGATGCTTTGGAGAGCTATATGTTGGTCAACGAGAACTATGTATCTACTTTGGTTTTAATGTGATGATGAACTTCTATTAATTTGGTCAGTTCTGTATTCCTGATGTTCTGCAATGGTTTCTGACACACTTAATTATATATAATGCATGCAGATAAACCGACAATAGATGTGTGGCAACAAACGCACCGACGAGTACATTAAGGGGTGCATCATTTTCTCGAAGTGGCCGAGGCAAACAAGCAGAATGGTTTTATGTGTTGTCCATGCCCTACATGTGGGAATTTGAAGTCTTACTCTGACCAGAAAATCCTTCACAGCCACCTGTTTGTGAAGGGTTTCATGCCACACTATAATGTTTGGGCCAAGCACGGAGAAATAGGGGTTATGATGGAAGACGGCAAAGAAGAAGAGGATGATGACAACAATGTGCCCCCTGAATACGGTGATGCTGCAACCGGGGAAGCTGAAGATCAAGGGGAACCAGACGATGTGCCCGATGATGATCTTCATCTGGTCATTGTTGATGCAAAGAGACAGTGCAAAAGTGAAAAGGAGAAGCTGAAGTTCGATCGCATGTTAGAGGATCACAAAAAAAGGGTTGTACCCCAATTGCGAAGATGGAAACACAAAGCTCGGTACCCCAATTGCTGCAGTAGAAGGTAGAATGGTGTACCTAACAAAGGATTTGAGAAGCTACTGAAAATATTGAAGAAGAAGCTTCCGAAGGATAACGAATTGCCCGACAGTACGTACGCATCAAAGAAGGTTGTATGCCCTCTAGGATTGGAGGTGCAGAAGATACATGCATGCCCTAATGACTGCATCCTCTACCGCGATGAGTACGAGGAACGGAACGCATGCCCGGTATGCGGTGCATTGTGCTATAAGATCAGACGCGATGACCCTGGTGATGTTGAGGGTGAGCGCCCCATGAAGAGGGTTGCTGCCAAGGTGATGTGGTATGCTCCTATAATACCACGGTTGAAACGTCTGTTCAGAAACAAAGAGCGTGCCAAGAATATCCGATGGCATAGAGAGGACCGTAAGAAAGATGGGAAGTTAAGAGCACTAGCTGACGGGTCGCAGTGGAGAAAAATCGAGAGAAAGTACTGGAAGGAGTTTGCAGGTGACGCAAGGAACATATGGTTTGGTATTAGCGCGGATGGCATTAACCCTTTTGGGGAGCAGAGCATCAATCACAACACATGGCCCATGACTCTATGTATCTATAACCTTCCTCCTTGGCTATGCATGAAGCAGAAGTTCATTATGATGTCAGTTCTCATCCAAGGCCCTAAGAAACCCGGAAATGACATTGATGTGTACCTATGGCCATTAGTTGAAATTTTTTTACAGTTGTGGAATGGAAACGGTGTACGCGTGTGGGATGAGCACAAACCGGAGGATGTTGACCTACATGTGTTGCTGTTTGTAACCATCAATGATTGGCTTGCTCTGAGTAGCCTTTCAGGACAGACAAACAAGGAATACCACGCATGCACACACTGTTTAGATGACACCAAAAGCATATACCTGGACAATTGCAGGAAAAATATGTACCTGGGGAATTGTCGATTTCTTCCAACCAACCATCAATGTCGAAAGAAAGGCAAGCATTTCAAAGGCGAGCCAGATCACCGGAAGAAGCCCGCCATCCGTACTGGTGATCACATACTTGCTATTATCAATGATTTACAAGTAATCTTTGGAAAGGGTCCCGACGGACTATCTGTTCCGAATGACGCTGAGGGACGCGCACCCATGTGGAAGAAGAAATATATATTTTGGGACCTACCCTACTAGAAAGACCTAGAGGTCCGCTCTGCAATCAACGTGATGCACGTGACGAAGAATCTTTGCGTGAATCTGCTAGGCTTCTTGGGCGTGTATGGGAAGACAAAAGATACACCGGAGGCACGGGAGGACCAGCAACATGTTCACGAAAAAGACGGCATGCCTCCAAAGCAGTATGAAGGTCCTGCAGCAACGCTCTTACCAAAGAAGAGAAGGAAATCTTCTTTGAATGCCTGCTCAGTATGAAGGTCCCGTCTGGCTTCTTGTCAAATATAAATGGAATAATAAATATGGTAGAGAAAAACTTCCAGAACCTAAAGTCTCATGACTATCATGTGATTATGACGCAACTGCTTCGGGTTGCAATGAGGGGGCTTCTATCGGAAAACGTACGATTAGCCATTATGAAGCTATGTGCATTCCTCAATGCAATCTCTCAGAAGGTGATCGATCCAGAAGTCCTACCAAGGTTAAGGAGTGATGTGGCGCAATGTCTTGTTAGTTTCGAGCTGGTGTTCACACCATCCTTCTTCAATATCATGACACACGTCCTAGTTCATCTAGTCGACGAGATTGTCGTTCTGGGCCCTATATTTCTACACAACATGTTTCCCTTTGAGAGGTTCATGGGAGTCCTAAAGAAATATGTCCGTAACCGCGCTAGGACAGAAGGAAGCATCTCCATGGGCCATCAAACAGAGGATGTCATTGGGTTTTGTGTTTACTTCATTCCTGACATTAAGAAGATTGGTCTCCCTCAATTGTGGTATAAGGGGAGACTGAGTGGAAAAAGCACGCCAGGAGAAAAGTCAATAATATGTGGGGACATGCATTCTTGGTCTCAAGCACACTACACAGTTCTACAAAATTCTACCTCCATGACCCCGTATGTCGATGAACACTAGAACATTCTGCGCTCCAAACACCCAGAGCAGTGTGACGACTGGATTACATGTGAACACATCAAGACTTTCGGCAGTTGGTTGCAAACACGTCTCAGGTGTGACAACACTGTTTCTGATGAGTTGTACTCATTGGCCAGAGATCATCTTTGATAGTATTGACTTACAAAGGGTACGAGATAAATGGGAATACATTTTACATGATCGCCCAAGATCAAAGGAGCACCAACCAAAACAGCGGTGTCCGCTTTGATGCAGCAATGACCAATGGGAAGGTCGACACATATTATGGTTACATAGAGGAGATATGGAAACTTGACTATGGACATGATTTGAAGGTCCCTTTGTTTCAATGCAAATGGGTCAATCTTACAAGAGGCAGGGTATAGGTAGACCCGCATTATGGAATGACAATAGTGGATATCAACAATCTTGGGTACATAGACGAACCATTCGTCCTAGCTATTGATGTGGCGCAGATTTTCTATGTTAAGGACAAGTCTACCAAACCGAGAAAAATAAAAGATAAGGAAGCGAATAAATCATAAGATGAGCCAACGCGTCACATATTTCTTTCAGGCAAAAGAGACATCGTGGGATTGGAGGGCAAGACAGACATGTCTGAAGATTATGAAACGTTTCAGGAAATTCCTCCCTTCAAAGTCAAGGTTGACCCAAGCACCCTGTTAAACAATGAAGATTATCCATGGTTACGACGCAATAAGCAAAGGACACAAGCGAAGAAAAAGTGAAGACTTTCTCTCCACAACTATTATGATGATGCCTTTGATCTAGAATATCACTGCAGTTACATGTGAAGAAATGAAATGCCTTTTGTAATAGACGAGTTTCCGTCCGAAACCCTGATACTTCGAAAGTGACTGTTCGTTTTGTACACGAAGTGCATCCAACTTTTGGCGTAACCCTCTCAACTGTTTAGCACATGATATGTGGGTGAAATGATGATAACATGCCAACTTTCAACCTTTTCAGAGTTCATTTGTAGTGCTTTTCAATTTTAGTGCCACTTAGCTTAAAAAATCAATAACTCCATGAAAAATAACAAATGAAGTCGGAAAGGGTTGAAAATTGATGATGTGGATTTGAATGGTGCATTTTGAACACACAAAAAGTCTAAAGTTCAAATAACTTCAAGAAAATGAAATGCCTTTTGTAACAGATGAGTTTCCGTCCGAAACCCTGATACTTCGAAAGAGACTGTCCGTTTTGTACACGAAGTACGTCCACTTTTTTCCGTAACCCTCTCAACTTATTATCACATGCTATGTGGGTGAAATGATGATACCATGTCAACTTTCAACCTTTTCAGAGTTCATTTGTAGTGCTTTTCAATTTCAGTGTCATTTAGCTCAAAAAATCAATAACTGCATGAAAAATAACAAATGAAGTCAGAAAGGGTTGAAAATTGATGATTTGGCTTTGAATGGTGCATTTTGAACACACAAAAAGTATGGAGTTCAAATATGTTCAAGAAAATGAAATGTCTTTTGTAACAAATGAGTTTCCGTCCGAAACCCTCATACTTCGAAAGAGACTGTCCGTTTTGTACATGAAGTGCATCCAACTTTTGCCATAACCCTCTCAACTTTTTAGCACATGCTATGTGGGTGAAATGAGGATACCATGCCAACTTTCAACCTTTTCAGAGTTTATTTGTAGTGCTTTTCAATTTTAGGGTCATTTAGCTCAAAAAAATTTGTTTTTGATTTAACCAACCATTTAAAATACCCTAAAAATTACAAATTAAATATAATGTTAAAACAAAGTAATATTAAATAGCAGGAAAAAAGAATCACTCAAAAATCTATTTTTATAGTAAAGTTATTCACAAACTAGTGATTCACACAAATTTCAAAGAATTCAAATTTAAACTATTCAAACTTCAAAACTAATGGCACTAACAGAAAGTTTATAATTTTTGTGATCTAAAAGCAAAAAGAATCACTGAAAATCTATAAGTAGAAACAAAAGAAAATAAAGAAAGAAAAAAGCAGGAAAAAAAAATAAAAAATGCCGCCTACTAGGCCACCACGGCGTGACTACGACTAGAAACCCAACAGGTAGTTGGGTCAGGATTCAGGCCCGCAGAAGGACCAGTAGGCCCACAGGCAAAGGAGAGTGCAATTAGGCCTGTAAGCCCGTAGTTGAGAGGAGCTCGAGATGGTTGGCACAACAGCGCTTATAAACCACTCTCGAGCCCTCTCGGCTAGCGAGGTGGGACTAAACATTTGTCCCCGGGAAGCACCAACCTTTGGTCCCAGTTGGTGGCACCAACCGAGACTAAAGGTCCATGTTTCCCGCCGGTTGCTGAAAAGGGACCATTGGTCCCGGTTGGTGGCACCAACCGGGACTAATGCCTCCTTTCGGTCCCGTGGACCAAAGGTCCCTGTTTCCTGCCATTTGGGCTGCTCAAAACATGGCTTTGGTCCCGGTTGGTGGCACCAACCGGGACCAAAGGGGGCATTGGTCCCGGTTGGTGCCACGAACCGGGACCAATGGTCCCTGTATATAAGCCCACACTTACCAGTTTTCGACCTATTCTCTCCCCAGAAGGCCAGATCCCCACCCACGCCGTCAGGCTGCCCGAATCTCGCGCGCTCTCCATCGCCGTCGCCGCCGCCAACCGCCGTCCCCCATTGCCCCCATCGCCGCCCCCGCCGCCCTCTTCGCAGCCCCTCCCCCGCCGTCCCCGTCGCCGTAGCCTCTCTGTCGTCGCCCCGCCCTCGTCGCCGCACCATCGCTGCCCCGTCACCTCCACGTCGCCGTCCCGTCGCCGCCCCGTCGCCTCCTCGTCGCCGCCCCGCCGCCGCTGCCCTCGCTGTGAGCCTTAGGAAAAATTAGTATGTGTGAGCCTTAGGGTTTATGTTTATATGATGAATGTTTATGTTTTGGTTGTTTTATGTTTTATTTAATTATTAGGAGTCTTAGGAAAAATTAGTATGTGTATGTTAGATTACAACTTTTTGTGGTTTTATGAAAAATTAGTGATTAAACGATAAGAAAACGTTCTCATAGGAATTTGTCGACGATGCCCGGCCCGCATCCTCAACGTCGAGTAGTCCGCGAGAGCCTGCTTGATAGGCATCGTGTCCGGGACTGGGCTCCACCGGGCTGGCACTGGGAGGTGCTACCTTCTCGGGCTCGGAGGTTGGTGAGGAATCCAGGTCTTGTCATCGACCCGGACCTTCTATGGTGCCGGTCACGCGGGCCACTTTCGGTGCGGAGGGAGCGGGCACCCGCGGAGGTGGTACGTCGCCGTGTCAGGGAGGAGGACGAGCACGTCCGTCGCTACATGGCGGCGTTGGATGCCCGGTTCGACAATACCTGGCAGATCCTTCAGGGATCTCACCCGAGTTATGATCCCATAATGGTTCCTTATCTTTGTGTGTCCACCACCGGCGACTCAGAGACCGCTAGTGAACCGAGTTCACTGTCCTCCACTTTGGATTCTAGGATATTCGATTTGTATTAGTGATCTTATATGATAATATTTGAGATGTATTAGTTAATATTTGATGATGCATTAACTAGATTATTCAGGATGATGTATTAGTGATATTATATTCGAGTTCATTATAAATAGTAATGTATTTGTGATATTTTATCGGTATAGTGCGTGTGTGACTTTCGGTCTGTCATTGCTCCTTGTGTGACTTTCATGTGTGTTCTTGATGGAGGAATCCCGACTGTTGTCGTGGGGGGGGGCGCCTCCTCGTTCTTCTCTTCTTTGCGATATACTCATCGATATATTGCGCAAGAAGAGAAGAGGGGGGCGTCCATCACTGGCGGTCGAACTATTACTGTGAGAGAGTGCCCACCAACATATATACACCACCATATCAATGTGAGAGAGAGCACACCAACACACCATGAGATATGAGAGTTACTTAAGGAAAGCCTCGACGGACCGAAAGTCACACACGCATTAGGATCCAAAGCATGTCGTAATTCATGAACTGGATAATTCGGCATGATGTATTAGTGATATTATACTCGAGTTCATTATAAATGTATTTGTGATTTGCAAGTCATTCCAGTAAAACATAGGGAATTTTTTCTATGTCATTGCTCGATATATGAAACGGGTTGACTTTAGGTCTGTTTAGGCTCCTTGTGTGTCTTTCAGTGAGGGAGAGTGCCCACCATATATATATATATATATATATATATATATATATATATATATATATATATATATATATATATATATATATATATATGAGAGAGAGAGAGAGGAAGAATCCCGACTGTTGTCGTGGGGGTCGCTTCTCCTTCGTTCCAGTGTGCTAGACATTTTGGTGTAATACACTCTAGGATGAATGGAGGAGCCACCATCACCGACGGTTGCAATATCAGAGGGAGTTTCCATCATATACGTGAGATAATAGTTTAGGAAGGAAAGACTCGACAGACCTAAAGTCAACCCGTTGCATATTGAGTAATAGTGATCTGTGTGTTGATCAGTTTTCTCGTAGTTTCCTTCGATCGATTTTAAATGTTTCAACTATGAACATAGGAAATGTTTGACGATGAAAGGGAATTCGCTATGTGCGAATACTGCGAAGAAGAGCGCGGCCTGTGTGACAAGCCTTTCCTAGTTGATGGTAGACGCTTCAGCATCATGCTGGATAAGACCTTCGAAGTGGATACAGTAAGTCACAACGACAAGTCTTTTTTCATAATTAAGCATGACTTCTGCTTCTTTTGCTTTAACTTATAATTTTAATTTTTTATTATTCTACTAGCGTATCCCCTGCCATTAAAGAATTCCTGTCTTGGCTAAGATTGGTTTCAATACTAAAAAAACTATGGAGGTAAAGATAGTTCACTTGAGGACCGAGCATGGTTTTATTTTTGCTGTAAAATTATACAATGCAGACACCTACTGCTATTTTGAATGCAAAACTTGGAGAGCACTATGCAAGGCTTATGTATTTGAGCCTAATATGCTTATCACCTTTGATATTCGCCCGAAAGATGAAATTGAAGGTAATATTGACATCTGGGTCGATGTGCAGGCGCCTCCAGTTCTACCATTATGTGAGTTTCTCAATCATATTTATTAAGTAATTTATATTGTTTATTTAAAAATAGTTGACAACTTATTTGCATTGACAGCTTATTTTCATTTTTTTTAAATGTATGGAAGATGATAGACAGAACCTACTACTGCTACAATGATGAAGAAGAATTAACTTGTAAGGAGAAAGATCATCTTACCATATTTCTTAGTCATCTTGAGAATTACAATAGCTATTATCAAACTCCTTCACATTATGGTCAATACGTGCCACTAGTGCACGTGGTGAACTACGGTAACATCCATGGAGATTGCATGGTAAGATTTTCTAGTATTACGACATTCATGCATCTTTTGCATGAATTCTTCTAAAATTAAACTACATTGCTAACTACAAAGTTATTACTATGTTTTTCAACAGAAAATCCCGAAGGATTGTGTGCCTCATCAGATGTTTCCGAGAGGTCGCGTTATTGTTACGAGCTTAGGACCACCACGGCCAGGTCAGCCTACGCATCATTCTTGCCCATACCGGATTTCTAAAACCGATGAAAACATGACAATCAAAGATTGGAAAATATGTATGAATCGTAGAGAGCTACTTGGAAGCAACATTGTGCGTAGGACAAGAATGAGAGACAGGATGATCTCCGTTCTCCATAACGGAGAGTCAGGGCCTATCTTGTTTTATGATATTGTACCTAAGAGAGGGTAGAGTAGGTCCTATGAGAGAGGACTAGGTCCTAGGTACAATGTGTTATTATGTCCTACAATGTGTTAGAGTTGATGATGATGATAAGGAGGAGTTGTGATTATGACTAGTGACCAACTTATTATATGATGTCCTATTGACGAAAATGATGATTAAATAGTGTTATATGTTCTCTCTATACGTATAGTACGTAGCGTCGCGATCAAGCACGGAGGTAAGAGAGGTCACTTTTCTTTATTAACTAGCTAACAAAATATATAAAACCTCTAAATTAACCCTTCAAAACCCTCAAACCCCACTCTTTAAAAAAAACAGCTCCTCAGCTGCTGACGCGTGGACGCTCTTTGGTTCCGGTTGGTGTTACCAGCCGGGACCAAAGGCCCTCCTGCCTAGGCTCGGCGGAGTGGCCACATGTAGCTCCATCTGTCCCGGTTCGCTTAGGCTTTAGTCCCAACCTTTTAGTACGGAGTATAGAACCAGGATAGATAGGCCTTTAAAACCAGAATAAATGGGTCTTTTTCTACTAGTAAAAGTGTGCAATATTCAAAAACAACACCTTAAAAATGAAATACTCGTTGGCACGTCAATGTTGGATGGTCCAAGCAAAATGTGAACATGGGACAATCACCCGTGAATAATGTGCGGGCGTCGACAATGCCTGGTCTTGCCGATGGTGAATCATAGTTTTCACTAGGATAGTATACAACTCGATGTCAATCGAACATTAATGTCGCAGTCCAGGCTACTAGCCTGCTCACACAGAATTAGTTGGCCAAAGAAGATTTCGCCGAAAGAGAAACATCATCACGTTGTTCCTGGTCGTTGTTGTTCTATTGTCTCGTTGATGGTGGACATATGCACCACCACAACACCTAGAAACCTCTATGACGAAATGTGCCACATGGATGCCTTGGCCCTGCTTGATCCTATTTCGTCTGTGGTCGAGCCACATCTGGCCAGCTATCACAGGCGATGTCGGCCGACCTGCAAATTTGCGGTTTCACACGCACCTAACCAGGCCGTACATCAGGCCATCAATCCCGTGTTGGTTACCAATACTAGAGAGCTCACTGCCGCACCTTCGTGATAGCTGGTTCCTTAACAATCCCTTCATCTTTGAACACCGCGTCTCGACTACTATGCCTATATGGCAGCGAGCCGCTGCAAGCCTGTAACCGGACCCTCATCTTTATGCAGCCGAGCAGTCTCGAGACACTCCACGCCTAGAGACGATGGGAAAACGGCACTGCCGTTACCAACACCATGTGGGTTCTGCTCAACAACGCCCTTCAACACTGACGAGGGATAGAAGGGGCGAGATTGGGATCGAAGGTGAAGGTTGACAGACTAAGGTTTCTTTTGGGGTGCCCGTGGTGAGTGTGACACGAGAGTCACTTAATGTTGCTATGGTAGCATGACCAGGAGTGGTAGAACTAGATGCTTCACAATTTTTATTTTTGTTTCTACGAATGCTCCAGGAAATGTTAAGTACATGCTAGTTTAGCAGTTATTAATTGCACGAGGTTTAACAAACTGATGAATGGCCGGTAACCAAGAAGCTAGCCAACAGTCACATTGTTGACGATGACGTCACGAGACCTTCCATGTAGTGTTGTGTGTGAGCTATTTTATGTGTGTCACTCAGTAGTTTGTGATGATATTTCTTTTCAATTTTTCGTTAATTAATTGAGCAATTCCTTTTTCTTTAATGAATCATTGAAGCAAGTCTTTGGCATCCCTTTCGGAAAAAAGAAACTCTACTGAAAGTGGCAAAGAAACACTGTACGTGGTCACCTCTGGGAAATGCAACACGGTTGTTACGCTCCAGTGCATCGTTCGTAGATCTAAACTTTTTCAGTACTTGCGTGTTTTTCCACGAGCTGGAGTTCCTTGGAGACGCCATTTCTTCTTTAATTAACAGTCGGCCTAATCACAACTACTGATCCTACCTGCTCCCTTGGACATGCACGTTGCCCGGCCGCTCCTTTCTCAACCATGGCATCGAACTGAAGCTAGAAAAGGCACGTCGATTGTCTAACCAAACCGACTACGCAGATGACCAACCTTGTTCCAAATCGCAGGACTCCCGCGACACGCTGCAGAGGCACTACAAGCTTTCGCGCCCGATAAGTACCCCGCAACCCTGCTCAGTATCAGTGTCACACATCCACAGCTAACCGCACCGGCCGACCGCTAGCTAGCCTAGCTGCACGTAACAAGAAGTCCAGCATGGGCTCCAGGAGCACCGGCCTCGTGTTCCTTCTCACGCTGCTACTCTCGTCCGTCGCCATGAGCAGCGCGGCCAGAATCCTGCAGGAGCAGGAGCAGGAGACGGCTCCGCCCACGACGGAAGAAGAGCCGTCCGCGCCACACCTGACCGTGCCGGGGCTCCCAGAGTACCAGCTGCCGCCGATGCCCAAGTTTGAGCTCCCGCCGTTCCCAGAGATGCACCTGCCGCCGTTCCCGGGGATGCCGTGGAAGCCAGCGACCCGTACGCCCACCCTTACCGGGTTCTTCTTCCCACAGCCGGAGCCGGAGGCCAAGCCATGAGCCATCCATGATGACTTTGTTGTTTGCTCGATGCTAAGGGTGTGTTTGGTAGGTGCATAAATGGTGCATGAGTCTAAAAGTTTTGTTTTTTCGATTCATTTTTGAGTGTTTGATAGAATATATGAAGGGTGCATGAGTTCGTACTATCTTAACATGAATATACTAGAAGCATATATGAAAAAAGTTGTTAAGATGAGCATATGCACGAATAGAAACACAACTATGCTGAGATGGAAATACAATCAAATACACCCTACATGTATCATGTCAATCAAAAAGATATTACATGTATTATGCACGTGTGTATAGTGTTGCTCGTGTGCTGGTTGTGCTTGTTTATTTATGGATCAAGCGAGTGTGTCTATCTATACGGCCGATGCTATCATGTAAGTTCCCGTGACTTGCGAGTGATGCCATGATCTACGTGTATGACGTATCACGTATGTATCTATGCGGGATGTACGTCAGTATGTGTGAATTATATATGCATATATACATCAATAAGTATGTTTATAACTTTACAAGAAGGTGCACACATAAACGTGTTTACTTTCATATTTCTCGTATATTCTTTGATGCCTTGGATGCCCTAGTGTAGAGTGACCGATGAGCAACGCTCAGACATTCCGTCTTCTTAGTGAATGTCGGCATTTTATTGATTAAGCAACATTACAAAAGCCTTCAGGAACAGAATAATAAAAAATTACATAGCTCATACAAGAGCTTTAACTAAAATATGTGCTGCCATTTTAGTTTTTTTTCTCCAAAAAGGACAGTTTTCTTGAGCCTCTGCATCAGATCGATGATGCACAATCATGTTCACTATAATCAACCGTAGGAAATATTCACGGTGTTGTACAAAAAGCACGATGATAAGTAGGTGAACATTCGAGCCATCACGAGATTATACATGACTCAGTCACAACTTATTACTGAATCGCGATCGAAACCAATTAAACGGATCATGTCTAACCACATCCCTTTGGTTGCACCCACACTCCATAAACACTTGGACCTCTACAAGAAGTAATGAGGATGTACTGTGTAAAAATCCATCCGGTAGCCCTACTGACATGGTCGTGCTGAAATCGCCACCGGGGGGTGGGGGTGGGGTGCTTGGTGCTGGCGATGCTGAAGTGGTGGTGTTGGTTGCCCCTGCTTCGTCCCCCACCGGCGCCTTTGGTGACGGTCCGATGCAACCCCGCTCGTCCTCCAGGATGGTCGTTGGCATGCTCCCACCGTCTAGCTGCTCGACTCCATCGCCTGAAGCCCCTCCGTTGCCGCCTTGTCTCAAACCCATTGTGGTTTAGGAGCCCGGCGCCGAGATGCGTGCTAATGGCCCTTCTGGACTGTCGCAGGGTGCATGTAGCGTGCGGGCTAGCCCAGAGGTTGAGTCGCCTGCCTCGGAACCTTGAGGATGGTTTGAGGTGGGGGGAGTAAAGGATGTGCAGATGCTTCCCGGGGAGGCCAGGCAGGGCCGACGCAACAACGCCCATTGGTTAGTGCGGCTGAGCGTGCCACCTACCTCAAATGGATGGATGGACGATGTTTCCGTTGTCTCAGCCGCAAGCATTTCACCAAGGATTGCCAGGAGCCGCTAAAATGTTGGCGTTGCTACAAGGATTTCCATCTTGCCAGTCAATGCCCTAGGCTTCCACCGAATCTTTCCTCGTCGGTGCCTCCCTTCGGTCCTCGGCTCGGTTGGGGGGTTGTCATGACGCGCCGCCTAGCCATGCTACTAGGCAGCATTCGTCCGTCGAGGCTCTCTTGGCGTCGCCCTTTGAAGATCACTCGGCTCGTCGTGTGGACTGCTGCATCTTCCCTCATGCTCATGTCGAGTAGGATCTCCTTGTTGCTATGCTCTCGACGTCGCTGGGCATCGATCCATGGCATACTGATCCTATGATTGATGAAGCATTGACGCCTTCTCCTTAGATTTTGCCAGCCATCATCAATCCTATGGTCTGCACTGCTTGGGGTGATGATATGTGGTTGACCCATGGTGCCTCATCGGTTGGGAGTGAGGAATCTTTTGATCCTATGTTCTTGGAGGCTATGCTCTGGTCGCCACTCCCTGGAGGCTCCTCCTTGTCTTCCATGGTGTAGTCCCTGCATGTCCAATGCCAAGTCTAGATGAGTCGCTTGGTTTCGACACACCCAACGATCTGGTTGAGCCTATGGTTGAGGTGTGCAATGTTGTTGCGAAGGTGGCGCAAACTTAAAAAACACCATTATCTCCGGAGGATTTTCTTGGTAAGTTGACTTGTTTGCTCCGACAACCTCTGCTTGGGACTTCGGTGCCTTCGCATCGTGAGAAGAATGACAGATGACGAAGCGGGCGTTTGGATAAGAAGAACAGGACGTGCAACATCCCGACATCCAAGCGCGGAGAGTATAGGATGTTGGAGGCTTTTGGTGAGCTTCTGGAGGTCAGCAAAGTAGAGGGTCGATAGCAAAATATGCAAGCATACCTGGACATGTACCAAACACCACTCTCACCACAAGTGACTAAGGCATTCATCTCTTTGGCAAGGATCGCGGGGAAGTCAAAGTTTGACCTCTCAGGATGTTTTCCATAAGATAATGTTAGAACATGGTTCTTTGAGGCCGAGACAAAAGAATCATTCGATATGGACGGTTTCCTGTCAGCATGTGGCAGTTAGTTTCATTACACTTGAGCCTCGCCAAACTGCTTTGGGCCTAGACATGCCGGTGTCTGGCTCTGATGATGTCCCTGGATGTTGCATTTGTCTTGCCCCTATCTCAAATTCTAGTGCCTCTTTTTTCCATTTTCTTTTTCCTTTGTTTTGGAGTTTTCATTCGGTTTCCCTTGATTAGCCGAGAATGTTAGGATTTTGGGTCCGGTTTCCTTATAAACTCGACCAACTCTCTCCCTCTTAATGAAATGCAGGAACCCCCTGCCCCTCTTGAGGTGTTCCCGATTTTTTTAATAGATTGCAACAAGATGCCAGAATAGTATGTTGTTTTTGTACTAGCATAGAAGTAGAGAAATAGTTTTTTTGAAAAGGGGCTCTTTATTATTAAAAGATTTAAGCATTAAACCTAGCCTCTGCATAGTTAAGATGCACACGGCCAAACAATGTCCTTTCACTCGAACAAAAAATAAACAGGCAAAATACAATGAAACATGTAGAATATGTATAACGCCTAAAGTGGAGGGGAGGCTAATTCTAAGATCATGCTGCCACCCATGTTAGATAAAAATATCCCTCGCTGTAACCTCCAATTGTGTACACACTTCCGTAAACAAGTCTCGATTCTCCATGCATTGTAGAGAGGACCATAAACGAAGAGTCCCGGTACACCTGTAGATAACCTACATAAGAGAATTACTTTTATCGTAAAATCTTTTTATTTCTACATATCCAAAACGACCAAATAATTGTAAGGCGCTCCCGTCTTGAGAAGAGTTCTAAACCTGTGATAAATCCCATGTAGCCAATTGCCAAATAAATTAGCAACACTACAAGGGGGATACAAGCTAGAAGATATTTCTTACGTTAAATAGTACTATATGATACATCTCCCTACATACCTTTGTTTATAAAATGGTGTGGCCAGATTGCCTTGTTTGTTGTAAATCTTTACCCTCATAAAGAATTTATAAAGTAGGACAAATACTCCTTGTCTACTGGCCGAGGAGGTTGAAGCCGATGGTTGATCAAAAAGTCTTGTACACTACGGATCCGAGCAATAATGGCGTAAAATACTTAGATACATAGTATCATTACACATAAATAGTGTCAAACGAAACAAAGTTCGTGTCAAACAAATATCAATCCTTAATTCGACCACCCGTATCCAATTAAGGCTTGGGGACTATTGCATTGCCTATTCAATGCAGCAAAATCAAAGTGCAATACGGTTTCCGAAGAGATTCAATCCTTAGGTTGTTCGGCCGCACCAAACCTCAGTTACAGGAACTACTGCGCACCACGTTTTGTCCCTAAAGTATGCTGCCAAGCAAGAAGTTGATCCCGAGGCCGATTTCGCAAATCGACCTAATTATCAAGGGCTAATGGGAACAACGGTTTTATTTTCATCCTTCATGTGCATCTCAGGTTTTAGGCCAACACGCGCCTTGAGGGATACTGATTGTACAACTCGTCAGAGAAGAAATTACATCAATCGAAACTAAATTCCACAAAAGTAGCCCGAGACCGAGGTGGTGCACTAACTCGGAAGCAGTCCGACATAAGGCTTGGACGTAGTTCGGCATTGGAGGTCGGTTGCAAAAAGACACGCCGAAAGAAGTTCGACATAAAGATCAGATTCAATTCGGTGTTGGAGATCGGCTGCAAAAAGGCACGTTGGAAGCAGTCTGGCATAAAGCCCGGATGCGAATCGCTGGCTCCATAAAAGACTATTCCAGCATTTAAGCTTAGATGGACTCCCTCAAATTTCCGGAGACCAAGGTAATCTATGAAACCTTGGATCCCGACCAGGGTTGGAGCTCGGCTGCAAAAAGACACCTTGGATGCAGTTCGGCATTGGAGCTCGGACGCAAGAGGACACCTCGGATGTAGTTTAGCATTGAAGCACTACTAGAAAACAGACCTTTCGTCCCGAGCATTAATCCCGGTCTGGTTACGAGCCGGTACAAAAGAGGGTATTAGTCCCGGTTCGTGCCGGCCCAGCAGGGCGACCTTTAGTACCGGCTCATGAGGGACCTTTAGTACCGGTTCATGTCACGAGTCGGTACTAAAGGGGCGTGGCAGGCTGTTGGCCAGACTTGGGCCCCGCGTGCACCTTTAGTACCGGCTCGTGACACCAGCCGGTACTAAAGGGCAACCGTTAGTACCGGCCGGTGACACTAGCCAGTACTAAAGACTTCCATGCAGCAGGTGTCAAATGTTTAGTCCCACCTCGCTAGTCGAGGCGAGACCGCACCTGTTTATAAGCCCCGATGCGCTTGACCTATCGAGCTCCGCTCATAGTGAAAATAGATGTCCTTATACATGAAATTTCCACCTAAATTCAAAATGCTAGTTAGGTGCCTAACTAACACCTAACTAACACTTTGAATTTAGGTTGAATTTCAGTGTAAGTGCATCTATTTTCACTTTTGCTATTTTTTATGTTATTTCTTTACTATTTTTCATGCTATTTATTATTACTTCGTTTTAACATTATATTCAATTTGGTAATTTTTAGGTTACTTTAAATGGTTGTTTAAATCAAAAACAGATGAAATTATGATATCCCTTTGTAATAGATGAGTTTTCGTCCGAAACCCTCATACTTCTTGTGAGATTATCCAATTTGTACACGAAGTACATCCAATTTTTGCCGTAACCCTCTCAACTCTCTAGAAGTTGCTATGTGGGTGAAATTATGATTTCATGCCAAGTTACAACCTTTTCAGGGTTCATTTGTATTGCTTTTCAAATTCAGGGTCATTTAGCTCAAAAAAATCATTAAATGCCTGAAAAATATCAAATGAAGTCAGAAAGGGTTGAAAATTTATGATGTGCCTTTGAATGGTGCATATTGAACACACAAAAAGTATGGAGTTAAAATAAGTTATTAAAAATGAAATCCCTTTGTAATAGATGAGTTTTCGTCCGAAACCCTCATACTTCTTGTGAGATTGTCCAATTTGTACACGAAGTGCATCCAGTTTTTGTTGTAACCCTCTCAACTCTCTAGAAGTTGCTATGTGGGTGAAATTATGATGTCATGCCAAGTTACAACCTTTTCAGTGTTCATTTGTACTGCTTTTCAAATTCAGGGTCATTTAGCTCAAAATAAATCATTAAATGCCTGAAAAATATCAAATGAAGTCAAAAAGGGTTGACAATTGATGATGTGCCTTTGAATGGTGCATATTGAACACACAAAAAGTATGGAGTTAAAATAAGTTATTAAAAATGAAATCCCTTTGTAATAGATGAGTTTTCATCCGAAACCCTCATACTTCTTATGAGATTGTCCAATTTGTATATGAAGTGCATCCAGTTTTGCCCGTAACCCTCTAAACTCTCTAGAAGTTGCTATGTGGTTGAAATTATGATGTCATGCCAAGTTACAACCTTTTCAGAGTTCATTTGTATTGCTTTTCAAATTCAGGGTCATTTAGCTCAAAATAAATCATTAAATGCCTGAAAAATATCAAATGAAGTCAGAAAGGGTTGAAAATTTATGATGTGCCTTTGAATGGTGCATATTGAACACACAAAAAGTATGGAGTTAAAATAAGTTATTAAAAATGAAGTCCCTTTGTAATAGATGAGTTTTCGTCCGAAACCCTCATACTTCTTATGAGATTGTCCAATTTGTACACGAAGTGCATCCAGTTTTTGCCGTAACCCTCTCAACTCTCTAGAAGTTGCTATGTGGGTGAAATTATGATGTCATGCCAAGTTACAACCTTTTCAGAGTTCATTTGTACTGCTTTTCAAATTCAGGGTCATTTAGCTCAAAATAAATCATTAAATGCCTAAAAAATATCAAATGAAGTCAGAAAGGGTTCAAAATTGATGATGTGCCTTTGAATGGTGCATATTTGAACACACAAAAAGTATGGAGTTAAAATAAGTTATTAAAAATTCTAAAAGGAAAAATAGTTATGCTCAAACTTCAGTTTTTTTGAATTTTGGTTAAATCTGGTCAAACTACTTATTCAAGAAATATTAGTGTGTTACTTAGTAATGAGGGGTGATTATGGTCAAACTATGGTCATGCTCAAGTTCAACTCCTAAGGGTTAATAGGATTAACAGCTTACTATTGTCAGGAAAACAACAAGTGCAGACTTGACAACAAGGGGGAATAGAACTCGAAAGTTAAGCGTGCTTAGGCTGGAGTAGTGAGAGGATGGGTGACCGGTCGAGAAGTTAGACGATTTGGAATGATGAGGGGTGATTAGACAATAGAAATCAAATTGAGCAGTGATGAGGGGTAGTTAAAGATTAAATTCAACTAATTCGGAAATTTGAAAATCGAACAAATTTTTTTCCCAAAAAAAATTCAAAAAAGGAAAAATTTCTTTAGTACCGGTTGGTGATAAAGGTCTTCCACCACCAGTCCACGCAGGCAGCCACGTGGAGGGCCTTTAGTACCGGTCTGTGGTCCAACCGGTACTAAAGGTCTGGACCTTTAGTCCCGACCCGTTAGTACCGGTTGGTGAACCGGTACTAAAACCCCATCCGGCCCGGGACTATAGGCATGTTCTGCACTAGTGAAGCTCGGACGCAAGAGGACACAGTCGCACGGGAAACACTTCAAACCCAAGGTGTGGAGTAAAAATTTACAAGGCATTGATATAGGCCGAGAATTTTAAGGGTCTCCTCGGATGCCCGACGCATGAACTCTTCATATTCATCTCGGCAATCCTCAAGATTGAAGCTGGGAAGATTTCTTGAACCGTTTTCAAGACCGACGACCAAAGACAAAGAACTATTCAGAAGAGCCGAGGAGTGCCCCCAACTTGAAGACCGGTTCAAGGGGCTACTAAAGGTGTCCTGGACTAGGGGGTACTCACCACGTCATCTCCCGACCAGTGGGTCTGGCCGAGGACCCCCAGGACAATTCACTCATGGGCCATGTCGGGGATATACCCTGCGGTATAACCCGGCCTGAAGTATGACCCGACCAGGATTCGGCGACTCATGGAAGCCCTGACCGAACTTGACGATTCGTTGGTGACCCAGCCGAAGGCATGACCCGGCTCCTCATTTGGCGACTCATGCGTCACCTCTATTATCGGGTCACAGGACGACCAGACCCATGGCCCAGCATGCAAGCCAGTGCAAGGCGGTTCATGGACAGGCCTAGAGGGGCGGCTCACAAGAGAAGGCCCAAGGAGAGATAGGATTCCCTCACAAAGGAAACAAGACCCGGATTAGGATTCATGAAAGACTAGTCCTAGTCCTACTCCCACTAGGACTCTACATGTAAACCTACCCCTTCCACTTATATAAGGAGGGGTAGAGCGCCCCTGGAGGGACAAGTTAGACAGACACAAGTCATTAGAGATAGACAAATCAGAGGCTCTCGAGATTAGAGGTAGTAAGACATCACCCTTGTAATCGAGAGATCTTCCTCATCATCAATACAAGAAAAATAGGACGTAGGCTTTTACCTCCATCGGAGAGGCCGAACCTGGGTAAACTCGCGTCTCTCGATTACGATCAACCCCTCTCAAGCCTCCACATAGTTACGATGGCCTCACACCTAAGTCTGTTAACCCAGACATCTTGATGTGACAAAACCACGACAGTTGACACCCACCGGGGGACCAGTGCACGGTGATGTTGTGTTTTTCGAGGAAGCCCTACCAAGGATCGAGAGGTGGGCTCCGAAAGATCTACATCAACTCCTAATTCTTCAATCGAGATTGATCAGCTGTAGCATAAAACAGATCAGAATCAGAAAGTAATTTTGATGACCGCGGAGTACATCAGATGAATCCCATCAACCCACTCAAATTCAAATCCCAAAAGAGAATCAGCAGTGTCAAAAAACGACGGCAACTTCATCGTAGCATCGGCCAGGTGACTCGTAAGATCAAGATTTTCCAAAGACGTTCCGTGAAATAAAATCTGGCAATTGAAATCGCAGCAGGGGCGGCTGCCACCTTGTTTTGTCGAGGATGACGGTCTCGGGATCCAAGAGTTTTTGGATTTGCCTCCTATTCGAAAGTGTAGCTATCACATCTCACTACTACAAAATAGGTTGTTAGTGGCGCACCCGTTTTTAATATTAATGGCACACTATGGGTGCGTCACTATTAACACGCCACTAGTAACAAATAGTAATGGCGCACCTCTGGTGCGTCATTAGTATCCCAAATAATAGTGGTGCACCATAGAGTGCGCCATTACTATGTCCAACAGTGCGCCATTAATATACCTCCTAGGGGGGCCATATTTGCCTCCACCTATGCCCCCAGGTGCACCATTACTATGCCCCATAATGCGCCACTGGTATTTGGCCCTAGTGCGCCACTAATGCTCAATATGGTGCACCGCTACTATGAATATTAGGAATTATTATTTTTTGCTTTTCTGGTATTTGCACAAGTTACAAAATACGTTACAACACAGAATATAACCATCCCACAATAGAATTCATCATATTAGTCTCCAAATTCGAAATAGCAAACGAAGTTCAAACATTAGCCAAGTTTAGGTCTCGAGAAATTAACAAAGTTCATCGTATTAGCCGAGTTTATCGTCACATTACAAAGTCGATATCGATCATCTAAACTACCATCACATAAAAGAGAGCTGCGGTCACGACGAGCATCATCGCGATGAAACTGGTCTTCATCCGGTTCCTCCTCCGCTCCCTCCTCTCTCCCGCTAGATAGCGCACGTATCTAGCTTCTGCCTCCGCCCTAATGGTGTACCCTTTGTAACTGTTACCGCTGAAATGGTGAACCTGTCTCCGACACTCCTCCCAGTCGTCGTAGACTCCGGGAACCTTACCCTTGTACACGACATACGACGGCATCTCTATGCACTAGACAAACAAAACGTTAGTAGCAATTCACATATAATATATAAGCAATATAAGTATGCAACAAAAGGTTTGGAAGAGAAAAGCAACACATTAATAGCACGATTCATGGTCCTACTAATAAATAGCATCGATTACATATAAGTTGAACGACTGTCCAAACTAAAGAGACATACAAGTTCATTAAAGTTTAATTACAACATGATCTAAACTCTTCTTCTACAACTACATAGCATCAATACTTTTGACTCGGCTCAGGGACCGGAGCGTGGATGAAGCCGCCGTCTTTCATGATGGTCATGAATGTGCGGTCGTTGTCAGCCTGCATTTGTAGCGTTGTTTCTATTTCACTGTTGGACGGTTCATATTTGAGGTAGAACTGCCCCAAGGTACGAAGGACATCTTGATAGATGATTTCCGCAATATCCGACTGGATGCGAAAGAATTCTAGTCTGATGTTCGCGTCCTAGATTTCCGACAAGCGTGCGGCCCAATCTTTGAGATTACTTGGTAGCATAAGGTGATGAAGGTCCCGTACGATCGCCCGCATGTGGTGGAGGGCGTAGTAGGCATCCTTCTGACTGCCAGGCAGCTGCTTGACGCAGGGGAACGTCGTTACGTGGGTGAACACATGCTTGCCGTACCTATAAATTGGCCTCCTGAAGGTGCCTCGAGATTTGGCGTAGACGGGGAGAGCATCATCAAGAACTTTCTTGATATTTGTGTAGTCTTTCTTCGACTGACGGTCCGAGTCGAAATACGTGGCCATGGAATATTTCGGGCTTAAGAGGATGAGTGTGCAATGTGTGTCACTGCACAAAACACGGAATGTTAGAAAAAAAGAACGATCGAAATCTAAGAAATCATATGTTACGGGGCGGTGAGGGGATGACTTACTCGGGAAAGTAAGGCATGAGGAAGTTATCCTTATCTGGGTTCACCAGAATGATGCCTTCGAGGTATGAACTCGCGACTTGCTAGTCCCCAGCGCTGCCCAAGAGCTTGGCATGCATGTAGAAGGGGTCGACTATCACGATGTCCGGGGTGTTGTCTCTAATGATCCGCATCTCCATACTGAGCGAAAATAGCCGAACGAAGGTGTAGTGCAGCGGATAAAGGTTAAACATAGCGAAGATGTCATCAAACCGCAGGACGATCATACGCCCGACGGTGCTCTCGACAAAGCCCTTGCCCTCTGGCACCTTGGCCACGAAAACTGGGTATGCCACATCATTCTTGGTGAGACGCCGCTTCTCCATAGTAAGAACACCGTCATGCAGACTTCGCATAGCACCGGTTGCAGCATTGAGCAGATTAGTCAGTAGCATCGGCCTACCCGCCACATGCACCCTCCTTGAGATATCCTTAGGTATTGGTGGCCCGTCCTGAGCACGGATCGTACTCGGTGCCAGCTGGCTTGCACCCTTGTTATTTTTTCTTTTCCGTGCCTTCTGCTTCTTCTGCTGTAATGGGATCGAGTTCTGCTCAGAGACAACCTTCTTGAGTGTGTTGGGGCTTATAATATTTCGCACCTCGGCTGTTTGAGTCTCGGTGAAGGCGGCAGCTAGAGGCATCTCCTGAGAACGGAACAGATGATGCCTGTTGTAATTGGGTTTCTCCGTGGTACCAGCTAGATCCCGATCGTCTTTTGCAAGGTTGGGTTCTTGAGAAGGAGGCCCCAAGAATTCGTCACCGTACCCATATTTGTTGATGCACTTATCGACGTTGGAAAATGTACCGTCGTCGTCATCCGGATCCTGTGCCATATGCATGTCCAGATCAGCTGACGGCGGTAGCATTGCGGCGGTCTTGCCATGGCTTGGTGCCGGCGCAACTAGCGGTGTTGTCTGTGGGGTGGTGTCCCCCGCCCCCAAACGAATATGGCTCTTCGGCAAAGCATTGACAAGTTTAGGTAGGTGCTTAGGGTCATCACATCATCTTCGTCGGCCCCAGGGGGTCGATACAGAGGTAACAAGTCGTCGCAGCCCCGCAGCACCCGAACCAGTTGAACCCTATACACGGTGGGTGGCATCGGATTACCATGGAACACGTAGTTACCCGGTTCAACAATTTTGGCCTTGGCGACATCGATCAACTCGCCGTCGACGAAGTGCAGGAGAGTGCATGGAACCTTGGCGACGCCCTGCGAAAACATGTAGGGCGTCAGGGATGCCCAGTCAAAGGCAAGGAGATGAAGTAGTCATCGGCCGAGGCTTAGTTACCGTGATGGAGTCGAGCTCGGCTAATGTCGAGGCACCGCCAACGACGGGCGTGCAAGTGACGGAGAGGCCGCTTGCTGCCGAGGTGCCGGCCGGCGTATTCTTCCCACACCCGGGTGCATTAAGGTCCAATACCGGCGCCGATGTCGGAGACACCGATGCCGCCTCCGCCGGAGACACCGATGCCGCCTCCGCCGGAGACACCGATTCCGCCTCCGCCGGAGACACCATTGCCGGCGCGTTGTGCGAGTTGCTGCCCGTGAAGCTGGGAATCGGGGACGGCCCCTGTTGGCCGTCCGCAATCCACCCCCGTAGCCCCTCAAGCAAGGAAGGCATAATGACGGTGATCGTCGCTCCCAGTTGGTCTCGCACTTGCTCTTGGACTATCTCCAGAATCCGCGCCACTTGTGCCTTGAGTTCTTTAACCTCGCGCTCCTAGCTTTCCGAGCTGGTCTTTCTCTCCTTTCGCCCAGCCTTATAGTATTCCGACCATTTCGTGGACAAGCCTTCGCCGGCCACACGACCAGCTGAGGACGGATTACTAAACTTATCCGTTTGTTTCAGAACGTTCAACGCCCTATTTAAAGAGGTGTCCCAAGGGGCAGCAGGCGGGGAGCTCTGAGACCCGGCACTACTACTTTCAGTTTCCTGCGGAAGGAACGTGAACCATTTAGAAATTTGGCTTCATTAATTAGAATGCAACCATATGGAGGTAATTATGCGGGGGTGTATTCCTTACCAGAACAAACTCAGGCTCCTTCACCTTCGGATCCGTGGTAAGCTCCCCTGTTATCGGGTCCACCTTGTACCGGGCCCTAACATAGTTCCTGGTCTGCTTTCCATGGTATTTATCGAAGAGGGGCGGTAGGCCTTGCGCGGCACGCTCCGCGTCCTCCTTGTCCCATTTAGATTTCGCCACTCTGTAACCGCCGGGACCGAGTTTGTGGACCCCTAAGTTCAAGTCCCGCATATCTTTCCCCCACTGACTTGATTCCGCGGATGCGTTGCTCCCGCACTTGATCTTGAACTCCAGGTAGTCCTCTTCGCTGATCGAAGGATTTGTCGCCTTTATCTTCTCTTAACTATCACCAATTAGAATCCTTCTCTTCACCGCGGCTCTCCAAGTAGCCAGGGCCGTGCTCATCTTCGTGAGGGCGGCACTGTTCACTTTATTCCCTGAGAGGCGTGTGTTTGCGAAGTCACCGGGGAACTTGTATCGTTCGTGCAACTTCGTGAAGAGGAGGTTGTGCAAATTCCCTCGGTCAGGATGCCTTAGATTCTCGGTGTTGATCGAGACGGTGCTCCGGAGAATGCACCCGAGTTGCTTCCGTACCCACGAACTAATTATTTGGGCGCCGTTGGATGCACACTGGAGGACACTTCAGTAAAGTCCTCCTTGACGGTGCCGAGCATGCTCGGGCGCCGGTCCTTCCTTTGCCTCTTCGGTTGTCTACCATCTTTGCGTTCGCTGCCATCATCAGTGGTGGCATCCCCGGCGGCACCATCAGTGGTGTCATCCCCAACGCCACTAGGGGTTGCGTAGTCGGGATCGGTGTCTTCTGCGACGTCCTCATAGCGGTGAGGTTCTTCCTCCATCTCCTGGGACAGCTCCTAGAATGGCTTGCCCGAACCGCCGGCCTCATCGTTGTCGGCCATGTTCGCTCTAAATAGGAAAAAGGCTACTAGAGTTATTGGATGAGATCACGGTAGTATCTTTTCTTCTCAGATTGAGAGGAAAACTGAGAATAAAACATGCAAAATGTTGATTAATTTTTATTTCGGTTGAGAATCGAGCACCTTCTAGGTCAAGAAAATTGGGCATGACCTTTGCTAATTTTCTTGACCTAGGAGTGCCCCATTCTCAACCGAAACGGAAATTAATCAACATTTCAGGACAAAGGGGTAACTATTTGTCCCTGCACAAAAAAAGGCCTACATATAGGCACAACCAACATATAGGCCCAAACTGGAGCATTCCAGAAATTTTCTTCAAATATAGGCCCTTGAGGTTTGGTAGCTTCCCAAAAGGTGGGAGGTCATGTAGTGAGACTATTGATATTATGTCTGCTCTTCTTCCTATTACAACAGTTTTCAAATAACATTACAAATAACAATTAAATTTGGACAAAAATGACCATAATGCTTAAATTTGGACAAAAATGACCACAATGCAATTATATTTCTAGTCTTCTACTACAGACTCACGACCACAGTGCTGGTTCTTAAGAAAGGTCAAGGGTATATAGAGAATTCTTGTTATGTTATGTGCAATTTGAACATAAATCTACTCCCTATCAAACTAAATCTTCCGATGCTTTGCAAACCCTTGGATTGGCAACCAGCAGAGAGGGGGTCTGATCCTGATACATTATCCGATCTGATAGGAGGTTACTTATGCAAACCCACGGGGGATATCTAGAATCACTTTCGGCTATTAACTTCCCATGACGTAAACCACTTCTATATAAAGTTACATAAAAAAGAATACAAGCAGATGTGTGATATTTTGAATGGGCTTCAGTCTCAAGCAGCTATCAGCAGCCCCATGTGCTTAGGAATCGCAAGACTATTTGAATCAGCAGCTATCAGCACCTCCGAGAAAATGTTCACAATAGGAAGAAATTATAATCATCTTCGGACAAGACTTGTAACTTTGTAAGCAACTATCAATTAGCCTAATGATGATATCTAACGAGCAAGGATTGACAACAATAGTACTACTAAATCCAAATTAGATCATGCCCTAGTTAGTTAACAATTGCATTTAAAAATTTCAGCCTATATAATTCTAGACTCACAGGCTAATGGGATACTGTCATACGAAGACCAAAAACTTAATGCCTGAAATTAATGGATAGTTCATGTATCCTTTTCAGTTTTCTGTGTGTAAATAGTTTCTAGTTCTATGATGATTATAATTTTATAATCAATGTGAAGTGCACATGGAAATAAGCCAAGTTTCTTAGCTAGTTAAATCCTAGTTACTCCAATTTTGATAATATACGGCCACAATGTTTCCCTGGTTCCAAACTTAAAATAAACTGTTACATCGTTCCACATTATTCTTCAGAGAGCAGAATTCATACTCCCTAGTTCTAATTCAGGTATAATGTTGAACACAGGCTCTCTGTTTTGTCCTGTCAAGTTGTCATACAAGGAATCTACATGTAAGAAAAAGGAAACATAATAGGGTATCACTTGCCCACCTAGACAACAAGAAAACGCAAATAGCTACTGGGAGAAAATTTGATGTGGTTGGCCCTTTAAATAGCACCTACCGATTGCGATTGTGCAGCATTTGCAGCGAGGAGGGACGATGATGACGTGGCGAGGAGGGACGATGGCGACGCGGCGAGGAGGGACGATGGCGAGGTGGCGAGGAGGGATGATGGCAACGTAGCGAGAAGGGACGATGGTGACGCGGCGAGGAGGGACGATGGCGAGGCGGGCATGGGCAGGCGGTGGCGAGGGATCCGGCGATGGAGACGCAGGCGACGGTGGAGCGTGGGTGGGAGACGCAGGCAACGGCGGAGCGGGGTTGGCCGGTTGTGAAAGAAGGGGAAGGCGGGAGGCAGGAGGGGAGGGAGGGAAGGCCATAGTGGGGGAAGGGTTAGCAATGGCACACCTTTCAGGGGTGCGCCATAAAAACAGTGATAGCAATGGCGCACCTTCTCCTGGTGCGCCATTACTAACACTTTTTTATTGGTATATCAATGGCGCACCTTTCAGGGGTGCGCCATAGAAATAGTGATAGCAATGGCGCACCTCCTCCTAGTGCGCCATTACTAACTTTTTTTATTTTTTTGGATTTTAGTTTGCATGTAATAATTTAGAATTATATGACATGGTATGATACAAAGTGTGTATGTTGGTGGTTGTTGTGTAGTTGGTTCACTATGATACAAAGTTATCTATTGCGTAGGAACCACATGTAGAATCCTTATGGTCAGGTGCTACTTAGTTAAAAAGAGTAGGGGTTTTTGCACACATGCAAAAGCATTGTGTGTCGATATATTAGAATGAAGGGGATGCATAGATACACAGTGTGGCAGTGAATTGTGAACAAGAATACACCTGTTGGGAGATGGTGATGGAAAGCCAACAAGATACACAGTGTTGAAATCAAGTGACATGAAATAACAGTCATCAAAGATTGAGCTTGCCACTGACACACACACGCGGCCGACACGTCGTGATTCGATCTTCGCTATGTTTTCACAATCTTATTGCCCTTCTTTCTCGTGGTTGAATAATTTAGCCCCGGAACCCCTTGAGTTCTTCTCTTGAACGGACGTCCTTTAGGTAGGGTGGTCCTGCTTCTTCTTGTGGTGTATGGTACTTCATCGTCGTCGTCATCTTCCATCTTCAGGTCGCCGTACTTGTCGAAGTCTTGCTCATTGGCGACTGCATCCATTCCGATGATGTTCCTTTTACCTCTCCTCACGACAACATGACTGGGCTTTGACGGGTCGGTAATGAAGAAGCATTGGTCCACTTGGCAAGCCAGTACCCATGGCTCATTTTTCGCGGTGACGTTTGCGCCCGCCGTCTTGGATTTGGCTTCGGGTATAACCATGGTGGTCAAATACCGGTCTTCTTTTAGGACGCTCTTGGCCCATCTGACACGGAACATCGGGACCTTCTCTCCAGCGTAGCTCAACTCCCAGATCTCCTCGATCCTTCCGTAGTATTTGTCCTTGTCGTTACCGGTGTAGGATTCCATCATTACCCTGGAGTTCTGATAATCGCTCTTCATGTCCTTCTCCTGGGTGTAGAATGTGTAGCCATTGATATCGTACGCCTCATAGGTCATCAGGTTATGCTTGGCGCCCTGTGACAAGGCGAATATGAGTTTTTCTTCCGCAGAAGAATCCTCATGTAAAGGGTACGACAGAAGCCTGTCCTTGAACCAACGCATGAAACATGAGTTGTGCTCTTTGATTATATCTCCGTTCATCCTCTGTTGGCCTCGGTCATTGTACGTCTTCTCAATAAAGGTTTTGTGCTCTACCACCCAACGATCGACCACCTCTATGTGTTGTAGCGCGACTAGGTTTGCTCTTTCAAAGTTGGCGAGTCGACCCTTGAAGTCGACATGCATTTCGCGGTGACCCTCGCGGTGACCCCATCCAACGAGCCTGCCGAGGTGCCTGTTGACGGGCAGACCAACGGGGTTCTCGATGCCTAGATAATTCGTGCAAAAGGAGATGCACTCTTCGGTCAGAAAGCCCTTGGCTATGCTTCCATCTGGACGTGCCCTGTTGCGAACGTATCCTTTGATGACACCATTCATCCTTTCGAACGACATCATGCTGTGCAGGAACGTCGGTCCGAGTTGGATGATATCCTCCACGATATGGATCAGCAGATGCACCATAACGTCGAAGAATGCGGGCGGGAAGTATATCTCAAGCTCGCATAGTATCACCACGATCTCTTCCTGTAGCCTTCTGAGTTGCTTCACGCCAACCGACTTCCGAGAGATGACGTCAAAAAAGTTGCATAGGCCAAATAGCGTTTCTCGGACGTGCGCGCCCATGATCCCACAGATTGCAACTGGAAGTATCTGCGTCATCAGCACGTGACAGTCGTGAGACTTCATCCCGCTGAACTTAGGCTTCGCTAAGTCTAGGTATCTGCTTATCTTCCCTGCGTAACTGTAAGGAAGTTTTACTCCTATGAGGCAGGTGAAAAACTGCTCGATCTCCTTCTGACTTAGAGTGAAGCACGTGGGAGGGCATTCATATTCGATCTTCTTGGCCTTTCTGCCTTTGTTGCAAAGACTTTCCGTGTCCTTTGCCTCATCATCATCATCATCATCATTAGGGCGTTTTGCGTGAAGCTCCTCCCTGATGTCCATTGATTGCAAGTTTCCCCTATTTTTTGGCCCATCTTTGGTCCTCTCTGGCATGTTGAGCAGGGTACCAAGCAGACACTCGCACACGTTCTTCGTGATATGCATGACATCAAGGCTGTGAGGCACACGGAGGATCTTCCAGTACGGCAAGTCCCAGAAAACAAACCTCGTTTTCCATACCTTCAACAGCGGCTCTGGCGCCTTTCGCTTCTTTCCCGGCGGTGGGCACTCTTTCCAATTTTTCAACAGCTCGTCTATTTCCTCGCCGCTCCTCGTACGTGGGGGTCTTCGGGGTTCGGTTTCACCATCGAACAGATCCTTGCGTTTTCTCCATGTGTCATCGTCGCGAAGCCACCTTCGATGTCCCATGAACACGGTTTTCGAAGACCTGGGATCTCTATCTTGCTGACAATACGTTGTGTCATCCATGCACCTGACGCATGCACTAAATCCATGGACCATCTACCCGCGACATATCCGTAACCGAGAAAGTCGTGCACCTGACGCAGTGCGGCTCTCATAGGGAAATATTGTTTCGCTGCGGCGTCCCACGTATTGGCTGGCGTTTTCCACAGCGTGTCTAGCTCGTCTTTCAGCAGCCCCAGGTACAGATTGATGTCGTTCCCTGGTTGTTTCGGCCCTTCAATTAGCATACTCATGTGAATGTACTTCCTCTTCATGCACATCCAGGGGGAAGGTTGTACATCCACACAAACACAGGCCAGGTGCTATGTGTGCTTCTCTGGCTGCCAAACGGATTGACTCCATCGGTGCTCGTGCCCAGCACGATGTTCCTTGGATCGTCCCCAAATTCTGGGTGTTCGAAGTTCAACGCTTGCCACTGGCTCGCATCCTTAGGGTGACTCAGCATCTTGTCTTTTTTATTTATCTCCGGATCATTTCCGTCATCTTCTCGCTTCTTCTCCTCCCTATCCGCGTGCCAACGCAGGAGCTTTGCTAGCTTAGGGTCCGCGAGATACCGCTGCAGACGAGGAGTGATCGGAAAGTACCACACCACTTTTTGAGGAGCTTTCTTCCTCTTCTTGTATCGAGTGACGCCGCACACCGGACATATGGTAGACTCCGCGTGCTCGTCCCGATAAATGATACAATCGTTCATGCACACATGGTCTTTCACGTGCGGTAAATCCAGAGGACACACGATTTTCTTCGCCTCCTCCAAACTGGTCGGGCACTTGTTCCCCTTGGGAAGACGTTCGTGCCAGAATGACATGTTCTCGTCGAAGCATACGTCGGTCATTTTGTGTTTTACCTTCATCTCCAGAGCCATGAGCGTTACTTTCAGGCGGGTATCCTCGGGCCTGCATCCTTCATACAATGGAGTAACCGCATCTATCTCCAGTTGATCCAGCTTGGCTTTCTCTCGGGCGACAGCTATTGCGTTACCCGTCTGCTTGAGAAGCAACTCTTGAATATGAGGGTCCTGCACCCAGCCCGTCAATGGTCCATCGTCGTTTGCTCCGGCATCTTCATCTTCATGATCATGCCCTTTGTCTTGATCTTCCTCATCATCATGTCCGGCATCTTCTACATGATGACTGTGTCCTGCATCTACTTCGTGATCATGTCCTGGAGATTCTTCGTCTTCTCGCCCGCCCTCGCCGCTATTGTCTTGCTGGCCTTCCTTATTTCTTGCCCGGCCCCCATGGACGACTTCATAATCATCTTCATCACCTTGCCACCGATAGCCATCCATGAAACCACGCACGAGCAGGTGGTCCCGCACCTGTCTGGAATCCGGGTCCATAAGGATCTTCAGCTTGCATCTTCGACACAGACATCTTATCTCCGTCTCGTTCTTTTGAAGCATCTCGGCCTTCGTGGAGCTCAAAAACCTATTCACGATGCCTTCGGTCATCGTGCGGACCATGGTCGCCTGTAGGGTAGAGCAAAACGATATTTTAGAACCAAAAAAAAAATTTGGCATGACTTTGCCTAAAAATAGGACCAAAAAGAATGCATAGTGCCAAATTCTCGCCGAAACAGAAATGAATCAACATTCCGGCAAAATATTGGCAACATTTAGGAGAGGGTCATCACCACAAACATACGTAGATCTAGGCCATAAAAAGTGTGTACGTTGGACGGAGAAAAAAGTAGATCTAGAGCATAAAGAAAGCTTTCCCCTTACTTACCTATCAAAAAAGGAAATTTAACCACTTAATTTGGGTGAATCTATGATGCAAATGAGGTGAGGAGGAGGAGGCAGCCGAGACCAAGCTTGGTAGCTAAAGGTGAAGAGAATGAAGTGGGGAAAGTGAGTGTGGTAGGTGGCTGTAAAAAATTAAATATCTAGCTGCTCTCAGGTTACCAATGGCGCACCTCCTAAGAATGTGTCATTGGTAACCAGGGTTACTAATGACGCACCTGGTGCATGGTGCGTCATTACTAGTTTTAAAAAAAATTGAAAAAAATTTGTTAGTAGTGGTGCATCGTATGTGTGGTGCGTCATTAATAGTTAAAACTAGTAACGGCACACTTCCACCTGGTGTGCCACTGCTAAGTCTGGAGAGAAGTGTGGGGCCAGGACACAACTATTAATGACGCACCACATATCAGGTGTGCCATTAGTAATATGGCCATTAATGACACATCAGTATCTGGTGCGCCACTGTTATATAGCAGTGACGCACCACATACATAGTGCGTCACTAATGTTTATATTAACTATAGCTCTTTTCTTAATAGATCTGTCTAAATTGGAATGATCGAAGTCGTACAAACACCAAGACACATAAAGACCGAGACTGGTTAGACTATTTCGCGGATTGATTGATGGCGAGCCATGCAAGCGCCACTCTCCCGCGTCACAAGGTGGAGGCAGCTCATGGTAGGTGGACAAGCAGCCACGATCAGGAGATCCACGCATGTTCAATCACCTCTGGAACTGCAAAAGATTTAAAAACAAAAATATGTAGCGGTCGTTTGTTTCCCGTCTGTGACATGCGCTACATCAGCAGTGCCTCCTTCCCTGTCATCACAACATGGTGAAATCAACCAACTCCCTGTCATCACAACATGGTGAAATCAACCAACGCAGCACACATGCGCGTATGGAGTTATCTAACAGGATTTGTTCCCATGTATGAGACCATGCAAAAGTCATAAATTTGACTTTAGAGCCAAACTATTTTACAAACTAACCTATGTTTAAAAATGTTTCACTTCGCAGCACTCTACTGTGCAGTGCCTAACACTTAGACGTCACACAACGCCTGACAGCTAGGCTCTGCATTACACTGTGCAGCGTCTATCTGTAAGAAGCTGCATAGTAGAGTGCAGCGTCTTGCTGTTGGGAGCTGCATAAAAGGGTCAGCGAAGTATTTTGTGAAATACTTTCGCTCTAAGATCAAATTTGTTAATTTTGCCATAAAAGCATCATCTGCCATTAATTAATATGCACAAGTCCCCAGGAAAACAGTGAGGACGTTCCACGAATTCAGGCTGGCATGCACCGGTCCCGCCATGTCGGCCCGTCGTCGGCCCGCTCGACGGACACACCTGCCGCCTGTCGTCGCTCCTGCAATCCTTGGTTAACACCAACACATTAGGCTGGGAGTTTGACGGCTGGACGCCTCCGCAACCCGTTTTGGTCTATAATTTCGATTCCGCGTCAGAAGATGGAACATGTTGTTGGCTACCTCATCAACCGGATATGTCGACGGACGTGGAAAAACAGATCAGTGCAAATAAATCGGGACAATTATTCATGGTTCATGACAAACACGATGAGATCATTTGTCATCAAAAATACATTAGGTGATATTCACTCAGTCTGTTTTATTAACATATATTTTTTAAGAACAATTACATTGGTCTGTAAATATTTTTACGCAGGACAATTATTAACTACAAAGGTAGCATTGTACCGCGGAGACGAACTGTGAGTCAGCATCACTCTTCACAGGTGTTCGTCTGTGCCGCGCTGCTCGGCCGACTCGCTGTCCGCGCTGGCTTACCACACCATGGTCCGATCTACGTTGACACACCGGCGCCGCGCCTGTTTGTATGACCCGTCCAACGGATACGCGTAAACCGCCGCCCCCGCGGTCCGGTTTACATCAACATACTGGTGCCACGCCTGTTCATTTAAGATGCTCAACGGACACCCGTGAATCGTCGTCCCCATGGTTTGGTCTACATCAACAAATGTTGCGGCCGCCTCTCGCGATCGCACCGACTTACACCGCTGCGGCCGCTTCTCGCGATCACACCGGCTTACAACACCGCGGTCGCCTCTCGCGATCGCACCGGCTTATAACGCCACGGTCACTTCTTGTGACCGCACCTACTTACAACACCGCGGCCGTCTCTCGCGATCGCGCCGTCTTCAAACGTCGGGGCTGACTTCTACGTCTACATCAACACGCCAGGGGCCGCATACATCAGTACATGCCGCCCAACAGACGCTTATGAGTCACCGCCCTGCGGTCTAGTATACATTGACATGCTAGTGTTGTGCTTGTTCGTTCAAGCCGCCCAAACGGACGCGCGCAAGTCACCATCCCCAGTTTGATCTACATCAACATATTGGTGCAGTGTTCGTCTATAGAGCCGCCTAACGGACAGGCGCACAAGTCATCGCCACAGCAGTTTGGTTAACTTCAATAACCAGCCGGGATGAAACATCGACCGGATTATTGAAACAATTCATACGGGACCGTCTATAACCCGCCACGGTCAATCTCAACCTTCAGTGGAGATTCTCAAGCCGCCTCTTCGAGTCAACTTAAGACTCGGGGGCTACAGACATGGCTCGACACATTTGGTCATTTTCAACGAGAAATCCGGATCATTGCAAAAAAAGTTAACCCAATCCTGGGGGCTACCATGTTATTGGCGGAAGAATTAAAAGTTGCCCAAGAGGACGAGCCCCCGTGATGCACCGTTCGAACATGGGTGCCCGGATTTATTGGATCATCATAAGGTCACTTGGAGGCTTCTGTCGTTTCTTCATACAAGATGGCGACTTACAAGATGGTGACTTACAAGATGTTGCACAAGTTGATATCATCGACAAGTGACTTACAAGATGGTGCACAAGTTGATATCATCGACAAGCGACTTACAAGATGGTGCACAAGTTGATATCATCGACAAGCGACATACAAGATCGTGCACAAGTTGATATCATCGACATGGTCGTTTGGGGGCTTCAAACCCACCGGGTTAACCTTCAACCCTCTCGATCATGCTCTTAAGCCACTGTAAGGCGGGTCGCGGACCCAAACGTTGACTCTGTCAATAAGATCACTAGGGGTGCAGCGAGTTGTACATGTCGTCGTTTTCTCACAACAGATGCCATGGGTAGGCTTATCGAAGGTGGTTGGGGCCGGAGGACGCCGAAGGGCTCCGGGAGCGGCATTACGCACAAGCGGTGTTGGAAACATGATGTACCCAGGTTCAGGGCCCTTCGGGGGAGGTGATACCCCTAGTCCTGCTGGATCTAGATGATAGATGGGTATGGTTACAAGGGTGCTCCTGAAGTTGTTGTCTAGAGGTGAAAGAAGGAGCAGCCGGCTCCCCTTCCTTCCCTACGTGGCTGAATATGTGGGAAGTGTCCCATGGGTGTGTGTGCGTGAATCCGTCATCCCCTGCAAGGGGGGGGCGCTCGGGGGGTTTTATAGGCCAACCCCCGGCTTACAATATCTATAAAACACTATTTGGGGGACCCGACCGTCAGCCACTCCAGTTGGCTGGGGGGGTCCCCCCGCTGAGCCATCTCGTCGCTGGTGGGGCCCGTCGGCCGCGCCGTCCCTTCGTCTGCTGGGGCCCGTCGACAGGCCTCGCTACTGGCCCAAGCTTAGCTGCCCCGGCACGGGTCGCCCCGAGCGGCGTCGCCTAGCGCCAGCCGGCCGAGGTCTCCAGTGCGGCCGGTGGCACTGTAGCCACACAGGGGCAGGTAATGGAGTAGGCCAAGGCGTGCCGGCACGGTTGCCCCGCTTGGTCGCGGTTAGCCAAGGTCAGCGATACGACCGGCTGGACTGTAGCCATGCGCACGAGGGCGTGAGCGGTCACTGTGGCCACGCCGGGGGTCGTCTTGTCGCCGTATGTGCGCGTAGAGGGATTGGACGGGGGCTTGTACGCCCTAGGGTCAGCTAAGGAGCCGACTTGGAGGCAGCCGGCCGTACCTCGGCCGGGGGTCAAACGGCCGGCTCCCCGATCATATGGACGCAAACCAGCCGGCCTCGAGCTGCCGGCGGCCCACCGGCAGGCCGTAAGGCAACCGGGGCAGTGGGCTAGCTGGCTGCGGCCCAGCCGACCCAGGGTGAGCCAGTGGCATGATTTTTCTTGAAGCGGGGGGAGAACCCCATAGCTTTGGTCTACCCAGGGGTAATAACCCCGTCAGTAGTCCCCGAAGCCGGCGAGGGCCCGCGTCCGCCAGACAAGGGGGAGCCGATGGCTTCCCTCATGCGGAGCCCGCCTCCGGCATGAAGCCAAACGACCGGTCGGGTCAGCGGCCGCCCCCAACGCCTCGGGTCCTGTCGTGCTGCTCTGGGTCCCGGGCCGGCCCACAGCGCGCCACGTGGTGTGTAATGATGTCGTGGGACCTGCGCTCATGGGTAGACGGGACATCACCCTGGGCCTAGCCTGGCAAGCTGCGAGCATAGCCCAGTAGGCCTCGGGACGCAGGCCGAGATCTTCTACGCCCTGACGCGGCGGTTGCAACCCGGGGTGCCCACACACGCGTGGAAATCCCGGGGGAGTGGGCGCAGTTAACCCCCACCTCCCCCAGGTGTTGCTTCTCATTTAAAAGGGGAAGGGCGAGGGGCGAAGGCAGCCGCGCCCCATTTGCCCCCTTTGTCTTCTTCCTCTTTGCCTTCTCTGCTCCTTCATGTGTCACCGCTCGTCTTGCCTACCCTTCTCCCGCTCGCCACCCCGCGCCGTCCCGATGCAACGATGGCCGATGGCCCCTCCGGGAGCTGGGCTGGCTCCGTCGTCACGGAGGAGTGCGTCGCGGAGCTGCGCCGCGCCCGCATGCTGCTACCGGAGGAGCGCGTGGTCGCCCGCGTGCCGAGCGACGAGGTGGTGCCTGAACCACAGGCGAGAGAGCACGTCGTCTTCTCCTACCACTTCTCGCGTGGCTTCGGCTTGCCGGTCAGTCTCCTTCTGCCTCCTGCTGGACACCTTCGACCTCCAACCACATCACCTCGGCCCCAATGCTATTCTCTACATCGCGGGCTTCGTGACCCTGTGCGAGGGTTATCTTGGGATGCCCCCCTACGTGGAGCTCTTCAAGAACCTCTTCTACCTCAAGGCGCTGAAGAACGGCGATGAGCCGTACGCATGCGGGGGTGCAGTTGTGTGCTGTCGTGGCTCGCGCTTCCCGCACTTCAGCCTCATCAAGTCTGTCAAGGGGTGGAACCGGACCTTCTTCTACGTGAGGAAGGCCAATCCACAACAGGACTTCGTCCGGTTGCCGGCGTTCGTCAACGTTCTATCCTCCAGGGCAAATTGGTCTGGGACCGCCCCGCGTGGGGCCGCGCTTCAAGTGTTGGGCCGACTGCTGGCCATGAGGAGTGGGGAGGGTCTAGTCGCCTTTGACCTGGTGGCGGCCTTCGTCGTGCGTCAGGTGCTGCCTCTCTAGTTGAGGACGCACCGAATCTGCGACATGTCTGGCCGTCGAGACCCCTGCCGGTTGTCGACCGTCGATTGGTGAATGCCATCACGACCTTCTGGCTGGCGCCGGTGACTTGGTCCTTCGGCAAGGAGCCGTACGACCGGCACCACCCAGCACTCCTGGTATGTCCCGTCGAGGTGGTTTTTCTTTTCTTTCTGAATCCTCTCGGCCGGCTCCTGATCTCACTGGTTGTACTGACCATAGCTTTTCGTTCGACAGAACACGCCGGATGGCCCGCACCCTGAGATCTTTGAAGCTGAGCGCGCTGAGTCCGACTCTGAGGACTACGAGTTGGGAGGTGGACTCAAAGAGGGGGTCGTCTCCTTAGGGGAGGCCGACACGGCAGGCGACCCAGGAGCCGGTGGGTCCAGAGCGGCTAGTGAGTTCCCCCGGTCCCGCGATCAAAGGTTGGACCGATATTGATGATGATGATGATGATGACGTCCGGATCCTAATCGCGCGTCCCCCCACAATTCAGTAGGGCTCGCACGGGCGGAACAAGGAGCAGCCGATGCGTGCCCCGGTGGCCGGGACCTCCAGCCCGGGGAAGAGGCCGGCTCAGGAGGGGTCGACGGTCCAGCCACCGGCTCGCAAGCGGGCCCGGTCCGTCATCACCGGGTAAGTGTTTCGTCTTTCGTGTGGGTTTCTCTCTGTGAGCCATGTGCCAATGGGCATTTGAGTTTGTCCTGCTCCAGGGATCCCAATGAGCTCCATGTTGTGGAGTCAACAACCGGCCCGATGGAGGCCATCAGCCAGCTGGCCCAACAGCTTGCGGCTACGTTGTGTGAGGAGAAGAGGAGGCTCGCGGAGCTACGGGACTCAAAGTCTGAAGCTCAGGGCGGGCCCTCGTGCTCTGGGGCTTCAAGTGGCGGGAGGCAGAGGAGGTCCGCGGGCTCCGTACGAGCGTCGGACTTGCCGGCAAAGTCGACTTGTATGTCGAGGCCCTTGTCGAGCGAGCTGTGAGGGCCGACCATGGAGCTTGTCATGTCTTCGTCTGGGGCGGAAGCAGACTGACCCAAGGAGGCAGCTCCCGAGCCGACCCTCGAGGAGCCCCAGCAGATGAAGCCGGCGATGGCACCGCCCATCGTCGAGGCGGCCCTGGTCCTTGTGCCGGAGGCCCCGGTGGCACCAGAGGCAACACCGGAGGCGCCGACTGTAGAGATGGAGGTGCCAGCGCTGCAACCGTCGTGCTAAGCCGGTCTGGGGAGGGGGCGGCGACGACGCCGGATGCGGGGCTGCCAGGAGCCAATTCCCGCGCCCTTGTCGTTCTCAACCGCCCCCGGTAGACGACAACGCGGCTGATGCCGGAACTGGCAGCGGAGGGAGCCGGTCCCGGAGGTCCATCCTGGACATGATCTGGGATTGGGAGAGGATGGTTCGCGTTCCTGCCGTCCCCCCTCCGCTGGCCGATGGCCCGGTCCCAGCTCTTGGGGAGCTGGAAAGCGTCTTGGTGCTGTGTCGCGAGGAGCTGACCCGGTTCGCGGAGGCGGCTGACAACGCCCTGCAACGTGCGGAGGAAAGCTTTGCTCGTCCTTGTTAATTTTCCAATGGGGGCGCGCGAGCGCACCCACAGGGTGTAGCCCCCGAGGATCGGGCCAGCTGACCGGCTATGGGGCAGCCGGGCTGGATCACCTTTCGCGTGCTTTTACTTGCTTCTGTTTTATAGTGGGGGCGTGCAAGCGCACCCACTGGATTTAGCCCCAGAGATGCGGGGTGGTTGGCCGGCTCAGGGGCAGCCAGGCCGGACCTCCTTGCATATTCTTTTTAACTCTGGCATCCTGGGGAAACCGGGGAGCGCCCAGCAGCAGGAGCTTTTCTACAAAGCGGTCACCATCCACAACAGCGGCATGGATGGCTTCTACCGTCTAGAGGATGAGCTGAAGAGGAACCAAGGTATGCTTGATCCAGTGGGGGCATAGCCCCCGAGCATCGGGCCGACTGCTGGTTTTTGGTGTTTTTGGTGACCGTTGCTAGTTTTGTTTCGCAGGAGAGTTGAACGCCCTCCAGGAGGAGAAGGGTGGAGTGGTCTCCTAGCGGGACCGGCTAATGCAGAGCGTCCAGGTGATCACCTCGGAAAGGGACCGGTTAGGCGCCCTGCTGGTGGACGGGCAGGCTGCTCAAGACCGCCTGAAGGCGGACGTGGCGCGGGAGGTGGCGGCAAAGGAAAAGGCCATCAAGGAGGTGGTTGACGCCGCCCAACGGACCACCGCCCTTCAAGGCGAGGTGACCCGTCTCGAGAAAATGCTAGAGGAGCGCAAGGCTTCCCTCGCCGAGGCGGAGGCAACATTGCTGAGGGAGCGGGACTCGTTGCTGCAGTTTCCCCTCAAGTTGGACGACTCTTTTCCAACGTAAGTCTTGATTTCTCTTCCAGCCGGCTGCGTTCTTCTTTCCTTTGAGTTGTTGTTTTTCTGATTCTCCCTTCTCTTTTCTAGAACGCTTCCCGGAAACCCAGCGCCGCGCTGAGCCCGCCGTGGCGGAACACCGGGTGTATCTTCAGGAGCGCGGGTACGAGCTCAAGGAGAACACCAGCTGGGACATGGCAGAGCTTGGGCTAGCCATGGAGAATCGGCTGATCCATCTTGAGCTTAGCATGGAGTGGCTGAAGACGGCCGGCAAGGAGGTGATCGCCACCCTATGGTCAGGCCGTGGGGCCCCGAAGAGCCGCATGGCCCTGTGGCTGGAGAATGCCGTGACCCGGCTCGGGGTCTGGAAGGCATCGACAGCTCAAGCCGGCACGTAGATGGCGCTCCTGTTCATCACGTCGTGGTACGGCGACGTCGACCTGGACCGACTGGCCACCGTGCGAGACATGCCGGAGGAGGAGCAGGCGGCTCGCGAGAACGCCCTCGTCCGTCAGGCCAATGACCTTGCCTTGTACGTCGAGCTAGATGAGCTTTTGCCGGCTCTCGGCGAGGATGGCAAGCCGATTGCCGAGGACTCCTTTGGCAACCCCCAAGGTCCGGAGGACGAGGAGGTCGCCAACGAGAGCACCGCGTCCAGCACAGACAGCAGCGGCGAGAGTGCGGGAACCACGGAGGTGGACCCAAAGACCGCTACCTCTTCCGAGCGACACGTCGAGCCGACTAGCGACGCTCCGGCATCCTGAGCCCCAACGCGTTTTAATTGTTTCTACTTTCGCTGCAATGTTGCTTTAAGACTCATTTCCACCCACTTGGGGGTGTATTATAATGAACATATGGCCGGCAGTGTTTATCATTTTAACTTGTATTTTTGGTTGTTAAAGTGTTGCTATCATGCATGCCGCCTCGTCCTTACCCCCTTTTGCCCCTTGGTTCCGTCTGCTCGGACCCTTTTCCCCTTTGGTTTTGGTCCTGCCAGCCCGCCAGCCAGGAGCAAGTCTGTAGCTGGAATGGGGCGTCCGCCTCGAGGGACATGGTTCTGAGTTTGGAAACCGCGAGAGTCTTTTGGGTAAGGTGAGTGGCAGAGGCGAGATAGTGTTCCGGCTAGACCTAGCCGGCGACCCCCTTACGATCGATTTTTCGTGTGCGCTAAGTTTCAGCATCCCGAGGACCCATCAGCCGGACAGTCGTGAGCCGGTCTATAGCTGGGAGGGGTGGGAGGGATCGTTTAGCTCATATTACTTAGTCGGTTTCGGGGGAGGAGGCCTAGGACCAGCCGGCGAGCCCCTGGGACCGAGAACCGGGTCCAGGAGCTAGTGAGTGAGAAAACCTTGGAAGGAAACGAAAGGGGCATGACCCAAGAGCCGGCTTGGGGCACCCTTTGCATTCATAAGCCCCCCAAAAGGGAAGGGTACATACATACACTGGTTTTTCAGCAGTAAAACGGGCGGAGGAGTGTCGCGTTCCACGGGCGCTCTGTCGCCTCGCCGGAGGCGTCTCTCTTGTGATTCTACGGCTTTTGGGCATCTATCAAGTAGTACGCGTTGTTATGCAGCGCCTTGCTGACGATGAACGGGCCCTCCCATGGGGAAGACAACTTGTGCTGGCCAACTATTCGTTGCATCTGTCTGAGCACCAAATCTCCTTTGCGGAAAGAGAATGGTCAGATCCGCTTGCTATGGTAGTGTCGGAGCTTCTGTTGGTAGATGTCCGTCCGGCTCAAGGCTAGCTCACGTGCTTCCTTGAGTAGGTTGTGTTGGGGAACATTGCACGGGAAACAAAAAATTTCCTACGCAGATGCAAGATCTATCCATGGTGATGAGCATCTACAAGTGGGAGAGTGAATCTACATACCCTTGTAGATTGCTAAGCGGAAGCATTAAGAAACGCAGTTGATGTAGTCGAACATCTTCATGATCCAATCACGATCCGTCCCGTGATCTCATCACGAGCCGTCCCGTGATCCCATCATGGTCCTTCCGATCAAGTGCTGAACTGACGGCACCTCCGCGTTCAACACACGTACAGCTTGATGACGATCTCCACATTCTTGATCTAGCAAGAGGGAGTGGAGAGGTAGATGAGTTCTCCGGCAGCGTGATGGCATTGCGGCGATGGTGGTGGTGTAATTCCAGCAGGGTTTCGCCTAAGCACCGCTGAAAACTGATCTAGAGGAGAAAACGATCTAGAGGAAGAAGAGGGCTGCATCTGGTAATTAGGGTTAGGGCTGCCCACAAAACCTCTAGTATATATAGGAGGAGGGGAGGTAGGAGACTTGGCTCCCAAGGAGCCAAATCTGGTTCGGCCGAAGTGGGAGGGAGGAGTCCTCCTCCTCCACTCCTAGTAGGATTATGACTCCTTCCTTATTTTCCCACTTTTGCCTTCTTTCCACCTTGGGTTTTCTTCCCTAGCCGCATGGGCCTTGTGTTAGACTTAGGCCAGACCACTAAGGGCTGATATTCCTTCTCCCACAGCCCATGTAGTTTCTTGGCTCGAAATACCCCTCCCGATGGTCCCTCGGTACCCTCCCGGCACTCCGGGTACACTATCGATGAGCCCGAAACTTTTCCGGTGACAAAAACATGACTTCCTATATATCAATCTTTACCTGCAAACCATTTTGGAGCTCCTCGTGACGTCTGGGATCTCGTCCAGGACTCCGAACAACCTTCAGTCACCACCTTGCATAACTCTATACTACCGAAACGTCACCAAACCTTAAGTGTGCAGACCCTGCGGGTTCGAGAACTATGTAGACATGACCGAGACACCTCTATGGTCAATAACCAATAGCGGGACTTGGATGACCATATTGATTACTACATGTTCTACGAAGATCTTTATCGGTCGAACCTCTATGTCAAGGATTGAGTTAATCCCGTATGATATTCCCTTTGTTCTTCGGTGTGTTACTTACCCGAGATTCGATCGTCGGTATCTCTATACCTAGTTCAACCTTGTTACCGGCAAGTCTCTTTACTCGTTTCGTAATACAAGATCCCATGGCTAATTCTTTAGTCACATCGCTTGCAAGGCTTATAGTGATGTTGTACTACCGAGTGGGCCCTAAGATACCTCTCCGTCACACGGAGTAACAAATCCCAGTCTTGATCCATGCCAACCCAATAGACACCCTTGGAGATACCTGTAGAGCACCTTTATAGTCACCCAGTTACGTTGTGATGTTTGATACACACAAGGTACTCCTCCGGTGTCAGTGAGTTGCATGATCTCATGGTCATAGGAACATATACTTGACATGCAGAAAACTATAACAATAAACTGACACGATCATATGCTACGTTCATAGTTTGGGTCTTTTCATCACATCATTCTCCTAATGATGTGATCCCGTTATCAAATGACATTTCATGTCCATGACTAGGAAACCATAGCCATCTTTGATCAATGAGCTAGTCTATTAGAGGCATACTAGGGACATGGTGTTGTCTATGTATCTAGACATGTATCTGAGTTTCCGATCAATACAATTATAGCATGGATAATAAACGATTATCATGAACTAGGAAATATGATAATAACCAATTTATTATTGCCTCTAGGGCATATTTCCAACAGTCTCCCACTTGCACTAGAGTCAGTAATCTAGTTCACATGACCATGTGATTCGCACTGTTATGAATCTAACACCCAATGAGTTCTGGGGCTCGATCATGCTTTATATGTGAAATAGGTATTTTAGTCAACGGGTCTGTGACATTCAAACCCGTGTGTACTTTGCAAATCTCCATGTCATTCTGTAGACACTGCTACCACACTCCACTTGGAGCTATTCCAAATGGTTGCTCCACTATACGTATCTGGATTTCTACTCAGATTCATCTGGATTGGTGTTAAAGCTTGCATCGACGTAACCTTTTACGATGAACTCTTTATTACCTCCATAATCGAGAAACATCTCCTTAGTCCTGTACTCAACTTAACACCTTAATAGAGCCTATGGCTAAAGCATAGGAGACGACCTTCGTCCTTTATCTTTGTTCTGCCATGGTCGAGCTTTGAGTCTTACTCAACTTAACACCTTAAAAATCAGGCAAGAACTCTTTCTCTGAGTGATCCATTTTGAACTCTTTCAACATCTTGTCAAGGTATGTACTCATTGAAAGTCTCATCAATCATCTTGATCTATCTTTATAGATCTTGATGCTCAACAATTAGGTAGCTTTATCCAGGTCTTCCTTTGAAAAACTCATTTCAAACAACCATTTATGCTTTCCAGAAATTTTACATCATTTCTGATAAACACTATATCAACCACATATGCTTATCAAATTTTTTGTAGTGCTCCCACTCACTTTATTGTAAATAAATGTTTCTCATAAGCTTTGTATAGACTCAAAAACTTTGATCACCTCATCAAAGCGTATATTCCAACTTTGAGATGCTTGCTCCACCCATAGAAGGATTGCCGAAACTCGCACACCTTTTAGCATCCTTAGGACTGACAAAACCTTCTGGTTGTATCACATACAACCTTTCCTCAAGTAAACTGTTAAGTACATGATGTTTTGACATCCATCTGCCAGATTTCATAATTGAAAAATGTAGCAACTGTAACATAATTCTAACAAGCTTTAGCATCGCTACGAGTGAGAAAGTCTCATCGTAGTCAACTCCTTGAACTTGTCAGAAACTTCTTTGCAAAAAGTCGAGCTGTATAAATGGTGACATTCACCATCAGCGTCTATCTTCATCTTAAAGGTCCATTTGTACTCAATGACCTGCCATCCAACGGGCAAGTCTAACAAAGTCCATACTTGGTTTTCATACATGGATCCTTTCTTGGATTTCATGGCCTCTAACCATTTGTCGGAATCCGGGCCCATCATTGCTTCTCCATAGCTCGTAGGTTCATCATTGTCCAACAACATGACCTCTAGGATAGGGTTGCCGTACCACTCAGGAGTAGTATGCGTCCTTGTCGACCTACGAGGTTCGATAGTAAATTGATACGAAGCTTCATGATCATCATCATTCACTTCCTCTTCAACTAACGTAGGCTCCACAGAAACAACTTTCTGCACCGCGCTACTTTCCGGTTGAAACAACGGTTCAACAACCTCATCAAGTTCTATCTTCGTCCCACTCAATTCTTTCGTGAGAAACTCTTTCTCTAGAAAGGACCCTTTTTAGCAACAAACACTTTGCACTCGGATCTGAGATAGAAGGTATACCCAACTGTTCTTAGGGTATTCCATGAAGATGCATTTGTCCGCTTTGGGTTCTAGCTCATGACGTGAAAACCTTTTTCACATAAGGGTCGTAGCCCCAAACATTAAGAAATGACAGCTTAGGTTTCTATCAAACCATAATTCATATGATGTCATCTCAACGGATTTAGGTGGTGCCCTATTTAAAGTGAATGTAGTTGTCTCTAATGCATAACCCTAAAATGATAGTGGCAAAACGATAAGAGACACCATAGTATACACCATATCCAATAGAGCATGACTATGACGTTCGAACATACCATCACACTATGGTGTTCCAGGTGGCGTGAGTTCTGAAACAACTTTCACAATGTCTAAAGTTGTACGCCAAACTCATAACTCAGATATTCAGCTCCACGATCATATCACGGAAAATTTTATCTTGTTGTCACGATGATCTTAAACTTCACTCTGAATTTTCTTGAACTTTTCAAACGATTCAGACTTGTGTTTCATTAATCAAATATACACTATATCTACTCAAATCATCAGTGAAGGTAAGAAAATAACGATATCCGCTTCACGCTACAAGACTCATGAGATTGCATACATCAACATCTAACATTTCCAATAAATCACTTGCCCGCTCCATCAAACCAGAAAACGGGGTCCTTAGTCATCTTGCCCAAGAGGCATGGTACGCATGTCTCAACCAATTCAAAATTGAATGAGTCCAAAGATCCATCAGCATGGAGTTTCTTCATGCGAGTTATACCAATATGACATTTAGCAGCAGTGCCACAAGTATGTGGTACTATCATTATTAACTTCGTATCTTTTGGCATCAATGTTATGAACATGTGTATTACTACGATCAAGATTCAACAAACCATTCTCACTGGGTGCATGACCATTCAAGGTATTATTCATGTAAACAGAATAACCATTATTCTCTAACTTAAATGAATAACCATGTTGTGATAAACACGATCTAATCATGTTCATGCTTAACACAAACACCAAATAACATTTATTTAGGTTTGTCACTGATCTCGAAGGTAGAGAGAGCGTGCGATGTTGATCACATTAACTTTGGAAACATTTCCAACACACATCGTTACCTCACACTTAGCTACTCTCTGTTTATTCCGTAGCTTTTACTTCGAGTTACTAACATTTAGCAACCGAACCGGTATCCAATACCCAGGTGCTACTAGGAGTACTAGCAAGGTACACATCAATAACATGTATATCAAATATACTTCTGTCGACTTTGCCAGCCTTCTTATCTACCAGGTGTCTAGGGTTGTTCTGCTTCAGCGACCGCTCTCCTCATAACAGAAGCACTTAGTCTCGGGTTTGGGTTCAACTTTGGGTTGCTTCATTGGAGCAGCAACTGACTTGCCATCCATGAAGTTTCCCTCCTTACCCTTGCCATTCTCGAAACTAGTGGTTTTACTAACTATCAACACTTGATGCTCCTTCTTGATTTCTACCTTCGCGGTGTCAAACATTACGAATAGCTCAGGGTTCCATCCCTGGCATAATTATAGTTCATCACAAAGTTCTATTAGCTTAGTGATAGTGACTTAGAGAACTATATCAATCACTATCTTATCTGGAAGATCAACTCCCACTCAATTCAAGCGATTGTAGCACCGAGACAATCTGAGCACATGCTCAACGATTGAGCTATACTCTTTCATCTTGCACGCAAAGAACCTTGTTGGATATCTCATATCTCGCAACATGGGCACAAGCCTGAGATCCTAATTTCATCTCTTAGAACATCTCATATGTTCCGTGACGTTCAAAATGTTTTGGGGCCTCAATTCTAAGCCGTAATGCATGACGCACTAAACTATCAAGTAGTCATCAGAACGTGCCTGTCAGATGTTCACAACATCTACAGACAACGCTAGAGGGGTTGGCGCACCGAGCGGTGCATTAAGGACATAAGCCTTCTGTGCAGCAATGAGGACAATCCTAAGATCACGGACCCAGTCTACAATATTGCCACCATCATCTTTCAACTCTATTTCTCTAGGAACATATAAAAATTCAAGGGAGCTACAACATGAGCTACAACATAATTTGCAAAGACACTACTGACTATGTCCATGATAGTGAGTTCACTAATCATATTACATAAGAACTCCCACTCAAATTGACATCCCTCCGGTCATTCGAGCGATACATGATCCAAATTCACCAACTCAAGTCCGATCATCACGTGAGTTGAGGTGGTTTCCATGGTGAACATCATCATGTTGATCATATCTACTATATGGCTCATGTTCGACCTTTTGGTCTCTTATGTTCCGAGGCCATGTCTGTACATGCTAAGCTCGTCAAGTTTAACCCGAGTATTCTGCATGTGCAACACTGGCTTGCACCCGTTGTATCTGAACGTAGAGTCTATCACACCCGATCATCACGTGGTGTCTCGACACGACGAACTTTCGCAACGGTGCACACTCGGGGAGAACACAATTCATCTTGAAATTTAAGTGAGGGGTCACCTTATATTGCTACCATCGTCCTAAGCAAAATAAGCTGCATAAAAGGATTAACATCACATGCAAATCATAAGTGACATGATATGGCCATGAGCTTGTGCTTTTGATCTCCATCTTGAAAGCACCGGCATGATCTTCATCATCATCGGCATAACACCATGATCTCCATCATTGTGTCTCCATCGGGGTTGTCGCGCTCACCATGCTCATACTACTATAGCTACAGTTTAGCGATAAAGTAAAGCATTACATAGCTCTTAATGATTGACACGCAGGTCATACAATAATTAAAGACAACCCTATGGCTCCTGCCGGTTGCCGTACTCATCAGCATGCAAGTCATGATATTCTATACAACACATGATCATCTCATACATCACATATATCTCATGATGTAATTGGCCATATCACATCACAACATACCCTGCAAAAACAAGTTAGACGTCCTCTAATTGTTGTTGCAAGTTTTACGTGGCTGCTACGGGTATCTAGCAAGAACAATTCTCACCTACGCAAAACCACAACGGTGATACATAAATTTCTTTTCAACCTTCTCAAGGACAGCCTTTGTCGAATCCGATCCAACTAAAGTAGGAGAAACAGACACCCGCCAACCATCTTTGTGCAACGAAGTTACACGTCAGTCGATGTGTGACAGCCCAAGTATTGTCCCTACCTTTATTGGCATGTAATCTCTTGTAGGAACCTTGTGTCTTGAGTTATGAAATGATTTTGCAACTTGTCATCCATGTGTTGTCTTGCATTCATGCATCATGCATTCATCGTGCCATGCCTAGTTGTGAAGTGACCTTGTATCTTGTGGTTTGTTGTGGGTGTGTTCTTGTGTTGTGTGATGTGCTTGGGGATTTCTGATGCAACCTCCTTCCTTTTCCCCTCACTTTTCTTTTCAAACAACCCTTCCAATACCCCCCCCCCCCTTTTTATTATTTATTTCATGTTATTTGATAAACAGAATTAAGTTGCTATTTAAATTATTTAAAAATGTTTAAATGCTAGCCTAATATGTTTTGAGCATGCGAGTGTTGGTCTTTTATTGTTTTGAGCCTTATGTGTTTGGAGTTTTAAAACAACAGGGGCTGTTATTTATCAAGAATTAAAAATTACTTGTCCAAAAAATCATTTTGATATTTTTAGTAAATTGTGCATTTTATTTCCTTTGCAAATGTATTTTTGTTTTGCACAAAAACCCTTTATTTAACTCTGGGGGTTTTCCCTTGTGTTGTGGTGTTTTAAAAAAAAGAAAGCTTTTCTGTTTTGTTTGTTTTGTGAGAGTTTGTGTGTGTGGGCCTTGCCTCTCCTGCGGCCTAGCCCGCTCGAGGGAGACGGCCACCTGCTCCCGTTCCCCTCCGTCAGGCTTCAGTGAGAGAGAGAGGCTCCGCCGCGCCCCTTTTCCGTTGCCGTTGCCGTCAGCCCGTGGGTATATAAGCCCCCTTCAGCGTGCGTGCCCCCTCGGCTAGGTTTCCTCTCTTCCCCTCCGCCATCGCAGCTCCCATCTCCCCCTCCATCTCTCTCCCCCCTCTCTTCTTTCCCCTTGTCAGGTAAGGTTTCAAAGAAATCGGAGAGAGCAGCAGAGTAGTCGCCGGCGACCAGCTCATCGTCTCCGTCGGCGTCGTAGTCGATCATGGCGTTCAGGAGCTCGGGGTTCATCCCCGCGTTCGATCCCCGCCGCTAGGAGCCCCGGAGAGGCTCTGCAGCGATGGCTCCGTCGTCGTCTTCGCCGGAGGGTTCCGTTTTGCCGTCTTCTTCCCCTGCTTTGACTCCGGCGTGCGTCTTCGACCCCTCCGTTGTCTCCTTCTCGTCCGGCTTGTCGTCACCTTCCCCAAGGTGAGCAACCGGTCCCTGTTGCCCCTCCTTCCTTGCATAGTTCGTCAGGTAGTGGCCGTTGTGTTCGTCGCCGCCGGTCGCAAGGTGGGTGCTTGAAGCTCGCTTCCATCCTCCTCATTGCAAGGTGAGCAGGGGAATGGATTACCGGTGTTCCTTCTTGCGTGAGAGCCCTTTTGCATCGCCAGGATCCGCCGTAGTCGCTGGAATTGTGCTCCCCGTTGCGCTGTCGCTGCGCTATTCTGTTCTTCAGTTTCGTTAGTTAGTGTGTGTGTGCGTGTACTAGAGATCCCGAGTCCCTCCTCTGCTAACACCCGAGAGCGTAGCGTAGTGGTTAGCGCTAGGAGGATCGACCCTCAGGTCGAGGGCTCGAGCCCGAACCCCTCCCCCTTTGATGGTTCTTCTTTTCTTTTCCTTTTGCTATATGTATGTGTGTGTGTAGATGCAAAACCTGCATGTTTGTTTTTATTTTCTTTTCTGTTATATATATGTGTGTGTGTAGGTGGTGTATGTGTAGGTTTGTAGCATGTATATATGCATGTGTATGAGTGAGTGTGTGTGTGCATAGTCATATGCATATGCATATGCATATATGCCTTGTGCATATATGTGCATATGTGCGTGGATGTACACCCACACTCATGAGCTTGTGTGTGAGTGTGAGTGCCCATGTGCATTTGTGCATGTGAGGTGCTGTAGTGTGCCTATATGCATTATGCATAAATGGGCATGTGAGTGTGTGTGTGGATGAACACCCCCTCATGGGTGGTATGTTCATGGGTGGTATTTGTGCTTATATGCCCTTGGTCATATATAGAGCATGTGTGTGTATGCCTTTGTAGGGGTGTGTGTAGAGTGTATGTGTGTGTGTGGGAACTAGTGGGTTTTCCCCACTTGACACACCCCTTTGTTATAGATATGCATGTTTTGTGATTTTTTAGATCATCGCCATGTTAAGCTCAGTTTCAAATTCTACTTATGTCCATTTATGAACATGTCCATCTAGAGTAACATCTCTCCCTCTCTCATAAGAGTAGGTGATAGTTTTGCTAGTTTAGTGGTGCCATGTTGTTTGACATGAGCATGAGTATGACACATGCTTTTGGGGTAGAAAGAGCCAATGAATCCATTGGTGCCTTAAGATTTCACTTTTGAGCAAGTTTATAAAACTGTCATTTTCAGTTGTGATGCTACTTGTTATTTTTGCATGATTTAATCCATGCTTGCTTTGGGGCATGTGCCCACTAGGAAGTGCTAGTGTTTTATGTCTATTATGCCATGGTATTTTTGGTTAACATGAGAATCACCCATATAAGTGGGAAACATGCTGCAAAGTAGCCAACTTAATGTTTCTGTTTTCAACATGCTAAATATTTCAACGTCTGAGAATCTGCTGCTATTTTTATGCCATGTAGAGTGGTTGGTATCTTGTGATGTGTTGTGAATTAGGTCATTCTCAGTGCTAGTATTTTGGAGTACATATTGTCTACTACCACCCTGTTAATTTTCATGCCAAGAGGTGGTCTCTAGCACCTTTAACTTATGATGTTAACATGCTACCAGATTAACTCAGATTCCAGAAAAACTGTTATTTTCACTAAGTCCCAGAAAACTGTTTCATCATGCCTACTTGGTAGCTTCATGCTTATTTAGGTGTGCCTCCTTTGCAGATTGTGTAGTTGGATAGTTTGATAAGCATGTTGTGTAGCTTCTGTCAATACCTTGTTTGTGCCTGTAGGATTCATGTAGCTCAAGTTGTGGGTTGTGTAAGTTGCTATGTTGTTGTTTTGTGGCAGATTGTTAGTTTTATTGTTTTGTGACTTGTGGGAGCTATACTCCATGGAATTGATTGATCTTTAAGTCTATTGTGGTTGGTCTTTCAATGCCTAACCAGTGGCTACCTTGGAATGCCAAGAATTAGCCCATGGTATTGGTTGTCTTTTGTTTTGCCTTCATACCTTGTTGCGAGCGTATCGTGAGAACTGTAACTCCGTTTCTTGCGTTCCTTATATGCATTTTTATCGATTTTGCATGATGCATCCATATTTTCCATGTTCATGCATGTTTAAATAACTTAACATGAGGTTCTGCCCAGATTCATTAATAACCAACCCTTGCATGTGAAGCATGACTAGTTTTGAATTGTCATGTTTAATTCTCATAAAGGAATCATGAATCATGTTGGTTGTGCATTGCACCCTGTTTGGATGTTTATTGTTGCTGTTTCTCTTGGGTAGATGCGAGTGTTGATTCTGAGTATGAGGACCCAGGAGAGTACCACTACGAGGATCCTGCTACTTGTTCCGCTGAAGAACCAACATGCAAGATGATCGTACCCGGATCCTGATACTATTTTAGCTTGCTAGTTCCTTGCTCTTACCGTTACAATTGCGCTACCTACCACCTAAATATCAGCCTCCTAATTGCCATGAAAGCTTATAACCCTCCACCTCCTAGCAAACATTTGATTGGCTAAGTTATCGCTGCTCAGCCCCTCTTATAGCGTTCTTAGTTGTAGGTGCAGGTTGTTCCATGTGATAACATGGGTTTGGCAATATCACAATATTATCTGTTATTTATTGCACATATATATCTTGGTATTGGTGGAAGGCTTGGCCTTTTGCTAGGTGATTTGTTCCGCTGTTACCGCCATAGTTTCTTGTTACCGGTGTTATGTTTTCCATATTTTGCACTCCTAACATGCTCGGGGTTGTTATGGGGACCCCCTTGTTTATTCGGTTGAGATTAAAACTTGTCTAGCAAGACCCAACATTGGTACTACATTTGCTAATAACTTAATAAAATTTGCATAGGGCTTTGCAACCCCGTGGATAATTAATCAACCTCCAGGCCAATGCTCCTCATGAGTGTTGGTCTAAACTAAAGCACTATGCGGGGCCAACCCAGGGCAACTTGGGAGATTTCTATCAGGCCTTTGTACGCATTGCTTATCTGTCGTGTCCTGAGAACGAGATACGCGACTCTTATCGGGTTCGTCGACACGTCAGGTGGTCTTGCTGGATTTGTTTTACCTTTATCGAGTGTCTTGCGTGTGGACTCTAACTTTCTTCGGGTTTTCTAAAGGTGTTGGAATTCCTTTGGAGTTACCTATGATGACCACGAGATCCATGGTCGAGGGTATTCCCTAGGATTGTGGTTAATTTATGATGGACTAGTTGGAGCACCCCTGTAGGGTTAAATCTTTTCGAGAAGCCGTGCCCGCGGTTATGTGGCAACTTGGATTTTTGTTAACACCCGGTTATAGTAAACTTGAAGTAAACTCTAATAAAATACACCAACTGTGTGAGTAACCGTGATCGTCTCTTCTCGTGAACATGATCCGAGAGAGAACATGGTGGGGTTATGTTTGACGTAAGTGTTCAGGATCTCATAGAGGTCATACTAGATTCGATCGCTCATCGTAGGCCACTCATATTTATGTTCTTGTTACGTAAGTTATCCACCATAAATGCTTAGTGCTGCTGCAAACTAAAATCATACCCCATCCCAACCTTTAAGCTTGAATAGTCTCGATACCCGGGCGCATGATTGCTGAGTCCTTGTGGCTCACAGATAACTACAGCACTCCAGGTACAAGTACAGATGAGTACGTGCAGGATGATCTGACGCAGCTCCAATGGGAATATGATGAGGAAAGAGGTAGGATGTACGTGACTTACTCGGATGAGTAGAGGACCATGGTCGTAATCATTGGGAAAGCGAGATAGTGTCATTTGCATGTGTTTTATCATTTGATTTCGTCCGTAGTCGGACCCTGTCTTCATATTGATGATTTGAACTCTGTGTGGAATTGTAATTTAGTATGTGATGAGTGTAAGCCAACTTGTATACTCATCTCTTCTGTAATGTATGATGCAATGATTCTATACTTGCGAATGGCAAGATGCGCCTCTATCCCTTGCAAGGTCCTTGTTCCTTAAAATGGATAGGCACGCATCTTTGGTGTGACAAGTTGGTATTCAAAGCCATACGACCATAGGAGCCTTTGCTTGATCGAGCTTGGCCGAGTTGAGTCTAGTAAAACTATTTTGAGTCTAGTTATAGCGGAGACTAGGATTCTTTTTAGTCCTTTTCTATGCTCTAGTGAGGTATTCGACTTAGGAATTTTGATTCTACTCCTCTTCTCGCTCAAATTTTTTTAGGATCACGTGGGTATTTTGGAGTCTATATGATATTGATGTGATAGGGTTCTGTCTTAGTGCCTCCTGTTTGACTTGATTTCTTCCGGGGAGTCGAGCTCCAAGGAATGTTGGCACAACGTTATCATTCAGCTTCCTCGATATCTCAGGATAGAGAGTGTTCGGAATTACTTCAATACTCATCGTGGTGAGATAAGGTCGGAGTCACCCAGTACTAGGGAGGCGTTCGGGGTACCACCATGGTTTAGTATCGTTGTGAGTTTGAGGATTCGAGTTAGATGAATTTGCGAGAGCCTCTGGTTATGTGTTGAAGGATGGATACAGTTGGGGTGTAGGATTGCTAGTTGTGTGAGATATTTCCTCCTTGTATCCCCCACACCGGATTTCATAACTAGAAAAATTTCGGAAGTTCATAGGTGGGAAATCTTGTAGTTATCTAGGATCATCTTCTTCAGATGTATGTGGGCATGTACATTTGTTCGGAGCGCTTAGCTCAATACTTTTGTGTTATTACAAGTGGCTTCTAATATCTGATGATGTTACCATTAAACCGAAGAAGCATTCTTACTAATTTTTCTGTAGGAAGGATGTGTTGTTATTTGGTTCAATTTCTTTCAAGCATTTGATTCTGCTTTGAATTCATCTTATCAATGAGGTGCTGATGCGTGTTGTCCATCTTCAGGATGGCTCCACCAACTCGTAACAATCCGGGTCGTGGTGAGGAGCAGACTGATGTTCCACCACCACCACCCCCACAACCGCCACCTCCTCCTCCAGAAGCTTCGCAAGCTGTGATGGCCGCAACCAATGTGAACACCCAGATGTTGCTCAGGTTGTTGCAAGAAAGGGAGCAGGGTCAACAAGGTTTTCAAGGGAATTTTCAGAATCAGCCTCAGTTTGCGACACTCAATCAGTTCCTTGCCAACCAGCCCAAGTCTTTCACCTATTGTGAGCAGCCTTTTGATGCTGATGATTGGCTTCGTGATATGAGTAAGCATTTTGAATGCAGCAATGTCAGGCCAGATGACTTTGTCAGATTTGCATTGTTCCAGCTCAAGGGTCAAGCAGCTGATTGGTGGCAGCAGTACCAGGGTTCCAGGGGCGATCGTGTTGTTACTTGGGACGATTTCTGTCATGACTTCAGGGCTCATTACATTCCGACAAGCTTTGTCGAGGAGATGCGTGAGAAGTTCAGGCACCTGAAGCAGGGAAGTAAGTCTATCTATCAGTACAACATTGAGTTCCAGAATCTAGCCCGTTATGCCAAGCAAGATGTTCTAGATGACAAGGCTACATCTATCAGTTCAGAGGTGGTCTCAAGGATGAGCTTCTGCCAGGCCTAGTTCTTCAAGAGCCTCGTGAGTTTGATCAGTTCTACAACATGGCTTTGAAGGTCGAGGCAACGCAGCTCAAGTTGGAGAACTCAAAGAAGCGTTCAAGGGATTCATATTTGTCTTCTTCTAGCTCTCAGATGGTTCCCAAGCAGAAGAAGTATTGGGTGCCAAATCCTCCTCCGTTTCGTCCTCCTCAGCAGCAGAAGCAGTTCGGTGGTCGTGGTTCTTCCCACCCACCCAACCCAGGATTTCAGCAGAGACCCCAGGCGTCCAAGGCAGTTCTTGTTCCTCCTCCAGGCAATGTTTGCCCGCTTTCTGAGGTGACTTGTTAGAAGTGTGGCCAGAAGGGTCACTATGCAAACAAGTGCAACCAGTGGCGTCTTCCGCCTCCTCCTCCGGTCAAGCCTCCAGGCAATGCTATGGTGAAGCATAATCCAAGTCCGCAAGAGTGAATATGGTGAATGCAGCAGAGGCAGAGGATTTTCTCAAGTGATCATGGGTAATCTCTCAGTTAATTCTATTCCTGCCAAAGTTTTGTTTGATTCTGGAGCATCACATTCATTCATGTCTAAAGCATTCTTCACCAAGCATGATTTTGATTCTGAATATTTGAGTAAGGCTTTGCGTGTTGTTTCGCCCGACACTCTCATGAGTGCTAACAAGGTGGTTCCGGATGTTTCTATCAAGATGGGCAATTATTCTTTTCTGGCTTCTCCTATTGTTCTTGGAAATTCCGACATTGATCTCATTTTGGGCATGGACTTCCCGGCTATGAATAAGGCTTATATTGATTGTAAAGCAAAAGAAGTCAAGCTGACTCATCCTTCAGAAGACGTGATTATTTTTGCGGCCGGCGATGACACAATCCGTCTCTTTGCTCTTAATGAGAAGGGTGAAATCTTAGCAATTTCTCAAATTCCGGTGGTGAATGAGTATGAAGATGTCTTTCCAGAAGAATTCCTAGGAATGCCTCCGCACCGGCGAGTCGAGTTCGTGACTGATCTCGAGCCCGGAACTGAATCGGTCTGCAAGCGCCTGTATAAACTTGGCCCCGAAGTGCTAAAAGAGTTGAAGAAGCAGCTAGATGAGCAAGAACATCTCGGTCTGATCAGACCAAGTTCTTCTCCATGGGGTTGTGGTGTTTTGTTTGTCAAGAATAAAGATGGCATGGATCGTCTTTGTGTTGACTACCGTCCATTGAACAAGAAGACCATCAGAAACAAGTACCCACTTCCCAACATCAATGAGTTGTTTGAACAACTGAAAGGTGCCAAGGTTTTCTCGAAGCTTGATCTTCGCATGGGTTATCATCAGATTTGCATTCGTGAAGAAGACATTCCCAAGACCGCTTTCAGGACGAGTTTTGGCTCTTATGAGTACACTATCATGTTGTTTGGTCTTGCTAATGCTCCTCCAACCTTCTCAAGAATGATGAATTTCATTTTCTCTCCTTTCAAGACTGAATTCGTCTTGGTCTATCTGGATGATATCCTTGTGTTCTCGGAGACAGAAAAAGAGCATGTTGAGCATCTCCGCCTTATCCTTGACAAGTTAAGGGAGCATCGATTCTATGCCATCCAAGTGTGAGTTTTGGCTCAATGAAGTGGTGTACCTTGGGCATGTGATCTCTGCCGAGGGAATTAAAGTGCATCCGGAGATAGTTGATGCAATCTTGAAGTGGGAACCTCCTCAGAATGTGAAGCAGCTTTGGAGTTTCCTCGGGCTTGCTAGTTATTGCAGAAGATTCGTGGAGAACTTCTCTCAAATTGCTAAGCATCTGTCCAATCTCCTCCAGAAGAGTGTCAAGTATGTTTGGTCTCCTGAGTGTGATATGGCGTTCAATACGCTCAAGCAGAGACTGACATAACCTCCAGTTCTTGTTCCTCCTGAGCAGTCCAAGCCTTTCCAAGTATTCTGTGACGCTTCTCTCCAAGGTCTTGGTGGTGTTCTCATGCAAGATAAGAAGATTGTTGCTTATACCTCGCGTCAGTTGAAGCTTGCCGAGAAGAACTACCCCACTCACGATCTTGAGTTGGCGGCAGTTGTGCACGCTCTAATGACTTGGAGGCATTTGTTGTCGGGTAGACCAGTTGAGGTGTACACCGATCACAAGAGCTTAAAGTACATTTTTACTCAACCCAATCTCAAACTTCGGCAGTCTCGTTGGGTGGAAATGCTTGAGGACTTCAATCCAAGCATTGTGTTTACTCCTAGGAAAGCAAATGTCATTACAGACGCGCTCAGCCGTAAGGCGTACTGCAATAGTCTCATCTTGAAGCCTCTTCAACCCGAGCTTTGTGAAGCCTTCCGCAAGCTCAACCTTCAGATGATTCCACAAGGATTTCTTGCCAATCTTCAAGTTTCTCCGACTCTGGAAGATCAGGTTCACCAAGCTCAGCTTCTTGATGCTATGGTGAAGAAAGTGAAGAAAGGTGCGGCCAAGAGCATTCCGAAGTATAAGTGCTTCCGCGTTGATGACAAAGATACCTTGTTCTTTGAGGACCATCTTGTGGTTCCAAAAGGTGATCGCAGAAAGGTTATCATGGACGAAGCACATAATTCTCTCCTATCCATTATCCAGGAAGTTCAAAGATGTATCAGGATCTCAAGCAAACCTTCTGGTGGACTGGCATGAAACGTGAAATTGCTCAGTTCGTGAACGAGTGTGATGTTTGTTGAAGAGATAAGGCAGAGCATCAACGTCCAGCAGGTCTTCTACAGCCTTTGCCTAGCCTAGAGTGGAAATTCGATCATGTGGAGATGGATTTCGTCACTGGGATACCCAAGTCTAAGAGAGGCAATGATGCCATCTTTGTGGTTATCGACAAGCTGTCAAAAGTTGCTCATTTTCTGGCAGTCAAAGAATCTATCTCGGTAGCTCAGCTTGCAGAGTTGTATACATCAAGGATAGTATCTTTGCATGGTATTCCTCAGCTCATCTCTTCTGACCGTGGAAGCCTCTTTACTTCCAAGTTTTGGGAGTCCTTCCAGATTGCTATGGGTACCAAGATCCATTTCAGCACTGCGTTCCATCCGTAGACAAGTGGTCAAGTTGAGAGAGTCAATCAGATCCTTGAAGATATGCTCAGAGCCTGTGTGATTCCGTTCGGCATGAAGTGGGAAGATTGCCTTCCATATGCTGAATTCTCACACAACAATAGCTTTCAAGCTAGCTCAGGCAAGGCCCCTTTCGAGATTCTCTATGACAGAAAGTGTTGTACCCCGCTTAACTGGTCTGAAACCGGTGAGCGTCAGATATTTGGAAATGACATGATCACTGAAGCAGAAGATATGTGTCGTGTCATTCGTGAGAATCTCAAAGCAGCTCAGTGCCGACAAAAGAGTTATTATGATAACAAACATCAGGGTGTTTCTTTTCAATTGGATGATCTAGTCTATCTCAGAGTCTCTCCCATGAAGGGCACTCAGTGGTTTGGAATTAAGGGGAAGCTAGCTCCTCGTATTGTTGGTCCTTTCGAAGTTGTTGGCAAGAGAGGTGGACTTGCTTCTCAACTAGAGCTTCCTCCAAATTTCGCAAATGTGCACGATGTCTTCCAAGTTTCTCAGCTCCGGAGATGCTTCAAGACTCCAGACAGAACCATTGACCTCCAATACATTGATCTCCAGGAAGACCTCTCTTATTGTGAGCATCCAGTTGCAATTCTCGAAGAAACTGGGCGTAAGACTCGCAACAAGTCTATCAAATTCCTCAAGGTGAAGTGGTATCATCATTCTGACAAAGAAGCTACTTGGGAACGTGAGGACCTCCTCCGTTCCAAATTTCCAGACTTCTTTCGTTCCTAGATCTCGTGTTGTGATCCTCTTGTAGTGTGGGAGAGTTGTGACAGCCCAAGTGCTGTCTCTACCTTTATTGGCATGTAATCTCTTGTATGAACCTTATGTCTTGAGTTATGAAATGATTTTGCAACTTGTCATCCATGTGTTGTCTTGCATTCATGCATCATGCATTCATCATGCCATGCCTAGTTGTGAAGTGACCTTGTATCTTGTGGTTTGTAGTGGGTGTGTTCTTGTGTTGTGTGATGTGCTTGGGGATTGGTGATACAACCTCCTTCCTTTTCCCCTATCTTTTATTTTCAAACAACGCTTCCAATACCCCCCCCTTTATTTATTTATTTCATGTTATTTGATAAACAAAATTAAGTTGCTATTTAAATTATTTAAAAATGTTCAAGTGCTAGCCTAATAGATTTTGAACATGTGAGTGTTGGTCTTTTATTGTTTTGAGCCTTATGTGTTTGGAGTTTTAAAACAACAGGGGCTGTTATTTTTAAAAGAATTAAAAATTACTTGTCCAAAAAATCATTTTGATATTTTTAGTAAATAGTCCATTTTATTTTCTTTGCAAAAGTAATTTTGTTCTGCACAAAAACCCTTTATTTAACTCTGGGGTTTTCCCCTTGTGCTGTGGTGTTTTAAAAAAAGAAAGCTTTTCTGTTTTATTTGTTTTGTGAGAGTTTGTGCGTGTGGGCCTTGCCTCTCCCGCGGCCCAACCCGCTCGAGGGAGATGGCTACCTACTCTCGTTCCCCTCCGTCAGGCTTCAGTGAGAGAGAGAGAGGCTCCGCCGTCCCCCTTTTCCGTCGTCGTCGTCGTCAGCCCGTGGGTATATAGCCCCCTTCGGCATGCGTGCTGTTGGGATACGTAGTAGTAAATAAAAAAATTCCTACTTGTCACCAAGATCTATCTATGGAGAAACCAGCAACGAGAGGGGATAGATTGCATCTTCATACCTTTGAAGATCGCTAAGAGGAAGCGTTACAAGAACGCGGTTGGTGGAGTCGTACTCGCAGCGATTCAGATCGCGGTGGATTCCGATCTCAGCGCCGAACAACGGCGCCTCTGCGTTCAACACACTTGCAGCCTGATGACGTCTCCTACGCCTTGATCCAGCAAGGAGGAAATAGAGGTTGAGGGAGAGCTCCGGCAACACGACGGCGTGGTGACGGTGGAGCTACGTGGACTCCGGCAGGGCTTCGCCAAGCGCTACAGAGAACGAGGAAGAGGAAGGGTAGGGCTGCACCGAGAGAGAGAGAAGTCGTGTCTCAAATAAACCCAAACCCTTGCACATATACAGGAGAAGGGAGAGGGAGGGATGCCTTGGCCCCTCCTCCAAGGAGGAGAGGTTCGGCCGAACTAGGGGGAGAGTCCACCTCCCACAAGGGAGGTGGATCTCCTCTTTTAAAACCCTTTTGCCCTTTATCTCTTGATCCTAGCCGCATGGGCCTTTCTAGGAGGTCTTGCCAGCCCAATAAGGGCTGGCACACCTCCTCTAAGGGCCGACAAAGTCCTATGGTCGTCACACCCCTCCCGGGGGTCCTCCGGCACCCTCCCGGCACTCCCGGTACACTACCGATGAGCCCGAATACTTTCCGGTGACCAAAACTGGACTTCCTATATATCAATATTTACCTCTGGACCATTCCGGAGCTCCTCGTGACGTCTGGGATCTCATTTGGGACTCTGAACAACCTTCGGCAATCACGTATACCATTTCCCTATAACCCTAGCGTCATCGAACCTTAAGTGTGTAGACCCTACGGGTTCGGGAGACATGTAGACATGACCGAGACACCTCTCCGGTCAATAACCAACAGCGGTATCTAGATACCCAACGTGGCTCCCACATGCTCCACGATGATCTCATCGGATGAACCACAATGTTGGGGATTCAATCAACCCCGTATACAATTCCCTTTGTCTATCGGTATGATACTTGCTCGAGATTCGATCGTCGGTATCTCTATACCATGTTCAATCTCGTTACCGGCAAGTCTCTTTACTCGTTCCTTAATACATCATCTCGTGACTAACTCCTTAGTCACATTGAGCTCATTATGATGATGTCTTACCGAGTGGGCCCAGAGATACCTCTCTGACACATGGAGTGACAAATCCCAGTCTCGATTCGTGCCAACCCAACAGACACTTTCGGAGATACCCGTAGTGCACCTTTATAGCCACCAAGTTACGTTGTGACGTTTGGCACACCCAAAGCATTCCTACAGTATCTAGGAGTTGCACAATCTCATGGTATAAGGAAACGATACTTGACATTGAAAATCTTTAGCAAACGAACTACACGATCTTGTGCTATGCTTAGGATTGGGTCTTGTCCATCCCATCATTCTCCTAATGATGTCATCTCGTTATCAACGACATCCAATGTCCATGGGCATGAAACCATGACCATCTATTAATCAACGAGCTAGTCAACTAGAGGCTCACTAGGTACATGTTGTGGTCTATGTATTCACACATGTATTACGGTTTCCGGTTAACACAATTATAGCATGAACAATAGACAATTATCATGAACTAGGAAATACAATAATAACCATTTTATTATTGCCTCGAGGGCATATTTCCAACAGTCTCCCACTTGCACTAGAGTCAGTAATCTAGTTACATTGTGATGAATTGAACACCCATAGGAACCTGGTGTTGATCATGATTTTCTCGTGAGAGAGGTTTATTCAGCGGATCTGGGACATTCAGATCCATATGCACTTTACAAATATCTATATCTCCCTCCTGAATGTAATCACAGATGGAGTTGAAGCGGCGCTTGATGTGTCTTGTCTCCTTGTGAAACCTGGGCTCCTTCGCAAGGGCAATAGCTCCAGTGTTGTCACAGAATAGAGTCATCGGGCCCGACGCACTTGGAATTACTCCTAGGTCGGTGATGAACTACTTCATCCAGGCTGCTTCCTTTGTTGCTTCCGAAGCAGCTATGTACTCTGCTTCACATGTAGATGCCGCCACGACGCTTTGCTTGCTGCTGCACCAGCTGATTGCCCTCCGTTCAAAACATACACATATCAGGTTTGCGACTTGGAGTCGTTCGGATCTGTGTCGAAGCTAGCATCGACGTAACCCTTTACGACGAGCTCTTCGACACCTCCATATACGAGCAACATGTCCTTTGTCCATTTCAAGTACTTCAGGATATTCTTGACCGCTGTCCAGTGTTCCGCTCCGGGATCACTTTGGTACCTCCCTACCAAACTTATGGCAAGGTTCGCATCAGGTCTGGTACACAGCATGGCATACATAATAGATCCTATGGCTGAAGCATAGGGGATGACACTCATCTCTTCTCTATCCTTTGTTGTGGTCGGGCACTGAGTCGTACTCAATATCACACCTTGTAACACAGGCAAGAACCCCTTCTTGGACTGATCCATATTGACCTTCTTCAATATCTTTTCAAGGTATGTGCTTTGTGAAAGACCTATGATGCATCTCGATCTATCTCTATAGATCTTAATACCTAATATGTAAGCAGCTTCTCCAAGGTCCTTCATTGAAAAACACGTATTCAAGTAGGCCTTTATACTTTCCAAGAGTTCTATATCATTTCCCATTATCAGTATGTCATCCACATACAATATAAGAAATGCTACAGAGCTCCCACTCACTTTCTAGTAAATACAGGGTTCTCCATAAACCTGTATAAACCCAAACGCTTTAATCACTTCATTAAAGCGAATGTTCCAACTCCGAGATGCTTGCACCAGCCCATAGATGGAGCGCTGGAGCTTGCATACCTTGTTAGCATCTTTAGGATCGACAAAACCTTCCGGCCGCATCATATAGAGTTCTTCCTTGAGGAAGCCATTAAGGAATGTCGTTTTGACCTCCATTTGCCAGATCTCATAATCATAAAATGCGGCAATCGCTAACCTGATTCGGACAGACTTCAGCATTGCTACGGGTGAGAAAGTCTCATCGTAGTCAACTCCTTGAACTTGTCGATAACCCTTAGCGACAAGTCGAGCCTTATAGACGGTCACATTACCATCCGCGTCAGTCTTCTTATTAAAGATCCATTTGTTGTCAATGGCTCGCTTATCAACAAGCAAGTCCACCAAAGTCCATAATTTGTTCTCATACATGGATCCTATCTCGGATTTCATGGCCTCAAGCCATTTGTTGGAATCCGGGCCCGCCATCGCTTCTTCATAGTTCGAAGGTTCACCGTTATCCAACAACATGATCTCCAGGACAGGGTTGCCATACCACTCTGGTGCGGAACGTGTCCTAGTGGACCTTCGACGTTCAATAGTAACTTGATGTGAAGTTTCATGATCATCATCATTAACTTCCTCTTCAGCTGGTGCAAGCTCCACAGAAACAACTTCGTGTGTTGTGCTACTCTCCGATTCGAGTGGAGGTACAATTACCTCATCAAGTTCTATTTTCCTCCCACTTACTTCTTTCAGGAGAAACTCTTTCTCGAGAAAGGATCCATTCTTGGCAACAAAGACTTTGCCCTCAGATCGTAGGTAGAAGTTATACCCAATAGTTTCTTCGGGATATCCTATGAAGACGCAATTTTCCGCTTTGGGTTCAAGCTTCTCAGGTTGAATTTTCTTCACATAAGCATCGCATCCCCAAACTTTTAGAAACGACAGCTTAGGTTTCTTTCCAAACCATAATTCATACGGTGTCGTCTCAATGGATTTTGATGGTGCCCTATTTAAAGTGAATGCAGCAGTCTCTAATGCATATCCCCAAAATGATAATGGTAAGTCGGTAAGAGACATCATAGATCGTACAATATCTAATAGAGTGCGATTACGACGTTCAAACACAGCATTTCGCTGAGGTGTGCCAGGCGGCGTGAGTTGTGAAACAATTCCACATTTCCTTAGGTGCGTGCCAAACTCGTGACTTACATATTCTCCGCCACGATTAGATCGTAGGCACTTTATTTTCCTGTCACGTTGATTCTCTACCTCACTCTGAAATTCCTTGAAACTTTCAAAAGTTTCAGACTTATGTTTCATTAAGTAGACATACCCATATCTACTCAAGTCATCAGTGAGGGTGAGAACATAACGGTAGCCACCACGAGCCTCGACACTCATTGGACCGCATACATCGGTATGTATTATTTCCAACAAGTTAGTTGCTCGCTCCATTGTTCCGGAGAATGGAGTCTTGGTCATGTTGCCCATCAGGCATGGTTCGCACGTGTCAAATGATTCGAAAACAAGAGACTCCAAAAGTCCATCAGTATGGAGCTTCTTCATGCGTTTGACACCAATATGACCAAGGCGGCAGTGCCACATGTAAGTGGGACTATCGTTATCAACCTTACACTTTTTGGTACTCACACTATGGACATGTGTAACATCATGTTCGAGATTCATCAAAAATAAACCATTGACTAGCGGAACATGACCATAAAACATTTCTCTCATATAAATAGAACAACCATTATTCTCAGATTTAAATGATTAGCCATCTCACATCAAGCGAGATCCAGATACAATGTTCATGCTCAAAGCTGGTACTAAATAACAATTATTAAGGTTTAACACTAATCCCGAAGGTAGATGTAGAGGTAGCGTGCCGACGGCGATCACATCGACCTTGGAACCATTCCCGACGCGCATAGTCACCTCGTCCTTTGCCAGCCTCCGCTATTGCGCAGCTCCTGCTTGGAGTTACAAATGTGAGCAACTGCACCGGTATCAAATACCCAGGAGCTACTATGAGCGCTGGTTAGGTACACATCAATAACAAGTATATCACATATACCTTTAATGTTGTCGTCCTTCTTATCCGCTAAGTACTTGGGGCAGTTCCGCTTCCAGTGACCAGTACCATTGCAATAAAAACACTCAGTCTCAGGCTTGGGTCCATTCTTGTTCTTCTTCTTCCCGGAAACTTGCTTACCGGGCGCGGCAACAGCTTTGTCGTCCTTCTTGAAGTTCTTCTTACCCTTGCCTTTCTTGAAACTAGTGGTCTTATTCACCATCAACACTTGATGCTCCTTTTTGATCTCAACCTCTGCTGATTTCAGCATCGAGTACAACTCAAGAATGGACTTCTCCATCCCTTGCATGTTGTAGTTCATCACAAAGCTCTTGTAGCTAGGTGGAAGTGACTGGAGGATTCTGTCAATGACCGAGTCATCCGAGAGATTAACTCCCAGCTGAGTCAAGCGGTTGTGTAGCCCAGACATCTTGAGGATGTGCTCACTGACAGAACTATTCTCCTCCATCTTACAGCTAAAGAACTTGTCGGAGACGTCATATCTCTTGACCCGGGCATGAGCTTGGAAAACCAGTTTCAGCTCTTGGAACATCTCATATGCTCCGTGTTGCTCAAAACGCTTTTGGAGCCCCGGTTCTAAACTGTAAAGCATGCCGCACTGAACAAGGGAGTAATCATCGCAGGGAGAATGCCAAGCGTTTGCAACGTCTTGCTCTGCTGGGAGAAGGGGTGGGTCACCTGGTGGTGCATCAAGGACATACAATTTCTTGGAAGCTATGAAGATGATCCTCAAGCCACGGACCCAGTCCGCATAGTTGCTTCCATCATCTTTCAGCTTGGTTTTCTCTAGAAACGCATTGAAATTGAGGGTGACATTCGTGTTGGCCATTGGATCTACAATATAGATTGTAAAGATAATTTTAGACTAAGTTCATGATAATTAAGTTCACATAATCAAATTATTTAATGAACTCCCACTTAGATAGACATCTCTCTAGTCATCCAAGTCAATGATCCATGTCAACTAGCCCGTGTCCGATCATCACGTGAGACGGACTAGTCATCCATGGTGAACATCTTCATGTTGATCATATCTTCTATACGACTCATGTTCGACCTTTCGGTCTTCCATGTTCCGAGGCCATTTCTATACATGCTAGGCTCGTCAAGTCAACCTAAGCATTCCGCGTGTGTAAATCTGGCTTACACCCGTTGTATGCGAACGTTAGAACCTATCACACCCAATCATCACGTGGTGCTTCGGAACGACGATCCTTAGCAATGGTGCGCAGTTAGGGTGAACACTTCTCTTGAAATTTTATTGAGAGATCATCTTATTTACTACCGTCGTTCTAAGCAAATAAGATGTAAACATGATAAACATCATATCCAATCAATATAGTGACATGATATGGCCAATATCATCTTGCTCCTTTGATCTCCATCTTCGGGGCACCATGATCATCACTGTCACCGGCACGAAAGCATGATCTCCATCATCATGATCTCCATCATTGTGTCTTCATGAAGTTGTCTCAGCAACTATTACTACTACTACTACTATGGCTAACATTTAGCAATAAAGTAAAGTAATTACATGGCGTTTATGATTGACACGCAGGTCATACAATAAAATAAGACAACTCCTATGGCTCCTGCCAGTTGTCATACTCATCGACATGCAAGTCATGAAACCAACTACAAGAACATGATCAATCTCATACATCACAATGCATCACATCACATTCTTTGGCCATATCACATCACAAGGCATATGCTGCAAAAACAACTTAGACGACCTCTAATTTGTAGTTGCAAGTTCTTACGTGGCTGGTATAGGTTTCTAGCAAGAACGTTTCTTACCTACGCCAAAACCACAACGTGATATGCCAATTGCTATTTACCCTTCATAAGGACCCTTTTCATCGAATCCAATCCGACTAAGGTGGGAGAGACAGACACCCGCTAGCCACCTTATGCAACAAGTGCATCTCAGGCGGTGGAACCAGTCTCACGTAAGCATACGTGTAAAGTCGGTCCGGGCCGCTTCATCCCACAATACCGCTGAATCAACATAAGACTAGTAGTGGTAAGCATATTAAGAAAATCGACGCCCACAACAACTTGTGTTCTACTCGTGCATAGATTCTATGCATAGACCTATCTCTGATACCATTGTTGGGAGATGTAGTAGTAAATCAAAAAATTTCCTACGTGTCACCAAGATCTATCTATGGAGAAACCAACAACAAGAGGGGAGAGATTGCATCTTCATACCTTTGAAGATCGCTAAGCGGAAGCGTTACAAGAACGCGGTTGGTGGAGTCGTACTCGCAGCGATTCAGAACGCGGTGGATTCCGATCTCAGCGCCGAACAACGGCACCTCCGCGTTCAACACACGTGCAGACCGATGACGTCTCCTACGCCTTGATCCAGCAAGGAGGAAGGAGAGGTTGAGGGAGAGCTCCGGCAGCATGATGACGTGGTGACGGTGGAGCTACGTGGACTCCGGCAGGGCTTCGCCAAGCGCTACGGAGAACGAGGAAGAGGAAGCGTAGGGCTGCGCCGAGAGAGAGAGAAGTCATGTCTAAAATCAGCCTAAACCCTTGAATATATATAGGAGAAGGGAGAGGGAGGGCTGCCTTGGCCCCTCCTCCAAGGAGGAGAGGTCCGGCCGAACTAGGGGGAGAGTCCACCTCCCACAAGGGAGGTGGATCTCCTCTTTTAAAACCCTTTTCCCCTTTATCTCTTGATCCCAGCCGCATGGGCCTTTCTAGAAGGTCTTTCCCAGCCCAATAAGGGCTGTCACACCTCCTCTAAGGGCCCACAAAGTCCTATGGTCGTCACAACCCTCCCGGGGGTCCTCCGGCACCCTCTCGGCACTCCCGGTACACCAGCAATGAGCCCGAAAACTTTCGGGTGACCAAAACTGGACTTCCTATATATCAATCTTTACCTCTAGACCATTCTGGAGCTCCTCATGACGTTTGGGATCTCATCAGGGACTCCAAACAACCTTCGGTAATCACGTATACCATTTCCCTATAACCCTAGCGTCATCGAACCATAAGTGTGTAGACCCTACGGGTTCGGGAGACATGTAGACATGACTGAGACACCTCTCCGGTCAATAACCAAGAGCGGTATCTGGATACCCATGTTGGCTCCCACATGCTCCACGATGATCTCATCGGATGAACCACGATGTCAGGGATTCAATCAACCCCTGTATACAATTCCCTTTGTCTATCGATATGATACTTGCCCGAGATTCGATCGTCGGTATCTCTATACCTTTTTCAATCTCGTTACCGGCAAGTCTCTTTACTCATTCCGTAATACATCATCCCATGACTAACTCCTTAGTCACATTGAGCTCATTATGATGATGTCTTACCGGGTGAGCCCAGAGATACCTCTCCGTCACACGGAGTGACAAATCCCAGTCTCGATTCGTGCCAACCCAACAGACACTTTCGGAGATACCCGTAGTGCACCTTTATAGCCACCCAGTTACGTTGTGACGTTTGGCACACCCAAAGCATTCCTACGGTATCCGGAAGTTGCACAATCTCATGGTCTATGGAAACAATAGTTGACATTGAAAAGCTTTAGCAAACGAACTACACGATCTCGTGCTATGCTTAGGATTCGGTCTTGTCCATCACATCATTCTCCTAATGATGTGATCCCGTTATCAACGACATGCAATGTCCATCGTCATGAAACCGTGACCATCTATTGATCAACGAGCTAGTCAACTAGAGGCTCACTAGGGACATGTTGTGGTCTATGTATTCACACATGTATTACGGTTTCTGGTTAACACAATTATAGCATGAACAATAGACAATTATCATGACTAGGAAATACAATAATAATCATTTTATTATTGCCTCTAGGGCATATTTCCAACACGTGCCCCCTCGGCTATGTTTCCTCTCTTCCCCGCCGCTGCCGCAGGTCCCATCTCCCCCTCCATCTCTCTCCCCCCCCCCCCCTCTCTTCTTTCCCCCTATGAGGTAAGGTTGCAAAGAGTTCGGAGAGAGCAGCAGAGTAGTCGCCAGCGACCAGATCGTCGTCTCCGTCGGCGTTGTAGTCGATCATGGCGTCCAGGAGCTCGGGGTTCATCCCCACTTTTGATCCCCGCCATTAGGAGCACCGGAGAGGCTCTGCAGCGACAGCTGCGTCGTCGTCTTCGCTGGAGGGTTCTACTCTGCCGTCTTCTTCCCCTACTTCGACTCCGGTGTGCGTCTTCGACCTCTCCATTGTCTCCTTCTCATCCGGATCGTCGTCACCTTCCCCAAGGTGAGCAACCGGTCCCCGTAGCCCCTCCTTCCCTGCGTAGCACGTCGGGTAGTGGCCGTCGTGTTCGTCGCCGCCGGTCACAAGGCGGGTGCTTGAAGCTCACTTCCGTCCTCCTCATTGCAAGGTGAGCAGGGGAATGGATTCCCGGTGGTTCCTTCTTGCGTGAGAACCCTTTTGCATCGCCAGGATCCGCCGTAGTCGCCGGAATTGTGCTCGCCGTTGCGCTGTCGCCGCGCTGTTCTGTTCTTCAGTTTCGTCAGTTAGTGTGTGTGTGTGTCTGTGTGTGTGTGTGTGTGTGTGTGTGTGTGTGTGCGTGTACTAGAGAGCCCGATCCCCTCCTCTGTTAACACCCGAGAGCGTAGCGCAGTGGTTAGCGCTAGGGGGATCGACCCTGAGGTCGAGGGTTCGAGCCCGAACCCCAGCCCCCTTTACTGGTTCTTCTTTTATTTTCTTTTGTTTTTCTTTTCCTTTTGCTATATGTATGTGTGTGTAGATGAAAAAAGTGCATGTTTGTTTTTATTCTCTTTTTTGTTCTATATATATATATATATGTGTGTGTGTGTGTGTGTAGGTGGTGTATGTGTAGGTTTGTAGCATGTATATGTGCATGAGTATGAGTGAGAGTGTGTGTGTGTATAGTCATATGCATATGCATATGCATATATGCCTTGTGCATATATGTGCATATGTGTGTGGATGTACACCCACACTCATGAGCTTGTGTGTGAGTGTGAGTGCCCATGTGCACTTGTGCATGTGAGGTGGTGTGGTGTGCCTATATGCATTATGCATAAATGAGCATGTGAGTGTGTGTGTGGATGAACACCCCCTCATGGGTGGCATGTTCATGGGTGGTATTTGTGCTCATATGCCCTTGGGCATATATAAAGCATGTGTGTGTGTGCCTTTGTAGTGGTGTGTGTAGAGTGTATGTGTGTGTGTGGGAACTAGTGGGTTTTCCCCACTTGACACACCCCTTTGTTATAGATATGAATGTTTTGTGATTTGTTAGATCATCTCCATGTTAAGCTAAGTTTTAAAATCTGCTTATGTCCATTTATGAACATGTCCATCTAGAGTAACATCTCTCTCATAAGAGCAGGTGATAGTTTTGCTAGTTTAGTGGTGCCGTGTTGTTTGACATGAGCATGCGTAAGACACATGCTTTTCGGGTAGAAAGAGCCAATGAATCCATTGGTGCCTTCAGATTTCACTTTTGAGTAAGTTTATAAAATTGTTATTTTTAGTTGTGATGCTACTTGTCATTTTTGCATGATTTAATCCATGCTTGCTTTGGGGCATGTGCCCACTAGGAAGTGCTAGTGTTTTATGTCTATTATGCCATGGTATTTTTGGTTAACATGAGAATCACCCATATAAGTGGGAAACATGCTGCAAAGTAGCCAACTTAATGTTTTTGTTTTCAACATGCTAAATATTTCTAAGTCTGAGAATCTGCTGCTATTTTTATGCCATGTAGAGTGGTTGGTATCTTGTGTTGTGTTGTGAATTAGGTCATTCTCAGTGCTAGTATTTTGGAGTAAATGTTGTCTACTACCACCCTGTTAATTTTCATGCCAAGAGATGGTCTCTAGCACGTTTAGCTTATGCTGTTAACATGCTACCAGATTAACTCAGATTCCAGAAAAACTGTTATTTTCACTAAGTCCCAGAAAACTGTTTCATCATGCCTACTTGGTAGCTTCATGCTTATTTAGGTGTGCCTCCTTTGCAGATTGTGTAGTTGGATAGTTTGATAAGCATGTTATGTAGTTTCTGTCAATACCTTGTTTGTGGTCGTAGGATTCCGGTAGCTCAAGTTGTGGGCTGTGTAAGTGGCTATGTTGCTGTTTTGTGGCAGATTGTTAGTTTTATTGTTTTGTGACTTGTGGGAGCTATACTCCATGGAATTGATTGATATTTGAGTATATTGTGATTGGTTTTTCATTGCCTAGCCAATGGATACCTTGGAATGCCAAGAATTAGCCCATGGTATTGGTTGTCTTTTGTTTTGCCCTCGTACCTTGTCGTGAGCGTATCGTGAGAACCGTAACTCCATTTCTTGCGTTCCTTATATGCATTTTTATCGATTTTGCATGATGCATCCATATTTTCCATGTTCATGCATGTTTACATAACTTAACATGCGGTTCTGCACAGATTCATTAATAACCAACCCTTGCATGCGAAGTATGACTAGTTTTGAATTGCCATGTTTAATTCTTGTAAATGAATCATGCATCATCTTGGTTGTGAATTGCACCTTGGTTGGATGTTTATTGTTTCTGTTTCTCTTGGGTAGACGCGAGTGTTGATTCTGAGTACGAAGACCCAGGAGAGTACCACTACGAGGATCCCGCTACTTGTTCCGCTGAAGAACCAACAGGCAAGATGATCGTACCTGGATCCCGATACTATTTTTGCTTGCTAGTTCCTCGCTCTTACCATTACAATTGCGCTACCTACCACCTCAATATCAGCCTCCTAATTTCCATGAAAGCCACTAACCCTCCACCTCCTAGCAAACCTTTGATTGGCTAAGTTACTGCTGCTCAGCCCCTCTTAGAGCGTTCTTAGTTGCAGGTGCAGGTTGTTCCATGTGATAACATGGGTTTGGAAATATCACAATATTATCTGTTATTTAATTTAATGCACATATATATATCTTGGTATTGGTGTAAGGCTTGGCATTTTGCTAGGTGATTTGTTTCGCTGTTACTGCCATAGTTTCTTGTTACCCGTGTTATGTTTTCCATATTTTGCGCTCCTAACATGCTCGAGGTTGTTATGGGGACCCCCTTGTTTTTTGGTTGAGATTAAAACTTGTCTGGCAATACCCAACATTGGTACTACATTTGCTAATAACTTAATAAAATTTGCATAGGGCTTTGCAACCCCATGGATAATTAATCAACCCCCGGGCCAGTGCTCCTCATGAGTGTTGGTCCAAACTAGAGCACTATGTGGGGCCACCCCAGGGAAACTTGGGAGACTTCTATCAGGTCTCCGTACGCGTCGCTTATCCGTCGTGTCCTGAGAACGAGATATGCGGCTCTTGTCGTGTTCGTCGACACGTCGAGTGGTCTTGCTGGATTTGTTTTACCTTTACCGAGTGTCTTACGTGTGGACTCCGACTTTCTTTGGGTTTTCTCGAGGTGTTGGAATTGCTTTGGAGTTACCTATGATGATCACGAGATCCGTGGTTAAGGGTATTCCCGTGGAGTGTGGTTAATTTTATGATGGACTAGTTGGAGCACCCCTGCAGGGTTAAATCTTTTTGAGAAGTCGTGCCCGCGGTTATGTGGCAACTTGGATTTTTGTTAACACCTGGTTATAGTTAACTTGAACTAAACTCTAACAAAATACACCAACTGTGTGAGTAACCTGTTGGAAATATGCCCTAGAGGCAATAATAAATTGGTTATTATCATATTTCCTTGTTCATGAAAATCGTTTATTACCCATGCTATAATTATATTGATCGGAGACTTAAATGCATGTGTGGATACATAGACAAAACCATGTCCCTAGTATGCCTCTAATGGACTAGCTCGTTGATCAAAGGATGGTTAAGGTTTCCTAGCCAAGGACATGAGATGTCATTTGATAACGAGATCACATCATTAGGACAATGATGTGAGGGACAAGACCCAAACTACAAACGTAGCATATGATCGTGTCAGTTTATTGCTACTGTTTTCTGCATGTCAAGTATATGTTCCTATGACCATGAGATCATGCAACTCACGGATATTGGAGGAGTGCCTTGTGTGTATCAAACGTCACAATGTAACTGGGTGACTATAAAGGTGCTCTACAGGTATCTCCGATGGTTTCTGTTGAGTTGGCATGGATCGAGACTGGGATTTGTTACTCCGTGTGATGGAGAGGTATCTCAGGGCCCACTCGGTAATACAACATCACAATGAGCCTTGCAAGCAATGTGACTAATTGTTAGTTGCGGGGTCTTGTATTACGGAACGAGTAAAGGGACTTGCCAGTAACGAGGTTGAACTAGGTATGGAGATACCGACGATCGAATCTCGGGCAAGTAACATACCGAAGAACAAAGGGAACTTTATACGGGATTAACTGAATCCTTGACATAGAGGTTCGACCGATAAAGATCTTCGTAGAATATGTAGGAACCAATGTGGACGTCCAGGAGGGTCCATGGGCTGTGGAGAGTGATAACCAGCCCTTAGTGGGCTGGAGAAACAGCCACAACAAGGCCCATGGCGCTAGGAGGAAAACTGCCTAAAGAAAAAGGTGGAAAAAAGGCAAAAGGAAGAGTACTACTCCTACTAGGAGTGGAGGAAGGAGTGGGACTCCTCCTCTTGTGGCTCGGCTGAACCAACAAGGCTTGGAGGCCAAGTCTGCGCCCTCCTCCTCCCTCCATCCTATATATACTAGTGGAATAGAGGGTTTTTGCACAGATTTTACGGCCACGTGCTACCCGTTTCACCGGTGCTCCTCTAGATCGGATTTCTGCAGCGCTTAGGCGAAGCCCTGCCGGAATTGCTCCACCACCATCACCGGAGCGCCGTCACGCTGCCGGTGAACTCTCTATCCTCTCCACCTCCTCTTGCTGGATCAAGATGGTGGAGATCGTCATCAAGCTGCATGTGTGCTGAACGCGGAGGTGCCGTCCGTTCGGCGCTAGATCGGAAGGACCGTGATCGAGATCGCGAGACAGTTCGTGATGAGATCGCAGAACAGATCGTGATGAGTTCGCGGGACAGATCGTGAGAAGGATCATGATGAGATGGCAGGACGGATCGTGATGAGATCGCAGGACGCTCGGCGATTTGGATCGCGAAGATGTTCGACTACACCAACCGCGTTTCTTAACGCTTCCCGCTTAGCGATCTACAAGGGTATGTAGATCCACTCTCCTTCTCGTAGATGCTCATCACCATGGATAGGTTTGCATGTGCATAGGAATTTTTTTGTTTCCCATGCGATGTTCCCCAACAGTGGCATCATGAGCCAGGTTGATGGTTTGATGAGATCTCGAGTAGAACACAAAAGGTTTGTGGGCGTTGATGCTTAGATTGCTTCCTACCTTGGTCGTATTTTGGTTCAACGGGATTGTGAGATGAAGCGGCCGGACCAACATTACTCGTACGCTTATGAGAGACCGGTTCCCTCGATGCAACTTGTTGCTTAGATGGCTTGCGGGTGACAGTTTCTCTCACTTTAGTTGGATCGGATCCGACAAAGGCGGTCCTTGAGAAGGTTGAAAAGCAAACTATGTATCACTGTTGTGGTTTATGCGTAGGTGAGAATCGTTCTTGCTAGATACCCGTAGCAGCCACGTAAAACTTGCAACAACAATTAGAGGACGTCTAACTTGTTTTTGCAGGGTATGTTGTGATATGATATGGTCAATTACATGATGTGATATATGTGATGTATGAGATGATCATGTGATGTATAGATTATCACGACTTGCATGTCGATGAGTACGGCAACCGGCAGGAGCCATAGGATTGTCTTTAATTATTGTATGACCTGCGTGTCAATCATTAAGTGCTATGTAATGCTTTACTTTATCGCTAAGCGGTAGCAATAGTAGTAGAAGCATGCAGGGTGTGACAACCCCGATGGCGACACATTGATGGAGATCAAGATGATGGATATCATGGTTTCATGCCGGTGACGATGGAGATCATGTCGGTGTTTTCATGATGGAGATCAAAAGCAAAAGTTCATGGCCATATCATGTCACTTATGATTTGCATGTGATGTTAATCCTTTTTATGCACCTTGTTTTGCTTAGGATGACGGTAGCATTATAAGGTGATCCCTCGCTTAATTTCAAGATAAATTGTGTTCTCCCCGAGTGTGCACCGTTGCGAAAGTTTGTCCTGTTGAGACACCACGTGATGATCGGGTGTGATAGATTCTACGTTCACATACAACGGGTGCAAGCCATATTTGCACGTGCAGAACACTCGGGTTAAACTTGACGAGCGTAGCATGTACAGACATGGCCTCGGAACACAAGAGACCGAAAGGTCGAACATGAGTCATAGAGTAGATATGATCAACATGATGATGTTCACCAGTGTAGCCACCTCAACTCACGTGATGATCGGACTTGAGTTGGTGAATTTGGATCATGTATCACTCGAATGATCGGAGGGATGTCAACTTGAGTGGGAGTTCTTAAGTAATATGATTAATTTAACTCATTATCATGAACATAGTCAATGGTGTCTTTGCAAATTATGTTGTAGATTACTAGCTCGCGCTGTAGCTCCCTTGAATTTTTATATGTTCCTAGAGAAATAGAGTTGAAAGACGATGGTAGCAATATTGCGGACTGGATCCGTGATCTGAGGATTGTCCTCATTGCTGTGCAGAAGGCTTATGTCCTTAATGCACCACTCGGTGTGCCAACCCCTCTAGCGTCGTCTGTAGATGTTGTGAACATCTGACAGGCACGTTCTGATGACTACTTGATAGTTTGGTGCGTCATGCATTACGGCTTAGAATTGAGGCTCCAAAATGTTTTGAACGTCACGGAACATATGAGATGTTTCTAAGAGCTGAAATTAGGATCTCAGGCTTGTGCCCGTGTTGCGAGATATGAGATCTCCAACAAGATTCTTTGCCTGCAAGATGAAGGAGAAAAGCTCAATAGTTGAGCATGTGCTCAGATTGTCTGGGTGCTACAATCGCTTGAATCGAGTGGGAGTTGATCTTCCAGATAAGATAGTGATTGATATAGTTCTCCAAGTCACTGTCACTAAGCTACTAAGAACTTGCTGATGAACTATATAACGCCAAGGATAGAAATATTGATCCTTGAGCTATTCGCGATGTTTGACATCGCGAAGGTAGAAATCAAGAAGGAGCGTCAAGTGTTGATGGTTAATCAAACCACTGGTTTCGAGAAGGGCAAGAGCAAGGAGGGAAACTTCATGGATAGCAAGTCAGTTGCTGCTCCAGTGAAGCAACCCAAAGTTGAACTCAAACCCGAGACTAAGTGCTTCTGTTATGAGGAGAGCGGATGCTGAAGCGGAACAACCCTAGATACTTGGTAGATAAGAAGGCTGGCAACATCGACAGAAGTATATTTGATATACGAGTTATTGATGTGTACCTTGCTAGTACTCCTAGTAGCATCTGGGTATTGGATACCGGTTCGGTTGCTAAATGTTAGTAACTTGAAATAAAAGCTACGGAATAAATGGAGAACTAGCTAAGGGTGAGGTGACGATATGTGTTGGAAATGTTTCCAAAGTTGATGTGATCAAACATCGCACGCTCTCTCTACTTTCAGGATTAGTGACGAACCTAAATAAATATTATTTGGTGTTTTGCGTTGAGCATGAACATTATTAGGTCATGGTTATTGCAATACGGTTATTCATTTAAGTTAGAAAATAATGGTTATTCTGTTTACATGAATGATACCTTCAATGGTCATACACCCAGTGAGAATGGTTCGTTGAAATCTTGATCGTAGTAATACACATGTTCGTAACACTGATGTCAAAAGATACAAAGTTAATAATGATAGTACCACATACTTGTGGCACTGTCGCTAAATGTCATATTGGTATAAAGCGCATGAAGAAACTCCATGCTGATGGATCTTTGGACTCATTCGATTTCGAATCGGTTGAGACATGTGAACCATGCCTCTTGGGCAAGATGACTAAAGGACCCCGTTGGATGGAGCGGGCAAGTGATTCATTGGAAATAATACATGTTGATGTATGCAATCCAGTGAGTCTTGTAGCATGCAGTGGATATCGTTATTTTCTTAACTTCACTGATGATTTAAGTAGATATAGTGTATATTTACTTAATGAAACACAAGTCTAAATCGTTTGCAAGGTTCAAGCAAATTCAGAGTGAAGTTTAAGATCATCGTGACAAGAAGATAAAAATGACTGCGATATGATCGTGGAGGTGAATATCTGAGTTACGAGTTTGGCATGCAACTTAAGACAATGTGAAATTTGTTTCACAACTAACGCCACCTGGAACACCATAGTGTGATGGTGTGTCTGATCATCATAGTCATGCTCTATTGGATATGGTGCGTGCTATGGTGTCTCTTATCGTTTTACTACTATAATTTTTGGGTTATGCATTAGAGACAACTACATTCACTTTAAATAGGGCACCATCTAAATCCATTGAGATGACACCGTGTGAATTTTGGTTTGATAGAAACCTAAGCTGTCATTTCTTAATGTTTGGGGCTGCGACACTTGTGTGGAAAATGTTTTCACCTAATGAGGTCGAACCCAAGGCGGAGAAATGCATCTTCATAGAATACCCTAAGATCAGTCGGGTGAACCTTCTATCTCAGATCCAAGTGCAAAGTGTTTGTTGCTTAAACAGATCCTTTCTCGAGGAAATGTTTCTCTCGAAAGAATTGAGTGGGAGGAAGATAGAACTTGATGAGGTTGTTAAACCTTTGTTCAACCAGAGAGTAGTGCAGCAGAAAGATGTTTCTGTGAAGCCTGCGTTAGTTAAAGAGGAGGTTAATGATGATGATCATGAAGCTTCAGGATCAAGTTACATCGAACTTCGTGGGTCGACAAGGATGTGTACTGCTCCTGAGCGGTACGACAACCCTATCTTGGAGATCATGTTGTTGGACAACGATGAACCTATGAGCTATGGAGAAGCGATGATGGGCCCGGATTCTGACAAATGGTTGGAGGCCATGAAATCCGAGATAGGATCCATGTATGAAAACCAAGTATAGACTTTGGTAGACTTGCTCGTTGGACGGCAGGTCGTTGAGTACAAATGGATCTTTAAAATGAAGATAGACGCTGATGGTAATTGTCACCATTTGTAAAGCTCGACTTGTTGCAAAGATGTTTGTGACAAGTTTAAGGAGTTGACTGCGATGAGACTTTCTCACTCGTAGTGATGCTAAAGTCTATTGGAATTATGTTAGCAGTTGCTGCATTTTCAATTATGAAATCTGGCAGATGGATGTCCAAACATCATTTCCTTAACTGTTTACTTGAGGAAAGGTTGTATGTGATACAACCGGATGGTTTTGTTAGTCCTAAGGATGCTAAAAGGTGTTCAAGCTTTAGTGATCCTTCTATGGACTGAAGCAAGCATCTCGGAGTTGGAATATACGCTTTGATGAGGTGATCAAAGTTTTAATGTTTATACAAGGTTTATGAGAAACTTGTATTTACAATAAAGTGAGTGGGAGCACTATAGAATTTCTGATAGGTATATGTGGATGACATATTGTTGATCGGAAATAATGTAGGATTTCTGGGAAGCATAAATGGTTGTTTGAAAAGTGATTTTCAAAGGAAGACCTGGATAAAGCTACCTGATTGTTGAGCGTCAACATCTATAGAGATAGATCAAGATGCTTGATGAGACTTTCAATGAGTACATACCTTGACGAGATTTTGAAAGAGTTCAAAATGGATCAGTCAGAGAAATAGTTCTCGTCTGATTTGTAAGGTGTGAAGTTGAGTGAGACTCAAAGCTCGACAATGGCAGAAGAAAGAGAAAGGACGAATGTCGTCCCCTATGCCTTAGCCATAGGCTCTATATATTATGCCATGCTGTGTACCGCACTTGTGTGTGCCTTGCCATGAGTCCGTCAAGGGGTACAAGAGTGATCCAAGAGTGGATCATTGGACAGCAGTCAACATTATCCTTAGTGACTAAAAGACTAAAGGAATTGTTTCTCGATTATGGAGGTGATAAAGGGTTCATCGTAAGGAGTTACGTTGATGCAAGCTTTAACACTAATCCGGATGACTCGTAATAGCAATCTGGATATGTATAGTGGAGCGGCCATTTGGAATAGTACCAAGTGGAGTGTGGTAGCAGTGTTTACAGTTTGATATAGAGATTTGCAAAGTACATACGGATCTGATTGTCACAGACCCGTGACTATAAGACCTCTCTCACATGCAAAGCATGATCGATCCCCAGAACTCATTGGGTGTTCGATTCATAACAATGCGAATCACATGGTGATGTGAACTAGATTATTGACTCTAGTGCAAGTGGGAGACTGTTGGAAATATGCCCTAGAGGCAACAATAAATTGGTTATTATCATATTTCCTTGTTCATGATAATCGTTTATTATCCATGCTACAATTGTATCGATCGGAGACTTAAATGCATGAGTGGATACATAGAAAAAACCATGTCCCTAGTATGCCTCTAATGGACTAGCTCGTTGATCAAAGGATGGTTAAGGTTTCCTAGCCATGGACATGAGATGTCATTTGATAACGAGATCACATCATTAGGAGAATGATGTGATGGACAAGACCCAAACTACAAACGTAGCATATGATCGTGTCAGTTTATTGCTACTGTTTTCTGCATGTCAAGTATATGTTCCTATAACCATGAGATCATGCAACTCACGGATATTGGAGGAGTGCCTTGTGTGTATCAAACGTCACAACGTAACTGGGTGACTATAAAGGTTCTCTACAGGTATCTCCGATGGTTTCTGTTGAGTTGGCATGGATCGAGACTGGGATTTGTTACTCCGTGTGACGGAGAGGTATCTCAGGGCCCACTCGGTAATACAACATCACAATGAGCCTTGCAAGCAATGTGACTAATTGTTAGTTGCGGGATCTTGTATTAAGGAACGAGTAAAAAGACTTGCCAGTAACGAGGTTGAACTAGGTATGGAGATACCGACAATCGAATCTCGGGCAAGTAACATACCGAAGAACAAAGGGAACGTTATACGGGATTAACTGAATCCTTGACATAGAGGTTCGACCGATAAAGATCTTCATAGAATATGTTGGAACCAATGTGGACGTCCAGGTCCCGCCATTGGTTATTGACCATAGAGGTGTCTCGGTCATGTCTACATAGTTCTCGAACCCGCAGGGTCTGCACACTTAAGGTTTGGTGACGTTTCGGTAGTGTAGACTTATGTATGGTGGTGACCGAAGGTTGTTCGGAGGCCCGGATGAGATCCCGGACGTCACGAGGAGCTCCGTAATGGTCCGGAGGTAAAGATTCATATATAGGAAGTCCCAGTTTGGTCGCCGAAAAAGTTTCGGGCTCATCGGTAGTGTATCGGGAGACCTCCGGGAGGGGTATTTCGACCCCAGAGGGTCCATGGGCTGTGGAGAGTTATAACCAGTCCTTAGTGGGCGGGAGAAACATCCACAACAAGGCCCATGGAGCCAGGAGGAAAACTGCCGAAAGAAAAAGGTGGAAAAAAGGCAAAAGGAAGAGTCCTACTCCTACTAGGAGTGGAGGAAGGAGTAGGACTCCTCCTCTTGTGGCTCGGCCGAACCAACAAGGCTTGGAGGCCAAGGCTGCACCCTCCTCCTCCCTCCCGCCTATATATACTAGTGTAATAGAGGGGTTTTGCACAGATTTTACGGCCACGTGCTACCCGTTTCACCGGTGCTCCTCTACATCGGATTTCTGCAGCGCTTAGGCGAAGCCCTGCCGGAATTGCTCCACCACCATCACCGGAGCGCCGTCACGCTGCCAGTGAACTCTCTCTCCTCTCCATCTCCTCTTGCTGGATCAAGATGGTGGAGATCGTCATCAAGCTGCACTGTGTTGAACGCGGAGGTGCCGTCCGTTCGGCGCTAGATCGGAAGGACCGTGATCGAGATCGCGAGACAGTTCGTGATGAGATCGCGGAACAGATCGTGATGAGTTCGCGGGATAGATCGTGATCAAGATCGTGAGACAGATCATGATGAGATCGCGGGACGGATCGTGATGAGATCGCGGGACGCTCGGCGATTTGGATCGCAAAGATGTTCGACTACACCAACTGCGTTTCTTAACGCTTCCCGCTTAGCGATCTACAAGGGTATGTAGATCCACTCTCCCTCTCGTAGATGCTCATCACCATGGATAGGTTTGCGTGTGCGTAGGAAAATTTTTGTTTCCCATGCAACGTTCCCCAACTGTGTGAGTAACCGTGATCATCTCTGCTTGCGGTTATGTGGCAACTTGGATTTTTGTTAACACCTGGTTATAGTAAACTTGAAGTAAACTCTAACAAAATACACCAACTGTGTGAGTAACCATGATCATCTCTGCTCGTGAACATGATCCGAGAGAGAACATGGTGGGGTTATGTTTCACGTAAGTAAGTGTTCAGGATCTCATAGAGGTCATACTAGATTCGATCGCTCATCGTAGGCCACTCATATTTATGTTCTTGTTACATAAGTTAGCCACCATAAATGCTTAGTGCTGCTGCAAACTAAACACATACCCCATCCCAACCTTTAAGCTTGAATAGTCTCGGTACCCAGGCGCATGATTGCTAAGTCCTTTTGGCTCACAGATTACTACAACACTCCAGGTACAGGTACAGATGAGTACGCGTAGGATGATCTGATGCAGCTCTAGTGGGAATATGATGAGGAAAGAGGCAAGATGTACGTGACTTACCCAGATGAGTAGAGGACCATGGTCGTGATCTTTGGGAAAGTGAGATAGTGTCATTTGCATATGTTTTATCGTTTGATTTCGTCCATAGTCGGACCCTGTCTTCGTCTTGATGATTTGAACTCTGTGTGGAATTGTAATTTAGTATGTGGCGAGTGTAAGCCAACTTGTATACTCATCTCTTCTGTAATGTATGATGCAATGATTCTATACTTGCGAACGGCAAGATGCACCTCTATCCCTTGCGAGGTCCTTGTGCCTTAAAATGGATAGGCATGCATCTTGGGCGTGACATGATGGAACCAGTCTCTCGTAAGCGTACGAGTAAGGTTGGTCCGGGCCGCTTCATCCCATAATACTGCTGAACCAAAACACGACCAAGGGAGGAAGCAATCTAAGCATCAACGCCCACAAACTCTTTGTGTTCTACTCGAGATCTCATCTACACATAGACCTAGCTCATGATGCCACTGTTGGGGAACGTTGCATGGGAAACTAAATATTTCCTACGCACACGCAGGATCTATCCATGGTGATGATCATCTACGAGGGGGAGAGTGAATCTACATACCCTTGTAGATCTCTAAGCGGAAGCATTAAGAAATGTGGTTGATGTAGTCGAACGTCTTCACGATCCAATCACGATCCATCCCGTGATAACATCACAAGCCGTCCCGCGATCCCATCTAGTCCTTCCAATCTAGTACCGAACGGATGGCACCTCCGCGTTCAGCACACGTATAGATCGATGATGATCTCCACCTTCTTGATCCAGCAAGAGGGAGTGGAGAGGTATATGAGTTCTCCGGCAGAGCGATGGCATTGCGGCGATGGTGGTGGAGTAATTCCAGCACCATTGAAAACTGATCTAGAGGAGAAAATGATCTAGAGGAAGAAGAAGGCAGCACGTGGCAATTAGGGTTAGGGCTGCCCTCAAAACCTCTAGTATATATAGGAGGAGGGGAGGGAGGAGACTTGGCTCCCAAGGAGCCAAATCTGGTTTGGCCGAAGTGGGAGGGAGGAGTCCTCCTCCTCCACTCCTAGTAGGATTAGGACTCCTTCCTTATTTTCCCACTTTTGCCTTCTTTCCACCTTGGGTTTTCTTCCCTAGCCGCATGCGCCTTCTGTGGGACTTCAGCCAGCCCACTAAGGGCTGGTATTCCTTATCCCACAGCCCATGTAGCCTCTTGGGTCGAAATACCCCTCTAGATGGTCCCCCGGTACCCTCCCGACACTCTCGGTACACTACCAATGAGCCCGAAACTTTTTCGGTGACCAAAATAGGACTTCTTATATCTAAATCTTTACCTTCGTACCATTCCGGAGCTCCTCGTGACGTTCGGATCTCATCCGGGACTCCAACAAACCTTCGGTCACCATCATGCATAACTCTATACTACCGAAATGTCACCAAACCTTAAGTGTGCAGACCCTGCGGGTTCGAGAACTATGTAGACATGACCGAGACACCTCTACGGTCAATAAGCAATAGCGGGAGCTGGATGCCCATATTGATTCCTACATGTTCTACGAAGATCTTTATAGATCGAACCTCTATGTCAAGGATTCAGTTAATCCCGTATGATGTTCCCTTTGTTCTCCGGTATGTTACTTGCCCGAGATTCGATCGTCGGTATCTCTATACCTAGTTCAATCTCGTTACTAGCAAGTCTCCTTACTCGTTCCATAATACAAGATCCCGTGGCTAACTCTTTAGGCACATTGCTCGCAAGGCTTATAGTGATGTTGTATTACTGAGTGGGCCCTGAGATACCTCTCCGTCACATGGAGTAACAAATCCCAGTCTTGATCCATGCCACCCCAATAGACACCCTCGGAGATACTTGTAGAGCACCTTTATAGTCACCCAGTTATGTTGAGACATTTGATACACACAAGGTACTCCTCCGGTGTCAGTGAGTTGCATGATCTCATGCTCATAGGAACAGATACTTGACATGTAGAAAATTGTAGCAATAAATTGACACGATCATATGCTATGTTCATAGTTTGGGTCTTGTCCATCACATCATTCTCCTAATGATGTGATCTCGTTATCAAATGACATCTCATGTCCATGACTAGGAAATCCATAGCCATCTTTGATCAACGAGCTAGTCTATTAGAGGCATACTAGGGACATGGTGTTGTTGATGTATCCACACATGTATCTGATATTCCGATCAATACAATTATAGCATGGATAATAAATGATTATCATGAACTAGGAAATATGATAATAACCAATTCATTATTGCCTCTAGGGCATATTTCCAACAGGTCGACCGTCTTCTCTTGCCTCCTTCGCGTCCTTCTCCGTGTACAAGGTGACCCGAGGTGAGTCGAACCTGATGTCGGTGGGGATGATCGCCTCAGACCCGTACACGAGAAAGAAAGGGGTGTAGCCGGTATATCGGTTAGGGGTGGTCCTGAGGTTCCAAAGGACAGCTGTAAACTCCTTGATCCAGCAGCCGGCTGACCTGACAAATGGCACCATTAGCCGGGGTTTCATGACAGCGAGGATCAGGCCGTTTGCCCTCTCGACCTGGCCGTTTGACTAAGGATGAGCGACAGATGCCAAGTAGAGCCAGATGCGCTGCTTGGCACAAAAACGTGCTAGCGCGCCCTTGGCGAAGTTCGTGCCATTGTCGGTGATGTTGTAGTGGATCGTGATGTCCTCAACGAATCGGACAACCGTGGAACCGTCCAGCTTTTTGATCGGCCTGGCCTCGATCCATTTAGTGAACTTGTCGACGGCCACGAGCAAATGTGTCATGCCGCCTCGTGCGGTCTTAAAGGGACCCACCATATCCAGCCCCCAGACGGCAAAGGGTCACGAGAGGGGGATGGTCTGAAGGGCCGTAGCTAGCAGATGGCTCTGCGTGCTGAAGTGCTGGCAGCCCTCGCACTTGTCGACCAGCCGCTTGGCCTCCTCCGAGGCAGTCGGCCAGTAGAATCCGTGGCAGAATGCCTTCGCCACCAGGGTCCTAGAGGCAGCATGGTGCCCGCATTCCCCCTGGTGTATGTCGAGGAGGATCTCCTATCCCTTCTCCGGCTCGACGCACCGTTGGAAGACGCCAATGGTGCTACGATGGACGAGCTCACGATTGTTGATGCTATAGGCTGGAGCCCAACGCTGAATTTGCCTTGCCTTCGCCTCGCCAGGAGGGAGCTCACCATGCAAAACGAATGCCAGGATGGGCTGGGCCCATGAGGGAGCCGAGACGGGGCCGGCTCGAGAGCCCCCGGACCTGGATGATCAGACCCTGGGACCGGTTTGCCAGCCCCCGGGGCCGAGTCGCCAGTCCCCGGGGTGGAGACGACGGGAGGGGTGCCCATCACCATCATGACAATTGTAGTGCCAGAGCTGGTGATGCTGGCCGGGCAGACGGTGCCGAAGGTGACGGCATGGCGGTCGGAGTTGATGGTGCCGGTGGTGCAGCTAGTGGTGATGGGGCCGGTGGTGGAGCCAGCGCCGGTGATGGGCCGGTAGCGTTGGCCGGCACAAAGATGGACTCTGATTCGGGGGAGGGCTTGATCGATGGCTTGAGCAGCCGTTCGAGGGAGGCGCCGGCTGGGATGGCTTGCCGGGTGGAACCGATCTTTGCCAGCGTATCGACCGCCTCATTATCCGCCTGCGGGACGTGGTGGAACTCACAGCCCTCGAAGGAGCCAGTAAGTTGTTGTACGAGGAAGCGATAGCTGGCCATGTTGGCATTTCTGGCGTTCCATTCGCCAAAGACCTGCTGCACCACGAGGTCGGAGTCGCTGAAGCATAGGATGCGCCTAATGCCAATCTCCTTGGCGAGCCGGAGGCCGTGGACGATGGACTCATATTCAGCCACGTTGTTGGAGGCGGCAAAGTGGATCTGGGGAGCATACTTGAGTTGGTCACCCTTCGAGGAGGAGAGGAGTATGCCGGCATCTAGGCCGGTCCTCATCTTTGAGCCATCGAAATGCATGCGCCAATGCGTAGAGACTGGGGGAGGTGGCATGAACTCGGTCTCCCCTGAGTCAACGAGGAAGTCGTCCATCACCTTTGACTTGATGGCGGTACGTCGCTCATACCGGAATTCATGGTCGGCGAGGGCGATGACCCATTTGGCGATCCGGCCGGTGGAGTCCTGTCCGCTCATGATCTCGTCGAGCAGGGCCGTGCTCACCATGGTGATGGTGTGCTCTTGGAAGTATTTCTTGACCTTCTTGGTGGCGAAATATATGTCGTAGCACATCTTCTGGTAGTGGGGGTAGTTTTGCTTGGAGTCGGAGAGGACCTCGCTGAGGTAGTAGACGAGGCGCTGGACCGACAGGGACTTGCCTTCCTCCGGACGTTCAACAACCAGGACGACGCTAATGACACGTGTTCTTGCCATGATGTAGGCGAGCAAGGGATCCTTCTCACCCAGCGCGGCCAGGATGGGCACGCTGGTGAGGGCTCGTTTGAGGCCACGGAAGGCCTCGTCCGCCTCGTCGGGCCAATCGAACCTGGCTGGCCTCTGTAAGGAGTCGTCGCCTAGCTCGGCTAGAGCCGTCTTCCATAGGAGGCCGTAGAGGTGCAGGGCCTTCCCTCCCAGCCGGCTGATGAACCGGCTGTGTGAGGCAACGTAGCCGGTGAACTTCTGGACGTCGCATAGCCGGGTCGGCTTGGGCATGCGCTCGATCGCATAGATCTTCTTGGGATTAGCTTCGATGCCACGAGTGGACACGAAGAAACCCAGGAGCTGGCTGGTTGGAACGCCTAAGACGCACTTCTCCGGGTTGAGCTTGATCTTGTATTCACGCAAGTTCGTGAACGTTTCTCGGAGACCGTCGAGGAGGCTGAAGTGCTTCTTGGTCTTGACGACGATGTCGTCAACGTAGACGTGGACGTTCCTGCCTATCTGAGGCAGGAGACACTTCTACATGCAGCGCTAAAAGCTAGTGCCCGCATTCGTGAGGCCGAAATACATGGTGATGTAGCAGTGGTCCCTGAAGGGCGTGATGAAGGAGGTCTTGAGCCGGTCTTCCGGGTCTAGCTTGATCTGATGGTAGCCGGAGTAGGCGTCCAGGAAAGACAGCAGGTCGCAGCCGGCCATGGAGTCGATGACTTGATCAATCCGCGGCAGGGCAAACAGGTCCTTGGGGCACGCCTTGTTCAGGCTGGTGTAGTCGATGCACATGCACCAGGTCTTGTTCTTCTTTAGCACCAAGACTGGGTTGACCAGCCAGTCTGGCTGGAAAACCTCCGTGATGAAGCCGGCTGCGAGAAGCCAGGCGATCTCTTCTCCTATAGTACATTGCTTCTCATCGGAGAAAGGGCATAGGGGTTGCTTGACTAGTTTAGCGTTCGGTCAGACGTGAAGCTTGTGCTCGGCAAACTTCCTTGGAACACCCGGCATGTCCTTGGGGACCGTGCACAGATGTCCCTATTCTCACGGAGGAAGTCGATGAGCTTGCTTTCCTATTTGCTGTCAAGGCGGCAGCCGATGGTGACGCACAGTTCGGGGTTGGCTGGGTCAAGTGGGACCTGTCGTGTGTCCTTGGACAGCTGGAACGAGGCCTCGCTGACCGACTGCGAGGGAGGAGCCGGCAAGGCGGGCTCACTGGCGGCAAGGGCTACGAACCGGTCGAGCTGCCGTTTTTCCTCGGCTATCTCCAGGGCCTCGGCTAGCCGGCTGCCGTCCCGGTCATGCTCGATCGACATCTTGTAGTCACCGGCGATGGTGATGATCCCCTTATGACCCGGCATCTTGAGCTTGAGGTAGGCGTAGTGGGCAACCGCCATGAACATGGCGAGAGATGGTTGGCCTAGCAGCGCATGGTAGGGACTGTCGAGGTCCACCACCTCGAACCATACCGATTCATGGCAGAAGTGGCCAGGACCGCCGAAGAGGACGTCGAGCTTGATCTTGTCGATGGGGGAGCATGACTTTCTCGGCACTATGCTGTGGAAATCCGTCCGACTCGCCTGCAGATATTCTGCTTTGAGCCCCAGCTTGCGCATCGTGTCGAGGTAAAGGATGTTGATGCTGCTGCAGCCATCAATTAGCACCCGCGAGAAGTGGCAAGTGTGCCTCTCGGAGGCGATGGTGGGGTCGAGGACTAGGGCGTAGCTACTGGGATTTGGCATTACGACGGGGTGGTCAACCCGGTTGCAGTTGACCAACCTCTCCGACTAGTGCATGAACTAGGGAGTGGTGGGCATGGTGGCATTCATGTCGCGGTGGAGCCGGCGCTGAGCATGCTTGTGCGTTTCTTCACTTGTGAAGACGACATAGCAGCTATCTTTGTTGGGGAATTGGTCGAGCAGGCGACTGTCGTTCTGGGCCGGAGCCGGAGCCGGTGCCGGGGCGGCAGTTAGGGCCAAGGCCGGCGCTCGGGCAGGCGGCACGCAAGGATCCGGAAGGCCGTCCCCCTGGGCCAGCCGCTTTGAGAAGCTGCAATGTCGGAGCGTGTGCGTAGAGGGCTTGGACCTAGAGTGGTTCTTGCAGGGGAGGTCGAGCATTTGCTCGAACGTGAGCTTGGGCTGCCAGCCAGCCTTGCTGGCGCACTGACACTGACCGGAAGACTGGACAACCGGTTCCTGCTACTCGATGGTGGCGACCTGTCAGCTCTTGTAACGGGATTTAGGTTGGTCATTCTTGCGCTTGTTGTTTTGCGGCTGCCGGTTGTCGACAGCCGGTTGTGATGCAGCCGGCGTCGCTGTCGCCTTGGCAGGCGTGGTCGTCTTGACCTGGATTGCGGAGTCGGCCATGGCGTACTTGTCCGCCTTGGCCATGAGTTCGAACAACGTAGCTGGCTTGGAACACAAGAGCTTGTGCTTGAGGTAGGTGCCGTCGTGGCAGGCTTCGATGAAGTACTGGATGGCCTGCACCTCGTGCACCTCTTCGCAGGAGATGCGGAGCTTGGTCCATCAGGTGAGGTAGTCACGTAGGGCCTCGTCCGGCCCCTGAACACACATGGCCAGTTAGCAGGGACGGCCAGGCCGCTCGTAGGTGCCGGTGAAGTTGCAGACGAACGCTTTTTCGAAATCGGTCCACGTGTTGATGCTGCCGGGCACCAGGCTGTTGAGCTAGGTGCAGGCTGAGCTGATCAACATGAGGAGGGGGTTGTAGCGGATGGCTATGCGCTTGTTCCCCTTGGCGATGCTAACCGCGGTGGTGTAGTCGATCAGCCAGTCTTTAGGCTTGGCTGCCCCATTGTACTTTGTGGTGTCCCGGGGAAGAGTGAAACCGGTCGGGAACGGCTCGTTGCGGATCCATGGGCCAAAACACGCCGGACCGATTGAGCCCACCTCCTCGAGAAGGGCCAATTGCACCAGTCGGTCAAGATGGAGCCGCACGTCGTTGTCGTTATGGGGGGCCTGTGGTCCGAGCTGGGCCGCGAGCTCGGGGCGGATGGCCGGCGGGACTGACCTCACCGGCTCATGCCGCGGAGGTGGTGTGTGCTCGCGGCTGCGCCGGCTGCCGCCAGCCAGCGCCTCATTGCGGTGGTTGCTGCGAGCCGGGTTGTTGCTGTGCCGGCTGTTCACAACCAATTGCTCATTCCCGGGCAGCTGAGAGCGCTGATGGTAGCTTGCCTCGGCCCGCCGGCCGGAGACGCGAGGGGAGCAGGAGTGCTGAGCCGGCTCATGGCCGGTAGCCCCAGCGCCCTTGCCCTCAGGACGGGGACCTTCGGAGGCGGCTCCGCCGGGGGAGAGCAAGACTTGTTGCTCGTTGGTGGTGTCTATGAGGTCCTTGATGTGTCGCTCGCGCACGGCGCGCTCTTTGCCTACCAAGGTAGCCAAGTCCTCGTAGGCTACCTTGGCGGCCTGCAGGTTGGCCGCGGGGGTGTCGTAGACGGGCAAATTGCCACCGAGGATTTCTGCGACCACGCGGCCGCGGTCATGCATGGCCCCACGCCGGCTGGGCTGGGTGCCGACCGGGGTGAGACCGTAAGCGGAGGCATACTCCCGCTGAGCACCCTTCATGCAGTGCCGCTCAGCTATGAGGGTGCTGGCATCTTCAAATAGCTGACGGCGAGCCACCTCCAGCTTGACTACGGTGGCGCCGAGGTTCGCTGTCGGCATGATGGGGTGGACAGACCCCTAAGGATAGTGCCAAGCGGGTCCGAGGTACCAGCACGGGGAGCGGCCACATCGGCCTCGGCCCGCGCGTGGCCAGAGGAGGTGGACGAAACGGTGACCATCACTCCCACGCGGACGCGGGAGCCACGGGTCTCTCCCGTAGCGAGCGCACCCATGGACGTGGGAGATCGGCGTAGTCGAGCACCTAGCTAGGGTACTTTTCAGCTGCTGGCTCGTCGGCGAGGCTCAGCTTGCCGAAGCGCTTGGTGAGCGCGGCGATGTCGAGCATGAGGTCGTCGCCGAGGCATTTGTCGGCGAGGCCGACGTCGTTGCTCGCAGGGCTTGTCGAAGCAAGCCCCACGTGCATGTGGTTCCTTTCGGGCGCGGAGCAGCCGGAGGAGGTTGTGAAGGGTCCCGCCCGGAGCGTGACTCCGTCCGGCGCCGCGTATGCCCCCACGGTTGTCGCCAACTGTAATTGTTTTCTCACGACAGATGCCATGGGTAGGCTTATCGAAGGTGGTTGGGGCCGATTGTCCAGAGGATGTCGACGGGCTCCGGGAGCGGGATTAGGCACAAGCGGTGTTGGACACATGATGTACCCAGGTTCACGGCCCTTCGAGGGAGGTAATAGCCCTAGTCCTGCTTGGTCTAGATGATAGATGGGTATGGTTACAAGGGTGCTCCTGGAGTTGTTGTCTAGAGGTGGAAGAGGGAGCAGCCGGCTCCTCTTCCTTTGCTACGTGGGTGAATATGTGGGAAGTGTCCCATGGGTGTGTGTGCGTGAATCTGTCGTCCCCTGCATTGGTGGGGGGCTCGGGGGTTTTGATAGGCCAACCCCCCGGCTTACAATATCTATAAACCACTGTTTGGGGGGACCCGGCCGGCAGCCACTCCGGTTGGCTGGGGGGTCCCCCCGTCGGCCGCGCCGTCCCTTCGCCCATTGGGGCCTGCCGACAGGTCTTGCTGCTGGCCCAAACTCACCTGCCCCGGCATGGGTTGCCCGGAGCGGCGTCGCCTAGCGCCAGCCAACCGAGGTCTCCGATACGGCTGGCGGCACTATAGCCATGCGGGGGCAGGTAATGGAGTAGGCCGAGGCATGCGGGCACTGTTGCCTTGCTCGGTCGTGGTCAGCCGAGGTCAGCGGTACGACTGACTGGATTGTAGCCATGCGCACTCGAGCGTGAGCGATCACTGTGGCCACGTCGGGGGTCGTCGGGGGGGTCTTGTCTCGTTGTCGTACGTCCACGCAGAGGGATTGGACGGGACCTTGTCTGCCTAAGGGTCAGTGGAGGAGCCGGCTTGGAGGCAGCCGACCGTACCTCGGTCAGGGGTCAGACTGATGGCTCCCCGACCAGTCGGACGCAAACCAGCTGGCCGCGAGCTGCCGACAGGCCGCGAGGCAGCCGACAGTGCGCCAGCCGGCTACAGCCCAGCCGACCGAGGGTGATCCGGTGGCATGATTTTTTTTGAAGTGGGGGGAGAACCCCGTAGCTTTGGCCTACCCAGGGGTAATAACCCCATCAGTACACTTACCCCCTTTTGATGCCTCTCCAATAGGTGACCCGCCAAACTCTTACCAGTTAATCAGCGCTTAGAGACACTATTTGTCCAACATACCAAACAGTTAATCTGCCAGGAGACTTTGAGCATTGTTATGAGTTCAAGCAGCGAGTCCACCCAGAAGAACTGACGGATGTGTCTCTTTCTGGTTCGTTACGCTCTTATCAGTTAATCTCGCCTAGAGACCTTGAGCCGCTCAAAGGAGTTGACAGTCACTCTCGTTAGAGATCCTGCACTGGTATGAGTGTTGGGAGACGTAGTAGTAAATCAAATTTTTTCCTAACATTACCAAGATTTATCCATGGAGAAACCAGCAACGAGTGGGGAGAGATTGCATCTTCATACCTTTGAAGATTGCTAAGCGGAAGCGTTACAAGAACGCGGTTGGTGGAGTCGTACTCTCAGCGATTTAGATCGCGGTGGATTCCGATCTCAGCGCCGAACAACGGCGCCTCCGCGTTCAACACACGTGCAGCCCGGTGACATCTCCTATGCCTTGATCCAGCAAGGAGGAAGGACAGGTTGAGGGAGAGCTCCGGCAGCATGACGGCGTGGTGACGGTGGAGCTACGTGAACTCCAGCAGGACTTCGCCAAGCGCTACGGAGAACGAGGAAGATGAAGGGTAGGGCTGCACCGAGAGAGAAAGAAGTCGTGTCTCAAATCAGCCCAAACCCTTGCATATATATATATAGGAGGAGGGAGAGGGAGGGATGCCTTGGCCCCTCCTCCAAGGAGGAGAGTTTCGGCCGAACTAGGGGGAGAGTCCACCTCCCACAAGGGAGGTGGATCTCCTCCTTTTAAACCTTTTTCAGCCCTATCTCTTATCTCCAGCCGCATGGGCCTTTCTAGAAGGTCTTGTCCAGCCCAATAAGGGTTGGCACACCTCGTCTAAGGGCCCACGAAGTCCTTTGGTCGTCACACCCCTCCCGGGGGTCCTCCGGCACTCCCGGTACACTACCGATGAGCCCGAAAACTATTCGGTGACCAAAACTGGACTTCGTATATATCAATCTTTACCTCCGGACCATTCCGGAGCTCCTCGTGACGTCCGGGATCTCATCCAAGACTCCGAACAAATTTCGGTAATCATGTATACCATTTCCCTATAACCCTAGCGTCATCGAACCTTAAGTGTGTAGACCCTACGGGTTCGGAAGACATGTAGACATGACCGAGACACCTCTCCGGTCAATAACCAACAGTGGGATCTAGATACCCATGTTGTCTCCCACATGCTCCACGATGATCTCATCGGATGAACCACGATGTCGGGGATTCAATAAATCCCGTATACAATTCCCTTTGTCTATCGGTATGATACTTGCCCAAGATTCGACCGTTGGTATCTCTATACCTTATTCAATCTCGTTACCGGAAAGTCTCTTTAATCTTTCCGTAATACATCATCCCGTGACTAACTCCTTAGTCACATTGATCTCATTGTGATGATGTCTTACCAAGTGGGCCCAGAGATACCTCTGCGTCACACAGACTGACAAATCTTAGTCTCGATTCGTGCCAACCCAACAGACACTTTCGGAGATACCCATAGTGCACCTTTATAGCCACCCAGTTACGTTGGGATGTTTGGGACACCCAAAGCATTCCTACGGTATCCGGGAGTTGCACAATCTCATAGTCTAAGGAAACGATACTTGATATTGAAAAGCTTTAGCAAACGAACTACACGATCTTGTGCTATGCTTAGGATTGGGTCTTGTCCATCACATCATTCTCCTAATGATGTGATCCCATTATCAACGACATCCAATGTCCATGGTCATGAAACCGTGACCATCTATTGATCAACAAGCTAGTCAACTAGAGGCTCACTAGGGACATGTTGTGGTCTATGTATTCACACATGTACTACGGTTTCCGGTTAACACAATTATAGCATGAACAATAGACAATTATCATGAACTAGGAAATACAATAATAACCATTTTACTATTGCCTCTAGGGCATATTTCCAACAGTATCCCACTTGCATTAGAGTCAATAATCTAGTTACATTGTGATGAATCGAACACCCATAGCAATCTGGTGTTGATCATGTTTTGCTCGTGAGAGAGGTATAGTCAATGGATCTGTGACATTCAGATCCGTACACACTTTACAAATGTCTTTATCTCCCTCCTGAATGTAATCACAGATGGAGTTGAAGCGGCGCTTGATGTGTCTTGTCTTCTTGTGAAACCTGGGCTCCTTCGCAAGGGAAATAACTCCAGTGTTGTCACAGAATAGAGTCATCGGGCCCGACGCACTTGGAATTACTCCTAGGTCGGTGATGAACTCCTTCATCCATACTCCTTCCTTTGCTGCTTCCGAAGCAGCTATGTACTCTGCTTCACATGTAGATGCCACCACGACGCTTTGCTTGCTGCTGCACCAGCTGACTGCCCCTCCGTTCAAAATATACACGTATCCGGTTTGCGACTTGGAGTCGTCCGGATCTATGTCGAAGCTAGCATCGACGTAACCCTTTACGACGAGCTCTTCGGCACCTCCATATACGAGAAACATGTTCTTTGTCCTTTTCAGGTACTTCAGGATATTCTTGACCGCTGTCCAGTGTTCCGCTCCGGGATCACTTTGGTACCTCCCTACCAAACTTATGGCAAGGTTCACATCAGGTCTGGTACACAGCATGGCATACAAAATAGAGCCTATGGCTGAAGCATAGGGGATGACACTCATCTCTTCTCTATCCTTTGCCGTGGTCGGGCATTGAGTCGTACTCAATCTCACACCTTGTAGGATAGGCAAGAACCCCTTCTTGGACTGATCCATATTGAACTTCTTCAATATCTTGTCAAGGTATGTGCTTTGTGAAAGACCTATGAGGCGTCTCGATCTATCCTATAGATCTTCATACCTAATATGTAAGCAGCTTCTCCACGGTCCTTCATTGAAAAATACTTATTCAAGTAGGCCTTTACACTTTCCAAAAGTTCTATATCATTTCCCATTATCAGTATGTCATCCACATTTAATATGAGAAATGCTACAGAGCTCCCACTCACTTTCTTGTAAATACAGGGTTCTCCATAAACCTTTAGAAACCCAAACGCTTTAATCACGTCATTAAAGCGAATGTTCCAACTCCGAGATGCTTGCACCAGCCCATAGATGGAGCGCTGGAGCTTGCATACTTTGTTAGCATCTTTAGGATCGACAAAACCTTTCGGCTGCATCATATATAGTTCTTCCTTAAGGAAACCATTAAGAAATGCCGTTTTGACGTCCATTTGCCAGATCTCATAATCATAAAATGCGGCAATTTCTAACATGATTCGGAAAGACTTCAGCAACGCTACGGGTGAGAAAGTCTCATCGTAGTCAATTCCTTGAACTTGTCGATAACCCTTTGCGACAAGCCGAGCCTTATAGACGGTTACATTACCATCCGCGTCAGTCTTCTTATTAAAGATCCATTTATTTTCAATGGCTCGCTTATCATCAGGCAAGTCCACCAAATTCCATACTTTGTTCTCATACATGGATCCTATCTCGGATTTCATGGCTTCAAGCCATTTGTTGGAATCCGGGCCCACCATCGCTTCTTCATTGTTCGAAGGTTCACCGTTGTCCAACAACATGATCTCTAGGACAGGGTTGCCGTACCACTCTGGTGCGGAACGTGTCCTAGTGGACCTTCGACGTTCAATAGTAACATGATCTGAAGTTTCATGATCATCATCATTAACTTCCTCTCCAGCCGGTGTAGGCTCCACAGAAACAACTTCCAATGTTGTGCTACTCTCCGCTTCGAGTGGAGGTACAATTACCTCATCAAGTTCTATTTTCCTCCCACTTACTTATTTCGAGAGAAACTCTTTCTCGAGAAAGGATCCATTCTTGGAAACAAACACTTTGCCCTCGGATCTTAGGTAGAAGGTATACCCAATAGTCTCTTTGGGATATCCTATGAAGACGCACTTTTCCGCTTTGGGTTCGAGCTTCTCAGGTTGAAGTTTCTTCACGTAAGCATCGCATCCCCAAACTTTTAGAAACGACAGCTTAGGTTTCTTACCAAACCATAATTCATACGGTGTTGTCTCAACGGATTTTGACGGTGCCCTATTTAAAGTGAATGCGGCAGTCTCTCATGCATATCCCCAAAATGATAGCGATAAGTCGATAAGAGACATCATAGATCGTACCATATCTAATAGAGTGCAATTATGACGTTCAGACACACCATTTCGCTGAGGTGTGCCAGGCGGCGTGAGTTGTGAAACAATTCCACATTTCCTTAGGTGCGTGCCAAACTCGTGACTTAAATATTCTCTGCCACGATCAGATCGTAGGCACTTTATTTTCCTGTCACGTTGATTCTCTACCTCACTCTGAAATTCCTTGAACCTTTCAAAAGTTTCAGACTTATGTTTCATTAAGTAGACATACCCATATCTACTCAAGTCATTCGTGAGGGTGAGAACATAACGGTAGCCACCATGAGCCTCGACACTCATTGGACCGCATACATCGGTATGTATTATTTCCAACAAGTCAGTTGCTCGCTCCATTGTCCGAAGAACGGAGTCTTGGTCATCTTGCCCATGAGGCATGGTTCGCACGTGTCAAACGATTTGAAATCAAGAGACTCCAAAAGTCCTTAAGTATGGAGCTTCTTCATGCGTTTGACACAAATATTACCAAGGCGGCAGTGCCACATGTAAGTGGGACTATCGTTATCAACCTTAGACTTTTTGGTACTCACACTATGGATATGTGTAACATCACGTTCGAGATTCATCAAAAATAAACCATTGACCAGAAGGGCATGACCATAAAACATCTCTCTCATATAAATAGAACAACCATTATTCTCAGATTGAAATGAGTAGCCTTCTCGCATCAAGCGAGATCCAGATACAATGTTCATGCTCAAAGTTGGTACTAAATAACAATTATTAAGGTTTAACACTAATCCCAAAGGTAGATGTAGAGGTAGCATGCCGACGGCGATCACATCGACCTTGGAACCATTCTCGACGCGCATCGTCACCTCGTCCTTTGCCAGCCTCCGCTTATTCCACAGCTCCTGCTTGGAGTTACAAATGTGAGCAACTGCACCGGTATCAAATACCCAGGAGCTACTACGAGCGCTGGTTAGGTACACATCAATAACAAGTATATCACATATACCTTTAATGTTTCCGTCCTTCTTATCCGCTAAGTACTTGGGGCAGTTCCGCTTCCAGTGACTGGTACCCTTGCAAAAAAACACTCAGTCTCAGGCTTGGGTCCATTCTTGTTCTTCTTCTTCCCGGCAACTTGCTTACCGGGCGCAGCAACAGCTTTGTTGTCCTTCTTGAAGTTCTTCTTAACCTTGCCTTTCTTGGAACTAGTGGTCTTATTCACCATCAACACTTGATGCTCCTTTTTTATCTCGACTTCCACTGATTTCAGCATCGAGTACAACTCATGAATGGACTTCTCCATCCCCTGCATGTTGTAGTTCATCACAAAGCTTTTGTAGCTAGGTGGAAGCGATTGGAGGATTCTGTCAATTACTGAGTCATCCGGGAGATTAACTCCCAGCTGAGTCAAGCGGTTGTGTAGCCCTGACATCTTGTGGATGTGCTCACTGACAGAACTATTCTCCTCCATCTTACAGCTGAAGAACATGTCGGAGACGTCATATCTCTCGACCCGAGCATGAGCTTGGAAAACCAGTTTCAGCTCTTGTAACATCTCATATGCTCCATGTTGCTCAAAACGCTTTTGGAGCCCCGGTTCTAAACTGTAAAGCATGCCGCCCTGAACAAGGGAGTAATCATCGCAGCGAGAATGCCAAGCATTCGCAACATCTTGATCTGCTGGGAGAAGGGGTGGGTCACCTAGTGGTTCATCAAGGACATACAATTTCTTGGAAGCTATGAGGATGATCCTCAAGCCACGGACCCAATCCGCATAGTTGCTTCCATCATCTTTCAGCTTGGTTTTCTCTAGGGATGCGTTGAAATTGAGGGTGACATTCGCGTTGGCCGTTGGATCTACAATATAGATTGTAAAGATAATTTTAGACTAAGTTCATGATAATTAAGTTCACATAATCAAATTATTTAATGAACTCCCACTTAGATAGACATCTCTCTAGTCATCCAAGTAACACATGATCCATGTCAACTAGCCCATGTCCGATCATCACGTGAGACGGACTAGTCATCCATGGTAAACATCTCCATGTTGATTGTATCTTCTATACGACTCATGTTTGACCTTTCGGTCTTCCGTGTTAAGAGGCCATGTCTGTACATACTAGGCTCGTCAAGTCAACCTAAGTGTTCCGCGTGTGTAAATTTGGCTTACCCACGTTGTATGCGAACGTTAGAGCCTATCACACCTGATCATCATGTGGTGCTTCGGAACAACGATCCTTAGCAACGATGCACAGTTAGGGTGAACACTTTTCTTAAAATTTTATTGAGAGATCATTTTATTTACGACCGTTGTTCTAAGCAAATAAGATGTAAACATGATAAACATCACATGCAATCAATATAGTGACATGATATGTCCAATATCATCTTGCTCCTTTGATCTCCATCTTCGAGGCACCACGATCATCACTATCACCGGCATGACACCATGATCTCCATCATCATGATCTCCATCATTGTGTCTTCATGAAGTTGTCTCGCCAACTATTACTTCTACTACTATGGCTAACATTTAGCAATAAAGTAAAGTAATTACATGGCGTTTATGATTGACACGCAGGTCATACAATAAAATAAGACAACTCCTATGGCTCCTGCAGTTGTCATACTCATCGACATGCAAGTCGTGAATCCTATTACAAGACCATGATCAATCTCATACATCACAATGCATCACATCACATCCTTTGGCCATATCACATCACAAGGCATATGCTGCAAAAACAAGTTAGACGTCCTCTAATTTGTAGTTGCAAGTTTTTACGTGGCTGCTATAGGTTACTAGCAAGAACATTTCTTACCTATGCCAAAACCACAACGTGATATGCCAATTGTTATTTACCCTTCATAAGGACCCTTTTAATCGAATCCAATCCGACTAAGGTTGGAGAGACAGACTCCCGCTAGCCACCTTATGCAACAAGTGCATGTCAGGCGGTGGAACCAGTCTCACGTAAGCGTACGTGTAAAGTCGGTCTAGGCCGCTTCATCCCACAATACCGCCAAATCAAGATAAGACCAGTAGTGTTAAGAAAATTAACAAAATCGACGCCCACAACAACTTGTGTTCTACTCGTGCATAGATTCTACGCATAGACCTAGCTCCGATACCATTGTTGGGAGACGTAGTAGTAAATCAATAAAATTCCTACGATCACCAAGATCTATCCATGGAGAAACCAGCAACGAGTGGGGAGAGATTGCATCTTCATACCTTTGAAGATCGCTAAGCGGAAGCGTTACAAGAACGTGGTTGGTGGAGTCGTACTCGCAGCGATTCAGATCGCGGTGGATTCTGATCTCAGCGCCGAACAACGGCGCCTCCGCGTTCAACACACGTGCAGCCTGGTGACGTCTCCTACGCCTTGATACATCAAGGAGGAAGGAGAGGTTGAGGGAGAGCTCCGGCAGCACGACGGCGTGGTGACGGTGGAGCTATGTGAACTCCGACAGGGCTTCGCCAAGCACTACGGAGAACGAGGAAGAGGAAGGGTAGGGCTGCACCGAGAGAGAAAGAACTCGTGTCTCAAATCAGCCCAAACCCTTGCATATATATAGGAGGAGGGAGAGGGAGGGCTGCTTTGGCCCCTCCTCCAAGGAGGAGAGCTTCGGCCGAACTAGGGGGAGAGTCCACCTCCCACAAGGGAGGTGGATCTCCTCCTTTTAAACCTTTTTCAGCCCTATCTCTTATCTCCAGCCGCATGGGCCTTTCTAGAAGGTCTTGGACAACCCAATAAGGGCTGGCACACCTCCTCTAAGGGCCCACGAAGTCCTTTGGTCGTCACACCCCTCCCGGGGGTCCTCCGGCACCCTCCCGGCACTCCCGGTACACTATCGATGAGCCCGAAAACTTTCCGGTGACCAAAACTGGACTTCCTATATATCAATATTTACCTACGGACCATTCCGGAGCTTCTCGTGATGTTCGGGATCTCATCCGAGACTCCGAACAACTTTCGGTAATCACGTATACCATTTCCCTATAACCCTAGCGTCATCGAACCATAAGTGTGTAGACCCTACGGGTTCGGGAGACATGTAGACATGACCGAGACACCTCTCCGGTCAATAACCAACAATGGGATCTGGATACCCATGTTGGCTCCAACATGCTCCACAATGATCTCATCGGATGAACCACGATTTCAAGGATTCAATCAATCCCGTATACAATTCCCTTTGTCTATCGGTATGATACTTGCCCGAGATTCGATCGTCGGTATCTCTATACCTTGTTCAATCTCATTACCAGCAAGTCTCTTTACTCGTTCCGTACTACATCATCCCGTGACTAACTCCTTAATCACATTGAGCTCATTATGATGATGTCTTACCGAGTGGGCCCAGAGATACCTCTTCGTCACACGGAGTGACAAATCCCAGTCTCGATTCGTGCCAACCCAACAGACACTTTCGGTGATACCCGTAGTGCACCTTTATAGCCACCCAGTTATGTTGTGACGTTTGGCACACCGAAAGCATTCCTACGGTATCTGGGAGTTGCACAATCTCATGGTCTAAGGAAACGATACTTGACATTGAAAAGCTTTAGCAAATGAACTACACGATCTTGTGCTATGCTTAGGATTGGATCTTGTCCATCACATCATTCTCCTAATGATGTGATCCCGTTATTAACGACATCCAATGTCCATGGTCATGAAACCGTGACCATCTATTGATCAACGAGCTAGTCAACTAGAGGCTCACTAGGGACATGTTGTGGTCTATGTATTCACACATGTATTACGGTTTCCGGTTAACACAGTTATAGCATGAACAATAGACAATTATCATGAACTAGGAAATACAATAATAAGCATTTTATTCTTGCCTCTAGGGCATATTTCCAACAATGAGTTCAAGCATCGAGTCCACCCTGGAGGAACCATCATATGAGTTTTGAAAACAAAATGGAAGAAAAGCAAGAATATCATACATTGCATCATACATTGTATCATACGTACATCATACATTACATCATGCATTTCGTGATACATACATATCATGCCGGTCTCCCAAACCTGGTCAGAGGAAGATTATGAAAGAAGAAGCAAGGCTATAAAAGATTTTAACATCTCCAGGTTGTGCTTTTTCAAGACCGCCCTTACAACAATGCAGAATATATCATGTCTTGTTTATTTTTGCAGGTCTTGTCTCTTAAGATAAGCCGCCGTTAAGTATGATGAATAAACTTCTGTGGAAACAAATAGATCTTTGATAGCCAAAATGGCTGGATCTTTATCATGGTTTACCGTAACCAGAATTAAATGATTGGGTTCTTTCAAGCCAGTTTGGAAAATTGATTATTTTTGAAGAGCCGCCCTATTAGATATAATATCATATCATTTAATTGACCGACTATTGGATTTCTTTAACCTGTGCTCTGTAGTATAGTACAACACTCATGGATTTCTCAAATATGAATTTGCCGGGTTGCACCGCAACCACGAGCAGGGATTTCATGTCAAAGACAAAGGAATTATTTTAGGATATTAATTCCGGGTTATATTACAACCACGCTCAAGGATTCATTTAACAAATTATGATGAGTCATATTATTCTCACACAGTCCTGAGTCGCCGCAGGTAGACGACCCGCCACTTGGGGGCTACATTATTCAAGTCCAGTTTATATCAAGTATGCAAGTCCCATGTCGCTGCAAGCATGCATCACGGCACTTGGGGGCTAATGCAAGTTGTTTTTCATATCATTACATGGTCAACAGATCCTGTTGTCTCAAGGAGATGAGCCAGCCTTTCCATATTTTTCTAAGTCCCAGCCCAGTACTTCTTACTGACTCGACACTTGGGAGCTACAACATTTAGCTAATCAAGCAGATTATAAGGTCAAAATTGAAGACTCGGACCATCGCATACTCATGAGCCGGCCCTTGGGGGTTACACATGTGAGATACAAGACACTCAGTATATATCTGGCGACTTAGATGACAACCCAGATTTATCAACATTTAACACCAAGTTCAAAAGTCCCAGGTTGTTGCAGGCAAAACAACCTAGTCCTTGGGGGCTACATCGGCCGAATCTTTATAAAGTATAAGAAAATTACAAGTCACAGGCTGCTGTAGGCAAGACAACCTGGCACTTGGAGGCTACACAATCAAAGATATTATTACAAAGCACCAAGTCATCATGGATAATCTTGGAGCTTGGGGGTTACAGGTAATATGGATATATCAAAAAAATTGAAGAGAGTTTTCAAGGTGTCAATTGTGAGTGAGACCGGCTCAATTATTTTTTTTAGCCAAAGCATTAAAAGACCGGATCTACATTAGATGGATTTTTGTCCCAATATTTTTATCAAGCCAGCTAGAGTCCAGTTGTTTGACCTGACGTCAACAACAATTATCACCCGACATTATCAAAAGATCATAACCCGGCATCATCAATGATTATGACCCGGCTGAGATAACCCGCCAATAGCATTGGAGGTTGACTCAAGGGCATATGGATGTTTTACTCCCAATATTTTTTTACTTCAAAGGACACTGACATGCAAGCCAATTGAGAAGATGGCTCGTTCATATGAAGAAAAACCTGGATTTTTGAGGATCCACTTTAGTGAAATAAGCCGGCCAGGGGAGTGAGCCGGTCGCTTAACATATTTATTATTCTTATTTCAAGACCTTAGCATGAATAAATTCAAGCTAACCTGGGGGCTAATGTCAGGGATATACCCCGCGGTATAACCCGGCCAGGACATGGCGACTCATGGGAGCCTTGGTCGAACTTGACGATTCATTGGTGACCCAGCCGGAGGCATGACCCGGCTCGTCGTATGGCGACTCATGCGTCACCTCTATTACTGGGACACAGGACGACCAAGCCCATGGACCAACATGCAAGCTGGTGCAAGGCGGCTCGTGGACGGGCCTGGAGGGGCGGTTCACAAGAGAAGGCCCAAGGAGAGAGAGGATTCGCTCACAAAGGAAACAAGACCCGGATTAGGATTCATGAAATACTAGTCCTAGTCCTACTCCCAGTAGGACTCTACATGTAAACCTACCCCTTCCACTTATATAAAGAGGGGTAGAGCGCCCCTAGAGAGACAAGTTAGACAGACACAAGTCATTAGAGATAGACAGATCAGAGGCTCTCGAGATTAGAGGTAGTAAGACAACACCCTTGTAACCGAGAGATCTTCCTCATCATCAATACAAGACAAGCAGGACGTAGGCTTTTACCTCCATCGGAGGGGCCAAACCTGGGTAAAATCGCGTCTCTCGATTCCAATCAATCCCTCTCAAGCCGCCACATAGTTGCGATGGCCTCACACCTACGTCCGTTAACCCGGACATCTTGTCGTGACAAAACCATGACATGCCACTTCTGGCAGCCCATGCCATATACGAGGAAGATTCCACAAGACTTGGCGATCAAGACAAGGATCGTCTCCACCGACGTAGCTGACTAGGACTCTTCTAATCCCTAGGCCTCTGGTACATTATATAAATCGAAGCCAGGCTAGTCGATACACAATCTAGATCACAACCTCATATTCATTACAACCATCTCGTGGTAGATACCTGCACTATGTACTATCCCCATATTAATACAACCAAAAGCATGACGTAGGGTGTTATCTCCTTGAGATAGTCTAAACCTGGGTAAAATCCTGTGTCCATGTTACCATCGCTCCAAGATGCCGAGCTTAGGAGCCCTACTACAAGATATGTCGGATTTGACACTGATAGCCTGCTTGGCGGATGACGGTGGCGGGCTTGTCTCCTTTCGCTATAGGCAGTGGCGGAGCTTGTAGTTTGGCATGCCAATTAGGCTAAGCTGAAGAAAATTGTTGACAGATTTAACCTCACTAAGCTAGTTGCATAGTGGAGGATTTGCTACTAGGCTAGGCCCTTGCCTGCTTTTCCCCTAAGGTAGACTCTCTGTCTACATGAGTCCTCGCGACTGAAGCATTCCCGTAGCCATGGATGACACACACGTCAGTAGAGTCGGACGTCAGGCAGCGGCCTCAGGGCATCCTTGCGGTGGCCATGCTGCAATGAATGCAAAAGTAACACAACAATCATTTGTGGCGTCAAAGATGTAGGTGATTTGTGGCAGTGGCTTTCTGTTCCCTTGTTCGCGGCGATGGTGAATTTTCATGGTTCCCATTCTCGGTGGCAGCACCTGGCGACGCATCTTCCCGGTCCATGTATGGGGGCGAGGTAGCGTGATTATGCAGTTATTTCTCTCGTAGCGACGAGGCCTCATGATTCTACACTAGTAGAAAACAAGGCTTTCGTCACAGCTCGATCTACACATTAGTCCCGGTTGCCTTATGAACCGGGACTAATTTGAGCATTAGTCCCGGTTCGAGCAGCTAGGGCATCGGTCGGGCACTAGTCCCGGTTCAAATGGGACCTTTTGTCCCAGTTGGAGACACCAATCGGGACTAAAGGGGCCGATACCCTTTAGTCCCGGTTCATGTCTCCAACCGGGACTAAAGGTGAAGCCTTTAGTCCTAGTTGGAGACACGAACGAGGACTAAAGGGGTTGGGGCTTTAGTCCCGGTTCGTAGCTCCAACCAGGACTAAAGGCTAAACCTTTAGTCCCGGTTAGAGATACCAACCGGTACTAAAGGGTTTTGAAAGTTTTTTTTTCTATTTGTTTTCTGTTTTTAGTTTATGTTTTAAATTGCTTATATCTTTTAGGATATTTGATGTTTTTGAGTGATTCTTTTTGCATTAGATTCAAAATTTTATCTAGTTTGTGTTTGTGCAATTAGTTTTCAAATTTGAATGGTTTAAATTTGAATTTTTTCAAATTTGCTTCAAACCCTTGATTGTGAATAACTTGAGTTTAAAAATAGTTTTTAATTTAATTCTTTTTGCTCCTAGGCACATGTTAAATGGTGCATGTTGAACGCACAAAAAGTATGGAGTTGAAATAAGTTTAAAAAAATGAAATGCCTTTGTAACAGATGATTTTTCGTCCAAAATCCTCATACTTTGAAAGGAATTGTCCAGTTTGTACACGAAGTGCATCTAGTTTTTACCGTAACCCTCTCAACTTTTTAGTACATGATGCTATGTGGGTGAAATAATGATACCATGCCAAGTTTCAACCTTTTCAGAGTTCATTTGTAGTGCTTTTCAATTTCAGGGTCATTTAGCTTAAAATAATAATAAATGCATGAAAAATAGCGAATGAAGTGGGAAATGGCTGAAAATTGATGATATGGCTTTGAATGGTGCATGTTGAACGCACAAAAACTCTGGAGTTTAAATAAGTTTTAAAAACGAAATGTCTTTGTAACAGATGAGTTTTCGTCCAAAACTCTGATACTTCGACAGGGATTGTCCAGTTTGTACACAAAGTGCATCTAGTTTTTACCGTAACCCTCTCAACTTTTTAGCACATGCTATGTGGGTGAAAAAATGATACCATGCCAAGTTTCAACGTTTTCAGAGTTCATTTGTAGTGTTTTTCAATTTCAGGGTCATTTAGCTCAAAAAAAATAACTACATGAAAAATAGCAAATGAAGTCAGAAAGGGTTGAAAATTGATGATGTGGCCTGGGATGAAGGTTTGAAGTTCTTGATATGGCCTGGGATGGCGTCTGTGACAACTGATCATATGACTTGACTTCATGCGTGGGTTCCGCCTTTGTCCAAGGTGCTCCATGCGCTTGACCAAAATAGGTTGCATGGATGGCCTCGACGCTTGGCAGTATGAGAGTGGTGGAGATGATGTGCGTCTCTACATGTCGATTGACATCATATGTTACACAAGCATTGTTTTAATTATATGGCTAGGTTCACTAGAACTGTATGTTTGCGTGGTTATGCAATAACGGATCAACTGTTGGTGGCAACACAAGGAGACGTTAGCTAGGTGCTGTTGTTTTAGGGTATAGGCTCGATTTCCTGTGACTGAAACTCTAGATCCGACCTGTATTAGCTGAACCTAGAAATTTCATCATTCATGCGTCATTTCCTTGTTGAAGCCACTGCATGGAGCTTACTCAAACTTCTCTGCGATGAAAACCCTTGATTTCGCATTAGCGGCTGGGTCGAGTGACGACAATCGTTCCTTCATGGAACCTCATTGTTGGAGCAGCTATCCTATTACTTTTGGGCGCCATCATTTTGTTGGTTACTTTTCTTCTTCTGCTTTTTTGTAATAATTTGACTATATGCATACTTGATGTCTTGAGTACTTTCTCCAGTTGGGTTTATAAGACGGGCATGGTTTTTTAGGACATTGATTTGACTAGCAAAATATGTGTTATATGTCCTGAAAAATATACCTTTAGATTCGTCGTCGCATCAAGTTTCTAAGCATATATTGTTTGTGTCATGTTATAAAAGTTTTATTGAGAGTGTGTAGTCTATTCTCTTTTGTTATCTGACTAGTAGCTGTGAAAAAAATCGGTAGATTGTAGCAACATGCAGTTTATCTTCCAGTTTTGGCTCTTGCGATATGAGGAAGTAGCAACTTATTCATTGACTAATTTGTACAGTCCAAATAATATTCTTTTCAAGCAGTCAGTTGATAGTGCAGCTGTATGCATGGTTCTGATTCATGGTGGTGAGGGCTCTTCCCTGATTGATGGTGTTGGTCTGCTCCTATATCGAGGGTATGGAATCCTTGCAAGCCTGTATAGATTTGTCAGGATACGTTCACATTAGCTCAAAATATATTTCTTCAAAAAGAGAGGCTAGCACCTATCATTCCTTCGTCTTCACACTCAAGCTGGATCTCTGCCTGCAAATGACGTCCAAGTTCCTTGTTTCATCTGTACCACCTTCATTTGATGGGAATGTGATGTTTTCAAGGATACATCTATCTTAGAAGTACCATGATCATAGAAGAAGAAAGTACAAGAGCTGTAAGATTCTATTATTTCCTCAATTTTTTCTATTTCCTCAGACCATTGAGTAAACGTACAATTAACGATTTTACTCCTGCTGCAGTGGTGTCTGGCTTCTGTAGACTCCCACAACCAGAAGCTATCCCTTCCATTTTTTACGTATAAGTATTGGTGATGATATAGGTACTTGATTGTGTTAGATAAGATTTATTGGACCCTTTGACACAACATTTTGTCTTCACAGTTGACCTAACGGATGTATATGCTTGTACCGTCGTACCTACCATGCATTCGGCGTCACGGTTTCCTCAACTACAACCTAAACAGCCAAACGTTGAGCAGATGTAGACCCTGAAACGGAAGTGCAGACAAGTAGATGTCCAAACTTGTTGAAAAGAGCCGGGTTCTCTGCGCACGCTGCCTTATATATCCTATAAGTAGCAAGTAGCAGCTGCTATCTCTCCCACACTCAAACCGCACTGCCCACTTCACAGGCTAGCCAGTGCTGCAGCTGCACACGTCGAGCAACATGGCTTCGAAAAACTCCGCCGTTTTCCTCCTCGGTCTTCTTCTCTCATGCGTTGCCATGAGCGGGGCGGCGAGAATCCTAGAGGATACCGTTCCATCCAAGGAGGAGGAGCACCAGTCCGAGGTGCCATCGCTTCCCAAGGTGGAGCTGCCACCGTTCCCGGAAGTGCACCTGCCACCCAAGCCGGAGATGCCCAAGGTGGAGCTGCCGCCTGTCCCGGAGGTTCACATGCCAACCAAGCCGGAGTTGCCCAAGGTGGAACTGCCAACGTTCCCAGAGGTGTACCTGCCACCGAAGCGGGAGATGCCGAAGGTGAAGTTGCCACCAATGCCCGAGATGCCCACTGTTCCTGGGGTCCACTTCTCGGAGCCGAACGCCAAGCCATGAGAACCACTTTATCATTATTGTTATTACGTTCTGCCTCGCTCGTGCTTGTACCTGTTGCTGTGGTGTTTAGTTGTGGTATTCAGCGAGTGTTGTAAGTGATCTACTTATATATATGTATATATACGAGAAATATGGTTTCACACTCTTTTCTGGTAAGAGCATTTCAGAAGTATGCATGCTTCTAAGTTAAATTTCACCGTAAGCTTTGTTTGCACATATCCATTTCCCAAACATAAAACTATATAAATATATTTTTCTCTTCAACCTTAAGTCGTCTTAGCTTTAATAGTGATATTGAGTAAATTGCGAAAAATCATCACAATTGAGTCGAAGTTATCAATGCTTCATGAAAAAACCATCAGAAAACATGCATTTCGGTGGATGTTTGTTGACTTTTGCACAACTGTGACGTTTTTTTGCAATTTACTCCATAATATTAGGACCCAACAAATTGTAGTCATTAAGTTTGCGTCAACGGTCTGAACACTAGTGATGAAGAGGGTGGCTCTAGGGTGTCACTAGAGCGGCCAACTGGTGCATGCATGACTACTATCGAGCGAACGGACGTGGCGGAGATCTGTGTTCTACTCGGGCGGCACCCTAACCCTAGTCGCCGCCGGGCCCAAGACCCCCTCCCTCCCCTCCTCCCGCCACCGTCGGAGGACGTCGCCAGCCTGCGCCCGGTGCCGACGGCGGGGGCGTGGGTCTTTCCTCTCTCCCGCGTCTCACAGGTGGCGGGGCCATGGAGGCACGGCCGATCTCGCGGAGTGGCGACGATGGCTGCGCCGGCGGCGGCGGTTGCCGGCCCTGCCTCGGAAGGCGGCGGATGCAGGCACGATGGGTTGCCCGGTCACGGGCGGCTGCGTGCGGTGGATGTCCTGGTTCCGGCGGCGGCGTCATGTGATCTATGCTGCGAGGCGCGTCATCTGGCTCTGGATCGGTGGCGGCGTCGAGGGCCTGGTGGACTGCTCGGCAGCACCTCTGGGCAGATATGTTCTGGCTGGTGCAACCGGCGGTGGTGGTCATCTTCTTCGTCGGAGGTGGCCGGCCAGAGGCTGGGTGGTCGGATCTCGAGATCCGTCATCTAGTCCCGGCTACGAGTTGGGGAGATAGAGTTGCCGGTTAAAACCGAGCCGACGGCAGACGATGACGGCGTTCTGCGCCGTTACCTTGATGAAGGCATCGTCGTGTAACTTCTGTCGACCCACTCGTGCTGCTCCGGGGGAAACCCTAGGATCTGGTGCTCCAGATCGGACGATGGCAGCATTACGGTGTCGTTTCTCTCTTGGGAGCATCGTTTGTGGAGCGGCGCTGGAGGATAGAGGCAAGAGGCGGAGTGGCTTTGTCTTGAACGGAGCTTCGGTGGAGATGTCAAGTCATGCCTGGCCGACAGGTGCTACGTTGTGTCATGCCTGGTCGGCAGGTACTACGCACGACAGATCTTCCAGAGTCTCCGCGTCGGGATGGATGAGAGCAGGGCGATGGAGTCGTTGGGCACCGTGATGGCGTCGACGGATGGCCGGACTGGCAAGGATGATGCAGATTTCTCTCTTGAAGATGGGACAGCGGTTCGATGATGATGGCGGCTTCTAAAACGTGTGCATGTGGTGTATGCTTTAGGTCTGCTGCACCGGTTGTACGTTTCGATACGTTATATGGATGGATCGGCGACGACATCGATTATAGATATGGAGAATGAGAGCACTCCACATTATCAAGTTTGTAGGTGTGAGTGAAGGCTTCGGGTGGCTTGATGTATGTTCTTGTCAGACCTTAGTGAAATAATTAATAAAGATGGTTGTATGCATTAATTGATGCAGAGGCCGGGGGTTTAACCTTCTTTTAAAAAAAAGGTTGACAAATATACAAAAGGCGGATAATAATACAACAAACAGTCAAACCAACATTACGAGTGTCCAACTCTACAAAATATTGACTGAGATGCCAGGCGCCGTGAACGCATCACTAGTTAAGCGATCGAGCAAGCAAACTATAATCAGGGTTTGAAAGCTCAAAAATAGTTATTGGGATAAATAGACAACGACCAACTTTATGACCTCTAGGTGGCAGTGCGGACCCAAACATGCTTTGGATCAAGTACTAAACTCAAATATTTGGATTTGCTAATTGTCATCTAGATGGGAATTAGAGAAGTTTCATGTAACTCCTACACTATATGATTAACCAAACAAAAAAAATCCCCATGAATATCTGCATAAAATCCAACAATGTAGGAATTAGATGAAACATAGTTATTTTTCATTTACATGAAATCTAGATTGAACTTTTACTACCTGGACTAATTGGATCACATGTAGGAAAAATATGCTGACTGGATATTTACGTGCTAGTGCTATGCATAACCACTTAGGGCGCTGCCGATCGGTAAGCTCAGATGCGGAGAAGAAAGAAATAATAGGGAACAGTCTGGTTAACAATAGCAACGGCCATTGCTAATATACTTGCTTGTGTTTTCTACGATCTGATGGTCCCTCGACAAGGCGTTTCGTCTTAGCAGGTGGCCTAATTAACGATTGTATATGATCGCTAGGTCATCATCGTCAACTGCAGCCGTACAGCCCGAGAGAACTATCTCAACCTTTCTCTTCGCCCAAATCATAAGCAGGTAGCCCGCATGAGACTCGAAATTAAAGTGCACACATGAAACGGGAAGTGCAGACGAGTAGTTGACCAACCTTGTTGCAAAGCATCAGACTATGAGCGTTTTTGAACTCTATAAATAGAACGTGACACATGCTATCACTCCCACATCAAAACCACACCACAAGAGCTAGCTAGAACAACCATAGACGTCCAGCAAAATGGCTACGAGAAACACCGTTGTATTCCTCCTCGGACTGCTCCTCTCGTCCGTCGCCATGAGCAGCGCGGGAAGAACGCTAGAGGAGGAGATGGCTCCGTCCAAAGGTGAGGAGCACCAGCCTGAGATGTCAACGCTGCCCAAGGTCGAGCTGCCACCATTTCCGGAGGTGCACCTGCCACCTAAGCCTGAGCTGCCCAAGGTTGAGCTGCCGACGTTCCCGGAGGTACACCTGCCACCCAAGCCCGAGCTCCCAACGTTCCCGGAGATGCACCTTCCAGCCAAGCCTGAGCTGCCCAAGGTGGAGCTTCAACCAAAGCCCGAGATCCCCACCATCCCCGAGTTCCATTTCCTGGAGCCAGTGGCTAAACCATGAAGGTTGCCTTCACTTGTCTTTTCTTTGTTCGCGCTCCTACATGTATCTGTTGGTCGTGTTGTGATTTCTCGTGAATCATTTGTGTGATGTGAAGCGCTTATCTATGGCATATATTTATAGACGGAATGTACATGTGCAAATGAATGTTTACGAAAAATGAAAGTGTTCATCTCTTTTTTTTTTGAAACGGGCAAAAAAGCTTTTGTCTTATATTGATATAGGAGAAGCAAACAGGTACATGGCAAGAGCCATAAAAAGAAAAGAAAAAGGGCGCTCAGCTAACCAAATCCGCAAGGCTCTTGGCTCCTGCCAGGATCCAATCTTTTCCCTCTTCCTTGATCTTGTGCATAACGACCGATGGCAGCGAGGACTTGTTGTTGAAAACGCGTTCGTTCCTCTCCTTCCATATCTCCCAAGTGATGAGAATGACCGCAGACCGCAGCCCTTTGGGAGAAGAGGTAGTGGTCGACGTGATGGCCTGCCAGTAATTAATGACCTTCACTCTAGCTTCTCCACGGCTGCTCATAAGATCCGGGCAAGAGAGCCAGGAAGCCGCCGCGGCCCATATGCGCTTGGAGTAACGACATTCGAAGAGGATGTGTCGAGCCGTCTCGGGGGAGCATCTGCAGAGCTGGCAGGTGGGGTGATGTGGCCATCCCCGTTTTGCCAGGCGATCGGCGGTCCAAAGGTGATTTTGGACGGCGAGCCACGCAAAGAAGGGGCACTTCGGAGGGGCCCAGGTCTTCCAGACAATTTTCCCAAACTGGCAAGGAAGAGCTATGAGGAATTGGACTTTGTAAGCGGAGCTGGCAGAGTAGCAACCATTAGGGGTCAAAGACCAGGTGATGGAATCCTCAGAGTCTGGAACCAGTTAAACTTCAGAAAGAAGATCCCATAGGCGAGCGTATTGTTCCAGGTGCTCAACGGTGAAGGCGTCAACCGCGATATCCAAAACCCAGTTATGATCAGCCAGCGCCTCCTGGACCGTCCGATTCTTCCTTCTGGAAGCCTTGAAAATCAGGGGAGCAAGGTCCTTTGGAGGGGTGCCATGGAGCCATGAAGAAGACCAGAAGGAGGCCTTGGCGCCGTCGCCAATGGTGACACGAGTGGCTGCGTTGAAGAGATCTAAATCCGCGGCATCATTGGGGGTTTCGGTGCCCACCCACGGCTTGTCCGGAGCCATCCACTTGTACCATAACCAGCGATGTCTAAGAGCCCTTGAGAACTTTTCCAGGTCCAGGATACCCAGTCCACCAAGCTCCTTTGGGCGGCAGACCTTCTGCCAGTTCACCTTGCATTTCCCCCCGCTGACCGTCTCTTTGCACGCCCAGAGCATTCCACGGCTGATTTTTGCGAAGGCCTTGAGGATGCCTTTGTCAGCTTTTAGCGACGTCAAAAGGAAGATAGGCATAGAGGACAAGACCGACTTAACCAGAGCGGTGCAGCCAGCACGATTCAGGAACTTGCCTTTCCACAGGCTTAGGCGGGCCACGGCCTTGTCGATGTAAGGTTGGAGGTCCACCCGGCGGAGTCTTCCCAATGAGAGAGGCAAACCCAAGTACTTGATGAGGAAGGGGGTTGTAGCCACAGGGAAATTCGCCAGAACCTCCTCAAGGTTTATGCCGGCGCACTGAATAGGGGCAATGGAGCTCTTCGCCACATTAGTCACGAACCCGGTCACCTTCCCAAAACTTTGAAGAATGCTAGCAAGGCTAGCGACATCATGTGCAGTAGGGGAGATGAAAATCGCTGCATCGTCGGCGTACAAGGAGATCCTAGGGCCCTGCAAACCCCCAGGCATGGCTAAAAGGAGGCCGGCCTCGGTAGCCTTCTCCAGGAGCCTCTGAAGTGGGTCAATGGAGATGACGAAGAGCAGAGGCGATAAAGGGTCCCCCTGTCGGAGACCCCGACCATGAAGGATATCTTTGCCAGGGATCCCATTAAGGAGAACGCGGGAGGAGGCCGTGGAGAAAAGTGTCGTCATAAGAGCCCGCCATCTCTGGGGGAAGCCGAGGCGCTGCATAAGATCTAACAAATAGTCCCATCTCACTGTGTCAAAAGCCTTGGCGATGTCCAGTTTAATGAGGAGGGCCGGAATTTTCCAGCGATGCAACTGGCGGGCGGTATTCCGGACATACATGAAGTTGTCATGGATAGTTCTAGATTTGATGAAGGCACTCTGGCTGTGGGACACGATCTCATTCATTCTTGGGCTGAGACGTCGTGCCATGGCTTTAGCTATAATCTTCGGGATCACATGTATGAGACTAATGGGTCTGAAGTCAGTGATGGATTCCGCTCCGTCTTTCTTAGGCAAGAGTACTATATTAGCGGTGTTGAGAATATGGAAGCTGGTCGCCGAGAGCTCCGAGAAAGCATTTATGGTCTTGATTAGGTCACCCTTGATAATCTCCCAGCAAGAGTGAAAGAAGGCAATAGAGAAGCCATCGGGGCCCGGGGCTTTGTCCGTAGGCATGTCGTCCATAGCTTCCTTAATCTCTGCCTCGATGAAGGGGAGACCCAAATTTTCCAGAAGGTGTACGGTAGGGTTGAGAGCTTCCCAATTGAAGTCCAACTGACGAGGAGGAGGCCGCCCAAGGGTTTGGGAGAAATGATCGAAGATCAAATTTCCCTTATCTTCATGCGTCACAGCCCAACCCGAGTTTTGCCTGAGCCTCAGGATGTGATTCTTGCGCTTTCTGGCATTGACCCGTAGGTGGAAGAACTTGGTATTAGCGTCGCCTTCGCGGAGGTAGCGGATTCTGGAAGCTTGACGCTTGCGAGATCTTTCCAGAGCGGTGAGGCCTTTGACTCGACGTTTTAGATTGGCGTGGAGCCATCTTTCCTCAAGAGAGAGCGGACGGGATTCTTGGGCGATATCCAGCTGAAGAATGACATCCAGGGCCATAAGGAGTTGCAGCTTATAGTCGGAGAAGAGCCCTTTACTCCAAGCTCTGAGTCCCAGCGCCGTGGACTTCAGCTTGTGGTTGATGACATGGACCGGCTGAGAGTGAGAAGACGGTGTGGACCAGGCTTTTTTTACGACATCCTTGAACCCAGGCATCTTGGTCCAAAAGGACTCAAAGCGAAAAACTGGAGGCTTCCGCGGACCGCTCTGGTTTGAGAGAAGAAGCAAGCAATGATCCGAGAGGGAGGAGGATAAGGCGTGCAGCACGTGATGTTCGAACCTCAGGTCCCAAGCAGCGTTACAGAAGGCCCAGTCTAACCTCACAAGGGTAGGAGTCTCTCTCTCATTGCTCCAAGTGTACTTCCTATTATGAAGTTTCAGTTCCTTGAATTGGCAGTTGGTGAGCGCCCTTCTAAACAGACCCATTAGCCGGAAGTCTAGGTTATTGTTGTTCTTGTCTTCCGCCCGATATATGAGATTAAAATCCCCAATGATGAGCCACACGGAGTCGTTCGCGGGCTTGGCGGCGGTAACTTCCGTAAGGAAGGCTTCCTTCTTGCCATGGTCGGAGGGGCCATAGACCGTGGTCAGCTTGAACGAAGTACCGCAGGCTCGAACAGAGACGTTCACCGAAATCAGGTGGGTGCCGATATGGATGTTGGAGATGTCCACATGCTCATCATTCCAAAGCAAAAGAATGCCACCCCTGGTGCCAAGAGCCGGGCGATGCGCGAAGGATCGAAGCCGAAAACCACCAATATAAGAGGTCGTTTGTTGGTCTAGCTGATCCAGCTTGGTTTCTTGAATGCAAGCGATGTGACAGGAGGTGTCTGCGAGAAAGGCATGAACGGTGTCTTTATGACCTTGGTCGTTTAAACCACGAGTATTCCAATCCGCGATGGAGAGGTCCGGCCCGATCATAATGACAACAAGGTAAACTGCTGAAAGTAGAAGACACGCCCACAGGCGACACAGCACAGAAGTAGCAACATCGACCACAGACACTTGCTCAGCTAAGACGAAGCACTCAGCGGAAAACGGCAAAGAAGCTAGGGGGACACGTCCTGCGCAACGGGCTCACACCCTCCGAGGCCTCCCATGGCGATAAGGGACTCATCAGCTTCCTTCATGTTGCGGATGTTGAGCTTGAAGAGCTTGGAGAAGGCGTCAATCGTCGTGTTCGGGAGCTGCGTGCTGAACTTTTTGATATAGGCCTTCTGTGCCTCCAACAAGGGCACTCCATTCGCAGCCACGCCCATCTTGGAGTTCAAGACCTGCACCGCCTTGTCCAAGGCATGCATCTTTGGCTTGCTGCCCAACCGTGCACTGCAGCGAGTTTCGGAGACGGGCTGCACCTCAGGCTTCCTTGGCAGCTTAGACACCGGTGTAGGGCACGGTAGAAACGGCTCCAACGGCCGCACGAAGAGGTCTCCAAGGACAGCTCCATCGGATGGAGTAGAGCCCTTGCTCGCGACTTCATCATGCTCGGGGAGGAGGTCCTCAGCGTCCATAGCGTCCTCCCATGACTCTGGAACTACGACGGGAGAAAGAGGTGGTGCAGGTGGTGCATCCAGAAGAAGCAGAGAAGCAGGCAGCACCGGGTTGTCCTCCACCTCTTCATCCCAAGTACTGCCCCTAGACGGCTCTTCGACGTTCGTGGGAGGCGGCGAGGCCAACCTCGAGGAACCGTAGATGATCGCCGGCGGGAACTCCTTGATCGCCAAGTTCCAAACCGTACAGGTTGCATCATACGTGATGACCGAAGCCAACTTAGCCTGTGGCTCGGGCTGCTGCGCGATGTAGTGGCGACGATGATCTCTGTGGTGTCCGGCAGGGCGGCCGTTATTGCGTCCAGCAGAGCGGCCACACCTCCCATCGTGTCGATGTCCTCCCGAGGACGAGAAGGCCTTGGCGTGGGGGGCACGCGAGGCAGCGCGACGCGACAGGCCACGGTGCGGCCGGTGCTGATCCTCGTCGTCTTCATCTTCACGGCGGTGTCGCTTGTGGGAGACACGGTCATCACAACCTGCCCCATGACGAGATCGACTGCGGCGGCGGTCCTTGGACTCCGCGGAACCCGAACGACGATGGGTCGAGGCCCTCGAGCGGGGGCGCCGTGACATGTGCCTCTCCTCGTCACGCAGCCGCGTACAGGTTTTGCCCTCACGTACAATAGGGACGGCCGAGTGCATCCGCTTGGTGCTCTTCTTCGCCATGACGTCGAGCAAAAGCCGGGCCAAGCTCACCCAAGGCCGGTATGGGGGCCGGCAGCACCGAGCAAGCCTCCTCGCTGACCGGCCGGCCATCAACGGTGCCCAGATGGCACGGAGGAAGGGAGTAGGAGGCCGGTCTGAAATCGATGAGCGGCTCACCACCATCGAGAACAGGTGCTCCGATGAAGTCTTCGATGCGGTCGACGTGTAGCAGCACACGGAAAGAGATGTCGTGCTTCCATTGATCTGGCCTGTCCTCCTCGATGCGAACCCTGGAGGAGAGACCGCCCGCCCCTTTGTTGACCAGCGTGCACCAAAGAATTTTCGGAATCCGGTGAGGGGACGCCGTCCAAAGCAACACGCCGAAGGAGGAGGTGTCCTTCATGGTGGTGAAGCCCTCATCAAGGCGTTGAACCGCACATTTGCGGCCCACGGGCAGATCCACCACCTCCGGTCTCCACGCGAACGGAGGGAGCCCCTCGACGACCACATGAACGCGGAAGTGGAGGTCGGCGTTGTAGGTGTGGGAGACGGCGTGCCATGGCCGGAAGTGGATGTCGAGGCCGTCCATCTTGAAGCAGTAGCGATCCGTCCGCATGACCTCGTTGCGGAGCTTGGTGGTGGCGAACTTGATGAGGAACTGCTCCGGGTATTGGGAGCTAACCATCAGCTCCGACTCCCAGAGACGGAACTTACGTCGGAAGGCGGCGTCGACGTCGGTTCGGTCCATCCCTGACGGAGCGGAGATCACCCAAGCAACTATGGCGGTGTTCTCCCAGTCAAGCCGCTCGCGGTCCAGGTCGTACGAGGTGGCGATGTAGCAGGAGTCTTCTTCTTCGCGCGTGGTGGGGTGGCCCAAGAACGACATGGTCGCCGGGGTAGGGGCGTCTGTCCGACGCGGCAGCGTAAAGCTTGGAGACGGTGACTGAGGGTGAGGCTTGCGGTATTGAGGTTTGGAGCAGGAGGCGACCAAGTGATCCGGGGAGCTGCAGCGGAAGCACGCCTTTGGGCCTTTATTTGAAGAGGAAGGAGTCGGGGAGGCGCTCCATCGGGTGGGAGAGAGGAGGTGGCGGCGGCCGGCCTCAAACGACACAAAGGCCCTTCGAGCTTCGCGTCTGTCGCGGCGAGACATTACTCTCATCCATCCGTCTTCCGAGGCAACGGCGGCAGGGCCCAGGCCCGTGGAAGCCGATCCGTTTCGAAGGCGCGGGCTCGCGTGGGCCCCTCCAAGGTTTGAGGACGTCGAGGACGGCAGGTTGAAGCGGACGGCCTTCTTGGCGAGGCTTCGTGCCGGAGCGCCAGGTGTCGTGGGCTCACGAAGAATGCCCACCGGGACCGTGGACGAGGCGGAGAGAGGCGGAGAGGCTACTCGGCGCCATGCAGCGAGCGAAGCGCAGATCGCCTCGCAGTCTTCCGACGATGGCTCGTCGAGAGGAGACTCCGGAGCGACCCCACCCTGAAGCGTATAGGGTGGCCTGCCATCGCCCTCCAGCGCCAGTAGGGCAGACGAAAAGGTCGTCGAAGACGCGGGTCTTGCAGCAGCTCTTGAAGGTGGGAACGACGAGGTTCCTAGGAAGGCTGGAGTAAACCCTGGTGGGATGGATGGAGGTGGAGGAGGGGGTGTAGAGGTCTGGAGAAAGGGTTAGGGCGGCCACCGAAGCAGGAGGACGGCGGTGGCGGCGCACCGCCGCGTCGCACGGCCGCCTCGCAGGAGCGCCTCGCTCTAACGGTCATCTCCCGTATTGCCCTATGTCTGAAAGTGTTCATCTCATTTGTTTCCCTCTTCTCTGAAAAACATTTGAAAAGCTTATATCATACAAATGCACGATTTATTATCAACTATTCTCACCGACAAATTGCTTTTCACTTCATATTCTTTCACCTACAACCACCGCACGCACTACTAACTCTAAGATGCAATATTGCAGCGCATATGGTGTCCTTTGATTTTCATGCTTAAATACCTTGCAAATTAAGCGCGATTTAAGGACTATTCTGAAATTCCTAGCAATAATATAAACAATCTACATGGCCACAAAGGGCTCAGTGGTAGATGAGATGGCAACGAATTCCCGTCCACTAATACATGTCGAATTGTACTATATTGTTTTTCAGAAGAATGATAAATCCCTGGACTTTGTATTGATCGATGCATGCACACAATTAAACATTGTTAATTCTTTAAACACCATCAAACATTGGGGCCAAATAAATCAGCTTACATAATAAGAATGATTTTTTTTTGGAGACCATTTACATTGGACCTACCAGGATGCAGATTCTCCACGGTCCTACCACAAACTCTATGATTGTGGACCACAATCCACCGATTGATCCATATAGAAGCTAATAACGTGTGCAATATTTTAAAACAACACCTTAAAAATGAAATACTCGTTGGCACGTCAATGTTGGATGATCCAAGCAAAATGTGAACATGGGACAATCACCCGCGAATAGTGTGTGGGTGTCGGCACTGCCTGGTCTAGCCGATGGTGAATCATAGTTTTCACTAGGATAGTATACAACTCGATGTCAATCGATAGTTAATGTCGCAATCCAGGCTACTAGCCAACTCACATAGAATTAGTTGGCCAAAGAAGATTTCGCCGAAAGAGAAACGTCATCACACTGTTCCTGTTCCTGGTCGTTGTTGTCCTATTGTCTCTGTTGATGTGCGGAAGACTTGTATAGGATCTGTCTTTATGTGAGATCAATAAGATCAAATTTTTTGAAGATACAAAACATGTTCAAAAGTTCTGAATTTTTTTGGAGACACACATTCAGGTGTGATGTACAAGCACACAAAGTTTCAGCTCCTAATTCGAAATACCACTAGTAGAAAACGACCCATTTGCCCCGGTTCCAGAGGCTCATTAGTCCCGGTTCTGGAACCGGAACTAAAGGGTCAGGACTAAAGCCCCAAATCTTTAGTCCCGGTCCGCTTACAAACCGAGACAGAAAGGGCTCCACGTGGCCTCTGCGGGGAGCCTAGGCAGGCGGACATTTAGTCCTGGTTGGTAACACCAACCGGGACCAAAAGGCGTCCACGCGTCAGCATCTGAGAGGAGCTGGTTTTTTGTTTTTGAAAGGGGGGAGGGGGTTAGGGGTTTTTGGAGGGTTAATTTAGGGGTTTTATATTGTGTTAGCTAGCTAATTAATAGAGAGAAGTGTCCTCTCTTTTTTCGTGCTTGGTCGACGATATCTACTATAGAGAGAACTCGACACGCTAGCTAGTAAGCAAATGAAGGAACCATTAAGTACAGAACATCGTCATGAACATATAGAGAGAGAAGTGCGACCTCTCTTTCTCCGAGAGATTGGTCAAACAACAAGTTTTCATATATCTATCTGATGCTACTAGCTACATATATACAATATAGGATCTATTACAATCACTAACATCTAATATCAAATTCCAGATGGTATTCTTTCGCTTTATTTATGACATGGTCAAGAAAGAATCCCATCAATTCTTCTTGAATTGCTCGTATGCGATCATGTGATAGGAGTTCATCGTGCATCCGCCACATCTATTTTGAAGAAGAGGGTTAATACATATATATGAATAAAACTCAACACAAATCATTGCAATAAAATAAAATTGTAGTATTATTGCTTAAGCACTTCATATTGTTTTTCAGAGTAGCCCTACTTAGGGGTCGTCGCGTTGTAGATGAACTCGCAAACGTAGTATCCACAAAAATCATTCCCGGCTTCCTGCCACAAGCACTTCACGAGAAATAGAGTTCAATCAAACAGATAATCAAGCATGATAAATGGTATTAATGAAACTAGAATTAATGGGAGATGCGCGAAACTAGCTAGTACTACTTACTTTTGGGTGTGTAAATTGCAGCTCCCCCGACAATGCCGGAACAATTACGGTGAACTCTTTCCAAACCCTGCTAGACAAAGAAAATAATTACTTGTTATCAGGAAATGACCAAACTTTCCGATATGATGCGTTAATGATCGATTGAACTTACTTTTGGAGCATTTCAGTCATGTCCGCATAATCCTGGTGATCTTTTCATTTCGAGTCTAAGCACTACACCATAACATTACATTCCTGACAGTCAGGTTGGTCGGGAATACAAGTTCCGCCAACAGACAGTCGGTTGGGAAAGATTATTGCCGACCAACATTGTCTGTTGGAGAAAGTCCAGGCGGGAAAGCCCTTTCCCAACCGACTGCTTGTCAACTTTGGTGTATCTTTTCCGACCAACATTCTGTTGGGCCTGCCGTGGGCCTTTCCCGACCAACGGTCCATTAGGATTGCCATGTCCCTTTCCCAACCAACTATCCGATAGTGTAATTTTTTGCCAACCGACGATCTATCAAGGATACCATGGGCTTTTTCGACCAATCTGATAGGGTATTATTTCCCGACCAACATACTGTTAGGCCTGACATTAGCTTTTCCTGTTAGGCCTGGCATTAGCTTTTCAACTGTCAGACAGGTTTTGTTCTGCTAACCAGCATCAGTTAGCCCTCCCATAGCTGGATTTCACATTACCAAAAGAATATCAATCAAGTTGCATAGTTCAAAACAGTACGTGCATGTCTTCCAACAATATATAAAACCAGAACCAAATAATTCACATATAAACCACACATTCAATAATTTTCACAAATAAACAGTTCATCTGTTATGAACTAATGACCATCCAAGTTTCCTATAAACTAATGTAACTAATTAAATAGAGAGGAAACACTATGGTTCATGTATGAGCAAAAGTTCCTCGCTTTGTTTCCATGAATGTCTAAGAGGGCACATTATCTGCCTTGGCTCCTTGTAGTGGGGTAACTACATACCCATCCTCACAGCCTTCCACCAAGATGCACCAAGATCCTTGCAACATTCTTGTGCTTGACATCAAAACCTTCATTGTTCATCTCAATATCTTCCATCTTGAACATCTGAAGTCAAAATCCCCAGTTAATATTCCATACGATAAACAGAGAACATGATATTTTCTATAAGTTTCATTGAATACCATTTCATACCAAACCAACTGAAGAGAATTTATTATCACTGACGAGAAAAGGGGTACCTTTCTAAAAGAATTAGAAGGGAGCATACCTTTAGCTCCCCTCTTTTGGGTTTCTTCTAAACCTTGATACAATGCATCCTAGTCTATGTGCCCGTATGGGATACCTCTCTTCAGGCCATTCCTACAAAAAATAGTTTCACATCATTTCATTATTCATCTAGACAATGTACACCACACAGCCAAAACCTAGAAGTTGCACATGGGTTACAAAGTGGTTCTTATTTAGTGCACTAGTTGTTATAGTGGAGCTTCAATACAATAAATTTAAAAATTACATAGTTATAGACGTGTATATTGGGTGATACAACATAGAAATCAATTGTGCAACACGTTTACCTTTGTTTGTGTTTGAGATTATTAGCCGGGAATAACTATGACGATCTGAAATCGTTAGACCATACTTCAAATGATAAATAGTTTTTGCTTAGGCCAGATATACTATTCTTATATAAATCTAGGAAAACAAAAATATTAGTAATTTGTTTCATGCCTCCCCAATTCACTACATGGGAGAAAGAGGTGGTCAAGAATGCACTGATTTGCGCGCTTAGGATACAACTAAAAAAACGAGCTGCCAAAAGAAATTCTAAGTATAACTAAATATGACTTTTATAAGCAACATGTGCTAAGATACTCCTTAATTGTAGTTGTAGATAAGACCATCATAATTTAAAAGAGTTCCCGTTAGATATCCTTCCCATGGAATATATATATATATATATATATATATATATATATATATTCATTGCATTTATCTTCTATACCCAGATTCTTATGACATTTTGCACAAAATATGCTATATAAATGAAGATACGTATGCCATGGAAAGAAAGCTAGGTAGCACCTCTTTGTATCATCAAGCACTAAGCGTCAAATTTGAAGTTAAAGAACGTAAATAGCTATGGATAACAAACCAATTATTTGCATATGCAGCAGCAGCACCGTGATGCGGAGCTGCCATCATCAACACACAAGGGGGGAGCGAACACACAAGGAGCTGGTGTCACCAAGAAGATAAATTAGAGATAAAACACAAGAGGATAACAGAAGAGACATAAGTAGATGAGAGAGTAGATTCTTTTAGAAACTGAAAGCTATCTGCACACATTGCTGCATGAAGACAATACTATAGTGTTTCATCCATTCGGTCTCTCATAGGTTGTCAAAGAAGAATATTAAATCTACTAAGTACTCTTCGCCCCAAAATAAGTGTCTCACCTTTGTACTTGTACAAAGTTGTACTGAAGTTGAGACACTTATTTTGGGACAGAGGGAGTAACTGTCTGAATCCCCATTGTGAAATATATCAAGTAATTGGACAAGCTAATTCCAAAGTGATACTTTACGACATGACTTCAGTGCACAACATAAATATAACTACAATTTACACTTAGTATCCCATACCGTAGGTTGTTCCCTCATTCCCAATGATGACATGTAGGTTTCTCCCATGGACTCTTTGTAACTCTCCAATTCCTGTAATTCATTAAGATTGAACATGAATTTGTCAAATAGGCATATAAATATGTTGCTTAGAAGTTGGAATCACTACGTAGTTCCATTTAATTCTAAGAGAACTTGTAATTATAAGATGTAATTGTGTGATGGCATCTAAGGTGAGCGTACAAAATGTCAGTATAAATAATAGTATATGCATTTTGGAAACTGACAACTCTGTTGTGCCAAACAACAAAGTGAGTACAAATATGTGGAATGGATGACAATATATTCAAATGATATTACACACTTGCAAATTTAAATTAATAATGCTTATCAAAATGGTCTGTGACTAATAAATCTGGCATATGCTTGTATGGCATGGTTCATAATTAATTCTAGAAGACAATGCAATTGCCAATAGTATTTACATGAATGCTCACTGAATCTGAAAAAATGTTCAGACTGGAAGATGAAACAGTTGCATATAAATCTCAATACGGAACCAAGAAGAAAGGCAGGGAAACACATCAATAATAGTCCATACACTTAAGAGCACCTTCATGTGGCTTGTAGCATGGATTTCAAGTCATGCAACTAGTCACGACTAGTCATTGACTAGTCGATGAGTCGCAAAATAATGTAGACTCAACTTAGTGTTGACTCGAGTCACAGGTCGCGACTAGTCGCAATTGCAGGCTCGACTTTTTTCAAGTCGCTACCCCAGAGCGACTTGAATGAGTCGTGGCTTGAAAACCATGGCCTGTAGATATAAAACATGTAAGAGAGCTTGCTAGGAGACTTGCTGAATATGAATATGCTTTACTTCGGATAACTGAATGTGTGTTGGATTCTGTAACCAAGCTTAATGTCTTTATCTTCTAATTATTATGGCTGGAGGAGAAAGTTTCAATGGAAGTACAATTCGATATGAAAAGACTTTCGTGCATTCTAAAGATTATTTAGTTTAGGAAACTACAAAAAGATATATCATTGACAGCGTCATCGACTTAAAGTTCTTCCTCACTGGAGACTGTACCATCAAAGTTATTAAAATGCATCAATGACCAGAAATTATGGGTTGACTTACCCAAAAACAAAATTTCCATAAGGCTATAGCAACAAGGATTTTTGGGAAGAAAACACATAAATAGCATATTGACCAGAACAATTCAATGAGTAAATTAGCAAACAACTTCAGTGCACAGTAGTAGTGCAATACCAAGAGGTGAGATAGAAGTGAAATATTACATGATGTAACCATTGAACATATATTGGAGATGAGAACACAATTAACCTCTTGTTATCTGGCCTCACCTTTGAACCCGATAGAGTTCAATGGAAGAAAAATCATTTCTTTGGTCCCACTGTATGCCTCTCCCATTCCCTTCTCTTGTTGATGCTTATAACTCCAAGTTCAGTAACGATATGCTAGGGTTGTTCATCCTGTAATAATAGGGGTTCAATCCATTAAACCAAATCCACACAGAATAAACCCAAAAGGTTAAAAGTTTGTGGTTGAAATCAGCATGATGCAAATAGAAAGGGAAAGAGAACATACCAGGCATAAGAACCTTGAGGAGACGAGCTTGGTGCCTAAGCTGATGATGCCGTTCCCTGGGAATCCAACAGTAAAAAGCCAGGAAGGGGTTGGCCACCACGAGCAGCAACGCCTCCAGGAACTACTTCACCACGACAAGCATGCTATCCTACTATGGGGCAGTGCTCCTCTGCAGCAGGTTGAGCCCGGTCTTCACCGAGATCTGCCCAGTGCCCGCCGTGAGGATGAGAGTTCGAGCACAGAGAGCACCTAGTCGGAGGAGAGGATTTGAGCGTGTGAGGGCAGTCGATGTGGGGCGGCAGGCCAGCAGGGTCATGCGGGGGGGAGCGGATGTTGCGGGGCCATGGTGGAGAGACCGGCGGCGGGAGCCCGGGGCGGCGCGCGTGGGGAAGGAGAAGGGGAAATTAGGGATTTGCCCCGTGTGCGTGTGGTGACTTATTATAGTGGATGGAAACTTTCGCGGGCTTGGGCCAAATCTTGGCGCTAAATATTTCCTTTAGGCGCGCAGGTCCATTGCAACACACGGTTGGTCGGTGTTATTTACCGACCCACAGTTCGATGTGCATAAGAGCTTTCCGACGGATCATTTGACAAGGAATATTATTGTATTCCCGACCGACTATGTGACATTATTTATAGATTTTCCTCACCAACTGTCTGTCACATTTACTATAACCTTCAGTAATAAGGGAAACCGAATATGCACAAGACAGTAACACTCACTTGAAGTTATAAGGAAAGAGTATTGTCTCTTTGTTTTGATTTGCAAACGACGATTGTAGCAAGTTGTCCTCGATTTCTGTGACATTCTTTTTAATCGTATACTCATGTATGATATTTGGGTTAATGAACCCAATGTCATAAATTTGTGCTTTTCTGCATTCGACGATCTTCAATCTGCATAATATAGTGAGGATAATTATATATATATATATATATACAATGAAAGAACTGAGCTATATATAGAAACTTAATTACAAAAGTAGTACTTAGAGACGGTAGAAAGTCACGATTGTTTTGTCGATGGCCTTTTGATTGTATAACTGGAATAACTATTCAAATTCAACAGATAACTTCTCCACTCCAACGAGGTCGTGCTCCTCTTTAATTCTCATCATCACAGTATCCAGGCTAGATTCGCGGCATGTACGGTTTCTAGGTACCAATCATGGAATTTTCGCATCATCGTTGTTAGAGGAGGAGGATCAGGTTTGACTAGAGACTGCCCGTACCGGTATCTGAATCTGTCCACCTCCAACGGCTCAAACAGTATATCATCGCTCATGTAATTAGCAGGATTGGTACCGGGAACCATCCCCGGATGATGAGCGGCGATATCAATAGACACCTTCAGCGGGGGGCACGATTGGTTAGCCTGTTCGCCGAGCTGGGGAATTGTTTTCCCACTTCATCGTTTTGCTAACCTCTCATCACTGGAAGTAGTTCCCGTCCGCACCGCATTTTGATATGCCTTTTTAGTAGCGCGGACATAGTTGGTATCCAGCGGAGGCGGTGGTGGTCGCTTCAGGGCCTCGACAGTGCACTTCGATGCCACCGGATCTATCGTCTGCTTCGGAGGTGGATCTTTCTTTGCAAAATGGGCCCTCACTTGGTCTTGAGAGATCTTTGCGGTTTCCTCCGCGGTCCTCTCGTATGGCAACTTTTCCAATGGCTTGAGAGACTTAGGACCCTATTCATATGGCCTCCCGCCACTGGCTGTACTGCTAGCAGCCGGAGCGATGACATCTCTCTTCCGTCGTTGCTTACGAGTCGGAGAAGGAGGCGGAGTGCTCCGACGTGCCGGAGGAGGAGGAGCGGCGGCGGCTGTCTTCCACCGTTGCTGAGGAGGCGGAGGGGGAGGCGGACTGCTCGAACACGCCGGAGGAGGCGGAGGAGGAGGCGAAGTGCCTTGATCGCTGACGTCACGCGCCGGACGAGGCGAAGGAGGAGGAGGAGTACCTTGATCCCTCGCCGGAGGAGGAGGAGGAGGAGGATGAGTGCCTTCATCACTCGCCGGAGGAGGAGGAGGAGGCGGAGGCGTCCAGTTCGGAAGCTTGATGTGCTCCTTCTGCCATAGACATGTACTCCTCAGAGCAAATCTCAGTTGAGTCTCCCCTTCACCTGTAGGGTGGTCAAGCTCGAGCTCCTCAAATCCCCCCATTATTTCATCCACTTGCACAACAACATAGCCATGTGGAATCTGACCGTGGTGAAAAGTTCCGTCGGTTCGAGGAGGTGCAACAAAGCCATCAGCCGCCTTGAGGGTGAGGTTAACGCATTTCGTCATAAGCTCACAATGTTGGCCATCTGTGATAGAATCCACGGGGTAGCTAGGAGCCGTGAAGTCAGGATGCCAAAGGAGCTCTGTGGAAGCCATGCTGCTTCTCCGCTGAGATGGTGGGGTAGCTTCTGGGGTAGCTTCGTGCCCCTGAACAAGCTGCTGGTCGAGAGCTCGCTGGCTCATAACTTCTTCCTCTATCCTTCGTACTCGTGCATTGAGCTCCTGCACGATGCTCAGCTCCTGTTTCCTCTTCCTCTTCTGGCTTTTGTAACCGCCTGCGTCGGGATACCCAAGCTTCCACGAAACGGAGTCTGGCGTGCCTCGTGTTCGTCCAAGGTGCTCAGGATTCCCGAGGGCCTCAGTCAGCTTGTCCTTCTCTCTGTTGGGAATGGACCTCCCTTCCAGCACTTCCTTGATAACTTGCTTAAGCTTCCTGACGGTTATTGCACATTGCTCGTCCGTCTAAACGCACTTCCCTGTTTCAGGGTCCAAAGTTCCCCCAACCCCGAAGAACCAAGTCCTTCAACGGTCTGGCCATTTGGCTATCTCTGGTTCGACCCCTTTAGCTCGCAGGTCATCCTCCCATTTGTCCCACAACGGACGGGCTCTAAGGTAGCCACCTGACCCCGTGCGATGGTGATACTACTTCTTTTCAGCATTTTTCTTGTTTATCACTGACATTTTCTTACTCTTTTCAGAAGTCTTGTAGGCCACGAACGCGTCCCATTGATCTCTTATCCCTGCATATCGGCCGACGAATACTGGAGTCTTCTCTTGGTCGACAAACTTAGCTTTCAACTCATTCTTCCACCTCCTGAAAAGATCTGCCATCTACTTAAGAGCACACGACCTGACTAGTGTCTCTATAACTGGATTACTCTCATCCTCCTCGGGCGATAGGGTGAAATTTGCCTTCAGGTCCTTCCAAAGATCTTCTTTCTGTCTATCGATGACATAAGAAACTTGAGGGTCACAGTTCTTAGCGTTCTTAGCCGGCTCATTCCATTGCTGGATGCTGATCGGGATGCTGTCCCTGACAATAGCTCCACACTGAGCAGAAAATGTATCCTTGGTCTTCTTCGGTTCAATCGGTTGGCCATCGTTCGTGATTAAGGTAATCGTGAACTTTTCATCAGCGCGCAACCTTTTCTTCGGGCCTCGTCTCATTACTGAAGTTTCGGTTGATCCGGAGGGCTATAAAAGAAGAAACAAGATGAGTTAATATATGTACATACCAAAACAATTAATGCATCAATTAGTCAGCACAGGCTTAATTAACATATATACCTCGCCGGACGACTTTGCAACAGCTCCCTCCATTCGGTCACCGGAGTCGTCATCATGGTCTCCTTCTTATTCCGGCTCTCGGTCACCGGAGCCGTCATCATGGTCTCCTTCTTCCTCCAGCATTTGGTGACCGGAGTAGTCATGATCATGTCCTAGTTCTTCCGTGTCAAAATAGATTAACGAGAAGATATCACCGCCGCCGATGATCATGTCCCCTAACAACGCTTCTCCTTCAAAGTCTCTGTTCATGGTTGGATCCATGGTTTCTGCAAATATTACAACATGACAATTAATATACAAACATGAGAGATGGATATATTAATTAGTGGCAAACATAGACAAGGGATCATATTAGTGACCTCGACGCTTCTACGGTTTGGGGTGGCCTCGACAACGCTTCTAGGGATTGGGTGGCCTCGACGCTTCTAGGGTTTGGGTGGCCTCGACAACGCTTTTAAGGATTGGGTGGCCTCGTCAACACTTCTAGGGTTTGGTCGGGTGAGAGGGGGTTGATCGAAGTTACTTGAGTTTTCTTCTAGTGGTTTGGGTGGCCTCGAGAGTTTGTCGGGTAGGGGCGAGAGGGGGTAGGAGATCGACAACGCTTTTTCAGTCCCGGTTTAGGCAGACTCGAGAGTTGGTCGGGCGAGAGGGGGTTGATCGACATCCCCCCTCATGTCGAAATTACCGGAGTTTTCTATATGAACAAAAAAATGTCGGCCGGACATATCATCACGTGGCGGCGGTAACAAAACGTGATGCACATAAGTGGTTCTACGAAGGTTCTGCCTCGCTTCGTGCAACCTTCCATCGATTTTGGAAAGGTTCCACGTGTTTTTTTCTTTCATATTTTTTTATTTATGGATTTTATCATTTTTTAGTTTTCTTATTTTTGCTTTTTCTGTTTTTTAAATAAATGTCGACTATTTTTATACACACATATATATCATCATGTATCATCATACACACATATATCATCATATATCATCATACACACATATATATGAACAAAAAACATCATACACACACACACACACATATATATATATATATGAACAAAAACAAAAAATCATCCTCACGTATAGGGGAGGGGGATGTGGCCGGAGTGGAGTGGGGTGGCCGGCGTGGGGCGGCCGTAGCGGGGCAGGGCGGTCGGCACGGCGCGGGGCGACCGGAGCGGGGTGGCCGGAGTGGGGTGGCATGGGGCGGGGCGGCTGGAGCAAGGTCGGGGAAGGCGGCCGACGACGAGGACGACGATGGAGAGCGCACGAGATTTGGGCAACCTGACAGCGTGGGTGGGGATCTGGCCTTTGGGGGAGTGAATGGGTCGAAAACTGCGAAGTGTGGGGTTTTACACAGGGAGCATTGGTCCCGTTTGGTGGCACAAACCGGTACCAATGCCCTCCTTTGGTCCCGGTTCGTACCACCAACTGGGACCAAAGCCCTGTTTTCGGCAGCCCAAAGGGCGGGAAAGCACCCCCCCTTTTGTCCCGGTTGGTGGCACGAACCGGGACCAAAGGTATTGGTCCCGGTTCGTGCCACCAACCGGGACTAAAGGGATCCAACTAGATGGCCCCGGGAAGCACCCCCCTTTCGTCCCGGTTGGTGGCACGAACCGGGAGCAAAGTTGGGTATTGGTCCTGGTTCGTGCGAGCAACCGGGACAAAAGGGGGGTGCTACACGGGGACAAATGTTTAGTCCTACCTCGCTAGCTGAGAGGGCTCGAGAGTGGTTTATAAGCGCTGCTGCACTAACCCTCTCGAGCTCCTATCAACTGCAGGCTTACACGCCTATTCGCACACTCCTCTGCCTGTGGGCCTACTGGGCCAGCTGCGGGCCTGAATCTTGGCCCAACTAGCTGGTTGGGTTTCTAGTCGTATTCAAGCTGTGGTGGCCCAGTAGGCGACATTTTTTTTAAAAAATCCTGTTTTTTGTTTTATTTGTTGCTTTATTTATTTTCTTTTATTTCTACTTATAGTTTTTCAGTGATTCTTTTTGCTTTTAGGTCACAAAAATTATAAACTTTCTGTTAGTGCCATTAGTTTTCAAATTTGAATAGTTTAAATTTGAATTCTTTGAAATTTGTGTGAATCACTAGTTTGTGAATAACTTTACTATAAAAATAGATTTTTGAGTGATTCTTTTTCCTGCTATTTAAAATTACTTTATTTTAACATTATATTCAATTTGGTAATTTTTAGGTTATTTTAAATGGTTGTTTAAATCAAAAACAGATTTTGTTATTTTAGTTTGCTATTAAAGTTTCTGACAAAAAATTTCTTTATAAAAATTCTTTTTGCTATTAATGTTTAAAAAAATACATTGATAATTTTAGTTGCATAAATTTTATATAATTTTAGTTTCAAAAATACTAGAGGTTTATAAAAGCTTTTAGAGTTTCTTTTTGCTATTGAAGTTCTATAAAACCTTTTTAGTTGATTCTTTTTGCTATTGAAGAATATTATAGTTCATAAAATAATATTTAAATTGATTATTTTTAGTTCATTCTTTTTGCTATTAGGGTTTCATAAAAAAAATTTAGTTGATTATTTTTGCTATTAGTTCATTATTTGAGCTAAATGACCCTGAAATTGAAAAGCACTACAATGAACTCTGAAAAGGTTCAAAGTTGGCATGGTATCATCATTTCACCCACATATCATGTTCTAAAAAGTTGAGAGGGTTACGACAAAAGCTGGATGCACTTCGTGAACAAAATGGACAATCTCTTTCGAAGTATCAGGGTTTCGGACGAAAGCTCATCTGTTATAAACGGATTTCATTTTCTTGAACTTATTTGAACTCCAGACTTTTTGTGTGTTCAAAATGCACCAATCAAAGCCATATCATCAATTTTCAACCCTTTCTGGCTTCATTTGTTATTTTTCATACATTTATTGAGTTTTTTTGAGCTAAATGACACTGAAATTGAAAAGCACTACAAATGAACTCTGAAAGGTTGAAAGTTGGCATGGTATCATCATTTCACCCACATAGCATGTGCTAAAAAGTTGAGAGGGTTACGGAAAAAGCTGGATGCACTTCGTGTATAAAACGGATAGTCTCTTTTGCAGTATCAGAGTTTCGGACGGAAACTCATCTGTTACAAAAGGCATTTCATTTCTTCATATATAACTACAATGATATTCTAGATCAAAGGCATCATCATAATACTTGTGGAGAGAAAGTCTTCACTTTTTCTTTGCTTGTGTCCTTTGCTTATTGCACCGTAACCATGGATAATCTTCATTGTTTAACAGGGTGCTTCGGTCAGCCTTGACTTTGAAGGGAGGAATTTCCTGAAACTTTTCATAATCTTCAGACATGTCTGTCTTGCCCTCCAATCCCATGACGTCTCTTTTTCCTGAAAGAACTATGTGACACTTTGGCTCATCTTATGATGTATTCGCTTCCTTATCTTTTATTTTTCTCGGTTTGGTAGACTTGTCCTTAACATAGAAAACCTGCGCCACTTCATTAGCTAGGACGAATAGTTCGTCTGTGTACCCAAGATTGTTGAGATCCATTGTTGCCATTCCGTAATGCGGGTCTACCTATACCCTGCCTCTTGTAAGATTGACCCATTTGCATAGAAACAAAGGGACCTTCAAATCATATCCATAGTCAAGTTCTCATATCTCCTCTATGTAACCATAATATGTGTCAACCTTTCCATTGGTCATTGATGCATCAAAGCGGACACCGATGTTTTGGTTGGTGCTCCTTTGATCTTGGGCGATCATGTAAAATGTATTCCCATTTATCTCGTACCCTTTGTAAGTCAATACTGTCAAAGATGGTCTCCTGGCCAACGAGTACAACTCATCAGAAACAGTGTTGTCACACCTGAGATGTGTTTGCAACCAACTGCCGAAAGTCGTGATGTGTTCACATGTAATCCAGTCGTCACACTGCTCTGGGTGTTTGGAGCGCAGAATGTTCTTGTGTTCATCGACATACGGGGTCACGGAGGTAGAATTCTGTAGAACCGTGTAGTGTGCTTGAGACCAAGAATGTCCGTCCCCACATATTATTGACTTCGCTCCTAGCGTGCCTTTTCCACTCAGTCTCCCCTCATACCGCGATTGAGGGAGACCAATCTTCTTAAGGTCAGGAATGAAGTCAACACAAAACCCAATGACATCCTTTGTTTGATGGCCCATGGAGATGCTTCCTTCTGTCCTAGCGCGGTTACGGACATATTTCTTTAGGACTCCCATGAACCTCTCAAAGGGAAACATATTGTGTAGAAATACAGGGTCCAAAACGACAATCTTGTCGACTAGATGAAGAAGGACGTGTGTCATGATATTGAAGAAGGATGGTGGGAACACCAGCTCGAAACTAACAAGACATTGCGCCACATCACTCCTTAACCTTGGTAGGATTTCTGGATTGATCACCTTCTGAGAGATTGCATTGAGGAATGCACATAGCTTCATAATGGCTAATCGAACGTTGTCCAGTAGAAGCCCCCTCATTGCAACCGGAAGCAGTTGCGTCATAATCATGTGGCAGTCATGAGACTTTAGGTTCTGGAAGTTTTTCTCTGCCATATTTATTATTCCCTTTATATTTGACGAGAAGCTAGATGGGACCTTCATACTCAGCAGGCATTCAAAGAAGATTTCCTTCTCTTCTTTGGTAAGAGTGTAGCTGGCAGGGCCTTCATACTGCTTCGGAGGCATGCCGTCTTTTTCGTGAACACGTTGCTGGTCCTCCCGTGCCTCCGATGTATCTTTTGTCTACCCATACACGCCCAAGAAGCCTAGCAGGTTCACGCAAAGATTCTTCGTCATGTGCACCATGTCGTTTGCAGAGCGGACCTCTAGGTCTTTCCAGTAGGGTAGGTCCCAAAATGTAGATTTCTTCTTACGCATCGGTGCGCGTCCCTCAGCGTCATTCGGAACAGATAGTGCGCCGGGACCCTTTCCAAAGATTACTTGTGGCGGGCTTCTTCCGGTGATCTGCCTCGCCTTTGAAATGCTTGCTTTTCTTTTGACATTGATGGTTGGTCGGAAGAAATCGATGATGCCCCAGGTACACATTCTTCCTGCAATTGTCCAGGTATATACTTTGGTGTCATCTAAATAGTACGTGCATGCGTGGTATCCCTTGTTTGTCTGTCTTGAAAGGTTACTAAGAGCAGGCCAATCATTGATGGTTACAAACAGCAATGCATGCAGGTCAAAATCCTCCTGTTTGTGCTCGTCCCACACGCATACACCGTTTCCATTCCACAACTGTAAAAGTTCTTCAACTAGTGTCCTTAGGTACACATCAATGTCATTGCCGGATTGCTTAGGGCCTTGGATGAGAACTGGCATCATAATGAACTTTCGCTTCATGCACAACCAAGGAGGAAGGTTATAGATACATAGAGTCACGGGCCAGGTGTTGTCATTGCTGCTCTGTTCCCCAAAAGGATTAATGCCATCCGCACTTAAACCAAACCATATGTTCCTTGTGTCACCTACAAACTCCTTCCAGTACTTTCTCTCGATTTTTCTCCACTACGACTCGTCAGCGGGTGCTCTCAACTTTCCGTCTTTCTTACGGTCCTTTCTGTGGCATCGCATGTTCTTGGCATGCTCTTTGTTTCTGAACAGACATTTCAACTGTGGTATTATAGGAGCATACCACATCACCTTGGCAGCAACCCTCTTCCTGGGGCGCTCGCCCTTAACGTCATCAAGGTCATCGCGTCTGATATTATAGCGCAATGCATCGCATACCGGGCATGCGTTCAGCTCCTTGTACTCACTGCGGTATAGGATGCCGTCATTAGGGCATGCATGTATCTTCTGCACCTCCAATCCTAGAGGGCATACAACCATCTTTGTTGCGTACGTACTGTCGGGCAATTCATTATCGTTTCGAAGCTTCTTCTTCAATATTTTCAGTAGCTTCTCAAATCCTTTGTCAGGTACACCATTCTCTGCCTTCCACTGCAGCAATTCCAGTGTGGTACTGAGCTTTGTGTTGCCATCTTTGCAATTGGGGTACAACCCTTTTTTGTGATCCTCTAACATGCGATCGAATTTCAGCTTCTACTTTTCACTTTCGCACTGTCTCTTTGCATTAATGATGACTCAGCGAAGATCATCATCGGGCACATCGTCTGGTTCCTCTTGATCTTCAGCTTCCCCGGTTGCAGCATCACCGTATTCAGAGGGCACATAGGTGTCATCATCCTCTTTTTCTTCGCCGTCTTCCATCATAACCCCTATTTCTCCGTGCTTGGTCCAAACATTATAGTGTGGCATGAAACCCTTGACAAACAGGTGGTTGTGAAGGATTTTCTGGTCAGTAAGACTTCAAATCCCCAAATGTAGGGCATGGACAACACATAAAACCATTCTGCTTGTTTGCCTCGGCCACTTCGAGAAAACGATGCACCCCCATAATGTACTCGTCGGTGCATATGTTACCGTACATCCATTGCCGGTTCATCTGTGTGCATTACATATAATTAAGTGTGTCAAAAAACATTACAGAACATCAGGAATACAGAAGTGACAAAATTAATAGAAGTTCATCATCACATTAAAACCAAACCATGGCACTATATAATAACAAACAATAATTAACGTAAGAAAAGCATACGAGTAAGTATATTTTCCTTTAGAAAGAAGATAAGATCAAGAGGCTCACCACGTGCGGGCGATTGACGGTGGTTTCAGGACGGGGACGGGACAGGACGGACCGCCAAACATAGACAAATCTTGAAGAAAATGGAGTTTGGACAAGGAGCTTCGAGAGAAGAAAGCTTAAGTGTGGCTCGAGCATTTCATCGAACACCTCATGTGCATAGGAGGTGAGCTAGAGCACCACAAAGCTGTAACACTGTTGTCCTGGAAAAACAGAGCACTCCACGGCTCTGCCAGCGGCGCGCGAAGGTTTATATAGGCAGATCATTGGTCCCGGTTCGTGGCTGGAACCGGGACAATAGGTATCCCTTTGATCCCGATTCCAGCTACGAACCGGGACCAATGGTCGTGGGCCAGGAGCGAGGCGCTTTGGTCCCGGTTCGTGGCTGGAACCGGGACCAAAGGGGCCAGACGACCCGGGATAAATGGCCCACGTGGCCCGGCTGGCCCCTTGGGCTCACGAACCGGGATTGTTGCCACCATTGGTCCCGGTTCGTTAGCGAATAGGGATTAATGGGATTAGGAGGCCCGAACCAATGCCCTGTTTTCTACTAGTGTTTATTAGTTTCTGTATGGATCAATCGGTGGATTGTGGTCCACAATCATAGAGTTTGTGGAAGGACCGTGGAGACTCTGCATCATGGTAGGTCCAATGTAAATGGCCTACAAAAAAATTCATTCTTATTATGTAAGATGATTTATTTGGCCCCAGTATTTGGTGGTGTTTAAAGAATTAACAATGTTGAATTGTGTGCATGGATCGATGGAAACAAAGTCCAGGGGTTTATCATCCTTCTAAAAAACATTATAGTACAATTCGGCATGTATTAGTGGAGGGGAATTGGTTGCCATCTCATCTACCACTGAGGCCTTTGTGGCCATGTAGATTGTTTATATTATTACTAGGAATTTCAGAATGGTCCTTAAATCCTGCTTAATTTGAAAGGTATTTAAGCATAAAAATCAAAGGACACCACATGCGCTGCAAATATTGCATCTTAGAGTTAGTAGTGCGTGCGATGGTTTGTGTGTGGAAGAATATGAAGTGAAAAGCGATTTTTTGGTGATAATTGTTGATAATAAATCGTGCATTTGTATGATGTAATATTTTCAAATGTTTTTATGAGAACAAGGAAACAAATGAGATGAACACTTTCATTTTTCGTAAACATTCATCTGCACATGTACATTCCATCTATAAATATATGTCATAGATAAGCGCTTCACATCACACAAATGATTCACCAGAAATCACAAAAAGACACAACATGACCAACAGATACATGTAGGAGCGTGAACAAAAAGAAGACAAGTGAAGGCAGCCTTCATGGCTTAGCCGCCGGCTCCGGGAAGTGGAACTCGGGGATGGTGGTCATCTCGGGCTTTGGTGGCAGCTCCACCTTGGGCAGCTCAGGCTGGGCTGGAAGGTGCACCTCCAGGAACGTAGGGAACTCGGGCTTGGGTGGTAGGTGTACCTCTGGGAATGTTGGCAACTCAACCTTGGGCAGCTTAGGCTTAGGTGGCAGGTGCACCTCCGGAAATGGTGGCAGCTCGACCTTGGGCAGCATTGGCAGCTCGGGCTGGTGCTCCTCACCTTTGGACGGATCCATCTCCTCCTCTAGCATTCTTCCCGTGCTGCTTGTGGCGATGGACGAGAGGAGCAATCCAAGGAGGAATACAACAGTGTTTCTCGTAGCCATTTTGCTGGACATCTATGGTTTTTCTAGATAGCTCTTATGATGTGGTTTTGATGTGGGAGAGATAGCGTGTGTCACGTTCTATTTATAGAGTTCAAAAACTCTCACAGTCTGATGCTTTGCAACAAGGCTGGTCAACTACTCGTCTGTGTTAAACATATTGTTATGTAGATATTGCTTGCACCCTACGTAGAGGTAGTTAGAGAATATTAGATTGTGTTTATATTTCTATCTCTTCTCCCTCTATGTAATCTCTTCAGTTGTTTTGTTAAAAACCATATCTGTAAATCCACGAGACTTCTCTCACCCTAAGATCAATAAATACCACACGGCTCTCCCTGTTGGAGAGTAGGAACGCTTCCATAGTTTTCATGGTAATCAGAGATACCTTCTTCCACCTCGTCTAGCTACCCTCTCCTCCATCAAACTCGACTATGTCGACATCCAGCTCAGTAGGTTCCTCCGGCCTCAACAACAATGTCTCCGAACCACTCACCAGATCAAACTATATCCTCTGGCGTGCTCAAGCCCGCTCCCAGATCATGGGGGCCGGTCTCTTTGGGTATGTCAACAAAACCCTAGCCGAACCACCAAAAACCATCATCACCAAAACCGCTGAGGGCAAAGATCAAGAAGTTCCAAACCCTGCTTATGCACCTTGGCTGATCCAGGATCAGCAGATCATATCATACCTACTCTGCAATCTTTCCAAAGAAGTGATGATTCAGGTTGCATCTCTTGAAACATCTCATGCCATATGGACATCCCTTGCCAATATGTTCTCCACCCAGTCCAAATCCAAAGCCAACCATGTCCGCATGTCTCTCACTAATGCCCAGAAAGAAACCCAATCTGCCGCTGTGTACTTCGGACACATGCGCAGCCTTGCCGATGAACTAGTTGCCGCAGCCAAACCCATCTCAAAAAACGAGTTGGTTTCCCACATCATAGCCGGTCTCAATATGGATTATCAACCGATAATATCTGCTCTTGATGTGCGCACAGATGATGTCACCATTGATGAGCTATTCGGCATGGTGGCCACCTTCAATCAGAGGGTGGAGATGTTTCAGGGCACAGGCGCTGGTGCTTTCAAGTCATCGGCCAACGCCGCATGACGCAACTATGGTGGCCTGACCAAAGGTTATCGCGGCAGCGGCGGCGGTCAGCAACATCGAGGTGATGGGGGTGTTGGAAATATGCCCTAGTGGCAATAATAAATTAGTTATTATCATATTTACTTGTTCATTATAATCGTTTATTATCCATGCTATAATTGTATTGATCGGAGACTTAGATGCATGTGTGGATACATAGACAAAACCATGTCCCTAGTATCCCTCTAATAGACTAGCTCGTTGATCAAAGATGGTTAAGGTTTCCTAGCCATGGACATGAGATGTCATTTGATAACAGGATCACATCATTAGGAGAATGGTGTGATGGACAAGACCCAAACTACAAAGGTAGCATATGATCATGTCAGTTTATTGCTACTGTTTTCTGCATGTCAAGTATCTGTTCCTATGACCATGAGATCATGCAACTCACTGACACCGGAGGAGTGCCTTGTGTGTATCAAATGTTGCAATGTAACTGGGTGACTATAAAGGTACTCTACAGGTATCTCCGAGGGTGTCTGTTGGGTTGGCATGGATCAAGACTGGGATTTGTTACTCCGTGTGACGAAGAGGTATCTCAGGGCCCACTCGGTAATACAACATCACAACAAGCCTTGCAAGCAATGTGACTAAGTGTTAATCACGGGATCTTGTATTATGGAACGAGTAAAGAGACTTGTCGGTAATGAGGTTGAACTAGGTATGGAGATACCGATGATCGAATCTCGGGCAAGTAACATACCGAAGAACAAAGGGAACATCATACGGGATTAACTAAATCCTTGACATAGAGGTTCGACCGATAAAGAACTTCGTAGAATATGTAGGAACCAATATGGGCATCCAGGTCCCGCTATTAGTTATTGACAATAGTGGTGTCTCGGTCATGTCTACGTAGTTCTCGAACCCGCAGGGTCTGCACACTTAAGGTTCGTTGACGTTTCAGTAGTATAGAGTTATGTATGGTGGTGACCGAAGGTTGTTAGGAGTCCCAGATGAGATCCCGAATGTCACGAGGAGCTCCGGAATGGTCCGGAGGTAAAAATTGATATATAGGAAGTCCTTTTTTGGTCGCCGGATAAGTTTCCAGCTCATCAGTAGTGTACCGAGAGTGCCGGTAGTGTAACGGGGGACCGTCGGGAGGGATATTTCGACCCAAGAAGCTATATGGGCTGTGGGAGGGTGAATACCAGCCCTTAGTGGGCTGGTGGAAGTCTCACACAATGCCCATGCGGCTGGGAAGAAAATCCCAAAGAGAAAAAGGTGGAAAAAGGCAGAAAGGCTAAATAAGGAAGGAGTCCTAGTCCTACTAGGATTGGAGGAGGATTCCTCCTCTCCTCCTTGCGCAAGAGGCCGAAGGGCTGGCTCTTGTGCGCCAGCCTCCTCCCTCTCTCCTCCTATATATAGTAGAGGTTTTGAGGGTTTTGAGACACAGAAAAACAACCACGTGCTGCCTCTCTAGATCATACTTTCTCCTCTAGATCGGTTTTTAGCGGTTCTTAGGCGAAGCCCTGCTGGAATAACTCCACCACCATCGCCGCAACGCCGTCGCGCTGCCGGAGAACTCATCTACCTCTTCGCTCCCTATTGTTGGATCAAGAAGGCAGAGATCGTCATCGAGCTATGCGTGTGCTTAACGTAGAGGTGTCGTCCGTTCGGCGCTAGATCGGAAGGACCGTGAACAAGATCGCGAGACGGATCGTGATGAGATCGTGGGACAGATCGTGATGAGTTCGTAGGACAGATCGTGATTGGATCGCGGGACGGATCGTGATGAGATCGTGGGATGCTCGGCGATTTGGATCGTGAAGACGTTCGACTACACCAACCGCGTTTATTAACGCTTCCCGCTTAGCGATCTACAAGGGTATGTAGATTCACTCTCCCTCTCGTAGATGCTCATCACCATGGATAGATCTTGCGTGTGCGTAGGAATATTTTTGTTTCCCATGCAACGTCCCCTAATAGTGGCATCATGAGCTAGGTCTATGTGTAGATGAGATCTAGAGTAGAACACAAAGAGTTTGTGGGCATTGATGCTTCGATTGCTTCCTCCCTTGGTCGTGTTTTGGTTCAGCGGTATTGTGGGATGAAGCGTCCTGGACCAACCTTACTCGTATGCTTAGAAGGGACCGGTTCCATTGACTGACGTGTAACTTCGTTGCACAAAGATGGCTGGCGGGTGTCTGTTTCTCCTACTTTGGTTGGATCGGATTCAACAAAGGCGGTCCTTGAGAAGGTTGAAAAGCAACCTATGTATCACCATTGTGGTTTTGCGTAGGTGAGAATTGTTCTTGCTAGATAACCGTAGTAGCCACGTAAACCTTGCAAAAAAACTAGAGGACGTCTAACTTGTTTTTGCAGGGTATGTTGTGATGTGATATGGACAATTACATGATGAGATATATGTGATGTATGAGATGATCATGTGCTGTATAGAATATCATGACTTGCATGTCGATGAGTATGGCAACCGGCAGGAGCCATGGGTTGTCTTTAATTATTGTATGACCTGCGTGTCAATCATTAAGCGCTATGTAATGCTTTACTTTATCGCTAAATGGTAGCAATAGTAGTAGAAGCATGGTGGGCGCGACAACCCTGATGGCGACATGTTGATGGAGATCAAGATGATGGAGATCATGGTGTCATGCCGGCGATGGAGATCATGCCGGTGCTTTCAAGATGGAGATCAAAAGCAGAAGTTCATGGCCATATCATGTCACTTATGATTTTCATGTGATGTTAATCCTATTATGCATCTTGTTTTGCTTAGGACGACGGTAGCATTATAAGGTGATCCCTCACTTAATTTCAAGATAAATTGTGTTCTCCCCGAGTGTGCACCGTCGCGAAAGTTCGTCGTGTCGAGACACCACGTGATGATCGGGTGTGATAGACTCTACATTCACATACAACGGGTGCAAGCCAGTGTTGCACATGCAGAACACTCGGGTTAAACTTGACGAGCCTAGCATGTACAGACATGGCCTCGGAACACAAGAGACCGAAAGGTCAAACATGAGTTATATAGAAGATATGATCAACATGATGATGTTCACCATTGAAACCACCTCAACTCATGTGATGATCGGACTTGAGTTGGTGAATTTGGATCATGTATCACTCGAATGACCGGAGGGATGTCAATTTGAGTGGGACTTCTTCAGTAATATGATTAATTGAACTCATTATCATGAACACAGTCACTAGTGTCTTTGCAAATTATGTTGTAGATTACTTGCTCGCGCTGTAGCTCCTTTGAATTTATATATGTTCCTAGAGAAATAGAGTTGAAAGATGATGGTAGCAATGATTGGGTCCGTGATCTGAGGATTGTCCTCAGTGCTGCACAGAAGGCTTATGTCCTTAATGCACCGCTCGGTGCGCCAACCCCTCTAGCGTCGTCTGTAGATGTTGTGAACATCTCACAAGCATGTTCTGATGACTACTTGATAGTTTAGTGCGTCATGCATTACGACTTAGAATTGAGGCTCCGAAACGTTTTGAACGTCACGGAACATATGAGATGTTCTAAGAGCTGAAATTAGGATCTCTGGCTCGTGCCCATGTTGCGAGATATGAGATCTCCAACAAGATTCTTTACCTGCAAGATGAAAGAGAATAGCTCAATCATTGAGCATGTGCTTAGATTGTTTGGGTGCTACAATCGCTTGAATCGAGTGGGAGTTGATCTTCCAGATAAGATAGTGATTGATATAGTTCTCCAAGTCACTATCACTAAGCTACTAGAACTTGGTGATGAACTATGAAATGCTAGGGATAGAAAGAATGATCCCTGAGTTGTTCGCGATGTTTGATACCGCGAAGGTAGAAATCAAGAAGGAGCGTCAAGTGTTGATGGTTAGTAAAACCACTAGTTTCAAGAAGGGCAAGGGCAAGGAGGGAAACTTCATGGATGGCAAGTCAGTTGCTGCTCCAGTGAAGCGACCCAAAGTTGAACCCAAACCCAAGACTAGGTGCTTCGATTATGAGGAGAGCGGTCGCTGAAGCGGAACAACCCTAGATACTTGGTAGATAAGAAGGCCGGCAACGTCGACAGAAGTATTTTTGATATAGGTGTTATTGATGTGTACCTTGCCAGTACTCATAGTACACCTGGGTATTGGATACCGGTTCGGTTGCTAAATGTTAGTAACTCGAAATAAAAGCTACGGAATAAACAGAGAACTAACTAAGGGTGAGGTGACGATGTGTGTTGGAAATGTTTCCAAGGTTGATGTGATCAACATCGCATGCTCTCTCTACCTTCGGGATTAGTGACAAACCTAAATAAATGTTATTTGGTGTTTTGCGTTGAGCATGAATGTGATTAGATCGTATTTATTGCAACAAGGTTATTCATTTAAGTTAGAGAATAATTTTTATTCTGTTTACATGAATAATACCTTCAATGGTAATGCACCCAGTGAGAATGGTTTGTTGAATCTTGATCATACTAATACACATGTTCATAACATTGATGCCAAAAGATACAAAGTTAATAATGATAGTACCACATACTTGTGGCACTACCGCTAAATGTGATATTGGTATAAAGCGCACGAAGAGACTCCATGTTGATGGATCTTTGGAATCATTCAATTTTGAATCGGTTGAGACATGCGAACAATGCCTCTTGGGCAAGATGACTAAGGACCCCGTTTTCCGGATTGATGGAGCAGGCAAGTGATTTATTGGAAATGATACATGTTGATGTATGCAATCCAATGAGTCTTGTAGCATGCGGTGGATATCGTTATTTTCTTACCTTCTGTGATGATTTGAGTAGATATAGTGTATGTTTACTTAATGAAACACAAGTCTGAATCGTTTGAAAAGTTCAAGAAAATTCAGAGTGAAGTTTAAGATCATCGTGACAAGAAGATAAAAATGTCTGTAATATGATCGTGGAGGTGAATATCTGAGTTACAGTTTGGCATACAACTTTAGACAATGTGAAAGTCCTTTCACAACTCACGCCACCTGGAACACCATAGTGTGATGGTGTGTCCGAACGTCATAGTGGTGCTCTATTGGATATGGTGCGGGCTATGATGTCTCTTATCGTTTTGGTACTATAGTTTTGGGGTTATGCATTAGAGACAACTACATTCAGTTTAAATAGTGCACCATCTAAATCCGTTGAGATGACACCATGTGAATTATGGTTTGATAGAAACCTAAGCTGTCATTTCTTAATGTTTGGGGTTGCGACGCTTGTGTGGAAAATTGTTTTCACCTAATGAGGTCGAACCCAAAGAGGACAAATGCATCTTCATAGAAGACCCTAAGAACAGTTGGGTGAACCTTCTATCTCAGATCCAAGCATAAAGTGTTTGTTGCTAAAACTGGGTCCTTTCTCGAGAAAATTTTCTCTCGAAAGAATTGAGTGGAGGAAGATGGAACTTGATGAGGTTGTTGAACCTTTGCTTCAACCAGAGAGTAGCGTAGCGCAGAAAGATGTTTCTGTGGAGCCTACGTCAGTTGAATAGGAAGTTAATGATGGCGATCAGGAATCTTCGGATCAAGTTACTGTCGAACCTCGTAGGTTGACAAGGACGCGTACTGCTCCTGAGTGGTACGACAACCCTGTCTTGGAGGTCATGTTGTTGGACAACAATGAACCTACGAGCTATGGAGAAGCGATGATGGGCCCGAATTCTGACAAATGGTTAGAGGCCATGAAATCCGAGAAAGGATCCATGTATGAAAACCAAGTATAGACTTTGGTAGACTTGCTCGTTGGACGGCAGGTCGTCGAGTACAAATGGACTTTTGAGATGAAGACAGACGCTGATGGTAAATGTCACCATTTATAGAGCTCGACTTGTCACAAATAAATTTCTAACAAGTTCAAGGAGTTGACTACGATGAGACTTTCTCACTCATAGCGACGCTAAAGTCTATTGGAATTATATTAGCAGTTGCTGCATTTTTCAATTATGAAATCTGGCAGATGGATGTCAAAACATCGTTTCCTTAACGGTTTACTTGAGGAAAGGTTGTATGTGATACAACCAGAAGGTTTTGTCAGTCCTAAGGATGCTAAAAGGTATGCGAGCTTCATTGATCCTTCTATGGACTGAAGGAAGCATCTCGGAGTTGGAATATACACTTTGATGAGGTGATCAAAGTTTTTCAGTCTATACAAAGTTTACGAGAAACTTGTATTTACAATAAAGTGAGTGGGATAACTATAGAGTTTCTGATAAGCATATGTGGTTGACATATTGTTGATCGGAAATGATATAGAATTTCTGGAAAGCATAAAGGGTTGTTTGAAAAGAGTTTTTCAAAGGAAGACCTGGATAAAGCTACCTAATTGTTGAGCATCAAGATCTATAGAGATAGATCAAGATACTTGATGAGACTTTCAACGAGTACATACCTTGACAAGTTTTTGAAAGAGTTCAAAATGGATCAGTCAGAGAAAGAGTTCTTGCCTGATTTGTAAGGTGTGAAGTTGAGTAAGACTCAAAGCTCGACCACGGAAGAAGAAAGAGAAAGGACGAATGTCGTCCCCTATGCCTTAGCCATAGGTTCGATATTATGCCATGTTGTGTACCGCACCTGGTGTGTGCCTTGCCATGAGTCTGTCAAGGGGTACAAGAGTGATCCAGGAGTGAATCACTGGACAACGGTCAAAATTATCCTTAGTAACAAGAGGACTAAGGAGATGTTTCTCGATTATGGAGGTGATAAAGAGTTCGTCGTAAAGAGTTACGTCGATGCAACTTTAACACCACTCCGGATGACTCGGAGTAGCAATCTGGATACGTATAGTGGAGCAGCCATTTGGAATAATACCAAGTGGAGTGTAGTAGCAGTGTTTACAGTTTGACATAGAGATTTGCAAAGTACACATGGATCTGAATGTCGCAGACCTGTTGACTATAAGACCACTCTCACATGCAAAGCATGATCGAGCCCAAGAACTCATTGGGTGTTATATTCACAACAATGCGAATCACATGGTGATGTGGACTAGACTATTGACTCTGGTGCAGATGGGAGACTATTGGAAATATGCCCTAGAGGCAATAATAAATTAGTTATTATCATAGTTCCTTGGTCATGATAATCGTTTATTATCCATGCTATAATTGTATTGATCGGAGACTTAGATGCATGTGTGGATACATAGACAAAACCATGTCCCTAGTATGCCTCTAATAGACTAGCTCGTTGATCAAAGATGGTTAAGGTTTCCTAGCCATGGACATGAGATGTCATTTGATAACACGATCACATCATTAGGAGAATGGTGTGATGGACAAGACCCAAACTACAAACGTGGCATATGATCGTGTCAGTTTATTGGTACTGTTTTCTACATGTCAAGTATTTGTTCCTATGACCATGAGATCATGCAACTCACTAACACCGGAGGAGTGCCTTGTGTGTATCAAACATCACATTGTAACTAGGTGACTATAAAGGTACTCTACAGGTATCTCCGAGGGTGTCTGTTGGGTTGGCATGGATCAAGACTGAGATTTGTTACTCCGTGTGACGGAGAGGTATCTCAGGGCCCACTCGGTAATACAACATCACAACAAGCCTTGCAAGCAATGTGACTAAATTTTAACCAAGGGATCTTGTACTACGGAACGAGTAAAGATACTTGCCGGTAACGAGGTTGAACTAGGTATGGAGATACCAATGATCGAATCTCGCGCAAGTAACATACCGAAGAACAAAGGGAACATCATACGGGATTAACTGAATCCTTGACATAGAGGTTCGACCGATAAAGATCTTCGTAGAATATGTAGGAACCAATATGGGCATCCAGGTCCCGCTATTGGTTATTTCCGTAGAGGTGTCTCAGTCATGTCTACGTAGTTCTCGCATGGTCTACACACTTAAGGTTCGTTGACGTTTCGGTAGTATAGAGTTATGTATGGTGGTGGCCGAAGGTTGTTCAGAGTCCCGGATGAGATCTCGGACGTCATGAGGAGATCCGGAATAGTCCGTAGGTAAAGATTGATATATAGGAAGTCCTTTTTTGGTTGCCAAAAAAGTTTCGGGCTCATCGGTAGTGTACCGGGAGTGCCGGTAGTGTACCGGGGGACAATCGGGAGGGATATTTCGACTCAAGAGGCTACATGGGCTGTGAGACGGTGAATACCAGCCCTTAGTGGGCTGGTGGAAGTCCCACACAAGGCCCATGCGGCTGGGAAGAAAAGCCCAAAGAGAAAAAGGTGGAAAAAGGCAAAAAGGCTAAATAAGGAAGGAGTCCTAGTCCTACTAGGATTGGAGGAGGATTCGTCCTCTCCTCCTTGTGCAAGAGGCCAAAGGGCTAGCCCTTGTGCGCCAGCCTCCTCCCTCTCTCCTCCTATATATAGTAGAGGTTTTGATGGTTTTGAGACACAGAAAAATAGCCATGTGCTGCCTCTCCTCTAGATCGTAGTTTCTCCTCTAGATCGGGTTTTAGCGGTGCTTAGGCGAAGCCCTGCTGGAATAACTCCACCACTATCGCCGCAATGCCATCACGCTGCCGGAGAACTCGTCTACCTCTACGCTCCCTCTTGCTGGATCAAGAAGGCAGAGATCGTCATCGAGTTGTACGTGTGCTGAACGCGGAGGTGTCGTCCGTTCGGCGCTAGATCGGAAGGACCGTGATCAAGATCGCAAGACGGATCATGATGAGATCGTGGGACGGATCATGATGAGTTCGTGGGATGGATCATGATAGGACGTGGGACGGATCGTGATGAGATCGCGGGACGCTCGGCGATTTTGATCGCGAAGACGTTCGACTACACCAACCGCGTTTCTTAACGCTTCCCACTTAGTGATCTACAAGCGTATGTAGATCCACTCTCCCTCTCGTAGATGCTCATCACCATGGATAGATCTTGCGCGTGCGTAGGAAATTTTTTATTTCCCATGCAACGTTCCCCAATAGGGGGCGGCGGCCCTCGTCATGACACCGGCCATGGCTACAATGGTGGTGGCAGCGGAGGCTACTACGGACACAACGGTGGTGGCGGCGGCGGCGGCGTTCACTTCCCCAACAACGGCGGCAGCGGTCACAACTGCAACAACTACAACCAGCAAGGTGGTCGACCCTTCTACAACAACAATAGGGGCGGCCAGGGAAACTACACCAACACCAACGCCTTTCGTGGGTATGATGAATATGAAGGAAAATGTCAGATTTGCAAGAAAACTAACCATATAGCTAAAGACTGCAACTGGCACTATGAGGAAAATTCTCAGAAGAAAAAGGTTGTTGCGGCAGCCAACACATCTTATGGGGTCGACACCAATTGGTATGTCGACTCTAGTGCAACTGATCACATCACCGATGAGCTTGAGAAGGTCACGAGCCATGAGAGATATCAAGGACATGATCAAGTTCTCAATGCAGATGGAATAGGTATAGAGATATGCAATATTGGTCATTCAGTTATTCACTCTCCTCATAAAAATATCCACCTCAACAATATCCATCATTCTCCTAGTTCTTCAACAAATCTCCTATCTGTCCATCGTATTGCTCTTGACAATCATGTTTTTCTAGAATTTCACCCGTTTTTATTTTTGATCAAGGATCGGGGCACGAAGCAAATTCTGTATCGAGGTAGATGCGTGGATGGACTCTACCCATTAATTCCCAGAGTTAGCAGATTCAATAAGCAAGTGTGTAGTGCCATTAGACTATCATTAGAAAGATGGCATGCACGTTTAGGCCACCCTTCTTTTTCAATTGTTAAGCAAGTACTTAACAAAAATAAACTCTCATTTGTTGGAGAGCATAATTCAGAAATAGTTTGTGATTCTTGTCAAAGAGCCAAAATTCACCAATTACCATACCCTATTTCAACTAGTGTCTCTACCAAGCCTTTGCAACTCATATTTTCTGATGTATGGGGTCCTGCTCCAATTTCGGTTGGTAAACATGGATATTATGTTAGCTTCATAGATGATTTCAGCAAATATACTTGGATATATCTCCTTAAGAAACGATCCGATGTGTTTCAAGTTTTTCACAACTTTCAAGCACTTGTTGAAAGAAAATTTGATAGAAAAATCTTAGCTGTCCAGTCTGACTGGGGAGGTGAATATGAAAAACTTAACTCCTTTTTTCAAAAGTTGGGCATCTCTCATCATGTGTCATGTCCCCATGGACATCAACAGAATGGTTCCGCAGAACGGAAACACTGACATATTGTCAAAGTAGGCCTTGCACTACTTGTTGCCGCATCTATGCCATTAAAATTCTGGGATAAAGCCTTTCTTACGGCTGTGCATCTTATCAATATCCTAACCAGTCGAGTAATCAAGAATGAAACACCCACCGAGCGTCTCATGCATATTCAACCAACTTATGCTCCACTTCGTGTGTTTGGGTGTGCGTGTTGGCCCAACCTTCGTCCGTATAATAATCGTAAACTTATGTTTCGTTCCAAGCAGTGTGTTTTTCTTGGTTACATTGCTCAACACAAGGGGGTGAAGTGCCTCATTGTCTCCACCGGATGTGTCTATATTTCTCGTGATGTGGTGTTTGATGAAACACAATTTCCTTTTGCCACTCTTCATCCTAATGTCGGTGCTCTTCTTCGAAAAGAAATCCTGCTTTTACCTTCCCACCTCTCCGGTCTTGTTCCTGAGGATGAAAATAATTGAAATGAACAATATTTGCCTAACTCCACTAATCATTTGGCTGATTTTCCTGTTTCAGAAAACCCCAACGCAAGAAATACAAAAAACTGCATTGAAAATGCAGCTACAGTGCAACATTTTATGTGCACAAACCCTCCTGGCGCATCTCCTTCGGGATCCCTCCATACTATAGCGCCACCCCCCTCGGGTTCCACCCAGGTGCCTGTGCCAGCGACAACATCTGCAGGGTGTCCGCCAGGCTTCTCCACCCTGCCTCCACGCCGGTCTGGCCAACCTGCAGACTCCGCGTGTCAGGACACTGCGCCTGGCCCCTCCACTCATGCGACAGCCTCCTCTAATTCGGCCGTTGGCCGGCCTGGCCCGCTTGGTTCCAAGGCGCGCCAGCCTGCGTCACACGCACTACTCGAATTAGAAGATTTGTCGTCTGCCACCTCTTTGTCGTCTGCTAGCGGACGGCAAAGATTGGCTTTGCCACCAGCTAGCAGAAAGCACACCGTAAAGAGGTGGCAGACGACAAAGGGTGGCTTGGCCATCAGCCACTTCTTTGCTGTCTGCTAGCGGACGGCGAAGGAGGTTTGTCATCCACTAGCAGACGGCAAAGTGGGAGGGGGCCCACTGACGACCCAGCCCACAACTTGACCTAACGGCCCCCCTCTTTGCCGTCTGCTAGTGGACGGCAAACCTCCTTTGCCGTCCGCGAGCGAACGACAAAGAGGGGGGGTTACCTAACGGCTAACGCCCCCCGACCCGCATCTCTCTCTCTTTCTCTCCCTCTCTCCTCCCTGTCGCCCCACGACCCCGCCGCCCGCGCCCACCACCCCCGACGCCACCGCCGCCCCATCACCCCCGCCCGCGCCCACCGCTCTCGCCGCCGCACGCCCCCGCCACTGCGCGCCCCCATCGACCCCGCCGCCGCGCGCCCCCGACGCCATCCCCATCCCGCCCCTATCTCCCTCCCCGGTGCCCCCGACACCCCACCGCCGCTGCCCCCGCCGCGCCACCTGCCGCCCCTAACGCCCCATCGCCGGCGTCGGCCTCCTCCACCTCCACCAACGCTGGCCTCCACCTCCCCCACTCCGGTGAGCCCCCTCCCCCTCTCTATTTTTTCATTTTTTTAATAGTTGAGTTAGTAATTTAGTTAAATCTAGTTTAGTTGCAGTTAGTAATATAGTTAGTAATTTAGTTGTAGTTAGTAATTTAGTTTTTTTTCATAGTTGTAGTTAGTAATTTAGTTAAATCTAGTTTAGTTGTAGTTAGGTTAATTAGTTGTAGTTAATTAGAAGAAGAGAGAAGAAGAAGAGGAGGAGAAGGAGAAGAAGAAGAAGAAGAAGAGGAAGGAGAAGAAGAAAGAGAAGAAGAAAAGGAGGAGGAGGAGGAGGAGGAGAAAAGAAGAAGGAGAATAAGAAGAAGAAGAGGAGGAAGAGGAGGAGGAGGAGGGGTGCGTAGGCGCCGACGTAACCGGGTCGAGGATCGCCGACACGACACCCCCGACGCCCCGACCCCCGACACAACACCCCAACACCACGACATGGCACCCCGGACCCCGACAGGACACCCCCCGACACCCCGACCCCGACACGACACCCCGACACCCTAACCCCGACACGGCATCCCCGACACCCTGACCCCGACACAGCACCCCCGACACCCCGACCCTGAAACGACACCCCCGACACTCCGCCCCGACACGACACCCCCTACACCCCGACCCCGACACGACACCCCGACACCTTGACACGGCACCCCCGACCACGACACAACACCCCTACCCCGACACGACACCCTCGATACCCCTACCCCGACACGACACCCCCGACACCCCGACCCCGACACGACACGGGTCATATATTCGTGAATTATGAGTTAGGTCATATATTTTTCGATTTTGTTATACAGAACATCATATTTATGTTGATCAGGTGGATTTAAATGTGCAGTTGTTTCGTCGCTGCGAGGGTCTGGTGTTCAACGACCTCCCCGTGTGTTCGACAAGCTCCGCCCCTGCATTCGTGGGTGAGCACAAATGACATCTCCTCTTACCCCCTTCATTTCCTCTGTTCCGGTCTTCGTGCCGATGAAACTTGCTAGCTATAGGTGTCTTCAATCATCAGTATGCGTGACCACTATGCGTCTCCCGTTTGAAAGGGTTACATCTATAAATATGCATTCATTAGCATATTTATAACCGTGATTCTTTCGAATTGTCCAACGTTATCCATGGACAGCCCGAGCATGAGTAGATTGGGATCATTTTCCCATATGCTCTGCTCCGGATCCGATGCAGAATTTCGTTAGTGCCTCCCTATTGTTCTCTAGGTACACATCCTCTCTCCTTATTGCCGAGACGTGTATCAGGAGAACAGCGGGGAGGTGCTGCCGAAATTGTGCGTCGGATCCGGAGCGGAGCATGGGAAAACGAACCCAATCTACACATACTCGGGGGGGATTATGACCTATCTTTACCTACTAGCGTCTAGGTTGCATCGACGTAATGAAACTGAGAAACTATATTAACTGATGAATATGGTTTCCTGAATTATGTATATATTTTGTGTGTGTCCAGTAGCTAGACAAGATGAGTGATCGTGGGTGGATGTACACTAGTCACACTAGTCAGAAAGACATGACCCATGAATGGTTAACAAAAACCAAGGAGTTTGTGAGAGTCGCATTTGCAAATGGATAGAAAACAACCTGGTGCCCTTGTGTCGATTGCGACAACTGTAAGAAGAAGTCGGAGTTTGAAATGATCAAACACCTACAGAAGTGGAGTTTTACGCCTAATTATACGGTCTGGACATTTCATGGTGAGTCTGCCCAACGTGCCAGAGCTGAGGTGGTTCGTCTCGCACCGACGAGCATGGTACCGGGATCGAAGACATGGTCCAAGACTTTGATGATGCTCGGGATTCGGACGATGAGATGGAGGAATCTACAAAGGCCTTTTATGAAATGTTGGAGTCTTCAAAACGTCCTCTCCACGAGCACATTGAGCTTTGGTAGTTGGATGCCATCGCGCAAGTAATGGCTCTAAAGGCTCAGTTCAACCTGGGCAAAGAATGCTACGACGCGATGATGACGATATTTGGACGCTTTCTACCCAAAGGCCATGTATTGCCACCAAACCTGTACCAGTCGAACAAAATCCTACGTGCGCTTAAGATGCCCTATGAGAAGATAGATGCCTGTGAGAATGGATGTGCCTTATTTAGGCTTGAGTATGCGGGCTTGAACTATTGCCCCATTTGCAATGCTTCCAGGTATGTTCTGGTAGACAATGGTATGGGTGAGAAGAGTCAGACCAAAATCCTCATTAATGTTCTTCGGTATCTGCCAATCATACCAAGACTTCAACGTCTTTTCATGGTTGAAGAGACGGCTAGACAGATGACATGGCATAAATTGGGCAAAAGAACATAACTAGATGCAGATGGGAATCCGATGTTGGGACACACTTTAGACGCTTATGCGTGGAAGCACTTCGATGCATTACATAAGGATAAAGCGGCAGATCCAAGGCATCCTCGAGTTGCCATCAGCACGGATGGGTTCAATGTGTATGGTATGACGGCAGCACAATACAATTGTTGCCTGTATTTTTCATTCCACTCAATCTCTCCCTGGAGAGATTATGACAAGAAAGAACATTTTCCTGACGTTGATAATTCCAGGGCCTAAATATCCGGGGAAGAATATGAATGTGTACATGCAACCGCTTAAGGATGAATTGCAAGAAGCCTAGGATAATGGGATCAAGATATACGACATCGCTACAAAAAAGAACTTCAAAATGCATGTGTGGTACATGTACTCGATGCATGACTTGCCGGCGTATGTACTATTCGTTGGCTGGTGTGTGCATGGAAGGTTTCCCTGCCCCACATGCAAGGCAGCCCTTCAGTTCCGTTGGCTGAAGGCGGGTCACAAATTTTCTTGCTTCGACATGCATAGACAGTTCCTGGATCCTGACCATAAGTTTAGAAAAGACAAGAAGAATTTCATCAAAGGTAGAATTGTCAAAAACACTACACCACCTGCGTTGACAGGCCAACAGATCCTGGATCAGATAAACACTCTCGAGTCGGATCCAAATCGTCCAGGGTATTTCAAAGGGTATAATACGGAACACGCCTGGACTCACAAGATATGTTTGTGGGATCTGCCTTACTTTAAAGACCTCCTTTTCCCACACAACATCTACGTGATGCACACTGAAAATAATATCACGGAGGCCCATTTTGGTACATTGTTCGGCATAGAGGGGAAGTCGAAGGATAATCCTAAGGCTAGCGTTGACCAGGAGGCTCTATGTGATAGACCGTTACAAAACATTCGACAACCGAAAGGAAAGAAGAACTGGAGGATGCCAAAGGCATGGTTCAATCTTGGAAGGCCAGCTATGAAGCGACCCAAGTTTTCTATCTATCGTGGGCCTACCAAACGAATCCAAATTTTGAAAGGTTGGTATGTCGTTTATGATGTGCCGCCAAATTTTAGACCACCTCCCCTCAATGAAGATGATTATGAACCTCACATTAAACCAGACACATATGAAGGACAATTCTTCCAAGAAACACGTGTTTCCAAAAATGTTTCAAGAACCGCTCTACTTCACCCGAGAACATTGAGGTCGACAGTGACAGTGAACCTGACTTCACCCCTGAGCGGGAACAAGAAGAAGAGGTTACTGCTGCGGATGACCTGACAATGCTTGACCGATTACATAGAGGCCTTCCACATGTTGATGCATTTATTGATGATGCTGATGAGCACCTCATTACTGATAGTGATGATAATTATGCATTTATTGATCCCGGAGCATATATAGACGATGAAGATTAATATTAGTAATGTGAGGTATTCAATTATTATTATGTACATATATATTATTAATTTGTTCATGTTATTAGGTATTCAATTTTTTTATGTTGAACTAATTTTGTTCACTCTTTGTCATTGCAGGTGTTGACAGATGATGGGCGGGGGATGAGAGCGCTCTGAGCCTCCTTCCTTGGCGCGTGCTGGGAGGGGTGCTATTATTCCACCCCAGCAACTCCGGAGAGCGCTGGTACACAACATGCAGACACCGGCGGGCGCTTCTTCTTCGACCGCGAGAGGTCAGGGGAAGCCGAAGAGATGTGCTAGAGGTAGGAACGCTGCTGTGCTTTCCTCGCCGCCACCCCCAGCTGATTCTCCCGACCATAGGAGTGCTCCATCTTAGGTGGACCCGTCTGACTTGGACTCGTCTCAGACTCCGGTCCACGAGCCTTGGGTCGACGAGCCTTGGGTCATCGAGCCTTGGGTCATCGAGCCTTCGTACCAGGAGACTCCGGTCCCAGAGTCTTCATCCCATGAGACTCGGGTCCCAGAGTCTTCGTCCCACGTGACTCCGGAGGCTAGTGGCCATGCTGATGGTGGCGAGGACAACTTGTCTCATGGTGGCGAGGACAACTTGTCTGAGGACACCTATAGCGAGGGCGAGCTGGTTGAGGAGGGAAAGAAGGTCTACCAGCGTGGTTGTACAAAGCTGCCGCCCGTGCCGACGACCCGCGAGCAGAGGTGGTTGATTGTGCCTAATGCGGAGAAGTAAGCGCATTTACTATTTTTTAACCTTTTGCCTTTATGTTTCTTCAAATTAATATCTAATGTGTTGGCCTTGTCCTACTACAGGGGTTGAAAATACGAGCGTGGTGTCCGCAGGCCCAACCAGGTCCTTGGTGTGCTTCTCTGGCACCACTTCCCGGTGAAGGTCCAATTGCCCGGTGAGGGTGAGTCTCCACAGGTAGCACTGACCTGGGAGCTGTACAAGGCTGCCCCGGCCCCGCCGGAGGAGATGGTCGACGGTGTCTTCCGCGAGATGGTGGCTGACATTGTGATCCGTTGCTTTTGGGTAATTTCTCCTTTACAGAATTAAAAATCAACAACACCTAGTGATTGTACTAATCAGTGTTGTCTTGTTTGATTTCAGACCTTCTACACATGTCTTGAGGAAGACGAGGCGAAAGCGGCTGTTGTTCTTGAAGCCGAGTGCAAGCGCCTACTTCAGAACTTACGGCACGAGGCTCGGGTGCAGGCTATTCGAGACTACTACGCCTCGACTAACATTAAGAGGGCCAAGAAGAAGTGCCGCAAAAATTATCTGAGTAAGGAGAAGTTAAAGAAGGTAATTATCTATTCTTAAGGCCTTGTACTTAGTTTCTTTGATTTGATTCGTAGGCGTAGCGCTGAAATTTCTCTTGTCTAACTTAGGTGCCCCCGAGATGGTGTGCGGATAGGATGGACTATTGGGAGGCATTGGTGGATGAATGGTGCTCTCCCGAATGGCTAGCCGAACACAACAAGGCCAAGGATAAGCGTGCCCAAATGAGAGGTGTGCCACACCATCAAGGGAGCTCCAACCTGTTTGAGTTCGGGGATAACTGGGTATGTCGTTTGCTTCATGATTCATGCAATTTCATTCTTCATGCTAGCTTGAGCCCTTAACTAATATTTTGTTCCTCTCTTTTAGGCACGACACAACAAGAAGGAGGTGCCACCTCTGTTCGACCTCTATGCCATGGCCCATACTGCCTCGTACAAGAAGGCCAACGCATTCTCTGAGGATGACCTTGATCATCCATAGAGCTTCAGCAACATCTCCTCCCATAACAAGCTCGTGAGGTATAGGGATGAGGGGAAGGCGAGGAAAGGGGAGGACTTCAACCAGAGCCAGAGTCCTTTTGATCCATAGCTCATGATGATATCTGGTGGCGAGAGGCCCCACGGCTCGATAGCCATTGGGGATGGACTGATACGTTGTCCTAAAACTCTCCCGGAGATCAAGAAGCGCCAGACGAGCTCTGATCAAGAAGCGTCTCATCGGGCCCTTTACGAGATCCTCCTGGTAAGTTTCTCCTGCATATTAGCCAAATCATGCACATAATATTCGTTTCATCACTAACTAATATGAATGACTCATGAAAACAAAATGTGCAGACCGTGTGCCAGAACAATGGTCAGACCCCTCCGTTGATGCCCCATATTGCTATAGCACCCAAGGTGAGTTTCATTTAAATGGTCATTAGTTACTAGTATTCACATTTGAGTTGCATCATGCTAAGGAGACATTGCAAATGATCTTTGGTGCAACGTGCCTCCCAACAAGAATCGACCGAGCCTTCTGCATCTGACGCAACCCCGACTGGTCCTTCTACGTCTCACCCTGGCGCAAACCCTACCGGTCCTTCACCTCCGTGTTGATGGTAAGTTTTCCCAAGTGTTTTCATTAACAAATGCATACTTAGCTTAAGAAATGATCTACTTAGCTCCAAAATGACATATACTTAGCTTATTTTCCTCAAAAATGACTTGATATGCTTAGTTAGCTAGAAAATGGTATATATTACTTAGGATAGCTATAAAATGACCTATACTTCGCATTTTTTCCTCCAAAATGACTTGATATGCTTAGTTAGCTAGAAAATGGCATTACTACCTAGTATAGCTCAATAATGATCTATAGCTAGCTTAGCTAGTTCATTTATGACATAATTAGCTCACTTAGGTACAAAATGGCATAACTACCTAGCTCAATAATGATCTATAATTAGCTTAGCTAGTTTATTTATGACATAATTAGCTCACTTAGGTAAAAAATAGCATAATAACCTTGGTTTAGCTCCAAAATGACCTATACTTAGCTTATTTTCCTCAAAAATGACATAATAACCTTACTTAGCTCCAAAATGATATATTCTACCTAGGATAGCTAAAATTGACCTATACTTAGCATTTGTTTTTCTCCAAAATGACTTGATATGCTTAGTTAGCTAGAAAATGGCATTACTACCTTGGAGAAGAGGAGGGGAGAGGAGAAAAAGAAAGAGAAGCCAAATTCTTCTTCTTCTTGTTTTTCTTCTTTTTCTTCTAGCTAGTCTTCTTCTTCTTCTAACTTTCATATTTCCTACTTTGCAGATTTGCTATAAATGAGGAAGCTTGCATTGATGGAGTATACTCTTCTACTTCTGCTTCCTTTTTGTTTATGAAAACTTGTTGGAAACTTGTTTTGGATATGTACATTGGGTATGTTATTCCAAACTTGTATATGTTGGATATGTTGTTGGAACTTATTGTTGGTATGCTTGTTGGAACTTATTGTTGGTATGCTTGTTGAAACTTATTGTTGGTATGCTTGTTGGAAACTTGTATTGTTGATATGTTGGATATATATGTGATATTCTGTCAAATTGAATGATTTTAAGAAAAAACAGAAAAAGGGGCTATATAACCACTTTGCCATTTGCTGGCGGACGGCAAAGAGCTTTGCCATCAGCCAGCAGACGGCAAAGATGCCACGTGGCAGCTGCCTGTGCAACCTGGGGCTGGCCTAGGTGGGTTCTTTGCCGTCCGCTGGCAGACGACAAAGACCTTAGTTCTTTGCTGTCTGCCAGCGGACGACAAAGAACCCACCTAGGCCAGCAAAAAAACAGGTGCTTTGTCGTCCGCTGGCAGACGGCAAAGAACTAATGTCTTTGTCGTCTGCCAGCGGACGGCAAAACACGCCGTTAAGCCCTTAACGGAGCTAAGGTGCCACGTGTGCCATCCAGGCCCTTTGCCGTCCACTAGCAGACGGCAAAGATGCAAAGGTCTTTGTCGTCTGCCAGCGGACGGCAAAGCACCCTTTACCGTGGCTTATTCAGCCGGACGGTTGGCCGTTTGCTGGCGGATGGCAAATACTTTGCCGTCCGGGATGCATGCCTTTGCCGTTCGGGATGGCTGACGGCAAAGTGCCTGATTCCTGTAGTGGCAGCCTCGTCTGCTACGTCGGATGACGCGGTTTCGGGGTCAGGAGCGGACAACGACTCTGGATCGCCTTCGAGATCCGGTCTGGTAGCTTCTCCTCCAACGCCCGGATCCTTTGTGGCAGCATCTCCACCAGAAATGGTTACACCACCACGCACCAGGTTACAAAGAGGGGTTACAAACAGACTTAATTATTCAAATATTTCCAAATATGGTCTCAGTTGTTTGACAGGAGAACGTTGTGAACCAAAAACACTAGCTGATGCTCTTGGAGATACGTGCTGGAAACAAGCTATGGAGAAAGATTTTTCACCTTTACAACACAACAAGATGTGGCACCTCGTCCCTCGTCGTGCAAGTATAAATCTCATTGACTGCAAATGGGTTTATCACATCAAAATAAAATCTGATGGTACAATTGATCGTTACAAAGCTCGGTTGGTAGCCAAAGGTTTCAAGCAAAGATATGGTATTGACTATGAGGACACCTTTAGTCCCGTGGTCAAGGCAACAATAATTCGCCTTGTTCTTTCTCTTGCTGTTTCCAGGGGATGGACTCTTAGACAGCTAGATGTACAGAATACATTTCTTCATGGTGTTCTGGAAGAAGAGGTTTACATGAAGCAACCTCGTGGGTTTGAGCATAAAAAATGCACCCTTTCATGTCTGTAAGCTTGATAAGGCTCTTTATGGACTAAAACAAGCCCCTAGAGCTTGGTACTCTCGGCTAAGTCTGAAACTACAAGCACTTAGTTTTGTTCCTTCAAAATCTGACACATCATTGTTTATCTACAATAAGTTCAAAACCACCATTTTTGTTCTTATCTATGTTGATGATATCATTGTCACTAGCTCTTCCAGTGAAGCAGTCACTGCATTATTAAGTGATCTCAGGTCAGACTTTGCTCTCAAAGATTTAGGAGATTTGCACTATTTTCTAGGCATTGAGGTTTAGAAAACTGAACATGGCATTCATTTATCCCAAGGAAAGTATGTGACAGATCTTTTGAGCAGAATTGGCATGCAGGATTGCAAGCCCTCACCAACTCCCCTTTCCAGTTCAGAGACTCTTTCCTTGACATAGGGAGAACTCCTAAATCAGGATGACAGTACTAGTTACAGAAGTATTGTTGGTGCACTTCAGTACCTAATCCTTACTCGACCTAATATCTCATTTGCAATAAATAAAGTTTGTCAATTTTTGCACGCTCCTACCACGACTCACTGGACAGTAGCTAAGCGTATCTCGAGGTATGTTAAGCATACAGTTAATATGGATCTATGTATCAACAGATCCTCCTCCAGTCGTGTTAGTGCCTTCTCTGATGCGGATTGGGCTGGTTGCTTGGATGATAGAAGGTCTACGAGGGGATTTGTCATCTTTCATGGACCTAACATAATTTCTTGGTGTGTGAAGAAACAAGCTACTGTCTCCAGGTCTAGCACTGAAGTAGAATATAAAGCATTAGCAAATGCTACCGCTGAAGTTATTTGGATACAGGCAATACTAAAGGAGCTTGGAGTAGCACAAATACAAACTCCTTGTCTTTGGTGTGACAATCTTGGAGCAACTTACTTGTCTGCTAATCCAGTCTTTCATGCAAGGACCAAGCACATCGAAATAGATTTTTATTTTGTCAGAGAAAGAGTTGCAAACAAAGAACTTGAAATCAGATTCATTCCTTCCAGAGGTCAACTTGCAGATGGGTTTACCAAGGCCCTTCCTACTAGAAGCTTTGAAGAGTTTCGTCGTAATCTCAACCTAGCACGGTTTTGATTATGGGGGTGTGTTAAACATATTGTTACGTAGATATTGCTTGCACCCTACATAGAGGTAATTAGAGAATATTGGCTTGTGTTTATCTTTCTATCTCTTCTCCCTCTATGTAATATCTTCGGTTGTTTTGGTAACAACCATATATGTAAAGCCACGAGACTTTTCTCGCCCTAAGATCAATAAATACCACGCGGCTCTCCCTGTTAGAGAGTAGGAACGCTCTCCCTTGCCATGGGACCATCAGATCATAGAAAACACAAGCAAGTACATTAGCAATGAATGTTGCTGCTGTTAACCAGACTGTTCCCCATTTCTTTCTTCTCCGCATCGTTGCTTGAAGTTTGGCAGCCCTAAGTGGTTATGCATAACACTAGCACGTAAATGTTCAGTCATGATATTTTCCCTACGTGTGATCCAATTAGTCGAGGTAGTGAAAGTTCAATCTAGATTTCATCTAAATGGAAAATAACTATGTTTCATCTAAGTCCTACATTGTTGGATTTTACGTAGAGATTCATGTTTTTTTTTCTGTGTTAATCATATAGTGTAGGAGTTACATGAAACTTCTTTAATTCAAGATGCAAATTAGCAAATCCAAAATTCCGAATATTTGAGTTCAATATTTGATCCGAAGCACATTTGAATCCGCACTGCCACCTAGAGCTCATAAAGTTGATCGTTGTCTATTTGTCCCTATAACTATTTTTGAGTTTCAAACCCTGGTTATAGTTTGCTTGCTCGATCACTTAACTAGTGATGCGTTCACGGCACCTGGTGTCTCAATCAATATTTTGTAGAGTTGGACACTCATAATGTTGGTTTGATTGTTTGTTGTATTATTATCCGCCTTTTGTATATTTGTCAACCTGTCAGTTTCATCCTATAGAACAATTTGAACGCATTTGCCCACTGAAGTAAACACGTCCGGATGAAAGTAAAAAGAAAGTTTTCTGATACCCATGACGGCCAGATCTCTGCCACGTCCGTTTGCTCGATAGTAGTCATGCATGCACCAGTTGGCCGCTCTAGTGACACCCTAGAGCCACCCTCTTCATCACTAGTGTTCAGACCGTTGACGCAAACTTAATGACTACAATTTGTTGGGTCCTAATATCACGGAGTAAATTGCAAAAAGAAAAATATCACAGTTGTGCAAAACTCATCAAAGATCAAACACCCACAAAAATGCATGTTTTTTGATGGGGTTTTCATGAAGCAATGATAACTTGGATTCAATTGTGGTGTTCTTTTGCAATTTACTCAATATCACATATTAAAGCTAGGATGACTTAAGTTTGAAGAGAAAATTGTATTTATATAGTTTTTGAACGTGGCAGTTTTTTGATTTAACTTATTTGCGTTTCTCATGCTCAGACTGTGAGACCTTCGTGGACATACGACTTTCTTTTGATTAATAATATGGCTACATGCATCAATTGATGCAAAAGCCGGGAGCTTCGTTCCTCCTTTTCCAAAATAAATATATAATATGAGTCAACTTGCAATTTTTTTCATAGAATTCACTTTGGAGTATCTTAGATATAGTATATGAACATAGTAAAAATAATAAAGTAGTATATATAGTATCACATGATAGTATATAAGACATGGAAGTAACTACACCCGGTCGTAGAATGTATTTTCCCTATATATATATATATATATATATATATATAATTTTCTGTTTGGGAAATGGATATGTGCAAACAAATTTTATGGTGAAAATTAATATATATAGATTACTCACAACACTGGCTGAAACCACAGATAAATAACACAGCAACAGGTACAAGCATGAGCGAGGCACAACGTAATAACAATATCGATAAAGTGGTTCTCATGGGTTGGCGTTCGGCTCCGGGAAGTGGACCCCAGGAACAGTGGGCATCTAGGGCATCGGCGGCAACTCCACCTTCGGCATCTCCGGTTTGGGTGGCAGGTGCACCTCTGGGAACGTTGGCAGTTCCACCTTGGGCAACTCCGGCTTGGTTGGCATGTGCACCTCCGGGACAGGCGGCAGATCTACCTTGGGCATCTCTCGCTTGGGAGGCAGGTGCACCTCAGGGATCGGTGGAAGCTCCACCTTGGGCAGCTCGGACTTAGGTGGCAGGTGCACTTCCGGGAACGGTGGCAGCTCCATCTTTGGAAGCGATGGCACCTCGGGCTGGTGCTCCTCCTCCTTGGACGGAACGGTATCCTCTAGGATTCTCGCCGCCCCGCTCATGGCGACGCATGAGAGAAGAAGACCGAGGAGGAAAACGGCGGAGTTTTTCGAAGCCATGTTGCTCGACGTGTGCAGCTGCAGCACTGGCTAGCCTGGGAAGTGGGCAGTGCGGTTTGATTGTGGGAGAGATAGCAGCTGCTACTTGCTATTTATAGGATATATAAGGCAGCATGCACAGAGAACCCGGCGCTTTTCAACAAGTTTGGTCATCTACTTGACTGCACTTCCGTTTCAGGGTCTACATCTGCTCAACGTTTGGCTGTTTAGGTTGTAGTTAAGGAAACCGTGACGCCGCGTGCATGGCAGGTACGACGGTACAAGCACATACAGCCTTTAGGTCAGCTGTGAAGCCAAATGTTGTGTCAAAGGGTCCAACAAATCTTATCTAACACAATCAAGTACCTATATCATCAGCAATGCTTATAAGTAAAAAAAGGAAGGAATAGCTTCTGGTTGTGGGAGTCTACAGAAGCCAGACACCACTGCAGCAGGAGTAAAATCGTTAATTGTACGTTTACTCAATGGTCTGAGGAAATAGAAAAAATTGAGGAAATGATAGAATCTTACAGCTCTTGGACTTTCTTCTTCTATGATCATGGTACTTCTAAGATAGATGTATCCTTGAAAACATCACATTCCCATCAAATGAAGATGGTACAGATGAAACAAGGAACTTGGACGCCATTTGCAGGCAGAGATCCAGCTTGAGTGTGAAGACAAAGGAATGATAGGTGCTAGCCTCTCTTTTTGAAGAAATATATTTTGAGCTAATGTGAACGTATCCTGACAAATCTATACAGGCTTGCAAGGATTCCATACCCTCGATATAGGAGCAGACCAACACCATCAATCAGGGAAGAGCCCTCACCACCATGAATCAGAACCATACTGCTGCACTATCAACTGACTGCTTGAAAAGAATATTATTTGCACTGTACAAATTAGTCAATGAATAAGTTGCTACTTCCTCATATCGCAAGAGCCAAAACTGGAAGATAAACTGCATCTTGCTACAATCTACCGATTTTTTTCACAGCTACTAGTCAGATAACAAAAGAGAATAGACTACATAATATGCAACCTCCGGATACTCGGCATACCATTTCCCATCACCATGCATACAACCAAGGACAAATCCCCCCACGTACCAGATTACATGTTTCTCTCCCTGTCTGAGAATCCCACTGCCGAGTAGAATGATCCCAAAATACGGAATATAACGTTCAATACTCAGGCGAAGCAGCAAAAGAAACACATTATTATGCATGTCCCGGAAGTCTGAAAATGCTAAACCCGGGAGTGCCCGACAGGCTAGGCATCTACTGCTTCTGCATCCTCTTGCATGTTGCGTTCCGAACTGATGTATTACAGTCGATCGGATGCATGATACCTAAAACAATGGAAGGATTACTTCCTACATCAATTACATGCTTATTTCATCGAAAAATGCTTTCGCCTCACTTTATATATATAAAGCAATGATCATCAACAACCGGATACAAACGCATTGCCACCATAACACGCGCACACACCCAAGGCATGATACATAGACGCTAATCGCAGCAACATCACCCTTAGCATTACAAGAACAACCGGGGACTCAACCGGGAACAAGCCACGGCAAAGAGATAAAGCCGCATACGACAAACCATGGGCTCCAAGGCGGCGCCTTCAAGAATGATACGACACCGAAGCGCTGCCACCGCCCGATCCGAGGATCCGGGTTTCCCCTGGAGCAGCACGACTGGCGATGAGAGCCGCGGCGGCGCCTTTAAGAAGGGGCTTTTGCCGCCGCCGGTCCGTCCGAAGATAGAGCAGGTTTTAACCCTCGCCAACACACATCGCCACCGATCGCCACACCCCGGCTACCACACACGGCCGTGGCAACGAGGCACCGCCAGGCCATAGGATCTTCCCATGAGCACCGCGCAACCACCTCCAGGGCCGCCGCCTCGACATCCAAGGCCTTGACACCACCTCGCCCGAGAACCGCCGCTACCCCAGCCAAAGAGACAAGACCGCCTTTTCTAACCCTGGGCATCCCCCAACGCCGATACCCAAAGGTCGGCCACCGCTAGCCTCCATCGACTCGTCTTGCAGCACCGGGCGCAAGACAAGCTCAGTCCAGCGGCACCGTGTGCGAGGCAAGGTCAGTCCTACTACACCGTGCGCGAGGCGAGCTCGGTCCTACCCACCGGGCGCGAGAGGAGCTCGGTCTTGCCGCACCGGACGCGAGACGGACGATGGACCGCAGTTGGGAGTGGGCCAGCCCTACGACAGGAGTAGAGCCGAACACCGAGGAGAGGGGACAAAGGCTGACACAGATCAACTACGGGCGGACCAATGCCGGAAAGCCAGACGCCGCAACAGACCTGCCCCCTCGCGAGCAGCGCACGGACGAACCCAACGTCGCCGTGAGACGACCCACACCACTGCCGTGAGCCACCACCACGTTGTGGCAGCCCACATCCATGCCAGGACCCGAGGGACACGCCCGAACCGCTCGCCGGCGGCCATGGGCCAGATCCGGTGATTTGGCCGGCCAGCACCGCCGCCAGCAGTAGCAGTCGACGCTCCGCCGGGACCATGGCTAGACCACGCCCCACCAGGACGCAGCCCGCCCCCACACCACCCGACGCCCCGCGCCCGCTAGATCTGGACGGGTCGCCGCAGCCAAATGTGCACAGCCGCTGCCATGCGGGCATTGCCGCCGCCAGAACGGGGACGCAACGGCCCACCGCTCGGAGCCCTCCAATCCAGGCCCCGCCGCCAGCTCCGCTGAGCCCTCCATAGCGCAGCACCTCTGCCCGGGGCCGCTGTCCCATGCCGCCCACCACCGCGCGAAGGGGAGAGAAGGCCCCGCCGCCACCACCAACCCGGCTTTGCCCGTTGGCGTGCTCCGACGCGGTGAGGAGAGGGAAGGGGAGGTGGGGACGGGGGGATAGGCAGGTATGGTTGGCCCCTGTCGCTCGCGGGAGTGACCGGGGCAGGGAGGGTCTCCGCGGTTTTCGTTTTCTACATGCCTTTTTGTGGTGGTTAATTTGAAATTTGCATGTCTAAGTTGTGTATGTGCTCATTTTGTTTGCATTCAAAGCACTTATTAGAATCTCTATATTCTATGTCCTCCTCAGTCTCAATACTGCAAGAGAAAAGTTCACTTCTCAATTTACAACTTATCAATTGGTTTAGAACTCAACCCTCAACTCTTTTTTTTAGAAAAGGAGGATATACCCTCGGGCTCTGCATCTGGACGATGTATGCATCCATTTTATTATTTATTCACAACGAACTTACAAAGTAATACATCAGTAAGCCTGAAGCCATCATCTTGGCAATACATGTCGCTACTCCTATCCCTTGATGAATAGGTACCGAATGTCCAAGCCGAACACCAAATAGACATCGTACCAAACCTAACATCTAAAGCCGGATGCCCCAGCCAAGCCACAATGTCGGGACTGGATCACACACCAGTCCCACACACTCTCTCTCGGACCCATCTTCCATTGATCCATCTCCAGAGTAGGTACTGAGGCTTGTCGTTGACGGCGCCAGGCAACGCCACCGTCCTCGGCATACCCATCCACACGTCATCGAAATTCTGCAGCGGCATGCCGCCAGGATCCGTCGTCGGCCTTGCGGTACATGTAACACCGCCTCCTCTTGTCCCCTCCAGCTAACACTTGCTCCAAAATGATGCCCCTAGAAGGAACAACGACACCGAAGCATCGTCATTGTCCGATCCGATATACCCAGATCTAGGATTTTCCACCGAACATCCCGATCGAGTTGACATGACTTGCAACAATGGTGCCTCAAGAAGGAAATGCCATCAGAGACGCCGCCATCGTTCGCCAAGACCTGCAGTTAGGCGCGGTTTTCACAGGAAGCCACGTCGTCCCGTTCTCACGGCTGGCTGGAACCGCGTGGAGCTTCGCCATGAAGACGTATGTCGCCATCGGTTCTCCGGCGGAGATCCTCCATCCGCTCATCGGAGCCCTCGTCGCGCAGCCAACCGTCCACATGAAAAGTTGCCGACGGATCTGGTTGGGATCCAGATCCGCGATCGCCATCATGCCCACCTTCGCTTGAGACCTCGGAATCCATGGGTCATGGAGGGTAGTGCGGCCGCCGCATGACCATGGCCGCCGCCCTGGTCACTCCATGCAACTCCCTGCAACTCCCTCTCGGCCATGACCCAGCCGCACCAGGAGTTTGCCGCCGTGCCCAGATCCCGGTTCCTTCAATACCGGGCCCGCCGCCACCGCGGCCTATGCCGGCAGCAGCGCGGATGGAGAAGCAACAAAGCGAGGGTCTTTGGCGGCGCAAGGGTTCACCCCTGGCGTTGCCCTGGGGAGACGACGCAAGGGTCGGGTTCAACCCTCAACTCTTAAACTGGTTATTTCACACCCACAATTACATATGGGTCGCACATGGAAAGAAAGAAAAATATCCCCCTGACCACTCCCCGCCGATCGTCCCCCCACCCATCAGGCCATCACACCAGCGTCACGTTGCTTGTTTTAATTCACATTCAAAGCGGGAGGCCAAATCCTTGTGTATATACGTTGACAGGGCTGGAGGAGACAGGCTTGTGTACGGCGGAGAGAGCGCTCGACTACTGGTGGGAGTCGGATTCGGACTATAGACTATACTTGGCATCCACACGCTTCCCTCTGAAACTCCGACTCCAATTCAGTGACTACATCCACGCTACAAGCTTGCTATTCGTGAGATTCTGAAACCCCAAAAGTCTCTTCTCATATTTTTACAAGGTTGGATTAGGAGTGTTGTGGTGATTTCTCACTGAAAGAATATGAACTGAAAAGCAATCTTCTGATGAAAATTGTTGATAGAATGAATTGTGCATGAGGAGCACAGCCTAACCTTTTCATAATATTTTTTGAAGCAAAGGGAAATACATTGATGTTATTATCCATATATTTTGTACGTGTACGTTCCATCTAAATAGACGCCATAGGTAAGCGCTTCACATCATACAAATGACTCGCCGAAAATCCAGACTAAACAACCACATGAAATACACAACACGGCCAACGGGTGCATGTAGGAGCACGAGCAAAGAGAAGACAGTGTTCATGGCTTAACCTCCGGCCCCGTGAAGTGGATCTCGGGGATGGTGGGCATCTCGGGCTTCGGTGGCAGCTCAACCTTGGGCAGGTCCGGCTTGGCTGGAAGGTGCACCTCCGGGAATGTTGGCAGCTCGGGCTTAGGTGACAGGTGCACCTCAGGGAACGACGACAGCTCTACCTTGGGCAGCTCGGGCTTTGATGGCAGGTGCACCTCCGGGAATGGCGGCAGCTCAACCTTGGGCAGTGTTGGCAGATCGGGCAGGTGCTCCTCACCTTTGGACGCAATCGTCTCCTCCTTCGGGATTCTTGCCCCGACGCTCATGGCTACACACGAGAGGAGCAGCCCAACGAGGAATAAAGCGGTGTTTCTTGAAGCCATTTCGATGGATGTGTATGGTTGCACTAGCTCTTGTGTTGTTGGTTTAGATGTGGCAGAGATAACAGCTAATATGTTCTATTTATAGAGTTCGAAAACTGTTATGACCGGCGTCTGCGTCTCATATTATAGGAGGAGGCCCAATTGACAAGTTTAGTAGGAGCTTAGCCCAGTTTAGTTAAGGGCTTAGCCCAAGTTATTTTATTTTCCCTAGCATCAAGATTATATAAACAGTTGTAAGACCTTTTTTAGAAATCAAGCAATAAGACATAACTCTATTGCCCGGCTCCCTGATGAGCCGGAATCCCTAACCCTAGCCGCCTCTGTCCCATCGCGCCGCCTCTCCTCCGTGCACGACGGCGCCCACGCGCCGGCTGCTGTGGCCCCGCCCTCGCCAACCTCCCTCCTTCCCCTACAAGCTACGCCCTAGACCCGGTACAGCCCTAGCTCCTACCAATTTGGTATCAGAGAGTTTTGGTTCAATCATGTCTTCGTCGCCCACCATCGCCACCACCCTCCCACCCACCACCACCGCGTCACCGCCGATCATCACCACCACGCCAATGACGGCCACATCGGGCGCCCTCACCATGCCGGCCACCACCGCCGTGTCGGCCCCCTGCCATCTTCACTCCGGAGGAGGTCACGGTTGCCCTCCGTGACCTCGCCACCGCGGTCCAGCACTAGTAGGAAACAGACCTTTCGTCCCAAGCATTAGTCTCGGTCTGGTTACGAGCTGGTTCTAAAGAGGCTATTAGTCCCGGTTCGTGCCGGCTCCAACGGCTAGGAGCAGGGCGACCTTTAGTACTGGCTCGTAAGGGATCTTTAGTACCGGTTCATGTCACGAACCGGTACCAAAGGGGGCATGGTAGGCTTTTGGTCAGACTTGGGCCCCGCGTGCCTCTTTAGTACCGATTGGTGGCATGAACCGGTACTAAAGGTTGCCCTTTAGTACCGGTTGGTGACACCAACCGGTACTAAACACTTCCTATATATATGATTCGTCCGTAGCCGATCGAATGGGCTCTCATTTCTCTGTTTTCCTCCCTGTTCTTCTTCTTGCTCGAAGCTCATCCTCCATTTTGCCAAGGATTTGTCAAGATTTGAAGGCATCCCATCTATCCAAGTGTTCACAAAGGTTAGCAACTTTGCCCCTTCATTTCTCGTTGCTAGATTAGCTTGTGGTATGCTTAAAGATATGTGATTTGTGGGTTTTAGCTAGGTTTTGGGGGAGTGATCATTATGTGAGATTTTATTTGATTTATATGCAATTTGAGGTCAAATTAATTTGTTAGGTTGCATATGTGTAGGTGTGGTTTATTTGGTGCCTTCCCATCCCCGTCCTAACCACCGTCAATTGTCCGCACCATCTCGTCGCGGCACCGGCCACCTTGGTGAGCCTCTTGTTCTTCTTAAAACCTTTTTGTTAAAAAAATTAGTTGCATGATTTAGATAGTTGCGTGTACGATTTACTTACTTGTATTATTGTTAGTTATTCTATAGTGTCATGGTTATGGTATCCGCCCACGTCGGCCCTCGTCCAGCCTATGATTCAGATGTTGTATGTCGTTATCTTTTATAACTATTTCACACATCATCTAATGTCTATGACAATTAATTATGCCACCAAATTGACATAGATATTTTTATCTATAGAAAGTAGTTGAACCAGAAATTCCATCCGACTATGCAATTCTGCTCGAGAAGTTAACACAAGCTGAAAAAGAAATTGATCGTTTGAATTTTTTCTGAAAAGAGCTGAAGATGAGAAGATGAGATTGGAGTTGCATGTTGCCGATATCGTCGATGATCACAAGAACAAGATGACTGGAATGCGCTTGAAGCTTAGAAAGGTTAGAAAATATGCCATTGATAAAGAGGCTTGGTATCATTATGTCGTTAGCTCAATTGTTACCTTAGTTGTGATTATGATCGTATTCGTTGTTGCATTTACATGTTTTAGATAGTTGTATGTTGTTTTATGAGATGTATGTATGAACTATAAGTATCTATTATTTGTAGTAATAACATTTGGTCACTACTAGCTCTACTTTGGTTGTAATGTGATGATGAAGTTGTATTAATTTGGTCACTTCGATGTTGTGTAGTGAACATGAGCCGGCAATGGATGTACGATGACGGACTAAGTCTAGGGTTCCTTAATGGCCTGTATGATTTTATTCGTGTGACTGAGGCAAACAAGAGAAATGGTTTCATGTGTTGTCCATGTCGTGACTGTAAGAATGATAGGAATTACTCTATCTCAAAAACCCTTCACTACCACCTGCTGAAGCCTGGTTTCATGTTTGGCTATAGCTGTTGGACCAAGCATGGAGAAAGAGGGCTTATAATGGAAGACAATGAAGAAAAAGAGGATGATGACAACTATCCTTTCGCCGATACAACAATGGGGGAAGCTGAAGAAGAGGCATCAATGGGGGAAGCTGAAGAAGAGGCATCAGATGAGCCCGCTGATGATTTGGGTCGGGTCATTGCTAATGCAAAGAGAAACTGCAAAAGTGACAAGGAGAGGTTGAAGTTGAAGCGCATGTTAGAGGATCACAAGAAATTCTTGTATCCAAATTGTGAAGATGACCAGAAAAAGCTGGGTACCACGCTGGAATTGCTGCAATGGAAGGCGAAGAATGGTGTAACCGACAAGGGATTTCAAGAATTGCTGATAATGATAAAGAAGATGCTTCCAAAGGATAACGAATTGCCTGAAAGTACGTAAGAAGCAAAGAAGGTTGTCTACCCTCTAGGATTAGAGGTGCAAAAGATAAATGCATGCCCTAATGACTGCATCCTCTACCGCGGTGAGGAGTACGAGAATTTGGATGCATGCCCGGTATGCGGTGCACTGCGCTATAAGATCCTCCGCGATGACCCTGGTGATGTGGAGGGCAAACGCCATAGGAAGAGGATTCCTGCCAAGGTGATCATGTATGCTCCTATAATACCACGGTTGAAATGTTTGTTCCAAAACAAAGAGCATGCCAAGTTGTTGCGATAGCACAAAGAAGAACTTAAGAAAGACGGGATGTTGAGAGCACCCGATGATGGGTCGCACTGGAGAAAAATCGAGAGGGAGTTCGAGGACTTTGCAGCTGACGCAATAAACTTATGGTTTGGTCTTAGTACAGACGGCATGAATCCTTTTGGGGAGCAGAGCTCCAGTCATAGCACCTGGCCCGTGACTCTATGTATCTACAACCTTCCTCCTTGGTTGTGCATGAAGCGAAAGTTCATTATGATGCTAGTGCTCATCTAAGGCCCTAAGCAACCTGGCAACGACATTGATGTATACCTATGGCCACTAGTTGATGAACTTCTATAGTTGTGGAAAAAACCAGGTGTACATGTGTGGGATGCGCACACATAGAAGGAAATTGACCTACGAGCATTGCTGTTTGTAACCATCAATGATTGGCCTGCTCTTAGTAACCTTTCAGGACATACAAACAAGGGATACAATGCATGCACGCACTGTTTATATGATACTAAAAGTATATATTTGGATAAATGTAAGAAGAATGTGTACCTGGGACATCGTCGATTTCTACCGATCAAGCATATCTTAAGAAAGGCAGACAACCACTTCAAAGGTGAGCCAGATAACCGGAAGAAGCCTGGCCTCCGTACTGGTGAATATATATTTGATATGGTCAAGGATTGAGAAGTAATCTTTGGAAAGGGTCCTGGCGGACAATCTGTTCCGAATGACACCAACGGACACGCACCCATGTGGAAGAAGAAATCTATATTTTGGGAACTTGAATATTGGAAAGCCCTAGAGGTCCGCAATGCAATCAACGCGATGCACGTGACGAAGAATCTTTGTGTGAACCTGCTAGGCTTCTTGGGCGTGTATGGAAAGATAAAAGATACACCAGAGGCACGGGAGGACAAGCAAAGAATTAACGAAAAAGACGGCATGCCTCCAAAGCAGTATCAATGTCCTACCAGCTATGCTCTTTCGAAAGAAGAGAAGGAAATCTTTTTTGAATGCCTGCTCACTATCAAGGTCCCGTCTGGCTTCTCGTTGAATATAAAGGGAATAATAAATATGGCAAAGAAAAAATTTCAAAATCTAAAGTATCATGACTACCATGTGATTATGACGCAATTACTACCGGTTGCACTTAGGGGGCTTCTATCGGAAAATGTTCGATTAGCCATTGTGAAGCTATGTGCATTCCTCAATGCAATTTCTTAGAAGGTAATCGATCCAGAAATGCTACCAAGGTTACAGAATGACCTAGTCCAATGTCTTGTCAGTTTCAAGTTGGTGTTCCCTCCATCTTTCTTCAATATTATGACGCACGTCCTAGTTCACCTAGTCGAAGAGATTAACATTCTGGGTCCTGTATTTCTACACAATATGTTCCCCTTCAAGAGGTTCATGGGAGTCTTAAAGAAATATGTTCATAACCGTGCTAGGCCAGAAGGAAGCATCGCCAAGGGATATGGAACAGAGGAGGTTATTGAATTTTGTGTTGACTTTGTTCTTGACAATAAGCCGATTGGTCTTCGTGAATCGCGGCATGAGGGGAGACTGGGTGGAAAAGGCACACTAGGAAAGAAAGAAGCAATAAATATGGACGGGCATTCTTTCACTCAAGCACACTACACGGTTCTATAAAATTCTACCTTGGTGACTCCATATATCAAGGAACACAAGGATATTGTACGGTCCAAGAACCCGGAGCATTCTGACACCTGGATTGAACGTAAACACATGGAGACTTTCGCCGGTTGGTTGCAAACAAAGCTCATCAATGACAACGATGTTCCAGCTGAACTGTACTGGTTGGCTAAGACACTAAGTTCGACTGTAACGACTTTCAAAAGGTATTAGATAAATGGGAATACATTTTGCACGATCGCCCAAGATAAAAAGAGCACCAACCAAAACAGTGGTGTCCACTATGATGCAACCAACTTTCAAGACACATATTATGGTTACATAGAGGAGATATGGGAACTTGACTATGGACCTGATCTTAAGGTCCCTTTGTTTCGGTGCAAATGGGTCAAATATACTGGAGGCGGGGTACAGGTAGACCCGCAGTACGGAATGACAACAGTGGATCTCAACAATCTTGGATACACAGACGACTCATTCGTCCTAGCCAATGATGTGGCTCACGTTTTCTATGTGAAGGACATGTCTAGCAAACCGAGGAGAGAAAAAGATAAGGAATCGAATACATCATACAATGAGCCAAAGCGCCACATAGTTCTTTCAGGGAAAAGAAACATTGTGGGAGTGGAGGATAAGGCAGACATGTCAGAAGATTATGAAAAGTTTCATGAAATCCCTCCCTTCAGAGTGAAGACTTGCCCAAGCATCCTGTTAAATGATGAAGATTCTCCATGGCTACGGCGCAATCATAAGCAAGGGACAAACATGCAGAAAAAGTCTTACACCGCGAGATCCCACTCTAGGATGTGACCGGCTTCACCGTCATCACTTTCTATGTGAAGGACATGCATGCATTTTCTAGCATGGTATCTTTGTAACACTTTGTAAACGAAGGTCATCCAGTTTATGCCGTAACCCTCTCAACTCTTTAGAAGTTGCTATATAGGTGACATTATGATGTCATGTCAAGTTTCAACCTTTTCAGAGTTCATTTGTACTGCTTTTCAATTTCAGGGTCATTTAGCTCAAAATAAATCATTAAATGCATGAAAAAAGTCAAATGAAGTCAGAAAGGGTTGAAAATTGATGATGTGCCTTTGAATGGTGCATATTGAACACACAAAAAGTATGGAGTTAAAATAAGTTATTAAAAATGAAATCCCTTTGTAATAGATGAGTTTTCGTCTGAAACCCTCATACTTCGAAAGAGATTGTCCAGTTTATACACAAAGTGCATCCAGTTTTTGCCGTAACCCTCTCAACTCTTTAGAACTTGCTATATGGGTGAAATTATGATGTCATGCCAAGTTTCAACCTTTTCACAGTTCATTTCTAGTGCTTTTAAATTTCAGGGTCATTTAGCTCAAAATAAATCATTAAATGCATGAAAAATATCAAATGAAGTCAGAAAGGGTTGAAAATTAATGATGTGCCTTTGAATGGTGCATATTGAACACACAAAAATTATGGAGTTAAAATAAGTAATTAAAAATTAAACCCCCTTGTAATAGATGCGTTTTCGTCCGAAACCCTCATACTTCGAAAGAGATTGTCCTGTTTGTACATCAAGTGCATCCAGTTTTTGCCGTAACCCTCTCAACTCTCTAGAAGTTGCTATGTGGGTGAAATTACGATATCATGCCAACTTACAACCTTTTTAGAGTTTATTTGTACTGCTTTTCAAACTCCAGATATGACATTTCAAATGCCATTTAATCAAATTGTCTTATACAGCAGTTTAAGTTGTTCAAACATACATGGAAATGCCACAAACAGATTCTTTATATTTTTCTAATATTTTTTCATATATTATTTATTTCCATTGGAGTCATAGATTTTTTTCTATGATTTTCTAAAGTTTAGGGGTTTTCTGAAAATAGTAATCTAATGAATTAAAAAAACTTTAGTACCGGTGCGAGCCACGCACCGGTACTAAAGGTCCACCACCCCGCGCATTAATTGGGGAGGACCTTTAGTACCGGTGTGTGGCTTGCACCGGTACTAAAGGGTCTTTAGTACCGGTGCGAGCCACGCACCGGTACTAAAGGCTTGCTAGGTATAAATAGAATCGCCCTCGTCCCGGGTCGAGCCACGCACCAGAAGAAGCTCGATTTGCGCCGCCAGGCTGCCGAAATCCGCCGTCGGCACCGCCCGCCGCCCCGACGTCGTGCGCCACCCCGACGTCGTGCGCCGCCCCGAGCCCGCCGCCCGCCGCCCCGACGCCGCCTGCCGCCCCGACGCCGTGCGCAGCCCCGACCCCGCGCCTCCCTCAAGAAGATTTGCATGGCTACACCCTCGGTGAGCCTCTCCCCTCCCCCTTGCCCGGCGCCCCGACCCCCGCACCCTCACCGGAGCTCACCGGCCCCCACCGCGCATCGCCCTGGCGTGGCATACTGACGTGGCCAGCCAACCCCACCCCTAGGGTTTGCGGCTCGCCATAGCAACTCCGGCGCGGCCTACTGACGTGGCCGGCCAGCCCCATCCCAAGGGTTTGGGGCTCGCCGGAGCAACTCCGGCGCGGCCTACTGACGTGGCCAGCCACCCCCACCCCCAAGGTTTGCGGCTCGCCGGAGCAACTCCGGCACGGCCTACTAACGTGGTCGGCCAGCCCCACCCCCAGGGTTTGCAACTCGCCGGAGCAACTCCGGCGTGGCCTACTGACGTGGCCGGCCAGCCCCACCCCAGGGTTTGCGGCTTGTCGGAGCAACTCCGGCGCGGCCTACTGACGTGGCCGGCCAGCCCCACCCCCAGGGTTTGCGGCTCGCTGGAGCAACTCCGGCGCGGCCTACTGACGTGGCCGGCCAGCCCCACCCCCAGGGTAGCTGGCCAGTGGACCCGCGGGCCCCAGTTAACCAGTTGACCCAGTCAACTGTGCTGACTAGGCAGGCCCCAGTCAATGACAAGTGGGGCCGCCCCCTAATCCACTGATTAATTAAAATGATTAAGTGTTTTGTTAGATGTTAAGTGTTATTTTGATAAGTGTTTTGTTAGATGTCAATGACAAGTGGGGCCGCCCCCGTAATCCACTAACAAGTGGGACCACCCCCCTAATCCACTAATTTTGCTAAGTGTTATTTAATTTGTTAGATGCTAAGTGTTAATTTTGATAAGTGTTATTTAATTTTGTTTCATAATTAAGTGTTTCTTCTAGACGTCGATGATGCCGATCCCGCATCCTCTTCATCGAGTCAGCGGAGGAGGTCTGTTGCTTGAGCCGAGGGGCCCTGTCCGGGACTGGGCTCTACTGGGCTGGTACTGGGAGGTGCTGCCTTCCATGCGGCGTAGCTTGGTGAGCAGCCAGCCCGTCGTCGACCCAGAGGTTTTGCGGTGGCGGCCGCATGGGCCACGGACGATTCGGAGGCTTGAGTCCCCCGCGGAGGTGGTACAATACCATGTCAGCAAGGAGAACGAGCACGCCCGTCGCTGCATGGGAGCTTTGAAGGCCAGGTCCAACAATACCTGGCAGATTCTTCAGGGATCTCACTGGAGCTATGCTCCTGCGATGGTTCCTTCTCTTTGGGTATCCACCGCCCGCCTCGATATCCGTCGGGCGCTAGGGTTCTAGCTAGATCGATATATTAGCTACTATATATATAATTATGATGTATTAGCTAGATCGATGGATTAGCTGATGTATTAACTATTATCCGAGGTTATGATGAGATCTTTTCTAAGAACTACTATATATGTATTCGATGATGCATTATTAATTAACTATTAGTTATTTTGCTTCTTGAATGCATGCTAATTTGAATACTAATTTGTTTTATCTATATTATTATGGATTAATTATTAAACTATGGACAATGCCGGTAGAACTCATGAAGAGGACATCTTCGACATGATACGCTCCTCCGAAAACCCAGCGGACCTTCTGGGTGAATCACATGACGATTACGGTGATGGATGTGAGACCGAGGAAGAACAACTTATGTTCCAAAATACGGAACAACTAACAATGTCCGGCGAGGTATATACATATTAGCCTCTGGTGATCATTACATGTGTATTAATTGATTTATATATATATATATATATATTAACAAATCTTTCTTCTTTTAATTATCAGCCCTCTGGATTGAGCCAATCTAGTAGAAAGGTACGAGGAGGTGCCAAAATATTGGACGGCAACATAAAGCTCAATCTTGATGCTTTCAAACATGATGCGAACCGACTCACCCTGAAGCCAATGCCAAGACATTTGTGCGTCAATGCGGAGTGGTTGTTAGGGATGGAGTCCCGATCACAATGCAAGAATGGATTCAGCCAAACCAACCAAAACCAGGAGTGAATTATGTCGATAAAAGAATTAAAGATGACCTTTGGCGAGAGCTCATGGAGCATTTCATCCTACCAGATGCTCTCTCGGAGCGCCAAAGGGACAAAGTCAAGGAGTTTGCTCTCCATAAGATGGCTGACGCGTTCTAGACTTGGAAGAAATGATTATGGACCGAGTACAACGCTAGAGGCAAGAAGGCACCCAAATTCACAGGAATATACGAGAAGGTAAGGAATCACTGGGACGCATTTATCGAGTACAAGACATCGGAAGCTGCTATGGAGAAGTCGGCAATGAATAAGATAAATGCGGAGAAAAAAAGTATCACCATAAACTAGGGATAGGTGGATACAAGTTAGCCATTCCTAAGTGGGATGCATTAGAGAATAAGATGCATGCTGAAGGGATCACTCCAGTAACCTTCCACTGGCCCCGGAGGTGCATGAATTGGTTTTTTCGCATGGGGAAAGTTGGACCCAGCAATAGGGAAGATTATTGCACTGGCCAGTCTAAAGCATGCATCAAATGAGTTGATTGAAGCAATAAAAGCTGCCCAAGAAGGACGGTTTCACCCCGATAGAGAGAACAACGAGCTTACATGCGCCCTCGGGAATCCCAAACACGGAGGACGAACATGATGCATGGGTGTTGTTCCGTGGTATGAGGGGTTTGCGGGCTGGAAGGCCAGTTATAAAAGCTGTTCGAGAAAAAAGAAGGTGGAAGCAGACCGACTTTCAAAGTTGGAACATAAGTACGAGCAGTAGCAGCTGCAGATACACGTACTAACCCAGCAAAGGGCAACTCCGTAGCAGGAGGCATCAGAATCCGTCCCATCTACACTGTCGAAAAGCAGCGTCGGTTTCATGGGGGCACCGCTGGGTCACACACCTGTGGACGATATCATCGAGAAGACATCTTGTGAGCTAATCCAGAAAATGAAGAACATACCCGTGCGGGTCGCGACGGGCTATGCTTTACCAAATACACCTGATGTTCTCTAGAATTTCAATCTCGTTCCAGCTGGGTATGCTTGTGTCGCAGTGGACGCAATAGAGCCAAGATATGATGAACTACAGCTTGACATCCCTGGAGGTGAGGGGGAGTCCACACTGGCAGAAGCCGGCCGTGGTCTCATTCTATGGAGTAAGGACTGCATCGTCTTTCCACACTCGACGCTAAGGCCATCGGCTCCTCCGAGTATCGATGTCTAGCGCGAGGGATCCTAGCCAGAGGCATCGCAGCGCCAGCATTTCTCCCACCTCGAGAGGCGTCCCACTTCGATAGGGATCCCAGCGCGAGTCCACCCAACCTCGGGACGGAGCACGACACGAGTCCATATCATCGATATCGATCTCCGCCGCGTGAGCCGACTCCACCCCGGCAGCGGTCCCGCTAGCAGGGCTCCCAAAAGAGGAAGGCCATCAGCAGTCCTCTTCGGAAGAAAGCAAAGAAGAAACCCGAGCCTCCGGCCAAAAAGAAGCTGCCTTATGACATGACACCAGAGGGAAAAAATTGAAAGCGATCACCAAGTGAAAGCCTTTTTTGCGAAGAAGCCCCTGTTGCCAAACGAGGTAATACCCAAGAAAGTCAAAGAGCACTTTAGGGAACACTTTATTGATCGACCCCCGACATATGTGGAGCGTATGCCGATAGACTATGAGCGACAGATTCAAAAGGCAAGTGAGCAGAGAAGTCGGCCCATCCCAAGGAAGAAGTTGGGAAGTACGACATCAACGATAGGTGGTACTACTAGCGGGAAAACAGTTCGCCAGCTCGGAGAACAATCCAAGCAATCGATCTCTCCACTCAAGGTGAGTACCAATCCACGCAAGCAATCGATCCAAACAATCGACATTGCTGGCAACCTAATCGACCTCGAAGAAGTAAAGGCTGTAGGTCTCACTCTTGGCCAAATCCTTGGCACCGAGGAAATCCGCGGGTACGGTGAAGCTGAGTACGCAATGAAATATGCCGTTGGAAAATCACTTGTCACACCCGAGCAGTACAAGGAACTACCAACTGCGATGCGATAGTTGCTTGATTGGTACCTGCATGAAGCAAAGCGAGGGGAGACGGCGGTCATGGTCAAAGTAAGAAAAGAGCATTACGTCAATGGATGTGAAATATGTCTTGAATTCTTAGAACTTTTCTAGTTATACCACATGGACTCTATCAACAAAACTATCATCAATTGCTATTATCTGTAAGTGATTTATATCTTTAATAATTTAAGTCTCTAGCTAAGATATCGTTCATTGGCTTATCCTCACTATATATGTTCTTTTCTATGCTATTATGCAGATTGAAGATGTGGGAACTGAAACAAGAGGGAATCGATGACATTGGGTTCATCGACCCAAATACCGTTAATGGTCATGTGGTAAAACATTTTGCCAAGGACACAGAAGAGCTCTTGGAAAAATATCTAGAAGAAATGAATACCAAATCTACTATAATATTTCCTTACAACATGGGGTGAGTGTTTACTCTCTTGTATACTACAAATTCTATTTTTGCTTACTAGCTCACTGTGAAGTGGAGTTGATGAGTTATATGCATGCCTGCTTAATTATATAAACTTCTGCGTAGAGACCACTATATCCTCCTAAATATTATCCTCGCAGATGGACTTGTTCAAGTGTACGACTCACTAGATACACTAGAACAATCATACATGGACTTGTATTTTATGATAGAACGGTAATTTAAATCTTTATCGACCTCGCTTTCTTTCATTATTTCCTGATATCAAAAGTAATTATAATAACTCTTTCGTTCTTTTTCTTTGCCGCGTAGTGTTTGTAAAAAGATCATAGAAAAACAATCACGGTCATCAATCGAAACCAAAGCTGAAGTGGAAAAAGATGCAGGTAATTAAGTAGTACTACTAGGTCCGCGCATCTCTTTAATTCTAGTTTCAATACCATTATCATGCTTGATTATTAATTATCTTATTGAATTCTATTCTTTTGCAAAGTGCGCGACGTAGCCACAAGAGACAAATTTATGTGGATACTTCCTCTGCGAGAACATTCGCATCCAAACCGAATGCCGTATACGTCGCAGAAGAGCACGTGAAAGACAACTCGAGGTTTGGCAGATGATGTCGAAGCTCTCGCCACAAAAACGCTTTGTAGCACTTCAAGAGGAATTTGCGGCATTTCTTCTTTGACATCTCATTGATGTAAACGAAGATCACTATTCCTTACCGCCGCCTCAATAATGCCAGCAAATCAGTAGTAGAAAACTAAGATTTCATCCAGAGCACTAGCTAGCTCGTCCCGACCCGGTTTTGGGCTTTAATTTATAAGTCCAGAATATATATGCATGGATGTGTAATTCCATTTATATATATATTGTGTATGAGATATTATATATTATATTACATATATATATGCATCAACTTGTGTACTGTTTACATTATGTAGCATCGTAAAATAAATTTGAAATAAATGGAAAACACAAAAAATATAGAGAAAAATTAAAACCTAAAAGCTAAAACAAAAAACAGAACACTTAGTACCGGTTGGTATCACCATGTGGTGGGCCTTTAGTACCGGTCCGTGGGCCAACCGGTACTAAAGGTCTGGACCTTTAGTCCCGACCCTTTAGTACCGGTTGGGGAACCGATAAAGGCCATCCCGACCGGGACTACAAACAGACATTCTACTAGTGCTGGATATCCGCCAGTTTCTGTCCGGGCCCTACGGGCCCCGCGACGATCACTGGACCGCTGCTGCCCTAGCTGCAGCTGCCGCCGCCAACCGCGACGGCCACGCCCTAGCTGCCCTGGCCGTCCCAGGCACCTGCGGCATCGGCCGTGCCCGCCACGCCGCTACAGCAGCCGCTGCAGCTCCCGACCCCTCCGCCGATCAGCTCCGGGCCGCCCTCCACCGCGCCGGCAGGAATCCCGATCCAACACGTCTGGTTTCCACCCTTGCCGTCACCGCTCCCGACATGGTTGGCCGAGTCATCACCGCCGCCGATCTACACGTTGGCCTCAAAAAAGCTGGCAACCACCATGCAGTATGGTGGGTCCCCTGACCCGGGCGTCAACGGACCGCCGTTCCACGGGGGACCCCCGTGACCACCGAGCCGGCGTCGGGCGCCTCGCTGCTCCGCACCGTCGAGCCGTACGGCCATGGCGGGCATACTCAGACACCGCCGCGCTTCACCAAGATTGACTTCGCCACCTACGACGGTACGGAGGTCCCCCTCAATTGGCTCAATCAGTGTGAGCAGTTCTTCTGGGGGCAACGCACGCTCGCGTCGGACCATACCCGACTCGCCTCCTATCACCTCTGAGGCACCCCACAGACGTGGTATTATGCTCTCGAGAAGGACGAGGGCGGCATGCCCCCATGGGAGCGCTTCCGCGAGCTCTGCCTCCTTCGCTTCGGGCCTCTGATACAAGGGAGCCGGCCGGCGGAGCTCGGCCAACTCCCCTTCACCTCCATGGTGCAGGATTTCGCCGACCGGTTCTAGGCCCTGGCGTGCCATGCGCCCAGCATCATGGCCCAGCAGTGGGCCGAGCTCTTCGTCGGCGGTCTGTCGGATCACATCCGCGTGGACATGGAGCTTCGTGGACCCTAGGACCTCCAGACGGCCATGTACTATGCCCGCGCCTTTGAGCATCGCGCGCAGGCCTTGCAGCAGACAACACCGGCTCGGGGTTGCCGACATCCGGCCCTGGCCCCGTAGACTCCGGTTGTGTCGGGTTGTCCGCCCCCGGTCCCTTCCGTGACATCCGCTCTGGCCCCAATGCGGCCCTTCCGCCGGCTCTCCCCGGCCGAGCAGCTCGAGCGCCATCGCCAGGGGCTTTGCTATAACTGCGACGAGCCCTATGTGTCGGGTCACGTCTGCCCGTACCTCTTCTACTTGGAGGCGGCTGACTACATCGAGGAGGACACGTCTACCACCGGGCTGGGCGACTTGCCCGCACCAGCTGCTGCGGAAGTTGCCCCGGCTTCCGCGCTGGCGACAACTCTCGTGGTCTCCCTTCATGCCCTCGCGGGTATACGAGCGGAGAAGACTATGCTCCTACTGGTGATGATCAACAGCGAGTGCCTCCTGGCCCTCCTGGATATGGGCTCCACGCATAACTTCCTGCCCGAGTCCACCATGCGCTGCTTGGCGCTTTAGCTGACGGGCGGGGAGCAGCTTTGGGTCACCTTGGCTAACGGCGACCGTCTTTGCTGCCATGGGCTTGCGCGGGACGTTCCCATCACCATCGGCGATGAACACTTCACCATCACGTGTGTCGGCATCGACTTGGGTTGTTTCGACTTCATCCTTGGCATCGACTTCTTGCGACCCTGGGTCCCATCCTCTGGGACTTCGACGCCATGACGATGACCTTCTGGCGCCTGGGTCGCCACATCCGGTGGGAGGGCGTGGGTGGCGCCCCACCAACGATGCCCCCTCTGTAGCTGGCCGCGACTGCCACCGTGCCCGATCACCCTCTGTTGGATCTTCTCTTGCAGCTACACAGCGACCTCTTCGTCGAGCCTCAGGATCTGCCACCAACCCGGGTGTATGATCACCGCATTCACCTCCTACCAGGCACGACACCGGTTGCAGTGCGCCCCTACCATTATCCACAGCTACAGAAGGATGAGCTGGAGCGCCAGTGCGTGCTCATGCTCGCCTTGGGCATCATCCGGGTCTCCACTTCACCGTTCTCAGCACACAAGTCGGACGGCTCGTGGCGCTTCTGCATCGACTACCGCACCCTTAACGCCCAAACGCTCAAGGATAAATTTCTCATTCTGGTCGTCGACGAGCTCCTAGACGAGCTGCATGGGGTGCGCTTCTTCACCAAGCTCGACCTTCGTTCGGGCTACCATCAGGTGCGGATGCACTCGGATGATGTCGCGAAGACGACATTTCGGATTGATCACGGCCACTTCGAGTTCTTCGTGATGCCTTTTGGACTCTCCAACGCCCCGGCGACCTTCCAGGCCTTTATGAACGACGTCCTTCGCCCCTACTTGCGTCGGTTTGTGCTCGTTTTTTTGATGACATTCTTATCTACAGCACATCATGGACAGAGCACCTTCAGCACGTCGCCATCGTCTTCAACGAGCTTCGAGTGCACAATCTTCATCTTAAGCGCTCGAAGTTCTCGTTCGGCACGCCTTCTGTTGCCTAACTCGGCCACGTCATCTTGGCCAAGGCTGTTGCTATGGACGCTGACAAGGTGGCGGCCGTCGCGGCCTGGCCGACGCCGCACTCCCCCGAGCTCTCTGCGGTTTCCTAGTCCTCGCTGGATACTACCAGAAATTTATATGGGAATTCGGCCTCATCATGTCCCCGCTCACATGACTCTTGCGGTGCGACGCTTTCACATGGGATGCAGAGGCAATAGAGGCGTTCGATGCCCTCAAATGGGCCATGGCGACGAGTCCCGTTCTTCAGATGCCCGACTTCGACCGGCCGTTCATGGTGGACTACGACGCCTCCAGTGTGGGGTCCGGTGTCGCCCTTCATCAGGGTGATGGACCGCTCGCGTTCTTCAGCAGGGCTTTCGCCGCACGCCATCATAAGCTCGCGGCCTAGAGAGAGAGCACATTGGCTTGGTGCAGGCCGTGCGCCACTGGCGGCCATATCTTTGGGGGCGGTCGTTCCGGATTCGCACGGATCACTACAACCTCAAGTTCTTATTGTTGGGGAATGTTGCACGGAAAACAAAAAATTTCCTACGCACACACAAGATCTATCCATGGTGATGAGCATCTACGAGAGGGAGAGTGGATCTACATATGCTTGTCGATCGCTAAGCGGGAAGCGTTAAGAAACGCAATTGGTGTAGTCGAACGTAATCGCGATCCAAATCGCCCAGGGTCCCGCGATCTCATCACGATCCGTCTCATGATCCAATTGTTGGAAATATGCCCTAGAGGCAATAATAAAATGGTTATTATTGTATTTCCTAGTTCATGATAATTGTCTATTGTTCATGCTATAATTGTGTTAACCGGAAACCATAATACATGTGTGAATACATAGACCACAACATGTCCCTAGTGAGCCTCTAGTTGACTAGCTCGTTGATCAATAGATGGTCACGGTTTCATGACCATGGAGATTGGATGTCGTTGATAACGGGATCACATCATTAGGAGAATGATGTGGTGGACAAGACCCAATCCTAAGCATAGCACAAGATCGTGTAGTTCGTTTGCTAAAGCTTTTCAATGTCAAGTATCGTTTCCTTAGACCATGAGATTGTGCAACTCCCGGATACCGTAGGAATTCTTTCGGTGTGCCAAACGTCACAACGTAACTGGGTGGCTATAAAGGTGCACTACGGGTATCTCCGAAAGTGTCTGTTGGGTTGGCACGAATCGAGACTGGGATTTGTCACTCCGTGTGACGGAGAGGTATCTCTGGGCCCACTCGGTAAGACATCATCATAATGAGCTCAATGTGACTAAGGAGTTAGTCATGGGATGATGTATTATGGAACGAGTAAAGAGACTTTCCGGTAACAAGATCGAACAAGGTATAGAGATACCGACGATCGAATCTCGGCAAGTATCATACTGATAGACAAAGGGAATTGTATACGGGATTGATTGAATCCCCGACATTGTGGTTCATCCGATGAGATCATCGTGGAGCATGTGGGAGCCAACATGGGTATCCAGATCCCTCTGTTGGTTATTGACCGGAGAGGTGTATCGGTCATGTCTACATGTCTCCCGAACCCGTAGGGTCTACACACTTAAGGTTCGATGATGCTAGGGTTATAGGGAAATGGTATACGTGATTACCGAAAGTTGTTCGGAGTCCTGGATGAGATCTCGCATGTCAGAGGAGCTCCGGAATGCTTCGAAGGTAAACATTGATATATAGGAAGTCCAGTTTTGGTCACCGGAAAGTTTTCGGGCTCATCGGTAGAGTACCGGGAGTGCTGAGAGGGTGCCGGAGGACCCCCGGGAGGGGTGTGACGACCAAAGGACTTCGTGGGCCCTTAGAGGAGGTGTGCCAGCCCTTATTGGGCTGGCCAAGACCTTCTAGAAAGGCCCATGCAGCTGGAGATAAGAGATAGGGCTGAAAAAGGTTTAAAAGGAGGAGATCCACCTCCCTTGTGGGAGGTGGACTCTTCCCCTAGTTCGGCCGAAGCTCTCCTCCTTGGAGGAGGGGCCAAGGCAGCGACTTCTTTCTCTCTCGGTGCAGCCCTACCCTTCCTGTTCCTCGTTCTCCGTAGCAGCTTGGCGAAGCCCTGCCGGAGTTCACGTAGCTCCACCATCACCACGCCGTCGTGCTGCCGGAGCTCTCCCTCAACCTCTCCTTCCTCCTTGCTGGATCAAGGCGTAGGAGACGTCACCGGGCTGCACATGTGTTGAACGTGGAGGCGCCCTTGTTCGGCGCTGAGATCGGAATCCACCACGATCTGAATCGCTACGAGTACGACTCCACTAACCGCGTTCTTGCAACGCTTCCGCTTAGCGATCTTCAAAGGTATGAAGATGCAATCTCTCCCCACTCGTTGCTGGTTTCTCCATGGATAGATCTTGGTGATCGTAGGAAATTTTTTGATTTACTACTACGTCTCCCAACACCAATCATGTTCCGTCCGGTGAACTCATCACGATCCGTCGTGCGATATCATCACGATCCATCCCGCGATCTCAATCACGGTCCTTTCGATCTAGCGCCGAACAGATGGCACCTCCGCGTTCAGCACACGTACAGCTCGATGACGATCTCCACCTTGTTGATCCAGCAAGAGGGAGTGGAGAGGTAGAAGAGTTCTCCGCCAGTGCGACGGTGCTGCGGCGATGGTGGTGGAGCTATTCCGGCAGGGCTTCGCCTAGGCACTACAGAAAACTGATCTAGAGGAGAAACTATGCACTAGAGGAATGGGTAGAACATGGCTGAAAATCTAGTGCCAAAACCCTAAAACCCTATAGTATATATAGGAGGAGAGGAGGAGGAGTCTTGGCCCTCAAGGAGCCAGCCCTAGGCTCGGCCGAACCAGGAGGGAGGAGTCCTCTTCCTCCAGTCCTAGTAGGATTAGGACTCCTTCCTTATTTAGCCCTTTTTGCCTTTTTCCACCTTTTTCCTTTTGGGCCTTTGTTCCCAGCCGCATGGGCCTTCTGTGGGACTTCCACCAGCCCACTAAGGGCTGGTATTCATCCTCCCACAGCCCATGTAGCCTCTTGGGTCGAAATACCCCTCCCGATGGTCTCCAGGTACACTACCGACACTCCCGATACACTATCGATGAGCCCAAAACTTTTCCGGCGACCAAAATAGGACTTCCTATATATCAATATTTACCTCCAGACCATTCTGGAGCTCCTCGTGACGTCCGGATCTCATCCGGGACTCCAAGCAACCTTCGGTCCCCACCATGCATAACTCTATACTACCGAAATGTCACCAAACCTTAAGTGTGCAAACCTTGCGGGTTCGAGAACTATGTAGACATGACCGAGACACCTCTACGGTCAATAACCAATAGCGGGACCTGGATGCCCATATTGGTTCCTACATATTCTATGAAGATCTTTATCGGTCGAACCTCTATGTCAAGGATTTAGTTAATCTCGTATGATGTTCCCTTTGTTCTTCGGTATGTTACTTGCCCGAGATTCGATCGTCGGTATCTCCATACCTAGTTCAACCTTGTTATCGGCAAGTCTCTTTACTCGTTCCTTAATACAAGATCCCGTGACTAACACTTAGTCACATTGCTTGCAAGGCTTGTTGTGATGTTGTATTACCGAGTGGGCCCTGAGATACCTCTCCGTCACACGAAGTAACAAATCCCAGTCTTGATCCATGCCAACCCGACAGACACCCTCGGAGATACCTGTAGAGCACCTTTATAGTCACCCAGTTACGTTGTGATGTTTGATACACACAAGGCACTCCTCCGGTGTCAGTGAGTTGCATGATCTCATGGTCATAGGAACAGATACTTGACATGCAGAAAACAATAGCAATAAACTGACATGATCATGTGCTACGTTTGTAGTTTGGGTCTTGTCCATCCCATCATTTTCCTAATGATGTGATCCCGTTATCAAATGACATATCATGTCAATGGCTAGGAAACCGTAGCCATTTTTGATCAACGAGCTAGTCTATTAGAGGCATACTAGGGACATGGTGTTGTCTATGTATCCACACATGTATCTGAGTTTCCGATCAATACAATTATAGCATGGATAATAAACGATTATCATGAACAAGGAAATATGATAATAACTTTATTATTGCCTCTAGGGCATATTTCCAACAGTCTCCCACTTGCACTAGAGTCAATAATCTAGTTCACATCACCATGGGATTCACATTGTTATGAATCTAACACCCAATGAGTTCTGGGGCTCGATCATGCGTTGCATGTGAGAGAGGTCTTATAGTCAATGGGTCTGTGACATTCAGATCCGTGTGTACTTTGCAAATCTCTATGTCAAATTGTAAACACTACTAGCATGCTCCACTTGGTACTATTCCAAATGGCTGCTCCACTATACGTATCCAGATTGCTACTACGAGTCATCCGGATTGGTGTTAAAGCTTGCATCGACGTAACTCTTTACGACGAACTCTTTATCACCTCCATAATCGAGAAACATCTCCTTAGTCTTTTAGTTACTAAGGATAATCTTGACCGCTGTCCAGTGATCCACTCTAGGATCACTCTTGTACCCCTTGACGGACTCATGGCAAGGCACACACAGGTGCGGTACACAGCATGGCATATTATACAGAGCCTACGGCTAAGGCATAGGAGACGACATTCGTCCTTTCTCTTTCTTCTACCGTTGTCGAGCTTTGAGTCTCACTCAACTTCACACCTTACAAATCAGGCGAGAACTCTTTCTCTGACTGATCCATTTTGAACTCTTTCAAAATCTTGTCAAGGTATGTACTCATTGAAAGTCTCATCAAGCATCTTGATCTATCTCTATAGATCTTGATGCTCAACAATTAGGTAGTATTATCCAGATCTTCCTTCGAAAATCAGTTTTCAAACAACCGTTTATGCTTTCCAGAAATTCTACATTATTTCCGATCAACAATTAATATGTCATCCATATATACTTATCAGAAATTCTATAGTGCTCCCACTCACTTTGTTGTAAATACAAGTTTCTCGTAAACTTTGTATAAACTATAAAACTTTGATCACCTCATCAAAGTATATATGCAACTCCGAGATGCTTGCTCCAGCCCTTAGATGGATTGCTAGAGCTCGCACACCTTTTAGAATCCTTAGCACTGACAAAACCTTCTAGTTGTATCACATACAACCTTTCCTCAAGTAAACTGTTAAGGAAACGATGTTTTGTCATCCATCTGCCAGATTTCATAATTAAAAAAATGTAGCAACTACTAACATAATTCCAACAGACTTTAGCATCACTATGAGTGAGAAAGTCTCATCGCAGTCAACTCTTTGAACTTTCGGAAACTTCTTTGTGACAAGTCGAGCTTTATAAATGGTGACATTTACCATCAGCGTCTGTCTTCATCTCAAAGGTCCATTTGTACTCGACGACCTCCCGTCCAACAAGCAAGTCTACCAAAGTCTATACTTGGTTTTCATACATGGATCCTTTCTCGGATTTCATGGCCTATAACCATTTGTCAGCATCCGGGCCATCACCGCTTCTCCTTATCTCGTAGGTTCATCATTATCCAACAACATGACCTCCAAGACAAGGCTGTCGTACCACTCAGGAGCAGTACGCATCCTTGTCGACCTACGAGGTTCGATAGTAACTTGATCTGAAGCTTCATGATCATCATCATTTACTTCCTCTTCAACTGACGTAGGTTCCACAGAAACATCTTTCTGCGTTGCGCTACTCTCTGGTTGAAACAAAGGTTCAACAACCTCATCAATTTCTATCTTCCTCCCACTCAATTCTTTCGAGAGAAACTTTTTCTCGGGAAAGGACCCGTTTTAGCAACAAACACTTTATTCTTGGATCTGAGATAGAAGGTTCACCCAACTATTCTTAGGGTAATGAAGATGCACTTGTCCGCTTTGGGTTCGACCTTGCTAGGTGAAAACATTTTCCACACAAGCGTCGCAACCCCAAACATTAAGAAATGACAGCTTAGGTTTCTATCAAACCATAATTCACACGGTGTCATCTCAATGGATTTAGATGGTGCCCTATTTAAAGTGAACGTAGTTGTCTCTAATGCATAACCCCAAAACTATAGTAGCAAAACGATAAGAGACATCATAGCATGCACCATATCCAATAGTGCACGACTATGACGTTCGGACACACCATCACACTATGGTGTTCCATGTGGCGTGAGTTGTGAAACAACTTTCACATCGTCTAAAGTTGTATGCCAAACCCGTAACTCAGATATTCACCTCCATGATCATATCACGGACATTTTAATCTTCTTGTCAAGATGATCTTTAAACTTCACTCTGAATTTGCTTGAACCTTTCAAACAATTCAGACTTCTGTTTCATTAAGTAAATATACACTATATCTACTTAAATCATCAGTGCAGGTAAGAAAATAACGATATCCACCGCACGCTACAAGACTCATTGGATTGCATACATCAACATGTATTATTTCCAATAAATCACTTGCCCGCTCCATTAATCCGGAAAACGGGGTCCTTAGTCATCTTGCCCAAGAGGCATGGTTTGCATGTCTCAACCAATTCGAAATCGAATGAGTCTAAAGATTGATCAACATGGAGTTTCTTCATGCGCTCTATACCAATATGACATTTAGCGGCAGTGCCACAAGTATGTGGTACTATCATTATTAACTTTGTATCTTTTGGCATCAATGTTATGAACATGTGTATTACTACGAGCAAGATTCAACAAACCATTCTCACTGGGTGCATCACCATTGAAGGTATTATTCATGTAAACAGAATAACCATTATTCTCTAACTTAAATAACCGTGTTGCAATAAACATGATATAATCACGTTCATGCTCAATGCAAAACACCAAATAACATTTATTTAGGTTCGTCACTAATCCCGAAGGTAGAGAGAGCGTGCGATGTTGATCACATCAAACTTGCAAACATTTCCAACACACATCGTCACCTCGCCCTTAGCTAGTTCTCCGTTTATTCCGTAGCTTTTATTTCGAGTTACTAACATTTAGCAACTGAACCGGTATCCAATACCCAGGTGCTACTAGGAGTACTATCAAGGTACACATCAATAATATGTATATCAAATATACTTCTGTCGATGTTGTCAGCCTTCTTATCTACCAAGTATCTAGGGTTGTTCCGCTTCAGTGACCACTCTCCTCATAATCGAAACACTTAGTCTCGGGTCTGGGTTCACCTTTGGGTTGCTTCACTGGAGTAGCAACTGACTTGCTATCCATGAAGTTTCCCTCCTTGCTCCTGCTCTTCTCCAAACTAGTGGTTTGACTAACCATCAACACTTCACGCTCCTTCTTGATTTCTACCTTCGCGGTGTCAAACATCGCGAACAGCTCAGGTATCATTATTTCTATCCCTGGCGTATTATAGTTCATCACCAAGTTCTAGTAGCTTAGTGACAGTGACTTGGAGAACTATATCAATCACTATCTTGTCTGGAAGATCAACTCTCACTCGATTCAAGCGATTGTAGCACCCAGACAATCTGAGCACATGCTCAACGATTGAGCTATTCTCCTTCATATTGCAAGCAAAGAATCTTGTTGGAGATCCCATATCTCGCAACATGGGCACGAGCCTGAGATCCTAATTTCAGCTCTTAGAACATCTCATATGTTTCGTGACATTCAAAACGTTTCGAAGCCTCAATTCTAAGACGTAATGCATGACGCACTAAACTATCAAGTAGTCATCAGAACGTGCCTGTCAGATGTTCACAACATCTACAGACGATGTAGAGGGGTTGGCGCACCGAGCGGTGCATTAAGGACATAAGCCTTCTTTGCAGCAATGAGGACAATCCTCAGATCACGGACCAAGTCCGCAATATTTCTACCATCATCTTTCAACTCTATTTCTCTAGGAACATATAAAAATTCAGGGGAGCTACAACGTGAGCTAGTAATCTACAACATAATTTTGCAAAGACACTACTGACTATGTTCATGATAATGAGTTCAATTAATCATATTACTTAAGAACTCCCACTCAAATTGACATCCCTCCGGTCATTCGAGTGACACATGATCCAAATTCACCAACTCAAGTCCGATCATCACATGAGTTGAGGTGGTTTCAATGGTGAACATCATCATGTTGATCATATCTACTATATGACTCATGTTCGACCTTTCGGTCTCTTGTGTTCCGAGGCCATGTCTGTACATGCTAGGCTCGTTAAGTTTAACCCGAGTGTTCTGCATGTGCAACACTGGCTTGCACCCGTTGTATGTGAACGTAGAGTCTATCACACTTGATCATCACGTGGTGTCTCGACACGACGAACTTTCGCAACGGTACACACTCAAGGAGAACACAATTTATCTTGAAATTAAAGTGAGGGATCACCTTATAATGCTACCGTCGTCCTAAGCAAAACAAGGTGCATGAAAGGATTAACATCACATGCAAATCATAAGTGACATGATATGGCCATGAACTTGTGCTTTTGATCTCCATCTTGAAAGCACAGGCATGATTTCCATCGTCACCGGCATGACACCATGATCTCCATCATCATGTCGCCATTGGGGTTGTCGCGCCCATCATGCTTGTACTACTATTGCTACCGTTTAGCGATAAAGTAAAGCATTACATAGCGCTTAATGATTGACACGCAGGTCATACAATAATTAAAGACAACTTTATGGCTCCTGCCGGTTGCCGTACTCATCGACATGCAAGTCGTGATATTCTATACAACACATGACCATCTCATACATCACATATATCACTTCATGTAATTGGCCATTTCACATCACAACATACCCTGCAAAAACAAGTTAGATGTCCTCTAATTGTTGTTGCATGTTTTTCGTGGCTGCTACGGGTATCTAGCAAGAACAATTCTCACCTACGCAAAACCACAACGGTGATACATAAGTTGCTTTTCAACCTTCTCAAGGACCGCCATTGTCGAATCCGATCCAACTAAAGTAGGAGAAACAGACACCCGCCAGCCATCTTTGTGCAACGAAGTTACACGTCAGTCGATGGAACCTGTCTCTCGTTAGCGTACGCGTACGGTTGGTCCGGCCCGCTTCATCCCACAATACCGCTGAACCAAAACACGACCAAGGGAGGAAGCAATCTAAGCATCAATGCCCACAAACTCTTTGTGTTCTTCTCGAGATCTCATCTACACATAGACCTAGCTCATGATGCCACCGTTGGGGAACGTTGCATGGGAAACAAAAAATTTCCTATGCACATGCCAGATGTATCCATGGTGATGAGCATCTACGAGAGGGAGAGTCGATCTACATACCCTTGTAGATCGCTAAGCGGGAAGCATTAAGAAACGCGGTTGGTGTAGTCGGACGTCTTTGCGATCCAAATCGCCCAGCGTCCCGCGATCTCATCACGATCCGTCCCGCGATCAGAACACGATCCGTCCCGCGAACTTATCACCATCCGTCCCGCGATCTCATCACGATCCGTCCCGCGATCTCAATCACTGTCCTTCCGATCTAGCGCCGAACGGACGACACCTCCCCGTTCAGCACACGTACTGCTCGATGACGATCTCCGCCTTGTTGATGTAGAAAGAGGGAGCGGATAGGTCGAAGAGTTATCCGGCAGCGTGACGGTGTTGCGGCGATGGTGGTGGAGCTATTCCGGCAGGGCTTCGCCTAAGCACTGCAGAAAACCGATCTAGAGGAGAAACTATGCACTAGAGGAACGGGTAGCACGTGGCTGAAAATCTAGTGCCAAAACCCTAAAACCCTCTAGTATATATAGGAGGAGAGGAGGAGGAGGCTTGGCCCTCAAGGAGCCAGCTCTAGGCCCGGCCGAACCAGGAGGGAGGAGTCCTCCTCCTCCATTCCTAGTAGGATTAGGACTCCTTCCTTATTTAGCCCTTTTTGCCTTTTTCCAATTTTTTCCTTTTGGGATTTTCTTCCCAGCCGCATGTGCCTTCTGTGGGACTTCCACCAGCCCACTAGGGGCTGGTATTCATCCTCCCATAGCCCATGCAGCCTCATGGGTCGAAATACCCCTCCCGATGGTCTCCAGGTACACTACTGGCACTCTCGGTACACTACCGATGAGCCCGAAACTTTTCCGGTGACCAAAATAGGACTTCCTATATATCAATCTTTACCTCTGGACCATTCTGGAGCTCCTCGTGATGTTCGGGATCTCATCCGGGACTCCGAACAACCTTCGGTCACCACCATGCATAACTCTATACTACTGAAACGTCACCAAACCTTAAGTGTGCAGATCCTGCGGGTTCGAGAACTATGTAGACATGACCGAGACACCTCTACGGTCAATAACCAATAGTGGTACCTGGATGCCCATATTGGTTCCTACATATTCTAGGAAGATCTTTATCGGTCGAACCTCTATGTCAAGGATTTAGTTAATCCTGTATGATGTTCCCTTTGTTCTTCGGTATGTTACTTGCCCGAGATTCGATCGTCGGTATCTCCATACCTAGTTCAACCTCATTACCGGCAACTCTCTTTACTTGTTCCATAATACAAGATCCCGTGACTAACACTTAGTCACATTGCTTGCAAGGCTTGTTGTGATGTTGTAATACCGAGTGGGCCGTGAGACACCTCTCCGTCACACGGAGTAACAAATCTCAGTCTTGATCCATGCCAACCCTTTTGGAAATATGCCATAGAGGCAATAAATAAAGTGTTTATTATTATATTTAATTGTTCACGATAATCGTTTATTATCCATGCTATAATTGTATTGATTGGAAACACATTACATGTGTGGGTTAATAGACAACACTCTGTCCCTAGTATGCCTCTAGTGAACTAGCTCGTTGATCAAAGATGGTCAAGGTTTCCTAGCCATTGACATGTGATGTCAATTGATAACGGGATCACATCATTAAGAGAATGATGTGATGGACAAGACCCAAACTACAAACGTAGCATATGATCGTGTCAGTTTATTGCTACTGTTTTCTGCATGTTAAGTATATGTTTCTATGACCATGAGATCATGCAAATCACGGACATCGGAGGATTGCCTTGTGTGTATCAAACGTTGCAACGTAACTGGGTGACTATAAAGGTGCTCTATAGGTATCTCTGAGGGTGTCTGTTGAGTTGGCATGGATCAAGACTGGGATTTGTTACTCCGTGTGACGGAGAGGTATCTCAGGGCCCACTCGATAATGCAACATCACAATAAGCCTTGCAAGCAATGTGACTAATTGTTAGTTGCGGGATCTTGTATTAAAGTACGAGTAAAGAGACTTGCCGGTAACGAGGTTGAACTAGGTACGGAGATACCAACGATCAAATCTCGGGCAAGTAACATACCGAAGAACAAAGGGAACATCATACGGGATTAACTGAATCCTTGACATAGAGGTTCGGTCGATAAAGATCTTCATAGAATATGTAGGAACCAATATGGGCATCTAGGTCCCGCTATTGGTTATTGACCGTAGAGGTGTCTCGGTCATGTCTACATGGTTCTCGAACCCGCAGGGTCTGCACACTTAAGGTTCGGTGACGTTTCGGTAGTATAGAGTTGTGCATGGTGGTGACCGAAGGTTGTTCGGAGTCCCAGATGAGATCCTGGACGTCACGAGGAGCTTAGGAATGGTCTAGAGGGAAAGATTGATATATAGGAAGTCCTATTTTGGTCACCGGGAAAGTTTCGGCCTCATCGGTAGTGTACCAGGAATGCCGGTAGTGTACCGGGAGACCATCAGGAGGGGTATTTCGACCCAAGAGGCTACATGGGATGTGGGAGGATGAATACCAGCCCTTAGTGGGATGGTGGAAGTCCCACACAAGGCCCATGCAGCTGGGAAGAAAAGCCCAAAAGGAAAAAGGTGGGAAAAGGCAAAAAAGGCAAAATAAGGAAGGAGTCCCAATCCTACTAGGAGTGGAGGAGGTGGACTCCTCCCTCCTATTCGGCCGAACCAGCCTTGGCTTGGAAGCCAAGGCTGCCTCCTATCCTCCTCTCCTCCTATATATACTAGAGGGTTTTAGGGTTTTTGCACATGATTTTCAGCCAAGTGCAACCCTACCCTCTAGTGCATAGTTTCTCCTCTAGATCCGATTTCTACAGTGCTTAGGCAAAGCCCTACCGGAATAGCTCCACCACCATCGCCGGAGCACCATCACGCTGCCGGAGAACTCTTATACCTCTCCACTCCCTCTTGCTGGATGAAGAAGGCGGAGATCATCATCAAGCTGTACGTGTGCTGAACGCGGAGGTGCCGTCCGTTCGGTGCTAGATCGGAAGGATCGTGATCAAGTTTGTGGGACGAATCGTGATCAAGTTCGTGGGACGGATTGTGATCAAGTTCGCAGGACGGATCGTGATTGGATCGCGGGACGGATCGTGATCGGATCGCGGCACGCTCGGCGATTTGGATCACGAAGACGTTTCACTACACCAACCGCGTTTCTTAACGCTTCCCGCTTAGCGATCTACAAGGGTACGTAGATCCACTCTCCCTCTCGTAGATGCTCATCACCATGGATAGATTTGCGTGTGCATAGGAATTTTTTTGTTTCCCATGCAACATTCCCCAACAAACCCGACAGACACCCTCGGAGATACCTGTAGAGCACCTTTATAGTCACCCAGTTACGTTGCGACGTTTGATACACACAAGGCACTCCTCCGGTGTGAGTGAGTTGCATGATCTCATGGTCATAGGAATAGATACTTGACATGCAGAAAACAATAGCAATAAACTGACACGATCATATGCTATGTTTGTAGTTTGGGTCTTGTCCATCCCATCATTCTCCTAATGATGTGATCCCGTTATCAAATGACATCTCATCTCAATGGCTAGGAAACCTTAGCCATCCTTGATCAACGAGCTAGTCTATTAGAGGCATACTAGGGACATGGTGTTGTCTATGTATCCACACATGTATCTGAATTTCCGATCAATACAATTATAGCATGGATAATAAACGATTATCATGAACAAGGAAATATGATAATAACTAATTTATTATTGCCTCTAGGGCGTATTTCCAACACTTACTGGACCAGCGGCTGTGTACTGTGCCGCAGCATCAGCGGGTCAGCAAGCTCTTTGGTTTCGACTTCACCGTCGAGTATCATCCGGGCCGCCTTAACACCGTGGTCGATGCCTTGCCCCGCCGCGACGACCATGGGGCTGACGCCGGCGACTCCGACAGGGCGGCTCTCTGCATCCGCTTTGGGCCCATATTTGCCCTCTTCGATGACATCCGCCGGGCCACCACCGACGCGCCAGACACGCAGCTCCTTCGGCGGCGCCTCGATGCCGGCGACCTAGGGTAGTCGTGGCGTGTGGCGGATGGCTTGCTCCTGCATGGGCGATGCCTCTTCGTGTCGGATGACGGCGACCTCCATCACTAGGTGCTGCAGCTAGGCCACTCGGTGGGCCACGAGGGTGTGCAGAAGACCCTCCACCATCTCCACGCCGACTTCTACATCCCCGGCGACCGGACCCTGGTTTGGAACTGGGTGCGGTGTTGTGTTACATGCCAGCGTAACAAGATGGAGACACTGCGACCGGCTGAGCTGCTCCAGCCCTTGTAGGTGCCCTCTCAGGTTTGGGCCGATATCTCCATGGACTTCATCGAGGGCCTCCCCAAGGTGGGTGGCAAGTCCGTCATCCTCATGATGGTCAACCGCTTCTCCAAGTACGCACACTTCATCGCGCTCGGTCATCCCTACACCACCGCCTCCGTGGCTCGTGCTTTCTTTGATGGCATCGTCCATCTACACCGGTTTCCTTCTTCGATCGTCAGCAACCGAGACCCGGTGTTCATGGGGCATGTCTGGCGCGATCTCTTCCGGATGGCGGGCATCCAGCTCTGCCTGAGCACAGCCTTCCATGCGCAGACTGACGGCCAGTCTGAGGTGGTCAACAAGGTGATTGCCATGTATTTGCATTGTGTTACAGGTGATCGGTCCTCGTGCTTGGGTGGACTTGCTTGTGTGGGCGGAGTACTACTACAACACCTCTTATCACTCCGCCCTGTGTGTCATGCCGTTTGAGGTGGTCTATGGCCGCCCGCCCCCGCCCATCCTGCCAGTTGATTCGAAGACGGCTAGGACGGAGGCAGCCGACAACCTTCTTCACAGCCAGGACGAGATGCTTGCTGAGGTGCGCCAACGCCTCATTCAGGCCCAGCAGCTGGCCAAGCGCTACCACGACGTCCACCACCGCAAGACGGAGTTCGCGGTAGGCGATTGGGTGTGGTTTCGCCTTCTTCACCGCTCTACCCAGTCCCTTGATCTACGCGCGAAGCGCAAGCTGGGGCCGCGCTACGCCGGGCCATTTTCCGTGTTGGAGCGCATCGAAAAGGTGGCATGTCGCCTTCACCTTTCGGCCGGTGCTCGCATCCACGACATCTTCCATGTGGGGCTGTTGAAACCATTCCGTGGGGAGCCGTCGGCGGACACACCGGCGCTTCCGCTGACCTTCGATTGGCGCCTCCTCGTCGGGCCAGCAAAGGTGTTGCAGGCCCAGCTATGTCGCGGGGTGTGGTTTGTGTTGATCTAGTGGGAAGGCCTTCCTGAGGAGGATGCTACTTGGGAGCAGCGCGACGAGTTCCGCCAACACTATCCAGACTTCCAGCTTGAGGACGAGCTGTTTGTGCAGGCGGAGAGAGATGTTATGACCGGCATCTCATATCACAGGAGGAGGCCCAATGGGCAAGTTTAGTAGGGTCTTAGCCCAGTTTAGTTAAGGGCTTAGCCCAATTATTTTATTTTCCCTTGCATCGAGATTATATAAACAGTTGTAAGACCTCTTTTAGAAATTAAGGACAGTAAAACTGCACCTAATCCCTGCCCTCTCAGCGATTAGACGTTTTTGGCCGTCAGATCACTGGTTTGGGCCATTCTTGGTCGTCTGATATGCATTTAGATGAAACTAGGCCAACTGTCCTTAGGGGCAGCTGCTCCCGTAGCCGAATCGAAGGCCCGTGGTTAATTGGGATTCTTGCGTGAAGGCCGCTTCAGCCCTACAGAAAATAAAGACTAGCAAACGAGATCCATTCGCTCCTCACGCCGCGTCCTCCTCTGCCCGCCGCCGCCCACGAGGGCATCTCCTCCCTCCTTGCATCCCCGCACGCCGTTGTCGCCGCCTACGCCTCTGCATCCATATCCCACCTCGCGTGGCCATCCTGCGTCGTGCAATCCGGTGTAGGACCTCGCCCAAGCGCGTGTATAGGGAGAGGTGGCAGCTGGTGGCGGCGACCTGTTGAAGATGTGGAGAAGGAAGGGGAGGTTGATGCGAGGCCAGCCGACGACGATGACCTCGATGCGGCTGGCAGTCATGGCGGATTTAGGAGGGCACGTTGGCAGGGCACTTCTCCTTCCTCTCCTCGCGACTTTCTTTTTGTGCATCCCAATGAAGAGTAGCAGTAGCTGACGGCTGACGACCAGGAGTCAGCGTGGGGACGGTTCTTCTTGCCGTGCTTGCTGCGGCCGTCAACGTGAACTCTCCAAGGCCAAGGTCAAGGCTGCCCACTCGTTGTCAACCACGGATTCTCCCTGGATGTAAGACGTGATTAGTGCAGATTGCAGTCTTTGAATTCCAAAGTACAAGCGCGCTGGTCATGTTGTTGTCACCGCCGACGAGTGGTGCTCCGGGTTGGCTTCAATGATTGAATATGTCCATCCATATCCTCTGAGCGAACCATAGCGAGCAAGTGCAGGCGAGAGGACCTGCAACCAGGCATGGCACACGGACGGACGGATGGGGCCGTCAGTGTTGCTCAGTTTCGGTGCAAGCAAGTGAGTACAATCATATTGCCACTGTCACATCTCCTATACTGTACTTATGTGTACCCATCTGTTTTACATTGTATTGATTTGTCCTTGCAAGAAATAATGTTATAATCTTACGTATCTTTTTGTGTCAGTTCTGCTCCAGTAATTAATTTTTGAGTGATCGAAGCGTGTGGATAAGTGTAAGTGATTAAGGTTTTCCTTCTTTCCTTGTTTATGATTTGATTCTTTTTATAGCTTTCATTAGGAGGGTGAGAGGCAGCAACGGAGCTACATATGGCACCGGTTTACGCTATGTTTTTTTAATCATTATTTGCAGATCAGGTTCATTCATGTGAGCGTACGTATGATGTCTGGTGAGGCTATAGTTATAATCAGAGCATACAAGAAGAACCATCTCTGGAGAGGATATAGAGGAGAGGGTGCGGGTCAAGCGAAAGCGCCCGAGCAGATGAAGGCGTGGCATGACACACGTAAAGGCTAACCCTCTCCCCGTCAGAAAATAGAAATCTGAATCAACTCTCCAATTCAACATTCCCCGTCCATTGAGTTTTATTGAACTGAAGGTATTAAGTGGCTTGCTATCCTATGATAAGCACATGACCTTTGTAATGCTATTTTCTTGATTGTTTTGCGAGGATAATGTATGCTCTCAGGGCCTGAGTTTATTGAACTGAAGGGATTAAGTGGCTATCATATGATTGTCAAATCTAACTATATGCCCATAAACTCGAATTTTTGTATAGATAATAAAGGCTTGCTCTCATTCAAACACAACAACTAACTGCACTAGAAAACCAAATCATGTGGGTTCCCATGTCATTCCTGATGTATGCACATGAATAATCGCATAATTATCATCATGTCTATGGTTTCTCAAGTTAAGAGGTTGAAACGATGTATTACATGTGTCAATTATTCTGTACACTCTGGTTCTATAATATCTGACATCGTTGCGTTTTTCCTGAAGACAAGAATATATTGATATATTAAAAGCCCATTAGAGCATTCCTGGTGAAAAGAGATCACATTACATTATTTTTAAATCTTGAACACGAACGCATTATTCCTAGAGTTTAAACAAAACAAGAGAGTATTCAAAAATCTAGCGATGTTTATTGCACATTCCTTTGGCAAAAAACTTTTTTTGACGTTGTAAAGAATGATTTTCTTAAGAAATTATTATGTTAGTGGATCACTTGTAACTTCATATAATATAATTTGTCACCTGAGAGTGGTTTTCCCTTTGTCACCTCTATCAAATAATTGTAATGCAATGTGTTAAAACTCCACCGAATATTTATATTGTCCATTTTTCATATAAATATATGCTATTCTCAACTGAATGAGTCTTCACAGATAATTGCAAGTATTGCTACTATGTTATCTGGTCTTTTACACAGATTTTTAGCATACTGGTTTTAATTAGTAGTTCTACTTGATGATATTCCTGCATGTTACCATTTCATATTTGCCTTCATATTTCCAGTGTTCTCAATACTAATAAGCATGTACATGCATGTTGTGTTTCTTCTGTTGGTACGATTCATGTGTATGCAGCTTTGAAAACTTCGATTACCTTGAGATTATTTTGTAATGGTCCTCCCAATACTTAGAGAAATACCTTGAATTGTTGGAAATAAATTTAAAATACTTGGATGCAAATAATTTTGAAATACCCTTATGTTTTGTTAAAATACACGAGCGTGACAATGTGCATCATCATTGATTATATATTGATGTTACCCTTTCCCACAATTCTCGATTTACATGAATGGATGAAAAAAAATGCATGAAGGCCATACCATTGGTTTGTCCGACTTTGTAAAAGCATGTCATTGTTGAGTTTCAGTTAGATCCTTCATCCTTGTGTGATAATTCGTCCGTTTTAGATTTAATCCAACCACATTGAGGCACCACACGAGCCATGGCACGGATGGACCAGAGCGTTCCACTTTGATTCCAAGAACTATGACTGTTAGTCATCTTTGTATCAGTTTTGTTACATTAGCCACTGGAGGATATAGAAGCTTTCCTTCTTGTGTATAGATCCTTGTTGTTGTGTAACCAAACTAAATATTTAAGTATGGTCATTAGCAAAACTTATTCATCATATCTTGTTTCCTGCTATTCGTAAGTAACTTTACAAAGTTAGGATGTAAAGTTTGTATAGCAGGACATATATAGTATCAAAATATGGATGATTCAATATGCCTGCCTTATTTTATTAAATTTGCACCTACTATTTCTGCACATAGAGAAGGTGCGACAGAGGAGTTGATTGCAGGATACTAAAACCTTTCTTGGCTGCCAAAGCTTCCTCATCGCCATGCTGGACATTATCAACTTATTTTAAAGGAAAGCCATTAATCACTTACCCATGTGTATTATCCGTATAATTTTGGTTGTTTGGGAACAAGAAGGCACTTAGATATGGATTATAAAGGTGGCATATTCTATCTAATATTCTTCTATCTTGCCGTGTTAATTTATGCATGTATCATTTCGCTCCTTTTTGATAAGGATGGCGTCGGTGATGGTTATACAAATACAATGGAGTGCTTTTTGTTGGGGGCTTGGTTTGCTGCAGAAAAACCCTGCTATTCATGCGGAGCTTTCCTGCTATTCATCCTCCTGTGTATACCTGTGTAACTATAGTTGTTGAAATCATTCTGCTATTATGCAAGATTTGAACACCCGAAAAGGGTAAAATTAACAAAAAAAAATCTCTAAAATTTTGCTTCTTATCTGCTAATGACCTGATAGAAATAAAATGAAAAAGATAATTGTTTGACAGAGTGCATCATGCATGTGTCTCTTTCCTTATAGTAATAATACCAATAAATTCTGTTATTTTTTGTTAACCGATTAAATTGCTATACTTTCAATATATTATGTATTCCCTACATTGGTTTATCTAGAAAAAAAAATCAATGTGTGCTACTTTGAAGGCACAGTTCATTTAAATTTTACTTTCACGTTATAAATGCCTACCAATCTATTGTAACAATGGATGGACGCTGCAACGCGCGCCTTCGATGATATAGTCAAGCAATAAGACATAACTCTATTGCCCGGCTCCCTGAGGAGCCGAAATCCCTAACCCTAGCCACCTCTCTCCCATCGCGCCACCTCTCCTCCGCGCATGATGGCGCCCACGCGCCGGCCGCCGCGGCCTCGACCTCACCAACGTCCCTCCTTCCCCTACAAGCTACGCCCTAGACCCTGTAGAGCCCTAGCTCCTACCAAAAACGCTTGCATGTCTTGCGATAGTCCAATGGTTTGCTACAAGGTTGATCACCTACTCACTTGCAGTTTCCAGTTTATGTGTGCTCTTTAGTTTCAGAGTCTAAGTCTCGTTGCCTGCTTACGGTTTGGATGAAGAAAGAATGAACTAGAGCTCTTGGCTTTTACGGCTGGTGTTGAGGATGATGACATAGAGACAACGCACAATTGTTAGGCCACCTGCTCAGACGAAACAGTTTGTCCAAGGGGCCATCTGATCGCACATGAACACAAGCAAGTTTGGACATCAGCATTGACTGTTGCTTCCACCACTAGAACTCCCCCCTTTCTTCCTACTCTCATTTTCCACATCCGAGCTCTATCCTTAGATTTTTCTATATTGGATCTAACCTTTTTAATAAAGGAAATGTATTAATATCAAAAGATATTAGTTACACCCGGCCTTGCATTAACACATCTTAAGAGTATTTCCAACAAACGATGTAAAATAGGGCTAGTGCCAAAAAAACTGTCTTTTAGAGAACTTGAACCCAAAAACAGTGCTCCAACAAATCATGAATCTGTAAATGGTGTACATCTGCAGCCTTATGTAAGCGAATTGTCACCCGGAAGTTTCCAGTTGCCCTTTTGTGACCGTCGGCGGCCATGTAATAAAACCCCGATGCGCCCGCTTAGTCTCCCGCCTCTGGCCGAGCCCCCTCCCAACCACGACGACGACCCCATCCTCCCTGTCCACTTCGTCTTCGCCTTCTCAGCCTTCTCTAGCCAGCTCGCCGAGCTCAAGCATGCACTCATTTTCTGGGGCCTCCATGAATTCCTTCAAGCGCAGCCTCGCAGCACGTCGTCCGTCGCACGACAACCAGTCGCGGTCGCCATGAGGAGGCAACATAGGGAATTCACCGGCTCATCCATGGTGGCAACCGTGCTCGGCCACGAACATGGAGGGGCATGTGGGCTGAGATTAATCGAGAAAGAGGGGTCTTTAGGATGCCGGCTCATCTTGGGTAGCATGCACGGTCGGGGACGAGCGACAAGTAGGGGAGGTGGCCAATTTAAGCAATGAAGAGTGGCGGTCCGACGGTGAAGGAGGTCGAGGTCTATGGCTATGGGCCCTCCTAGCATGTTTCACCGCGAGAAGAGGTGCAGCTTGTTGAGGTGGAGTGAAGGAACATTGGAACAGGCTGGGGACGCTAGTGTCCATGCGGATGGCAACTATCACGGCCGTCAATTCGACCTGCTGAATCTATTCTTCTCCGTAAGAGTGGGCACAAATTTTGCACCATCTGCTATGGCAGAAAAAAATTGTGCTCTAAAACCTGCTCTCTCCTACCCGAATTTTTTTGTTGGGTGCCCTATTTTCATTCATACCTTGGAGATGCTTGAAGAGTTACTCCCTCTACTTGACTATATAAGTCGGACATGGATTTTTAGGTCTTCAATTTGACCAATAAAACTTTTATAACTTGATACAAAAAATATATTTTTCATGACATATAACACATATTTTGCTAGTCAAATCAAAGGCCTAAAAAACCGTGCCTGACTTATAAACCCAACTGAAGAAAGTACTCAAGGCATCAGGTATGCATACAGTTAGATTCTTAACAAAAAAGTAACCAACAAAATGATGGCGCCCACAAGTAATAGGGTAGCTGCTCCAACAATGAGGTTCCATGAAGGAACGATTGTTGTCATCACTCGGCCCAACCGCTAATGCCAGATCATGGGTTTTCATCGCAGAGGAGTTTGAGTAAGCTCCATGCAATGCCTTCAACAAGGGAACAACGCATGAACGATGACATTGCCAGGTTCAGCTAATGAAGGTCGGATCTAACGTTTCACCCACAGGAACTCGAGCCTATGCCCTAAAACAACAACCCTGGCTAACGTCTCCTTGTGTTGCCACCAAATGTCGATCCATTATTGCATAACCACGCAAACATGTAGTTCTGGTGAACCTAGCCACGTAATTAAAACAATGCTTGTGTTACATATGATGTCAATCACCACGTAGAGACGTCCATCATCTCCACCATTCTCATACTGCCGAGAGTCGAGGCCGTCCATGTAACCTATTTAGGTCAGGCACATGGAGCACCTTGGACAAAAGCGGAACCCACTCATCAAGTGAAAGTTGAGTCATATGGTATGTTGTCACGGACGCCATCCCGGGCCATATCGAGAACTTCAAACCTTTACACTAAGTGAGTGACATCCCATTACTGGAGCGCGCCACCGAGAACCTCCAATGCGGAGGCTAAAACCCGTTGGACCCGTCGATCTTGCGCTTCGTAGAGACAACTAGCATCATGAAGCCTCGCCGCTGAGAGAGAAATAACCGCATAATCACTCTAATCCGTACCTCACCCCCATACAAGGACTGGGAATATGCGCCACCAGGTGCTGCCACTGAGAATGGGAACCATGAAAATTCACCATCGCCGGGAACAAGGGAACAAAAAGCCACCGCGACAACACCTACATCGTTGACGCCACGATTGATTGTCGTGTTACCATCTCTAGGCGCCGTCGCCGGCGTCTGACCTCTATTGACATGTGCGTCGTCCAAGGCTGCTGCAATGCTTCACTCCCGATGACTCATGTAGCCAGTGGCGAGTCTACCTTAGGGGAAAAGCAGGCAAGGGCCCGGCCCAGTAGCAAATCCTACACTATGCAGCTAGCTTAGTGAGGTTAAATCTAACAACAATTTTTTTCAGCTTAGCCTAATTGGCACGCCCAACTACAAGCTCCGCCACTCCCAATAGCGAAAGGAGACAAGCCCGCCACCGTCGTCCGCCAGGCAAGTGGCTTCCTTTAACGGTGGGGAGGGAAGGAGACGGAACGGTAGCTAGGGTTGTGCCCAACCGCCCCCCGGGGAGATTCGGGTACCTCTCCCATGGAAAAGATCAGCTCCGGTTAGTAGAGGCTATGGAAATTCAATGAATATTTTGATAAAAAAAAGGGAAGGAAATTCAGTATTAAAATACACCTTTACTTCTCTAAATTTTTCCACCTTAACAGAATTTTGTTTGTTCAAAAAAATGGTCTCGTGCTCCTTATCAACGATGTCTGTGTTGACACTTGCACTCAAATCCCTTCCATCTTCATTCACTAGCGTTAAAACTAGGACGGCTTGAGGTGGAGAAAAAACGTGTAGGCGTTTATGTGTTTTCGATGAAAAATGATGGGCGCTGCAAACTGTAATATGGAAACGTGCATACTTTTCAAGCCCTCTTATATATGTGGAAAAAAAAGGTGACACTGAGACCAAAACATATTCCTCGTACGTATATATCAACTAGTAGAATGCCCGTGCGTTGTCACGGGCTAACAAAATTATATGTGAATATAGTATCGGTCAAATAAACTATAGATAGTTGACGTTGCATATGACTAATGGTTATATCGCTATGAATACCTGAATACTACCTCATTTTCGATTTATTAGGCCTACACATATCCCTAGGTCAATGATTTAATCAATATAATATAAGTTATACTTCATACGAATAATACCATTATAAACTTCAAATGTTCTATCTTTTAGTGGCACAACATTTATTATGTACAATTCATATTAGAGTAGTAAAACTACGGACCTAGAGATACACGCATGACCTGGAAAGGAGGTGGTACACTCGTCCAATATGCAAATGCAATGCACAACAAATTCAACATGTATAAAAAGACAGTGACATACAATTCTGCAACTAATGGAAATGCACTTTGTTTAAAGTGTATATATCTCGGTGAGTTTCCAACTCAACAACCACGTCTTAGGGTTAAGCGAGTTCATTATGAATGTCTAGCAAATGTGAGACATATAGAAATAAATTGTAAAATATTTTCAAATGCAAGACACATATTAAGAAATGGAAAAATTATACATAGTGAACTTTTGGTGCCATCCAGCTAGGGTCGCAAACGAGTCGAACTCAAACGAGTTAGCATAGGCTCAGGTCAGCTCATACTAAAATTCAAGCGAGCTCAAACTGAGTGGAGTTTAAAGTTGTTTAGTAGAAAATGACATGTACTCGGCAGAAGGCCGACTTCTAGCTAATTTCGAGCTAAATAAGATGATAAAAATTCTATAATCGAGTACCATTTATCCAACTATATACATAGACACCACCAAAACATAAGCGAACTTATGCTGCCAGGTGTGTGCGCATCCTACATGCACAAATAATAATATTGAACAAAAATTGTAAAAGAATCAAAACTTTTTTGGAATCAATGTGATAAGTATTTCTGCTCATATAAAAAGATTCGCCGTCAGGAAATGCCTTTTAGTGTATCATGGATTACGGATTCAGGAAAAATAAACACTATAAAAAATACTATTCACGTTATATTGTCGTTATAGATTTATTCTTTTTGCCCTAGAGTCAATGGAAACATCCGCTGGTCAAACTTTGTATGTGAGTATAATACTTGATTATAGTTGATTCGAAAAAGATTCTTAAGAAAGAAAGATTTAAATTATTTTTAACCATTTTTGAAATTACTAAATTATTTGAACCGCCAAGGCATTTACGTCATCAAGAAACACAAAAAGAGTCGAGCTCCCGTATAATTAGTCTTCAGGTTGGTAAAATCTCTCACCCTCTTTCCCCATATTATCCTAAAATTCACTTCACACCCACTCTCTTCTCTTCCCCACTTTGCATGCAGCCACGGTTAGGGCCGCCGTCGCCGCCTCTCCCAATAGCCAACAAACAACTACGAGCTCCCATATTTCCCTTGCCCCAATATGTATTCCCCTTCTTCCCCTTTCGCTTTACCTTCTGACAACCAACCGTGGGCAGCAGAGAGATGCAGTGAACCAGCTACCGCCTCCCGCGATCTTGTATGGCTTTCTTCCTGCAATCATATTCGCTATCTCCTCAACAGTTAAGCTACCTCGTCTTTTCTTGCGATGTTTCCGTGTCTTCAGATTTTGTTCTTCAAGGAATTTGGGTCCCTCCTCCTTTTTCCTATGATAAGTTTCTCGTCTCCGTGCATTTATCTGCTCTCTTTGTTCACTGTTCAGTTTCTCTTTGCGCTCTCTATCATATGCCCTTTTGGGTTCTCTATTGTGTGCCCTCTTAGCTTGTGTACTGTCAATAATGACAATAGATTTTGCTGTTGTATCTCCACCTACACCAACAACATTACATCATACAATATAAAATTATCCATGTAGAACATTAATATGAAAGACATAGGTGGCCCATACCGTTAGAACTCTCTGCTAGATCTGCACGATTAGCAGCTATGATAGCAATAGGAGTAGGCAATGAAGCATCATCATCTGAGATGGTTGGTTCATCTACAACTAAAAAAGGGAATCAGAACAAGGTAAGTATGGAGCTTCTTCCTTAATGTAGAACACATGCCAGATCTGCAATTCATACTTTGTATGATAAGTATGGAGCAGTACCTCCACTCATCTAGGTTGCCGAATCAACATCGAGGACATGATCAAGAGGGGGTGGGTGGATGTTTGTCTGTCCACGTCGCAACGTTTCATATGGGGTCCATTGGGCTCGTTTAGCAAGCATGTGCACATATGATTTGCAAATACACATGTTTGATCAAATAAACAACGGAACACATATAATAAGGTGGTGAATCGCAAGGCACAAATGATGTGGAGTAACATACATGGCCCCATTTGGGTAACTAAAGCTAGGTCCTTCTAATTTGTTGCTTGTTGCGATCACTGTTTGGTAGCAAATGCACATGCTCAATGAAATAAAGAATGGAACCAAAACAAAGCAAGTATGGAGATAACAAAATGAAAAACATCGATTGGACATCATTCAAACATATACAAGTTGTAGTTTTAATGGATGTGTAGCCATACCTCCACTAATCGTGCCAATATGATCAACTCTCAAGACATGAACTTAGGGTGCGGGTGGGTTTCATGGAAATTTCCTACGTGAGGTTCTTCCGTTCCTTTGTGGTTTCCTGCGTGTTTCCATGAAATAGACTTGATTAATTTCAAGAATCATAAGACACATATAATACACTGGAACATACTTGTAAGGTTTTGGGAAAGTATGGCAACGTTAGATATATCACGAAGAAGGTGGCGATGTCCATCGTCTGTGATGCTTTTCGCTAAAATTTTCCATGCGGCTTACTCCACATATGCTTATAACATGGATCAATATAAGACCATGTACCTGGAGACCCTGAGTCTTCAGGAAGAGCGGCTCGGGCGAGGCTTGTCGCGTCCATGTCCTCTGTAGCATACAGATATATACAAATTATAATATATTTTGTTAATCCGCCATTGACTACACACATGAAATATGTACATGTACCTGCACTGCTTTGACACATAGTTCATCTAGATATTGTTGAGGTACGCTTGTCGCATCATCCTATTTGTTTATCTTGATACTTGCATTTCCAATTTATACCTGAAAGAAGTTAACATGTTTTATACATTCGAACAACTGGAGATGATGTCTACTAGAGATGCTCTGAACGTTTCTCTCTTGCTGGTACCAAGTTGAAGAACCAAAATGGCCAAGACAAATTGATGTTGGAGCACATATACGACAGTCTAATCTTGGTAGACTATCATTTCTAATCATGTTGAACTTACATGTATAGGCTTGTTAGCACCAAATGTTTGTGAATCATTTTCATTTAACAAAATATGTATGCCGAACAAATGGTGCATCACAACTTTTGCGAGCACTGCGATGACAAATCATTCGAACAGGGAGTACTCCTAAGAATCTCTACTCCTAGGTAAGAAACAAGGGCTTCATTGATGCATCAGTTGCTGGAGCATTTGTAACCCGTGGCTCTATTTGATGCATTTGTAATCTGGCTCCATGCATTTGTAATCTCTACTCCTAGGAGTAGGGATATATAAGAAATAAGGCCTCCATTGATGCATCAGTTGCTGGAGCATTAGTTCCTGGAGCATTTGTAATTTGTGGCTTCATTTTATGCATTTGCAATCTCTACTCCTAATGGAGAAGAAACAAGTGAAGGCATTTGTAATCTATGCATGCATTTGTAATGGATTCGTTTTGTAATCTGTGTATACACAAATCCTCATCCCCACTGTGGCTAGGAGTCTTTCTGCATGCAATGGAGGACTTGTGTAATCTGTGCATGCATTCGAGGACTTGTGTAATATGTGCACGATGTGGGTTCGCCTGGATATCGACATGTAGCAAGAGAAGAACCATAGGATCACTGGCTAGTCCAAAACTATGTTCCAAGGGATCTTCCTCAGTCGTCTCCTCATCGGCGGCAGGGCGTGAGGCCATGGAGCAGCAGCCTGTGTGAGATGCGACGGTGCGGACGGAGTTCCGAAGAGTTGCCGACGTGGGTTAGCACCTGGGTCACATAGGAGTCCCCTAGTAGAGGAGATCGGGGAGAAGAGGAGGACAACGCGAGGGAGACGTCGAGAGGATCGGGAGGAGGGCTCCCTGGTAGAGGAGATCAGGGAGAAGAGAATGGCAGCGGAAGGACGTGGGAGGATCGTGAGGATGGCAAGCAATGGTTGGATTGCGTCCACGTACACGTTAATGGGACGGTCCAATGTTGTTACATGATGATGTCAAAGGTGGGCAAAAGGCAGGAGTGGTGGGACGGGATGAGGTGGGAGTGAGGCGAGACTACCAATTGAGACTAGTGTATTCAACACTCAATAGGTCAGTACTAATTGTTGAAAAATTTGACACTGAATACCTCGGTATGAGATAGGATCTCAAACAGAGGAAATCGAACAGGTGCAGGAGAGATGGCGTGTAGGTGCAAGTGTATCCTCCGCCTACTGCAGCTATGTGGTCGTCTCTGATCAGCAGTGGCGAGCCGGCGAGGAGGTGGACGACGACGTGCAGGTGGATACAACAGTGTTCTCCCTTGACTCGACGACGGGAAGCTGTAGACGCGGCGATCCCTCCTCTGATCCTCCTTCCCTCCAGTCATGTGGCTTCATAGTCTATGGTGAGGTGGTTGACGAGGGCATCACCAGGAGGTGGTCGACGATGACAGCGGTCGGGCGCTCGGGGTTGGGAGAGGGGAATGGCGAGGTTTTCTTCTCACGAGAAATCAAGAACATGTGGAGATCGGGTTGAGTGCGGCAGCAGTTTTGGGAAGAGACGGAGATAGGGGGAGAGAGAGGGATGGATGGATGGAGGGAGAGAGAGAGAGAGAAAGAGAGCTTAGATAGGGCAGGAGAGTAGAGGATAACGCATGAGGCAGAAGAGGAACAAAGGTGGATATTGCGGCAGTGAAGGAAGAGATCTCTTGTCTACGATTTCAATTACCAATTACCAAATCTTGCTACAGCTCGATTGTTTGAATTAGAACTTGCCCTATGTTTTAATTGAGGGAATCAAAACTTGCCAAAACAGAAGAGCGGGTGGGAAGAACCTTCGATTGATCGGTGGGACTGTGTGGGGCATGGTGGGGAGTACCAAGGAACAACGTGCAGACTCTTCTTTTAGGAATAGAGATTGATTGTGATTCATTCCTTTCCATATAAAAGTTATCTAATATATCAAAAATTGATTAAAGATTAATTATGATTCATTCCTTTCCATATAAAAGTTACTAAATATATCTAAAATTGATTAAAGATTGTTTGTGATTCATTCCTTTCCATATAAAAGTTACCAAAAGCATCGAGAATTGATTAAAGATTGATTGTGATTCATTCCTTTCTATATAAAAAATACCAAATATATAGAAAATTGATTATAGATCGATCGTGATTCATTCCTTTCCATACAATACTTACCAAATATACAAAAAATTGATCTGTTTGGTAGATATGATATTAATGATCTTATTGGCGGATAAAATCGATTTAAAAAGATTGTGGGATTAAATCCGGTTTAGATATATTGGTGGAACAAAAAACCGGTGGGAAAAGATTAACCGGAGTGAGACGAGACTACCAACTGAGACATTAGGAGTAGATACTTACCAAATATATCGAAAATTGATCTGTTTGACAGATATGATATTAATGATCTTATTGGCGGATAAAATCAATTTAAAAAGGCTGTGGGATTAAATCCGGTTTAGATATATTGGTGGAATAAAAAACCGGTGGGAAAAGATTAACCGGAGTGAGGCGAGACTACCAACTGAGGAGATACATAATTATATATAATTATAAACACATCACTCACAACAATCATCGACCACGACTATACAATCAGACCGTCGATGCAACACAACAATAGGGTACATGTATGAGCTAGGCAGAACAAGGCGACGGTATTGAGAAGGCAGTTCTCATGGCGTGGCCTCCGGCTCCGAGAAGTGGAACCCGGGAACAGTGGGCATCTCTGGCTTCGGCGGCAGCTCCACCTTGGGCATCTCCGGCTTGGCTGGTAGGTGAACCTCCGGGAACGTTGGCAGCTCCACCTTGGGCAGCTCCGGCTTGGGTGGCATGTGCACCTCCGGGAGTGGTGGCAACTCCATCTTGGGCAACTCGGGCTTAGGTGGCAGGTGCACCTCCGGGACCGGCGGGAGTTCCACCTTGGGCAGCTCAGGCTTAGGTGGCAGGTGCACCTCCGGGACCGGCGGCAGCTCCATCTTTGGAATCTGTGGCACCTCGGGTTGGTGATCCTCCTTGGACGGAACGGTCTCCTCGAGGATTCTCGCCGCACCACTCATCGCTACGCATGAGAGAAGAAGACCAAGGAAGAAGACGACTGAGGTTTTCGGAGCCATGGCGCTAGACGTGTGCAGCACCGGCTAGCTGTGGCAGTGCAGTTTGAGTGTGGGAGAGATAGAGGTGCTACTGGCTACTTATAGGATTCAAAAGGCAGCGTGAGGATAGTGTGCGGATTTTGCAACAAGTTTGTTCATCTACTTGTCTGCACTTCTGTCAGAGTGTGTTTTTCTGAGTCTATATCTACTCAAGGTTTGGGTGAAGGAAGGAAGGAACACTCTGGCTGTTTAGGATGCAGTTGTGGACTCCGTGAAGCTGCGTGCAGGGCAGGTACGACCCTACAAAACGTCAACTATGTTAGGTCAGCTGTGAAGACGAAACAGTGTGTCCGATGGTTCAACAAAACAAGCAATATGCTGACGTAAACAAACTATTTTTGCCCAAGCAAAACCTGCCTGGAGTTTAACAGGCTAACAATTAACTCGCAACTATGAATAAAATATTGTTATAATACGTTGGCTTTTCAGAGTTTCAACAAAAGGAGCACAAAACAAAACTTGATTGCAGAATTAATCTGGTAATCATTAACGAAGATCTACTTGTGTGCAAGTAGTAAGGTGAGAAAACTTCATTTGACATCTTGATCTGACAACAGGGTGCACATCCTTCCAACCACAATCCAACATATCATTGTCTAGTTTTTAGCTGATCATATCCAACATATCGTTGTGATCGTGGCCAGAAAGTTATCGCCTCTTTGTCCTCATATCATTGTGATAGTTTGCTTGCTCGAGCGCTTAACTAATGATATGTTCACTATGCTAACATGGGATCTCAGTAAAATATTTTAGAGTTGGGCACTGAGTGACATTAGTTTGGTCATTTATTATATTATTATTGAAAAAAGCTATCTAGCGAATGTTCGCTAATGGACCAAATCCTAGCGAAGGCCAACAAAATCGTATTTAGATATGACGCTGCCAGTTTCTGCCCAAAACTCCCCACATTACGAAGGTTTATTATATCATTATTGAAAAAAGCTATCTAGCCGAATGTTCGCCATGGCAGTTTGAAAAACGCCACCCTTGGCCACATAAACTGCCACCCCAAGGGTTCGTGTTTGCCATCCTTCCTGGCAAACAGTTGTCAGGGATTGGGGTCCATTATTATTCGGCTTTTGAACATTGCCAACCTACTCATTTCATCCTACGAAACAACAAATTGATACATATGTGCCCACCGTAATGGCACCACAATTCGGATTAAGATAAAAAATGGTCCTGCACCCCGCATCAGCACCGTCCGTTGACAAATGACATGCAGATTCCTACCACCTCCTTTCGCTTGATGATGGTGATACATGCACTAATTGGACACCCTCATGCTCACAAACGTTAAGACTGTTGACGCAGATAGACTTGATATTTTTTTTAACGGAACAAGGATATACGCAAACCAAGCCTACGGTAAAAATTACACCACCTGTTTCTAAATATAAGATGTTTGGTTTTGGTGAGTGCTTGACCTCTCGGATCCCCTTTTCCCCCTCTCCTTCTCGCGTCGCCCCGCGCGTGATCAAGAGGGAAACCTAGCCGCCGCCGCCGGGCCTTCCTCCCTCCCGGCTCTCCTCCTCACCTGCCGCCGCCCCAGGGCATGGCCAGGCGAAGCCCGGTCGTCGGCGGCGGTGACGGGGCTCTTTCGTCTCCCCGTGCGGTGGCTTCGGCGCGGGTTGCGGCAGCCGGCGGGCACACGACGCTTGGCGTCGGGCGCGGCAGCGTGGCAGGCATCGAAGCTAAGGTGCAGCGGCGGTGTGGGCTGGCGCGTGACAGGCGGCGAGCTGGTGGTGCACGCATGCAGGCAGGGGAAAGCGTGACGGCATCGCTCAGATCCGGTCGGCATGCGGTGCTAGGCATGGGCACCCTTGGCTGTGGCGGACGCCTCCTGCCGGCTCTGCAGGTGGGGGTGGTGGCGCTGCAACCTTGGTGCTGCAAGTCAGCGGGTGGCGACGGCACGGTGCGCCCGAATCTGCCCCTAGTTCTGCGGGCTACGGGCGGCCCTCTCGCCATGGCGCGGTGGTGAGGGGCGGCACGGCAGTGGTGGAGGTGGGCGGCCCTCGTCTAGTCGGGCCCTTGCGGTTGGACGGCGGCGCTCGGCGCGGGAGGGCCTCCCCGATGCTGTGCCTCGTTTGCGGCTGCAGGTCGAGCTGGTCTCCCTTGTCGGCAGACGCACGTTTGCGGATGGCCTCGCGAAGAGCTGCGCTGCTATCATGGTGGCGCGACACGTGGGTACTCCCCCCCCCTTCCCTCGTGCTCGGTGGGGAGTTCGGCTGGAGGGATGGGTGGCCTCAACGCGGTCGCGCCACCTGTCCCCGATGCGGTGCCATTCCGAATTCGTCTGCTCTCCTTTCTCCCCCGTTCCTCGGCAACGGGTGGGTTGGCACAGCTCTTCCAGCGAAGTGTTTGCGGGTGACTCTGTCGGTCGAGGATCATCGGTTGGTCCAAAGCCGCGGCCTTTGTGTAGGTCTCGCAGATGTCTGATTGTAGGGCGGCGGCCCTAGCGGTGGGAGGCGCGACATTTGTGGGCGGACCGTGCATCTCATGTGTGGGCAGACAACCATGGCCTCGCGGGTGGCGTGGTTGTAGGTGGTTGACGGAGTTAGGGTGCGATGGTGGGTTGCGAGTGTCGGGGTACAACACTTAATCAGTCCCTTGACTGGCCTACGATGGCGGCGAAAGTGGTCGTCGTACCCTTCTTGAAGGCTTCGTCGCGGCACTCCTCCCCCCCCTTTATCGTCTTGCTCCAGGTGAAAACCTGATCTTCATGGATCGGGCGGTGGCGGCTATCTTACCCTTCTTAAAGGCACCGCTTTGGAGGCCTTGCTTCGTTATTATCTGACTCGCCTCTCTATTGTTGTCGATGGGGTGGTGTGTGTTGCCTTGGGTGTGTGTGTTGTGTGCGGTTTCTGGCCTCTCGGTTGTATTCGGTGATGGTTGCTTTATAATATAAAGCGGGGGGAAACCATTTTTCGGTAAATATAAGATGTTTTGGCAGTTCAATTTGAAACAAATGTAGTAGTAAGGAAGCTCGATCATTAGTTATTTTTTTCTAACAAAAGCTTCTTCAAGAGGGCAGGGAGGTCCTCTCCATTTCATACAGAAGAAGATTGGACAAAACTAGCTCAAAAACCATATAAAAGTGGTTGATTTAAGGATAATCAAAAAACCGTGACAACAAGAAACACTGTGTATTAGACCTAATATGCAACCTATCAAAAGCATGCAAGTGGGAAGCATCAGCGTTCATCAAAACCACAACGAACAGCAAGGAAACTCCGCCGCGAAACTCGATCAGTAGTTGCGCATTCATCTTTCAAGCTATTTTCAATCTATCCACATAAAAATTATGACCGGGAGTATTAACATGATTGAGCTATTATTAAGAAGATAACTTGATATTCAGGTTTATTGATCGCATAAAACACACCGATGGTACGTAATCTGCTCCACATATTGATCAAACCTAGGTTGATGTTGGAAATATGCCCTAGAGGCAATAAATAAAGTGTTTATTATTATATTTCCTTTTTCATGAAAATTATTTATTGTCCATGCTATAATTGTGTTGATTGGAAACTAAATACGTGTGTGGGCATATAGACAAACATTGTGTCCCTAGTGTGCCTCTAGCAGCTAGCTCGTTAATCAAAGATGGTTAAGGTTTCTTGGCCATGGACATGAGATGTCATTTGATATGAGGATCACATCATTAGGAGAATGATGTGATGGACAAGACCCAAACTATGAACGTAGCATATGATCGTGTCTGTTTATTGCTACTGTTTTCTGCATGTCAATTATATGTTCCTATGACCATGAGATCATGCAACTCACTAACACCGGAGGAGTGCCTTGTGTGTATCAAACGTCGCAACGTAACTAGGTGACTATAAAGGTACTCTACAGGTATCTCCGAGGGTGTCTGTTGAGTTGGCATGGATCAATACTGGGATTTGTTACTCCATGTGACAGAGAGGTATCTCGGGGCCCACTCGGTAATACAACATCACAAAAAGCCTTGCAAGCAATGTGACTAAGTGTTAGTCATGGGATCTTCTATTACGGAACGAGTAAAGAGACTTGCCGGTAACGAGATTGAACTAGGTATAAAGATACCAACGATCGAACCTCGGGCAAGTAACATACTGAAGAACAAAGGGAACAACATACGGGGTCGTCTGAATCCTTGACATAGAGGTTCAACCGATAAAGATCTTCGTAGAACATGTAGAAACCAATATGGGCATCCAGGTCCCGCTATTGGTTATTAACCGTAGAGGTGTCTCGGTCATGTCTACATGGTTTTCGACCCCGCAGGGTCTGCACACTTAAGGTTCGGTGACATTTTGGTATAGATGAGTTATGTGTGTTGGTGACCAAAGGTTTTTCAGAGTCCCGGATGAGATCCTGAATGTCACGAGTAGTTCCAGAATGGTCCGAAGGTAAAGATTCATATATGGGAAGTTGGTGTTTGAGTTCCGGAAAAGTTCCGTGACCTGCAAGTGGTGTGACGGAGTGCCGAAAGTGTTCCTGGGGGTCCACCGGGTGGGCCCATCTACTCCAAAGGGCCACATGGGTTGTGAGAGGGTGCGAGCCAGCCCCTGGTGGGCTGGCCACACCTCCCACCTCAAGGCCCATGCGGCTAGAGGCTTGGTCTTGGCCAAAAGAGTGGGCTAGCCACCAAACTTGGTGGCCAAGCCACCCTGGCCGCCGCCCCACCTCCTTGGCCGCCGCACCAACCCTAGGGGAAACCCTAGGGCAGCCAGCCTCCTCCTCTTCCCCTATATATATGTGATAGGGAGGAGGGAAGCCGCACCCTAAGTCACAGTGCAGCCCTTCCTTCCTCCCCGATTACCTCTCCTCTAGTAGATTGGTTTGGCACCGCTTAGCGAAGCTCTGCCGGATCAGCTCCACCACCGCCGCCACCACGCTGTCGTGCTACCAGTGAGCACATCTACCTCTCCGTTCCTTCTTGCTGCAGATATCTTCATCGAGTTGCACGTGTGCTGAACGCGGAGATGTCGTTCGTTTGGCACTTGATCGGGAGTTCGTGGGATGGCTTGCGATTTGGATCGCGGAGACGTACCACTACATCAACCGTATTCTTTAACGCTTCCGCTTAGCAATCTAGAAGGATACATAGATCCAACCTCTCCTCTTATAGATGCTCATCTCCTAGATTGATCTTGGTGAAGTGTAGGAAAATTTTTGTTTCCCATGCAACGTTCTCCAACAGTGGCATCATGAGCTAGGTCTATGCGTAGATGAGATCTTGAGTAGAACACAAAGAGTTTGTGGGCGTTGATATTTAGATTGCTTCCTTTCTTAGTCTTTTCTTGGTTCAGCGGTATTGTGGGATGACGCGGCTCGGACTGACTTTACTCGTACGCTTACGAGAGACCGTGTTCCATCGACTGACATGTGACTTCGTCGCATAAAGATGGCTGGCGGGTGTCTGTCTCTCCCACTATAGTTGGATCGGATTTGTTTAAGGCGTTCATTATAGAAGGTTGAAAAGAAATCTTCATATCACCGTTGTGGTTTTGCGTAGGTAAAAATCATTCTTGCTAGATACCCATAGCAGCCACGTAAAACATGCAACAACAATTATAGGACGTCTAACTTGTTTTGCAGGGTATGTTGTGATGTGATATGGTCAATTACATGATGTGATATATGTGATGTACGAGATGATCATGTTTTGTATAAAATATCACGACTTGCATGTCTATGAGTACGGCAACCGGCGGGTGCCATAGGGTTGTCTTTGATTATTGTATGACATGCGTGTCAATCTTTAAGCGCTATGTAATTCTTTACTTCATCGCTAAGCGGTAGCAATAGTAGTATGAGCATGGTGGGCGCGACAACCCCGATGACGACACAATGATGGAGATCATGATGATGGAGATCATGGTGTCATGCCGGTGACGATGAAGATCATGTCGGTGCTTTGGAGATGGAGATCAAAAGCACAAGTTCATGGCCATATCATGTCACTTATGATTTGCATGTGATGTTAATATTTTTATGCACCTTGTTTTGCTTAGGACGACGGTAGCATTATAAGGTGATCCCTCACTTAAATTTCAAGAGGAACTGTGTTCTCTCCGAGTGTGCACCGTTGCGAAAGTTTGTCGTGTAGAGACACCACGTGATGATCGGATGTGATAGACACTACGTTTGCATACAACGGGTGTAAGCCTGTGTTGCACATGCAGAACACTCGGGTTAAACTTGACAAGCCTAGCATGTACAGACATGGCCTCCGAACACAAGAGACCAAAAGATCGAGCATGAGTCATATAGTAGATATGATCAACACGATGATATTCACCATTGAAACCACCTTAACTCACGTGATGATCGGACTTGAGTTGGTGAATATGGATCATGTGTCACTCAGATGACCTGAGGGATGTCAATTTTAGTGGGAGCTTTAGTAATTTTATTAACTAAACTCATTATCTTGAACAATAGTCTTAGTAACCTTTGCTTATTTATGTTGTAGATCAATGGCTTGCGCAGTAGCACCCCTGAATTTTAATGCGTTCCTAGAAAAAGCTAAGTTTAAAGATGATGGAAGTAACTTTGTTGACTGGGCCCGTAATCTGAGGATTATCCTCATGGCTTCCCAGAAGGCTTATGTTCTTGATGCACCGCTTGGTGACCCACCCGCTCACGTGTCATCTAAAGACGTTAAGAACGCTTGGGAGGCACGTTCCATAGATTACTCAATAGTTCAATGTGCAATGTTGTATGGCTTAGAACCGGGACTTCAAAGACGTTTTGAACGTCATGGAGCATATGAGATGTTCAAAGAGTTGGAGTTTATCTTTAAGAAGAATGCCCGGATCGAGGGGTATGAGACCTCCGATAAGTTCTATGCTTACAAGATGGAGGAGAACGGGTCTATCAGTGAACATATACTCAGAATGTCTGGGTATTCGACCCGTTTGGCAGAGTTAAGGATGCCCCTTTCGCCGGAGGCGATCATTGACAGAGTTCTTCAATCATTGCCACCTAGCTACAAGAGCTTCGTGTTGAACTATAACATGCACGGGATGAACAAGTCAGTCGTCGAGCTGTTTGTGATGCTGAAAGTTGCTAAGTCTAAAATGTTGATGGTCAATAAAACCACTTGTTTCAAGAAGCATGGCAAGGGCAAGAAGGGTAACTCCAAGAAGGGTGGCAAACCAGTTGCTCCTCCTATGAAGAAACCCAAGGCTGGACCCAAGCCAGAAACTGAGTGCTTTCATTGCAAGGGAACTGGTCACTGGAAGCGAAACTGCCCCAAGTACCTGACCGACAAGAAGGCAGCCAACACCAAACAAGGTATATATGAGATACATATTATTGATGTGTACCTTACTAGCTCTCGTTGTAGTGCCTGGGTATTTGATACCGGTTTGGTTGCTCACATTTGCAACTCAAAGAAGGAGCTACGGAATAGATGGAGGCTAGCTAAGGATGAAGTGACGATGCGCGTGGGAAATGGTTCCAAGGTTGATGTGATTGCCGTCGGCATGCTCGCTGTTCGACTACCATCGGGATTAGTGATGAACCTGAATAATTGTTATTTAGTGCCTGCGTTAAGCATGAACATTAGATCTGGATCTTGTTTATTGCGAAACGGATACTCATTTAAATCAGAGAATAATGGTTGTTCTATTTATATGAGTAATATCTTTTATGGTCATGCACCCAACGTGACGGGTTTATTCTTATTGAATCTCGATAGTGATGATACACATGTTCATAGCATTGATGCCAAAAGATGTAGAGTTGATAATGATAGTACCACTTTCTTGTGGCACTGTCATCTGGGTCATATTGGTGTAAAACGCATGAGGAAGCTCCATGCTGATGGACTTTTGGAGTCACTTGATTTTGAATCACTTGACACATGTGAACCATGCCTCATGGGTAAGATGACTAAAACGCCGTTCTATGGAACAATGGAACGGGTGAGTGATTTGTTGGAAATCATACATATTGATGTGTGCGGTCCAATGAACATTGAGGCCCGCGGTGGATATCATTCTTTCTCACCTTCACTGATGACTTGAGTAGATATGGGTATATTTACTTAATGAAACACAAGTCTGAAACGTTTGAAAAGTTCAAGAAATTTTAGAGTGAAGTTGAGAATCATCATAACAAGAATATTAAATTCCTGCGATCTGATCGAGGAGGAGAATATCTGAGTTATGAGTTTGGCAGTCACTTAACACGGTGTCGAATCGTTTCACAATTGACACCGCCTGGAACACCACAGCGTAATGGTGTGTCCGAACGTCGTAATCGAACCCTATTAGATATGGTGCGTTCTATGATGTCTCTTGCCGATTTGCCACTATCGTTTTGGGGTTATGCATTAGAGACAGCTGCATTCACTTTAAATAGGGCACCATCAAAATCCATTGAGACGACGCCATATAATTTGTGGTTAGGTAAGAAGCCAAAGTTGTCATTTCTTAAAGTTTGGGAATGTGATGCTTATGTCAAAAAGCTTTAGCCTGAAAAGCTGGAACCCAAAGCAGAGAAATGTGTCTTCATAGGATGCCCAAAAGAGATAGTTGGGTATACCTTCTATCTCAGATCCGAAGGCAAAGTGTTTGTCGCTAAGAACGGAACATTTCTAGAGAAAGAGTTTCTGTCGAAAGAATTGAGTGGGAGGAAAGTAGAACTTGATGAGGTTATTGAATCTTCACTTCAACCAGAGAGTAGCGCAGCACAGAAAGATGTTTGTGTGGAGCCAACGACGGTTGAAGAGGAAGTTAATGATGATGATCATGAAACTTTGGATCAAGTTGCTATTGAACCTCGTAGGTCGACAAGGGCGCGTATTGCTCCTGAGTGGTATGGAAACCCTATCTTGGAGGTCATGTTGTTGGATAACAATGAACCTATGAGCTATGGAGGAGCGATGATGGCCCAGATTCCGAGAAATGGTTAGAGGCCATGAAATCCGAGATGGGATCCATGTATGAAAACAGAGTATGGACCTTGGAAGTATTACCTAAAGGCCAAAAGGCCATTCAAAATAAATGGATCTTTAAGAAGAAGATGGACGCGGACGGTAACGTCACTGTCTATAAAGCTTGACTTGTGGCAAAGGGTTTTTCACAAGTTCAAGGAGTTGACTACGATGAGACCTTCTCACCCATAGCGATGCTTAAGTCCGTCAGAATCATGTTAGCAATAGCTGCATATTTCGACTACGAAATTTGGCAGATGGATGTCAAAACAGCGTTCCTTAACGATTTCCTTGAGGAAGAGTTGTATATGATGCAACCGGAAGGTTTTGTCGATCCAGAGAATGCTGACAAAGTTTGCAAACTCCAACGATCCATTTATGGACTGGTGCAAGCATCTCGGAGTTGGCATAAGCATTTTGATGAGGTAATCAAAGTGTTTGGGTTTATACAAGCTTACGGAGAAGCTTGTATTTACAAGAAAGTGAGTGGCAGCTCTGTAGCGTTTCAATGAAGGACCTACGAGAAGCTGCTTTCATATTAGGAATTAAGATCTATAGAGATAGATCAAGACGCTTGATAGCACTTTCACAAAGCACATATCTTTATAAAGTTTTGAAAAAGTTCAAAATGGATCAGTCTAAGAAAGGGTTCTTATCTGTGTTGCAAGGTGTGAAGTTGAGTAAGACTCAATGCCCAGTGACTGCATAAGATAGAGAGAAGATGAGTGTCATCCCCTATGCTTCAACCATAGGTTCTATCATGTATGTGATGTTGTGCACAAGACCCGATGCCAGCCTTGCCATAAGTATGGTTGGAAGGTTTCAAAGTGATCCTGGAATGGAGCACTGGACGGCGGTCAAGCATATCCTTAAGTACCTGAAAAGGACTAAGGAAATGCTTCTCGTTTATGGAGATGATCAAGTGCTCATCATAAAGGGTTACGTTGATGCAAGCTTTGACACTGATCCGGATGACTCTAAGTCGCAGATCGGATACGTATTTATTCTTAATGGGGGAGCAGTAAGTTGGTGCAGTTCCAAGCAAAGAGTGGTAGCCGACTCTACATGCGAAGCGGAGTACATCGCAGCCTCGGAGGCAGCGAAGGAAGGTGTCTGGACGAAACAATTCATGAAAAATCTTGGACTAGTGCCCAATGCACTGAATCCAATGACTCTGTTATGTCCATTAGTGCCATTGCTCTGGCCAAGGAACCAAGGTTTCACAAGAGGACCAGACACATAAAGCGATGCTTCAATTCCATCAGCGATTACGTCGAGGAGAAGGACATAAATATTTGTAAAGTGCACACGGATCTAAATGTTACAGACCAGTTGACTAAACCTCTTCCAAGGGCTAAACATGATCAACACCAGAACTGCATGGGTGTTCGATTCATTACAATGTAAATCACATAGTGATGTGAACTAGATTATTGACTCTAGTGCAAGTGGAAGACTGTTGGAAATATGCCCTAGAGGCAATAAATAAAGTGTTTATTATTATATTTCCTTGTTCATGGTAATCGTTTATTGTCCATGCTATAATTGTGTTGGTTGGAAACTAAATACATGTGTAGGCATATAGACAAACATTGTGTCCCTAGTGTGCCTCTAGCAGCTAGCTCATTGATCAAAGATGGTTAAGGTTTCCTGGCCATGGACATGAGATGACATTTGATATCGGGGTCACATCATTAGGATAATGATGTGATGGACAAGACCCAAACTATGAACGTAGCATATGATCGTGTCAGTTTATTGCTACTGTTTTCTGCATGTCAAGTATATGTTCCTATGACCATGAGATCATGCAACTCACTAACACCGGAGGAGTGCCTTGTGTGTATCAAACATCGCAACGTAACTGGGTGACTATAAAGGTGCTCTACAGGTATCTTCGAGGGTGTCTGTTGAGTTGGCATGGATCAATACTGGGATTTGTTACTCCGTGTGACGGAGAGGTATCTTGGGGCCCACTAGGTAATACAACATCACAACAAGCCTTGAAAGCAATGTGACAAAGTGTTAATCACGGGATCTTGTATTACAGAACGAGTAAAGAGAATATCCAGTAACGAGATTGAACTAGATATAAAGATACCGACGATCGAACATCGGGCAAGTAACATACCGAAGAACAAAGGGAGCAACATACGGGATTGTCTGAATCCTTGACATAGAGGTTCGACCGATAAAGATCTTCATAGAACATGTAGGAACCAATATGGGCATCCAGGTCCCGCTATTGGTTATTGACCGTAGTGGTGTCTCGGTCATGTCTACATGGGTCTACACACTTAACGTTTCGGTATAGATGAGTTATGTGTGTTTGTGACCGAAGGTTCTTTGGAGTCCCGGATGAGATCATGGACATCATGAGGAGTTCCGAAATGGTCCGGAGGTAAAGATTCATATATGGGAAGTTGGTGTTTGAGTTCCGGAAAAGTTCCATGACCTGCAAGTGGTGTGACGGAGTGCCGGAAGTGTTCCTGGGGGTCCACCAGGTGGGCCCATCTACTCCAAAGGGACACATGGGCTGTGAGAGGGTGCGAGCCAGCCCCTGGTGGGCTGGACGCACCTCCCACCTCAAGGCCCATGCGGCTAGAGGCTTGGGCTGGGCCAAAAGGGTGGGCTAGCCACCAAACTTGGTGGCCAAGCCACCCTGGCCGCCGCAGCCACCGCACCAACCCTAGGGGAAACCCTAGGGTGGCCAGCCTCCTCCTCTTCCCCTATATATATATATATATATATATGTGTGTGTGTGTGTGTGTGTGTGTGTGTGAGAGAGAGGGAGGAGGGCAGCCGCACCCTAAGTCACGGCACAGCCCTTCCTCCCTCCCCGATTACCTCTCCTCTAGTAGATTGGTTTGGCATCGCTTAGCAAAGCTCTGTCGGATCAGCTCCACCTCCACTGCCGCCACGCCATCATGCTACCGGCAAACCCATCTACCTCTCTTCTCCCTCTTGCTGGATCAAGAAGGCAGATATCTTCATCGAGCTGCACGTGTGCTGAACGCGGAGGTGCCGTCTGTTCGGCACTTGACCGGGAGTTCGTGGGACGGCTTGCGATTTGGATCGTGGAGACGTACCACTACATCAACCGCGTTCTTTAATGCTTCTGCTTAGCGATCTACAAGGTTACATAGATGCAATATCTCCTCTCATAGATGCTCATCTCCTAGATTGATCCTGGTGAAGCGTAGGAAAATTTTTGTTTCCCATGCAACGTTCCCCAACAGTTGAGACGTCATTGCAATTCCACAAGCTTGTCTCCCATTTCTTTTTTAAAAGTTATTTAAAGGGAAATTCATCAAATATGAACAATGCCAGAGCCCTTGAACCAGAAGGGTTCCAAGAATTTGCTGCCACCCATCTCCCACCGATACCTTCATGCACATGGAGATTGTTCATATCCCTCTTGAGAAAACGAATCTGCCCCCGAGTCGTCCCCGCGTCGGATGGCTCGGGCAACGCCCTAGCCCCAGCCACAGGGGGCGCATCCTCCCTCCTCCCATCCCTCTGCCACCATCGGGGGACGCTGCCGGTCTAAGCCCGGGGGTCGACGGCGGTGGCGGAGGACATCGCCTCTCTTCCGCGTATCTGGGGTTGTGCGGGGCCCCTGATCTTGTGAAGACGAGCCCGATCTAATCGGCAACGGTGATGGTTGTGGGCCTATGGTGCGGTGGCGCTGGAGGCGGCATGGGTTGCGGGCACGGCGACCAGCCTTGTTCGAGCAGCGACGACATTGTGGTCGGCGACGCTGGCATGGAGGGCCTGGTGGTCGCGTCGGCGGCACCTTCGGTCAGATCTATTCTAACTGGTGAAGTCGGCGGTGATGGTCATCTCTTCCATTAGAGGTCGTCGGCCTATGGCTGGGTGGTCGGATCTCGAGATTCATCATCTAGTCATAGCTACGAGTTGGGGAGACATAGTTGCTGGTGAAAGCCGTGCCGGTGGCGGGCGATGGCGGCATTTTGCGTCATTACCTTGATGAAGGCATCGTCGTGTAATTGTTGTCGACCCACTCGTATTGCTTCGAGGGGAAACCCTATGATCTAGTCTTCAAGATCATATGATGGCGGTACTACGATGTCGTTTCTTTCTTGGGAGCATCGTTTGTGGAGCGGCGCTAGAAGACATAGGCATGAGATGGAACAACTTCATCTTGCACGGAACTTCGGTGGAGCTTTCAAGTCATGCATGGCCGACAGGTGCTACTCCAAGTCATGCCTGGTTGGAAGGTGCTACGCACGAATCTTCAAGAGTCTTCGCGTCTGGGCGGATGAACGTAGGGCGGTGGCGTCAGTGGGCTCCATGGTGGCGTCAACGGATGTCCGGACTAGCAAGAATGATGCGGATATATCTCCTACAAATGGGTCAGTGGTCCGATGATGATGGTGGCTTCTAAAACGTATGCATCTGGTGTGCGCTTTAGGTAGGTTGCACTGGTTGTTGCTCCCGGTATGTTATGTGGATGGATTAGCGATGACATCGGTTTTAGATATTGGGAATGAGAGCACTCCACATTATCGAGTTTGTAGGTGTGAGTGGTGACTTCGGATGAATTAATGTATATTTTTGTTCGGCCTTTGTGGAATAATTAATAAAGATGGTTGCATGCATCGATTGATGCAGAGGGCGGTGGTTCAACCTGCTTTTCAAAAAAAAGGAATTTTGGAATGGAGCCCAAATTTCAGAACAGCAAGGTATTTAAGCCTATCAACGTCAAACTCAAAGGACAATGCATGTGTCGTACATATTGTGTGCCAGAGTTAGGAGTCTGTGTGGTGGTTTATCGGGCAAAAAACTTCCAGTTGGAAATTATTGATAAAGATGAAGAGAGTGGTTGTTCTATGATGACCCACAAGTATAGGGGGTCTATCGTAGTCCTTTCGATAAGTAAGAGTATCGAACCAATGAGGAGCAGAAGGAAATGACAAGTGGTTTTCAGTAAGGTATTCTCTACAAGCACTGAAATTATCGGTAACAGATAGTTTTGTGATAAGATAATTTGTAACGAGTAACAAGTAACAAGTGTAGCAAAGGTGCAGCAAGGTAGCCCAATCCTTTTTGTAGCAAAGGAAGGTTTGGACAAACTCTTATATAAAGTGAAGCGCTCCCGAGGACACATGGGAATTTCTGTCAAGCTAGTTTTTACCATGCTCATTTGATTCGCGTTCATTACTTTGATAATTTGATATATGGGTGCACCGGTGCTTAGGTGCTTCCCTTACTTGGACAAACCTCCCACTTATGATTAACCTCTCTCGCAAGCATCCGCAACTACGAAAGAAGAATTAAGATAAATCTAACCATAGCATGAAACATATGGATCCAAATCAGCCCCTTACGAAGCAACGTATAAACTAGGATTTAAGCTTCTGTCACTCTAGCAACCCATCATCTACTTATTACTTCTCAATGCCTTCCCCTAGGCCCAAATAATGGTGAAGTGTTATGTAGTCGATGTTCACATAAGACCACTAGAGGAGAGACAACATACATCTCATCAAAATATCGAACGAATACCAAATTCACATGATTACTTATAACAAGACTTATCCCATGTCCTTAGGAACAAACGTAACTACTCACAAAGAATGTTCATGTTCATAATGGGAGGAGTATTAATTATCATAAAGGATCTGAACATATGATCTTCCACCAAGTAAACCATCTAGCATCAACTACAAGGAATAATCAACACTACTAGCAACCCACAGGTACCAATCTGAGGTTTGAGACCAAGATTGGATACAAGAGATGAAGTGGGGTTTGGAGAGGAGATGGTGCTGGTGAAGATTTTGATGGAGATTGACCCCCTCCCGATGAGAGGATCGTTGGTGATGACGATGGCTTCGATTTCCCCCTCCGTGAGGGAATTTTCCCCGATAGAACAGCTCCGCCGGAGCTCTAGATTGGTTCTGCCCAAGTTCCACCTCGAGACGGCGGTGCTTCATCCCGAAAGCTCTCTTATGATTGTTTCCAGGTCAAAACCCTTCATATAGCAGAAGATGGGCGTCGGAGACCTGCCAGGGGGCCCACAAGACACCTAGGCGCGACCAGGGGGTAGGCCGCGCCTGGCAGGCTTGTGACCTCCTCGTGGGCCCCCTCTAGTGTTTTTTTTGCCCAATATTTTTTATATATTCCAAAATAATTCTCCGTAACTTTTTAGGACTTTTGGAGTTGTGCAGAATAGGTCGCTCAGATTTGCTCCCAGAATTGCAGCTGCCGGCATTCTCCCTCTTCATGTAAACCTTGTAAAATAGGAGACAAAAGGCATAAGTATTGTACCATAATGTGTAATAACAGACCATAATGCAATAAATATCAATATAAAAGCATGATGCAAAATGGACGTATCAACTCCCCCAAGCTTAGACCTCGCTTGTCCTCAAGCGAAAGCCGAGATCGATAAATATGTCCACAAGTTTAGAGATAGAGGTGTCGATAAAATGAAATACGGACATGAGGGCATCATGATCATCTTTGAGAACCGCAATACTTATTGATATATAATTTCTTATACTAGAGTAACAATTCATTGTCAGGGTAAAGTATGAACCAACATCTTTATTGATAAACAACAAACTATGCTCTCAGTCATTGAAGCAATTTGCAATTTATCATAACATCGAAAAGAGTCGATATAAGAGCTTGTAAAGCAAATCCACATATTCAATCATCTTTTAGTATTTCATAATTGCTAACACTCATGTGGTACTCATGAGGTCGAAGCTTCAATTGAACAAATAGAAAGATAGGGGCTTATAGTTTTGCCTCCCAACTATTCACCTCAAGGATGATGTCAACAATAATAACTCATGATCACCCACATCCGAGTGGATATATGTGTTTAGATCATTTCCCAACACATAATGCTTGCCAAGCGAAAAATGCAAAATATAGGAAGTGGTGAAGATCACCATGACTCATGCATAAAGGTAAGTACTTAAGAAGTAAAAGTAACAGATAGGCCCTTCGCAGAGGGAAGCAGAGGTTATCATGCGCTTTTTATTTTTGGATGTGTGAACCCGTAATGCAAAGGAACATCGTGTTGTATTGCCCTTTGTGATAGCAACCTTTATTATGCAGTCCATCGCTTTTATTTTTTTACTATCACAAGTTCGTACAATGCTTATTTTCTCTTACAATAAAAGATCATACATATTTAGGAGCAATTATTATTGTTTTTTGCACCGATGACAACTTACTTGAAGGATCTTACTCAATCCATAGGTAGGTATGGTGGACTCTCATGGCAAAACCGGGTTGAGAGTGTTTGGGTGCACAAGTAGTATCTCTACTTGGTGCAAAAGTTTTGTCTAGTATGAGGTGGAAGCAAGCACTACATGTTGGAGGATCTATAACCATATAACTTCTATTCAAAAATAAGCAATCATAACCCATTATGTTATCTTCCTTGTCCAACATCAACTTTTTAACATATAATATTTTAATGAGTGCTCACAATCATAAAAGATGTCCAAGATAATATAATTATATGTGAACCTCTTTTTCTTTATTACTTCCTATTAATTGCACCAATGACCAATCGCTATGTTTGTCAACTCTCAACAAATTTCAACCGACATACTTCTTATATGTGAAGTCATCACTCCCCATAAGATCATCATATATACTCTTTGCTTTTATATATTCTCCTTTTATTTCTTATTTATTTTTCTCAAGATCATAGCAAGCAAGCAAAGCCCTCACATCAAGACTACTTTTCATTATATAACTTTCGGACTCCCTTACACAAGGGGAACATAAAGCAAAACTCAAAGCTAGATCGTACTAAAATTTATTCTGCTAGATTAAGATAAAACCAAAAGTATCGAACTAAGAAAACAAGAAAAGGAAAAAGTGTGATGGTGATACGATACTGGGGCACCTCCCCCAAGCTTGGCACAAGCCAAGGGGAGTGCACATACCCATGTGTTTAGATGTCCTTCTTCGGAGGTGATGGTGGTGGAGTTGTTGATGAGGTTGGAAGCTTGTCCCCCATCCTCCAAGGCATAGGCTCACTATCATAAAAAGATGAACGAGTCTCCAATATCCTCAAATCTGCAGCCAAACTCATTCTCGTAAATCTGTATTCATACTCATAGTTTTGGTTTTGCAGATCATAGATCTAGGCTTGGAGATGCTCGATTTTCTTTTAAAGCTTGAAGATGTGCTCCCCGATGTCCTTGGTGTCCAGCTTGTGTTTATGGGTAAACTCCGAGATCATCATATGATTGGCATTGAGTCCACGTTCCACCATCCCTTGGCACCTGAAGACTTGCTGCTCCATTGCTTCGAGCCTCGTTTCCACGCTTCTTTGGCCCTTCAACATCACAGATGTGCAACACCCCCTCATGTATCTCAATGGTTTGAGGGTGTCGCAGGACCTCCGCAAGATAGGGGTTGATGACCTTCTCGAAGAACTTGTCCTTCGGAGCACTTGGGGACGTCATGGCGATCTAAATCTGTCCGAAGAATAACAACAAAAGAGAACAGAGGATTTTTCCGTGGTACGGTGGTCAAAACCATCAGGAGATTAAATAATGAATTTTTGCCAACCCAAAGGAGTGCACTACAAGAAAACGGAGTCCGGATGGTGCACGAGGTGCCCACAAGCCATAGGGGTGCGGTCAGGGGGGGTAGGCCATGCCCTGCAGGCTTGTCGCCTCCTCATGCACTTTTTGGACTACTTTAAATTTTCCTAATTTATTAAATATTCCAAAACTGAGAAAAAATTGCTATTGGGAAAGTTTTGAGTCGGTTTGCTTACCGTACCACATACCTATTCCTTTTCGGAGTCTAAAACATTCTGGTAGGTCTCCCTAATGTACTCCTTCGGAGTTATGGTATTGATAATATTGGTTTCAACATTTATGGGAGTACCTGAGATATAATGTTTGATTCTTTGCCCATTTACCACCTTTGTATTTGTGCCTTTGACGTTGTTGATCTTGATAGCACTGGAACGATATACTTCCTCGACAATGTAAGGCCCTTCCCATTTAGAGAGAAGTTTTCCTGCAAAAAATCTTAAACGAGAATTGTATATCAAGACAAGGTCACCTACATTGAATTCACGCTTTTGTATCCTTTTATCATGCCACCTCTTAACTTTTTTTAAATAACTTGGCATTCTCATAGGCCTGGCTTCTCCATTCATCAAGTGAGCTAATGTCAAATAACTTCTTCTCACCAGCAAGTTTGAAATCATAATTGAGCTCTTTTATTGCCCAATAAGCTTTATGCTCTAGTTCTAGAGGTAAGTGACATGCTTTACCACAAACCATTTTATACGGAGACATACCCATAGGGTTTTTGTAAGCAGTTCTATAAGCCCATAATGCATCGTCAAGTTTCTTAGACCAATTCTTTCTAGATCTATTAATAGTATTTTGCAAGATCAATTTAATTTTTCTATTTCTTAATTCTACTTGACCACTAGACTGAGGGTGATAAGGAGATGCAATTCTATGATTAACATCATACTTAGCAAGCAATTTACGGAAAGCACCATGAATAAAGTGTGAACCGCCATCAGTCATTAAATATCTAGGGACCCCAAGTCTAGGGAAAATAACTTCTTTCAGCATTTTAATAGAGGTGTTATGATCAACATTACTAGTTGGAATAGCTTCTATCCACTTAGTAACATAATCAACAACAACTAGGAATATGAGTATACCCATTGGACTTTGAAAAAGGTCCTATATAATTAAAACCCCAAACATCAAGTGGTTCAATAATAAGAGAGTAATTCATAGGCATTTCCTGATACCTACTAATATTGCCAATTTTTTGACATTCATCACAAGGCAAGATAAACTTACGAGCATCCTTGAAGAGAGTAGGACAATAAAAACCAAATTGTAATACCTTGTGTGCAGTTCTATCTCCAGCGTGGTGTCCTTCGTAGGCCTCGGAATGACACTTGTGTAGGATTTATTCATATTCATGCTCAGGTACACAACGTCTAATAACACCATCCACTCCTTCTTTACAAAAGTGTGGATCATCCCAAAAGTAATGTATTAAATCATAGAAAAACTTTTTTTTGTTGGTATGTGAAACTAGGTGATATAAATTTAGCAACAATGTAATTAGCATAATCAGCATACCATGGAGTACTATGCGAAGCATTTATGGTAGCTAATTTTTTATCAAGAAAGCTATCATCAATAGGTAGTAGGTCATCAAGAACATTTTTTAACCTAGACAAGTTATCCGCTACAGGGTTATCAGCACATTTTCTATCAATAATATGCAAATCAAATTCTTGTAGCAAAAGAACCCATCTAATAAGTCTAGGTTTAGCATTTTCTTTTCCATAAGATATTTAATAGCAGCATGATCAGTGTGAACAGTTACTTTGGAATCAACAATATAAGGTCTAAACTTATCACAAGCAAACATAACTACGAAAAATTCCTTTTCAGTAGTAGCATAGTTTCTTTGAGCGTCGTCTAGAATTTTACTAGCATAATGGGTAACATTTAATTTATTATCAACTCTTTGTCCTAGAACAGCACCAACGACATAATCACTGGCATCACAGATAATTTCAAAGGGTAGGTTCCAATCAGGTGATAGAACAGCAGGTGCAGAAATCAAGGCATTCTTAAGAATTTCAAATGCTTCTACACAATCATCATCAAAAACGAATGGAATATCTTTTTGCAAAAGATTAGTGAGAGGCCTAGAAATCTTAGAGAAGTCTTTAATAAACTTCCTATAGAAACCAGCATGACCAAGGAAACTTCTTATACCTCTGATATCCGTAGGACACGACATTTTCCAATAGCATCAACTTTAGCTTTATCAACTTCAATACCTCTTTTAGAGATTTTATGTCCCAAGACAATACCTTCATTCACCATAAAGTGGCTCTTCTCCTAATTCAAGACAAGATTAGTTTCTTCGCATCTCTGCAAAACTCGATCAAGAAGAGCTCGGTCCTGCCGCACCGGGCACAAGACGGACGATGGACCGCAAGTTGGAGCGGGCCAGCCCTATGACAGGAGTAGTGACCGAACACCGAGGAAAGGGGACAAAGGCCGACACAGATCGACTACGGGCGGACCAACGCCGAAAAGCCAGCTGCCGCAATAGACCTGCCCCCTTGCGAGCTGCGCAGGGACGAACCCAACGCCGCCGTGAGACAACCCACACCACCTCCGTGAGCCACCACCATGCTATGGCAGCCCACATCCACGCCAGGACCCGAGGGACATGCCCGAACCGCTCGTCGGCGGCCATGGGCCAGTAGCAGCAGTCGATGCTCTGCCGGGACCATGGCAAGAGGCACACCCCACCACGACGCAGCCCGCCCCCACACCACCCACGCCCCGCGCCCGCCAGATCTAGATGGGTCGCCGCAGCCAAACGCACACAGACGCTGCCACGCGGGCACCGCCGCCGCCAGCACGGCCACGCAACGGCCCACCGCTCGGAGCCCTCCAATCCACGGCCCCGTCTCCAGCTCCGCCGAGCCCCCCATAGCGCAGCACCTCTGCCCGGGGCCGTCGTCCCGCGTCGCCAACCACCGCATGAAGGGGAGAGAAGGGCCCTCCGCCGCCGCCGCCAACCGGGCTTTGCCCGTCGGCGAGCTCCGGTGGCGATCGGGAGAGGGAAGGGGAGGTGGGGACGGGGGGATAGGCGTCTATGGTTGGCCCCTGTCGCTCGCGGGAGCGACCGGGGCGGGGAGGGTCTCCGCGGTTTTTGTTTTCTACATGCCTTTTTCCGGTGGTTAATTTGGAATTTGCATGTCTAAGTTGTGTATGTGCTTTTGTTTGCATTCAAAGCACTTATTAGAATCTCTATATATTATGTCCTCCTCACTCTCAATACTGCAAGAGAAAAGTCCAATTCTCAATTTATAACTTATCAATTGGTTTAGAACTCAACCCTCAACTCTCTTTTAGAAAAGGAGGATATACCCTCGGGCTCTACATCTGGGCGATGTATGCATCTATTTTATTAATTATTTATAAAGACATTACAAAGTAATACATCAGTAAGCCTGAAGCCATCATCTTGGCAACACATGTCGCTACTCATATCCCCTTGATGAAGAGGTACCGAATGTCCAAGCCGAACACCAAATAGACATCGTACCAAAACCTAACATCTAAAGCCGGATGCCCTAGCCAAGCCACAATGTCGGGACTGGATCACACACCAGTCCCTACGCACTCTCTCTCAGATCCGTCTTCCATCGATCCATCTCCAGAGTAGGTACTGAGGCCTGTCGTTGACGACGCCAGGCAACGCCACCGTCCTGCGCATACCCATCCACACGAGTCTGTCACCGAAATTCCGCAGTGTCATGCCGCCAGGATCCGCCGTCGGCCTTACGGTACATGTAACACCGCCTCCTCTTGTCCCCTCCAGCCAGCACTTGCTCCAAAATGATGCCCCCAGAAGGAAGAACGACACCGAAGCATCGTCATCGTCCGATCCGATATACCCAGATCTAGGATTTTCCCCCGAACACCCCGATTGAGTTGACATGACTTGCAACAACGGTGCCTCAAGAAGGAAATGCCATCAGAGACGCCGCCATCGTTCGCTAAGACCACAGTTAGGCACGGGTTTTCACAAGAAACCACGCCGTCCTGATCTCACGGCTCGCTGGAACCGTGTGGAGATTCGACATGAAGACGTATGTCGCCATCGGTTCACCGGCGGAGATCCTCCATCCGCTCATCGGAGCCCTCGTCGCGCAGCCAACCATCCACATGAAAAGCTGACGACGGATCTGGTTGGGATCCAGATCCGCAACCGCCATCATGCCCACCTTCGCCGGAGACCTCGGAACCCGTGGGTCATGGAGGGTAGTGCCGCCGCATGACCATGTGCGCCGCCCTGGTCGCTCTGCGCAACTCCCTCTCGGCCAGGCCCCAGCCGCACCAGGAGTTTGCCGCCGCGCCCAGATCCCGGTTCCTTCAATACCGGGCCTGCTGCCACCACGGTCTACGTCGGCGGCAGCGCGGATGGAGAAGCAGCAACGCGAGGGTCTTTGGCGGCGCAAGTGTTCACCCCTGGCATTGCCCTGGGGAAACGACGCAAGGGTCGGGTTCAACCCTCAACTCTTAAACTGGTTATTTCACACCCACAATTACATATGGGTCGCACATGGAAAGAAAGAAAAATATCCCCCTGACCACTCCCCGCCGATCGTCCCCCCACCCATCACACCAGCGTCACGTTGCTTGTTTTAATTCACATTCAAAGCGGGAGGCCAAATCCTTGTGTATATACGTTGACAGGGCTGGAGGAGACAGGCTTGTGTACGGCGGAGAGAGCGCTCGACTGCTGGTGGGAGTCGGATTCGGACTATAGACTATACTTGGCATCCACACGCTTCCCTCTGAAACTCCGACTCCAATTCAGTGACTACATCCACGCTACAAGCTTGCTATTCGTGAGATTCTGAAACCCCAAAAGTCTCTTCTCATATTTGTACAAGGTTGGATTAGGAGTGTTGTGGTGATTTCTCAGTGAAAGAATATGAACTGAAAAGCAATCTTCTGATGAAAATTGTTGATAGAATGAATTGTGCATGAGGAGCACAGCCTAACCTTTTCATAATATTTTTTGAAGCAAAGGGAAATACATTGATGTTATTATCCATATATTTTGTACGTGTACGTTCCATCTAAATAGACGCCATAGGTAAGCGCTTCACATCATACAAATGACTCGCCGAAAATCCAGACTAAACAACCACATGAAATAAACAACACGGCCAACGGGTGCATGTAGGAGCACGAGCAAAGAGAAGACAGTGTTCATGGCTTAACCTCCGGCCCCGTGAAGTGGATCTCGGGGATGGTGGGCATCTCGGGCTTCGGTGGCAGCTCAACCTTGGGCAGGTCCGGCTTGGCTGGAAGGTGCACCTCCGGGAATGTTGGCAGCTCGGGCTTAGGTGACAGGTGCACCTCAGGGAACGACGACAGCTCTACCTTGGGCAGCTCAGGCTTTGATGGCAGGTGCACCTCCGGGAATGGCGGCAGCTCAACCTTGGGCAGTGTTGGCAGATCGGGCAGGTGCTCCTCACCTTTGGACGCAGTCGTCTCCTCCTTCGGGATTCTTGCCCCGACGCTCATGGCTACACACGAGAGGAGTAGCCCAACGAGGAATAAAGCGGTGTTTCTTGAAGCCATTTCGATGGATGTGTATGGTTGCACTAGCTCTTGTGTTGTTGGTTTAGATGTGGCAGAGATAACAGCTAATATGTTCTATTTATAGTTCGAAAACGCTTGCATGTCTTGCGATAGTCCAATGCTTTGCTACAAGGCTGATCACCAGTTTCCGGTTTATGTGTGCTCTTTAGTTTCAGAGTCTAAGTCTGGTTGCCTGCTTACGGTTTGGATGAAGAGAGAATGAACTAGAGCTCTTGGCTTTTACGGCTGGTGTTGAGGATGATGACATAGAGACAACGCACAATTGTTAGGCCACCCACCTGCTCAGACGAAACAGTTTGTCCAAGGGGCCATCTGATCGCACATGAACACAAGCAAGTTTGGACATCAGCATTGACTGTTGCTTCCACCACTAGGACTCTCCCTTTCTTCCTACTCTCATTTTCCACATCCGAGCTCTATCCTTAGATTTTTCTATATTGGATCTAACCTTTTTAATAAAGGAAATGTATTAATATCAAAAGATATTAGTTACACCCGGCCTTGCATTAACACATCTTAAGAGTATTTCCAACAGACGATGTAAAATAGGGCTAGTGCCAAAAAAACTGTCTTTTAGAGAACTTGAACCCAAAAACAGTGCTCCAACAAATCATGAATCTGTAAATGGTGTACATCTGCAGCCTTATGTAAGCGAATTGTCACCCGGAAGTTTCCAGTTGCCCTTTTGTGACCGTCAGCGGCCATGTAATAAAACCCCGATGCGTCCGCTTAGTCTCCCGCCTCTGGCCGAGCCCCCTCCCAACCACGACGACGACCCCATCCTCCCTGTCCACTTCGTCTTCGCCTTCTCAGCCTTAGCTCCTACCAAAAACGCTTGCATGTCTTGCGATAGTCCAATGGTTTGCTACAAGGTTGATCACCTACTCACTTGCAGTTTCCAGTTTATGTGTGCTCTTTAGTTTCAGAGTCTAAGTCTCATTGCCTGCTTACGGTTTGGATGAAGAGAGAATGAACTAGAGCTCTTGGCTTTTACGGCTGCTTTTGAGGATGATGAGATAGAGACAACGCACAATTGTTAGGCCAGCTCCTAGGACGAAACAATTTGTCCAATAGACCATCAGATCGCACATGAACACAAGCAAGTTTGGACATCATCATTGACTGTTGCATCCACCACTAGGACTCCTTCCCTTTCTTCCTACTCTCGTTTTCCACATCCGAGCTCTATCACTAGATTTTTCTAGATTGGATCTAACTTTTTTAATAAAGGAAATGTATTAATATCAAAAGATATTAGTTACACCCGGCCTTGCACTAACACGATTTAAGAATATTTCCATCAGACGATCTAAAATAGGGCTAGTGCCAAAAAAACTGCTTTTTAGAGAATTTGAACCCAAAAACGGTGCTGCAACAGATAATGAATCTGTAAATGGTGTACATTTGGAGCCCTGTGCACGCCAACAGTCACCTGGAAGTTTCCAGTCGCCCTTATGTGACCGTCGCCGGCCATGTAATAAAATACCGATGTGCCCGCTTCGTCCCCCGCCTCTGGACAAGCCCCCTCCCAACCACGACGACGACCCCTTCCTCCTCGTCCACTTCGTCTTCACCTTCTCAGCCTTCTCCAGCCAGCTCGCCGAGCTCAAGCATGCACTCATTTTATTGGGCCTCCATGAATTCCTTCAAGCGCAGCCTCACACATGTCGTCTGTCACATGACAACCAGTCGCGACCGTCATGAGGAGGCAACGTAGGGAATTCACCGGCTCATCCATGGCGGCAATTGTGCTCAGCCACGAACATGGAGGGGCCTGTGGGATGAGATTAATCGAGAAAGAGGGGTATTTAGGGCGCCGGCTCATCTTGGGTCGCACGCAAGGTCGGGGACAAGTGACAAGTAGGGGAGGTGGAGAATTTAAGCAATGAAGAGCGGCGGTCCGACGGTGAAGGAGGTCGAGGTCTATGTCTATGGGCCCTCGTAGCATGTTTCACCGCGAGGAGAGGTGCAGCTTGTTGAGGTGGAGCGGAGGAACATCGGAGCAGGCTGGGCAAGCTAGTGGCCACGCGGATGGCGACTATCACGGACGCCAATTCCCTTCTGAATATGTTCTTCTCCATAAGAGTGGGAACAAATTTCGCATCATCTGTTATGGAAGAAAAAAAATTGTGCTCTAAAACCTTCTCTCCTACCCAAAAAATTTTGTTGGATGCCCTATTTTCATTCATACCTTGGAGATGCTTGAAGAGTTACTCCCTTAGGTTGACTATATAAGTCGGACATGGATTTTTAGGTCTTCAATTTGACCAATAAAACTTTTATAACATGACAGAAAAAAATATGCTTAGAAACTTGATGCCACGACAAATCTAAAAATATATGTTTCAGGGCATATAACACATATTTTGCTAGTCAAATCGAAGGCCTAAAAAACCATGCCAGACTTATAAAACCAACTGGAGAAAGTACTCAAGACATGAAGTATGCATACAGTTAGATTATTACAAAAAAAGAAGAAGAAGAAAAGTAACCGACAAAATGATGGTGCCCACAAGTAATAGGATATCTGCTCCAACAATGAGGTCCCATGAAGGAACGAATGTCGTTGTCACTCGACCCAACCGCTAATGCCAAATCATGGGTTTTCATCGCAGAGGAATTTAAGTAAGCTCCATGCAATGCCTTCAACAAGGAAACGATGTATGAACGATGACATTGCCAGGTTCAGCTAATGAAGGTCAGATCTAGCGTTTCACCCACAGGAACTCGAGCCTATGCCCTAAAACAACATCACCTAGCTAACGTCTCCTTGTGTTGCCACCAACTGTCGATCCATTATTGCATACAGGGGTGGAGACAGGGAGGGACGAGCAGGGGCTAGACCCCTGCCAATCGCTCGCCCCCCTCAACGATTTTTAGCAGGCAGTATATGGTATGTACACGCTAATGGACGGCTGGCCGCAGCTAATTAGTCATTAACCCATATGTTATTCTGATAGAAGAATCCCAAAGCCCAGCAGGAAATACCCCATGTATGGTCGTGTTCCCTAGAAAAAACATTTACGGTTGTGGCTGGCTTATTGTGATAGAAGAATCGATCAGATCGTGAGCTGCATATGTGCGTGTTATCCACTTTCGCTAGGGTTTTGCCGCTGCCGCCGGCCGGATAGTAGGAACTTTCGTTTAAACTTGATTGCCGCTGTCATCTTAGAGCATAGCATCAGCAGCCGCTAGCGCCTAGCGCTTAAGCGCTTGAACATCGCAGAATCACTCTTGACAATATTGCGTTTGCCGCGCACTGTCGTCCGCGTCCACAACGGTTTGATCATCAGTCTTTGAATCTAGCGACGCCGCTCAGGTGAGTTACCCCTAAACTTAAGGTATGTCATCTCGAATTAATATTGCTGTTAGACTTCTAAAGTTTATTGGTTAGTGTTTTTGCTTGATCTACTGTAAGTTGCATCCTATTAGATTGATCCAAAGTACTAGCTAGCATTTTTTAGCCTGCCTCTTATACTAATGTACAATCACACAAGAAAAAAAAAGCTAAATCATTGATTTGGAAGTCTAGTTTATTCATTTTTAAGTTCGTGATGCTTTAAGAATGAAGATGAACAATAAAGTAACACCTTACTTTTAAAAATGTAAGCCTAGGGAGATGGAGCTAGCACCATTCTCATTTCACTTGTATACAAACTCCCGATTAAAATATTGTGTCATCGGTCGTAGAAATTCAACCCTAAGTTCAAAGCGAAAGCTCATCATACTTATGAATTTTTAGCACTGCCCCTCATGTTTAAATCCTGGCTTCGCCCCTGATTGCATAACCACGCAAACATGCAGCTCTGATGAACCTAGCCACGTAATTAAAACAATGCTTGCGTAACATATGATGTCAATCACCACGTAGAGACGCCATCATCTCCACCACTCTCATACTGCCAAGAGTCGAGGCCGTCCATGCAACCTATTTAGCTCAGGCACATGGAGTGTTGGAAATATGCCCTAGAGGCGATAATAAATTAGTTATTATCATATTTCCTTGTTCATGATAATTGTTTATTATCCATGCTATAATTGTATTGATCGGAGACTTAAATGCATGTGTGGATACATAGACAAAACCATGTCCCTAGTATGCCTCTAATGGACTAGCTCGTTGATCAAAGGATGGTTAAGGTTTCCTAGCCATGGACATGAGATGTCATTTGATAACGGGATCACATCATTAGGAGAATGATGTGATGGATAAGACCCAAACTACAAACATAGCATATGATCGTGTCAGTTTATTGCTACTGTTTTCTGCATGTCAAGTATATGTTCCTATGACCATGAGATCATGCAACTCACGGATATCGGAGGAGTGCCTTGTGTGTATCAAACGTCGCAACGTAACTAGGTGACTATAAAGGTGCTCTACAGGTATCTCCGATGGTGTCTGTTGAGTTGGCATGGATCGAGACTGGGATTTGTTACTCCGTGTAACGGAGAGGTATCTCGGGGCCCACTCGGTAATGCAACATCACAATAAGCCTTGCAAGCAATGTGACTAATTGTTAGTTGCGGGATCTTGTATTACGAAACGAGTAAAGAGACTTGCCGGTAACGAGGTTGAACTAGGTATGGAGATACCGACGATAGAATCTCGGGCAAGTAACATACCGAAGAACAAAGGGAACGATATACGGGATTAACTGAATCCTTGACATAGAGGTTCGACCGATAAAGATCTTCGTAGAATATGTAGGAACCAATGTGTACATCTAGGTCCCGCCATTGGTTATTGACCGTAGAGGTGTCTCGGTCATGTCTACATAGTTCTCGAACCCGCAGGGTCTGCACACTTAAGGTTAGGTGACGTTTCGGTAGTGTAGAGTTATGTATGGTGGTGACCGAAGGTTGTTCGGAGTCCCGGATGAGATCCCGGACGTCACGAGGAGCTCCGGAATGGTCCGGAGGTAAAGATTCATATATAGGAAGTCCCAGTTTGGTTTCCGTAAAAGTTTCGGGCTCATCGGTAGTGTACCGGGAGTATCGGTATTGTACCGGGAGTGCCGGTAGTGTACCGGAGGACCTCCGGGAGGGGTATTTCGACCCCAAGAGGTCCATGGGCTGTGGGAGAATAATAACCAGCCCTTAGTGGGCTGGGAAAACAGCCACAAAGGCCCATGGCGCAGGAGAGAAGGTCCTAAAGCAAAAAGTGGAAAATCAGCCAATAGGAGGCAATCCTACTCCAACTAGGATTGGAGGTGAAGTAGGATTGCTCCCACCTCCTATTTCGGCCGACCCAAAGGCCTTGGCTGCCTCTCCTCTCCTCTCCTCCTATATATAATAGTGGATTGGGTGGTTTTTGGACAGAATTTCCGACCACGTGCTACCCGTTTCACCGGTGCACAGTTTCTCCTCTAGATCGGTTTTCCACAGCGCTTAGGCGAAGCCCTGCCGGAATCACTCCACCACCATCACCGGAGCGCCGTCACACTTCCGGTGAACTCTCTCTCCTCTCCACCTCCTCTCGCTAGATCGAGACGGTGGAGATCGTCATCAAGCTACACGTGTGCTGAACGCGGAGGTGCCGTCCGTTCGGCGCTAGATCGGAAGGACCGTGATCGAGATCGCGAGACAGTTCGTGATGAGATCGCGGAACGGATCGTGATGAGTTCGCGGGACAGATCGTGATCAAGATCGTGATACGGATCGTAATGAGATCGCGGGACGGATCGTGATGAGTTCACGGGACGGATCGTGATTGGATCGCGGGACGGATCGTGATGAGATCGCGGGACGCTCGGCGATTTGGATCGCGAAGATGTTCGACTACACCAACCGCGTTTCTTAATGCTTCCCGCTTAGCGATCTACAAGGGTATGTAGATCCACTCTCCCTCTCGTAGATGCTCATCACCATGGATAGGTTTGCGTGTGCGTAGGAAAATTTTTGTTTCCCATGCGACGTTCCCCAACAGTGGCATCATGAGCTAGGTTGATGGTTCGATGAGATCTCGAGTAGAACACAAAAGGTTTGTGGGCGTTGATGCTTAGATTGCTTCCTCCCTTGGTCGTATTTTGGTTCAGCAGGATTGTGAGATGAAGCGGCCCGGACCAACATTACTCGTACGCTTACGAGAGACCGGTTCCCTCGACGCAACTTGTTGCCTAGATGGCTTGCGGGTGACAGTTTCTCTCACTTTAGTTGGATCGGATTCGACAAAGGCGGTCCTTGAGAAGGTTGAAAAGCAAACTAGTGTATCACCGTTGTGGTTTATGCGTAGGTGAGAATCGTTCTTGCTAGATACCCATAGCAGCCACGTAAAATATGCAACAACAATTAGAGGACTTCTAACTTGTTTTTTAGGGTATGTTGTGATGTGATATGGCCAATTACATGATGAGATATATGTGATGTATGAGATGATCATGTGATGTATAGATTATCACAACTTGCATGTCGATGAGTACGGCAACCGGCAGGAGCCATAGGGTTGTCTTTAATTATTGTATGACCTGCGTGTCAATCATTAAGCGCTATGTAATGCTTTACTTTATCGCTACGGTAGCAATAGTAGTAGAAGCATGCAGGGCGTGACAACCCCAATGGCAACACATTGATGGAGATCAAGATGATGTAGATCATGGTGTTGTGCCGGTGACGATGGAGATCATGCCGGTGTTTCGAAGATGGAGATCTTAAACACAAGTTCATGGCCATATCATGTCACTTATGAATTGCATGAGATGTTAATCCTTTTATGCACCTTGTTTTGCTTAGTACGGCGGTAGCATTATAAGGTGATCCCTCACTTGAATTTCAAGATGAACTGTGTTCTCCCCGAGTGTGCACCGTTGCGAAAGTTCGTCGTGTTGAGACACCACGTGATGATCGGGTGTGATAGACTCTACGTTCACATACAACGGGTGCAAGCCAGATTTGCACGCGCAGAACACTCGGGTTAAACTTGACGAGCCTAGCACGTACAAACATGGCCTCGGAACACGAGAGACCGAAAGGTCGAACATGAGTCATATAGTAGATATGGTCAACATAATGATGTTCACCATTGCAACCACCTCAACTCACGTGATGATCGGACTTGAGTTGGTGAATTTGGATCATGTATCACTCGAATGATCGGAGGGATGTCAATTTGAGTGGGAGTTCTTAAGTAATATGATTAATTGAACTCATTATCATGAACATAGTCAAAGTGTCTTTGCAAATTATGTTGTAGATTACTAGCTCGCGCTGTAGCTCCCTTGTATTTTTATATGTTCCTAGAGAAATAGAATTGAAAGATGTTGGTGGCAAAATTGCGGACTGGGTCCGTGATCTGAGGATTGTCCTCATTGCTGCACAGAAGGCTTATGTCCTTAATGCACCGCTCGGTGCGCCACCCCCTCTAGCGTCGTCTATAGATGTTGTGAACATCTAATAGGCACGTTTCGATGACTACTTGATAGTTTAGTGCGTCATGCATTACGGCTTAGAATTGAGGCTCCAAAACGTTTTGAACGTCACGGAACATATGAGATGTTCTAGGAGCAGAGATTGTGATCTCAGGCTCGTGCCTTTGTTGCGAGATATGAGATCTCCAACAAGATTCTTTGCTTGTAAGATGAAGGAGAATAGCTCAATCGTTGAGCATGTACTCAGATTGTCTGGGTACTACAATCGGTTGAATCAAGTGGGAGTTGATCTTCCAGATAAGATAGTGATTGATATAGTTCTCCAAGTCACTGTCACTAAAGCTACTAGAACTTAGTGATGAACTATAATACACCAGGGATAGAAGTATTGATCCCTGAGCTGTTCGCGATGTTTGACACCGCAAAGGTAGAAATCAAGAAGGAGCGTCAAGTGTTGATGGTTAATCAAACCACTAGTTTCGAAAAGGGCAAGAGCAAGGAGGGAAACTTCATGCATAGCAAGTCAGTTGCTGCTCCAGTGAAGCAACCCAAAGTTGAACTCAAACCCGAGACTAAGTGCTTCGATTATGAGGTGAGAGGTCGCTGAAGCGGAACAACCCTAGATACTTGGTAGATAAGAAGGCTGGCAACATCGACAGAAGTATATTTGATATGCGAGTTATTGATGTGTACCTTGCTAGTACTCCTAGTAGCACCTGGGTATTGGATACCGGTTCGGTTGCTAAATGTTAGTAACTCGAAATAAAAGCTACGGAATAAACAAAGAACTAGCTAAGGGTGAGGTGACGATGTGTGTTGGAAATGTTTCCAAGGTTGATGTGATCAACATCGCACGCTCTCTCTACCTTCAGGATTAGTGACGAACCTAAATAAATGTTATTTGGTGTTTTGCGTTGAGCATGAACATGATTAGATCATGTTTGTTGCAATACGGTTATTCATTTAAGTCAGAGAATAATAGTTATTCTGGTTACATGAATAATACCTTCAATGGTCATGCACCCAGTGAGAATGGTTTGTTGAAATCTTGATCGTAGTAGTACACATGTTCTAACATTGATGTCAAAAGATACAAAGTTAATAATGATAGTACCACATACTTGTGGCACTACCGCTAAATGTCATATTGGTATAAAGCGCATGTAGAAACTCCATGCTGATGGATATTTGAACTCATCGATTTCGAATCGGTTGAGACATGCGAATCATGCCTCTTGGGCAAGATGACTAAAGGACCCCGTTGGATGGAGCGGGCAAGTGATTCATTGGAAATGATACATGTTGATGTATGCAATCTAGTGAGTCTTGTAACGTGCAGTGGATATCGTTATTTTCTTACCTTCACTGATGATTTGAGTAGATATAGTGTATATTTACTTAATGAAACACAAGTCTGAATCGTTTGAAAGGTTCAAGCAAATTCAGAGTGAAGTTTAAAGATCATCGTGACAAGAAGATAAAAATGACCGCGATATGATCGTGGAGGTGAATATCTGAGTTACAAGTTTGGCATACAACTTAAGACAACGTGAAATTTGTTTCACAACTAACGCCACCTGGAACACCATGGTGTGATGGTGTGTCCGAACATCATAGTCATGCTCTATTGATATAGTGCATACTATGATGTCTCTTATCGTTTTACTACTATAATTTTTGGGGTTATGCATTAGAGACAACTACATTCACTTTAAATAGGGCATCATCTAAATCCGTTGAGATGACACCGTGTGAATTATGGTTTGATAGAAACCTAAGCTGTCATTTCTTAATGTTTGGGGCTGCGATGCTTGTGTGGAAAATGTTTTCACATAATAAGCTAGAACCCAAAGCGGACAAATGTATCTTCATAGAATACCCTAAGAACAGATGGGTATGCCTTCTATCTCAGATCCGAGTGCAAAGTGTTTGTTGCTAGAACTGGGTCCTTTCTCGAGAAAAAGTTTCTCTCGAAAGAATTGAGTGGGAGGAAGATAGAACTTGATGAGGTTGTTAAACCTTTGTTCAACCAGAGAGTAGCGCAGCGCAGAAAGATGTTTCTGTGAAGCCTATGTTAGTTGAAGAGGAAGTTAATGATGATGATCATGAAGCTTCAGGATCAAGTTACTATCGAACTTCGTAGGTCGACAAGGATGTGTACTGCTCCTGAGCGGTACGACAACTCTGTCTTGGAGGTCATGTTGTTGGACAACGATGAACCTACGAGCTATGGAGAAGAGATGATGGGCCCGGATTCCGACAAATGGTTGGAGGACATGAAATCCGAGATAGGATCCATGTATTAAAACCAAGTGTAGACTTTGGTAGACTTGCTCGTTGGACGGCAGGTCGTTGAGTACAAATGGATCTTTAAAATGAAGACAGACACTGATGGTGAATGTCACTATTTGTAAAGCTCGACTTGTTGCAAAGATGTTTGTGACAAGTTCAAGGAGTTGACTACGATGAGACTTTCTCACTCGTAGCGATGCTAAAAGTCTGTTGGAATTATGTTAGCAGTTGCTGTGTTTTCAATTATGAAATCTGGCAGATGGATGTCAAAACATCGTTTCCTTAATGGTTTACTTGAGGAAAGGTTGTATGTGATACAACCAGAAGGTTTTGTCAGGCCTAAGGATGCTAAAAGGTGTGCAAGCTTCGGTGATCCTTCCATGGAATGAAGCAAGCATCTCGGAGTTGGAATATACGCTTTGATGAGGTGATCAAAGTTTTGATGTTTATACAAAGTTTATGAGAAACTTGTATTTGCAATAAAGTGAGTGGGAGCACTATAGAATTTCTGATAAGTATATGTGGATGACATATTGTTGTTCAGAAATAATGTAGAGTTTCTGGAAAGCATAAAACGGTTATTTGGAAAGTGATTTTCAAAGGAAGACCTGGATAAAGCTACCTAATTGTTGAGCATCAAAATCTATAGAGATAGATCAAGATGCTTGATGAGACTTTCAATGAGTGCATACCTTCACAAGATTTTGAAAGAGTTCAAAATGGATCAGCCAGAGAAATAGTTCTCGTCTGATTTGTAAGGTGTGAAGTTGAGTGAGACTCAAAGCTCGACAACGGCAGAAGAAAGAGAAAGGACGAACGTCGTCCCCTATGCCTTAGCCATAGGCTCTATATTATGCCATGCTGCGTACCGCACCTATGTGTGCCTTGCCATGAGTCTGTCAAGGGGTACAAGAGTGGTCCAGGAGTGGATCACTGGACAGCGGTCGGAATTATCCTTAGTAACCAGAGGACTAAGAAAATGTTTCTTGATTATGGAGGTGATAAAGAGTTCGTCGTAAAGAGTTACGTCGATGCAAGCTTTAACACCTATCCGGATGACTAGTAGTAGCAATCTGGATACGTATAGTGGAGCAGCCATTTGGAAATAGTACCAAGTGGAGTGTGGTAGCAGTGTTTACGGTTTGACACAGAGATATGCAAAGTACACACGGATCTGAATATCGCAGACCCGTTAACTATAAGACCTCTCTCACATGCAAAGCATGATCGAGCCCCAGAACTCAATGGGTGTTAGATTCATAACAATGTGAATCACATGGTGATGTGAACTAGATTATTGACTCTAGTGCAAGTGGGAGACTGTTGGAAATATGCCCTAGAGGCAATAATAAATTAGTTATTATCATATTTCCTTGTTCATGATAATCGTTTATTATCCATGCTATAATTGTATTGATCAGAGACTTAAATGCATGTGTGGATACATAGACAAAACCATGTCCCTAGTATGCCTCTAATGGACTAGCTCGTTGATGAAAGGATGGTTAAGGTTTCCTAGCCATGGACATGAGATGTCATTTGATAACGGGATCACATCATTAGGAGAATGATGTGATGGATAAGACCCAAACTACAAACATAGCATATGATCGTGTCAGTTTATTGCTACTGTTTTCTGCATGTCAAGTATATGTTCCTATGACCATGAGATCATGCAACTCACGGATATCGGAGGAGTGCCTTGTGTGTATCAAACGTCGCAACGTAACTGGGTGACTATAAAGGTGCTCTACAGGTATCTCCGATGGTGTCTGTTGAGTTGGCATGGATCGAGACTGGGATTTGTTACTCCGTGTAACGGAGAGGTATCTTGGGGCCCACTCGGTAATGCAACATCACAATAAGCCTTGCAAGCAATGTGACTAATTGTTAGTTGCGGGATCTTGTATTACGGAACGAGTAAAGAGACTTTCCGGTAACGAGGTTGAACTAGGTATGGAGATACCGACGATCGAATCTCGGGCAAGTAACATACCGAAGAACAAAGGGAACGATATACGGGATTAACTGAATCCTTGACATAGAGGTTCGACCGATAAAGATCTTCGTAGAATATGTAGGAACCAATGTGGACGTCCAGGTCCCGCCATTGGTTATTGACCGTAGAGGTGTCTCGGTCATGTCTACATAGTTCTCGAACCCACAGGGTCTGCACACTTAAGGTTCGGTGACGTTTCGGTAGTGTAGAGTTATGTATGGTGGTGACCGAAGGTTGTTCGGAGTCCCGGATGAGATCTCGGACGTCACGAGGAGCTCCGGAATGGTCCGGAGGTAAAGATTCATATATAGGAAGTCCCAGTTTGGTTTCCGGAAAAGTTTCGGGCTCATCGGTAGTGTACCGGGAGTATCGGTATTGTACCGGGAGTGCCGGTAGTGTACCGGAGGACCTCCGGGAGGGGTATTTCGACCCCAAGAGGTCCATGGGCTGTGGGATAATAATAACCAGCCCTTATTGGGCTGGGAAAATAGCCACAAAGGCCCATGGCGCAGGAGAGAAAGTCCTAAAGCAAAAAGTGGAAAATCAGCCAATAGGAGGCAATCCTACTCCAACTAGGATTGGAGGTGAAGTAGGATTGCTCCCACCTCCTATTTCGGCTGACCCAAAGGCCTTGGCTGCCTCTCCTCTCCTCTCCTCCTATATATACTAGTGGATTGGGTGGTTTTTGGACAGAATTTCCGGCCACGTGCTACCCGTTTCACCGGTGCACAGTTTCTCCTCTAGATCGGTTTTCCGCAGCGCTTAGGCGAAGCCCTGCCGGAATCACTCCACCACCATCACCGGAGCACCGTCACGCTGCCGGTGAACTCTCTCTCCTCTCCACCTCCTCTTGCTGGATCGAGACGGTGGAGATCGTCATCAAGCTGCACGTGTGCTGAACGCGGAGGTGCCGTCCGTTCGGCGCTAGATCGGAAGGACCGTGATCGAGATCGCGAGACAGTTCGTGATGAGATTGCGGAACGGATCGTGATGAGTTCGCGGGACAGATCGTGATCAAGATCGTGAGACGGATCGTGATGAGATCGCGGGACGGATCGTGATGAGTTCACGGGACGGATCGTGATTGGATCGCGGGACGGATCGTGATGAGATCGCGGGACGCTCGGCGATTTGGATCGCGAAGATGTTCGACTACACCAACCGCGTTTCTTAACGCTTCCCGCTTAGCGATCTACAAGGGTATGTAGATCCACTCTCCCTCTCGTAGATGCTCATCACCATGGATAGGTTTGCGTGTGCGTAGGAAAAATTTTGTTTCCCATGCGACGTTCCCCAACATGGAGCACCTTGGACAAAGGTGGAACCCACGCATCAAGTGGAAGTTGAGTCATATGATCGTTTGTCACGGACGCCATCCCGGGTCATATCGAGAACTTCAAACCTTTGCATTGAGTGGGTGACATCCAATTACCGGAGCGCGCCACCGGGAACCTCCAATACGGAAGCTAAAACCCGTCGAACCCGTCGATCTTGCGCTTCGTAGAGACAACTAGCATCATGAGGCCTCGCCGCTGAGAGAGAAATAACCACATAACCACGCTAATCCATACCTCACCCCCATACAGGGGCCGGGAAGATGCGCCGCCAGGTGTCGCCATTGAGAATGGGAACCATGAAAATTCACCATCGTCGGGAATAAGGGAACAGAAAGCCACAGCCACAAATCACCTACATCGTTAATGCCACAAACGATTGTCGTGTTACCTTTGCATTCATTGCAGCATGGCCACCGCAAGGATGCCCCGAGGCCGTCGTCCGGCGTCCAAGCTCTACTGAGGTGTGCTTCCTCCAGGGCTGCTGCAACGCTTCGATCACGAAGACTCATGTAGCCAATGACGAGTCTACCTTCACTAGTAGAAAACAGGGTATTGGTTCGGGCCTCCTAATCCCATTAATCCCGGTTCGCTCATGAACCGGAACCAAATGTGACAACCTTCCCGGTTCGTGAGCCCAGGGGGCCGGCCGGGCCACGTGGGCCATTGGTCCCGGTTCGTCTGGCCCCTTTGGTCCCGGTTCCAGGCACGAAGCGGGACCAATGCGCCTCGCTCCTAGCCCACGACCATTGGTCCCGGTTCGTGGATGGAACCGGGACCAATGGGACACCTATTTTCTCGGTTCCAGCCACGAACCGGGACCAATGATCTGCCTATATAAACCCTCGCCCGCCGCTAGCAGAGCCGTGGAGTGCTCTGTTTTTTCAGGACAGCAGTGTTAGAGTTTTGTGGTGCTCTAGCTCACCTCCTATACACATGAGGTGTTCAATGAAATGCCCAAGCCACACTTAAGCTTTCTCCTCTTGAAGCTTCTTGTCCAAACTCCATTTTTGTCAAGATTTGTCTAGGTTTGGCAGTCCGTCATGTCCCATCCCCGTCCTGAAACCGCCCTCGATCGCCCGCGCGTGGTGAGCCTCTTGATCTTATCTTTTTTCTAAAAGAAAATATACTTACTCGTGTGATTTTCTTACTTTTATTATTGTTTGTTATTATATAGGTTATGGTATCCGCCCACGTCGGCCCTCGTCCAGTCTATGATTCAGATGTCTATGATAATTAATAGGAAGTAGTTGAACCAGAAATGGATACTGACTATGCAATTCTGCTTGACAAGTTAACTAAAGCTGAAAAAGAAATCGGTCATTTGAAAGAAAAAAATGAAAAGAACTGAAGATGAGAAGATGGGATTGGAGTTGCATGTTGCCGATATCGTCGATGATCACAGGACCAAGATGGCTACAATGCGCTTGAAGCTTAGAAAGATTAGAAAATATGTCATTGATAAAGAGGCTTGGTATCATTATGCCGTGATCAATTGTTACCTTAGTTCTGATTATGATCGCAATTGTTGTTGCATTGAAATGTTTTAAATAGTTTCAATGTATGGTTTAATTAGATGCTCTGAAAAGCTATATGTTGGTCAACGAGAACTATGTATCTACTTTGGTTTTAATGTGATGATGAACTTCTATTAATTTGGTCACTTCTGTATTCCTGATGTTTTGTAATGGTTTTTGACACACTTAATTATATATAATGCACATAGATGAATCGGCAATGAATGTACGGTAACAACTATTATGAGATGCCTTTGATAGAGAATATCACTGCAGTTACGTGTGAAGAAATGAAATGCATTTTGTAACAGATGAGTTTCCGTTCGAAACCCTGACACTTCGAAAGAGATTGTCCGTTTTGTACACGAAGTGCATCCAGCTTTTGTCGTAACCCTCTTAACTTTTTAGCACATGCTATGTGGGTGAAATGATGATACCATGCCAACTTTCAACCTTTTTAGAGTTCATTTGTAGTGCTTTTCAATTTCAGTGTCATTTAGCTCAAAAAAATAACTACATGAAAAATAACAAATGAAGTCAAAAAGGGTTGAAAATTGATAATGTGGCTTTGAATGGTGCATTTTGAACACACAGAAAGCCTGGAGTTCAAATAAGTTCAAGAAAATGAAATGCCTTTTTGTAACAGATGAGTTTCCGTTCAAAACCCTGATACTTCGAAAGAGACTGTCCATTTTGTACACGAAGTGCATCCAGCTTTTGCCGTGACCCTCTCAAATTTTTATCACATGCTATGTGTGTGAAATGATGATACCATGCCAACTTTCAACCTTTTCAGAGTTCATCTGTAGTGCTTTTCAATTTCAAGGTCATTTAGCTCAAAAAATCAATAACTACATGAAAAATAACAAATGAAGTCAGAAAGGGTTGAAAATTGATGATGTGGCTTTGAATGGTGCATTTTGAACACATAAAAAGTCTGAAGTTCAAATAAGTTCAAGAAAATGAAATGTCTTTTGTAACAGATGAGTTTCCATCCGAAACCCTAATACTTCGAAAGAGACTGTCCATTTTGTACACGAAGTGCATCCAGCTTTTGCCGTAACCCTCTTAACTTTCTAGCACATGTTATGTGGGTGAAATGATGATACCATGCCAATTTTCAACTTTTTCAGAGTTCATTTGTAGTGCTTATCAATTTCAGGATCATTTAGCTCAAAGAATGAACTAATAGCAAAAAGAATCAACTAAAAAACTTTTATGAGGCCCTAATAGCAAAAAGAATGAATTAGAAATAATGAATTTAAATATTATTTTATGAACTATAATATTCTTCAATAGCAAAAAGAATCAACTAAAAAGCTTTTATAAAACTCTAATAGCAAAAAGAAACTCTAAAAGCTTTTATAAACCTATAGTATTTTTCAAACTAAAATTATATAAAATTTATGCAACTAAAATTATCAAAGTATTTTTTTTCAAAACATTAATAGGCAAAAAAATTATATAAAGAAATTTTTTGTTAGAAACTTTAATAGCAAACTAAAATAACAAAATCTGTTTTTGATTTAAACAGCCATTTAAAATAACCTAAAAATTACCAAATTGAATATAATGTTAAAAAGGTAATATTAGCAAAAGGAATTTTATAAAGAAATTGTTTTTAGAAACTTTAATAGCAAACTAAAATAACAAAATCTATTTTTGATTTAAACAACCATTTAAAATAACCTAAAAATTACCAAATTGAATATAATGTTAAAACAAAGTAATATTAAATAGCAGGAAAAATAGAAAAGAAATAACATAAAAATAGCAAAAGTGAAAATAGATGCACTTATAGGGAAATTCAACCTAAATTCAAAGTGCTAGTTACATAAGGGCATCTATTTTCACTATGAGACGAGCTCAACGTAGCAGCCGCGACGGAGCTTATAAACAGGTTCGGGCAAACCTTCGCTTGGCGAGGTGGGACTAAACTCCCACCACACCGCTGTACAAGGTCATTGGTCCCGGTTGGTGGCACCAACTGGGACTAATACCCACCTTTAGTCCCGGTTGGTGCCACCAACCGGGACGAAAGGTCCCGGTTTCCCCGCCGGCTGACGAAAATGGACTATTGGTCCCGGTTGTTGGCACCAACCGGGACTAATACACCCCTCTAGTCCCGGTTGGTGCCACCAACCAAGACCAAAGGTCCCTATTTCCCGCTCTTTGGGCTGCTGAAAACAGGGCTTTGGTCCCGGTTTGTGGCACCAATCAGGACCAAAGGTGGGCATTAGTCCCGGTTGGTGCCACGAACCGGGACCAATGCTCCCTGTATATAAGCAAACATTTAGCAGTTTTCGACCCATATCGCTCCCCCGAAGGCCAGATCCCACCCACGTCGTCAGGCTGCCCGAATCTCGCGCGCTCTCCGTCGTCGTCGCCTCCGCCGGTCACCGCCCCCGACCTCGCTCCGCGCCGGCCGCCCCGCCCCGACCTCGCCCCGCGCCGGCCACCCCGCCCCGCTCCGGCCACTGCTCTGCCCCGCTCCGGCCACTGCTCTACCCCGCTCCGGCCACATCCCCCCTCCCCTATACGTGAGCATATATGTATGTGTGTGTATATATGTATGTATGCGTTCATATATGTGTTCATGCAAGTTAAAAATATCATGTTCATGCAAGTTAAAAAAATCATGTTCAATGTGTGTATATATGTATGTATGTGTGTATGTATATATGTATGTGTTCATATATGTGTTCATGCAAGTTAAAAAAATCATGTTCATGCAAGTTAAAAAATCATGTTCAATGTGTTCATATATGTATGTATGTGTTCATGCAAGTTATGTGCACCACGTTTTGTTACCGCCGCCACATGATGATATGTCCGGCCGGCATTTTTTTGTTCATATAGAAAACTCTCGTAATTTCGACATGAGGGGGACGTCAATCAACCCCCTCTCGCCCGACCAACTCTCGAGTCCGCCTAAACCGGGACTAAAAAAGCGTTGTCGATCTCCTACCCCCTCTCGCCCCTACCCGACAAACTCTCGAGGCCACCCAAACCAATAGAATAAAACTCCGGTAACTTCGATCAACCCCCTCTCGCCCGACCAAATCCTATAAGCGTTGCCGAGGCCACGCAATCCCTAAAAGCATTGTCAAGGCCACCCAAACCCTAGAAGCATCGAGGCCACCCAATCCCTAGAAGCGTTGTCGAGGCCACCCCAAACCGTAGAAGCGTCGAGGCCACTAATATGATCCCTTGTCTATGTTTGCCACTAATTAATATATCCATCTCTCATGTTTGTACATCAATTGCCATGTTGTAATATTTGCAGAAACCATGGATCCAACCATGAACAGAGACTTTGAAGGAGAAGCGTTGTTGGGGGACATAATCCGCCGCGGCGGTAATTTGTTGTCGTTAATCAATTTTGACAGAGAAGAGCTAGGACATGATGATGACGGCTCCGATCACCAAATGCTGGAGGAAGAAGAAGACCATGATGACAGCTTCGATGACCGAGAGCCAGAGGAAGAAGGAGACCATGATGACGGCTCCGGTGACCGAACGGAGGGAGCTATTGCAAAGTCGTCCGGCGAGGTATATATATTAATTAAGCATGTGCTCACTAATTGATGCATTAATTGTTTTGGTTTGTACATATATTAACTCGTATTTCTTCTTTTATATAGCCCTCCGAATCGAGCCAGACTTCGGTAACGAGACGAGGCCCGAAGAAAAGGTTGGGAAAGGAAGAAAAGTTCACGGTCACCTTAATCACGAACGATGGCCAACCGATTGAACCGAAGAAGACCAAGGATGTATTTTCTGCTCAGTGTGGAGGTATTGTTAGGGACAGCATCCCGATCAGCATCCAGCTATGGAATGAGCCGGCTAAGAACGCTAAGAACTACGACCCTCAAGTTTCTTATGTCACCGATAGACAGAAAGAAGATCTTTGGAAGGACCTAAAGGCAAATTTCACCCTACCGCCAGAGGAGGATGAGAGTAATCCAGTTATAGAGCCACTGGTCAGGTCATGTGCTCTTAAGAAGATGGCAGATCTTTTCAGGAGGTGGAAGAATGAGTTGAAAGCTAAGTTTGTCGACCAATAGAAGACTCCAATATTCATCGGTCGATATGCAGGGATAAGAGATCAATGGGACGCGTTCGTGGCCTACAAGACTTCTGAAAAAAGTAAGAAAATGTCGGCGATAAACAAGAAAAATTCTGAGAAGAAGCAGTATCACCATCGCACGAGGTTAGGTGGCTACCTCAGAGCCCGGCCGTTGTGGGCCAAATGGGAGGATGACCTGCGAGCTAAAGGGGTCGAAGGAGAGACAGTGAACTGGCCAGACCGTTCAAGGACTTGGTTCTTCGGGGTTGGGGGAACTTGGACCATAAAACAGGGAAGTGCGTTTGGACGGACGAGCAACTTGCCACACCCGTCAGGAAGCTTCAGCAAGTTATCAAGGAAGCGCTGGAAGGGAGGTTCATTCCCAACAAAGAGAAGGACGAGCTGACTAAGGCCCTTGGGAATCTTGAGCACCCTGGACGAACACGAGGCACGCCAGGCTCCGTTCCGTGGAAGCATGGGTTTCCCGGCGCAGGCGGTTACAAAAGCCGGGAGAGGAAGAGGAAACATGAGCTGAGCGTTGTGTAGGAGCTCAATGTTGGAAATATGCCCTAGAGGAAATAATAAATTATTTATTATCATATTTCCTTGTTCATGATAATCGTTTATTATCCATGCTATAATTGTATTGATCAGAGACTTAGATGCATGTGTGGATACATAGACAAAACCATGTCCCTAGTATGCCTCTAATAGACTAGCTCGTTGATCAAAGATGGTTAAGGTTTCCTAGCCATGGACATGAGATGTCATTTGATAACGGGATCAAATCATTAGGAGAATGGTGTGATGGACAAGACCCAAACTACAAATGTAGCATATGATCGTGTCAGTTTATTGCTACTGTTTTCTGCATGTCAAGTATATGTTCCTATGACCATGAGATCATGCAACTCACTGACACCGGAGGAGTTCCTTGTGTGTATCAAACGTCGCAACGTAACTGGGTGACTATAAAGGTACTCTACAGGTATCTCCAAGGGTGTCTGTTGAGTTGGCATGGATCAAGACTGGGATTTGTTACTCCGTGTGACGGAGAGGTATCTCAGGGCCCACTCGGTAATACAACATCACAACAAGCCTTGCAAGCAATGTGACTAAGTGTTAGTCATGGGATCTTGTATTACGGAACGAGTAAAGAGACTTTCCGGTAATGAGGTTGAACAAGGTATGAAGATACCGACGATCGAATCTCGGACAAGTAACATACCGAAGAACAAAGGGAACATCTTACGGGATTAACAGAATCCTTGACATAGAGGTTCGACCGATAAAGATCTTCGTAGAATATGTAGGAACCAATATGGGCATCCAGGTCCCGCTATTGGTTATTGACTATAGAGGTGCCTCGGTCATGTCTACATAGTTCTCGAACCCGCAGGGTCTGCACACTTAAGGTTTGGTGACGTTTTGGTAGTATAGAGTTATGTATGATGATGACCGAAGGTTGTTCGGAGTCCCGGATGAGATCCCGGACATCACGAGGAGCTCCGGAATGGTTCGGAGGTAAATATTGACATATAGGAAGTCCTATTTTGGTCGCCGGAAAAGTTTCGGGCTTATTGGTAGTGTACCGGGAGTGCCGGTAGTGTACCGGGAGACCATCGGGAGGGGTATTTCGACCCAAGAGGCTACATGGGCTGTGGAAGAGTAAATACCAGCCATTGGTGGGCTGGTGGAAGTCCCACACAAGGCCCATGTGGCTGGGAAGAAAAGCCCAAAGAGAAAAAGGTGGAAAAAGGCAAAAAAGACAAAAATAAGGAGGAATCCTAGTCCTACTAGGATTGGAGGAGGAATCCTCCTCTCCTCCTTGATTCGGCCAACCCAAGAGCTGATCCTTTGAGGGTCAAGCCTCCTCCTCTCTTCCTCTTATATATACTGGAGGTTTTAGGGTTTTTGGCACCAGATTTTTAGCCACGTGCTGTCCGTTCCTCTAGTGCATAATTTCTCCTCTAGATCGGATTCTACAGTGCTTAGGCAAAGCCCTGCCAGAATAGCTCCACCACCATCTCCGGAGCGTCGTCACGCTGCCGGAGAACTCTTCTACCTCTCCGCTCCTTCTTGCTGGATCAAGAAGGCGGAGATCGTCATCGAGCTGTACGTGTGCTGAACGCGGAGGTGCGTCCATTCGGCGCTAGATCGGAAGGACCGTGATCAAGATCGCGAGACGGATCGTGGTGAGTTCGTGGGACGGATCATGATGAGTTCGCGGGACGGATCGTGATGAGTTCGCGGGACAGATCGTGATTGGTTCGTGGGACGGATCGTGATGAGATCGTGGGACGCTCGGCGATTTGGATCGCGAAGACGTTCGACTACACCAACCGCGTTTCTTAACGCTTCCCGCTTAGCGATCTACAAGGGTATGTAGATCCACTCTCCCTCTCGTAGATGCTCATCACCATGGATAGATCTTGCGTGTGCGTAGGAAAATTTTTGTTTCCCATGCGACGTTCCCCAACACTCAATGCAAGAGTACAAAGGCTAGAGGAAGAAGTTATGAGCCAGCGAGCTCCCGACCAGCAGCTTGTTCAGGGGCACGAAGCTACCGTGCCATCTCAACGGATAAGCATCATGGCTTCCACGGAGCTCCTTGAGCAGCCTGACCTCATGGCTCCTAGCTACCCCGTGGATGCTATCACGGATGGCCAACATTGAGATCTTATGACGAAATGTGTTAGCCTCACCTTCAAGGCGGCTGACGGCTTTGTTACACCTCCTCGAACCGACGGAACTTTTCATCACGGTCAGATTCCACATGACTATGCCGTTGTGCAAGTGGATGAAATAATGGGGGGATGTGAGGAGCTCCAGCTTGACCACCCCACAGGTGAAGGGGAGACTCAGATGAGATTTTCTCTGAGGAGTACATGTCTATGGCGGAAGGAGCACATCAAGCTTCCGAACTGGACACCTCCTCCTCCTCCGGCGAGTGATGAAGGCACTCATCCTCCTACTCCGGCGAGGGATCAAGGCCCTCCTCCTCCTCCTCCTCCGGTGAGGGATCAAGGCACTCCGCCTCCTCCTTCGCCTCGTCCGGCGTGTGACATCGACGATCAAGGCACTTTGCCTCCTCCTCCGCCTTCTCCGGCGCATTCGAGCAGTCCGCCTCCTCCTCCGCCTCCTCAGCAACGGTGGAAGACAGCCGCCGCCGCTCCTCCTCCTCCGCCGCCTCCTTCTCCGGCGCGTCCGAGCACTCCGCCTCCTCCTCCTCCGCCTCGTAAGCAACGACGGAAGAGAGACGCCGTCGCTCCGGCTGCTAGCAGTACAGCCAGTGGCGGGAGGCCATACGAATACTGTCCTAAGTCTCTCAAGCCATCCGAAGAGTTGCCATACGAGAAGACCGTAGAGGAAACCGCGAAGATCTCTCAAGACCAAGTGAGGGCCCATTTTGCAAAGAAAGCTCCACCTCCGAAGCAGACCATAGATCCGGTGGCAGGGAAGCGCACTGTCGAGGCCCTGAAGCGACCACCACCGCCTCCGTTGGATACCAACTATGTCCGCGCTACTAAAAAGGCATATCAAAATGCGGTGCGGACGGGAACTACCTCCAGTGATGAGAGGTTAGCAAAACGAAGAAGTGGGAAAAAATCCCTAGCTCGGCGAACAGGCTAACCAATCGTGCCCCCCGTTGAAGGTGTCTACCGATATTGTCGTTGATCATCCGGGGATGGTGCCCGGTACCAATCCTGCTGATTACATGAGCGATGATGTATTGTTTGAGCCGTTGGAGGTGGGCGATTTCAAATACCGGTACGGGAAGCCTCTCGTCAAAGATGAAGTCCTCCTCTAGGAACGATGATGAGACAATTGCATGATTGGTACATGAAAAGTTGTAGCGAGTCTGGACTTGATTGTTTGATGATGAGTATTAAAGAGAAGCACGACTTCTTTGGTCAGGAGGTGATTAATATTGAATTTGACGAGCTTTCCAAGTTCTACAATCAAAAGGACATCGATATACAAATCATGACTTGCTACTGTCTGTAAGTACTTCTGTAATTAAGTCTCTATATATAGCTCACCTCTTTCATTGCATGTATATATATAATTATCCTCATCACTATATTATGTCGATTGAAGATCGTCGAATGTAGAAAAGCAAAAATGTATGACATTGGGTTCATTAACCCAAATATCATACATGAAGTGATGGTTCAAATGTATCCCAAACAAACCAAGGAGAACTTGCTAGAATCGATGCTTAAAAATCAAAACAAAGACAAAATACTGCTTCCTTACAACTTCAAGTGAGTGTTACTGTGTCTTGTGCATATTCGGTTTCTCCCTTATTACTTGACGGTATAGTAATGTAATTGATGAGTTATGCATGTGTGCGCAGCCATCAGTTTATTCTACTAGAGATTAAGCTTGACCGGGGAGTAGTAACCGTCTTGGACTCGAGACGAAATAACCCCGAGTTGTATGCGAACCTGACTGAAATGCTCCAGAGGTAAGTTCAATCGATCATTATCGCACCATATCGGCAACTTTGTTCATTTACTGATATATATCAAGTAATTATTTTCTTTGTCTGGCAGGGTTCGGAAAGATTTCATCAAAATTGCTCTAGGACTGCCTACCGAGCTGCAATTTAGACACCCGAAAGTAAGTAATATATACTACCTAGTTCCGTCCATCTCCCATTGATTCTAGCTAGTTTCGTCAATATATACCATTTAGCATGCTTGCTTATCAGTTTAATTGACCTCTATTTCTCGTATAGTGCTTGTTTCAGGAACAAGGGACTAGTTTTTGTCGATACTATGTTTGCGAGTTCATCTACAACGCGACGAATCCTAATAAGCGGGGCTACACTGAAAAAGAATATGAAGTGCGTAAGCAAAAATATTCACAATTTTATTTTATTACCATCATTTGTGTTGAGTTTCATTCATATACATGTATTGACCCTCTTCTTCAATTTAGATGTGGCGGATGCAGGATGAACTCCTATCACAAGATCGCATACGAGCAATTTAAGAGAAATTGGCGGGATTCTTTATTGACCACGTCATCAATAAAGCCGGAGAATACCATATGAAACTTGAAATTAGATGTTAGGGATTGTAACATAGGATAGATATACGAAAACTTGTTGTTTGACCAATCTCTCGGAGAAGGAGGAGGTCGATCACTTCTCTCTGTATATGTTCATGACGATCTTGTGTACTTAATGGTTTCCTTCATTTTCTTACTAACTAGCGTGTCGCGAGTTCTCTCTATACGTATAGTACGTAGCGTCGCGACCAAGCACGGAGATAAGAGAGGTCACTTCTCTCTATTAGCTAGCTAACAAAATATATGAAACCCCTAAATTAACCCTCCAAAACCCTCAACCCCCCCCCCCTCCTCTTTCAAAAAAAACAGCTCCTGAGTTGCTGACGCGTGGACGATCTTTGGTCCCGATTGGTGTTACTAATAGGGACCAAAGGTCCTTCTGCCTGGGCTCGGCGGAGCGGCCATGTGTAGCCCCATCTGTTCCGGTTCGTAAGCGAACCGGGACTAAAGGTCATGGGCTTTAGTCCCGACCCTTTAGTCCCGGGTCCAGAACCGGGACAGATGGGCCTCTGGAACCGGGACAAATGGGCCTTTTTCTACTAGTGCTTAAGGAAAAAGCAGGCAAGGGCCTAGCCCAGTAGCAAATCCTCCACTATGCAGCTAGCTTAGTGAGGTTAATTCTGACAACAATTTTTCTCAGCTTAGCCTAACTGGCACGCCCAACTACAAGCTCCGCCACTACCTATAGCGAAAGGAGACAAGCCCGCCGCCGTCATCCACCAGGCAGGCGGCTTCCTTTAATGGTGGGGATGGGAATGGTGGCTAGGGTTGTGCCCGACCGCCTCCCGGGGAGAGTCGGGTACCTCTCCCATGGAAAAGATCAGCTCCGGTTAGTAGAGGCAATGGAAATTCAATGAATATTTGAGTAAAAAAATGGAAGGAAATTCAGTATTAAAATACACCTTAACTTTTCTTAAAAAATCACCTTAATAGAATTTTGTTTGTTCAAAAAAATGGTCTTGTGCCCCTCATCAACGTTGTCTCGAATCCCTGCCATTTTCCTTCACTAGCGTTAAAACTAGGACGGCTTGAGGTGGGAGAAAAACGTGTAGGCGTTTATGTGTTTTCGATGGAAAAATGAAGGCCGCTAGCTGCAAACTGTAGTAAGGAAACGTGCATACTTTTGAAGTGCTCTTATCTATGAAAAAAAAAGAATGACAGTGAGATCAAAACATACTTCTCGTATATATCAATAATATATAATTATATAAACACATCACTCACAACAATCATCGACCACGACTAAACAATCAGACCGTCGATGCAACACAACAATAGGGTACATGTATGAGCTAGGCAGAACGAGGCGACGGTATTGAGAACACAGTTCTCATGGCTTGGCCTCCGGCTCCGGGAAGTGGAACCCGGGAACAATGGGCATCTCTGCCTTCGGCGGCAGCTCCACCTTGGGCATCTCCGGCTTGGCTGGTAGGTGAATCTCCGGGAACGTTGGCAGCTTCACCTTGGACAGCTCCGGCTTGGGTGGCATGTGCACCTCCGGGAGTGGCGGCAACTCCATCTTGGGCAACTCAGGCTTAGGTGGCAGGTGCACCTCCGGGACCGATGGCAGCTCCACGTTGGGCAGCTCAGGCTTAGGTGGTAGGTGAACCTCCGGGAACGGTGGCAGCTCCATCTTGGGAATCTGTGGCACCTCGGGCTGGTGCTCCTCCTTGGATGCAACGGTCTCCTCGAGGATTCTCGTCGCACCACTCATTGCTACGCATGAGAGAAGAAGGCCAAGGAGGAAGACGACTGAGGTTTTCGGAGCCATAGTGCTAGTCGTGTGCAGTGCCGGCTAGCTCTGGCAGTGCAGTTTGAGTGTGGGAGAGATAGCAGGGGCTGCTTGCTACTTATAGGGTTCAAAAGGCAGCGTGAGGAGTGTGTACGGATTTGGCAACAAGTTTGTTCATCTACTTGTCTGCACTTCTGTCAGAGTGTGTGTGTGTGTGTGTGTGTGTGTGTGTGTGTGTGTGTTTCTGAGTCTATATCTACTCAAGGTTTGGATGAGATAGAGCACTCTGGTTGTTTAGGATGCAGTTGTGGACTCTGTGAAGCTGCGTGCAGGTACGACCTTACAGAACATCAACAATGTTAGGTCAGCTGTGAAGACGAAACGGTGCGTCCAGTGATTCAACAAAACAAGCAATATGCTGACGTAAACAAACAAATTTCGCTCAAGCAAAACCAGCCTGGAATTTAACAGGCTAACAATTAACTCGTTATTATGAATCAAACATTGTTATAATACGCTGACTTTTCAGAGTTTAACAAATAAGGAGCACAAAAGAAAACTTGATTGCAGAATCTGGTAATCCCTAACGTAGATCTACTTGTTTGCAGTAAGGTAAGAAAACTTCAGTTGACATCTTGATCTGACAACAGGGTGCACATCCTTCCAACCATAATTGGCATGGTTTAGTTTTTAGCTAGTCATATCCAACATATCGTTGTCGATCGTGGCCGGAAAGTTATCGCCTCTTTGTCCCCACATTTATTATTAAGATAGTTACTTGAGCTTCTAATCTTGATAGTTTGCTTGCTCTAGCGCTTAACTAGTGATATGTCTACTATGCTAATGTGGGGTCTCAGTAAAATATTTTATAGAGTTGGGCACTCAGTGACATTGGTTTGGCTATTTGTTATATTATTATCGACAAAGCTATCTAGCGAACGTTCGCTAGGACCAAATCCTGGTGAACGCCTCTAGAACCATCAGATTTAGATTTGACGTTGCTAGTTTCTGCCCAAAACTCCCCACAGTTAAGCAAAGTGCCATGGCGGTATGAAAACCGCCATCCCCGGCCACATAAACTGTCGTTCCAAGGGTTTGTGTTTGTCATCCTCCTGGCAAACGGTCACCATGGATTCGGGTCTATTATTATTCGGCTTTTGAAATTTGCCAACTTATCGATTTCATCCTACGGAACAACAAATTGATATGTATTTTCCCACCATAATGCCACCCCAATTCGTATTAAGATAAAAATAAAATGGTCCCACACCCCGCATCAGCATCGTGTGTTAACAAATGACATGCAGATCCCTACCACCTCCTTTCGCTCGATGCTGGTGATACATGCACTAATTGGACACCCTCATGCTCACTAGCGTTAAGACCATTGACACAGATAGACTTTATGTTTTGCCGGTGGAAAAAAGATAGAGGCAAACCAAGGTTGTGGTAAAAAATTACATCTGATGTTCCTAAATATAAGATGTTTTGACAGTTCAGCTTGAAACAAAGGTAGTAATGAGGAAGCTCAATCATTAGTTATTTTTTTCATACAAAAGAAGATTAAACAAAACTAGATCAAAAACCATATAAAAGTGGCTGATTAAGGATAACCGAAAAATCATGACAACGAGAAACACTGTGTATCAAGTAGCAACTAGACCTAAGATGCAACCCAGCATAAGTACGCATGCGGGAGGCATCGTCGCTCACCAAAACCACAACCAACAACAAGCCAACTCCACCGCCAAACTCGATCAGTAGTTGCACATTCATCTTTCAAGCTATTTTCAATATATCCGCATAAAAATTATGACTGAGAGTATTAACACCATTGAGCTATTATAAAGATAACAAGATATTCGGGTTTATTGATCACGCAAAATACACCAATAGTATGTAATCCGCTCCACATGTTTCAAACCTAGGTTGAGACGTCATTGCAGTTCCACAAGCTTGTCTCCCAATTCTTTTTCAAAGTAATTTAAAGGAGAATTCATCAAATATGAACAATGTTTGAGTCCTTGAACCAGCAGGGTTCCAAGAATTTGCTGCCATCCATCTCCCACCGATACCCTCATGCCCATGGAGATTGTTCATATCCCTCCTAGGCATTTCAGAACGGTGCCCGAATTTCAAAACGGTAACCAAACCCTACTTAATTTGCAAGGTATTTAAGCCTATCAATGCCAAACTCAAAGAACAATGCATGTGTCGTAAATATTGCGTGCTAGAGTTAGGAGTCTGTGTGGTGGTTTATCAGGGAAAGAACTTGCAGTTGGAAACTATTGATAAGGATGAATCATGCATGAGCATGATCTAAACTTTTCAAATATTTTTAAGAGAAAATGAAAACTGTGTAGTCAACACTATTATATTTGTACATCACTGTATTTGAAATGAGGCGAAGATTTGTCTTTTCCATTAGTTAAGAACAAGATTGTTGCTCGGTTAATTGTGGAACTCAGCTGCCACCTTGTTAATGTAAACATCCATCTGTATTGTACACGTACATTCCATCTAATTAGGCGTCATAGATAAGCGCTTGATATCACACAAATGACTCACCGAAAATCCACACTAAACAATCACATGAAAGACACAACACTAACAAGGGATACATGATACATGTAGGAGTATGAGCAAAGAGAAGACAAGTGAAGACAGTCTTCATGGCTTAGCCTCTGGCTCAGGGAAGTGGAACTCCGGGATGGTGGGCATCTCTGGCTTCGGTGGCAGCTCCACCTTAGGCAGCTCTGGCTTGGCTGGAAGATGCACCTCCGGGAACGTTGGCAGCTCGGGCTTGGGTGGCAGGTGCACCTCAGGGAACGGCGACAGCTCTACCTTGGACAGCTCGGGCTTAGGTGGCAGATGCACCTCTGGGAATGGCGGCAGCTTGACCTTGGGCAGCGTTGGCAGTTCGGGCAGGTGCTCCTCACCTTTGGAAGGAGCCGTCTCCTCCTCCAGGATCCTCGCCCCGCTGCTCATGGCAACACACGAGAGGAGCAGCCCGATGACGAATACAGCGCTGTTTCTCGAAGCCATTTTGATGGATGTCTATGGTTGTATTGTACTAGCAACTCTTGTGATGTGGAATTGATGTGGGAGAGATAGCAAGTGATGTGTTCTACTTATAGAGCTAAGAAACGCTCGAGTGTACCTCTTGTCCGGTGCTTGGCAACGAGGCTGTTCACCTACTCACCTGCAGCTCCCGGTTTTATGTGTGCTCTTTACTTTCTAGTCTCAGTCTGGCTACCTGCTTACGATTTGGGTGAAGAGAGATTTAAAGAGTTCTTTCGGCTTTTGCGGCTGATGTTGAGGATAAACGCACAGTTGTTACTTGTTAGGCCAGCTGCTAAGATTAAACGCCTTGTCTAAGGGACCATCAGGTCGCACAAGAACACAAGCAAGTTTGTACATCAGTAATTGCCATTGCTAGCAGCCGCCAACTAGACTCCTCCCCCTTCTTCCTTCTCCCGCATCCGAGCTCGACGACTGGCGGCACCCGAGAGGTTATGCTATAAGAATAACACGTGCACGTCCATTTGTCAGATTTTTCCCAGATTGGACCCAAATAGTAGAGCCAATGAAAATTCAATAAAAATTTGAGTTCAGTGTCTGGTTCAAACGCATTTTTGGGTCTCTGGACTTGTCTACTTGCCTATTTGTCGCTGAATTATTATTAAGATAGTTACTTTAGCTACAAACCCTGCTTAATTTGCTTGTTCAGTCAAAAAAAATCGCTTGTTCAGTCGCTTAACTAGTGATGTTTTCGCTCTGCCGGTGTGGCACTTAAGAGCTGGGCACTCGTTGGTTTGGTGGTTGTTGTATTATTATTAGGCTTTTGAATATGGCCAACCTATATATTTCATCCTACACAAGAACAAATTGGGACATAATTTGCCCACCAAACCGAACATCAAAATCCAGAGTAAGGTAACAAAAACGTGGTCCAGCACTCCTCATCAGCGGCGTTTGTGTTGACACTTGACACCCAGATCATTGCCACCTCCATTCACTGGATGTTAGTCATATATTCACCAGTTGGCCACTTCCTTTCAAGGTTATGACATCAGAGTTAAAGAATGGTCAGGTCAAAGAAAGAAGGGTACAGAAGGAGAGAACGGCCATACAACACGGATGTGAGCTACCACGATCACGCACCCAAGAACAGTGTGATTCTGGTGACGCCCTTGAGACACCCTCTTGCTCATCAGCATTAAGACTATTGGCGTGAACTCAAGAACAATGTGTGGGTTGTACATATGAGGTGTTAAACATAGGACGGCTTGAGGTCGAAGAAAAAATGTATAGGCTTTTATGTATTTTCGATGCAAAGATGACAGATGCAATCAAAGCTTGCTGTGAAAATTGTTGTAAGGAAGCATGCAACCTTACGAAGGGCTCTTACGAGAAAAGGGTGATAGTGAGAAGAAAATATATATTTCTCATATATACCAATATATAAGCAGATCACTCACAACACTCACTGAAAAGCACAACTAAACAATCAGATCATCGACACAACACAACAATAGGTACATGTACGAGGAGGCAGAACAAGGCGGTATTATTGATAAGGTTGTTCTCATGGCTTGGCTTCCGGCTCCGGGAGGTGGAACCCGGGAACAGTGGGCATCTCAGGCTTCGGCGGCAGCTCCACCTTGGGCATCTCCGGCTTGGGTGGCAGGTGAACCTCTGGGAACGTTGGTAGCTCCACCTTGGGCATCTCCGGCTTCGGCGGCAGCTCCATCTTGGGCAACTCAGGTTTAGGTGGCAGGTGTACCTGAGGGACCGGTGGCAGCTCCACTTTGGGCAACTCAGGCTTAGGTGGCAAGTGCACCTCCGGGGCCGGCGGCAACTCCACCTTGGGAAGCTCAGGCTTAGGTGGCAGGTGCACTTCCGGGAAGGGTGGCACCTCAGGCTGATGCTCCTCCTTGGACGGAACAGTCTCTTCCAGGATTCTCGCCGCGCTGCTCATGGCAACGCATGAGATAAGAAGCCCGAGGAGGAAGACGGCAGAGCCTTTCAAAGCCATATTGCTTGACGCGTGCGGCACTGGCTAAAAGCTCTGGCAGTGAGGTTTGAGTGTGGCCGTGTCACCGTGTGGGATAGATAGCAGGTGCTGCTTGCTACTTATAGGGTGCAGAAGACCAGAGAGTCCGGCGCTATGCAACAAGTTTGGTCATCTACTTGTCTGCACTGCGTCTCAGAGTCTACATCTGCTCAAGATTTGGGGCAGGAAAGAGCACTCTGTCTGTTTAGGCTGCAGTTGAGGACACCGTGATGCGTGTAAAGGGCAGGTACGACCTTACAAGCACATATAGCTGTTAGGTCAGCTGTGAAGACCAAATGTATCAGTCCAAGGGCTCAAGAGATCTTATGACACAAGCAAGTCTATATCAGCAAAACAATGCTGAAGTAAAACAAAACAAAAAACGACGAAGCAAAATCAGCCTGGAGTTTAACAAGCTAGAACAATTATCTCAGACTTATGAATTACAACGTTGTTATAATGTGTTGGCTTTTCAGAGTTTCGGCAAATACGGAGCACAAAACAAAACTTGATTGCAAAAACTGGTGACCCCTAACATGGATCTACTTATGCGCAAGCGCTGGCATAGGATGTAACAACTTCATTTGACATCTTGATCTGACAATAAGGCGCACATGCTTCCAACCATAATTGACATCGTTTGGTTTTAGGTATGTCTTGTCAACCAATATAATCTGGATTGAACAGCTGTTAGCTGCAAAACATGCAAGGAGTTCAACACAGGAAGCTAAGGCTGGTTGTGCAAGACGAAATAAATGGTATAAAGCTGGATTATTTAAACCTATTCAAAATTAAGATTGGTTAAAACCTTGATACCAAAGAACGTATGGGAGAGAATCTTCATCACGCTATCTCAACACCAGATGAGATACACAGCTTGGAATCAGCTCCACCACTTATCACGCTGTCCCCTTTCCACCAATCAGCGCATAAAACCTACATCCAGTGAATTCCATTGAGCATCTCAATTTTCCCAGAAGTATGCAAAAAGTAACCACAAAATGAAAAGGTTACCTTATCGCTGTGAGAGTCCACAGAAGCCAGAGGCCACTGCAGCAGGAGCAAAACAATTAACTGTATGTTTACACAACGGTTTGAGAGAAAGAGAACAAATCTGGAAGTAGATAAGATTTACAGAATCTTACAGCTGTTCTTAGATCCCACAACATCACTTTCCCATCAAATGAGGATGATATCAAATGAAACCAGGAACTTGGATGCCATTTGCAGGCAGAGATCCAGCTTGAGTGTGAAGAGAACTGAAAAATAGGAGCTGTCGTTCCTGTTCAAAGGAAAACATATGAGACAAAATGAATATGCTTCCAACAAAGCTATACAAAACATAGTGTTTATTGTGTTTACCAGGTTTGCGGGGATCCCATACCCTCAATACAGGGTCAGAACCACCAGCAGCAATCAGTGAAGAACCCTCGCCGCCACAGTCCAAGCAATTTAATGCCTTCCCACAAAACTACAAGAAAGTTTTGGAGATAAAAAAGAATAAGATTAGTACAGTTATGAATCAGAACCATAGAGCTGCACTGGTCATATGACCGCTGGACAAAAATATTGTTTGGACTGTACAAATGACTCGATGAAAACGTGTGTACTTTCTCAGTTTGTAAGAGGCAAAACTGAGAGATAAAATAAAAAATCAGCTCCCAGATTGAAAAGGTGTTTCTTTCCCTACTGCTACACTGGCGCAAAAACAGCATATTGTACATGGATCTTATTGCAATCTATGGTTTGTTTTCACAGCTAGTCAGATAACAAATAGAGAGTGATAATTTGCAACCTAATTCTCTCGGCATACCATATTCCATGTTTCTCTCCCTGTTTGGGCATCCCACTGCCGAACAGAATGATCCCAAGATGCCGAATATATTGTTCCCTGCTCAGGCCAAGCAACAGAAGAAACACATTGTGTGTGTCCCAGAAGTGTTGAAGATGCTGAACCCTGGAGTAGAACAGGATAAAAACTGTGAGTTCCAATTTAACATGAGTTCATGACAACAAATGAATCCGTTATAACACAAGGATTTCAAAAACAAACCCAGGCCCATTTTCAAGTGAATAACTGGAATCAAGTGGTCCAGTCCAAGATGAGCTCACAACTTAAACAAAACCAAACCATTTTAACTCAGCTGAGTATATTCATACTATTTATCAGTTGCTCCTCAACCCAAATAAAAACAGCAGCATATACAAAAACGGTGTCGCATATTCATACTATTTATCAGTTGGTTTCCTAACTATATCAAGCAACAGAGAAATATACTTCACAGCATAGGTACGCTTACAGGAACCAAGAATTTGGATTTCAACGTAACTAACAAGTACCTCTAACTGAGACTCTTCAGGTCCAGATGCATCAGAGTTCATCCTTCTCTTTTTGACAGAAACGGCGTCGCCATCTTCTTCAGATCCTTCGACTGCCCATAGCTTAATAGTGGTATCCCAGGAAGCAGAACATATCTAGGTACGGAAAAATACGTTCAGAAGAAATCAGGATAAGAAGTTATAAAAACACTGATGTGCAATGTCAGATCAAGTGATTCATTACCATATTTCTGGAAGGGTCAACAGCAATACTTTGAACAGATGATGTATGACCAGGAAGAATTTTGTAAGCTCCAACTCGCTTCGAGGAGCCCATGGTGACTGAAGTATCAAACTTCAAGAATGCATAGCATAATGTAAGATCGTAAAGAAGTGCGTATATGTTACAGTGCAAATAAAACAAGTCTTGGAAAAGCAAAACTTCATAGATTTACCTTGAACAGGCGCAATGACCTATCCTTTGAGCCAGTCACGACATGTAAACTACCATCAGTTTCAACTCCTGGAACAACATTATTTCAAGTTAGTTTGCTTCAAGATAGCCTGATACTGGCAATGATAGGAAAATAATTAGCAACATGAATGCACCAGTATATCATTTTAATAGATATTAAATATTTTTAGCAAAGTAACCTTTATTGATGAAGCTGGCAGAAGTAATTGCACCACTGTGTCCCTCCAACACTTGAGTACATACAGCTGCATCTTTCCATATTCTATGCAAGAATGAAATTAAAAAAGGTAAGACATGCAAAAATATTACATACTTTTCATGTAACAGTTGACCCTGCTTATTCACTTTTTTTAAGGGTCAAACAGAATAAACAGGAGATCGGATAGATGCACACCTTGCAAGACCATCATAGCAACCTGTTAATATGAAGCTGCCAAAAGATAAGTGGTTTAGTAATACTGGAATCCACAAAGAAGCAAACATCAAAGAATGATCAACAATGTAGATGGTTCATTTGAAAAGAAAAACAGGTTGATTTATGCATATCAAGGAAACAATCAAATATGCCACTATGTAACTGCGAACGAGCGCATAGTTGTACAATACTGATCCGGTTGAGACACCAAAGAGGGTATTTTTACAGGATTTCAGTTGGGCTAGTTAGTGCAGTTATGTGGTTGAATCTTTTAACTCACAAAAGCCCAGCCACAGAATGATATAATTGGGATGTCTAGGATTTCTTGGTCGACTTGCCTCTCCGGCTTAGAAAGGTACATGCCTAAATTTTACCAAAGCCTTAAAAAGCTTGAATATATCCTGGCTTGGATATTTAAGGGTTAGCTCATTTAGTTGTATCAATAATTTATAAGTATATTATGAAAATATTGATAAGCAAACTGAGTCACACTCGAAACCTCATCCAAACCATAAACACTCTATTGCTTACTGATCAAGCTTCTAAAGACTATTTATAATCTTCTTTGCAGGAAAGCACTGGAAATATTGCACAGCAGAATACGAATCTGATCTCTATTTCAGCTTTACTTTGAAGTTGATGTTATCATCCCTCAGTATTGCCACTTGATCACAACAAATCCCCAACTTCTACAGTGGAAGCCAGTGTGTACATGATCTAGAGAGGTATCTAAACAATGGAATTAAAGTATTTATAAACTATTCATGCAAGCAGACCGATGATAATCCTCATATTAACCTTTGCCAGCTCAAGTACCACCTACTGACTACTATGAACCCAAAATGGACCTGATCGTGGGTGTTTTTTTTGGCATCAAGTAGACACTGCTATCTAACTCAGGCAAGGCATATGCTCAAATCCAAAAAAACACAAGGCCACGTCATCCAATTATAACTAATACACACATTGTCGCAAGTCCTTAACAAATTAGAGCATCATTCACCACCTAAATCCTCAGCAGATCACATCCATACCTTGGGTTAGAGCCATCAACCGCGCTAACCCAGTCATCGTGCGGCAACGGTGGCTCCTGCTTCCGTGGCGCCACGGCTTTGATGTACTCGAGCTCAAGCACCCGCTCCTGCAAAAACGTTCACACCAAATCGCCCCCACAATCTTCACAACCACGTCCATGGCACAGAAACACCTCCCAAAACCCAAAAATTCTCAAACACGGATTTATTACCGCCGAGATGCCCTTAGCGAGCAGGAACTGATGGAGCGGCATCCGCACGAGCTCGCCATCCACGATGAAGTCGAAGGGCTGCGCCTGGTGGTCCGGCTCGGCTGCGAAACGGGGCGACCGGTTTTAGAAAAGGAAAAATTCGAGGCATACCGAGGCCAGGGCTAGGATGCGGATGCGGATGCGCTCACCGGAGAGGAGGAGGCTGTTGACGATCTCGGAGAGGCCCATGCGGGAGAGCTCGGCGGGGACCGCGATGGCGGTGGGCGGCGCGCGGAGCGGGGGCGGCAGCTTCGTGACGAAGCGCACGCGCACCTGGCGCGACGTGTCGGCGTCCATGGCGGCGGCGGCGGCGGCGGCGGCGGACGGGAGGCGGGTGTGCGGCGGCGGTAAGGGTGTGGGGAGGGTTTTGGGACTTGAAAGGTAGGCTTGCTTGGTTAGGGTTTTTGGAGTTCGCGGGGCCCGGTTGCAGCGACGAGGACTCGGGGGAGACGCGGGAGGCAAGTCGGCTGCCTTGCAGGAAACCCCTGCAGGTGTCGTCCTATTGCATTTCCGCCCAAGCTTACTGAGCTTCTGGCCCACTGTAGGTGGACAAGCGCTGAGCGTCACGCCGGCCCAGGAAAGCAGGCCTCAGACACTGGCCCATTACAAAGAATTTTGTCTCAAAAGAAAGACTTTCAAAGAATTAAGGTTTTGCTATTTCTTGGATACCTGAAAAGATTTCTCGCATAAGCCACCTGTTTTCTTCATTTCTTACTTCATGCCGGACCTCGTCGGAGAAAACAACCCCACCATCTATCTTAAAGGGGCGACGGCCAACAAGACGAAAGGGGAAGGTAGATGTAAGGGCGGGGTAGCGAGGTGGCACTAGCCGCTGGTCGGAGGATGGAGGGAGGCGATTAGGCTTGGGTTGGCCGGCTGTTGCGTGAGGTAGAAAATTAAGTGTCTGATCTATTTTCAGCCGGAGGTCAGACGTCCCTGAAGGGAAGTGACTGATGCAACCTTTTTTCGTTAATTAACTATATGCATAGATGGTCCCAGAATTTAAAAACAATGCAGGTGCTGCTACAGAGAAGTTGGTATGCCAACCTTGGGCGCTTCCCCATTTCATTGTCGCGTGTTGCTAGCGAGAAGCAAGCTACGGTTACCTGCAGTCAGTGGTGTTTCGGGAATCCGGGACAAATACATATTGGAGAAAAGAGTGTAGGGGGAAGCCCTGGAGAGTGGAGATGGAAGACAAATACGTATAGGAGCAAAGAGTGTAGGAGGAAGCCCTGGAGATGGAAGACAAAGAGGATATGTGCGCTGATGTGACGTATGAGCATTGCAAAAGCTTGGATAATATGTTGATGAACGTATGCTTCTGCCGTCACGATTGATCATGCATTCATGTCCTTCCTCTTCGGTGCATTAGGATGTGTTTGGTAACATGCATCAAGGATGCATAGGTCAAAAAGTTCCCTGTCCAATCCATTACTTGGTTGGTAGGGTGTATGGGCATACAGAAAGAGAATATGTGTGCCCACGTGACATATAAGCATTGCAAAAGTTCACCATGAGTCAGTATATACATTGCTAATGAACAGTTACAATAGCATGTAATCAACATGTCTAGACTAAGCATGTTTCAAAGGGAAACAACTACGCTAAACCATGTACTTTCTTGAGGAAACTAATTAAGCCTAGCATCTTTCTCAACATTGACAACTTTGTGAGTGCATAGATTCACTGCTAGTGTCATGTTAGCAGTAGCACACAATGCTTATGGTGATCTGAGAATATATCAAGATTATGATACAAGTCAGTAGGTCTCCACCATCCGCCTAATGTACGTGGTCTTGACCCTTGACCCTTGGCGTCGGAACTTCTTGGAACATGGCAACATAAACCATACATGCACCCGGTGCCCAGAGCGATCTGAATAATCTATTGCACAACAATATTAAACTGCATTAGAGCATTTCTAACCGGCCCCTATACCATACATGCAAGGTGAATTGCATTTCTTTGAAGATAAGAAGAGGAGCGGTTGTTTGCCTTTTAGGGGGGGAAAGTGGCTGCTTGCTATGAGAGAAATGTCACATACTCTTTTATATAGTGAAAAATATCACAAACCATAACAATTCATTTCTGAAGAAGAATTACCCACAAGTAATTTACACGTGAGCCTACATGTTATCGACTCACTTCACCAAAAAGCACGATGTGATTCACTCCGACTAAAAACAGTCACCTGCTTGCATGTAGCTGCTGACCAATGAGTATAGGAGTATATTGTATATGAGCTTTGGTTAATATATGTTTATATGTTCACCTATGCATACCAGAGGTAAAACCCGATAGCCTCTGATGATGCTTTGGAAATATTGATTGACAGTCATTGACATAACTATGATGGACCGGACTGAAAACTCGTTGAGTTTTATGCAACTGATTGTTCTTCTTTGTAGAGATGTTATACATGAAAATACAAAAGGTTTATTTCGATATATTTTATTTTTATAGATTATGAAAGAAATGGATATGGATTATGTCGACGTTCAAAAAGAAATCCAGCGACTTGGATGCACTATCTCGGTCGACAAGGAATCTCAGCCCCTGGTCGAACGCGAACGGCAGGAGCGCGTCCAAGGGCGGCTTTCGGGCCCAACCGAAGCGAACGGTCCAGAGGGTGGGTGATTGAGTACCAAGGTCAGCTCCGGCAGCGTCATCCTGCGAGCGTGTACGTGCGACCGTGTGAGAAGTCCAGGCGGCGCGCTTTTTTTGTGCGTGCAACTGGACCGTGGAGTTCACCGTGGCGCCTGGCAAGCATGGTCATGGGAATAGAATAGTTGGGTAACTAGCTTACCGGGGTTCAATCAGTACCGACCGCGATCTGTTGGACTGGTTTACCAGGAGAAAGTGGTGTGGTGCACTGCAGCCGCAGGGGTGGGTGCCTCTGTGGCTCTGGACCTCTAATCACGTGGCGGAGCAGGCAAACACGCCTGCCACGGCCCAAGGTGGAGTCCTTCGCGCTAAAACCTCCGGAGACCCCGTCTCTTTCTTGCCTTTTGGTTTGGAAGTAAGTTCATATAAGATCGCGTCTTTTCCGCTTTTTGCACGCGTGGTTTCTGCTGAGGGAATTTTCCACCTGAGATCAAATACGACCGTTGCTCACTGCCCTGCCCGCACGACGTCTGCTCCGAGGAGCGTTTTTTTTTTTTTTTTGCGGGAGACCGTAGAGCGTTTCTAACCGCAATGACTTTCGCAAAGTCTTAATTGCTTTTTCTACGGTTTTGAGTTTGCATCTTTACCTTTTATTTTCATATAATAAACATTTGTATTGCACCACATTATAACTACACACGTGAGTAATACACTGGACAATGCTTCTTTAAAAAATGCTTCGCATTTTTTTGAAGTTTTGTTATTGTTTTTATGTGTGTTGAGAATAACATGTAATTTTAGTCAAACTTATGTTACTGTTTATGTTAATGCTTTTATTGGTATGATCTCTCGTGACTTTGGAGTCATTCTTTAAGAGCATCTATAGCAGGGCTCTTGAAATGCTCCCTACACGTTCGAGCGGACGACCTGGTTAATGACCGGTCACAAGATCGTAAACTAGTCAGGCTCCTCAAACCGTCCCTATATGTCTGGGTTGACCGACACTCTTCATATCCGGGCAGATATGAGGAGGCGCGGACACGCCCAAGCACGGATGCCACATCAGAACCGACAGAAAGGACCTGCCACAAATTCCACCCCTCCCTCCGAAGACCAACCTTTTTTGTCTCCTCTCTTCTCCCTCATTTACGTCGACCCTCCCCTAGTTCCTCCGCCACCCTAGCTCCGCCTCCGTCTACCCCTGAGCGTCCCCACCACCACCACAAGAGTCCTCCCCGTTAGTCTCGCCACCTCGGACATCGCCATAGTACGTCGGACTATTCACGGACTGGACCTTTCCCTCTACGTCTTTGACAAATTGTTTGAGCAGTTTTTTGTGATTCTTTTGTAGGAAAAACAATGGATTTAGAGGGTTCATCAAATGAGGGATATGGAAATACAAATATTGATAAATTAATGCAAAAGGAGTTCTTCGATTCGTCGAACTCGGACGAAGATGTCGAGATGATGATGATCATGAGAATCCGGGAGGAAATGCACACGGGGGTGGAGCACATTCTGAACTTCAAGGGCTCGATCAAAGGAAGAATAGTTTTGAATCGGGATAGGGACGCTGACGCACGACTGCTCTATAAGGACTACTTCCAACTGAACCAACATTCCATGATACATGGTTTTGTCCATGCTTTTGTATACTCAAATCCTTGTTCTTGTGCGTGGTGGAGGGACTGGGTACAAGAACAAGGGAGAGCACATTCCTAAGGACCATTGTGATTTTTTCCACGCCACGATGCAAGTGTTTGGAGCAGAGTATTTCAGAGAACCAAATGTGCAAGATATAGAAAAGTTGAGTCCCCCTAGAAAGGCAAGTGGTTAAATATGTATGCTCGGTTGGGTTGATTGCATGCATTTGCAATGAAAAAACTTCCCCACGGGTTTGCACGGGATGTATCTAGGTCATACCAAAAAGGCCGATTTTTTTTTCAAAAGTACTACCTAATTTGTACCAAATTCAAAAAGCATATGTCTAAATTGGAAAAAATTAAAAATAGCACCCCGTCGGCCTCCGGAGGGGCGAAGAGGGGCCCGTCGGCCTCCGAGGGACCGAAGAGGGACCCGTCGGCCTCGTGGAGGCCGAAGAGTGTCAGGGGCACAAAACGTAATTAAGATGACCTCAAATGAAAAGGACGTCAACACGAAAAATCTCAGCCTCGTTGAATTGGTTGACTTTGATATAAAAATCGTCTTAATCCGAGGTCGTATGCAACCTGTAGAGTCAAAACAAGATCAGGGGCAGAAGAGTATCACGGGGCACAAAACGTAATCAAGATGGCCTCAAATGAAAAAGTTATCAACACGAAAAAACTTCACCTCATTGAATCGGTTGATTTTGATACGAAAATCGTCTTAATACGAGGTCGTATGCAACCTGTAGAGTCAAAACAAGATCAGGGGCAAAAGCTATAGAGTTATTGGGCGAATATTCTAATATCTTTAAATTCAACATTGAGATGTGGTTGCTTTCTCGAATATTCTAAAATCTCACACTTCTGCTGTCCCAAAAGTCCCTTAAATTATTGGGCGAATGCATATACGATTTTGAAAGTTACTTTGTACTCCCTCTGTTTCTAAATATAAGTCTATCTAGATATTTCACTATGAACTACATATGAAGCAAAATAAATAAATCTGCACATCAAAAGTATGTATGTATGTATATATATATATATATATATATATATATATATATATATATAGTCCATAATGTAATCTTTAAAAAGAGTTATATTTAGGAACAGAGAAAGTATCCTTTTAAGTTAATTGATCCTTGTGAAATTCTAAATGAGTCACTTGTGGATCTTGTGTGCTTTCTTTAGCATGTATGTTTTGCACAAATACATCAATGTGCTCCAGCAATCTCTCCGAGACTTTGTAAAGGGGAAGTGTCACCATGCAACTACACCGTCAACGAGCATGACTGCATCATAGGGTACTACCTTGTTGATAATATCTATGACATCGTTTGTGAAAACCAAGCAAAACCACTTTGCAACAATGCAAGAAGCAGCTAGGAAGGATGTTAAGAGCGCATTTGGAGTGCTCCAAGCTCGTTGTGGAATCAGAGATTTTGTGGCAGCTAATGATATGTTGTGCATTTTATTCAATATGGTTGTCGAGGACGAGGGTGAAGGAATGTTTGAATCCATGATTTTTAGAAGTCTGGAGAACAAGTCCACATCCCGAAATAAGATGCAAATCATATTATGTTTTTTCTGTAAATGCATTAGAATTTTTGAAATGAATATATGCATGTATAACCACTGAATTATCTTGTGGAGCATATATGAATCCACAATGAAAACAAAAGAAGAGAACCAAGGAGTTTAACGTTTGAATTGTGCACTTAAAATAAGGGGGCTGCTACGCGTCCGCCGGATGATGTTTAAAAATTATCTGCCGCCTTGGTAGCCGTAGGATCGTGAGCTCAACAACCGTCCGATCTTCTTTCGTGACGTGCATCAAGCTTTGCAACAGGGCTTGTGTTGCGCTTGATGCCTTGCAACACGAGCCTTGTTGCGCTCTGTCGAACCGTTTTTCTTTTCTGAAACAAGGTCTATGTTTCATAAACAAGACCAGTGTTAAAGAAAAGAAACTTTGCTCTTGCCCCGTTACAACAAATGTAATGTTGTGCGCTTGTTCCCTTGGCAACAAGAGGCTTGTTGCAGAAACAAAAAGAATCCCCGTCACACCAACGTCATCAAATGTCTGACGAGCATTTTAACTTTTGCAGTATAGATCATGTTGTAGAATTTTCTGCAACATAGAAAATGTTGCAGAAATGTTAGTAGATATTTTTGAAATAGAGTTTGTTATAGAATATTTTCTGCAACAAGGATCGTGTTGCGGAAACATCTATAGAATTTTATTTACAACAGAGTTTGTTATAGAACTTCTGCAACATAGATGTTGTTGCAGATATTTTTGTAATGAAAGATGATGTCACAGCAAGACCGCCCTCGTTGTCGTCGTTGTTTTGTAATTCCATCATTGTTGCAGAAACTTGTGAGCCTACGGCGGCACGGTCGGACACGTGCAACTTCTACTGCTGATGTTGAGGATTTTGTTTTTGTTTTGCTTTTTTGCAGCATGGGAGTTGTTGCGGAAGAAATTCTGCAACATAGTTGATGTTGTAGAAAACTTTCTATACCACGACGCACACGCGTCGCATTGCACCAATATCAATTGTACTAGATGAACCTATGAAAGACATGCGTCGCAAGGAGGAGGTGACGGACGTCTTGCATGGATCCGCCGGCCGGAACCAATCATTTCCCTTAAAATAACTGTTATGTTTAAACTCTGTATTTTCTGTTGGGGAATGTTGCATAGGAAACAAAAAAAATTCTATGCACACGCAGATCTATCCATGGTGATGAGCATCTACGAGAGGGAGAGTGGATCTACGTACCCTTGTAGATCGCTAAGCGGGAAGCGTTAAGAAACGCGGTTGGTGTAGTCGAACGTCTTCGCGATCCAAATCGCCGAGCGTCCCGCAATCCAATCACGATCCGTCCCCCGAACTTGATCACGATCCGTCCCACGAACTTGATCACGATCCGTCCCACGAACTTGATCACGTTTCGTCCCGATCTAGCGCCGAACGGACGGCACCTCCACGTTCAGCACATGTACAGCTTGATGACGATCTCCGCCGTCTTGATCCAACAAGAGGGAGCGGAGAGAAAGAAGAGTTCTCCGCCAGCGTGACGGTGCTTCGGCGATGGTGGTGGAGCTATTCCGACAGGGCTTCGCCTAAGGACTGCAGAAATCCGATCTAGAGAAGAAACTATGCACTAGAGGGTAGGGTTGCACGTGGCTGAAAATCATATGCAAAAACCTAAAACCCTCTAGTATATATATAGGAGGAGAGGAGTAGAGGAGGCAGCCTTGGCTTCCAAGCCAAGGCTGGTTCGGCCGAACTAGGAGGGAGGAATCCTCCTCCTCCACTCCAAGTAGGATTAGGACTCCTTCCTAATTAGCCTTTTTTGCCTTTTTCCACCTTTTTCCTTTTGGGCTTTTCTTCCCAGCTGCATGGGCCTTGTGTGGGACTTCCACCAGCCCACTAAGGGCTGGTATTAATCCTCCCACAGTCCATGTAGCCTCTTGGGTCAACATACCCCTCCCGATGGTCTCCCGGTACACTACCGGCACTCCCAGTACAATACCGATGAGCCCGAAACTTTTCCGGCGACCAAAATAGGACTTCCTATATATCACTCTTTACCGCCGGACCATTCCGAATCTCCTCGTGACGTCCGGGGTCTCATACGGGAATCCGAACAACCTTCAGTCACCATCATGCATAACTCTATACTACCGAAACGTCACCGAACCTTAAGTGTGCAGACCCTGCGGGTTCGAGAACTATGTAGACATGACCGAGACGCCTCTACGGTCAATAACCAATAGCGGGACCTGGATGCCCATATTGGTTCCTACATATTCTACGAAGATCTTTATCGGTCGAACCTCTATGTCAAGGATTCAGTTAATCCCGTATGATGTTCCCTTTATTCTTTGGTATGTTACTTGCCCGAGATTCGATCGTCGGTATGTCCATACCTAGTTCAACCTCGTTACCAGCAAGTCTCTTTACTCGTTCCGTAATACAATATCCCACAACTAACACTTAGTCACATTGCTTGCAAGGCTTATTGTGATGTTGTATTACCGAGTGGGCCCTGAGATACCTCTCCGTCACACGGAGTAAATAAATCCCAGTCTTGATCCATGACAACTCAACAGACACCCTCGAAGATACCTGTAAAGCACCTTTATAGTCACCCAGTTACGGTCCGACGTTTGATACACACAAGGCACTCCTCCGATGTCCGTGAGTTGCATGATCTCATGGTCATAGGAACATATACTTGACATGCAGAAAACAATAGCAATAAACTGACACGATCATATGCTACGTTCGTAGTTTGGGTCTTGTCCATCACATCATTCTCCTAATGATGTGATCCCGTTATCAAAGACATCACATGTCAATGGCTAGGAAACCTTGACCATCTTTGATCAACGAGCTAGTTCACTAGAGGCATACTAGGGACAGAGTGTTGTCTATTAACCTACACATGTAATGTGTTTCCAATCAATACAATTATAGCATGGATAATAAACGATTATCATGAACAAGGAAATATAATAATAAACACTTTATTTTGCCTCTAGGGCATATTTCCAACAGTCTCCCACTTGCACTAGAGTCAATAATCTAGTTCACATCACTATGTGATTTACATTGTTATGAATCGAACACCCTTGCAGTTCTGGTGTTGATCATGTTTAGCCCTTGGAAGAGGTTTAGTCAACGGATCTGCAACATTCAGATCCGTGTGCACTTTGCAAATATTTATGTCCTTCTCCTTGATGTAATCGCGGATGGAGTTGGAGCGTCGCTTTATGTGTCTGGTCCTCTTGTGAAACCTTGGTTCCTTGGCCAGAGCAATGGCACAAGTGTTGTCACAGAACAGGTTCATTGGATTCATTGCACTGGGCACTATTCCAACATCTGTCATGAACTGCTTCATCCAGACACCTTCCTTCGCCACCTCCGAGGCTACGATGTACTCCACTTCGCACGTAGAATCGGCCACCACGCTTTGCTTGGAACTGCACCAGCTTACCGCTCCCCCGTTGAGAATAAATACGTATCCGGTTTGTGACTTAGAGTCATCCAGATCAGTGTCAAAGCTTGCATCGACGTAACCCTTTACGACGAGCTCTTCATCACCTCCATAAACGAGAAACATTTCCTTAGTCCTATTCAGGTACTTAAGGATATTCTTGACCACCGCCCAGTGCTCCATTCCAGGATCACTTTGAAACCTTCTGGCCATACTTATGGAAAGGCTGACATCGGGTCTTGTGCACGGCATTGCATACATGATAGAGCCTATGGCTGAAGCATAGGGGATGACACTCATCTTTTCTCTATCTTCTGCAGTCACTGGGCATTGAGTCTTACTCAACTTCACACCTTGTAACACAAGCAAGAACCCCTTCTTGGCTTGATCCATTTTGAACTTCTTCAAAACTTTATCAAGGTATGTGCTCTGTGAAAGTGCTATTAAGCGTCTCGATCTATCTCTATAGATCTTAATGCCTAATATGAAAGCAGCTTCTCCTAGGTCCTTCATTGAAAAACTCTTGTTCAAATATTCCTTCACGCTTTCCAGCATTTGTATATTGTTTTCAATCAGCAATATGTCATCCACATATAATATTCAAAACACTATAGAGCTCCCATTCACTTTCTTGTAAATACAAGCTTCTCCATAAACTTGTATAAACTCAAATGCTTTGATCACCTCATCAAAGCGCTTATTCCAACTCCGAGATGCTTGCACCAGCCCATAAATGGATCGCTGGAGCTTGCAAACTTTGTCAACATTCTCTGGATCGACAAAACCTTCTGGTTGCATCATATACAACTCTTCCTCAAGGAAACCATTGAGGAACGTTGTTTTGACATTCATCTGCCAAATTTCATAGTCGAAATAAGAAGTTATAGCCAACATGATTCTGACGGACTTAAGCATCGCTACGGGTGAGAAGGTCTCATCGTAGTCAACTCCTTGAACTTGTGAAAAACCCTTTGCCACAAGTCGAGCTTTATAGATGGTGACTTTACCATCCACGTCCGTCTTCTTCTTAAAGATCCATTTGTTCTGAATGGCCGTTCGCCCTTCGGGTAATACTTCCAAAGTCCACACTTTGTTTTCATACATGGATCCCATCCCGGATTTCATGGCCTCTAACCATTTCTCGGAATATGGGCCCATCATCGCTCCTCCATAGCTCGTAGGTTCATTGTTGTCCAACAACATGACCTCCAAGACAGGGTTGCCATACCACTCAGGAGCAGTACGCGCCCTTGTCGACCTACGAGGTTCAATAGTATCTTGATCCGAAGCTTCATGATCATCATCATTAACTTTCTCTTCTACTGTTGTAGGTTCCACATGAACATCTTTCTGCATTCGCTACTTTCTGGTTGAAGTAAAGGTTCAATAACCTCATCAAGCTCTATTTTCCTCCCACTCAATTCTTTCGAGAGAAACTCTTTCTCAAGAAATGTTCCGTTCTTAGCGACAAACACTTTGCCTTCGGATCTGAGATAGAAGGTATACCCGACTGTCTCTTTCGGGTATCCTATGAAGACGCATTTCTCCGCTTTGGGTTCCAACTTTTTAGGCTGAAGCTTTTTGACATAAGCATTACATCCCCAAACTTTAAGAAATGATAACTTTGGCCTCTTGCCAAACCATAGTTCATATGGCGTCATCTGAACGGATTTCGATAGTGCCCTATTTAAAGCGAATGCAGCTGTCTCTAATGCATAACCCCAAAACGATAGTGGCAAATCACCAAGAGACATCATGGAACGTGCCATATCTAATATGGTTCGATTACGACGTTCGGACACACCATTACGCTGTGGTGTTCCGGGCGGTGTCAACTGTGAAACAATTCCACAGTGTCTTAAGTGACTGCCAAACTCATAACTCAGATATTCACCTCCTCGATCGGATCGCAGGAACTTGATCTTCTTGTTACGATGATTCTCAACTTCACTCTGAAATTTCTTGAACTTTTCAAACATTTCAGACTCGTGTTTCATTAAGTAAATATACTCATATCTACTTAAGTCATCAGTGAAGGTGAGAAAATAACGATATCCACCACGCACTGTAACATTCATTGGACCGCACACAACAGTGTGTATGATTTCCAATAAGTCACTTGCCCATTCCATTGTTCCAGAGAATGGCGTTTTAGTCATCTTGCCCATGAGGCATGGTTCACATGTGTCAAGTGATTCAAAATCAAGTGACTCCAAAAATCCATCAACATGGAGATTCCTCATGCGTTTTACACCAATATGACCTGCACGACAGTGCCACAAGAAAGTGGTACTATCATTATCAACTCTACATCTTTTGGCATCAATATTATGAACATGTGTATCGTCACTATCAAGATTCAATATGAATAAACCCCTCACATTGGGTGCATGACCATAAAAGATATTACTCATATAAATATAACAACCTTTATTCTCTGATTTAAATGAGTAACCGTCTCTTAATAAACAAGATCCAGATATAATGTTCATGCTTAACGCAAGCACTAAATAACAATTATTCAAGTTCATCACTAATCCCGATGGTAATCGAAGAGAGAGCGTGCCGACGGCGATCACATCAACCTTGAAACCATTTCCCACGCGCATCGTCACTTCGTCCTTTGCCAGCCTTCATCTATTCCGTAGTTCCTGCTTTGAGTTGCAAATGTGAGCAACCGAACCGGTATCAAATACCCAGGCACTACTATGAGAGCTAGTAAGGTACACATCAATAACATGTATATCATATATACCTTGTTTGTCGTTGGCCACCTTCTTGTCAGCCAGGTACTTGGGGCAATTCCGCTTCCAGTGACCAGTTCCCTTGCAATGAAAGCACTCAGTTTCTGGCTTGGGTCCATGCTTGGGCTTTTTTTACAATAGTAGCAACTGCTTTGCCATCCTTCTTGGTTTTACCCTTCTTACCCTTGCCCTTGCCCTTGCCATTCTTCTTGAAACTAGTGGTTTTATTGACCATCAACACTTGATGTTCTTTCTGGATTTCAGACTCAGCGACTGTTAGCATCACAAACAGCTCGGCGACTGACTTGTTCATCCCGTGCATGTTATAGGTCATCACAAAGCTCTTGTAACTAGGTGGCAGTGATTGAAGAACTTTGTCAGTGATTGCCTCATGCGGAAGGGCAATTCCCAACTTCGCTAGACGAGTTGAATACCCAGACATTCTGAGTATATGTTCACTGATAGACCCGTTCTCCTCCATCTTGCAAGCATAGAACTTATCGGAGGTCTCATACCTCTCGATTCGGGCATTCTTCTGAAAGATAAACTTCAACTCCTGGAACATCTCATATGCTCCATGACGTTCAAAACGTATTTGAAGTCCCGGTTCTAAGCCATACCATATTGCACACTGAACTATTGAGTAATCTCCAGTACGTGCCTCCCAAGCGTTCTTAACGTCTTCAGATGACACATCTTCTAGTTGGTCACCAAGCGTTGCATCAAGGACATATGATTTCTGGGAAGCCGTGAGGATAACTCACATTACGGGCCCAGTCAACAAAGTTACTTCCATCATCTTTCAACTTAGCTTTCTCTAGGAACGCATTAAAATTCAGGGGTGCTACTATGCGAGCCATTGATCTACAACATATATATGTAAAGGTTACTTAGACTATTGTTTAAGATAATGAGTTTTAGTTAATCAAATTTACTAAATCTCCCACTCAAATTGACATCCCTCAGGTCATCTGAGTGTCACATGATCCAAATTCACCAACTCAAATCCGATCATCACGTGAGTTGAGGTGGTTTCAATGGTGAACATCATCATGTTGATCATATCTACTATATGACTCATGTTCGACCTTTTGGTCTCTTGTGTTCTGAGGCCATGTCTGTACATGCTAGGCTCGTCAAGTTTAACCCGAGTGTTCTGCATGTGCAACACTGGCTTGCACCCGTTGTATGTGAACGTAGAGTCTATCACACCCGATCATCACGTGGTGTCTCGACACGATGAACTTTCGCAACGGTGCACACTTGGAGAGAACACAATTCATCTTGAAATTTAAGTGACGGATCACCTTATAATGCTACCGTCGTCCTAAGCAAAACAAGGTGCATAAAAGGATTAACATCACATGCAATTCATAAGTGACATGATATGGCCATGACCTTGTGCTTTTGATCTCCATCTAGAAAGCACCGGCATGATCTCCATCGTCACCGGCACGACACCATGATCTTCATCAACGTGTTGCCATCGGGGTTGTCGCGCCCAACATGCTTCTACTACTATTGCTACCGTTTAGCGATAAAGTAAAGCATTACATAGCACTTAATGATTGACACGCAGGTCATACAATAATTAAAGACAACCCTATGGCTCCTGCCGGTTGCCGTACTCATCGACATGCAAGTCGTGATAATCTATACATCACATGATCATCTCATACATCACATATATCACATCATGTAATTGGCCATATCACATCACAACATACCCTGCAAAAACAAGTTAGAAGTCCTCTAATTGTTGTTGCATGTTTTATGTGGCTGCTATGGGTATCTAGCAAGAACAATTCTCATCTATGCAAAAACCACAACGGTGATACACTAGTTGCTTTTCATCTTTCTCAAGGACCGCCTTTGTCGAATCCGATCCAACTAAAGAGAGATAAACTATCACCCGCAAGCCATCTATGCAACAAGTTGCGGTTGAGGGAACCGGTCTCTCATAAGCGTACGAGTAATGTTGGTCTGGTCCGCTTCATCTCACAGTACCGCTGAACCAAAATCCGACCAAGGGAGGAAGCAATCTAAGCATCAACGCCCACAAACCTTTTGTGTTCTACTCGGTATCTCATCTACACATAGACCTAGCTCATGATGCCATTGTTGGGGAACGTTGTATGAGAAACAAAAAGTATGTGAACGTAGAGTCTATCACACCCGATCATCACGTGGTGTCTCGACACGACAAATTTTCGCAACGGTGCACACTCGGAGAGAACACAATTCATCTTGAAATTTAAGTGAGGGATCACCTTATAATGCTACCGTCGTCCTAAGCAAAACAAGGTGCATAAAAGGATTAACATCACATGCAATTCATAAGTGACATGATATGGCCATGACCTTGTGCTTTTGATCTACATCTAGAAAGCACCGGCATGATCTCCATCGTCACCGGCACGACACCATGATCTCCATCAACGTGTCGCCATCGGGGTTGTCGCGCCCAACATGCTTCTACTACTATTGCTACCGTTTAGCGATAAAGTAAAGCATTACATAGTGCTTAATGATTGACACGCAGGTTATACAATAATTAAAGACAACCCTATGGCTCCTGCCGGTTGTCGTACTCATCGACATGCAAGTCGTGATAATCTATACATCACATGATCATCTCATACATCACATATATCACATCATGTAATTGGCCATATCACATCACAACATACCCTGCCAAAACAAGTTAGACGTCCTCTAATTGTTGTTGCATGTTTTATGTGGCTGCTACTTGTATCTAGCAAGAACAATTCTCATCTATGCAAAAACCACAACGGTGATACACTAGTTGCTTTTCAACCTTCTCAAGGACCGCCTTTGTCGAATCCGATCCAACTAAAGTGAGAGAAACTGTCACCCGCAGGCCATCTATGCAACAAGTTGCGGTTGAGGGAACCGGTCTCTCGTAAGCGTATGAATAATGTTGGTCCGGGCCGCTTCATCTCACAATACCGCTAAACCAAAGTCCGACCAATGGAGGAAGCAATCTAAGCATCAACGCCCACAAACCTTTTGTGTTCTACTCGAGATCTCATCTACACATAGACCTAGCTCATGATGCCATTGTTGGGGAACGTTGCATGGGAAACAAAAAATTTCCTACGCACACGCAGATCTATCCATGGTGATGAGCATCTACGAGAGGGAGAGTGGATCTACGAACCCTTGTAGATTGCTAATCGGGAAGCGTTAAGAAACACGGTTGGTGTAGTCGAACGTCTTCGCGATCCAGATCGCCAAGCGTCCCGTGATCCAATCACAATCCGTCCCGCGAGCTTGATCACGATCTGTCCCACGAACTTGATCACAGTCCGTCCCACGAACGTGATCACGATCCGTCCCACGAACCTTATCACGATCCGTCCCACGAACCTTATCACGATCCGTCCCGATCTAGCGCCCAACGGATGACACCTCCGCGTTCAGCACACGTACAACTTGATGACAATCGCCGCCGTCTTGATCCAGCAAGAGGGAGCAGAGAGGAAGAAGAGTTCTCCGGCAGCGTGACGGCGCTCCGGCGATGATGGTGGACATTTCGAGACGTAGTAGTAAATCAAAATTTTCCTACGTGTCACCAAGATCTATCTATGGAGAAACCAGCAAACGAGCGGGGAGAGATTGAATCTTCATACCTTTGAAGATCGCTAAGCGGAAGCGTTGCTAGAACACGGTTGATGGAGTCGTACTCGCAGCGATTCAGATCGCGGTAGATCCGATCAAGTGCCGAACGGACGACACCTCCGCGTTCAACACACGTGCAACCCGGTGACGTCTCCTACGCCTTGATCCAGCAAGGAGGGAGGAGAGGTTGAGGGAGAGCTCCGGCAACACGACGGTGTGGTGGCGGTGGAGCTGCGTGGTACTCCGGTAGAGCTTCGCTAAGCACTACGGAGAACGAGGAGAGGGAGGAGTAGGGCTGCACCAGGGAGGAGATGAACTCGTGTGTTGTGCAGCCCCAAATACCTCCACTATATATAGGAGGAGGGGAGGAGAGGTTCTGCGCCCTAGGGTTCCACCCTAGGGGTGGCGGCAGCCTCCAGAAGCCCATCTGGCCGGCGGCCAGGGCAGGGAGAGGTGGAGGCGCCCTAGGGTGGGCCTTAAGGCCCATCTAAGCCTAGGGTTTGCCCCCTCCACCCTTGCTGCGCCTTGGGCTGGGGTGGGAGGCGCACCAGCCCACCTAGGGGATGGCTACCTCCCACTCTTGGCCCATGGAACCTTCCGGGGCAGGTGGGCCCACTTGGTGGACCCCCGGAACCCTTTCGGTGGTCCCGGTACACTACCGGAGATACCCGGAACACTTCCGGTATCCAAAACCTCACTTCCTATATATCAATCTTCGTCTCCGGACCATTCCGGGACTCCTCGTGACGTCCGGGATCTCATCCGGGACTCCGAACAACCTTCGGTAACCACGTACACTATTTCCCTATAACCCTAGCGTCATCGAACCTTAAGTGTGTAGACCCTACGGGTTCGGGAGACACGTAGACATGACCGAGACACCTCTCCGGTCAATAACCAACAACGGGATCTGGATACCCATGTTGGCTCCCACGTACTCCACGATGATCTCATCGGATGAACCACGATGTCAAGGATTCAATCAATCCCGTATACAATTCCCTTTGTCTATCGGTATGGAACTTGCCCGAGATTCGATCGTCGGTATCCCCATACCTTGTTCAATCTCGATACCGGCAAGTCTCTTTACTTGTTTCGTAATACATCATCTCGTGACTAACTCCTTAGTCACATTGAGCTCATAATGATGATGTCTTACCGAGTGGGCCCAGAGATACCTCTCCGTCACACGGAGTGACAAATCCCAGTCTCGATTCGTGTCAACCCAACAGACACTTTCGGAGATACCCGTAGAGTACCTTTATAGCCACCTAGTTACGTTGTGACGTTTGGCACACCCAAAGCATTCCTACGGTATCCGGGAGTTACACAATCTCATGGTCTAAGGAAACGACACTTGACATTGAAAAGCTTTAGCAAACGAACTACACGATCTTGTGCTATGCTTAGGATTGGGTCTTGTCCATCACATCATTCTCCTAATGATGTGATCCCGTTATCAATGACATCCAATGTCCATGGTCATGAAACCGTGACCATCTATTGATCAACGAGCTAGCCAACTAGAGGCTCACTAGGGACACGTTGTGGTCTATGTATTCACACATGTATTACGGTTTCCGGTTAACACAATTATAGCATGAATAACAGACAATTATCATGAACTAGGAAATACAATAATAACCATTTTATTATTGCCTCTAGGGCATATTTCCAACAGTCTCCCACTTGCACTAGAGTCAATAATCTAGTTACATTGTGATGAATCGAACACCCATAGCATTCTGGTGTTGATCATGTTTTGCTCGTGAGAGAGGTTTAGTCAATGGATCTGCGACATTCAGATCCGTATGCACTTTACAAATATCTATGTCTCCCTCCTGAATGTAATCACGGATGGAGTTAAAGCGGCGCTTGATGTGTCTTGTCTTCTTGTGAAACCTGGGCTCCTTCGCAAGGGCAATAGCTCCAGTGTTGTCACAGAGTAGAGTCATCGGGCCCGACGCATTTGGAATCACTCCTAGGTCGGTGATGAACTCCTTCATCCAGACTCCCTCCTTTGCTGCTTCCGAAGCAGCTATGTACTCCTCTTCACATGTAGATGTTGCCACGACGCTTTGCTTGCTGCTGCTCCAGCTCACTGCCCCTCCATTCAAAATATACACGTATCCGGTTTGCGACTTGGAGTCGTCCGGATCTGTGATGAAGCTAGCATCGACGTAACCCTTTACGAGGAGCTCTTCGGCACCTCCATAAATGAGAAACATGTCCTTTGTCCTTTTCAGGTACTTCAGGATATTCTTGACCGCTGTCCAGTGTTCCGCTCCGGGATCACTTTGGTACCTCCCTACCAAACTTATGGCAAGGTTCACATCAGGCCTGGTACACAGCATGGCATACATGATAGAGCCTATGGCTGAAGCATAGGGGATGACACTCATCTCTTCTCTATCCTTTGCCGTGGTCGGGCATTGAGTCGTACTCAATCTCACACCTTGCAACACAGGCAAGAACCCCTTCTTGGACTGATCCATATTGAACTTCTTCAATATCTTTTCAAGGTATGTGCTTTGTGAAAGACCAATGAGGCGTTTCGATCTATCTCTATAGATCTTAATACCTAATATGTAAGCAACTTCTCCAAGGTCCTTCATTGAAAAACACTTATTCAAGTAGGCCTTTATACTTTCCAAGAGTTCTATATTATTTCCCATTATCAGCATGTCATCCACATATAGTATAAGAAATGCTATAGATCTCCCACTCACTTTCTTGTAAATACAGGGTTCTCCATAAACCTGTACAAACCCAAACGCTTCAATCACCTCATTAAAGCGAATGTTCCAACTCCGAGATGCTTGCACCAGCCCATAGATGGAGCGCTGGAGCTTGCATACCTTGTTAGCATCTTTAGGATCGACAAAACCTTCTGGCTGCATCATATACAGTTCTTCCTTGAGGAAGCCATTAAGGAATGCCGTTTTGACGTCCATTTGCCAGATCTCATAATCATAAAATGCGGCAACTGCTAACATGATTCGGACTGACTTTAGCATCGCTACGGGTGAGAAAGTCTCATCGTAGTCAACTCCTTGAACTTGTCGATAACCCTTAGCGACAAGCCGAGCCTTATAGGCGGTCACATTTCCGTCCGCGTCAGTCTTCTTCTTAAAGATCCATTTGTTTTCAATGGCTCGCTTAACAGCAGGCAAGTCCACCAAAGTCCATACTTTGTTCTCATACATGGATCCTATCTCGGATTTCATGGCCTCAAGCCATTTGTCGGAATCCGGACCCGCCATCGCTTCTTCATAGTTCGAAGGTTCACCGTTGTCCAACAACATGATCTCTAGGACAGGATTGCCGTACCACTCTGGTGCGGAACGTGTCCTAGTGGACCTTCGAATAGCGACTTGATCTGAAGCTTCATGATCATCATCATTAACTTCCTCTCTAGCCGGTGTAGGCTCCATAGAAACAACTTCGTGTGCTGTGCTACTCTCCAAGTCGAGTGGAGGTACAATTACCTCATCAAGTTCTATTTTCCTCCCACTTACTTCTTTCGAGAGAAACTCTTTCTCGAGAAAGGATCCATTCTTGGCAACAAAGACTTTGCCCTCGGATCGTAGGTAGAAGGTATACCCAATAGTCTCTTTGGGATATCCTATGAAGACGCACTTTTCCGCTTTGGGTTCGAGCTTCTCAGGTTGAAGTTTCTTCACATAAGCATCGCATCCCCAAACTTTTAGAAACGACAGCTTAGGTTTCTTTCCAAACCATAATTCATACGGTGTCGTCTCAACGGATTTAGACGGTGCCCTATTTAAAGTGAATGCGGCAGTCTCTAATGCATATCCCCAAAATGATAGCGGTAAGTCGGTAAGAGACATCATAGATCGCACCATATCTAATAGAGTGCGATTATGACGTTCAGACACACCGTTTCGCTGAGGTGTGCCGGGCGGCGTGAGCTGTGAAACAATTCCACATTTCCTAAGGTGTGTGCCAAACTCGTGACTTAAATATTCCCCGCGACGATCAGATCGTAGGCATTTTATTTTCCTGTCACGTTGATTCTCGACCTCACTCTGAAATTCCTTGAACCTTTCAAAGGTTTCAGACTTGTGTTTCATTAAGCAGACATACCCATATCTGCTCAAGTCATCAGTGAGGGTGAGAACATAACGGTAGCCACCGCGAGCCTCGACACTCATTGGACCGCATACATCGGTATGTATTATCTCCAACAAGTCAGTTGCTCGCTCCATTGTTCCGGAGAACGGAGTCTTGGTCATCTTGCCCATGAGGCATGGTTCGCATGTGTCAAATGATTCAAAATCAAGTGACTCCAAAAGTCCATCAGCATGGAGCTTCTTCATGCGTTTGACACCAATATGGCCAAGACGGCAGTGCCACATGTAAGTGCGACTATCGTTATCAACTTTACACTTTTTGGTACTCACACTATGGATATGTGTACCATCACGTTCGAGATTCATCAAAAATAAACCATTGACCAGCGGGGCATGAGCATAAAATATTTCTCTCATATAAATAGAACAACCATTATTCTCGGATTTAAATGAGTAGCCATCTCGCATCAAGCGAGATCCAGATACAATGTTCATGCTCAAGGCTGGTACTAAATAACAATTATTAAGGTTTAAAACTAATCCCGAAGGTAGATGTAGAGGTAGCGTGCCGACGGCGATCACATCGACCTTGGAACCATTCCCGACGCGCATCGTCACCTCGTCCTTGGCCAGCCTCCGCTTATTCCGCAGCTCCTGCTTGGAGTTAGAAATGTGAGCAACTGCACCGGTATCAAATACCCAGGAGCTACTACGAGCGCTGGTCAAGTACACATCAATAACAAGTATATCACATATACCTTTAATGTTGCCGTCCTTCTTATCCGCTAAGTACTTGGGGCAGTTCCGCTTCCAGTGACCGGTACCCTTACAATAGAAACACTCAGTCTTAGGCTTGGGTCCATTCTTGTTCTTCTTCTTCCCGGCAACTTGCTTACCGGGCGCAGCAACAACTTTGCCGTCCTTCTTGAAGTTCTTCTTACCCTTGCCTTTCTTGAAACTAGTGGTCTTGTTTACCATCAACACTTGATGCTCCTTTCTGATCTCGACCTCTGCTAATTTCAGCATCGAGTACAACTCAGGAATGGACTTCTCCATCCCTTGCATGTTGTAGTTCATCACAAAGCTCTTGTAGCTAGGTGGAAGCGACTGGAGGATTCTGTCAATGACCGAGTCATCCGGGATGTTAACTCCCAGCTGAGTCAAGCGGTTGTGAAGCCCAGACATCTTGAGGATGTGCTCACTGACAGAACTGTTCCCCTCCATCTTACAACTAAAGAACTTGTCGGAGACTTCATATCTCTCGACCCGGGCATGAGCTTGAAAGACCAGTTTCAGCTCTTGGAACATCTCATATGCTCCGTGTTGCTCAAAACGCTTTTGGAGCCCTGGTTCTAAACTGTAAAGCATGCCGCACTAAACAAGGGAGTAGTCATCGTAGCGAGAATGCCAAGCGTTCGCAACGTCTTGTTCTGCTGGGAGAAGGGGTGGGTCACCTAGCGGTGCATCGAGGACATACAGTTTCTTGGAAGCTATGAGGATGATCCTCAAGCCACGGACCCAGTCCGCATAGTTGCTTCCATCGTTTTTCAGCATGGTTTTCTCTAGGAACGCGTTGAAATTGAGGTTGACATTTGCGTTGGCCATTGGATCTACAATATAGATATTAAAGGCAATTTTAGACTAAGTTCATGATAATTAAGTTCACATAATCATATTATTCAATGAACTCCCACTTAGATAGACATCTCTCTAGTCATCCAAGTGATACATGATCCATGTCAACTAGCCTGTGTCCGATCGTCACGTGAGACGGACTAGTCATCCATGGTGAACATCTTCATGTTGATCGTATCTTCTATACGACTCATGTTCGACCTTTCGGTCTTCCGTGTTCCGAGGCCATGTCTGTACATGCTAGGCTCGTCAAGTCAACCTAAGTGTTTTGCGTGTGTAAATCTGGCTTACACCCGTTGTATGCGAACGTTAGAACCTATCACACCCGATCATCACGTGGTGCTTCGGAACAACGATCCTTAGCAACGGTGCACAGTTAGGATGAACACTTCTCTTGAAATTTTATTGAGAGATCATCTTATTTACTACCGTCGTTCTAAGCAAATAAGATGTAAACATGATAAACATCACATGCAATCAATATAGTGACATGATATGGCCAATATCATCTTGCTTCTATGATCTCCATCTTCGGGGCACGATGATCATCATTGTCACCGGCACGACACCATGATCTCCATCATCATGATCTCCATCATTGTGTCTTCATGAAGTTGTCTCGCCAACTTATTACTTCTACTACTATGGCTAACGCTTAGCAATAAAGTAAAGTAATTACATGACGTTTATGATTGACACGCAGGTCATACAATAATATAAGACAACTCCTATGGCTCCTGCCGGTTGTCATAGTCATCGACATGCAAGTCGTGAACCCTATTACAAGAACATGATCAATCTCATACATCACAATGCATCACATCACATCCTTCTGGCCATATCACATCACAAGGCATATGCTGCAAAAACAAGTTAGACGTCCTCTAATTTGTAGTTGCAAGTTTTTACGTGGTTGCTATAGGTTTCTAGCAAGAACGTTTCTTTCCTACGCCAAAACCACAACGTGATATGCCAATTGCTATTTACCCTTCATAAGGACCCTTTTCATCAAATCCAATCCGACTAAGGTGGGAGAGACAGACACCCGCTAGCCACCTTATGCAACCAGTGCATGTCAGGCGGTGGAACCGGTCTCACGTAAGCGTACGTGTAAGGTTGGTCCGGGACGCTTCATCCCACAACACCGTCGAATCAAGATAAGACTAGTAACGGCAAGCATATTAACAAAATCGACGCCCACAACTGCTTTGTGTTCTACTCGTGCATAGATTCTAAGCATAGACCTAGCTCATGATGCCACTGTTGGGAGACGTAGTAGTAAATCAAAATTTTCCTACGTGTCACCAAGATCTATCTATGGAGAAACTAGCAAACGAGCGGGGAGAGATTGGATCTTCATACCTTTGAAGATCGCTAAGCGGAAGCGTTGCTAGAACGCGGTTGATGGAGTCGTACTCGCAGCGATTCAGATCGCGGTAGATCCGATCAAGTGCCGAATGGACGGCACCTTCGCGTTCAACACACGTGCAGCCCGGTGACGTCTCCTACGCCTTGATCCAGCAAGGAGGGAGGAGAGGTTGAGGGAGAGCTCCGGCAACACGACAGCGTGGTGGCGGTGGAGCTGCGTGGTACTCCGGCAGAGCTTCGCTAAGCACTACGGAAAACGAGGAGAGGGAGGAGTAGGGCTGCACCAGGGAGGAGATGAACTCGTGTGTTGTGCAGCCCCAAATACCTCCACTATATATAGGAGGAGGGGAGGAGAGGTGCTGCGCCCTAGGGTTCCACCCTAGGGGTGGCGGCAGCCTCCAGAAGCCCATCTGGCCGGCGGGCAGGCAGGGAGAGGTGGAGGCGCCCTAGGGTGGGCCTTAAGGCCCATCTAAGCCTAGGGTTTGCCCCCTCCACCCTTGCTGCGCCTTGGGCTGGGGTGGGAGGCGCACCAGCCCACCTAGGGGCTGGATCCCTCCCACTCTTCGCCCATGGAACCTTCCGGGGCAGGTGGGCCCACTTGGTGGACCCCCGGAACCCTTCCGGTGGTCCCGGTACACTACCGGAGACACCCGGAACACTTCCGGTATCCAAAACCTCACTTCCTATATATCAATCTTCGTCTACGGACCATTCCGGGACTCCTTGTGATGTCCGGGATCTCATCCGGGACTCCGAACAACCTTCGGTAACCACGTACACTATTTCCCTATAACCCTAGCGTCATCGAACCTTAAGTGTGTAGACCCTACGGGTTCGGGAGACACGTAGACATGACCGAGACACCTCTCCGGTCAATAACCAACAGCGGGATCTGGATACCCATGTTGGCTCCCACGTACTCCACGATGATCTCATTGGATGAACCACGATGTCAAGGATTCAATCAATCCCGTATACAATTCCCTTTGTCTATCGGTATGGAACTTGCCCGAGATTCGATCGTTGGTATCCCCATACCTTGTTCAATCTCGTTACCGGCAAGTCTCTTTACTCGTTCCGTAATACATCATCCCGTGACTAACTCCTTAGTCACATTGAGCTCATAATGATGATGTCTTACCGAGTGGGCCTAGAGATACCTCTCCGTCACACGGAGTGACAAATCCCAGTCTCGATTCGTGTCAACCCAACAGACACTTTCGGAGATACCCGTAGCGTACCTTTATAGCCACCCAGTTACGTTGTGAAGTTTGGCACACCCAAAGCATTCCTACTGTATCCGAGAGTTACACAATCTCATGGTCTAAGGAAACGACACTTGACATTGAAAAGCTTTAGCAAACGAACTACACGATCTTGTGCTATGCTTAGGATTGGGTCTTGTCCATCACATCATTCTCCTAATGATGTGATCCCGTTATCAATGACATCCAATGTCCATGGTCATGAAACCGTGACCATCTATTGATCAACGAGCTAGCCAACTAGAGGCTCACTAGGGACACGTTGTGGTCTATGTATTCACACATGTATTACGGTTTCCGGTTAACACAATTATAGCATGAATAACAGACAATTATCATGAACTAGGAAATATAATAATAACTATTTTATTATTGCCTCTAGGGCATATTTCCAACAGTGGAGCTATTCCAGCAGGGCTTCGCCTAACGACTGTAGAAATTCGATCTAGAGGAGAAACTATGCACTAGAGGGTAGGGTTGCACGTGGCTGAAAATCATATGCAAAAACCCTAAACCCCTCTAGTATATATAGGAGGAGAGGAGGAGAGGAGGCAGCCTTGGCTTCCAAGCTAAGGCTGGTTCGGCCGAACTAGGAGGGAGGAATCCTCCTCCTCCACTCCTAGTAGGATTAGGACTCCTTCCTAATTTAGCCTTTTTTTGCTTTTTTCCACCTTTTTCCTTTTGGGCTTTTCTTCCCAGCTGCATGGGCCTTGTGTGGGACTTCCATCAGCCCGCTAAGGGCTGGTATTTGATCCTCCCACAGTCCATGTAGCCTCTTGGGTCGAAATACCCCTTCCGATGGTCTCCCGATACACTACCGGCACTCCCGGTACACTACCGATGAGCCCGAAACTTTTCCGGCGACCAAAATAGGACTTCCTATATATCAATATTTACCTCCGGACCATTTCGGAGCTCCTCATGACGTCCGGGATCTCATCCGGGACTCCGAACAACCTTCGGTCACCACCATGCATAACTCTATACTACCGAAACGTCACCGAACCTTAAGTGTGCAGACCCTGCGGGTTCGAGAACTATGTAGACATGACCGAGACGCCTCTACGGTCAATAACCAATAGCGGGACCTGGATGCCCATATTGATTCCTACATATTCTATGAAGATCTTTATCGGTCGAACCTCTATGTCAAGGATTCTGTTAATCCCGTATGATGTTCTCTTTGTTCTTCGGTATGTTACTTGCCCGAGATTCGATCGTCGGTATCTCCATACCTAGTTCAACCTCATTAACGGCAAGTCTCTTTACTCATTCCGTAATACAAGATCCCGCAACTAACACTTAGTCACATTGCTTGCAAGGCTTATTGTGATGTTGTATTACCGAGTGGGCCCTGAGATACCTCTCCGTCACACGGAGTAACAAATCCCAGTCTTGATCCATGACAACTCAACAGACACCCTCGGAGATACCTGTAGAGCACCTTTATAGTCACCCAGTTACGTTGCGACGTTTGATACACACAAGGCACTCCTCCGATGTCCGTGAGTTGCATGATCTCATGGTCATAGGATCATATACTTGACATGGAGAAAACAGTAGCAATAAACTGACACGATCATATGCTACGTTCGTAGTTTGGGCCTTGTCCATCACATCATTCTCCTAATGATGTGATCTCGTTATCAAATGACATCACATGTCAATGGCTAGGAAACCTTGACCATATTTGATCAACAAGCTAGTTCACTAGAGGCATACTCGGGACAGAGTGTTGTCTATTAACCCACACATGTAATGTGTTTCCAATCAATACAATTATAGCATGGATAATAAACGATTATCATGAACAAGGAAATATAATAATAAACACTTTATTTATTGCCTCTAGGGCATATTTCCAACATTTTCGATGTGTATGTACATGTGATATTCATGTGTATAATCGATGTGAATGGATTTAAGAGTTTTCATAAGAGAAATGCACCTGCCCACGACATATGATTTCGAAATAGCTTTCGCCCCGCTTTATACATAAAGCAACGACCGAACAAAGTATGCGGCCGAACGATACAAGGTGGAGAGGTATCCCTCTTACAAAGCAGATCCCGAGATAGTCGGATCATGCAGGAACTACGCTACCGAAGTGTAACACATGGAAGTCTAGATACAACATCACGCTACGCCCTAGCACACCTAAGCTCCACGACAATGCCCTCGGGAGGGAAGACGGCACGAAGCGTTGCCGCTGCTGAGTCCAAAGTGGACAGGAGCTTTTGTTCGGAACCCTGGCACGGAAAGGAGATCCACGACGGTGTCTTCAAGAAGAAAGCGGAGCCCGCGAGCGTCGTCGCCGTCGGCGCAAAAGCGCGAAGCTTTCGCTCGGCAACTCACCCATGCCACATGAGGTCACCAGGACAACTGCGACGATTCTAGACTCTCAGATCTGGATCTAGGCAGAGCCCGAGCCACCTGACGCTACCCCCTCGTCGCCCACACGACCAAGAGGAGAGCCACCACCGCCGCCATAGTGCCCGTCGGAGAGCCAACCATGCAGCCCACCATCCGGGGCCGCCGCCCCGGCATCCATGTCCCGAGTCACCGCCAACCGTCGACCTCACAACGCGTAGCCACAGTGGGAAGAACGGGAGGTGTGTCCTTCTGCTCCTAGCCCGGCATCAGCCACTCGGCCTGGGTGAGCGCCCCCATAGTAGGGGACATCCACGCCTGCGTCCCCCGACAATCAACGTCGACTGTGGGGAACACGGCCTAGTAGCTGCCGACGGCCAACGCCGAGCAAGCCCCGGGACGGTCCACAACCATACCGAGTCAAACTCGCACGTCGCCACACCCATGGCCAACGCCATCAATCCGTCTGCAGCATAGCAGCAACCCGGGCGCCCACTCGGATCGACGCCACAATGGAGCAATAGGAAGGAGAGTACAAACGCGAGGGAGGACCAACGCGGACTAGGTCGGCTCTGAGACCCTGCACTCCGACGGACGCCATCCACCACCACCGACCAGATTCAGCCTCGAGGCCGCATAGAGGACCGGTCGATCCGCCCAAGACATCCGTGCCGCCCCCATACCAGTCCTCCCAAGAGCTAGCAGCCAGAGAGCACGCTACCGCCGGAATCCACCGGATCCACGACGCCGGTCGAGCCCCACCTCTAGATCCGACCGGATCCGATCGGTAGTCCGACCGCGCGCCACCTCCCGGGTCAGGAGCTCCGCAGCCACCGCGCCGCGCTCGGGAAGCAGGACACCGACGCGCCGCCACCAGCCGGACGCTCCACTGCACCACGCCCCACGCCGCCGCGCCGCTGGGCCCTGCGGCCGCCCAGCGCCGCCACCCGAGGTCGCCGCCCCGCGCCGGCCCCCCACGGGCAGAGGAGAAGGAAGGGCCCCGCCGCCGCCGCCGTGCCACCCGGGCTTTGCCCGTCAGCGCCTGCCGGCGGCGGCGGGGAGGAGGGAAGGGAGGCGGGGCCAAGGGCTTGGCAGCTAGGGTCCCCCCCCCCCCCCCCCGCGCGGGCGCGTCGTGGGAGGGGAAGGGGGAGGGGGGACTATCACAGGACTCGCCCTCGAGACATATGATGCGCCGTCCGGAGATTAGAGCGCTTCCATGAACATTTAACGAAAAAATATCAAGTCGAGTTGCGGATGCCCTAACGTAATGGCGAAAATACTGAATTTTGGTGACATGTACATCCAGTAAATTATTATTCTGCGCCAAGTACGTTTGGCGATAACAGTGGCCGCCGGTACCATCTGATTTTGGTTTGTATCTGATGGATGTACAGGAGTAATCAACCGAGTATGCACCATCTGATTTTGTTTTGAATCTTGGTTTGTATCAACCGAGTACGTACTGATTCTCTAAAAGTACCTACAAAATAAGCAGCTCGACCCATACCATCCTTTTACCAAGCCCTATGCATTTCCCTGTGGGCAGGGGCAGGAGAAGGGAAGGCAGGCAAAACTGCAAAAGGCAGCAAAGGTGGTGGGTTCGGCTCAGTCTCCCACAGGCCCGCAACCGTTGATACAAAAAGGATTACCACAAAACACCTAATAAAACTCCGCACGCTCCCGTGGCTGGCAGATCAAAACCCCACGCGCACACCGCGCATCGCACACCGAAGCTCACTCCCTCCGGCCAGCCGCTGCTCTAGCCGCTCTCTTCGCTCCCCTCCTCTCACCTCCTGCTCGAGGCGGCCGGCCCCTTCGTCCACCGGAGCTCTCCCCCGCGCCCTGCTAGCTCGCCATGGAGGCGCCGCTGCTGGTGGCCGCGCTGCTGCTCCTGTCCTCGACCCTCGTCGCCTCCGGTGAGCCGCCCGCAGCTCCGGTCTTTCTCTAGCATTTCCCCCCTCTTTTCTTGGATTTTTCCCGGTCTTCTAGTCTATAATAAGCAAAGACTCCCTGTCTATTTTGTTTCGGAAGCTTGACATCTGGAGCTGTCGGTGTTTCTCTTCATCTTCTTCGGTGCTTGTCTCTAGAGCCACCGCACACTTCATCAGTGATTATTATGCTTGAAAGATCAAAAGATCTGCTCTCCTCCTCTCTCTCTTTTTCTTTCTTTCTTTTTTGCAAGAGACCAGCCTTTGCATTTATGCTCAACCTGGGCTAGGCTATGATTTCTCTACTTTTCCCTAGGTTCCCTTCCCTTCTCCCACTTCCATGCCTAGGGAGGAGACGGTAGCCTTCTAGTCACATGCCTTGCTTGGTTGTTCTTCCGTCTTCATGGAATTTACTCCTATTCACCAGCAACATTCAAGACAAAATTTATTCAGCAGCAACATGCAAGCGAAAATGGCAGGAGATCTCCCCGGCTTTCCTCCCGGAGATGTGCCATATATTCTCAGGCCCATCTTCCAAAAGTAAATAAAGGCATTTACCACCTTTATCACAGGCATATATTCTGTTTTTCTTTTGCTGTCACTGTCAGCAATGTGCTAACGGGAAAAAAAACCGGCGTTCTCGCCCATCCTTTCTGCTCTTATCATCATCTCCGTGCTGTTTTTGTCACATCCCTTGGCCATAATTTCAAGAGAAGAAACTGACAGAAACGCGCCAACTTTTCCTGGAAACGCCTGTGTTTAATTACTAGTAGCTCCCAGCCATTTGACCTTTGGCTGGCGCGCTCCGCTGATGAGTGATGAGTGATGACTGATGTTGGCTGGTGGCGTTGCTTGGCAATGGCAGATTTCTGCGTGTGCAGGTCGGAGCAGCCGCAGGCGGCGCTGCAGAAGACCATCGACTACGCGTGCGGGGCGGGGGCGGACTGCAACCTCATCCACGAGCAGGGGCCGTGCTACAACCCAAACACCGTCGTCGCGCACTGCTCCTGGGCGGCCAACAGCTACTTCCAGAAGAAGAGGGCCATGGGCGCCACGTGCGACTTCACCGGCACCGCCCTCCTCATCACCACCGACCCGAGTAAGGGATTCATTCGCTTCACCGGCACCTCTTGCATTCTTGTTCAGGAATTTACTGTCTGACTGACTGTCTGTCATTGAGCAACTGCAATGCATGGACTACTTTTAATGTAGAAGCTCTGTCAATCTGGTCTATATTACTGTACTAGTCAGCGTCACATTTCAGTTGAGCCGTTAGGGCAAGAAAAGGGATTTCCGATTGTCTGGCGACTACTCACTCCGTCACATAATATAAGAGCGTTTTTTACACTACACTCAAAGATTTACTAGGGTTTACGAGTAAAAATGTTGTCTCTATTTTCTAAACATTCTACAAATAATTTTAAAAATTCCAATAGTTTTAACATTTTGACACTTAAGTGCTACTGATATTTATTTTTCAGCTAAAGATATTTGAATATTATAATCCACATTTGATTTGGAAATATATATGTAGGTATAAATTTATAATCTCTAGATTGTCACTTGTGCACGGTTCTTCTATTATTTTCTTGGCCAATCAGACATCACACAATCATTTTTTTCTGATAAAATTAGACCCATTTAGGGCCTCTTTGATCCGCGGGGTTCCAAAATCGTAGAAATTTAATTAAGCAAAACTCAACAATAAACACACTGATTGCTCTAGGAGAAAAAGGCTACTACTTAGACCCCCTCCTCAGCCCATAACATCAACCGCCCAAAAGATGTCGATGAACTACCCATGCCATGAGTCCAGTGTTGTATCATCGCTGAACCACATTGGGTTGAATCCTCATGACTTCATGAGGGAGGAGGGCCACATCGATCAGACGGAGAGGCCGGTGTTGAATGATCTGAAGGGGCCGACCTCTTCTCCACCGAAACCAATCTCTTGGAACGATTCCTTTGTTTTTGTTATGAGCAATCAAACAGCATCTGAATGCTATCATCAAGACGGCATGGCATTACAATCCTTCTTTATTCCTATTGCAATGTTTCGAATGATTCTTGAGTTTCTTATATAATGTATCATGGTCTTGCTGACATGCAGGTTCTTCAGGCTGCTCCTACCCCTCAAGTGCAAGGTACTACTACTACATCATTACATTTTTATTTCAAATACATACACTGTATCAACCGATTGGTGTTTCATATCCTGCATTTTTAGAACCAGCATAGTCGTCGAATCAGGATTGGTAACCACCTTTTCTTTCTTTATTTCACAGTGCTGCTGGAACATCAACGACTCCGACCGGGGCTGGGACTGGGATCGGAGGCACGACAGGGGGAACCCCGGGCACCTTCACGCCGGGTGCCGGCACGAGCACCGGCATGGGAGGAACCGGCGTGGGGACGGACGCCACCACCGGGGCTACGGGCACTGGGTTCGGCGGCCTAGGTCCAACAGGCACGAGCAACATGGACACGGCAGCAGCGGGCTTGCTGCATCCAAGGTCCGGAGCGCCTGCCTTCCTCGCCGTGCTCCTCTCCGTCCTGGCATTCGCATGAAGTTGGACCACTCGCTCACATTAGCCCGGGGTAGAAGAAAGAAACCGCTTTGGTAAGCTTGTTGCAGGGCTAGTCGTCTGATCCAATGACAAAGGATGAAAAACCTGATATACTGAAGGTGTCATCTCTGTCCAAAAGAAGAAGAAACAAAAAACTTGGTTCCTTCTTGTCTGGTGTCAATGGCATGCACGTGGTTAATTTGCTGCCTTTTGTGTCCCTTGATCTGATCTCTTGCTCTGTAATTTGGTAGGATGTCTGTCGCTTTCATGCATGGACTCTTTGTCTTCCTCCCTCTCGTTTGCTCTGTTCCTCTTGTAATTCTAGGGGAACTACTAGTAGCTAGTAGGCTAGTTTGTTCAAGGTTGGGTGGAACGAAAATGAGGATGTTGTTGAAACAATGGCAATGCTGGCATCAACTTGATCGAGTTCTTGTTCTCTCTTGCTTTTTCACTGTCAAAGCTCTTCTGAAGGGCGCGAGACTGTCTCGCTGTCATATGCTCGTCTGAATGCCAAGCTGGTCTGTGAATCTGAGCCGTCGAACGGGGCGTGCCAGTCACTCTGCTTCACATGGCTTGAAGCCTAGGTGTAAATCGTGGACTTTGTGGTAGCCGTTAGGTTAGGTGGCGCGGCGCATCAATGCAACACTGGAAGGAACTACGGTCCATTTCCCATGATCTCATCCATCCAGGTCACGCGGGCTCCATCTCGCCGTCACAGGCTCACAGCTTGTTGCCTATGTCACCACCGTAGACGCCCACCAGAGCTACTGCAGCGGAGGGCGGTGGCTCCCGTACGAGGGCGTCCCCGATGCAGCCAAGTACGAGCCAACCGTGCCCATTGCGGCATTGAGTGAGTCAGACGGCAGAGCTTGCGCTGCGCTCGTATGGCTGTGCCGATGGGCCATTTGCGCCATTGTGGACTGTACTGTAGCGCATCTCTCCTTGGGGTGTTCCGTGCGGGCGCACATGGCGGGGAGCGGCGAGCGGGACGCATGATTCATCGGCGTGCGCGGGCCAGGTCTGGCCGAGTCAAGGTGGTGGGGCAGTGATGGCTCGCGGAGGCAGGCGACTGTGCGCGGCAGCGGCGGGAGGGGTGCGAATCATGGCGCGCGCTGCCGTTGCGGGCTAGTACCTGGTACAGTGCCAGTAGGCAGTGGCACCTCTGCTCCGTCGGCGGTGCGTGCGCGGAATAGTAGTGATCTCTCGCCAGAAGAAAAACAGTGATAACTATTTCCTTCCTTTTTTGATTGAGATAAAAGTGATAGATGAGGAATGAAGAAAACCTCCGTCGGAAACCCTTAACGATTTATTATCAGTGAAGGTAGCTTCTATGCTTTCTAATGGAGCGGCTCTCCAGATTTGTAATAGGCCATGGAAAGGAAAAAAGCTGGGCATGTTTTCAATGGTTTTCCTTGAAATTTCAGTGAGGACTCGACCCTCGACTGGGTAGGCGTGCAACCTTGCTTTTTCTAACAAGTCTAAGCACATCTTTAACGTGAACCCGTAAAACCTCTCGCATCAGTCCGGACCGTAAAAACCATCTAATGTGGTCCTGTATCAATCCGCGGGATGATCCGTCCGCGATTTCTTTCGCAAATTGGAGACAAGAGTGGAGGAAGGTTTGTGGGAGTCTGGACACGAGAACCATCTCTATCCGCCACCCCCGGCCCATCCCAAACCCTTTCCGAACCCGAACGACTCAATTCTTCTCATTTTCTCCCATTTCTTCTTTCTCTCTTGTCTTCGCTGTCGCTCCACCACCCCGGGCATCATGCCACACCCCTGCCGGAATTCTGCGTCTTCGTCACCTTCCGACGCTCACGAGCACCTGAAGGAAGATTTGATTGATCATCAATGGGTGTTGAAAGGGGATAACAATGTTGGAATGTAATGTTTGAACTTTTAAAAAATTGAACTAGTGTTGCATGCGGCAATTTTTTAACGTCTATACCTTTTGCATGCGGCTATTTGATCGTGCGGACTTGAAAACAAAAATGAGAAAGGCCGGATGTATACGACTACAGTTGGATGTCACCCTCTTCCATCCGTGTCTGCGGACTGGTCCCCCATGTCCGTGGACGGATGCATGAGGAAATTTGCGGGTTGTTCTTGAAATTACCCTAAGTATGGAGGAGTTCTCAAATAACATGGATAGGTAGTTTCAATTAAAAAAATATGCCATGTGGAAATTAGATTATTCAAGGTCTTTTTTTGCGGCAAAGAAAATAAAGTGAAGTTAGTGTTTGCTTAGAAATATGATAAGAAATAGGTGGGAATCTGTACGATGGAAGAAGCCAGGGAAAGATGACCTCAAATAGAATGTTGATGCATCCTTTCATAGTGAGCTGGGGATGTGAGCTATTGTTGCAATCATAAGAGATGACCATGGCAAATTCATAGCAGCATCATGCACATTTATTTCTTATGTAGCCAAAGCATCTACAGTAGAAACAGAAACGATGGCTATGAAGCAAGGCCTCACGCTGGCGGCAACTCTCAGGTTCAGTAGAATTATTGTGGAATCGAATTCCATAGATGTTATCAGTGCATGTACGGGAAGCACATGGTGGAGTGAAGAAGCCATTTATGTATACTGATTACATGAATCTAATAGCCTCAACTGGGAACATCAATTTCTTTCATTGCTTGCGAGAAGCTAATCAGCGCGCTCACGAGATAGCTAAGTATAGTTTTGAGAATAATTCTTCTTGCACTTGGTTCAACGAACCCCTTGATTTTATTCTTAGCGCACTCATGAACTATGCAAGCATTTGTTATTTTTTAGGAAAGCGAGCCATGATGGTGTTTCCCTAAAAAAAGATTGGAAATATCGATGTACCGTAAGTATTGTGCATGATCAGAAATGGATTAAAGATGGTCAGTAGTGGTTCGAAAGAATCACCTTTTTAATGGTTTAGAAAAATCACTTATTTTCTTGGCAAGAACAGCTTCTGATTGAATGCATCTTGTTTATCTCGAAGAACTAGGGATATCTATCCCAATGGGTGAGGTGTTGTCTCATTGTGTTCTTCGTTTGTTTGGTATGAATAAGGATGCCAACTTTTTTGCTTGCAACTTTTGGGTGTATACATGTTTTGTTGTCTTCATCCACTTCAACATTGTTCTATTCTACATACGAAAATCCAAACTATAAAAACAATGTCTCATTTACACGCAATGATTAGAATACATAATACATCTTTCATTTTAACTTTCAAGTAAATGACTCCACATAATTATCAACACCTAACATTCGACATTCAATAAGACTGGCGAAATAATGCACCCTATCAATGATCTAGTAATCCATATGAAGTGGGATGCAAATTGAATGATGGGGTTGGACCAACCACATGTGTCAAAACGGATCATGGGGTTGGATCAACCACACGTGTCTCCCCTGGTCCCAAGTATGAGAAAACCTAGCTAGACTATTAGCTTCATAATTTGCAGCCCTACCTTCAAATGGAAATTTGCGATTGACTCCTGCTGCCGTGTCCTAATCTCTCCAATGATTTTGATGTATAATCCATGAGTGCCTCTTGATAGTGCCTTGTTTTGCATATGAAGCAACAACAAAAATTTGTATAGGGGGGGGGGGGGTCCTCCACGAGTGATAGTGCCTTGCGGCAAGCTATTGTTTCCAAACGTTGGCGAAGTCATCATAGCCGTCTCGTAGTTGATGGGAACGCTCTCTTGCACTGAACGAGCATTGCTAGAAAACCTGAAATAAATTCAGAAAAATACAAGCATCAATATCAAGTTTAGACTTGAACCCTGATGGGCTGGTTCCATCATAAAGAAACTAACCAACTCTGGCGCGCTTAGTTCGCAATAAGCTAATATGTGTCACAAACTTGAACTCTGAGGATAAAATATGAAATTCACTTTTCTTTTCTCAAATACGCAAAGAGAATACAACTCAATGTGTGACACGCAAACATGCACGCCAAGCCCACAATGTGTAATCACACACAATATACAACTTCTCGTACCCCTTTTAGAAAGAAGAGTGTAATTATAAGGAGCTACTGGCAAACATATCCAGCTCGCACATGAATTATGTCTTATTTAAATAGAAAGGTACGAGTATACTAGTTGTGCTTGATTTTCACTATCAAATGGCAGCATGTCGCACATACAAGCATATGGTTTTTTCAAGTACTATTAATCACTCATCTCTTAACATAATATTAGCACACAACTGTATACCACGCAGAGTGAATACAAAAGTACATTCAGTAAAGATGTAGCAATGGATTATTAGACTATCCATAATGAAAAGTAACATAGAGTAATAACATGCATATGTTACTAGTCTAAGTTACTACGAAGGCCGTCTTCAGAAATTCGGGGCCCCGGGCAAAAATCAAAATGAGGCCCAAAATTTTGATAATTCACATAACAGAAGAGTTATTATGTGTAAAGCATACTCTCACTTAATTATATAATTCCAAGTGTGTTTCATTTGTACCTTATTCGGGGATATATCAACACTAATGCTAAAAAGTTAAAAAGGATTGTAAAGCAATGAACGGACCTCATGTTCTACCAAAAAGGAGCATCCGTCGAGTATTTCTTGAAATAAAATCTTCAATCATATCTTCATACTTTATCTTCTCCAAGACAACATTTTCAAGTGCTATTGTCGCCAATCCATTCAGTCTTTCTTGTGTCATAGTAGAACACAAGTATGACTCCAACAATTTGAGTTTAGAAAAACTCCTTTCCACAGATGCAACAGTCACATGAATGGTCAATAAAATTCTGTACGCAATAACAACATCAGGATAGATTGTGGAGCGCTTCTTCAAATAATTCAGAATATCAAGAGGACCCATAGATTTCTCAAGTGATTCCTGAATAAAAATTAACTTGCAACACAATTCAGGACCATCAATGTCTGTATGTTCTCCACTCTTAAGTGCATCTTCAAGATTAACACAAGCAACCATCAAACTCTTGTCATCTAGTGATTGCAGCCTATCTAAAGTAAACAAGAAACCAAATATCTTTTCATACCCATCATATTGTTCAAATCTCATGGTAAGTGAAGTTATAGCTTGATCAACAACACATATAAAATAATTGACCCTAAATGACTCCTCTGTAGATTGTGAATTAACAGCCGCATAATCTTCACCCTCATCAATTTGTCTTTTCCTTTTGATTTTATGCTTTGTGCGGAACTCTGGATGAATATCCATCTCCAGCGCTTTTTTTCGCAACTTCCAATGCTTTGTAAAAGCCAGTTTCTTTATACTTATTGAAAAAGGAAAGAAAGCTTTTCACAAATTCAATTGCAATATCAATAAGCACGTCCTTTGACTGTAAGTCTTTGCTAATCAAATTAACAACAGATAATATTTCATACCAGATGATTATTGATACTAAAAATTCAAAACCACCAAGTTCATTTTCTATCAACGATTGAGCTTCACTTTGTGTCAATGAATCCTTATCACTTTCAGCCACTTGTAGTAAGGCCTCCCTTATTTCCAGTAGCTGAAACCTTATAGCCTGAACACTATCAACACGACTCTCCCAACAAGTAGATGACAATGACTTGAGAGTCAATCCTGGTATGTTATGTTTGAGAATTTGCCATATCCTAGTAGAATTAGCAAATATTGTATAGATTCGCCGAATAACTCCAAAAAGTTATGTTGTTTTACGACAAGACTTTGCCATATCACATAGTGCCAAATTCATACTATGACAACCACAAGCCGTAAAAAGCCCTTCGGTTTACTTCCAATACTTTGTTCTGCACCCCTTTATTTTTCCTTTCATATTCGACCCATTATCATATCCCTGCCCTCGCATATTGTCCACATAAAGGCCAAGACTCTTCAATTCCTTTAGTAAAACATCAAACAATCTTTGTCTGGTGGTATCATTCACATCCAAAAAACCTAAGAAGGATTATTCAATGCAAAAAGAACCTGAATATGCATCAACATACATAATTATCAAAGACATTTGCTCTTGGTGGTTTGCATCAGGAGTCCAGTCAAGTATAACAGAGAAGTATTTTGCTTCTTTCACCTTCTCAACGCCTTTTGACTTGATTGCAACAGCGAGCAAATTGATTAACTCATTTTGTATGGAAGGACCAAGATAATGATCACGAATTTTATCATTGGTGATGCGATCAACATGCTCTTTGACAATTGGGTCAAATTCAGCCAACATTTGAACCAGTCCTAGGAAATTGCCATTGCTTGCTTGGTACAACTTGCTGTTACTACCGCGGAATGCTAAATTGTGTTCTGCATGAAATTTTACAATCAAGAGGATCCTGAGCAAAACTTTTGTCCAATGTTCCTTTTCCTTCTCAAGCTCCCGCTGAGCAACTTTGTCAATTGTTTGATTCTTCTCCAACCTAAGACGCAAGTCATACCATGTAGTCATATTTGTGACATGTTCTCTGCTAGTTTCATGCTCTTTAAGTCTATGACCAAGATGAGCCCAATCACTAAAACCATCATTTGCCAACTGCCCTCTCACCAACCTTTTTCTTAACAATTTGTAGCAAAAACAAAATACTTTGTAAAAATCTTTGTTGTATACAAGCCATTATCTATCACACTTCTCTCCATTTGAGAGAACTCTAGTGTATGATAACGTAGAAAACCTTCCAGACAATTTGTCTTGTTCACCCCATGTTGAATAGACGTGTCTCTCTTAGGACCTTTTTGCACCAAAACATCTATCATTTTGGAATCAAGTGCATGCCAATTTCTTGGATCAAATATATCAAACGGAAAATGACATTTGATGTCATCGACAATAGTATCATCATTGCCGGTATTAGCATTATCGCCTTCATTGGCAGTATCGACATCATCGCCTCCATCGGCCATATTATCATCACCCTCTTCATTGGCAATATTATCATCATCAATTTCTGCATCATGAGCCTCAATCTCTGTTGCATTATCAACACTGCCATCAACAACATTAAAATTCGTAGTTTGATTTTCAGAAATATGTTGGGGTTCTTTCACCAAATATCTATCAAGGGAACCTATTAGAGATTGAGCCTCAAACTCAAGTTGTTGTTTCTTCTTACGCTTTGAAGCACCAGATTCATAATTCCTAATTCTACGAGACATGATGAAGATTCAGGAACAAAACCTAACAAATTATAAGTGGTCATTGATCAAACATAATCTGATTAGTTTCTGTTGGGGAACGTCGCATGGGAAACAAAAATTTCCTACGTTCACGCAAGACCTATCCATGGTGATGAGCATCTACGAGAGGGAGGGTGGATCTACATACCCTTGTAGATAGCTAAGCGGGAAGCGTTAAGAAACGTGGTTGGTGTAGTCGAAAGTCTTCACGATCCAAATCGCCGAGCGTCCTGCGATCCAATCACGATCCGTCCCGATCAAGCACCGAACGGACGACACCTCCGCGTTTAGCACACGTACAACTTGATGGCGAACTCCGCCTTCTTGATCCAGCAAGCAAGAGCGGAGAGTTAGAAGAGATCTCTGGAAGCGTGACTGCGCTCCGGCGATGGTGGTGGAGCTATTCCGACAGGGCTTCGCCTAAGCACTGTAGAAATCCGATCTAGAGGAGAAACTATGCACTGGAGGAACGGGTAGCACGTGGCTGAAAATGTAGTGCCAAAAACCCTAAAACCTCCAGTATATATAGGAGGAAGAGAGGAGGAGGCTTGGCCCTCAAGGGACCAGCCCTTGGTTCGGCCGAATCAAGTGGGAGAGGAGGAATCCTCCTCCAATCCTAGTAGGACTAGGATTCTTCCCTATTTTGCCTTTTTTCCACCTTATCTCTTTGGGTTTTCTCTCCCAACCGCATGGGCCTTGTGTGAGACTTCCACCAGCACACTAAGGGCTGCTATTAACTCTCCCACAGCCCATGTAGCCTCTTGGGTCGAAATACCCCTCCCGATGGTCTCCCGGTACACTACTGGCACTCTCGGTACACTACCGATGAGCTCGAAACTTTTTCGGCGACCAAAATAGGACTTCCTATATATAAATCTTTACCTCCGGACCATTACGGAGCTCCTCGTGACGTCCGGGATCTCATCCGGGACTCCTAACAACCTTCGGTCACCACCATGCATAACTCTATACTATCGAAACGTCACCAAACCTTAAGTGTGCAGACCCTGCGGGTTCGAGAACTATGTAGACATGACCGAGACACCTCTACGGTCAATAACCAATAGCGGGACCTGGATGCCCATATTGGTTCCTACATATTCTACGAAGATCTTTATCGGTCAAACCTCTATGTCAAGGATTCAGTTAATCCCATATGATGTTCCCCTTGTTCTTCGGTATGTTACTTGCCCGAGATTCGATCGTCGGTATCTCCATACCTAGTTCAATCTCGTTACCGGCAAGTCTCTTTACTCGTTCCATAATATAAGATCCCATGACTAACACTTAGTCACATTGCTTGCAAGGCTTATTGTGATGTTGTATTACCGAGTGGGCCCTGAGATACCTCTCCGTTACACGGAGTAACAAATCCCAGTCTTGATCCATGCCAACCAAACAGACACCCTCGGAGATACCTGTAGAGCACCCTTATAGTCACCTAGTTATGTTGTGACGTTTGAGACACACAAGGCACTCTTCCGGTGTCCGTGAGTTGCATGATCTCATGGTCATAGAAACATATACTTGACATGCAAAAAATAGTAGCAATAAACTGACACGATCATATGCTATGTTTGTAGTTTGGGTCTTGTCCATCACATTATTCTCCTAATGATGTGATCCCGTTATCAAATGACATCACATGTCAATGGCTAGGAAACCTTGACCATGTTTGACCAACGAGCTAGTTCACTAGAGGCATACTAGGTACAGTGTTGTCTATTTACCCACACATGTAATGTGTTTCCAATCAATACAATTATAGCATGTATAATAAACAATTATCATGAACAAGGAAATATAATAATAAACACTTTATTTATTGCCTCTAGGGCATATTTCCAACAGTCTCCCACTTGCACTAGAGTCAATAATCTAGTTCACATCACTATGTGATTTACATTGTAATGAATCAAACACCCATGCAGTTCTCGTGTTGATCAAGTTTAACCCCTAGAAGAGGCTTAGTCAACGGGTCTACAACATTTACATCCGTGTGCACTTCGCAAATATTTATGTCCTTTTCCTCGATGTAATCGCAGATGGAGTTGAATCGTCGCTTTATGTGTTTGGTCCTCTTGTGAAACCTTGGTTCCTTGGCCAGAGCAATGGCACCAGTGTTGTCACAGAACAGGTTCATTGGATTCATTGCACTGGGCACTATTCCAACATCTGTCATGAACTGCTTCATCCAGACACCTTCCTTCGCCACCTCCGAGGCTACGATGTACTCCACTTCGCACGTAGAATCGGCCACCACGCTTTGCTTGGAACTGCACCAGCTTACCGCTCCCGCGTTGAGAATAAATACGTATCCGGTTTGTGACTTAGAGTCATCCAGATCAGTGTCAAAGCTTGCATCGACGTAACCCTTTACGACGAGCTCTTCATCACCTCCATAAACGAGAAACATTTCCTTAGTCCTATTCAGGTACTTAAGGATATTCTTGATCGCCGCCCAGTGCTCCATTCCAGGATCACTTTGAAACCTTCTGGCCATACTTATGGCAAGGCTGACATCGGGTCTTGTGCACAACATTGCATACATGATAGAGCCTATGGCTGAAGCATAGGGGATGACACTCATCTTTTCTCTATCTTCTGCAGTCATTGGGCATTGAGTCTTACTCAACTTCACACCTTGTAACACAGGCAAGAACCCCTTCTTGGACTAATCCATTTTGAACTTCTTCAAAACTTTATCAAGGTATGTGCTTTGTGAAAGTGCTATTAAGCGTCTCGATCTATCTCTATAGATCTTAATGCCTAATATGAAAGCAGCTTCTCCTAGGTCCTTGATTGAAAAACTCTTGTTCAAATATTCCTTCACGCTTTCCAGCATTTCTATATTGTTTCCAATCAGCAATATGTTATCCACATATAATATTAGAAACGCTATAGAGCTCCCACTCACTTTCTTGTAAATACAAGCTTCTCCATAAACTTGTATAAACTCAAACGCTTTGATCACCTCATCAAAGCGCTTATTCCAACTCCAAGATGCTTGCACCAGCCCATAAATGGATCGCTGGAGTTTGCAAACTTTGTCAGCATTCTCTGGATCGACAAAACCTTCTGGTTGCATCATATACAACTCTTCCTCAAGGAAACCGTTGAGGAACGCTGTTTTGACATCCATCTGCCAAATTTCATAGTCGAAATAAGCAGCTATTGCCAACATGAATTTGACAGATTTCAACATCGCTACGGGTGAGAAGGTCTCATCGTAGTCAACTCCTTGAACTTGTGAAAAACCTTTTGCCACAAGTCGATCTTTATAGACGGTGACATTACCGTCCGCGTCTGTCTTCTTCTTAAAGATCCATTTGTTCTGAATGGCCTTTCGCCCTTCAGGTAATACTTCCAAAGTCCATACTTTGTTTTCATACATGGATCCCATCTCGAATTTCATGGCCTCTAACCATTTCTCGGAATCCGGGCCCATCACCGCTCCTCCATAGCTCGTAGGTTCATTGTTGTCCAACAACATGACCTCTAAGACAGGGTTGTCATACCACTCAGGAGTAGTACGCTCCCTTGTCGACCTACGAGGTTCAATAGCAGCTTGATCTGAAGCTTCATGATCATCATCATTAACTTCCTCTTCAACCGTCGTAGGTTCCACAGAAACATCTTTCTACGCTTGGCTACTTTCTGGTTGAAGTAAAGGTTCAATAACCTCATCAAGCTCTATTTTCCTCCAACTCAATTCTTTTGAGAGAAACTCTTTCTCAAGAAATGTTTTGTTCTTAGCGACAAATAATTTGCCTTCGGATCTGAGATAGAAGGTATACCCGACTGTCTCCTTCGGGTATCCTATGAAGACGCATTTCTCCGCTTTGGGTTCCAGCTTTTCTGGCTGAAGCTTTTTGACATAAGCATCACATCACAAACTTTAAGAAACGACAATTTGGCCTCTTGCCAAACCATAGTTCATATGGCGTCGTCTCAATGGATTTTGATGGTGCCCTATTGAAAGCGAATGCAGCTGTCTCTAATGCATAACCCCAAAACGATAGTGACAAATCAGCAAGAGACATCACAGAACGCACCATATCTAATAAGGTTTGATTACGACGTTCGGACACACCATTACGCTGTGGTGTTCTAGGCAGTGTCAACTGTGAAACAATTCCACATTGTCTTAAGTGACTGCCAAACTCATAACTCAGATATTCACCTCCTCGATCAGATCGCATGAATTTAATCTTCTTGTTACGATGATTCTCAACTTCACTCTGAAATTGCTTGAACTTTTCAAACATTTCAGACTTGTGTTTCATTAAGTAAATATACTCATATCTACTTAAGTCATGAGTGAAGGTGAGAAAATAACGATATCCACCACGCGTTGTAACATTCATTGGACCGCACACATCAGTATGTATGATTTCCAATAAGTCACTCGCCCGTTCCATTGTTCCAGAGAACGGCATTTTAGTCATCTTGCCCATGAGGCATGGTTCACATGTGTCAAGTGATTCAAAATCAAGTGACTCCAAAAGTCCATCAACATGGAGCTTCCTCATGCGTTTTACACCAATATGACCTAAACGGCAGTGCCACAAGAAAGTGGTACTATCATTATCAACTCTACATCTTTTGGCATCAATGTTATGAACATGTGTGTCATCACTATCAAGATTCAATATGAATAAACCCCTCACATTGGGTGCATGACCATAAAAGATATTACTCATATAAATAGAACAACCTTTATTCTCTGATTTAAATGAGTAACCGTCTCGCAATAAACAAGATCCAAATATAATGTTCATGCTTAACGCAGGCACTAAATAACAATTATTCAGGTTCATCACTAATCCCGATGGTAATCGAAGAGAGAGCGTGCCGACGGCGATCACATCAACCTTGGAACCATTTCCCACGCGCATCGTCACTTCATCCTTTGCCAGCCTTCGTCTATTCTGTAGTTCCTGTTTTGAGTTGCAAATGTGAGCAACCGAACCAGTATCAAATACCCAGGCACTACAAGAGAGCTAGTAAGGTACACATCAATAACATGTATATCATATATGCCTTGTTTGTCGTTGGCCGCCTTCTTGTCAGCCAGGTACTTGGGACAGTTCCGTTCCAGTGACCAGTTCCCTTGTAATGAAAGCACTCAGTTTTTGGCTTGGGTCCATGCTTGGGCTTCTTTACAGCAGTAGCAACTGCTTTGCCATCCTTGTTGGTTTTGTAGGAGATATGCCCTAGAGGCAGTAATAACAGTTATTTTGTATCTTCAAAGTTTGTAATGAAAGTTTATGTTCCATGCTATAACTGCAATGATTCTCGAGTCTACAATAACCACGAGGCTTGGAGGGAAACTCATGTGCACATGTGGTATAATAAACGGTAAATTGAATTCTAGTCTAGCCTCTAAGACTAGCTCAAGTATTACATGATGATCCTGTTTTCCTGATCATGGGCATGGCTATGCCGGCAATTTTGAGGATGCGATGTTGGTAGAACACTCGTGTTGAATCGATCCGAATTGATGTTATGCTATGAGATACATTCGTCACAAGTTAATGGTTAATAACACAGAGATGGTTAACGTTTGCATAATTCCTTACACCATGACAGTATCGAGTTTCTTCATGCTTGCTTCATGAACTTTGGGGTTTGTTAAACGTCATCCATAAATGGGTGGCTATTACGGCGGCTTACGGGTTCATGGAAAAGTATGTCAAGTAACTTGATAGCTCAAGATTGGGATTTGCTCCTCCGACGATCGAGAGATATCTCTGGGCCCTCTCGGTGTTACGGTATCCATCATCGTCTGGCCAGACACTTTGTGATTTGATCACGGGGATGCCGGAACATGGGAACGAGAAAAGAGAACAATAGCGACAACGAGGTAACTAGCATAGTGGACAAGTTGTTGATCCACGAGGATGCCTACATGTCTCACCTCGGGTAATTGTAACATATCGCGAAGCAACAGGAATAGCTCACGACAACTAGAGGTTCACTCGAATATTCATTCGTGTGGGTATAGGGGTCAATATGGGTGTCCACGGCTCCGTTGTTGATCATTGATCGGAAGGGGTTCTGGGTCATGTCTATGCTTCACCGAACCTATAGGGTCACATGCTTAAGGGTCATCTATCTGTTGAATACTAGACAGGGAGTCTGAGAGAAAATCACCGAAAAGTTTCGGACACCGGAAAAGTTTCGGACAGCGAAAAAGTTCTGCAGACAGGACACCGGAACAGTTTCGGTAAAACTAACTACTAACAAGTAGTTTCAGGGGATACCATTAAGTCAAATTGGTTTTGGCACATGCCTGATAATTCTTGGAGGGTGCCAGAATCATTGTGGAAACTTCTAGGGATTTTCCGGAAGAAAAACCGGAAATGTTTCGGAGCTGCCGGAACCGCTTCAGATGCTTTTCGCAGATGAAAATCACTATTCAGGAATTGTTCTGGATCGCATTAAAAATTATTTTAGTGGGGTACTATAATTTTTCTAAGCCCACATAAATATTTTTAGTTCGATCAGACGCTGAAAAATGTCGTCGTGAATAGTGAAAGTGCTTTTTGGATATTTATGGAAAAGTACCTTTTTGGATATTTCCAAAAAGGCTTTAGAAGGGATTGGGGAGCAAGGTAGCTCCTCATGGGGGGCCCCCAAGGGTTGGCCGGCCAAGGGTGGAGCTCCACATGGCACCCCTTTCCTTCTTATGATTTTTTATGTGTGACATAAAGTGGGGGTAGTTTGGTATTTTCAAGTCTCAACCCTACCCCTTGGTTTTCCTATAAATAGAGGAGATGTGGGCTGCCATCTCGTCATCCTTGTGTTCTCATACACATGCTTTGCTTTGCAAGCTCTCTCTCTCCCTCCCACGAAAAGAGTCTTTCGTAGAGCCGAAAGGCTGTCTGGGTTCCGACAGGAACTAGTTCTGGACGGCGAAGCCCTGCCGGATAGATGACACCGTATGTGTGCAACCCCGTAGAGAGGTCATAGTTTCGATATTTTGCCCGAGGGGCTGTTCGTGTGTCCTCCCGTAGGGCTGTCCAAGTCTCCATTCGAGTTTCGAGGGTCCTCCCGAAGGGCTGTCCGCGACATCGTTCGGGGGACTGTCCGACCGCCTCCCGAAGGGCTGTCCGACGAGGGAGTACATCCTCGCAGTTGGGAGGTTGTAAAATCCTAGCTGCGGGGATCTGCACCAACGATCTCCATCGACTCTTCTTCCGCTGCGCTTCGAGTCGGTACAAATCAGATCAAACCTTGTATGCACTCTCCATAGTGGTCCTGGGATGCTCGCTATACCGGAAATTTTTGTTTTCTGTCGCGTTCCCCATAAGGTTTTACCCTTCTTGCCCTTGCCCTTGCCATTATTATTGAAACTAGTGGTTTTATTGACCATCAACACTTGATATTCTTTCTAGATTTTAGACTCAACGACTTTTAGCATCGCAAACAGCTCGACGACTGACTTGTTCATCCCGTGCATGTTATAGTTCATCACAAAGCTTTTGTAACTCGGTGGCAGTGATTGAAGAACTCTGTCAGTGATTGCCTCTGGCGGAAGGGCAATTCCCAACTCCGCTAGACGAGTCGAATACCCAAACATTCTGAGTATATGTTCACTGATAGACCCGTTCTCCTCCATCTTGCAAGCATAGAACTTATCGGAGGTCTCATACCTCTCGATTCGGGCATTCTTCTGAAAGATGAACTTCAACTCCTGGAACATCTCATATGCTCCATGACGTTCAAAACGTCTTTGAAGTCCCGGTTCTAAGCCATACAATATTGCACACTGAATTATTGAGTAATCTCCAGAACGTGCCTCCCAAGCGTTCTTAACGTCTTCGGATGACATGTCTTCTGGTTAGTCACCAAGCGGTGCATCAAGGACATATGATTTCTAGGAAGCCGTGAGGATAATCCTCAGATTACGGGCCCAGTCAACAAAGTTACTTCCATTATCTTTCAACTTAGCTTTTTCTAGGAACGCATTAAAATTCAAGGGTGCTGCTGCGCGAGCCATTGATCTACAACATAAATATGCAAAGGTTACTTAGACTATTGTTCAAGATAATGAGTGTAGTTAATCAAATTACTAAAGCCCACTCAAATTGGCATCCCTCAGGTCATCTGAGTGTCACATGATCCAAATTCACCAACTCAAGTCCGATCATCACGTGAGTTGAGGTGGTTTCAATGCTGAACATCATCATGTTGATCATATCTACTATATGACTCATGTTCGACCTTTCGGTCTCTTGTGTTCCGACGCCATGTCTGTACATGCTAGGCTCGTCAAGTTTAACCCGAGTGTTCTGCACGTGCAACACTGGCTTGCACCTGTTGTATGTGAACGTAGAGTCTATCACACCCGATCATCACGTGGTGTCTCGACACGATGAACTTTCGCAACGGTGCACACTCGGGGAGAACACAATTCATCTTGAAATTTAAGTGAGGGATCACCTTATAATGCTACCGTCGTCCTAAGCAAAACAAGGTGCATAAAAGGATTAACATCACATGCAAATCATAAGTGACATGATATGACCATGAACTTGTGCTTTTGATCTCCATCTAGAAAGCACCGACATGATCTCCATCGTCACCGGCACGACACTATGATCTCCATCATCTTGATCTCCATCAACGTGTCGCCATCGGGGTTGTCGCGCCCATCATGCTTCTACTACTATTACTACCGTTTAGCGATAAAGTAAAGCATTACATAGCGCTTAATGATTGACACGCAGGTCATACAAAAATTAAAGACAACCATATGGCTCCTGCCGGTTGCCATACTCATCGACATGCAAGTCGTGATATTCTATACAACACATGATCATCTCATACATCACATATATCACATCATGTGTTTGGCCATATCACATCACAACATACCCTGCAAAAACAAGTTAGACGTCCTCTAATTGTTGTTGCATGTTTTACGTGGCTGCTACGGGTATCTAGCAAGAACAATTCTCACCTACGCATAAACCACAACGGTGATACATAAGTTGATTTTCAACCTTCTCAAGGACCGCCTTTGTCGAATCCGATCCAACTAAAGTAGGAGAAACTTCCACCCGCCAGCCATCTTTTGCAACAAGTTGCATTTGAGGGAACCGGTCTCTCGTAAGCGTACGAGTAATGTTGGTTCGGGCCGCTTCATCCCACAATATCGCTGAACCAAAACACGACCAAGGGAGGAAGCAATATAAGCATCAACGCCCACAAACTCTTTGTGTTCTACTCGAGATCTCATCTACGCATAGACCTAGCTCATGATGCCACTGTTGGGGAACGTCGCATGGGAAACAAAAATTTCCTACGTTCACGCAAGACCTATCCATGGTGATGAGCATCTACGAGAGGGAGAGTGGATCTACATACCCTTGTAGATCGCTAAGCGGGAAGCGTTAAGAAACGCGGTTGGTGTAGTCGAACGTCTTCACGATCCAAATCGCCGAGCGTCCCGCGATCCAATCACGATCCGTCCCGATCAAGCACCGAATGGACGACACCTCCGTGTTCAGCACACGTACAGCTTGATGACGATCTCCGCCTTCTTGATCCAGCAAGAGGGAGCGGAGAAGTAGAAGAGTTCTCTGGCAGCGTGACGGCACTCCGGCGATGGTGGTGGAGCTATTCCGGCAGGGCTTCGCCTAAGCACTGCAGAAATCCGATCTAGAGGAGAAACTATGCACTGGAGGAACGGGTAGCACGTGGCTGAAAATGTAGTGCCAAAACCCCTAAAACCTCCAGTATATATAGGAGGAAGAGAGGAGGACGCTTGGCCCTCAAGATACCAGCCCTTGGTTCGGCCGAATCAAGTGGGAGAGGAGGAATCCTCCTCCAATCCTAGTAGGACTAGGATTCTTCCCTATTTTGCCTTTTTTTCCACCTTATCTCTTTGGGTTTTCTCTCCCAGCCGCATGGGCCTTGTGTGGGACTTCCACCAGACCACTAAGGGCTGGTATTCACTCTACCACAGCCCATGTAGCCTCTTGGGTCGAAATACCCCTCCCGATGGTCTCCCGGTACACTACCGGCACTCCCGGTACACTACCGATGAGGCCGAAACTTTTTCGGCGACCAAAATAGGACTTCCTATATATAAATCTTTACCTCCGGACCATTCTGGAGCTCCTCGTGACATCTGGGATCTAATCGGGGACTCCAAACAATCTTCGGTCACCATCATGCATAACTCTATACTACCAAAATGTCACCAAACCTTAAGTGTGCAGACCCTGCGGGTTCGAGAACTATGTAGACATGACCAAGACACCTCTACGGTCAATAACCAATAGCAGGACCTGGATGCCCATATTGGTTCCTACATATTCTACAAAGATCTTTATTGGTCGAACCTCTATGTCAAGGATTCAGTTAATCCCGTATGATGTTCCCTTTGTTTTTCGGTATGTTACTTGCCCGAGATTCGATCGTCGGTATCTCCATACCTAGTTCAATCTTGTTACCGTCAAGTCTCTTTACTCGTTCCGTAATACAAGATCCCATGACTAACACTTAGTCACATTGCTTGCAAGGCTTATTGTGATGTTGTATTACCGAGTGGGCCCTAAGATACCTCTCCGTCACACGGAGTAACAAATCCCAGTCTTGATCCATGCCAACCCAACAGACACCCTCGAAGATACCTGTAGAGCACCTTTATATCACCTAGTTACGTTGTGACATTTGATACACACAAGGCACTCTTCCGGTGTCCGTGAGTTGCATGATCTCATGGTCATAGAAACATATACTTGACATGCAAAAAATAGTAGCAATAAACTGACACGATCATATGCTACGTTTGTAGTTTGAGTCTTGTCCATCACATTTTTCTCCTAATGATGTGATCCCGTTATCAAATGACATCACATGTCAATGGCTAGGAAACCTTGACCATCTTTGACCAACGAGCTAGTTCACTAGAGGCATACTAGGGACGAAGTGTTGTCTATTTACCCACACATGTAATGTGTTTCCAATCAACACAATTATAACATGGATAATAAACAATTATCATGAACAAGGAAATATAATAATAAGCACTTTATTTATTGCCTCTAGGGCATATTTCCAACAGTTTCTAATAGTAACAATTGCTAGATGAATAGATCATTCAAATACAAAGAAAATGAACTGAAAATAGAACCTTGTACTTGAAGATTAAAACAAAGTCTGTAGTTTGGCCTGGTTGTGTCCCCCAATCCCGATTGAAGCAACGAGCGGAGTCTCAGTCGAGGGCTGTTGCGTCTTCACACAGCGAGGGATCAACGGATCTAGTGAGGTAACTACGTCTATGCCGGTGACGGGCCGCTGGCACGACTACTAGGGCCTTCGTCAATCCCTGATCGCCGCTTGCCGCTCGCCAAACCTAGACGGCAGTTCGATGTCTGTTCATCTGCGATCGCTAGAAGTGACTTGGAGGCCCTGTGCGGTCGCTCACCTAGCTCCCCCTCATTGACGGGCCTAGTTACTACCTTCACAGTGGGTAGTAACGTAGAAATAGTAACATTATGCCTTTCATTTATTAGCTTATAGACCCATCTTGTCTTTATATGTTTTATGTTACTCATCGTATGAATAACTAGCTATGTTACTCAATTTCTCTTTCTTCTTATTAATTAGTTGTCACATCATATTTTTTGATTAGAAGATATCTATGTTACTCTCACCGTGGGTAGTTTTAAAGTAACCACTAATCACCCACCATGGACAAAGTTAATGTACCGCATGGGTGTTATGTTTATCAAGCAGTATATTCACTTTATGATCAAGAGTCTGCACTAAAGACTGCCTCCCTACAAGAGCGGGTACATCGCTCGCATCTATTAATAATGGCTTAATAATGCACATATATATCTAAATAAATTCTAAAATGTATAACTGACAGACCGTTACATCAACAGTATCATGTGGTTGGAGTTGGGAGGAGGCATTTGTCCCCCTCCCCTATCCTATTGTTATATGTCTTTCGTCCAGAATTATTTGTCTCAAAATGAAAAGAAATAGATGTATTTAAATCTAAAATACATGTAGATACATTCATTTCTACGACAAGTAATATGGGATGGAAGAAGTAACTATCTAGCCTAATTTGTGATTAATTAAGTAGCAAATGCACTCATAGTATGCGTGGAGCGAGAAAATTGCTTACGGTTGCTGAGAATGTCATCGAGGCGATGAGGCCTCCAACTTATACGTCCTTGTGTGTCCTCTTTTCTTGCGTCTCAAAGACAATCACGCTCACAGAGCCTCTCTTCTTCTCTCCTCTTCGTGCCTGCTGCTCTGTTCTTACTTTCCATTAACTTCATCCGGACCGTGCAGCTATAATAACTTCTGAATGTTTGAGGTGCACTTTTTGAGTGCTTGCTTCAGAATCTTTCTTATGTTGTTTAGGTTCAGTTGTGTGCAACAGTTCATGTGCGAGCTGGATATATTTGGTAGTAGCTCACTTATAGTTACACTCATCTTTCTAAAAGGGGTAGGATTAGTTGTGTATTTGTTGACATGTGTATGTATGCAAGTACACATTGCGGGTGTGGCGTGCATGTTTCTCAAATGCATGTTTTTTTCGTACCCACAAACATTTTCCATTTTGCAAGCATTTTTTAAATCATAAAACTTTCAACTCACATAAAATTTTCAAATTCAAGATTTTTTTCCAATTTCGTAAACTTGTTTTTATGTTATGAACTTTTTTCAAAGTTGCAAACTTTCACATTCATGAACTTTTTTCAATTTGTGGAGATTTTTTTCCAAATTCATCTTTTTTTTCAATTTGTGAACTTTTTTCACTTACATAATCAAAATCGCCGAACATCCCTAAAAAATACAAGGTTTTAAAATATAAAAACATAGGATTAGTTTCCCGCCTAAACCAGCAGCTACTGGTTTTCAGAACGAGTGAGCAGACTTGACGAACGCTCCGTGTCAAAGTGTTGACCCATCGCACACGCGCGCAACCAATCGGGTGGCCCATCTCCCATTGTAAGCATAGCTGAGCATTTTCGGTTTTGCGCCAGATGTTTTGACCGGTTTCGAGAACCTTTTATAAGGTTCCAAAACCAATGTTTCTTTTTTCATTTTTCTTTTATTTCCATTTTCTTTTACTTTTTTTAAAACATATTTTTTAGAATTTCAGATTTTTTTTGCGGGTAATAACTTATATTACTCAAGCATCAACCATACAATCCTTCTTACATAACTCAATGACAATTGGCAGGAGTTTCAGAAAATGTTCATTCCTTAATTTTGTTCCCATTTTTGAAAAAGTGTAGAGAAGTTCCAAAAAAGTTGTGTTTACAAAAAGAATGATCATAAATTTTACAAATGCTCATCTTTTAAAAGGTTTGCATTTCAAAAAATGCTTTCCATTTCTATTTTGGTTCATAAATTTTACAAATGCTCATCATTTAAAAAAAGGGATTTCTTGCTGAATGTTCATTTTGGTGAAAGTTTTTTTACAAATTCGTTGTCAAGTTTACTTTTGTTTAATTTTTTTTTGAAATTTTCAAATAATTTTCAGAATTTGTAAAGCGGCCTAGTTTTTAAAATTTGTTCATAAATTCGAAAATGTTCAGAAATTTCAAGAAACTATTCTGTTTTGAAAATTTACTCACCAATTCATAAAAATTTCGTGAGTTCACAATTTGTTCGTAAAGTCAAAAATTATGCATGGTCTCAAGTTTTTTCGGAATTTCTGGAAATGTTGTTTTTTATTTTATTAAAAATAGAAAAAGAAATTCGTTATTTCAAAAATTATTTGGAATGTCATAATTTTTTCACAAGTTCAAAAATTGTTCATATTTTTAAAAGTTTATTTGTAATTTTTCTACAAAAATTGTTCGCATATTAAGAAAATGTTTTGATTTCAATTTTTCTCGTTTTGAAATTTTTTTTTGCAAAATAAAAAAATGTCTGAACTGCTTCAAAATATACACTTTAAAAAATGTGCATTTTTTCAAAATATTTACTTCATAATTTCAAAAAATGTTCGTTGCAGTAATTGAATCTGATTTGCTAGAGTTGCACTGTCTCCTTCGCTACAGTAACTAATTACTATTCGCAATAGTAGTGGATTCTAGTTATGTGGCTACGGTTGGTTCTTTAAGTGCACACTGCTCTATAATCAACGACGTTAGCCAGCTCCAGTAGCTAGGAATACGAAATAACCGAGGTGATTCGTCGCTAGCATGCTACGCTCTTTTGTGACTTTTCAGCCCACAGTATCGCTCGATGTGATGTCGTCGACTGGGCTGGTTCAGTCAGGCTGCTTCCGCCTCCTGTGCATGGTGGATGGTGGCCTAGCTAGGAATGGTTCAAAGGGGATATCAGCGATGATATGCAAGGACAAGGGCGGTAAATACATGGGAACTCTGCCATCGTTCTCGAGGGGCTCGTCGATCCTGCGACACTTGAAGCTCAAGGGTGCAAGAAGGCTATGGATTTGGCTACGAATCTTCATATCGACTCGATGTGTATTGCTCAAGCATGCAAGGAGGCTATGGATTTGGCTACGAATCTTCATCTCGACTCGATGTGTATGGAAGTGGCGGCCAATATCACATCCAACACCCCCTGTCGATATGCGACTATCTTGCGAGAGATCAACTTTCAACGGAGTTTGTTCTGAGACGTTAAATTTATCCATGAGAATCGCCAGTTTAATGTTGAGGTCCATAACCTCGCCAAAGCTGCATCATCTCTCTTTACCGGGTGCCATGTTTGGCTCTTAGATTTGGCCAAGATCATTTGTATTCTTATGAACCTTTGCAATTAATAAAGAGTGTTGTGTCTCAGAAGAAAGGCCAAAGTGCGTCAAATTGGGTCTCTCGAGCGAACATGCCTTCCATATTTAGCGTGTATGTCGGGGGATAATGATGTAACGGGTGCCCTCCGACGCGAACACTGGCTTAACTGGGCCGTCACATCTCGGTTTCCACCTAAGATTTTTTTCTTTTGGATTTCCGTTTATCTTTTTCCTTTTCCCCTTTTTGTTTTCTCTCTTTTCTTCTTACTTTGTCACTTTATGTTTTTGCGTATTTCTCCAAATTCACAAACTTTTTGTAAAAAAATTGTGAACATTTTTCTTCATCGAGTTCAAAAAATGCTCTTCAATTTAAAAAATGTTCATCCGGTTTAAATGATCTTCATCGAATTTGTTCATTAAATTAAAACCATTCATCTAATTCAAAACTGCCATTAGAATTCTTAATTTGTCCATCGAACTTAAAAAATGTCAGTATAGTTGAAAGGATCGGTATTGTCGACCAGAGAGGAGGGTAGGGTGGTGAATAGGCGATTAACGATTTTTAACTTCTTTAATCGAATTAAGGTTCAAAAAGAAAACAGGTTGGCTACATATGTAATTAGGTGGACACATAATAATAGCATGCACAAAGCAAAGACACAAAGTAACCGCAAATGGAGTCGATGAAGACGAGGATGTGTTGCCGAAGTTCCCTCCTTTGGGGGAGGTATGTCTCCGTTGAAGAGGTCACAATCATTGTGGAGGCACAATGATTCCCAAGATGTCACTAGGATCATCTTATTCTCCTTACGCCCTCGCACAATGCAAGGTATCATGATTTCACTAGCGGTGCCCTTGAAGGTGGCGATCGGACCTTTACAAATAAAGTTGGACCTATCTTTACAACTTTATTGTAGGATCCAAACACCACCACGAAGTTTCACGACAATGGAATATGGCTTTGAGGTGACCTCTTCCATGTGAGGTGTCCAAATACCTAAGATTAACAAGATCCATAATAAATGTATGGGGCATTCAATTCTCCTTTGGTGGAAGTGTAGATCTAGGTTTCCTCCCTCGATCCCTAACAAATAACAAGTTTGGTTGACTAGGAAAGAAGATCGTAGAAGTTGGAGCTGGAGCAACAATGAAGCATAGCGTGGATGAAGAAGTAAGTCTTCGTGGAGAAGAAGAATCACTATATATAATGGGTAGGTTGATCCAACCGTTATGTTTTGAAAATACTCAAGCGATACTAATGCTAAACACGGGGGAGTTACAAAGACCCATCGAGGACCAGCACAGAACTAGCATGATACTACTGGCGGAGCGACAATATCAACTCAAATAAGTGTTACTACCGCGAATTACAGATGGGTAACAAAGACTCCCATGGTAGTACACGTGGTACAACAGAGTAAGTACTGCACAAGCGGTACTACCGTAGGTGCCAGCGGTACTACCGCCAAATACCAGAGGGCAACAGTGACCCTCACAATAGTACGCGCGACACACTAGCGAAAGTACCGCACAATGACGCACTTGTAGCTTCCTTTCAATGAAAGCACCAATCTCGGTGTGCAAATCGCTGACCTCAGGAAGGGGGGGGGGCGAGCTGTGAGATCGGATTGATGGGTAACAGGAGATAGGGAACATGAGGTTTTTACCCAGGTTCATGCCCTATCTATGGAGGTAAAATACTATGTCTGCTCTTGTTATATTATTGGTGTATCAAGTACAGAATTGATCTACCTTGAGATCATATGTTTGTGGTCTAAACCCTAGGCGTGATGATGATGGGTATCCTTACGGGCTAAATCCTCTGTTTCTATAGGCACTGGGGATATTTAGGGTTACATGAATGTCGGTTACCATCTACGGATTACATAGCGAACACACCTTCCCTTCTTGGAGTACACGCTAAGTCTTCGGTAAAATCCGATGTGCTCACGCCCCGTCCTAGGGCGTCCAATGTCCTTCCTTCTGGATCAGCTCGATTGGAACTCCCTGGTCCAGGACTCCCTCACCATGGGAGCGAGTGGTACTAATTCAAGTTACCATAGGGAAACAGAGACCCTCATGGTAGTAGACACGATACAACCACGGAAGTACCATACCAACGATACTACCACTTGGTAAATAGCAGTAAGGCCCAAACACAACAGAAGGAATACATGCACCAAAGTTGGGGAATGTATTGTGGGTGTAAATACGTTGTGTACGTGTTCAATCTATCCATACCTTCTGATGCGGATCCCCTCTTGATACACCAAATACCAGAGGGCAACAGAGACCCTCACAGTAGTACGCGCGACACACTAGCGGAAGTACCGCACAATGACACACTTGTAGCTTCCTTTCAATGAAAGCACCAATCTCGGTGTTATAATCGACAGACCTTGGGTAGGGAGAGGGGGGCGAGCTGTGAGATCGGATCGATGGGTAACAGGAGACAGGGAACATGAGGTTTTTACCCAGGTACATGCCCTCTCTATCAAGGTAAAACCCTATGTCCAGCTCTTGTTATATTATTGCTGTATCATGTAAAAAATTGATCTACCCCAAGATCATATGTTTGTGGTCTAAACCCTAGGGGTGATGATGATGGGTATCCTTTACGGGCTAAATCCTCTGGTTTTTATAGGCACAGGGGATATCTAGGGTTACATGAATGTCGGTTACCATCTACGGATTACACACCGAATGTACCTTCCCTTCTTGGAGCACACGCCAAGTCTTTGGTAAAATCCGATGTGCTCACGCCCCGTCCTAGGGCCTCCGATGTCCTTCCTTCTGGATCAGGTCGACTGGAACTCCCTGGTCCAGGACTCCCTCACCATGGGAGCGAGTGGTACTAATGCAAGTTACCATAGGGAAACAGAGACCCTCATGGTAGTAGACACGATACAACCACGGAAGTACCATACCAACGATACTACCACTTGGTAAATAGTAGTAAGGCCCAAACACAACAGAAGGAATACATGCACCAAAGTTGGGGAGTGTATTGTGGGTGTAAATACGTTGTGTACGTGTTCAATCTATCCATACCTTCTGATGCGGATCCCTTCTTAATAGTACGCATCCCCTTCGACTCGGATCAAAAGAAAAGAAAAGCCAAAATACCCGTCTTCGCTCTTTTCCTAACCGAGGGGAATCAAATAGTCTTGTGGCATAGATATGAATCTCTGAAATGTTCAATGCACACGGTTTGTACGCAAAACATATTGTTAACAACACAAACACCAATTAGAGGGAGACATGCCCTTTCGATAGAAAAATGTTCATCACATTTGAAAATGTATTTTTTGAATTGATCATATTTAAAAATGCTCATCAATTCCATTTTCTTTTCTTTAATTCAATGAATTTTCATAAAATTCAAAAACTTTCATCAAATTCACTTTTTCCCTCAAGTACAAAATTTGTCATAAAAAATTCAAAAATGTTCATCAAATTAGAAAATGTTCATTTTTCAAAATCATGAGCAAATTTTTAATTGGACAACATTATTTGTATTCGTGAATATATTTTTGGAATCATCGACAATTTTTGAACTTAAAGACCTTTTCAAAACACAAAACTTTTTAAAGAAGCAAAAAAGTAAAATAGAAAATAAGTGAAAAAACGAAAAAAGGGCGAGCCCCGCCCGGCTCCTGGGCCGGCTCTAGTCCGCGCGTCGAGGGACGAGGTGTGTATGTTTTGAGTGGTTTTTGGTAGGATCCTATTCGGCATGTGGGCCGCTGGTTAGCGACCGAACGTGCGCCTCTGTATCCACGGCCGACCGAACATAGCTCGTTTCTTATTATTTTTCCATTCATCCTTTTTCTCTTTTATCATTTTCGGATATTTTTATTCCAAATTTATTTTTTTCTTTTCTTTTTTTCGCTTTTAACTGCGTGAACGTTTGGTTAAATAATGAAATATTTTGGAGATAATGAACATATTTAAAATTCATGAAAATTGTTTATGAAATCCTGAGAATTTTTAAAATTTATGAACATTTGTTTACAATATTATGAACATTTGTTTTCAAACTCATGACAACTTTTTTTGAATTGGTGAACATGTTTGAATTGATCTTTTGTTTTACATTTGGGAACAATTTTCGAAGTCTGGGACATTTTTTGACTTTTGGAAACATGTTTTAGAAAATCATGAACATTTTTTCAAATTCGCACCATTTTATGAACACATGAACTTTTTTTTTGGCCAGCATATTATGTATCAAATTGTGAACTTTTTTTGTATATGCGAGCACTTTTTAAAAATCATGAACATTTTTTGAATTTATTAACAGTTGGGTTGAAACTTTTGAACATCGTTTTCACACTCGTGAAAAGTTTTAAATATATGATATTATTTAAATCATGAACATGTTTTAAGTCCATGAACATTTTATGATTTATTGAATATTTGTTTTCAAAATCCACGTATTTTGAAATTTTGAAACTTTTTGTTATCCCGAAATAATTTAAAGGAGAACGAAATAAAAACAGAAAAATCAAAAAGAAAACGAGAAAGGGCTTGCCCAAATCCGAAAATGGACGGACCAAAACTGGCGCGCCGTGGGAAGGTCACCAGTGCGCACGGTGCCAGATAGGAGCTCTCATCGGAGACCTGAGTCCACTTAAAATGTAGGCTTTATATATTCGCACCCAACAGTCCAACACTAAATTTTGAACATGAGACATGGAGCAACTAATCAAGGAGTGCTCCTTGTGGAGCCCCGGTAAGGGTCACTTGCTCTCGGCTGGGAGTATGCCACTTTGTGCGGTCTCAGCTGTCGCCACATGTCGCACTCTAAGCGCTTCCTTCGAGTTTTTTTTATCTGCACGCGTTTTTGGTTCTTAGATTTATTTATTTTGTTTTTCTGGCTTTTTGGTTTTTCCTGGCGTTTCTTAGGTTTTGGACACAAAAAAATTGGAAAGAAAATTTGATGCGAAAAAACTTACTGTATTTCCTTTTTCTTTTCCCTTTTGTGGGAGACACATTGTCGTGGGAACGAGTCTGACAATAGAAGATAGGGGTATTGAAAGTAGAGGGCAGAGTCCTAGCTAAGGCGAGGGTGTACACACGGATGTATGAGTTCAGGCGGTAACAACCCTACGTCTCAGTGCTCAGGAGCTTTTGCCGTGTGGAGAGTGGAGTTACAAAGGTTGCGAACCCTTGTGCCAGAGGGGAGGGGTGGCTTATATAGAGTGCGCTGCCCCTCATAAGTGTGAGGCATCCAAGGGCCCGATCGTGGGTATAAAGACGAGCGTTACTGGTAACGTACATCGTAGCTGCTATTAATAATGACTGGTCTAACGCCTTCCTGTTGGCCTCCTAGGGTGGCTTCTGGTCTTCTGGCGTTGATGGGAAGCGAGGTCTTCCGAGTGACAGGGGACTATCGAGTGGAGGAAGAAGCCTCCGAGTGGATTGGTTGTCGAGTGACTTGAGCGCCATGGTGAATCCAGTCGGAATCTTTCTTATGATCTTTAAGTCCTCCAATGCAGTGTCCTTAGGTAGGGTATGTAGGTTAGGCCTAGGACCCTACCCTAGGTACATATCCTCGTCATTATCCCCTGAATGGATCAGGGTTCGAGTGGTGAAGGGGAGTATCGACGCCAATTCAGAACAAGGCACCAAATCTTCCGGATGATGTTCGGGGCTTCAACGAAACTTGCGTCGAGTGAACTCTTCGTCATTCCCCCGGATAGATTCAGTCTTGAAAGTGTCCGAGTGAATGTTCAATGCCAACTTTGTTCCGAGTGATCCGAAGAGATCTTTGGAGATGACGGGTCGGTCTGTCAGGCCCGGATCTTGCGGGATACGAAAATTTGGGAAGCGTGCGCGTCTGCGATGATGATGCCACATCTGGAGTGAGTGAGGGCATGACGCCTCGATTCCCACGCTGCTCTTTTCGCCACGTTCAGGGCGCCATCTGCGGTTAGGATATGCGGGGATCTCGCAGGCCCACACGCTAGTGAGACACTCAACGGGGTATAAATCCCGAGGACCGCGGTTTGCACAATACCTTTCCCCAAATCCCCTCTCTTCCTCCGCCTCCTCGGACTCCAGCGCACTGCTTTGTCTTGCTCCGACGAGCTCTGCTGCCGCGATGACAAAGGGAGCGAGCGAGAAGCTAGAGCGCGCCAAGAAGGGGGCCATGAAGGGCAAGGCCAAGAAGCCCTCGACCGCTCGGTTCACTGCGCCGGCGGGGTGGATCCAGGGGGACTTTCTCCCATCGACAGTCATCGCCGCGGTGTCCAGAACTTCATCACTGATGGGCTCATGGTGGACGGCTCTTGGAGGCTATCGGAGGGAGAGCGCGAGCCCAAGCCGCGCGAGGGGGAGCGAGTTCTTCTCCTCTCCCACGTCGAAAGAGGTTTCTCCGTGCCCCCCATCCATTCTTTAGAGGGTTTTTGAACTTCTTCGGAGCTCGGATCCATCACTTTCCATCAAATGCCATCTCCTACTTGTCTGCTTTCATCATCCTGTGCGAGTGCTTCTTGGGCTGCCCTCCTCACTAGGGTCTGTTCAAGCACATTTTCACTGTCAGATCTCAGTCGGTGAAAAAAGCCAACCTTGAGGATGATAAAACTCATGTAGTCCAGCTGTGCGGGGTTTTAAGAATTCATAAGAGGGCTCGGAATTCTTTTACTTCTATGACTTTTCCTGAATCTGTGAGCGGTTGGCAGTCGACATGGTTTTATTGCAAAGATATAGCTTCTCCCAATATGTCGACTGACCTTTCCCCTTTTACATCTGATCATCCTGTTGTCCCCAAGTCCCTAAAGGTGTCAGAAGGAGAAAAGGTCCAAGTGGGAATCTTGGTGGACGCCGTAGTGAAACTTATCCGTGGCGGAGTGACTGGTATGGATCTCGTGGAGACATTCCTCAGTCGACGGATCCAGCCGCTCCAGGCCAGGGACCACACTATGTGGCATTATGCAGGTCCTGGAGACTCGACCCGGACACAGCTAGAAGAGGTTTCGCAAGCAACTGTCGAGCAGTGGCTTTGCAGTATCATCAGAGCTTGTGACAATCCCCTGGGAGCCAAGAGGATCCAATCCTACTCAGCCGAGAATCCGCCAAAGAACCTGGTAAATTTCACCTTGTCGATTGGCACACTATGATGTCGAGTGGTTGCTTAATTTGTTGACCGACTTCATTGTTTGAACCATGCAGGAGCGGATGCACATGTACTCGCCCGTGCCCAACGGGAACCAGCCTGAAGACGGTGAGGAAAGCGAGGGTGGTAGCGTGGACGTTGACTACTCTTACGACAATGAAGATGAATATGAAGACTCGTGCAAGAACGAGGAGGAGGTCGAGTCTCCTCCACGCACCGAACACCGCTCCAAGTACCGCCAGGACCCTACAACCGCCGCAGGCAAGGCCCTGGCTCCGAGTGATAAAAACCCGAAGCGGAACCGACCCTCGAGTGTCGAGTCGAGTGCACGATCAGCGAAGCAACCCAAGCCCAACACAGCAAAACCTCGCAAAGCTCTGCCCCGCATGTAGATGGAAGTGCCTGTCGTCTCCACGTAAGTATTTACTTTCATCTTTCATTGTCGACTGTGACTTCGAATTCTTGTTGACCGAGTGGCATTTGATCTACCAAAGCCGCTACCTCAATGACGTCGCCTCCACGGGACAGAGAGGGGCCAATGGACGTAGATACTGCTGATGCGTCCACTTCTCACAGAGGTAAACAAATCTTTACCCAGTTCTGCTTCTCGAATGGGATTCGTCGATTGCAAGAGTTAACATTGCCGATTGATATCTGCAGAAATCATTCAACTCGAAGATGATGAGGAACAACCTCAGGGTACGAGAGGTGAAGGTGAAACCTTAAGCACCCCATGCGTATGCACCCGAAGAACTCCGACAACACAGACGCCTCAGCGGTCGACTGCTGGATCCTCCCAGGGGATAAGTGACTCGACACAGGTCAGGATCGAACTCGCGGTACCGCCGTCGAGCGCTCCACCAGTTGTTTCAACTATCGTGACGTCGACTCCAGCCAGACCACCTCAGACTACTCCAATTATCCCCGCCGCAGTGTTGATCCCACCGATGACTGCCTTTCCTCTGCATCGTGTCCCGGAAGACCAAACCGGAGCCGCGAAGGAAGCCATGATCCAGGCGAAACATATGATGTTGCACACCAAGGAGGCGTACGAGGCCAGCAAGTTGGCTTACGATGCCAGCATAGCGCTCGCACCAATGTCCGAGTAAGTTCGATTATAAGTGTATTTCTGATTGAATTCCTGTCTTCTTTGATTGTACACCCACTGGATGTTTTCCACTTGTAGGACATTTATAGGTTCTTCACTTGAATAGATCAGGTCGTAATCGAGTAGATTTCGGTTCAGTGGGGGCACACTGAGTGCACCCACTGGGTGTAGTCCCAAGACCGCTGTCGAGTGCTTGCACTGGCAGGGGTCTTAGAGCTTGTCATATGCGGAATACGTTTGCCACTCGACATGTCGAGTGGACTTCTTGCCCTTCGCCGCACCACTCTGAAGCTTCCTTGTAGGTTTCATGGATGTTATTTTCATCAACCATGATATGGCGCTACTCCAAGGGTGCGTAGTGGGGTGGCGGGTCACTCGACAGATCGAGTGATAGATGGTCCAATGGGGGCACTCTGTGTGCACCCACTGGGTGTAGTCCCCGAGACCGCCGTCGAGTGCTTGCACCGGCAAGGGTCTTAGGAGAGACGATATTCGTATGCTTGCACATGTTTTTATTTCTATTTTTTGCCACTCGACAGATTGAGAGTTAGCAGATCCAGTGGGGGCACGCTGAGTGCACCCACTGGGTGTAGTCCCCGAGACCGCCATCGAGTGCTTGCACTGGCGGGGGTTTGATAGAAACCGTCGTATGCTCAGACAGGGCAGACCTTGTCAAGTGTTTTAAGGAGCTAGTGGGGGCACGCTGAGTGCACCCACTGGGTGTAGTCCCCGAGGCTACTGTTGATCGTAGACGATGAGCAGTAGTCTTAAGAACTTGAACTTAGGGTTTTTGTTGTACACGGAGTACGTTTACCACTCGACATGTGGAGTGGACTTTTTTTTGCCTTAGCTATCCCACACCGAAGTTACCTTGTAGGTGGTTTCATGGACATCATTTCATCAACCATGATATGACGCTACTTCAAAGGTGTGGAGTGGGGTGGCGGGTCACTCGACAGATTGAGTGTTAGCAGGTCCAGTGGGGGCATGCTGAGTGCACCCACTGGGTGTAGTCCCCGAGACCGTCGTCGAGTGCTTGCACTGGCGGGGGTCTAATAGGGACCATCTTGAACACAGAGTTCTTTACGGTATGCACAGTATGTGTGCCACTAGACATGTCAGGGTGGACTTTTTGCCTGAATTCTTCCTCTCCTGAACGCAGGTTTCATGGATATCATTTCATCAACCATGACATGACACTATTTCAGGGGAGTGGGGTGGGCGGGTTCCGCCATCCAGTTGACTGTTCTTGACCTTCTGCACTCGGGAGTGGAGGTGTTTCCTATCGACTGGATTTCTTCTTTGTTGATTTCAGAGGGCTTGTGAACTTGGCGCGTAGTACAGGGACCTTGAGGAGGAAAGGAACCAGCTATGAGTGGACTTGGAGGTCTCCAACAACAGTTTGGAGCGTGTGCGGACTGAACTGAAAACTCTGGGAGGTAACTTCTGTTGACCCACTGCATTCTTATCCTCACTTTCCATGCTTTGAACCGAGTGCTTTCGCTCAAACAGATGCACGTGATGAAAATCGTCGACTCCAAGCGTGACTCAACAATGCTATTTCTTTAGATACCATGAAGAAGGCATTGGAGGACAAATACAAGGCGCTTGCTGATGCTCAACGGGTGGCGAGGGAGAAGACTGAATCTGCTGAGCAGAAACTGGCCGCTGCCAAGAAGATGGAGGAAGAAAATTCCAAGCTAAAGCAGGAACGGGGAGAGCTCATCAAGAGGACTGAGCAGCTGACCAAGAGGAGCAACGACTTGGAGAAGCACTTGGGGGAGTTCGCGAGAAAGATGTACATCATGCTCGACGGTAACCATCTTTGTCGATTGAATTTCATTAACTTTGCCGACTGCGTTTCATTGAACCTCCTCCCATTTGTCCTTCCAAACAGAATTCTACCAAGATTTTGAAAAGGAGACCGAAGAAATCGAGCCCAATCTGGATCCCACCAAGTCGCCTGTTGGTGACGAAGTGGCCAAGAACATGTTCTGGCTCAACGTTAGACTCCAGGGCATCCAAGCATATATCCTCCGACTGAAAGCTGCGATGGAGAAGATTGACAAGGAGCTGTGGCCCGAAGATACCCTCCAGATTGATCTTGCATCCATGATGGCCCGCCTTAATGATCTTCCCAGTCGAGTGCAGGCTTGGAAGAAGTCAGGCGCCCACTGTGGAGCTGACGTGGCGCTCTCCCTTGTTAGAGTCCATTGAAGGAGGCAAGGGAGGACAAGTTGAAGGAGCTCCGAGTGATGAACAAAAAGAAGCTTCAGTTTGAAGATTTCATGGAGACCTTCATTGACGCAACCACGAGGATCATAGATGGGATCGACTTGGACACATTCGTCGAGCCAGCAAGCCTGTCGGGTGCTTGAAAACATGATTCTTGAGAAACAAAACTTTATTTGCCTCGGTATGCCGAGTGGAATTGTACCAGCTTTAAAACTTCATTCAGGCCTTAAGCCTAAGCACGTTTGTTTGCTCGTGAAACATTTATACGCGATGGAACTTTTGAATTTATCTGCATTTGACTTTCAATCATTTGTTCGATCAAATCTGCTTTCGATTTAGGCGAAAGCTGGTTCGCAGCTAAGCCTCTGAGTGTGAGGATTGCCCAACGCTTGGAGAAGTTTTGAACTTAAGCGAAATCTGGTTTGCATATAAGTTGCCGAGTGAGTATATAGTAAACCACTCGGAATTTATTTTTTTCTTAGGCGAAAGCTGGTTAGCAATTAAGCCCCCGAGTGTGAGGATTGCCCAACACTCGGGGTAGTTTTTGAACTTAGGCAGCTAAGTTGCCGAGTGAATGGATTGCTATCCACTCACCAGGGTTTTTAACTTAGGTGAAAGCATGTTCGCAGCTAAGCCTCCGAGTGTGAGGATCGTTCAACACTCGGAGTAGTTTTGAACTTAGGCGAAGGCTGGTTCACAGCTAAGCCCCCGAGTGTGAGGATCGCTCAACACTCAGAGGAGTTTGCACTTAGGCAAAGACTGGTTCACAGCTAAGCCCCCGAGTGTGAGGATCGCTCAACACTCGGAGTAGTTTTGTAATTTGGCAAAGACTAGTTCGCACCTAAGACCCCGAGTGCGAGGATCTCTTGACACTCGAAGCAGTTTTGAACTTAGACGAAGACTGGTTCATAGCTAAGTTTCCGAGTGAATGGACTACTATCCACTCGGCAGGGTTTTTAACTTAGGAGAAAGCATGTTTGCGGCTAAGCCTCCGAGAGTGAGAATTGCTAAACACTCGGAAAGGTCCCAAATGATAAATTACTTGATCGGAATCGATGAAAAGGCTGCGGAAGTCAAACTTGCATATATGACATGATCTGAAATACTTTTAGTACATCAAAACCACTATGTTCTTAAGTATAGAAACGTCGGAGCAAATCTGCGTTCCAGGCCCTCGGCTCATCAATCTACTTCTTGAGGTTGTACAAGTGATAAGATCCATTGTTCAACACCTTGGTGATGACAAAGGGACCCTCCCACGCAGGAGCGAGCTTATGGGGTCACGTCTGATCCACCCGGAGCACCAAATCCCCCTCATGAAACGACCGACTCTTAACATTTTTCGCATGGAAGCGTCGCACATCTTGCTGATAAGTTGCAGTCCGGATCAGAGCCATCTCTCGCTCTTCTTCCAGGAGATATACACCATCCTGTCTTGCTTGTTTAGCTCCAGCTTCAGGGTAAAGGTCCACTCGGGGAGAGTTGTAAAACAAATCACTCGGCAGGACAGCTTCAGATCCATAGACCAGGAAAAAGGGAGTTCGCCCAGTTGACCGATTAGGCGTTGTTCTTAAGACCCATAAAACAGATGGCAACTCCAACACCCAGGCTTCGGCAGCATGTTCCAGGTCGCGCATGAGACGAGGCTTCACACCTTGCAGGATGAGGCCATTGCTCGCTCGACTTGACCATTGGTTTGAGGATGTGCTATAGAAGCATAATCCACCCGAGTGCCTTGAGAGGTGCAGAAGTGTCTGAATTCTTCCGAGTCGAAGTTGGTGCCATTATCCGTGATGATGCAGTGAGGAATCCCATACCGGAAGATTATTTCTCTCATGAATTTGACCGTCATACGAGAGTTCAGTTTCTTAATCGGCTTGGCCTCAATCCATTTTGTAAACTTGTCGACTGCAACGAGCAGATGAGTGAATCCGCCTTGTCCAGTCCGGAAGGGACCAACCATATCTAGACCCAGACAGCAAACAGCCAAGCAAGAGGGATTGTTTTTAGAGCAGACACATGCTTGTGAGATAAGTTTGCATAGAACTGGCATCCTTCATAGTGATCGACAATGTCCTTGGCCATCTCATTAGCACGTGTCCAGAAGAAACCAGCTCGGTAGGTTTAGCAACGATTGTTTGCGAGGATGCATGATGGCCGCAAGTTCCTGAGTGAATTTCATCCAGGATCATTCGACCTTCTTCAGGAGAAATGCATCGTTGCGTTACACCGGTCACGCTTTCTCTGAACAGCTGATCTCCGAACACAGTAAAAGCTTTCGACCTGCACACAATCTGTCGTGCTTCAGTCTCGTCTTCAGGGAGTTCTTGTCCAAGGATATATGCAATATAAGGCACTGTCCAGTCGGGAATAACGACCAGAACTTCCATGACTAAATCAATAACTGCAGGGACATCGACTTCAGTCGGATCGATGGAGCTCATAGCTTGTGAGGGCTGTTCGGTGAAAGGATCTTCTTGAACTGAAGGAGTGTGGAGATGCTCTAAGAACACATTGCTGGGGACAGGCCGTCGAGTGGATCCAATCTTTGCTAGATCATCAGCTGCTTGATTCTTCACTCGGGGAACATGATGAAGTTCCAGACCTTCGAATTCCTTCTCGAGCTTTCTAACAGCACTACAGTATCCAGTCATAGAGGGATTTCGAACGTCTCACTCTTTCATTACTTGATTGACCACCAAATCTGAGTCGCCATAAACCATCAGGTGCTTGACGCCGAGTGAGATAGCCATGCGCAACCCATATAAAAGTGCTTCATATTCTGCTTCGTTGTTTGAGGAATCAAAGTGGATCTGCAAGACATAACTGAGTTTTTCACCTTTTGGAGATACCAAGACAACGCCAGCACCGGACCCATTCAACATTTTAGAGCCGTCAAAGAACATGGTCCAGTGTGCCGAGTGAACCTGGATTGGTTGTTGCTGTTCAATCCACTCGGCCATAAAATCTGCAAGTGCCTGAGACTTGATCGCTTTCTTGGCTTCAAACTTGATGTCAAAGTAAAGGAGTTCGATTGCCCACTTAGCCACTCGACCAGTTGCGTCACGATTGTTGAGAATCTCGGATAACGAAGCATCATTGATGACTGAAACCGAGTGGCCTTGAAAATAATGTGCTACCTTCTTCGCTGACAGATAAATGCCATAGAAAAGCTTCTGGTAATGTGGGTACCTCTGCTTCGAAGGGGTTAACACTTTAGAATATAGTATACTGGGTGTGGAACTTTGTAGGCCTTGCCTTCCTCTTCCCGCTTGATAGTCAGAACTGTACTGACGACCTGATTGGTGGCCGCAATGTACAGGAGCAAAGGCTCTTTGCTGCGCGGAGCAGCGAGCACCGGCTGGGTTGAAAGCAGGGCTTTGAGCTTGACAAACGCTGCTTCAGCTCAGGAGTCCACTCGAACGTGTCAGACTTCTTCATCAGTCGGTATAGAGGCAGTGCCTTCTCATCGAGACAAGAAATGAATCGACTCAATGCCGCCAAGCAACTTGTGAGCTTCTGAACATAGTGCACTTGCACGAGACTCTTCATTCGGGTTATGGCGCTGATTTTCTCAGGGTTGATGTCGATCCCTCACTCGAAAACGAGGAAACCAAGTAACTTGCCGCCAGGGACACCAAAAGTACACTTAGCCAGATTCAGCTTTATATCGTACCTCCTCATATTGGCGAATGTTTTGGCCAAGTCACCCAGTAGGTCGGAACCTTTGCGGGACTTGATGATGATATCATCCATGTATGCCTCGACGTTCCGAGGTATCTGGTCGAGTAAACATTTCTGAATCATGCGCATGAAAGTAGCACCATCATTCTTCAAACCGAATGGCATGATGATGTAGTACAAACACCCCGAATGGGGTGATGAAGGCTGTTTTTATTTCATCTGGGCCAAACAGACGGATCTGATGGTAACCGGAGTAAGCATCCAGAAACGACAAACGCTCGCACCCTGCAGTCGAGTCAACAATCTGATCTATGCAGGGGAGCGGAAAATGATCTTTCGGGCAGGCCCGATTGATATGCTTGAAGTCGATACACATGCGTAGCGACTTGTATTTCTTGAGGACCATGATGACATTCGAGAGCCACTCGGAGTGGTAAATCTCCCGAATGAACCTGGCTTGCAAGAGACGAGCCACCTGTTCGTCGATTGCTTTACGCTTATCTGCCGCCGATCGATGCAAATGCTCCTTAACCGGTTTGGCCTTCGGGTCAACTCTCAGTCGGTGCTCAGCCAGCTCCCTGGGAACCCCCGGCATGTCAGCAAGCTTCCATGTGAAGATGTCCCAGTTCTCACGGAGGAACTGGATGAGCTCGGCTTCCTATTTGCTGTCAAGTGTTGACGATATATTGGTCGGCGCGGCAGTTGAATCTGTCAGGTGAATGTGTACTTTCTTCACTTCCCCTACCGACTGAAATGCTGACTCGGAAGCAGGCTTCTTAGCGCATAACAAATCAGCAGGGTCAACGCTCTTCTTGTATTCTTCCAGCTCGACCATGGCCATCTGATGATCGGCGATTTTGGAGCCCTGCTAGAGGCACTCCTCAGCTTGCTGTCGATTGCTGGTGACCGTGATCACACCCTTGGACCCTGGCATCTTCAACTTGAGATACACATAAAATGGACGGGCCATGAAACGAGCATATGCGGGCCGACCCAGAATGGCATGATATGCACTCTGGAAATCCACGACTTCAAACGTCAACTTTTCCTTTCGAAAATGTCTATCTGTTCCGAATGTCACATCCAATGCAATCTGGCTGAGTGACTTGGCCTTCTTCCCTGGGATGACTCCATGAAATTGCATGTTGCTCTCACTGAGTTGGGACATCGGAATGCCCATCCCTTTAAGGGTATCTGCGTAAAGGATGTTCAGGCCGCTGCCACCGTCCATGAGGACCTTGCGGAGTCGAGTGCCTCCCACAACCGGATCGACTATCAAAGCCTATCGACCGGGAGTGTCCACATGAGCGGGATTATCTGATTGATCAAATGTGATGGCATACTGAGACCACTTGAGGTAGGTGGGAGCTGAAGGCATAACCATGTTGACTTCTCTGTTTATGACCTTCAATCGACTCTTGCTTTCAACATCAGAAAAAATCATCAGAGTTGCAGTGACATCAGGAAACGTTTCTTTGTCTTCATCATCCTTCTCAGGAGTCTTCTCACTCGACGGAGTCTCTTTGAACTGCTGAATCAACAGTCGACACCACCGAGTGGTATGGTTGGGTAGTGTCAAGTTGCCTTCTTCGTCTTTCCTCGTGTTGATTGCACACTGTTGATCCAACACATCGGTTCTTGATTGATTCTTTCCTTTATTGGGGTTAAATTGTCCCTTGGACTTCTCCTTGTTCTTTCCTTGAGTCGCCAGAGCGGCTTCCTCTGCCTGGACAGGGCCATCAACCTTCCGCTTCTGTTTCCGACTAGAATAACCACCAGCATCGTTGTCGACTGCCTTTCCTTTACCGCTACGGAGGCGGTCTTCTTCTTCACCGTTGGCGTACTAAGTGGCGATTTCCATCATTTTACTCAATGAGATGTCGCATGTTTGCCCAAACTTTGGATAGAGCTCTATGTATTTCACTCCAGCCTTGAAAGCACAAACAGCATGATGTTCAGAAACATTTTCCACTGTATGATGCAGAGTGGACCAGCGCTGAATGTAATCCCTCAAGGTTTCATTGGACTTCTGAACACAATGCTGCAAGTCAATTAGTCTAGTAGTACGCTTGCACGTGCCCTCGAACGTTCTGACGAACACTCGGGCGAGATCCTCCCAGCAATGTATGCTAGACAGAGCCAAGCAATTCAGCCACACACGAGCCGAACCATCCAACATCAAGGACAAATGTTTCATTGCGATGTTATCATTGCCACCACCAATCTGAACGGCCACTCGGTAGTCGTCCAACCATGTCTCTGGCTTTGACTCGCCAGAAAACTTACCGATCCCAGCTGCCAACCTGAAGTTGGGGGGAATCTCCGTAGAACATATGGCCCTGCTAAAGCACTCGGGGCCAGAAACAACAACTGTGCTGCCACTCGGAAAATCTCGTACCCATCTCTATGGGCTCTGCCTCTGTCGACCCGCCTCCGAGTGAGGAGATCTCGAGCATCAAATCCTGCATTCTGCTCATCACCGAACAAGCGCCTTTCGTCCTGAGGACCATCGCGCGGAGGAGTGGGCACTCGACGGTGGTCATCACGGTGAAACTGATCTCTGAACTAATCTTCACGAAAACCTCCGCCCCTTCAGCACAAGGGCGAACCAGGGCTGTGTGCCGACTGAACAGTCTCTACCTTTGGTGAATTACTGTGAATCCTATTACACGACTGCGAAACAACAGAATTCTTACATTGTGCTGCATCGAGCAATGCTCTAATCTGCAACATGTTAGAAATATGCCCTAGAGGCAATAATAAAATGGTTATTATTGTATTTCCTAGTTCATGATAATTGTCTGTTGTTCATGCTATAATTGTGTTAACCGGAAACCGTAATACATGTGTGAATACATAGACCACAACGTGTCCCTAGTGAGCCTCTAGTTGGCTAGCTCGTTGATCAATAGATGGTCATGGTTTCATGACCATGGACATTGGATGTCGTTGATAACGGGATCACATCATTAGGAGAATGATGTGATGGACAAGACCCAATCCTAAGCATAGCACAAGATCGTGTAGTTCGTTTGCTAAAGCTTTTCAATGTCAAGTGTCGTTTCCTTAGACCATGAGATTGTGTAACTCCCAGATACCGTAGGAATGCTTTGGGTGTGCCAAACGTCACAACGTAACTGGGTGGCTATAAAGGTACGCTACGGGTATCTCCAAAAGTGTCTGTTGGGTTGACACGAATCGAGACTGGGATTTGTCACTCCGTGTGACGGAGAGGTATCTCTGGGCCCACTCGGTAAGACATCATCATTATGAGCTCAATGTGACTAAGGAGTTAGTCACGGGATGATGTATTACAGAACGAGTAAAGAGACTTGCCGGTAACGAGATTGAACAAGGTATGGGGATACCGACGATCGAATCTCGGGCAAGTACCATACCGATAGACAAAGGGAATTGTATATGGGATTGATTGAATCCTTGACATCATGGTTCATCCGATGATATCATCGTGGAGTACGTGGGAGCCAACATGGGTATCCAGATCCCGCTGTTGGTTATTGACCGGAGAGGTGTCTCGGTCATGTCTACGTGTCTCCCGAACCCGTAGGGTCTACACACTTAAGGTTCGATGATGCTAGGGTTATAGGGAAATAGTGTACGTGGTTACCGAAGGTTGTTCAGAGTCCCGGATAAGATCCCGGACTTCACGAGGAGTCCCGGAATGGTCCGGAGACGAAGATTGATATATAGGAAGTGAGGTTTTGGTTATCGGAAGTGTTCCGGGTGTCTCCGGTAGTGTACCGGGACCACCGGAAGGGTTCCGGGGGTCCACCAAGTGGGCCCACCTGCCCCGGAAGGTTCCATGGGCCAAGAGTGGGAGGGATCCAGCCCCTAGGTGGGCTGGTGCGCCTCCCATCCCAGCCCAAGGCGCAGCAAGGGTGGAGGGGGGCAAACCCTAGGCTTAGATGGGCCTTAAGGCCCACCCTAGGGCGCCTCCACCTCTCCTTGCCCTGGCCACCGGCCAGATGGGTTTCTGGAGGCTGCTGCTACCCCTAGGGTGGAACCCTAGGGCGCAGCACCTCTCCTCCCCTCCTCCTATATATAGTGGAGGTATTTGGGGCTGCACAACACACGAGTTCATCTCCTCCCTGGTGCAGCCCTACTCCTCCCTCTCCTCGTTTCTCCGTAGTGCTTAGCGAAGCTCTATCGGAGTACCACGCAGCTCCACCGTCACCACGCCGTTGTGCTGCCGGAGCTCTCCCTCAACCTCTCCTTCCTCCTTGTTGGATCAAGGCGTAGGAGACGTCACCGGGCTGCACGTGTGTTGAACGCGGAGGTGCCGTCCGTTCGGCACTTGATCGGATCTACCGCGATCTGAATCGCTGCGAGTACGACTCCATCAACCGCGTTCTAGCAACGCTTCCGCTTAGCGATCTTCAAAGTTATGAAGATCCAATCTCTCCCCGCTCGTTTGCTGGTTTCTCCATAGATAGATCTTGGTGACACGTAGGAAGATTTTGATTTACTACTACGTCTCCCAACAGTGGCATCATGAGCTAGGTCTATGCGTAGAATCTATGAACGAGTAGAACACAAAGGAGTTGTGGGCGTCAATTTTGTTAATATGCTTGCCGTTACTAGTCTTATCTTGATTCGACGGTATTGTGGGATGAAGCGGCCCGGACCAACCTTACACGTACGCTTACGTGAGACTGGTTCCACCGCCTGACATGCACTAGTTGCATAAGGTGGCTAGCGGGTGTCTGTCTCTCCCACCTTAGTCGGATTGGATTCGATGAAAAGGGTCCTTATGAAGGGTAAATAGCAATTGGCATATCACGTTGTGGTTTTGGCGTAGGTAAGAAACATTCTTGCTAGAAACCTATAGCAACCACGTAAAACTTGCAACTACAAATTAGAGGACGTCTAACTTGTTTTTGCAGCATATGCCTTGTGATGTGATATGGCCAGAAGGATGTGATGTGATGCATTGTGATGTATGAGATTGATCATGTTCTTGTAATAGGGTTCACGACTTACATGTCGATGATTATGACAACCGGCAGGAGCCATAGGAGTTGTCTTATATTATTGTATGACCTGCGTGTCAATCATAAACGCCATGTAATTACTTTAGTTTATTGCTAAGCGTTAGCCATAGTAGTAGAAGTAATAGTTGGCGAGACAACTTCATGAAGACACAATGATGGAGATCATGATGATGGAGATCATGGTGTTGTGCCGGTGACCATGATGATCATCGTGCCCCGAAGATGGAGATCATAGGGGCAAGATGATATTGGCCATATCATGTCACTATATTGATTGCATGTGATGTTTATCATGTTTACATCTTATTTGCTTAGAACGATGGTAGTAAATAAGATGATCTCTCAATAAAATTTCAAGAGAAGTGTTCACCCTAACTGTGCACCGATGCTAAGGATCGTTGTTCCGAAGCACCACGTGATGATCGGGTGTGATAGGTTCTAACATTCGCATACAACGGGTGTAAGCCAGATTTGCACACGCGAAACACTTAGGTTGACTTGACGAGCCTAGCATGTACAGACATGGCCTCAGAACACGGAAGACCGAAAGGTCAAACATGAGTCGTATAGAAGATACGATCAACATGGAGATGTTCACCATGGATGACTAGTCCGTCTCACGTGATGATCGGACACGGGCTAGTTGACATGGATCATGTGTCACTTAGATGACTAGAGAGATGTCTATCTGAGTGGGAGTTCATTGAATAATTTGATTATGTGAACTCGATTAGCATGAACTTAGTCTAAAAATTGCCTTTAATATCTATATTGTAGATCCAATGGCCAACGCAAATGTCAACCTCAATTTCAACGCGTTCCTAGAGAAAACCAAGCTGAAAGATGATGGAAGCAACTATGTGGACTGGGTCCGTGGCTTGAGGATCATCCTCATAGCTTCCAAGAGATTGTATGTCCTTGATGCACCGCTAGGTGACCCACCCATTCTCCCAGCGGACCAAGACGTTACGAACGCTTGGCAGTCGCGCTGCGATGATTACTCCCTTGTTCAGTGCGGCATGCTTTACAGTTTAGAATCGGGGCTCCAAAAGCGTTTTGAGCAACACGGAGCACGTGAGATGTTCCAAGAGCTGAAACTGGTTTTCCAAGATCATGCCCGAGTCGAGAGATATGACATCTCCGACAAGTTCTTCAGCTGTAAGATGGAGGAGAACAGTTCTGTTAGTAAGCACATCCTCAAGATGTCTGGGCTTCACAACCGCTTGACTCAGCTGGGAGTTAATCTCCCAGATGACTCAGTCATTGACAGAATCCTCCAATCGCTTCCACCTAGCTACAAGAGCTTTGTGATGAACTACAACATGCAGGGTATGGAGAAGTCCATTCCCGAGTTGTACTCGATGCTGAACTCAGCGGAGGTCGAGATCAAAAAGGAGCATCAAGTGTTGATGGTAAACAAGACCACTAGTTTCAAGAAAGGCAAGGGTAAGAAGAACTTCAAGAAGGACGGCAAAGCTGTTGCCGCGCCCGGTAAGCAAGTTGCCGGGAAGAAGAAGAACAAGAATGGACCCAAGCCTGAGACTGAGTGTTTCTATTGTAAGGGTACCGGTCACTGGAAGCGGAACTGCCCCAAGTATTTAGCGGATAAGAAGGACGGCAACATTAAAGGTATATGTGATATACTTGTTATTGATGTGTACTTGACCAGCGCTCGTAGTAGCTCCTGGGTATTTGATACCGGCGCAGTTGCTCACATTTGTAACTCCAAGCAGGAGCTGCGGAATAAGCGGAGGCTGGCCAAGGACGAGGTGACGATGCGCGTCGGGAATGGTTCCAAGGTCGATGTGATCGCCGTCGGCACGCTACCTCTACATCTACCTTCGGGATTAGTTTTAAACCTTAATAATTGTTATTTAGTACCAGCTTTGAGCATGAACATTGTATCTGGATCTCGCTTGATGCGAGATGGCTACTCATTTAAATCCGAGAATAATGGTTGTTCTATTTATATGAGAGAAATGTTTTATTCTCATGCCCCGCTGGTCAATGGTTTATTTTTGATGAATCTCGAACGTGATGTTACACATGTCCATAGTGTGAGTACCAAAAAGTATAAAGTTGATAACGATAGTCCCACTTACATGTGGCACTGTCGTCTTGGCCATATTGGTGTCAAACGCATGAAGAAGCACCATGCTGATGGACTTTTGGAGTCACTTGATTTCGAGTCATTTGACACATGCGAACCATGCCTCATGGGCAAGATGACCAAGACTCCGTTCTCCGGAACAATGGAGCGAGCAACTGACTTGTTGGAGATAATACATACCGATGTATGCGGTCCAATGAGTGTCGAGGCTCGCGGTGGCTACCGTTATGTTCTCACCCTCACTGATGACTTGAGCAGATATGGGTATGTCTGCTTAATGAAACACAAGTCTGAAACCTTTGAAAGGTTCAAGGAATTTCAGAGTGAGGTAGAGAATCAACGTGACAGGAAAATAAAATGCCTACGATCTGATCATGGCGGAGAATATTTAAGTCACGAGTTTGGCACACACCTTAGGAAATGTGGAATTGTTTCACAACTCACGCCGCCAGGCACACCTCAGCGAAATGGTGTGTCTGAACGTCGTAATCGCACTCTATTGGATATGGTGCGATCTATGATGTCTCTTACCGACTTACCGCTATCATTTTGGGGATATGCATTAGAGACTGCCGCATTCACTTTAAATAGGGCACCGTCTAAATCCGTTGAGACGACACCGTATGAATTATGGTTTGGAAAGAAACCTAAGCTGTCGTTTCTAAAAGTTTGGGGATGCGATGCTTATGTGAAGAAACTTCAACCTGAGAATCTCGAACCCAAAGCGGAAAAGTGCGTCTTCATAGGATATCCCAAAGAGACTATTGGGTATACCTTCTACCTATGATCCGAGGGCAAAGTCTTTGTTGCCAAGAATGGATCCTTTCTGGAGAAAGAGTTTCTCTCGAAAGAAGTAAGTGGAAGGAAAATAGAACTTGATGAGGTAATTGTACCTCCACTCGACCCGGAGAGTAGCGCAGCACATGAAGTTGTTTCTGTGGAGCCTACACCGGCTAGAGTAGAAGTTAATGATGATGATCATGAAGCTTTAGATCAAGTTGCTACTCGAAGGTCCACTAGGACACGTTCCGCACCAGAGTGGTACGGCAATCCTGTCCTAGAGATCATGTTGTTGGACAACGGTGAACCTTCGAACTATGAAGAAGCAATGGCGGGCCCGGATTCCAACAAATGGCTTGAGGCCATGAAATCCGAGATAGGATCCATGTATGAGAACAAAGTATGGACTTCGGTGGACTTGCCTGATGATAAGCGAGCCATTGAAAACAAATGGATCTTTAATAAGAAGACTGACGCAGACGGTAATGTGACCGCCTATAAAGCTCGGCTTGTCGCTAAAGGTTATCGACAAGTTCAAGGAGTTGACTACGATGAGACTTTCTCACCCGTAGCGATGCTAAAGTCAGTTCGAATCATGTTAGCAGTTGCCGCATTTTATGATTATGAGATCTGGCAAATGAACGTCAAAACGGCATTCCTTAATGGCTTCCTCAAGGAAGAACCGTATATGATGCAGCCGGAAGGTTTTGTCGGTCCTAAAGATGCTAACAAGGTATGCAAGCTCCAGCGCTCCATCTATGGGCTGGTGCAAGCATCTCGGAGTTGGAACATTCGCTTTAATGAGGTGATTAAAGCGTTTGGGTTTGTACAGGTTTATGGAGAACCCTGTATTTACAAGAAAGTGAGTGGGAGCTCTATAGCATTTCTTATACTGTATGTGGATGACATGCTGATAATGGGAAATAATATAGAACTCTTGGAAAGTATAAAGGCCTACTTGAATAAGTGTTTTTCAATGAAGGACCTTGGAGAAGCTGCTTACATATTAGGTATTAAGATCTATAGAGATAGATCGAAACGCCTCATTGGTCTTTCACAAAGCACATACCTTGAAAAGATATTGAAGAAGTTCAATATGGATCAGTCTAAGAAGGGGTTCTTGCCTGTGTTGCAAGGTGTGAGATTGAGTACGACTCAATGCCCGACCACGGCAAAGGATAGAGAAGAGATGAGTGTCATCCCCTATGCTTCAGCCATAGGCTCTATCATGTATGCCATGCTGTGTACCAGGCCTGATGTGAACCTTGCCATAAGTTTGGTAGGGAGGTACCAAAGTGATCCCGGAGCGGAACACTGGACAGCGGTCAAGAATATCCTGAAGTACCTGAAAAGGACAAAGGACATGTTTCTCGTTTATGGAGGTGCCGAAGAGCTCGTCGTAAAGGGTTACGTCGATGCTAGCTTTGACACAGATCCGGACGACTCCAAGTCGCAAACCGGATACGTGTATATCTTGAATGGAGGGGCAGTGAGCTGGAGCAGCAGCAAGCAAAGCGTTGTGGCAGCATCTACATGTGAAGCGGAGTACATAGCTGCTTCGGAAGCAGCAAAGGAGGGAGTCTGGATGAAGGAGTTCATCACCGACCTAGGAGTGATTCCGAATGCGTCGGGCCCGATGACTCTACTTTGTGACAACACAGGAGCTATTGCCCTTGCGAAGGAGCCCAGGTTTCACAAGAAGACAAGACACATCAAGCGCCGTTTCAACTCCATCCGTGATTACATTCAGGAAGGAGACATAGATATTTGTAAAGTGCATACGGATCTGAATGTCGCAGATCCGTTGACTAAACCTCTCTCACGAGCAAAACATGATCAACACCAGAATGCTATGGGTGTTCGATTCATCACAATGTAACTAGATTATTGACTCTAGTGCAAGTGGGAGACTGTTGGAAATATGCCCTAGAGGCAATAATAAAATAGTTATTATTGTATTTCCTAGTTCATGATAATTGTCTGTTGTTCATGCTATAATTGTGTTAACCGGAAACCGTAATACATGTGTGAATACATAGACCACAACGTGTCCCTAGTGAGCCTCTAGTTGGCTAGCTCGTTGATCAATAGATGGTCACGGTTTCATGACCATGGACATTGGATGTCGTTGATAACGGGATCACATCATTAGGAGAATGATGTGATGGACAAGACCCAATCCTAAGCATAACACAAGATCGTGTAGTTCGTTTGCTAAAGCTTTTCAATGTCAAGTGTCGTTTCCTTAGACCATGAGATTGTGTAACTCCCGGATACCGTAGGAATGCTTTGGGTGTGCCAAACGTCACAACGTAACTGGGTGGCTATAAAGGTACGCTACGGGTATCTCCGAAAGTGTCTGTTGGGTTGACACGAATCGAGACTGGGATTTGTCACTCCGTGTGACGGAGAGGTATCTCTGGGCCCAGTCGGTATGTGACTAAGGAGTTAGTCACGGGATGATGTATTACGGAACGAGTAAAGAGACTTGCCGGTAACGAGATTGAACAAGGTATGGGGATACCGACGATCGAATCTCGGGCAAGTACCATACCGATAGACAAAGGGAATTGTATACGGGATTGATTGAATCCTTGACATCGTGGTTCATCCGATGATATCATCGTGGAGTACGTGGGAGCCAACATGGGTATCCAGATCCCGCTGTTGGTTATTGACCGGAGAGGTGTCTCGGTCATGTCTACGTGTCTCCCGAACCCGTAGGGTCTACACACTTAAGGTTCGATGACGCTAGGGTTATAGGGAAATAGTGTACGTGGTTACCGAAGGTTGTTCGGAGTCCCGGATGATATCCCGGAAGTCACGAGGAGTCCCGGAATGGTCCGGAGACGAAGATTGATATATAGGAAGTGAGATTTTGGTTACCGGAAGTGTTCCGGGTGTCTCCGGTAGTGTACCGGGACCACCGGAAGGGTTCCGGGGGTCCACCAAGTGGGCCCACCTGCCCCGGAAGGTTCCATGGGCCAAGAGTGGGAGGGATCCAGCCCCTAGGTGGGCTGGTGCGCCTCCCACCCCAGCCCAAGGCGCGGCAAGGGTGGAGGGGGGGCAAACCCTAGGCTTAGATGGGCCTTAAGGCCCACCCTAGGGCGCCTCCACCTCTCCTTGCCCTGGCCGCCGGCCAGATGGGTTTCTGGAGGCTGCCTCCACCCCTAGGGTGGAACCCTAGGGCGCATCACCTCTCCTCCCCTCCTCCTATATATAGTGGAGGTATTTGGGGCTGCACAACACACGAGTTCATCTCCTCCCTGGTGCAGCCCTACTCCTCCCTCTCCTCGTTTCTCCGTAGTGCTTAGCGAAGCTCTATCGGAGTACCACGCAGCTCCACCGTCACCATGCCGTCGTGCTGCCGGAGCTCTCCCTCAACCTCTCCTCCCTCCTTGCTGGATCAAGGCGTAGGAGACGTCACCGGGCTGCACGTGTGTTGAACGCGGAGGTGCCGTCCGTTCGGCACTTGATCGGATCTACCGCGATCTGAATCGCTGCGAGTACGACTCCATCAACCGCGTTCTAGCAACGCTTCCGCTTAGCGATCTTCAAAGTTATGAAGATCCAATCTCTCCCCGCTCGTTTGCTGGTTTCTCCATAGATAGATCTTGGTGACACGTAGGAAAATTTTGATTTACTACTACGTCTCCCAACACAACAATCCTCTACGATGGTTCTGACCGCGATGGCTGAATGGAATCTGCTATCCTAGCTGCAGCTGCAACGTTTAAAACTGGGGTACGATATACCTCAACATTGTTGTGTGCCCCACATGGAAACAGCTGTCGCTGACATCGACTGGGAGCTGGTGGGCGCTGTCGAGTGCGCTCGTCGAGTTCTTTCTGGAGCTCCTCGAGACGAATGCACGTGGCCTCCAAGGCCTGAGCTTGAGTAGTCATACCGACAATGGGAGTATGAAGGACCTCCTCATCGCGGCGCGGCTGCTCAGTCGATGGGCCACCAGCCTCTCGCCTCCCGTGGTCGAAGCCCGGTGGCGGACTCTATTGAGAGCCAGCCATAAGAACCTCCGCTGCAGGATCGTAGCTCTCGCACTCGGAGGGAATCTCCGACTGATCGGAATCAGATTAGAACACGCCGTGAAGGGACTCGGCGGGTTCGATCGCAGCAATGTACGGGGATGAAACTTGGCGGGCCGCCGCATGCCTCACCCAACGCTGGAGCCGTGAGCGACCGGATCGCTTGTGACGGCAAACGGCGGGGGGAGCCGAAGAGTACGGAGTCGACAGCTGCCGCAGAAGTACGCCGCAGGAGCTCGCACGGAAGTGCACAGCCCCGGACAGGGAGCGCCTCGATGTTGAGAGGCGCTTCCTGAAGCCATGCCGAATCGTCGCGTTCACATTCGCCAAACCTGGTTGTCGGTTGTCCCATGTAAAAGGCACTTCCGCGGCGATGAAGGTGAAAGCTCCGAAACGGATCTCGTGGCCCAGGGAGAAAACAACGCCGAAAGACATGACGAAGAGAGAAAAATGCAACCTCGCCGGAAGTCGTTTAGACATCCGCCCCACGGTGGGCGCCAACTGTCGTGGGAACGAGTCTAACAGTAGAAGATAGGGGTATGAAAGGAGAGGGCAGAGTCCTAGCTACGACGAGGGTGTACACACAGATGTATGAGTTCAGACCCCTCTTGTGGAGGTAACAACCCTATGTCTTAGTGCTCAGGAGCTTTTGACGTGTGGAGAGTGAAGTTACAAAGATTGCGAACTCTTGCGCCACAGGGGAGGGGCGGCTTATATAGAGTGCGCTGCCCCTCATAAGTGTGAGGCATCCAAGGGCCCGATCGTGGGTATAAAGACGAGCGTTACTGGTAACGTACATCGTAGCTGCCATTAATGATGACTGGTCTAACGCCTGCCTGTTGGCCTCCTGGGGTGGCTTCTGGTCTTCTGGCGTTGACTGGAAGCGAGGTCTTCCGAGTGACAGGGGATTGTCGAGTGGAGGAAGAAGCCTCCGAGTGGATTGATTGTCGAGTGACTTGAGCGCCGTGGTGAATCCAGTCGGAATCTTTCTTGTGATCTTTAAGTCCTTCAATGCAGTGTCCTTAGGTAGGATATGTAGGTCAGGCCTAGGACCCTATCCTAGGTACATATCCTCGTCACACATGTTTACTTCTCATGGAGGCATGGATTTGCTTCCGCGAGAGGCACAACCGTGCCTCTCGCAAAAAGAAAGAACATATTTTTTTCCTATCACAAGAGGCACATATTAATTCTCGTAGAGGCACCTATTTGCTTCCGCGACAGTGCCTTTCGTAAAAGAAAAAAAAAACCCGTGTTTTCTTCTTTTTCCTACCACGAGAAGCAAGGATTTACTTCGCGTAGTGGCATGGATTTGTTTCAGCGACCCGTGCCTCTCAAAAAAGAAAAAAAACAACTTGTTTTTTTTCTACCACAAGAGACATGGATTTATGTCTCGTAGAGATGGATTTGCTTCCGTAAGAGGCACGACCCTGTTTCATGGAAAGGAAAAAAGACGTGTTTTTTCCTACCATGAGAGACACGGAATTACTTCTTATAGAGCCACGGATTTGCTTCCGCGAAGGGCACGACCAAGCCTCTCGAAAAGAGAAAAAACACTCACGAAAGGCGGAGATTTACTTCTCATGGAGGCATGGATTTGCTTACGCGAGAGATGCGACCAATATGCTCCCAGTTTTGTTTTTTGTTCGGTTTTTTCTCTTAAAAAAGTTCATCGAAACTTGTCGACATGGGATATAATTTTTGAAAATCTCAACGTGAGGAATCCAATTGTGAAAACGTTTCACAATTTGAAAAAATAAAACTATCCGGTTATGACAAGTGACGTACGTACATTGTGACACTTGTTGCAATTTGAAAAGATAAAAGTTAGTTTTGCATAGTGTACTTCTTAACTAGTAATTTCGCAAGATATTACACGCGGATGTCACCTTAACACGCAATATACGATACATTGCAAGTTGCAACTGGCGGAAAAACACAGACTAATAGCGGGGACACGTTACACAATAAACGGGCCGAGAAAAGAAGACCATACTTTGAATTCATGCTGGCTGGCTATCTATCGTAAAGAAGATGTGGCTGCCGCGTTCAAATCCAAAGTTTGGGTTTCCCCTGTTATTTTTTTCTTTTTCCAAGCAGTACATGGTTTTTAGTTCCGTCACCTTGCTTGGAACGCAACAGTATCACCCATCAGAGCTCTCCAATTCTCTTGGCGCACTCGACGCTGCTGTCCAGCGTCTCCTCCACACCATACTTGAACCTGAAGCCCAGATCCACAAGCTTGCTCGAATCACCCTTCACCCTCACGCCCTCTCCTGCCACCCTACAAACACCACCACAGAAAAAACAAGCACAAATCGATCAACATACAATAATATCCGAGAACATACAGAAGAAGGGCTTGATCGGTCGACCGATTGCATGTACATACTTGTTGAGCAGTATCTTGTGCTCCGGGTACTTGGCGGCGAAGCGGGCGACGTAGTCCTCCATGTTGGGGAACCCGACGGCGCAGAGGAAGCGGCCGGCCATGGACGGCTGGTCCATGCAGAAGAGGTGCGCCTCGCAGACGTCGTCGATGTGCACCAGCGGCACGGACCCGCAGATCGCCTGCATGAACTTGAGGGAGTTGTGGTGCATCTCGTGGCCCGTGAGCGGCGCCACCACCACGGGGATGCTGCTCCAGAGGATGGGCTGGATGGTGTCGCCGCCGACGAGCCCGCACGCCAGCGTCACCACCTCGAACAACGCCCTGCCCTCCGACTCGTTGTACCGCAGCAGCTCCTCCTCCGACAGCCGCTTGGACGACACGTACGCCTGCGTGCGCGCGAACCCATCGCCGTTAGTTGTTGGTACACGCAGCTGATATGGAATAGCTGCCCAAGAGAGTGTGGATAGATATATATATGTTGCTTACGTCGAGGTGGACGTTGCTGTAGCCGTAGGAGAGGTTGAGCGGAGACCAGCATGACTCGTTCATGGAGTCCTTGTACCCGTCGCCGTCCTCCTTGAGCGGCGAGGCGGCCGTGACGGAGGCCGTGTGGATCACGCGCCGCACCGTCTTGGAACGCTCGCAATGCTGCAGGATGATGCGCGTCGCGTCCACGATCGCTTCAGTTATGTTCGTGTACTGAATGCAAATGAACCGACCGTTAATATTCACGAGAAACATTCTAGTGTCCTCCCAACACCTTCTAGTGAAGTAAAATTGTTTTGCTAATCAGTAAACTTGATGAACATATCTTCTAGTTAAGTCAAAAAGTTTTGCTAATCAGCAAAGTTGATGGACATATCCTCTAGTTAAGTAAAAATGTTTTTCTTATCAGTAAAATTGATGGACTAACAATATCTGGGAAAGCTATTGTCGTGTCAAAGGCACGCACGAAGAACAGTCCAGCACTCGACTACGCAGTTTCTAGATCGACTTCTAGTGCCAGCAACAGCCAAGGTTGGCCAGTGCCGGAGTTATTCTAATCCGGCGAGCTTATCCCGTGCAAAGTGGAAGTCAGCGCGCGAGGCCACTAGCGGCCGAAAGCAGACGCTATACCGCCTACGACAACGAGACAGGCGATAGACCGCGAATTAAGAAGTGCGCACGCCATCCCTCGTGCACCTTGATCAATTTTGCTGTGGAAGTTGGGGTGGACCGCATCGGTACGTAGCCTCTAGTTTATTCTATGAGAAAACTATGCACCGATGTACAGGCAGACTATGCACCGATATATTGGAGTGGTTAAGCGTCAGAATGTATTTAGGCACATGCAGACTGAGCTGTGAGCTCGATCGAGAGGCGGGCGACTACACTGACTGGCCGGACTGAGCTCAAGTTTGTCGATGGATGGTGGAGCGCGCGTTACCTTGGTGCTGCTGGTGTCGTGCAGCAGCGGGGTGGCGACGAGGAAGACGAACTCGCAGCCCTGGATGGCCGGCTCGAAGGAGGCGGCGTCGTAGATGTCCGCCTCGAACAGCACCAGCCGCTCCGCCGCGCCGGGGAGCCCCCTCAGCAGCCCCGTCTTCTTCTCATCCCCTGTCAAGAACGGATCGTATGACTAGCCGTTGCAGCCACAAGGTCAGTGGCTCCGGTGAGTAGCAAATAGCAATACATGCTGGCTGAGCTTACGGAGGGATCTCAAGGTGGCGTGGACGACGCAGCCTCGCTGCAGAAGCTTCCGGACGAGCCAGGCCGCGATGTAGCCGGCGGCCCCGGTGACGCACACCCTGCTCATCTCCCTCACTAGCTAGCTTCTCGGACTCTCGGTCTCCCGTGCTGATCTCTTCTCCTCTCCGGTCAAGGGAATCAACTCAAGTGACTGTGTCGTCCATGGCCCTCTCTGCCGCTTTAAGTAGGTTTTCTCTGCTGGCCCGAGGCTTCCGTTTTTCTCTGCTGGAAACGCGCGTCGCGACGCAATGGTTTCAGAGGGCCACTGCCCACCTGCTCTGGCTACAACAGACAAATCGTAGTGGTACTAGAATGTGAGTAAGTCTTCGATGTTTGTTTTGTGTCCGGCCTATTACGATGGTTGGCTTGTTCGTGTCTAAAGCAGCGTCCACCATGTATAATTAAACATCTCCATGGTAATCTAATGTGGAAGGAAATCCGTAAGCAATTGTTGAGTGTGAGTTTCATCTCAAATATAATTGAGCTCAACTTCTTGCCCCTTCATTATTGCATAGAGAATTGTTAGCTCTATACTTGATTGCCATCAGCCTCTTACGTGCAATGTAAAGGTTAGAGCTTCCAAATTCCACGAAATAGCATTTCGTCCTGCTTTATAGATAAAACGTCAGACCATACAATCGAGATCCACAAGTCATGCAAAAAACGACGGCTGAGACAACAACACAATCATGTCCAAGAAAATATAAAAGAAAGGAAAAATAAGCCACCGAGTGGCTGGGTCTCTAGCCAGCCAGAGCACCCTGGCGTTCTTTCATCGAAGGCGCCGAGCGTCCATCTTCACCATGGCGAGCGACCGGTGATACACCCATGCGAAGGGGGTTTCGTCCTCGTCGGGCTCCACTGACATCCTGCGACGACGGCGCGCAGACTGCTCCGCTCCCCTCTCCCATGCCCGATGCCTCTCACAGCGGGCGGTACACGCCTCCGATGCCGAAGTACTCGTGCGGGCCGGCGACTCAAGCACTAGGACCCAATGCTGCGCGCGTGGAGGAGCGGGCAGCGGGAGAAGGAGAGAGCGCGGCGGATGCGGACTGCGCGGTCCTGGCAGAGCTGCACATGGGCCGGGATGGTCTAGCTCCGGCGTTCGTGTTGCGCCGGCGCGGGGGCTAAGGCTTAGCTCCAGATCCGGATCTGCCTCCGGTCTCCACCGTGGACCGCCCTAAGGCGATGCGAAGGGCTAGTTCCTCAGAGTCAATGTTGGAGTCATCGGAGCGGCTGCCAGAGCTCGACATTGTAGTGCATGGGATCGGAATCGGAGAAGGAGGAGAGAGGACGGAGCGAGAGAGAGAGAGTGAGTTAGGGTTCGGAGCGAGACGCCCGGAGTGGGGATTTCGCAGGACAACGATGGGGTTGATGGTGGGTTAGGCTTGTCAGGCGGACACGTCCGGGCACACCCAGACTCACATATCCGCCCCATATTTGGGTTGGATATGAGGGGTGTCGGTCAGTCCGGACGTTTGAGGCCGGTTTAAAAGGTTCGATTGGTAAATTTTTTATGACCGGTCATTGACCGGACGATCTGTTCGCACGTTTGAGGGAAATATGAGAGGTCCGATTATAAATAATTTTATGGTTTGATTGTGCCCCACATCTGCTAAGGCGTTAGCGCGCTTGACATTATTTGCAATGGTAGAGCTGGTGTCTCAGCAAATGCCCTCACCTTGTCTCTACGTGTCCTTTTTTTTCTTTTCTCCACCTTGTTGACCATGCACATCTGAACCATCTAGAGGCCAGCTGTGTAGCCGTTTTCTTTTTAAAACACAACAACTATACACAGCTGGTCTGATAATTTTATTATTTTATTTTACATGTAGCTATACTTCACTGACTTTCAAATTGTATATTTAATTATCGTGGCTTTTAAAATTCGTATTGTTCAGAGTACGTAGATGGATCGATGCATATGCAGCACGGTAGCGAGGCCTTCCGTTCAAGACCGTCCGAAGCAAAGTGAAATTTATATATGGTTCCGACATGCCGTTGATCGCGCTTTTTTTTTTAGAAATGGAGGTTAAATCCTCGACCTTTGCATCACTCGATGTATACATCCATCTTTATTAATTATTTTATGAAGGACTGATAAAAAAAATACATCAAGTCATCTGAAGCCATCAATCACACCTACAAACTCGATAATGTGAAGTGCTTTCATTCTCATATCTAAAACCGATGTCGTCGCCGATCCATCCACATAACGTATCGGGAGCAACAGCCGACGCAACAAACCTAAAATGCGCACCACATACACACGTTGTAGAATCCAAAAACCGCCATCATTCTCAGACCACCGACCCATCTTCAAGATAGATATCCGCATCATGTCATTGATCGAACTACTCGTCAGGGCGAAAATTCTACACCAAATCATAATAATTCTACACATGACACTAGCAGAAAACAGAAAGGCAATAAAACATCATGTCAACATCCGGGAGATCTCATACGCCAAACCAAATCATATACCAGTCTCCGTATCTATCTATCTACCGATTTTGTGACGAAACCATTCACGAGCCTCGTTCCGATTGCATGCGTTTAATTCCTATATTTTGTAGACAATCGTCATGTTATGAAAGTGAGGAAAGGAGGATATATCGGCGCGTCTCGATCTGGTGCTCATCACGGGGTTAATCTGGATGCCTGGCGGCTAATTAAAGTATCATTAAGATCAGTAGATTCGGTACCACTGCGTAGGGGTGCTAGCTGCGTTGCAGCTTGAACCACATGCGTGGTCGTGGCCGGTGGAGATCTTGTTTGTGGTTGGTTAATCACTTCAAACTAAAATGTTATCATATATGTACATCATGGCGAGTCACAAGTTAGATATGCAAGTCGTTTCTGGATGACTTCGATTTGATGGTGTGTCTCAAGAGTCAAGAGCAACGGTCTCGAGATCAGGGTTGAAAGACCTTGGTTAGAGCATCTCTAGGCTCTAGCAGATCTCGTATATAGCCGCGACGCGTAAAATAACCGTCAAAATATGGACCGGCGTGAAAAATCCTGTCCGACCGAACACCACAAACGCGTCCGACTCGTAAAATTATTTAAAAAGTATTGCGAATAAAAAATAGTTCATCAATTATTAAAATGTTATCTGATTAAGATTAAACTCGAAAATATTGGTTAAACAAAAAATTTCGTTAAATTTAAAAATTGTTCCCAAATTCCAAAAATTGTTCAACGATTCAGAATTTTTTTGCCGATTCAAGAAAATATCACGAGTTTCTATGAAAGTTTTACTCTATCAAAAAAATGTTCACTTATTCAAAAAATCGTGAAGAATTTGTAAAAAAGTTCAAGAATTTTTATAATGTCCACAATTTCATAAAACAATTCTGGCAAAATCAAAAAAGGTTCGCAATTTCAGAAAATAGTTCAGAAATTTGAAAAGGATGTTCACAAAATAAAAAATAAATAAAAATTGAAGGAAAAGGAAAAATAACACGCAAAAAGGGGGAAATGAAAATGAAAGGAAATAGCAGAAATGAGAAAAGGCAGAAAACACTGGAAGGAAAAAGAAAAAACCAGGTATGGAAAGGTTGTAAAACCTTCTCAAAACCGGAAAGGAGATACTTGGGTTGGTGCCAAATGTGTACGTAGCGGGAGTAGGGGGTATGCGCCAAGTTGCCAACCATCGACCTGCGCGCTGATTAGGATTGGATGTCTTGCTTATTCGAGGATAACATTTCGGTTGTTGGACCTAGGAGTTATGGGATGAAAATTGCATGGATGGTGGATCCTTTATTCCTTTTTTGTGAGGACAATTTGTTAACGTACGTAGATCTTGTATAGATGGACACGTCTTGTACCTACCGTATCTTCCTATTCTGTTATTGATACATGTAGATTGTTTCTTGGCTTTCAAGGCTTTGTAACCGAGTCATATATATATATATATATATATATATGAGCCGATCGTCCCTGTTGTGAGGTGTCTTCTCTCAAACTATCTCTCTGGTTACACGTTTATATGGTATCAGTCCTTACGATCTAATCTCGCTTCCGCCGCCACCATGACGACTCCAGCCCAGACCTCCTCCGTGGTGGCTTCCCTCACCGCCAGCACCCTCTCCACCACCGTTGTTCCTGCTGTGTCGCCGGCCTCTCTTGCCGTCAACGTCGCCAGCGTCAAGACGCACGTTCCCGTCGTCCTTGACCTCCAGGCCTCCAACTATGCGAAGTGGCGCATGCTGATGGGCGTTCTTCTTGGCAAGTACGAGCTCACCGGCCACATCTCCACCAACACTCGGCCGCCGAGCGCACCGCCGAGTGGTCTCGCCTCGACTACGTCGTCCGCTCGTGGCTCTATGGCTCCATCAGCGACGACATCGTCGACATCATCGTGGCTCAGGATCAGACCGCGTACGAGGCCTACGGCTCATCCGCAACCTCTTCCTCGACAACCAGCTCACCCGCGCCGTCTACCTCAAGGCGGAGTTCCGCGCCATCGTCTAGGGTGATCTCACCATCACCGCCTACTGCCACCGGCTTAAGTCTCTCTCCGACGCTCTTCGCGATGTCGGACAACCGGGGTCCGACCAGACCCTGGTTCTTACCTGCCTTCGCGGGCTCAATCCCCGCTTTGCCGACATCATTACACTGGTCACCATGCAGGTCCCTGCCTCGACGTTCTTGCAGAAACGGTCTCTTCTGCTCCTTCGGGAGAACCAGCTCGCCCACCCTGCCCCGGGCACTCCATCGCCATCCTCGTCCTAGATCACCCTCTACAAGAAGACTGTCGGGTCCGGGTTCGCTTCCGGTGGCAACTCCGGTGGCAGCGGCGGCGGCGGCGGTCGTTGGCAGAAGAAGAAGAAGAACGACGCTCCTGCCACGATCGATCCGCGCGGCAACTCCTCCACCTCGCCAGGCCCGTGGATCTGCTTCAACCCCTACACGGGCTAGGCGCAACAGATGCAACCCACTTGGCGTCCAAGCGCCGGTGCGCCTCTCCCCCCTGGCGGAACAGGCATCCTTGGTCCACGGCCTACCGGACCGCAGTACCGCCCCTCTACCTGGGTTCCTCCTGGCCAGCAGGCCTACACGACCCAGCTCGCGCCTCTTCACGGTCAAGCATTCGGCAGCAACCCTCCACTACCTACGATGACATACTTACCTCCTGGAACCAGCGCTCACGGCAATGACGCACCAGCATGGGACTGCTCCGTCCTCGTCGCGGCCCTGAACAGCACCTTCGGCGCTCCCACTGGTGGCTCCTCCACCACGAGCACATGGGTCATGGACTCCGGCGCCACATCTCATATGGTTTCGGACCCCGGTATACTCTCTTCTCCGTCTCCATCCTCTACTCCTTCATATGTCACTGTCGGCAATGGTGTTTCTTTACCCATCTCCACCTCTGGTCATACTACTCTCTCCACACCTCATCACACGTTTTTGTTAATAATGTTTTAGTAGTTCCTGACATCATTAAAAATCTGCTTTCTACTCGTCAACTCACTATTGATAATTCTTGTTCTGTGGAATATGACCCCTTTTGTTTTTCCATTAAGGATCTTCAAACACGGCGCGAGATCATACGCTGCAGTAGCCCCGGTCCTCTCTATGAGTTCTCCACAAGCACCAGCTCTCCGTCGCCTTTCAGACTCGTCGCCTCCACCACCTCCACCGAGCTGTGGCATCGCCGCTTAGGACATCCTGGTCGTGACGCTATGTCACATTTATCTAAACAATTTTCTATTCCGTCGTGTCAACTTGGCAAGCACGTACGTCTACCTTTTTCTAGGTCTTAAACAATTTGCAGTGTTCCGTTTTAGTTACTTCATTGTGATTTATGGACCTCTCCTATCTCTAGCAATTCTGGTCTCAAATATTATCTTGTCCTAGTCGACGATTTCTCGCACTTTATTTGGACCTTTCCTCTACGGAGAAAATCCGACACTTGTGACATCCTTATTAATTTCATTGCTTACGCTCGCACCCAGTTCAACCTTCCTGTCGTTTCTCTACAAACCGGCAACGGCACTGAGTTCGTTAACTCCACCCTC